>JAXCHB010000325.1:0-1322500 GCA_036926305.1 Uropetala carovei
GTAAATTACGTTAAATGTTGCTCGCCGTCATTCCTCAAGACAGGAGGCGATTTAAACCCACGCACGGAATCTCCGTTTCCTTAAAAAGTTTCGGTGAATCAACGTTAGTTATGAGATCATTTGCATAGCGCGAAGGTGGGCAAGATGGGATGAAATAAAAACAGACCATTCCTTCGGAGATAATTTCATTTATTTTTTTTGTACGATAATTCTCTTGCAATTTTTCCTTAAACTTTGCGATCTCGCTATACCTTCCCTTTGATGAAATTTGGATTAACGTAAATTCGTATTTCGTAAATAAAATTCCGGATCATTTTCTTCGTTCGCCAGCAGCGAGTCTTTTTCTCGGTTAGGAAAGCTTTGATTCAGTCAGTTTACAAGGAAGCTGTGCTTTTAATCGGCAAAACTTTTAAAAATTGAAAGGAGCAGGGAAAACTGTTTGCCAGAATCTTTTTGGGACAGAATTTTGTGTGCAAATGGTAGACCTCGTGCACTCCATAGTTTGAAAGGCATAAAACTCTTTAAACTGTGTCGTACGCTATCGCTAATAATAGAAATGTGCACACGTAAGATATTTTTTTTTCGGAATTCGTAACCTACTCTTTCATTTTATTATGTAAGGTCTACTCCATTTACAGTATCCATTGATTGAAACCTAAACGAAAATTCGTTCAAACGGAAGTTTCCGTCTTCTCGTAGCGGAGTAAATCGTTTTCATAAATTCCTCACGAGTAGCCTTAGTTAATTTATTGACTACACTTAATTGTCTCCTCCATTCGCGAAAACCGATAGTTAGTTTTAATAAACGGGGCAATTCATTCCACTTTGTCTCCATCGTGAACAGTTTAGGCTTTATCGCGATGGAAGCAACAAGTAAATAATTTGTGCACTGGCGAACAGGCATTCTGCCAGGTTTCCTGTTACCGAGGAGAAACTTTCAAGAAGCCGCAAATGAACCGAGGAAAACAAGTGGAGCGATGCATGCTGGGATTGAAAAAAAAAAGAACAGTTGAAAGAATGGGTCAGATCCCTGCTAATTGAAATGGCGAAGAATATAATAATATGGCTTCGTAGAAAGATCCGGAAGGCATTACTCGGGCGAAACGAACTTCCTTGTGCGAATGAAAACTGAGATTATGTGCCGAGAAACGGGAAACGACCGCAAAGTGACGTTCGAACGAAAGGCGAGAAGAAGAAATCGGAAATTTTGCGCGTTTTAATGCAGAAAAGGCGTGTCACTGATAGGCACACGTGCGGGAGAGAGTAATTTGGTCGTCTATAAACTCTCTAACTCTCACTTTTGCTCGACAAAAATATCAATTTCAACTGATAACTTTCGTTATAAAAATATAGTATAATCTGCTGACGAAGGCGTCACTTCGTGGATAGCCACAGAAAATGTATGTTGTACTTCATAATTTCATCTCTTATTTTTTTAAATTATTGCAGTTATCTAGCTGTATCTTCAGATAAATTACGCTATCGATCTTGAGTACACGTAAGCACGTGACCAAATGGGTGGAAGAACTAAATCTGGGCGATCTGAAAAAAATTGTAAAAAAATTCAAGGCAGTATATAAAAATATATAATGTAATTAATGACTTCATGTTCCCCTTCATGACCCAATACTCCCAACGTATACATCGGCCAGTTAAAAACTTAGTTTTTCTATATTCTTTCTTCATAATTACAGCTTTGTTTTTTCAACGGTAACAAGCTTTTCTCCTCCCACCGTTTGTGCTACCAAAGGCCTACAAGTGCCAAATTCGCTGGCCTCTCCTTCCTCTCCCTTTCCTTCTCTCGTGTTCTTATACATGCACAATAAAAGAGCATGTGAATTTCCTGATGATGAGAGTGGTTACGGGAAACTGGTTACGATAGTAAAAATTAAAAAAAAATAAGAATCTATAAAGCAGATAATTCATCCTGTTATTTCGGTATAAAAAACCCAATCGAGAGAATTTAGGTAAAATTGCTCTTCGGAATCGAGATAAAAATTTAAAGAAGCTAAGAGACATCTCAACAATAATAATAAATAATTAAAAAAGAAATTTCCAAAATACAAATTTCAATTTATATCTCCGAAGAAATGTACATACATTACGTCTGTAGAGTTTCATTTATAGTAATAGGAGGATGCATTTTCATTTTTGACCACGGAAAGAATTTCAAAAGGTATAGAGCTAGTTATGTATTAGGAATATAACTAATAAAATGCGTCTCTTCGATTGGCATAAACATGTAAGAAAACCTGATTGAAATTTGGCCAAAAAGCAGCCATAATCAGCGTCGAATTTACCTTTGGCGAATCACCAGTGTCGACGGCTGGTTTGTAGCCTAAATGCGCGTTTGATTTTCCCGACATTTTTACGGCTTTTTTAGAAACAGTTTATCAACGGAAGCAATTTACCGAACACCGATTAAAACCATCATTTAATTCCTTGCCAATACATATCTCGATTTAAAAAAATAAGACATGAGGGAACATTGGCATTATAAATTACTGAGCAAAATTCAGAAACAAAATGTCGCATAGCGAAAAACAAAAATGAGAGTAATTTTCTTTCGAGAAATAAGATTATATAAACTAAGAAAATGCGATACAATATCAATGTATGTTTGAAATTAGTGGATGAGATTCGGTAAAAAATTTACGATGGAAAGATAAAGTTGAGCAAGGTCATGGCTTGGCGGACAAAAATGCGCGAACGTGAAATATGTCTACTTCGGCAGAGAAGTAAGTTCCAAGAGTTGACATACATTTTAGAACGATTCGTTTTTATTTTTAGGTCTTGACTGCGGAATATAAAACGAGGAGACTTTTTTCATCGATCGCTGAACCAAAGCAAAAATGGAATGAAAATACCGAAATACAGACCCAAAAGAGCGGAAAATCTATAATCCAATAGTCCTTGAAACATCGAGGCGGAGGCGATAAGAGGTTCTGACCTCTTTCGGTAACGTGCGATTTTCAAAACTATCATTGAAATAATGGAGATAAACAGAAGCCTTTTACATGTCTAATAATTGCTACGAACCATGTAACGTATAAAGGACAGGCTTTTACCGTTAAAACACGGGAAATGATATTTAATAAGGTTGTATGTTATTTGAATGGTTACACGACCGAGAAAACCGCGAGTTTCTCGTTACCATGCCAATCTCGTGTAGATGGACTCATTAGAGAAAGATTAGCCCACGCCTCAATGAACAATCCTGAAAAACTTAATCGTATTTTCTCCTTCATATTTTAACATTTTGTTCTATGTAAAATGCACAAAAAATTATGTATCTGACGCCTCGGTGTTTTAAATTTAACATAATTATACATTGTTTTGCGGATATATGTTAACTTTTACCTTGCTACCAGGCCAAGAGTCTATCTGCATGGTAAACAAGTAAATAAAAAAATAAAACATTACTGTAAATGTTGCTTAATGGTCCAACGCAAGTGATAACAGTAAGCGGCTGATGACGATAAATGGCAATATTGATGAAACTATATTTGTTTTAGGAATGCCGCAGATAATCTTTCCCAGACCATTTTTGTTGTAATCATCAGCCGGCCGTACAAGTATAAGCTTTCCCTCAGAATTCTTCTTTCCAAACCTTAAAGCCGGCAGGTCAAGAGTTTCGCTGATAAAAATAGCTGCACGCTTTCCTGCATGCCTGTCACAACTATCCACTTCAGGCCTGACGTGACGCGTGGTTTTTTTTAGTCCGGATGAAAAGTCTTTTTTTTACCGATTCCGCGTGTAAATGGTTTGTTGTGATGGAAAACAACTCAAGTGCATTTTATTTTTGTTTTGTTATGATTTTACCTCCAAAGACAAGAAAGTTCCTTGCAATTATTAATGATAAGTGTATCACTCGTAATACAATGATGGGGTCTCACCAACGGCGGATCGGATCCAGAAACTTCCCATAGAGGGCGATAACCCTTCCGCCTCTGGCGATGACATTATATTTTTAAAATTCCCACTCTTATCAGGATATTTCTTTCCATTTGCCACGCAGACCTAATCTGTGACGTAGAATCAAGGGATTTTGCGCGGGATGAATTTAAGAATGCACCCAGCGGAGTGCAATGGGGTCGTCCAATGGGAGAGCGGGCGATCGCCACCTCCTTTTGATCCGCTACTGGATCTCACTCCACTTAAACCAGTTAAACCTGCTCGATAATCCTGCAACAGAAATAAGACTGACGTGATCTCCAATAAAAGCATACATTTATTATATTATCGCTGTACTATTTTAACTAATCGATAGAAAGTATTTTTGAAATGGCCATTATCGGTAAGGATTGTATTATAAAAATCGTTGTACGGGGAGAAAATATCTTCTCAAATCGAATACTAAACTATGAGTAAACCAGACAATCCTGCGTGCCTATCCTATGACAGAAATAAAGAATAAAGAATGGAGTGCTAGATAAGAACACGTGCTGGTCTCCACACACTTTTCTCTGTCCTCCAATCGCGGCGGGTCTGCAACAATTAAATAACGGAGCGCGCCAATCACGCAGGAAAGCGTGTGCATGTATGGCCATTGTTTTTACTGTTACTGTGATCATTGCTGTTTTGTTTCATATTTATTAAATTGACGTTCGGCGTCCCAATGAAATTTGGCATTCGTGATGCGTTAGTAAATAAATAACGAGTGGAATTTACTCTATTTTGGAAGTTTTTACTAAAAAAAATAACGAGCGATCCACGACCCGTTGTGTTACGCTTAAAGTTATACACGAAGCTTTAAAAAAAATGTGTCAAAAACGTAACGGAGAGATGGAGTAAAAAAAGGCAAGGAAATGCAGAGCAAAACGTGGAAGGACGGGGGTGATTTTAAACGGAGAGGAGAAGAAAAGTTTGAAAGCGTAGGTTTGACCGATAGCCGTGACGCGTTCTTTTCTCTCTAGATACTGCGTGTAAAAGGAGGCGCGCATCGTCGGAGCAGAATACGCGTGGGCACGCACACGTAATGGAGCGGAGGAGTGAGGGACAAAGAAAAAGAGAGAGAGAGGAGTTTCAACCCGGATCGTGACGCGTAGTCTATTCCCCTCTCTTTCTCTCCTGTTATGGTTTAAGTCGAGGAATTACAAACGCACACACAGACACGCCGACCCATTCACGGTTATGTTACTATATATACTATCTCTTCCTCTTTTCCTCTCCTGCAGAATAATTGCACTCTCACTCGTACTTTTTTTTCCTTCCGATCTTTTTCTATTTTAGAGGAAGATAAATCGAGTGGCTTTTGTTTTTTTTCCCTCCCCCCCCCCCCCCCCCCCCCCTCGAGCTCTGCGGAATAGTTACGCCCCCCCCCTCCCCAGCACCATACAAGGGTGGCGAGGGGAATACTGGATATGTTCCGATTTGTAAAAGTCGTTGATGCGAGAGAGAAAAATGGTGGATTAAGTTTCGATAGCGATATAGCGAGGCAGCGGTACGTTTTTGAATTATATGGAAGGAAAACAGAGTGTCGGTTTCATTACAATACTCTTAGATCTCAAAGAAAAACAATTTATTATAAACTGCGACTCCATAACGGTTGGAACTTTTACGATGTTTCAGTTACTCGAAGTTTTAATAGCAAAAAGTTACTTCTAAAATTGGAGGAGCAATTTTTTTTAGGAGTCCTTTACAGGCGAAAGCGTGGTGGCGGAACGCTTTTACGGGCGCGTAATGTCAGTCCGTCCGTCTGTCTGTCGCACCTTTCATCTCTTGAACCGCTTGACGGGTTTTGATTAAATTCCGCATGAGTTAAGCTCCTCGAAATTCGCCGTCCGGTTCGTATTTCCACTTTACATAAATTTTCTGTAATAGCGTAGCAAAGAACGCCTATGAAAGTTCTGTTTATTCCGTTTACGGAGCGCGCGTTTCCTTCTTGTTATCATCCAATTATTTCGTCATTCTAGAGAGATATTAAATTTTTTTTTCTATAATGTCATTTGCTTGGCTAGGATTTGCTCCATCTGTTAAGAATAGCTGTTTATTTTCTCCCAGTTCCGTTGATTCGTGAGTGATAGCCATATTCCCCACAATTTCGTAGAATTTCTGTTTATTCCATTTATGGAGCGCGCGTTTCCTTCTTGTTATCATCCAATTATTTCGTCATTCTAGAGAGATATTAAATTTTTTTTTCTATAATGTCATTTGCTTGGCTAGGATTTGCTCCATCTGTTAAGAATAGCTGTTTATTTTCTCCCAGTTTCGTTGATTTGTGATTTATTCCACACAATTTCGTAGAATTTGGTCCAGTGCGCTACGAAGATAGAGCGAACTCGAATAGTATGCCGCGAAACGAAAACGATTTCGGAAAACATTCAAAAAAGTTTCCATCCAACTTCACAAAACCGTTCGATGGACACAGCAGTTTAATGATGACAATTTATTTGTCATTGGTCATAATCTGGGTTCTTGAATTATTTTTTTTTGTCAAGTTTCTCAACCCTGTCGACGATCTAATTGTAAGAAGCAAAAAAAAAAATTAAGTAAAATTAGAATTTAGTCGCCCAAAAATTGTTTCGAATAAAAAAAGCGTGATTGATGACGTTTCAGCAACATATCATTATCATCATACGTAGGGTAGTCTGTTAGTAGACAAGTATGATTATCTGAATCTGAATAATTACCCTGCAAGCCACCGCAATTGGTATGTGGCATGGATAAACCTATATCTCCAAAATACTCATATATTCCGCAGTCTTCTTCGTGTCTTGATAGCTCTCTTTCCCTTTCAAAGTAGTCGATCAGCGGAAACCTATTCCTTTCTCTTTTTCATTCCAGTTTTACTTCTAACACGTCTTTAATCATGCTCTCTTTTCTCAGGTAATGTCCAATCCAGTTCGCCTTCCTCTTTCTTATAATTTGTATAATCATTCAATTATCTCCTATCTTTCCGTTTTATCTCCTCCGTGCAGCAGCATTTACGCACACGTTTTCTGGTCACATAAAAAAATCATTTATGTAGATCGATCCTATCTTCAGATCTCTCCTAAAAGAAATATCCGCCTCCAAATCCTTTCTGGTGCGAGATCTCTCCGATTGGAACCTTGGCCCGCAAATAAAAAATAAAAAAAAGCTTCTAAAGGTCTCCTTGACCTAGAAGGAACTCGTAAACAGACAGACTTCGGGTGAAGTTCAAAAGGCGGCACTTTAAAAAAAAAAAAAAAACTCATTCCTCTTGTTATAACAGTTTGGAGTCCGAAAGAAAGTTTTTTTTATTCGGTGATACTTGTATTTTTTTTCATTCTTTTTTCGCTGATCATGCCTGTGACTCAGACCGTTTCGGCATTGGGGAAGAGGGGTAAAAGATAAAATAAAATTCCCGTGGTTTCCCCCCTTCGCGACCTGTTGATTGTTAGGGGGACAGGGGGAGGGAAGGGTGGAAAAGATCTCTCACCCACACGTTCCGTTTCGTCGCGGCGCATGCGTATTGAGGGGGGGAGGGGAGAGTTGGGAGGGGGGTATGGAAGAGGAGGATTGGGGAAGGGGAAAGGGAAAGGGGTGAGGGGGGTAGTCGCGTATGTGATCGAGGAAAGCGTAATAAAGAAGGGGGGGGGAGGTGGTTCTCGTCCTAACACGTTCGCCAAATTCGGGGATTGGCAAAAAAGTGCAGAACAGTATAGCGTTCGGATTCGTTCCATCGTGTCAGCATACTCGGAGGTTAAAAAGTGTCTTCGGAAGGAGTTCCATAGAGACACGCGCGCAAACAACAAATATACTACTCATTCCACGCTTTTATTTGGTCCGGAATCGTTTTTCAGTTGTTTTTAGCGCGTTTTCTCAAAAGCAAAAGAAAAGCGTGCTGATGTGATCACTCGTGTCTGTCCGTCCGTCTGTGTTCTGTCAACTTTTTTGTTTTTAAGACGAATTTGAAAAACTATTCTTTAGAATTTTATGAATTTTCCCGGTAGTTCGAGGATTTTCCGCTAGGCGGATTCAGAGTCGGAAAATTCAAAAATTTTAAATGGCATTTTAACCAAGCTACAGATGATAGAATAGTGAAGTTTTCACGGACGGCAAGGATATCTATAATATATTCCAACGGCGTGGGTTACTCCCTCCTCAAAGTGGGAGGCAAATAAAAAGTGCTAAAGATATTTATTTAAAAACGTGCTACCACTTCTTACTTTAGCAAGGATCTTACTTGCCATTTTATTTTATTTTTTATAACTGTAGCGTAACTGCTATGAGATGGTCGTGATCTCTTTCTCCTCCTCTCACTTTCCCCTCCTCTCGCTTTTCTCCAGCCATTACTTTCCATCTTTCTCGCTTTATCTCTCTCTCTCTCTCACACACACACGCTCGCATACAGTGACGTCACGAGGAGGCGTTGCGTTGCGAGCTCCTTATCAAATCGTTTCTTTCTTCATATATATATATATATATATATATATATATATATATATATATATATATATATATACACGCAATGACGTGTGACGAATCTGTTTCTAAGCGATAAGAGGGTGTTTCGAAGGGGTATGTCTTATGTTAGCTTTTCGCGCTAGCCAGCCGCTTTTCTTCTTCTCTCTTTTTCTTTCTCTTAAGGGAGAATTTAAATGGCAGATTCTGGATATTAGCCAATCGCATCCGGCTTATAAGCTGAACATGACGATACTATATATGGGCATAGCATTTTACTGTCCTTTTAAATGCACTGTTGGAAGGAAGTCGTCAGGAAATGTTTCCGTGCGCTAACTTCTAGTTATGGTCGTTTATGATCGATGACGTCACAATAAGGCGGTATCTGGTAGTTGTCATAATTTTGTCGTTGTGGTAGGGTAAGCAAAAACCGAACGAGGAATATTACGCGGTTGTTACGAGGAAAATTGTTATGTGAATCGATACATATGCAAACGAAGAAGTCGTAAGTGTGAGCGATAAAACGTTTAGCAACAATAATATTCAGTCACGGCAGGTATCTGGACAAATCAACATCAACAACAAAGAAACAAAAGGAAAAATAAACGACATATTGTAAAACATGTGAAAAATATAAAACAAATTATTGATAGAGTCGTGAAAATTACATGCCGGAGTTTCACTGTCGAAAAAAATGTCACATACTTGCGGAAACAAACTCGCGTGTTTATAGAAGGAAAAAATTTAAAAAACTGTAAATCCACAGATAGAGACGTTTTCAGAGATTTAGAAGGTAAACATTTTACCATGACTCATCATATAACAAGAAACGCTAATTTTTTTATCTCAGAAATTTACGATTTTTAAATAAAGTGAATGAATACTTCATCAAACACTTCACAATATAAGGTTAACTACCGTCGAAGACACAAATATTGCTTCGCATTGCGTCATTTTAAATAGACATTTGCTCAGTTCGAGGCAATACCTTCCATTTTTAAATACCGGAACGGGAACTGTGAATGTCAACACCGTAGGGATCCGATCGAGTGCAAGCACGTATCAGAAGGTAAGCTTTACATCGTAAAAATCCAACGTGAAATCTCGTCAAAAGCATCCAATATAAAATTTATCGATTTGCGACTATAAAAAATTTAAAAAAATCATACTACATCACTACTCGCATGAATATAAATCTCGTATTTATTTACGAAGGCGTTTCCATGGTTAATTTGTCAACCTTCGTTTACGATATATGATTTCATGGTATCAATTTTTTTAATTTGTCGTCTTTTACAATAAATAAACTCATAGGATCCGATTCTTTTATGGGAGTATGATAGAAATGGGCGTATATAAAATCGCTTCCGAAAAAGCCGCTAAAACCGCACTCGTTCCATTAGCTCGGTACCAAAATGCATTTAACTCTTTGCCCATAAAAAGCCAGCGCGGAAAAAAAGAACGCCCGTCGAGGCATCCGTAGGGCACGTTTAAAACCCTTCACGAGATTTTTATTTGTTTCTTTTTTTTTAAATCCTGAGAGTAAATTAGCACCACCCGAAAAAATTCCTGTCGGAGCACTTGTCGAAACGATATCTTCATTCCTCGTTAATCACTCCAATACACGCCAACCCAATCGTTCGATTCGATAGAGGAGGAGTGGAATGGTGGGAGAGTAAGGGAGAGGAAGGTTTTGCATCGAGTGGGAGAAGTGCTTTTTAGCGATATGGGGAGAGGGAGGGAGCGGTACGTAGGGAGGAAGGAGGGAGGGAGAGGGAGGGAGGGAGAGGAGGAGGAGAAGGGAGAGAAAGGTTTCATAAGGCTGGAGGACACGGCCGTAAGCCCGTACAACAGTTAAGGCACGCGACCTGTGAGCATCGAGTAGAGAGAGAGAGAAACTCCATTTCGTGTAGAAGCCGGCGAGTTTGGCGCTACCGTCACTGGTGAGTACATACTAAAAGCGACCTCTTTTCTTCTTCTTTTTTTTCTTACTACTACTACTACAGACGTTACCATAAGGACGTGATACTTTTGTTATTTAGATTTAAAAAAAACGCAAAGGACTGTTATGTTTTAGCGAGAGAAAAAGTGTATTTTTTTTGGTTCTGTGTATACCTATATATATCTACAACACGACGTGTGAAATGAGTTTTCTGAACCAGTTTTAAAGAGAAACATGGCTTGTCGAATGTGTCGTCCGTCTGGGGATTTTCGTGTTTCTTTTTTTTTGTATTACCGGCGAAACCACGATCGGGGGAAAATAAAGTGTTCGGCCTGTCACGGTTGTCTGTCTGAAAGCGTGTTCTTTTCTGTGGAGGAAAGTGATACGTTTTTTTGTTCGAAATTATCCGATCTATAAAGAGTCTGGATTTTTGTTTCGTTTTTCTTTTTTAGGTTATCGAAAAAAGTAGACAAATTATAAACTTATAATTTTGTAGAATTCGATTTTAAGTAAATAAAACCGTTTTGCAAGCACGGTGGACTTTTTAAAAAGTTTTTTTTTTCATTTCCTTAAGTAAGTTGGCAAATTTTTAAAAAGTTCTCTTTTAAAATAAAAGAAGGTGCGACCTGAATAACTTTGCCTAGTGCGATAGAGTAGTCATTACGTAGCAAGTTAGTGTTTCGTAGGAATAATTAAAGAAGTTAAATTTGGTTTATTTTTTTTATTGAATAATTAATCGGACGAAGATGGCGATTTTTTGTATGACTCCGTAACAGGTGGGACGTATTTTTTTCCTTTTGTTTTCCAGTTATGCAACCGTCGAAATTTGGTTTTACATGAGGTTAAAGAGACGCGAAAATCTGGCCACGTTCCAAACAAGGAGGAAACGAACACTGCGACGTATTTTCCGGCTCGAAAATCTATACACGTGAGAGAACGTCTTGCTGTATTTATTTGAAATCCTTATATAATCATCCCCTGGGGTCGAACCCTGTACTTTTTTCTGAGATTTGCGAATTTTCACGTTAGGGGTATACCATAACCTAAAAGCGGTCAAAATTTCATACTCCTAGCTCACATGGAAGTGCTTAAAATGTATTAGTTATTGGGATTTGAGACACGGCATACATACGTGTCAAGTTATAATAAAATTTGTATAAAAATTATGAATTCCGCCAAAAATTAAGCCTATAACACATTAATTGTTCTACCAAATAGCAAAAAAAAATTAGGAAAATGTTTGTTTTATATTTTGGATAACCATGTTCAGACATTGTTTCCTGAAAATACACTGTTTATTGACAACATCAACAAATATATTGACAATGTTCGTTTTTGGGCGGTTGATAAGATTTGGGTCATTCATTGTGAGGTCATTCTTTGTGTTTTATTTATTTTCCAAATTCACGATTCTCGTCGTGATGCGTCGCAGTTTATATCGTAAAGTTTTGTCGCAGTAGCTTTTTACCTCATCTCTAGAGTTACGTGGACCAAAGACCACTTTTCAAACCGAGCGCCTTTCGAATCCGCACCCCTATCAGTACCGTTAACTTTCTGTAAAACGGCAATTGGCGCATTTGCTAAAAAATTCTGACTCGATTTCCGAAACCGGTATCTATTTTTTTAAAAATACGAATTCGTTCGTGTTCAACCTCCTGTGGAAAAGACATCAAAGCTTTTTTTTAAAAATAAAAAGGAACCATCACCGACAGCGAGCATAAAATCACTTTTAGTTGAAGAATATTCCAGCCAAAATACGAAGAATAAACATTTCCAGTCAAGCATAAGTGTGTTGGTTTGCGGAAGAATTAGAGACCAGTAGCTAAAGATGATCAGTTTAGCGTTCCGTTTAGATCGGCGGAAAAAAATGACTGTCGCCCAGGCTTACTCATCGACACGACGGGCAAACCGATAGTCAATTTTTAAAAAATATTATCGTCATTATTAAAAACTCTAGTCTCTTAGCGAGTTTCTATATTTCGCTCCATTATATTTTCTCAATCCGTCGTGTTTATGTAGCTTGGAATTTGTCGAAGGATGCGTGTGACGGTGACTCATTAAAGGAATCATTCCGAGACGAAGAACTATCGCTCCATTAGCTCACGCGTCCATTTTACGAGCAAATATCGCGAGGAATGCAACCCTTCCCCCCCCCTCCCCTTTTGGGGTTGGGATTCCACGCGCTCCCTCTCTTGAATGCGAAGCGACTCGTGTAAGATAACCGGTTGCCCGCTATGGCTATTTCAAGTGATGATGCTGTTTTAGGTGTTGTGTGGGTTGGTGGGAGGATGCGATAGAGAGGGAGTCTATACCGAGGGTGAAAACACCTCCAAGGGGTGGACGCTAAATGCCATTTTGACTCCAAGTATTAAAAAAAAACAAAAGAAGGAGGAATTCCTCTTTATTCCCGCCGATAGCTACGGATGCGGGATGTTTATATTTTCTATCGATGAGACAATCTCTTAGTCTGCAAAATTTTTTAGAAGGATGAGAATGAAACTTTTTCTTTTTCCAGAGGTTTTTGTTCGCATCGTTCTTCATTTCCGGGTTAGGATATTTTTTTTTCGTTTTTATTTATTTTTTTTCCTCTTCCCGGCGGGTGACTGCATAGGCTGAAGAATTTTGTACGCAATACGCAAGGAAAAATTTCTCCCCTCACCTCCCGATAAGGTTTAAGTCGGAGAATGACGTCCTCCTTAAGAAAAAGAAAATTTGTAATCAATCTTAAATCACTTTAGTATCCTGTTCCCTTTAAATATGGAGGATGAGTAAACCCCAGACTCGATCAAATGAGTTATTACCATCGGGGAGGGAAAAAATTTTCTCGTCGTGCAGAATTAAGCTATCCAAATTATCGGGAAAAAACGCACACGAAATAATTTAAGTCGATTCAAAAGGTTAGGTCGAGGTTGGAGATTGCCTGGATATTTTAAGACTATGGTTTTCGTCGCAGGGTGTGCCTATAATATTATCACTCTTCGGGTCCTTGCAAAACATTTAGTGAGTTTCGTTAAATTTATACCCGTTTACAAGGTTCTCATCACCGGTAATATCCTTGGCACACTTAATTGATTATGAAATACATGTATTTGCCATGTGTTTTTCACGTTGGATGGGTATTTTCTGCTGAGGACGACTTCTATTCTGTCGATATTCGTGCTCATAGGTCACATACCCATCCTTTTTATTTTTGAATAGGGTTTTAATACCTTTTGCCAATTCTTATCGTTTCCGAAATGCCATTACGTTTCATAATCGACTCTTTCATCGTAAAAACTTCGACTAATTATACCCTATTCGATAAATGACGAAATATTTCTCCTCTATACTATATTAAATGCTAACGAATATCATAAGCAATTGATGGAAAGGACGGTGAATATTTCGGTGACCCGACCTCTCTTATCTCCATGTAAGGAAAGGACACCGGTGCCATGGAGACGTAGCATAAACTAGTTCCTAGAGGCAAAACAGAAACATGATTAAAGAGTTTTTAAAAAAAAATTCCAGGCAGATTTCTTCGGACGGTGAAGTTGGGAGTGACCAAAATAACACAGCATCTGTAGGAGTATTGAAAAAAGAGAAAGTCTTTCCTTATATGTATTAGGTTTCCACGGGATTAGGACGGCGACCGTTAGGCGTTTGAGGTCGCACTTTTCCCTGGCTTAATCAGAAAATACAACAGAAAAAGCTGCACAGGGGGCTTTAATTTTGCTATTTTTTCAACTTCTTTAAACTCGATGATAACGGATTTTTTTTCACGGGAGATATTGTAAATTTAAATTATTTTGGAATAAAATCACTCGTCACTTAATATTAACCGTTTGACCGCTTTTTACTCCGGGGATTTTCTCCATCATGGAGCATCCGAAGATGTTCTGTCGCGTTAAGAGAGACAAAAAGCGTTAATAACGAGGAAAGTAGGTGGCTTAAGATTCACTGAGCAGGCTTCGGATCACGAGGCTTGGAATGCCTCTTTTCTACATCTTAGTCGACGAGCTTAACCCGACTTGACACGGATGTTATCTTTGGCGGCGAAGACTGTGCAGTAAAGCCCCTTATTATCCGTGTGCGTATTTATCAAGAGGTGGATTACTTTCTGAATTCTGAAGTGAGTTTAAGTTTGTCCTGAGAGTATTGAGACCTTCATATCGTTTTCATTTCTGACCAGTTTGCATTTTCATATGTATATTTATCCTAACCTCATGAACAGCACTATAATATATACCAAATAAAACGAGCCTAGTTATTTTATTTTGAAGGTTTTTAAAATAATGTTTCACGATTCTCAATGTTCGATAAAGTAATTATATTTTTTATTCATTGACATTCTCTACATTCGAGTGAATACGGCGACTTGTTTTTTACGCACATTTTCTTCAATCTTTAATGAGATATTTCAAATTATTTTGCCTTTAAAATTTAATACTTCCGATTGTCCGTGCTTTCCTTTTATTCGTGGCTACTCCAGTTCCAGTTAACAGAGATAATCGGAGTTTGGTTAATACATTTTCTGTCGAATTATTTATTTTTCGGACGATGGCTCCCCGAGGAATTTCTGGGAGAACTTCTGTAGTATTTGTCGAGTTATTTTCGTCTACCTAAAACGGACGTTCTGTGAATTGATGTAAGGTTAAAAAAAATAAAGTTTGTCGTGTCGGTTTTAAATTCGATATTTGTCGGTTTAATGGAGGTTGATCTTGAGGTGGAACCTCGCTTATACGAACCCCAATAAGATCATCTGGAATAAACCGAGACTCGTGCTATAAAGTGTGAAGAATGTGGGTTCGTCGTCGAAGGACAAATGACTGGCGTTCTGTTTTGTTTACGCCTCTCTTCACCTCTTAAAGCTGGACCGGCGTGATTGGCATGGAATGTAAAACCTCCCTCCATCATGAAAGCCTTTCGCAACAGCGCATCCCCTTCAAGTTTCCACCTGCGAATCTATTATTATTTTAAGCCGAATGATATGCATGCCTTGGGAGATCTTCCGGCACAACGAGAAAAAATTTCTGCATCGCAAAGTAGCGCGGAAATAAGTTTTGCATTCCGCGTGCGATAGCAAAAAATAAAATAAAATAAAAACGGCTGAATCACTTGGATCGGTGCAATGCAGCACCTGACAGCTTTTTTAAAATTTTTTTTAAATTCTAGCGTGATGTGCAATTCATTCGTTATATTCAGATGAGATGCGTGGTGAAGCTAGGATCGCTAGGAATGTTTTTTTATCGGCGAGAGCTGTTTAAAAAAATATTAGTTCGATAATTTTTCTGCGTCTATAATCAGTACAAAGAACGTCGAGGTGTTTTTCACGAATTTAAAGATATTTTTGGGAAAGGTTAAGATTTTCGAACAGGATGGGAAAGATTCGCTCTCCGTGCGTGGTATAAATTCAAGACAGGCGTTCTTTATAAATTATTTAATCGTCTTAAATAAATGATTCTACAGCATTCGTAAGGAGATTATACAATGTGATTAATGGATTTAAAAAAAAAAGATATGACGGAAAGTTCATTTTTTGTTCATCCAAAAGTTGGCACTCTTACATTGGCAAAGGTGGTACACCTGCTTGGGTAAAGGTGGTACACTTGCTTGGGCAAAGTTGTCACTCCTGCTTCAGTAAAGGTGGCACCCCTGCTCGGTTATGTAAAACATTTGTATAATTTTCTTTTTGTCCTTTGCCAAAAAAATAATGCCCTTCGTGAAAATCCATTCGATAGGAGATGAAACGTGCGGACAGACAGACATGACCTGACAGTGAGGCGTTAATTTTATTTTTACTTTCTGAAAATAACGCCCAAAAATGTTTAACCTTAGATATTTATAAATGGTTCGTAAAAATAAAACGTGCGGAAAATTTCTCTCAAAAATATCTTCTTCTCCAGAAAACAAAAACAAATAGATTTTCAATGGTTTCGCTAATGTTACCGCTTATACTCGTACGGCGCTCGTAAAAGAAATATCAGGATCGGTTAGCAAACTATCCTCTCAGGTCACCATAGTTATCTCGTTAGGTATTCACCGTGTGCGTGTTTTCTGAATGGAGATTGAACCTTCGAGAACGACCCAAAGGATCGCTCAGTGCATAACAAATCCGAAGACTCACGATGGATATATCCTCCGAGAAATGGATACGTGGACTCTGGTGGCACGAAAAGGTTTATTTTTTTCGTTTTTTTCTTCGACTTTAAAAAAAAAGGCCGATTCGCGACTTTGGAAGCCATTGAATCGTCCTTTTGTCTCAAGATGTCGCTCTTTTATTCCCGGCGACGATTGCTTGAATCCAGGACGATCGATTTTCTACTCGAAGGTTTTCTGATTAAAAAAATAAATAAAACGATCCTACAATCGCAACGAATTCTTGGTTGGAACATTATAGAAATCTCCTGGAGTGATAGCATTTTAAAACGATCTATTGATTTCTTACCTACCAAGACCCTTCCAGTAGGTTCAGAAGAATATATTGTGAGAGAATGGATTAACGATGTATTTTTGTATAATTATTCTTATTTTCTGCTCTAAATATGTAATATATTATCAAGAATTATATCACTTTTGCCGTATTACTCTGTTTAAATGGGCGGTCTTTATTCAATTTAAAAAAATTTAATTGAAAATCAATTCATACTACAGTGCATAGATAGGTAATATAATATATGCTGTTTAAAATACTTAAAAACAGAGGAAAATGCCGTAAAATGACATAATACCGAAAGTGGATAACGAAATATCATTCTTTCGCAAAGAAGTTATTTACCGGTGACGTGTATATAAGTACCCAACGGGTTCATTTTTGATCGAGCGGCAATACATTACCGAAGCATTTCCAGGCATTACAATCTCCGTTGTTTTTTTTCATCTTCAAAAACCCTATGACGTAATATGCTTCTTTTTATTCGTCCTTCATTTTTTCGGCGCCTTCAGGCAAATAGATTATTATTTTTTAATTCAACCCTGGCGAGTTAATGCTAATTTTGTCTAAAATACGTAATCCATTGTAATTGATGACTGAAAATATTTATGGCAATTGCAATTAACGCAACGCCTGTAGAAATCGCGAAGATATTAACAAAGTATTTATACCAAATCAAACTCATGTTTTAACTCCGAGCGAATCTATGATAATTATTACCGTTTAGATGATAAAAAAAACTTCATTATGTTAAAAATGAATCGAAGTTCCATTTTTTAGGTAAAATCCGAATTTTCTTCAACTGATATCTTTTATACGTTTTGTAGTCTATTTTCGGGTATTACTAAATAATAGGTCAATAATTTATCCGCAGCTTTCAAATTTGACAATACTTCACGTGCGAGAGAATACGAAAATTATTTTGTCAGCAACACGAAAAGGCTTAAACCTGTTAAAGAACTCATTAAGAATCCTTGCATCACGCAGGTGACAAGCATTATCCGAAAGGCTACTTTCTTTTCTTCCACGAGACCGCTAAAAAAAACTTTCGCTTCGGTCACAAAAGCGACGACTTTTCGTCAAAACTCGGAAAAAAAACAGAATTCATCCAATCAGCGTTTAACGCGTAAATCGGTGGGAAAAAAATCGACGACTTTTCTCTCTTTCTAGAACAGTCTTTAAGTCGGCCGCAGCTACTATGCGGACGTGTTTGTTTTTATTTTCAACGTCATTCAACTCAATCCACCGCGTGGGGGGCAGAAGAGAGCGCGCGTCGGTCGGAAGGGGGGAAGAGGTCGACAAGCGGCTTGACAATCGATCCATCGGTATCGAATTCGAGCCAAACGATACCGAGAGAGAGAGAGAGACCTGCCACTCCGTTGAACAGCACATGTTAAAGAAGGCGTCTCCCGTCTTCAGATAAATCGCGGCTATGCGTTTCTCCCACAATCCCTTCCTTCTGCATCGGGGCAACCGCGTCTGCGGGCGACAACCGCCGTCACCTCCCTAACTTTACCTCCCCTCCCCTTCAAGGAGGTTGCATTCTTACTTCTCTTCAGGTGAACGTCGCACTTGCCCCGGTAACGGATCTCCATCCCGACCGCTTACGTTAACTTGGAAACCGGAAAGATGTCCTCTCTTTTTTGGGAGGGGGTCGGAGGTGGATTTTCATACTCACAGCATCCCTTCTTTTATAATTTTTACTCCTTGGGGAGGACTTCTTTACCTTTCTCTCCATCCTATCTCATATATCTCTCTCCCATTCTCTCTTTCTCTCTCATTTCTTTGCTTCTCTTCTTCATTTCCTTTCTCCCTTCATTCTCCTATGTCCATATTTTCTTTCTCTCCATTTTCTCTCTCTTGTCCATCTCAATTCTCTCCCTCCCTCTCTCTCTCTCCCCTCCTCTCTCTCTCTATCCTCCCTCTCCATTCTTTCCTCCATTCAATCTTCTTTCTGTTTCCTCACTTCCCCTTATCTCATTTCTCCACTTTCCTCTCCATAACCACTTTCTTTTTCATTTCCACCTTCTATCTTCTCTATTCCCACTCTTTTCTCTCTCTCTCCCCCATGTCTCCATTCTCTCCTTCCTCTCTCCTGTCTTCTTTCTCCTCTCTCTCTCTCAACTCTCTCGCCTCTTCATTTATACTCTCATTTCTCTCTTAAAGAAGAGAGAAATTTCCACTCTCTCCTGTCGCTCCATCCTTCTCTCTCTCTCTCTCTCTCTCTCTCTCTCTCTCTCTCTCTCTCTCTCTCTCTCTCTCTCTCTCTCTCTCTCTCTCTCTCTCTCTCCTATCTCCTTTCTCTGTTCACTCTCTCCTCTCCATCTCTATTCCTTCTCCTCCTCCCCATCTCTTCTCTCTCTCTCTCGCTCCTTCCCCACTCTTTCTCCCTCCTCCCCCTCCTCACGCGCCCTCGTGACCTCTGTAGGAATCCTTAGAAGGAGACACTCGGCGAGAAGATGAGAGGGGAGGGAGGCTGGGTTTTATACTGGAGTCGGGAGGTTAAGTGATCTAGCTTGCGAATATGTGATGGGAATAGACATACACAGAAATAAGGACGAGATCAAGGAGCGAGGATTTCTAAGATCTCTAAAGAGAGGTGAGAGTCGGAAGGAGAACGATAAACTTGAAATTGTGGCCCATCCTACAGGTGCGTCTATTCGTCCCCCTGTGAAGAGGATTTTTTTTTAAAACCACTTGAGTTGAAAGCACCGTTCGTTTTACGTTAAGCGTCTCGAAGATCTGAATACCTCTTGGTTGAGCAGTCGCCTCGAGGAAAGAGTTGCGTGCGGCAGTTCGTATCGCTGTCCTTTTATTATTTTTTTTTTTACGGCTTGGCTTATATATCGTTGCGTCATCGGCGCTTTCAGTTTTGTGGTTATTACAAAGAAACTAGAATCATTCCGAAAGAGCGATTTTCTCGACCGACATTTCGATGAAAAAACAGTATAAATGAATATAAAGCAGCGCATGAAAATTTCCTTTCTCGATAGCAAACTTATCATGCGATAGTAAGCCTTTAAAGTAATATTACCTCACAGAAAATATTACGAGTTTTAGAAGTAATAAATGCAGTAATTTTATAAGCCTTTCTACAAAAGCCAAGCATTGCAAAAAAAAAAAGTAGTTGTCTGCTAGAAAGTAATAACCGCCCACTTTTACGATGGATTTACTTTTGAAAAAGATAAATAAAAAGTTATTCATTGAATGTAAAATTGCTTTCGCGGTATAACACGCATACAGCACGAGTTGCCAAGATATTTTTTTCCATTTGCGCTCGATAATAAACTTTTAATTTATTTATTAAATGGAGTTTTTACTGGTAAGTTGCAGTATTTTTTTAAAGACGAATGAATTTGTCAATGGGAGTATCAAAACATGAATCGAAAAAAAAATTAACAAAACGTCTTTGCGTAGCTTCCTCATACTCCCCTTAGGCTGCCCAATATTTTTATAAGATTTTTTTTACAGCTTATTACGCAACGTAGGAAAGTACGGATCGATATTTCCTCCTCCCGTCTTTTTTTTTCCGGACATTAAATCTGTCGTAAAATTTGAATTTTTTTTCCAAACGCCTTTCGGCTTTCGTTCTCAAGATTCGATCGTCTTCTGTCGTAGACTTTGTTCTTCTTCCTCGACGTTCCGAAACGGTAAAAAAAAAAGATCTCGCCCTGAAATCGATTCGATCTTAACAATATCCCTCTTTGTTCTTAGACCGCAATCCTCTTTTAAGGCGCCCCCTACTTCACTTAGCGTATCGGAGGATGTATGTATGTATGCATGCATGCATGCCGGTGCTGTTGGTCTGGATGCCTCTTATATGGCTCGCCTCGTCGCCATAGCAGCTCTGAAGGACACCGCCGTGACCCAGTGACTCAGAGGTTCCACTACGAACCGCTTTCTCGCTTTCTTACGGATGAAACGTTTAGATGTACGTACGTATATACACGCACGAAAAACAGGCTCAAAGGGGGACCTTGAGGAGCCCGCAGTGGTAGCGTAACAGACCGAAACGGGTCTGGTGGTTTATTTTGACCCTCTCATAAATTGTCTGGTTCGATATATATATATATATATATATATATATGATGTATTATTGATCCGGAGTGGCCAAAACACGGCTCTTTTGAATTTACATTCAGAGGCGTGTCAATGTTATTCACTCTAGAACATAATTAGGTACGTAGTGTTACTCGAGACAAGGACGTGCATTATATAATATAATATCTGAATTTCTTCGGTTATGTTTTATAGTTCGTAAATTACGAGCTCATATTGCGGATGTCGAATTTCTGAAGTTTATCGTATGCGGCTCCGAGGGTAAGTAAGTTTGTCCACCCCTGTTATAGATGCACGTTTTCCTGTAAAGTATATTTTTCTATGCGTTCAAATATTTTCCATTGAATTAAAGGAAGAATGTATATATATTTCTCGACATTTAAAATAAATTTCCGTCATTTCGAATTGAACGCACATACTAAAAATTAATGGAGTAATGTAATCCATTTTCGTTTCAATAATGATCGTTAATGTTATGGTTATTGGAGATATCTTAGACAAGTAAGTAATTTTTCAGTTTTTGGCTCGTGTTTATTCTTGAGTTAATGGTAATTCATAGATAAATATGTTTCAATGTCATCTATTCAGTTCAATTCGATATAAACTCGTGATTCTGTAGTTAAAGAAGAGCCAATTTAAACTTCAAACAAATAAGAATTTTTGGATTAAAAAGGTTTTTTTTTAATAATAACAAAAGATAAATGTAGGTACATTTCTCATGTTTTTATACTTTAATTTGCGAATGAGTATTAAACTGATTAGGGGATAAAAATGCAATTTAAAAAAATCCACGAATTCCTGGATAAAAATATTTGTTCTCTAATAATGATTTATTATAGTCAATTTATAATCACGATTCTAAAAATGGAATTTTCGACAGACGGTTCATTTTTTTCACTGTTTTAATTTAAAATATACTTAAATATATTTAAATTGCAACGCTTCTGTATTCAGCGACTCAAAAATTTTAATTTTTTGATGATAACATTTCAAACGGCATAACACGCGGACCCCGAGATGTTTTATTGACGAAGCTCCTAGGAGGATTTTTTTCTGTCTTAACTGGCTGCGAGACGTCCTTTGCAACACCACGCATTTCCGCCACATTACAAATCGATAATTTTCCAACCCTCTTAGCTCGCTCATCATCTTTCAGACACTGCACGCGAGGTCAATATTGACACACACATAAACGTAACGATTTCCTTAGAATACAAATTTTGGAAAACAGGGAGAGCTACATTTCTCACAGTGAAAACAGCAACAAAATTGTAGAATATTGGCTGATAAAAATCACCAAGAGGACTATATTCCTAACCACAGTATAAAATGACTTTTTGGTGATGGAGAAGAATTCGAGAGACAAAGCAAGAATGATTTATTGCTTAGATAAATAAAAATCGCCGCTTTTATCGCCAAATCAGTTCATATTCACACTTCCATTATACCCATATTTCCTCTCGTATTTGCCATAGGTAAACACGAAAAATGCATGATTGAGCTTGGGAATGGTGTCCAACAGATCAAGAAGAAATTTTACAACCATACGATGATTGAGATGCGTACTTTAGTTGCAAAGTAGCCTTCGCCAGTGGCATTTCCGATCTTTCAACATTATGTAATAATCACTGGTTATCATATATTGTAGTAATCAATGGTCTGTAGATTACCGGTGAGGGCGGCTACTTTGTAGCTGAAATACACACCTGGTTTGATCTACTATTATAAGAGGAAATACCTAGACCGTCTACAAACAAAGAATGCGGCTCATAAATTCAGAACAGTACCAAATTTGTTACTAAAATGTTCTAACAATTTACATGTCGATTTAAAGAAACAGACACACAAGGTGGCCACAAAAGAAAGTCATGATGTTAAATTCTACGCATGCAGGTGAACATCTGCTGGGAAAAGATGGCTAGCCTGACCTCAAAGTGAGAGAAATACTATTCCATTCCGATGCATCAATATCACTCTACATCTGTTGTTCAATGTTAGAATATTCCCTTGGTAAGTGGTTAGATTTCCGAGCAAGATATAATTTTTCTCCTACTTGCCAAAATTTCTTCCAGAACACATGGCGTCTGAGCAATGGAATACATTTCGAATTTGTATTCATGCAGTCACATCAGCGGATGTAAACACGGCCGCTTTCAACGATAAAAAAAGGGTTCTTTCGAATGATATACTTTTTTCGTTCAGATTCAGTGGCTAATATATTTCGTTTGCGTTGGCGTAGACAAAATCTTTGTTCCTATTTACAAGATTTCCCTCGCGTTAGAGTGGATGGGCGTGATAGAAGAGGTTGAAAGAACTGTGACGATGACTTGCCTCTCTGCTAGATTTCGTTGAGGGAACGAGGTCGTTCTTATCCCATTTGGAGATGCGTGTGGGTCTCCCTCTAGAAGTCGTTCCGATGTTTCTCTTTCTCTTCCCTACTATCCCTCTACAAAAAGAAAGACACCCACGGCTAGTTTAGACGATTCGACCTTTCAACGAACCAAATATCCGCTTTCCAGCGTGTCTGGGAAGTCTGCGGGAAGATTTTCTAAGCAGAGATTTCCGAGTGAAATTTTTTTCGGAGAATGAACAGCGAAGTAGAGATCTCCTTTGTTTTTTTTGTATGAGTGGAAGTGAAAATTAGATCACATCTCGGAACCCGAAGAAGGCTTGTTTCGAGTAACTGGAAAGAAGATGGAAATTTTTATCAGTTGGAAACCGAATAGTACGGGGAAATTTTCCATTAAGAGTACTCTTGAATTTTACGTAAAGATATTTTTTTACCTATGGCAATTAAGGAAGACATCCGATCCACAATTTTTTCGGAAATTAATTCACTTGATCAGAAGTATTATTAAACTTGACAACCCGAAATTGGGGAATGTTTACTTCCATTATCTCTTAGATGTCTCTTTTAAGTTATCTATAAAATAATGGATTTAAAATCTTTAATGAAGACAGAAGAAATTTTAAATAAAGCTCTACAATACCGGCGACAGAAATGTTTAATTTGGAGTTGTGAATCACTCTCAATTTGAGTGGGACGAAATTTATTTTGGTAATAAAAATATCTCCTCTACCGAAATACATGCAGTTTTGTTAAATTATCTTAAGTATATTTTCTCAATTATTTGTTGTCATGCACAAGACCTACCGACCGTATAAAAATTTGAGGATCACGCAAAGAATCATCGCTAACTAGCATAAGCAAAGGTGAAGTCGGTTTAACAAGGATTCACCGCAGTGGAATCCTAATCAGCCCCTCTATATAATTTGCTTGATTATGCGTGATGGTGTAATGCTCAGTCGGCGTTTTCATTGGTTGAATGGCAAGCCAATCAGGGTTCGGGACATCACTTATATCCGTGACGCTCGACCTCAGCGCCGTTTATAAAGCATGGAAGAAACGCGAACTAATGGAATATAAGTGATGATGTAATTCAGAGTTATTTGCCGCTAGAATTTTGAATAAATTTTCTATATTTGAAAGATATGAACAAATTGTTTATAATAATAATAATAAGTACGAGATTTAAGTTAAATAATATACTCCTTCCCGTCATATTGACGGGCTTGTATACTAGTTATACATAGTCCTCTTTGTCTCTGCGAGGTGCTATAAAAATAGCACAGGTGATCATCTAATCCTTTTGATATTCATGACCATTGGCGAACATTCTTCTTGTCTATGCGACCTAAGATTTACTAGATTCAGAATCTGGATGAATTCCTACCGCATTCGATCATTCACAGAATACTTTATTTTTAGCAAATTAAGTATGAAAAATTCGCAGCAAGTATTTTGATGATAGTGAATATGTAGTTTATACAACAAAATTCTAAAAATTTACCAAAGAAAAAATATTTTTGAAAGGATGATACTAAGAGTATGAGGGACAAGGTAGAAGTAAATATTTGGATTATATTATGAATAACTGTTTGAACCGACTTGTAATTCACGTGAATAACTTTATTGTAAACAATTAATAGTATATTATAATAGTAATAGTAATTAATACGCGACTTTCCATCATTTTAAAATTTATACGTGTATTTTAAAATATACCAGCATAAAATCAAAAGCACCGAATGGCTACTTTGCAAAAGAAAAAATCCAATTTTAAATATTCTTCGAGTCTTTGTTTTCTTCGCTTTCTAACGTCGTGTCTATCGCATCGAGAATTATCTGGCGCGGTCAGAATACTAGATGTTCTTTCGCCACGAGAGGCGCTTCAGTGCCGCGATTTCACGCAATCTCGGGCAAGTCATCATCTCGTTAATTAAGCCTCGTTTCTAGGAAACGGTGTTATCTCTACCCTCGAATCTTTTGAATGCAAAAATCTAATTTTTTCTCTCTCTTTGTAATCGCGTCCGTTGGAGTAAGAGAGAGAGACACACACACACAAACGGAGCCATATCCGCTCATCCCATCCTCCGGCGCGCCGGCGGGAAAAAATCCAACCTCTTTTATATAACAACGGAACTCTTTCAAAGTGCCACCGCAAAAATCCGATGCAAACTTAAAGGGACAATCGCCGTCAACATCTGAATTCCGAATAGCCAGTTAATCCGAACGGAATATCACGTTTGATCAAACATCCTGTAGGTACCTCTTGAAATTTATCCTTTCCTCTCTTGGCTCTTTCCTTCCTACTCTTTCTATCATATTCTCTATCTCTCTTCTCCCTCTCTTCTCTCCTCATATCCTTTCTCTCTCTTCTCTCTCCTCATCTCTCTTTTCTCTCTCCTCATCTCTCTTTTCTCTCTCCTCATCTCTCTATTCTCTCCTTCCTCCCTCTCTACTCCTCTCTTTCGCCTCCCTCCCTCTCACCCTTCTCTCTTCTCCTAACCCTACTCTTTCTCTCTCTTTCTATTCTCTCTCTCCTCTTTTTCTCTTCTCCTCTTCTCTCTCTCCCCCCTCTTCTTTTTCCTCTTCTCTCTCCCTCTTCTCTCTCCCTCTTCTCTCCCTCTTTTCCCTCCTCTTCTCTATACTCTCTCCTCCCTCCTTCCCTCCCATCTCTCCTATCCCCACTCTTTCCTCTATTTCCTTCCTCTTCACTCTCTCTTTTTCTCCTCCCTCCCTTCTTCTTCCTCTCCTCGTTCTCCTTCCTCTCTCTCCTTCTTATTTTCACTCTCTCATCCCTTTCTTCCCTCCCCTCAATCCTCCTCCTCCCCCCCTCCTACCTCTCCTTCTTACCCCTTCCTACCTTACTTCCAACTTGTATCGGAAACTGAATAAAAATAAAAAGACACACGAATCTCCTCTCCCTCTCTCACCCACAGCCGACCCCAATTTCGTCTCTCCCTCTCCTTTCCTAAAACTCCCACGCCTCTTCCTCCTCCTCCTCCTCTTAACCTTCCTCCTCCCCTCCCCCCTTATCTCTCTCTCTCTCTCTCTTTCTCCCTCCGCCTCCTTTAACACGAAAGCCACTCCTCGCCACCAAAAATGGAGATCCGAGGCGAGAGCAAGGATAGCGACACATCCACGCACTTCCCTCTTTCCTCCCGCCCCTCTTCTTCTTCCTCCCCCCTCCCCCCATTCCCCCCTCCATTCCATACAACTCCCTCTCCCGTTTCCTCTTCTATCTCCTTGTCTCCTCTCCCCCCCCCCCCCCCTCCCCCCCTCCCCCGTTCTTTGCTCGTTTTCTAATCTACTCTGTCGCTTCCTCTCCCTCATCAATTTTCCCTGTCATTTTCTCTCCGAACTACCGACATTATTATGGCTCCTTTAGCATTTATATGCTCTTTAATATGTATATATTCATATATATGTATATGTGTATAACTTCCACCTTCGTGTTATATTTCTTCGTCTATTCGCGATTTAAATATTTACATGTTAAAATCAATTTTGTGTTTTGTGACGAATAGTTTATTTTGCTCCTTCAACCGCACTTCTCTCTATTTGTATTTAAGTTCTAATTTTGTTATATTTATTGTCTTTAAACGTCTTCTATTGATATTAAAAATTATATCTCTTCTTACATTAAAGATTATCTGTATACCATTTGCTCATCTGTTTATAATTTCCTAGCTTACTTAGTTCTCCTGTTACGTAGGAAAACCTACTTCAAAATGATGCTTCGCTCTTAAAAAAAAAAAGACCGATAATCCCACAGATTCCACTAAATTTCGGGAAAACCGTTTAATTACAGAGAAACGATTTAAAAAAAATATTTTGCGTTGGTTTATTTCTCATAAACGAACAACACTCCGCGTGAAAGGTACGCACGTTAAAAATGTGGACTCCAAATCGATGGAAAACTGTAAGACATTAAATAATCTGGTTAATATATCAGAAGTAGCTTAAAAATTCCGTTAGAATTAAACACGAATGTGAGAAGGATATGGAGGTACAAACAAGAGGTTAATAGGGAGACATGTACATATAAATAAGATAATTTATTATTCAGGAGTAAAAAAATTTTTTGCTAGTATTGCCGTGGCAGTCTTATATATAGAAATGCGCGCTGCTTCAAAATGCTCGAGCGTGAACTTAAAAGCAGTGGCGTCAAGTGTGACACCATCACCTTTTACGGAGTTGTTCTTCGACTTCCGGGATTTCGCCAGAAAATGCTTTGTCAAGTTGTTTCAACGAAACGCTATGGGAGGATGGGAGTAATTTTGAGAAACCCGATTCTTTTGATCGATTAATCGATGCTCGATCTATATTAATTTAATTAACTTAGTCATTAGCCTGAGCTATGATATGCATTAGAAATTTTAACCAAAATTTTAAAATATGTGCTATTCCAATTTAATTTATGCTTATTTTTATGCGATTAAGTACAAACAACCATAGACTTTCATCCCGTATGAATTATAGAAATGGGAAACGATCCAACGAGTTTGTAATTTATTCTAAAGACCGCAGATGTGAATATTTACCGCTGTTTCGAAAGAGGGGAGATTTTTTACATTCTTAAATTTGAGATAAAATCGAAGAAAATGATGAATTCGCCTTATAGCCCGCAATATATCTCTTATTTGAAATTCGAGGTGTAAAATATCGATAAATCCACGCAAGACACGAAATCAGGTATCGTGATTTTTTTATAGATGTAGATTTTTCATGGTTTTCAAAATCCACGCATACGAGTTTCCAGGGAGACCGTTGTCGTCGTCGAAGACTCCGGAAAGACCTTATCCGCCGCGTAATCTATCAGGTGTCGGATTCTAAAATGGTTCAAACTGCCGGAAAGGGGTGGGGGAGGAGGGGTGGGAGAAGGGGAGGTGGCAGAGTAAAAGGTGGATCTGCAAGAAACAAGGTTTACGCCCATACCGACAGAGTCTTAGCCTCGTGGCCTCGAGACGCCCACGATTAAACGCCACACGAATGAGAGCGTGGGCTTCTTCACCACAAAAAAAACGTCTCTGGAGACTGTCGGGTGTCGCCCTCTTGGATATCTTGGTAAGGCGCCCTTACCTTCCGGCTGCACTCGGAGGTTTTGAAGACTCTTCTAGCGGAGCCACCGTCGCGGGAAAAAACGACGAGCGTGGGCGAACCAGTTCTCGTGTAATAACAGTCTTTCGTTCCTCCTCCACCACCTGACCGAAGAACAGTCCGCTCAAAATCCTCGCCATGACCTTTCCCAGACGGTTCGTGACACGGCTTCCTATTGTTGACCAGCTGTTGGCCATTTCGTACTTAAAGTATACAGGAGATACAAAATATTGTGTCGACTGGTGACGAATGGCGCGGCGCGCTTTGAATGTAGCGTTCGCCCTTTATAGGGGATAATTTTGAATAATGGGATTACTGTCTCGAGTCGTATTTTTAAAAAATCACGTTGGCAGTTAAAATGTTTGTTCTCTTAAATGCCTTTTTTAGGTATATGTACACGTCAAAATCAATGCTTTCCGGGTTGCATAAGATTGAGGATGCTAAATTACGATTTCAGTGGAGCATTCATTTTAGGCACTCAAGAAATCAGACCATTGCACTATTTTAAAATTGATATTAATATAAAACCACTTATCTAGGCTCGAAATCTAACCCATATATTTGAATGTGAATTATTGTGGCATTTCCTATTATACGTAGCTTTTAAAGCTGAATGGTATATTTGAATCGATATTTTATTTTTATTTTTTCTTTATTTTTATTTTATTCTATTTTTTCATGTCGAAAATTTTAAACAAATAATTCTAAAAGGATTATAAAGCTAGCCTTATGTGCTAATCAACCTGAAAATTTAGATAGTTCTAATAGCCGTAATATAGCTTACAAATAACAAGACATTTCTGCTTCCTCGGAAGTTGTTCACTGATGGAGGATTCCATAAAAAAGGAAGCATCCAATTCTTTACATCTGCTACCGATATACCACCACTGAGGACTGCTGCTTTGTAGCTGAAACGCGCATATATTTTCCCAACTGTTTTACGACCGTAGAAGAAACTGTGTTGAATAATCGGTCAAAAGAAAATAGCCGTAGAAAAATTATTTATTAAAAAAATCGAAATTTAAGCGAGGTCACACTCTCTCAAAGTAATCAATCCAATTTTAATTTAACTTAGTTTTTCCATTGTAAAGGAATATTGCGAACTTTTTTGTCGTGAAAAATATAAAATGTTCTTTCCTTTAAATAGCACATGCGTTCGACCTTAAGCCTTAAAAAATATATAGAAATGGACCTCGCATTACGAATACCAACGCGCGGACTTTGTCACCACGATTTCCATCTTCTGGAAAGAGGGAGTGGATTGTTGCGGGTGGCGATCGCAGCGCCACATTGTCGTTATTTTAGGCGGGAAGTTTCATCGGGGCGCATCGTCGTGTCGTTCAAGGACAAACTCCACCTCCTCTCAAACTATTTTTTTTATTCCCTTTTCAACTGGCACTACCATGCGGAATTCCGGCCAATGCTTCGCCTAGGGATTCATGGGTAGGATGAAAAAATGGAGCATAAATTGCGTAGGCGACTAACCGTGACGGGTTTAAAGAAAAGGCAAACGGGTGCATGCTCCAAGCAAATATAGGTGCACCTCGTGTCAAGGCGACCTCTATAAATATAATCCGTTCATCTCACTCGGTCTCAAAAAAGGATTTTTATTGGACCTATGATTTTGATCCCTGACCGATTGGAATCGATTCTGGGAGTTCCTTCGTGCGACGATTTTAGTTCGTTCGACAAAACTATTCGCGATTTATTGTTTTTTTTTGCCACGGAGATATATCGTGCTCGAATTCGATATTTCTGAAACGGAAAGTCATTTTTTATTTGAAAGGATCGATGACTATATATTTGGAACGAGGTGAAATACTATGTATAATGCCGAACCCTTTGTGACATGCAAAGATTTTGACAGATGATCTTAAGTAAATGTAAATGAATACGCCAAAAAGAAAGTTGAATAACTCTTTTGTTGCTTGAGAAAATAGTATAAATTAATAATAAATAGAAGAGTTAAGTTTGTAGTTTATACTTTCATTAATCAATGGACCTCTGCATGTTTCCCATCATTTTCTGTGATTAATCCAACTCTTTGCTCGAATTCTTCGAAAACATTTTCCAGCACAGCTGTAGGAATAGATAAGATAATTTCACGAACCAAAACGAAAAAAATAATGAGGGAATAATGGCAGAAATTAACGAAAGCAATAATTAAAAATGTAATTCTTCTGCGCATTGTTAACTTTTACTTTTTTCTCGAGCAATAAAAGAGTTATTCAACTTTATTTTTGGTACATTCATTTACGAACACCCTGCGTTATTTTGAATCGGAACAGCGTGAAAAGAAAATGCATTTTTACTTCTGATTCCCTCCTTTTTCTAGTCGTAGTCAGGCACTTTAAGTAAAACCCTTCTCTAGAACATGCATATATGCAGTTAGATATGACAATGTTTTCTGACCGGCCAGCTATTTGAAGAATTCGTCGCTTGAAGGTTAAATTATAAATTGTGAAGTTCATCACTTCTTAATCGATATCTCCAGTTATGTGAAGATTAATAAAACAAGATGAGAAAGTATATAAGTTATTTATTTCACTGGCAATTTTCTACATAAACTTCGTGCCTGTCTCGAATTCTCTTTCATTTTCCGCGTGATTTTTTCGTCAGTTAAACTTTTAAAGTTATAGTATGCAACATATTTTTCGTAGATTTTTTTCAAAACCCTTTCCTTTGCTTGGAATAAAACCTTCTCGGAAAATTTTCTCAACACTTCGAGAAGCTTCTATTTAAATCATTTTTTTCCTCTTATCAAACGTCGACTTGAGATTAGTGGGAATGGCAGGTGCTTCTTCCACGAGTCTCAGAACGTTCACGTTGTACGGAGTTGTACTTTCTCGTGGAAACCCTTAAGCTGTCACGAGGGAGGGGGTGGAGGGCACGGGTCACGCCTCCCTCTCTCAAGGAACTTTCCTCGTGCACGTCTATAGCGTTGTGGCGGCGATTCCTTCTTCTGGATCGATTTGTTGGGTCGCGGACCAAGGCGCCGGATGGCACGGCTGGGCTATCCCTCCCTACCAGTACATCCAGGAAATGCTATCATCACGTATTTATTCTGCACTGCACAGTTGCCGCAGATATCCGCTTCCTTAATGCAGAAACTTCTTCCGCGAGGCCTTTCCCTCTCTCAAAAGTCGCTATTTCAGGACAAGATCTCGTTGTTGGAAGCAGATGAGGAATTCGATCGAATAATTTAAAATGTCGACGGGGAATTTTGGTGAAATCAACCGTTAGGGGCAGCGGTTCCCAAAATCTATGCATATCCGACTTCCTTTTAAGGCAGATGAACTTATAGCGAATCCATTTACCCCATCCACGTGGCATTAAATATAAAATGTTGTAATAATTTCGAAATATAAATATTTATTTTATTTGTGCAAAAATAAACGTGAATTCTAATAATATCCACCCATAAAATTAAAATAAATAAGTAAAACAAAATCACTCCACCTTCACGGCCCGTTTAAAAAACGCTTTATTAAAAATACTTTCAAATTTTGTTTTGCGATAGAATAAAATAAAATATTTTAATTGCCGCTACTATTAAAATTTCTTTAATGAAAATCTCCAAAGAATGTTTTTGTAGATATATTTATTTAAGCATTTTTTTAAAAACATGAAAAGATTTCTACTACAATTTTAAATCATATTATAATGAAATATGTATTAATGTATTATTGAAATACACGTATCAGAACATATACATGAAATCACATGCCATCATTCGCATTTTAAAAAATGGTGATTGAATTTATGTCACTTTAGAAACTTTAAAAATATTCCATCTTAAAAATACCCCATGAGGTATTTAATAAAAATGTTGCTATGGAAGAATAAGTAATTTTGAGTAGGTATATCAACTACAATTAGAGAGTAACGTGTCAATTATTAGTTGCATGTATGAAACCTAAAGACATTTTTAGCGATTAGGAAATATAATTGATTAATATTATTTAATTGTATTATTTAAATGATGAACAGTTTATTTTTACAAGAGTGAGGAAATGAGTATCACATTTACTCCCTTTACTAAATGCAAACCTGGTATTAATATTACATTGTTTGACATTAACTTTTGAGAAATTTTGAAAAACCCTAAATAAATTCTAATGATGAAGAGATTAACTCTCATTAATATATTTCAATGAGGAAAAAACTGTATATCTTCACTCAGTTACATTTTTCTTCTTATTTCTTTCCTTCTCAAAAACACTAATACATATTAATTCTATAGAATTTTATTTGCATTAATTACTGTTAAGTCATAATCTCCTTAAAAGAAATTGAGAAAAATTATCGATCCTATGTCTTAAAAAGCATTTAGCAGAGATCTTTCATGGATGTATAGAATTTTTTTATTTTAATTAAGAGAAATGCTCATATTTTTCATTTAACATATGACCAGTTTGTTAAATACTTATTAGAGCATATCACTTGTCAAATAATTATAAATTTATTTTTTAAATTTTATCTCCATAGAGTCAGCAACTAAGAAGGAAAGAAATCACGAATTTGAGCAATGGGAGGACACACCCAGCGCCCATGGACTCCAACCAAGAGAAGGGGTCCAATCGCAGCCGAGTACCAAAGTCCTGGACCCGCATGTGTTTCACTGCCCACTTCCATAGGTTAGTATACAGAGTTATGCATATTGACTTGTTATGCATATGCATCTGTGAGTGAAAAAATGCTTGGATTCTACTGTGACAGCTTAGAATTATAAAGGGTGGGCCAAAAAAAAAATGTACCCTATTGCAAAATTTAAAAAAAGTAAATGAAGTGTGATACGAGGTCACCCAGGGTCTCGCGCATCGACATACGACATATGAAGTATTTTATGCACGGCGTTACCTTAAGTACCCACGAAGTAAAAATGTAACAAAAATACAAAAATGGAAAAAATAAAAAAAGAAGAGGGGGTTAGTCTAAGGCCAAAATTATAAATGAATTCTTGAGCACTCTCTCATACTCACAGACCTCAGACTTAGCTGAGTAAGCACTCGTACTCCGATCTCCAAACGGTATTTCAAATGAATTCTCAAACTGAGTCTCCGTAGGACTTTATAAATGAGGATGTAACATTATTTTTATTTCTTTTTCTTACGAGTGGCAATGTTTTTATTGCATATTTGCATGGGAAGCACGATCCATATGGGTGAGTTGCACTTTAAAGTATTGTAATCCCAGAACAGAGATAAGAATGCACTCTTTAATAAATATATAGCTTGGTGCCATAAATATTAAACATACAGGTTATCTGCTTTGAATTTGTTTTTACTTGTACAGATTTAAGGAGGGCCCCACATAGACTGCCTCGCCCTGGGCCCCGCACCCCTCTAGGGACACGGCCATGGTGACATGAGTGTGAAACAAAAACCAATTACCTAATAGATGGATCTTCCAAATTTGTTTCCATTGATACAGATTTTTCAAAAGGTCCTCCGTCATTCTGAGCACACATGCAAATTGGCGCAGTACAGTTGCTGCTTACAGCCTTTAGGATTACATGCCTAATATCAGCTATTGCTGTTATTGTATACTTATACAAGACATTTTGAACCTATAACAAAAAGGATTATTTAGTAAAATAATTTCACTTTTTCTAGGTTAATCCACTTAATTATTAGCTAGTATGGTTGTCCTATATGTAATTTCTTTTTGAAATTGATTACATTTTTTTGACTCACCCTGTATAAAGCATAGCAATTCATAATGAAATATCCTTATATTTCAATTTTCAAGCAATGATAACAATTTTTTTCATTCATTTCATTCCTGTGCAGGACCTGGTTCAAAGGCTGCTCGGGCTCCAGCATTTAGCTTTGGCACCAAGCATAACAACAAGAGCGATAGCCCTGGACCTGGACCAGGCCAGTATAATGTTACTGGATTGAGTGCCAAGGGTGAGTTGTGATAATTTAAAAACATTTCTTTGGATTTTAATAAGTTCACATACCATATGACAATAAATTTATATCTACATTTCCATGTTAAATTTGAAAAATAATATTTATATATGCTTTAATTGCCAAGAACTGAGAGGAAACAATGGGTAAGTTTTTATCAAAAAAACAACCCCATTCTGAAAGAATCGAGAATGGAATATAATTATTAAAATATCTTTTCATCACTCCATAGATAGCTAAGATTCATTTGAACTGGATGGAAAGTAACGTAAAAGAAATTTACTAAATCATATTTTATTGGTGATAGATGTTTAACAATTTTAATTGTTAACATATAATCTATTGAAAATAAAACCATTGTTTTTATTTGTTTATATGATCAATTTTTATAATTAAAAAATTTTTTACTCCCAATTTTACTTGACCAATCAAATAAATCCCAAAAAACATTTATTAATTCCCAAAATATTCTGAATTTTTTAAGAACAGTATTAAAAAATACAGTAGCATAGGTAAAAGACTTTTATATCTAATATTGCTTCCTTTCCATTGGCATATTTTCATGAGATCTTTATTGAGGAAAGAGGATTTACTAATAAGTTACTGTTACTATTTTTAATGGATATAAACTAATTACAAGGCCGCCACTTCAAAATTTATTCCTTTCATAGATAAAATTCTATAACTTGTTGAATAACTAAATATTTTAAGACTATAAAAATAATTTAATATTTCCAATAAAACAACAATTTTTGAAAGAATGTTTTAAATGCAATAAGTAAAGGTTTATATCCTTTCATTTGAGTGAGATTAAGGAATTTTCTTTTGAAATTAAAACAATTTACCTTGATATAGACTTGTTATTTTGAACTGCATTTATAAATACAACTTACAAATTGTGGAAATATTGGAATTTCTTTAAATTACTAAATATACTTTTTCTCTTTTTTATTCTTATTCAGATATTTTAATCAATTAATATTAGCTGTGAAGCCTTTGAGAGATTAGCATCAACTTAACTTTTCCAATTCAGTTAAAAATGAAATTAGTAAGATGCAAAACATTTACGATATTACATCTTATATGCTTTTTTAATCTTATTCATGTTCTTATGCAATACTTATATTAATATTATTCTATTCATGAAGTAATAATAGGACGAATTGGTATATTTCAAGCAACTGGGGATAATTTTATCGATTAACTTTAACAAAATTTTTTTATAAATTTAAGGGAGAAAGGCTTAGCAATGCAAACAAAGAAAAACATATTCATTAAGTAATGAAAAGATGCAAGAGAGTAAATTGTTGTTTCTGCAGGACGTGACAGCCCTCCAGCATCTACCCTCCACGGCCGCCCCAAAGAAATGAAGGGAGACCAGACACCAGCACCAGGAGATTACAACCCTGAGAAGAGTGAGGTTGTCCATGATCATTCCCCAATGTACACATTTGGACACAAAACACAGATGGAGAAGCCCAGCGATACCCCAGGTATGTAGAAATTCTATATAATGTCCTACTTACCCAGCTTACAGAAATTCAAATGCATGTTATATTGCATGATAAATTTAGCACACGTAAATGTACATGAATACATAGATTAGGAATGTAAATTTATATAGAGCATATTAAGCATAAAAATTTTTAATTTGATTGAAAATATGAATACCTACAGTCTGGATGAAATTACTTTGGGATTGACGTTTGAGGCGGCTCGGGTGCGATGTTGCCAGCATGTGCATAACAGATGCCCCCAAACGTGCATTTCAAATATCTTTGCAACTGAGAGAGAGAGAAGAGAAAGCGTCCCAAAACGTGACCATGTGAGAACCAATAGGAATGAGGGAGGCGGAGCGTCACTGGGCTCAACAGGATTATCTCTCAGGCCTCCATCGTGTTGACTTTGAGTCTCTCTGTGCTGTGTTGCCTTTTGCTTCGAGAGCCCACCGAAAGGTGAATTCCAGTGTAGTAGATATGGCAATGCTGAGTTTGAGGTCTCTCCCCAGAAGACATCTCCCCACCTCCTAGCAGCGGAGACACACGAGCGGTCCCGAGTACATACAAAATGTCAGTCGCAAAGATATTTGAAATGGATAATAACATAGACTGAAAGTATTTTGTTTGCAGGGGATATAGCGGCAACACAGCGTGGTTGCTCTTAGCAATACTTCCCTCCCTTCTGCCTGTGATTGGCTGTGAGGGAAGGTAGTCTTTCCCGCCAAGCCCCTCCTCTACCCCAAAGTGTCAATCCCAAAGTAATTTCGTCCAGACTGTAGACTCATGGCTTTCACTGCTGGGGTTTATGAATTTCTTTTATACTTTTTGGTAATACTGTAGATGAAGATAAATAATTTTTCATTCAGAAGAGTTGAGGCCAACCAATATGTCTGCTGGCTCCAGAATAATTGGTTCAAAAGGACTAACATGGCTAGTTGTCAATTGGTATTTACAGTATTTTTCAGCCTATAAGAACCAGTTCTTTTCTGGAACAAATCACCTAAATTTAAGTTTCTTCTGAAGATGCCTAGAAAAGATGGTATAAGGGCAGGTTAGGTCTAATGAATGAAACAATGGCCTTTGGTCTTGGTAGGTTGCATGACACAAAATGTCTGCTTTTAGCCGCTATACATGATTATTTCATCATTATTATGCATGTATTTAAATGTGATTCTTTAAAATGCTTCTCAATCATGCTTTAATGATATAAAAAACTCATCAGATGTCCAATTATCTGAACTTTTTCTCTTTTTCCATATTAACTTTTATGTTGGCACAGTTCCTAGTTTTTAAATCAGGGGTGCACAACTCAAAAGTTGACACAAGCCAAAACCAACCTTGATTGGACCTAAGTGGGCCACGATATGAAAATTATGTCCATAATAAAAATTTAAGTACACTACTTTGGATTCATTAGTTACCATATCAAACTTTTCTTGCAATTTTTATGTGACAAAAAATGAAATGACAAAGAAATATAATTTACTGACAAATTTTTTTGTATTTTCAATATAAAAGGAATTAATCAGGCAGGCAGCATTTGGCCCACATACCATATGTTGTGCAACCCTGCTTTAAATGCTAGACTTGAAATGTTTTTTTGTGCATTTGCTATTTTCATTTGTTTTCGCCTCATTTTCATCCTCCTCATTTTCTGAATGATGTATAATTGTCCACAAGGTAAGACAACAAATCAAGCATTTACAAGCTCAAATTAGAATTAATAGAGATTTGATAATGAGCATAGGATTTTTACTATCCCCATAAACGGAATATAACGATGATCCACAATTCGTCACATATCTGTTAGTATGGGCTTATCATCATCATCATAGGTAGTCTGTTGTAGACAGGTCCGTGATTATTCATGCTTAAACTTGTTTCTCCATATACTCATATTTTCCTCAGTCATCTTCATTTCTTGATAGCTCTCTTTCCCTTTCAAGTCGTCTATCAGCCGAAACATTTTCCTACCTCTTTCTCTTTTCAAACCAGTTTTCCTTCTAGCACTTCTTTAACCATGCTCTCTCTCCTCAGATAATGTCCAATCCAGTTTGCCTTCTTCTTTCTGATAGTCTATAATCATTTGCTCCTCTCCTATCATACAGTACTCATATTTAAGTTTATGGAGAAAGGGGCACTGCTCTTTTGTGCCTGGTGATATGCTAGAAATCTGGTAGCTGGGAGATTTTTAGAAGTTATGCTCAGACAGATTGTAAAATTGTAAGATAATAATATGATATAAACACAATACAGGCACTCCCCAGATTACATAAGTTGAGACTTATGTTAGGTAAAGCCACACTTACATAAGCGGCCCCATAAATCACTAAAAAAAATTTTCGTTACACGGAAACTTTATATTAGCTGTTTGCGTGAGTGGGAACAACATACATGAACGGAGGAAGAACGGAATGCATGGGTTGTAATGTGGCATTCTCAGAGTGTTCTACCACTCATGCACATTTGCCTGATCTCTTAACATGTGATTTACTTTTGCGAAAATGAACGTGTTGCCTTTGCAATCATGGCTGATAAGCATCACAGTGAGAGTAAAAGTGCTAGTTTACATGCCTCTATTTTAACTGATTACTTGTATTGTACTGATACAGTAAATTATATTTTAAACACATAGCATCCATAGTTATTTTTGACTTACCGTATATCTTCGAGTATAAAGCGATTTGAGTATAAGTCGAAATGTACTTTTTAGCCTAAAAAAGCATCTAAAATCCAAGAATATTATTGATTATTATTATTAATTATTGACCCAGAAAAATGCCCAGCTAGTTTGCGACTTGAACATAAGTCAAAAGTAGGGTTTGATCGGACTTAAAAAGGAAGAAATTTCTCAACTTATATTCGAAGATATACGGTATGCAAATTTCGGGTGCTGGAACACATTCCTTATGTAACCTGGGAAGTGCCTGTATATGCTTTATGGTGACCTTAATTTCTTCATGCCTCACTATAATTAGAAAATCAACATCTTAGAAACAGATGCCTCAACACTGCATTAAAAACTCTATTAAATTTCATGCTAAATGAACCCTTTACTAAATCATATACAGTCATGCCTCATTTAGCTCAAAATATATGTTCTGAAAGGTTTTTGCTGTGTCCAAGTTTTCATTAAACAAACAATTTGTAGCAAAGTACTTAATAGGTATCGGTTCATGATAGTGTGCAGTTTGCATTAGCCATCGTCGGTGGTAATTCACCGAAAGCAGGAGTCGGCAACGTTTCACAAGTGGCGTGCCAAATTAACATCAATGTATGGTTTTGTGTGCCAGTAATAAATTTTTATTTATAAATGATAATTTTTATTATTTGATCACCCCGAGTTTACTTAAAGAAGGAATACATTGTAAACAGTATGCATTTGTACCTATCGGTCTGAATTTCCATATTTTGTGTTCATTAGTCACAAAGGCGGCGAAAGAAAACGCGAGACGAAAAGCACATGAGCTACGTGAGAACACAGAATTACAATAAGCAGACTTTATTGGTGAATAATTACTCTAACAATTAAATATAGCATTAGTTCGCCAAATTTCCAAAAAAAAAACTTTGATTGTACTACATACTTGTAATAAATATACAAAATAGGAATTATTTATCTTCTTCATCATTTCTTCTTTCTCACACCATTCTCAAGTGCCACTTCAGGCACACGTGCCATAGATTGCCGACTCCCTGTCTAAAGAAAGAATTGTGCTAGTAGGTATTTTTGTTTTTATGTACCCAGGTTGCTCAACCCTCTTCTATCCTCTGGCAATGAACCTTCTGTTCCCTTTGGTTCAAATGCATTCCTTTTCAAATTTATGCTTACCCCAGTTCTCCCCAATTCCCTACGTGCACATTCAATAAGTACCCATCCAATAAATTCCCACTTCCCTACCCTCTCATTCCTCAAACGTAAAAACAATGTGAATACTAACACATACGTTCTTTTAGAATCTTTTTATAATTCTTGTCAACCATAAGACAAGCTCGATAATTCTCTATTGAATTAAGGGGCATGCGTTCATCAGAATGTTTAGAATCAATCCACAACACTAGCTGTTTCTCCATTTTTCTAACAAATCTATACACGATCATAGAAGTTTCTTCACAGTTACTGCAGTGGCTGATTTGATGGAACTTTTCATTTTGTCTTTATTCAATGTAATTGTATGAATTGTAGTCATGAAGTGAAACTTCGGTGGAATATCGCTCCAATGTTCACCTTTTTCAAAACACTGAATTGCTTTAAGCTTTTCCTCATGATTTATGCTTTTCTTTGTTAATTTAGGATTATTTCATGCACTTTTATCACCTTCACTTAATTTTCTCTTTTCTTCACATATTTACTGATAAATATTTATTTTGCACTAGAAATGAAGCAAAATGACTATGGTTCACGGCAATTGAGCTGATGATGAGAAAGCTGAAGACCTCAAATAGTCATTGGCCGGTGTAAAAACGTAAACAAAAACATAAAGCTGCAAACATTCATTTTATAACAGTATCTATTTTTTTATTAAAAAAATAAAAATTTATGCACTCACCAAATGCACTGTTAAAATTGCAATAAACAAAAATATGCTAAATGATGCATGACTGTAGCAAAGAATTGCCATATTTCAGCTTTATTATACACTACCTGTCTGTGAAAGCAACCTATAACAAATCTGCATCCTACAGCTCAAAGTCATAGAGTAACTGGAGATTAGATTCAGTGCTTGAAATGGAAAATGTTATGAATTTGAATTGTATTGGTAGTGGAATGGAAATTTTTACGAAACGGAACTTTTTATAAGAGACGGTATTTCTAAATGTAAAAATAATGGAATGCTAGCAAGTAAAAGAACAGCACAGTATATGCCATTCGTTGTTAAAAAATTGATTGTGATGCTTGACTCCCTCATAAGTATTATCATGATGTTATACAGTAGAGATGGCCAATACTACTTACCGTTGGAGCCACATACAATAAGCTTCAGAAGTTCAAGATATTCATTCTCTGCACAAAATTAATGATCAGTAAAAATAGTCTTTATTTGATACATTACAGAGATAAAACATCCTATGGATATCCTATTAAGAAAAATTACCAGAAAATCACCTTTTTCTAATTTTAATTAGTAAATGAATTGATAGAAAGGATGATCCGAAGGTCCTTATGCGACAGGCATAAGCTGTTATGACAGGAAATGAGGAAACAGGTGAAAAAATCTGCCATGACCAGGAATTGAACCCGGGTCTTCCATTTGCAGGGCGGATATTCTACCATTGAACCTAAGAAAATATTCCCGTTATGAAACAGGAGAATTAGTCTGCCACGGTAGTTCAATGGTAGAATATCCGCCTAGCAAGTGGAAGACCCAGGTTCGATTCCCAGTCACGGCAGATTTTTTCACCTGTTTAGTAAATGAATCTTTGTTCATATTTAAAAAGAGAATGCTGCATCACTGTGATTAATAATAATAAACATAAAAAATGAATTAATTAGATGAGACTATAGTCAAATAAGTGATATTGCTACAATTTATAAAGCATGAGGTGTCATGAGTTTTCAGTTGCCAACAATCCTCAGAAGTAATTAAAATCCCAATATAGACTCAAAATGTTGAACAAACAACAAGGAATGCTCACTTTTAATGAAAATGCGGTTATGTCTTTCAATGATCTTATTTTTAAAAAACATACCTACGTCATACAGAGACAGGGCCATTGTGTGGAAATCTGCAGATTGGAAGTTGCACTGCATAATACTGCCTTTAGAAAAGTGCCACCTCTAAAACTCACCTTAGGCAACACCCTTGTATATCTGTTTTGTGTGTGTGTATATATATATATATATATGCTGTGATGAGCTGCCAAAATTTTCAACAATCGATTCTCTAAAAAATAAACTTTTATCTAAACAAAAAGAGATTTCAGTCAAAGTGTACTCTTTGAAAAATAAACCTTTTATTATTATTTTAGTGCTGCTGGAGTCCAAAAAAATATTCCAGCTAAAACATTTGCTTATTGTTCAATAACGGGTAACTTACAAGTGATTAAGTAACTAATTTCCAAATGGTTTCTTAGCTTGCATTGTAGATTTTGATTCTGAAGGTCAGTTTCATTTTTCGGCAGAGGCTCATAAGCTTTTGCACCCCCGTTAACATAGGGCCCTAAAATATTTTTTTTTATTTTAACTACCGGTTCCTCCAAATCAGTCCCAGCTCGGCATTATATATATGTATATGTATGTGTGTATATGAGATCACATTGAGTAAAAGCTACATATGTTCATTCATCATCATTCATCAGCTCCTAATGTATACAACATCCCACCTGCCTTGGGATCGACCAAGGAGGGGAATAAGAAAGCGGCGCCGGCATTTACCATGTCTGGGCGCCAGAAGGAGTTAACAGATGATCGTGTACTCACACCAGGGCCTGGATCGTACAACGAATCTTCACCCGAGCACTACAAGGCACGTCGTTCACCTTCTTATTCCATCAGCGCTCGTTACCAGATGCCATCAGACTCAACACAGAAACCAGGACCAGGTGCCCACTCTCCCGAAAAGGTGAGATATCGACAATGTACCGCACATTCGGAATTTTTGGTAAACCATCCAACATTTTAAGGGAAAAATATTAGATTTAGCATTTAAATGGTCTTTTCTTTAGATGACATTAAACGCATACTTTGCTCATGTCATGAAATCCAATTTATGACACAGAAAATGCTTAAAAGCTAAGAATGAACAATTAAAAATTGATTTTCAGGTCTGTTGTAGTGAGTAATTAATTGTAAAATAATTATTTTTTTAAACGTGTTATCTCAAAACAGTTGTATACATAGAATTTGCGAGAAGTTATAGTGGAGGCTACTTGAGTGGACATCATCCATATTTGGCAGAGTGAAGATAAGAGATTGTAAACAGAGACAGGTGTAAAATTTTTATAAATATTACTGACATAACAGTAACCATGTTTTCCACATCATATTATTTTATGTAAAATGTGACACATTAAACAAAAAGCATGAAGGTTTTTTAAAAAATTTAACGAAATTGGGAAAAGGACGTTATGAAATTTTTTAACATACTAAACTCAGACAACTACCTAAATTAATTTAACACCAATTTTAAATTAGAATATTTTGTTTCCAAAATTTTTTGTCAATGTGAAACTAAAAGCACCTTTAATGGTTGAAAAGAACAGAATGTATGCCATTGGTTCATAAAAGTTAGATCTGAATTTCTTTTTAAGCTTCTTGCACCTTTTTGATTAAAGAGACAAATCAGATTGATTACCTATGCATAAAGTTTTTTCTTCTAAATTTACTAAAGACAATATTCCAGAGTAATATCATATAAAACTAAAATTGACTTACTTGAAAAATATTAAATATAATCTTTTTTTTTCAAAAATACCTTTCTTATAGAAGGAATTTTTCCCAGTAAAATATTTTTGTTAAAACACGTGGAGGAAAATATGATTAGAAATTACTGAAATTCTAATGAACATTTATGCCTCATAGCAAAAGTGGAATAACAAATAACTTAGGGGTTTGCAAATATTGCTAATATTTTAACACGCCATAATGCATCGATTTTCAGCTAGCTGACAACAACCAAGGTATGGTAAGATTTTTAATATATCTCTTTGACATGCAGTTACAGCTGCCAAAATGAATTGATTGTACAGCAGTATTACTTTAATTATGATTTTATATTTTCCATTCAAACTTTATTTGCAAGTCATCTGTATTATATTGAATATTATTTTGTATATGTATATAATTTATCAGTGTAATTAAAAGGCATAATAATAAATTTAACATTTGCCATTGAATGTACCCAGTCATGATCTAACTTATTGTTCAATATGGCTAATCATTTTCTTAACAATGATAACCTTAAATTGTAATTTTCATTGAGATATGATCAAGTAATTATTGCTGTAGCTCTAAGTAATGATGATGGTTCATGTTGGTAAATAAAATGGACCTTCTAATCCATTACAAAGGCAGTCCTAATGAGTCACCATTATTCAAGATATGCCTGTATTAATAAATTTTCTCAAAAAAAAACACATTACGAGGGAACACTTCGATAACCAGTAAGAAAAACTTATTTGACTGATTTCAGCAAATCCGCAACACCAAAATGCAGAGGAAATGGAAGTAATTTGTGGAGGGAATTACAAGTGGAGGGAATAAAATCTCTGCATCCCTCACAAATTACTGGATGGAAAGTCTCTATAGGAACCAGTCATCAGTTGTCTATAACATCCAATTTATTTACCAACACGAGACACTTTTAACAGTAATAATAATAACAAAGCCTTGGATACACAAAAATATATATTTTTTTACTAATGGTAGCAGTAGTTAAAAGAAATACCGTAATATTTGGCTTTGGCTTAACTATAACAAAAGCTTCTTTCCCGCATGCCTCTTTCACCCACAGGTTACAATAAACAAGAGTAGTGCGCCGAGCCATTCCTTTGGGATTCGACATTCACCTTATATTGCACAAGCAACTCCTAGGTTTGATAACAAAAGTGACTTTGCGTAGAGAATTAGGTAAAGTATTACAGCCAGACTGCAACAATCTCAAGTAAACCTTCAAACAAATGTACACAGTTCACTAATAAATACCAACATCTAAGAGCCATTATTAGGTTAAGCTTGGTGATGTTCAAAGTTGTTGTTTTATGTTTGGAACCGACTCTCATTAATTCTACCATCGCTGCTGTTACTTTTACAGGTTCAAAATGACGAATCCCCAGCTCACACCTTCGGAATCAGACATTCTCCATTTACAGGATTACTGAAGGCCCATGCTCACAAACCTTCTTCTTGATCTTCCTTTGAAAAGAATCTTTTCCAATGCTTACAACTTTATTTGAGATAATTGGAATGCAATGAATAAAGTACTTGTAATATGCATTGCTTAAATTAAAAGGTTCTTTCCAATTTCGCCATGTATAACTATTTAGAGGGGATGTTACGTGGGCTTTAAAACTGTTATAATAATATAAGATATAATATCTTGTTATGCCGTAGGAATTAGTGATTGTCTGGAGTTAATGTTTTATTAACATAGTTCCATGAAATTACAATGTTACATTTATCCATACGACTTCATTTCTTTAAATACGTCAACGAAATGTACGTAGTGTAGTTGTGTAACGTCAACAATTGTTATTAATGCAAGTTGATTTATTCTACTAAATATAGTACCAAGTAATTACATTAACAAATATCTTTGCCCACAAAGAATGCTTTTGTTCATCTGCTTATTTATTTAACGAGAGTTTCACTGGTTTGGCTATTTCAAATATTGTATCTACCTTCTCTCTAATGTTGAAAGTTCCTCGCATGAAAGTTCCAATAAAGGCTTAGGCCATTTTCGAAAATAATTTGTCTTATTTTTGTTCAAAACATTATATCTGATCCTGCGATACACTGACTCTTCACACGGAAATGGTTTGAGTGTTGTGATTGGTAAGTGCTTCCCCCGGTGGACAAACGCCATATTAATCTTGTAAACAAAGTTAAAAATCGAAGCGTGTAAAAAACATCAACACACTCGGTAAGTACTACGTTTCCTGTTTTAAAGTAGTAAAATATGCATTTTGTTATTAATATAATGTAGCATTCTTTTTGTTTATCACATAAGAGTGCGGTAGCCAATTTAGCACATTTGCTTCGGAAGTATTGGCGTTGCTATTTTGCTGCGATCAATAGTTTTTATACTTTAAGTTTTTTTAGTAAAAACGTCATTTTCGTGACTGGTTTCATTGAAATTATGTTTGTTTTTATTTGGCGTTTGTCAATTTTTGATGTATTCATTTTTTTTGTCGCAGCTGTTTGGCTTTTGCTACGATTAGCATCTTTAAAGACCACAAGTGGTAGATGGCATGTTTATTGAAGCTTTGATAATACTTCTTCATTGTCTATGCGATTATCGTGAAGAGGAAAAATTCTCTATCGGAATATTTTTCATGCACCTGGAGCATAATTCCATCATTTTCAGTGCTCGGCTCACCATTTTGCTGTTTCCATACTCTCGTTCCGTTTCAGTAGAAACCCTAGATTCGATCGTCACAGAATTTTTCCTGTATTTTTATCGCGATATTTATTTATTCTTAAGAATTCTTTGCGTAATTGTAGTTATTAATACTTAGACTGACGTATTTCTAACTGGGTTTGTTTAATCTCTCAATTTGTCATCGGAAGTTGCTTGTACTGTTTTCCCTTTGTAAATATTTACGTGTGCGTGTGCTCCCATCTAATAAAATGTTTAATAAGTTGCAGGATGTAATGAACAAATGGCATTTCGTTATTGCGTGGCGAAATTTGCACCGAGTTAAAGCGATTCAAAACTTTTGTGAAGAAGTCGCATCTCTGTTGTTCATAAGTGTTATCCCCCAGACCTGTTCTTACTGTTTTCGTTTACGTTTTCCTGCGGCCCTGGAATAAGTAGAAAAGTAAGCGACCAGCTGACTGGTCGATTGTAGGCGGTGCTTGGCATTGATTCCACCTATCGACAGTGCCACATCAATATAAATCTATTCAGAAATAAGAATAAAAGTTTTAATTGCTCGACATGCTCTCGTTATTTAACGACGAAAAATAATTTATTTCGACCACGAGTTTTCGAAAATTACTATTGCACTAAAGCGAATGATTTTTATCTTTCGCCACCAATGTTTTGGTGTCGGATGTGGCAACGTCGCATTTCAATCAGCTGGCCTCAGAGCAAGAGCCATTCGCTTAGTTTCCGTCTACCGTCGAAACGTAGCGTACGCTCTCTGTCTTTTAGTGAAGACTACTAGATTCTCTGCAAGAAAACTGCACTTGGAGCTGTTTTTTTAAATCAACAATAATTTTTCGTTTTAAATTATCAAATTGTCTGACATTTTAACGGAGGAAAATGCCTGATAGGTGAGTTGAATTGTTTTGCTTTTAGCGTTCCATAAGATGTTTATGCGTCCGTGGTGAAAATTTTCATTTTGTTTGTCCGTTTTTTTCGTGTGTACGCGTAGATCGCGATATCTCTATGGAGGCGTGTAAATTGCTTTTCTCGTTAAAGTAAGGTTTTCGCGTGACGAAATTTCCGCGCAAATTTCACGCGATTAATTCTTACTCATTTTCGCGTTTTCATTTTCCTCGTCGCGGACATCATTTTGGACGCGTTATTTCCGCGATTTATTTATTTATTCTCAAATTCGCCCTTTTAGGAAATCGCGAGCGGGATCCTTCACGATCCTGGAGGGACGCGTCGCGCGGTTTTTACGTCGCAATTTTCAGTGTACCTATCAAAGCTATACGATGCCAATCTCTTAACCATCGCCAGCCAAGGGATCAATCTCTCTCTTATAGATCTTTCTCGTTAGAAATATTTGCGCGTGTAATTCGAAGACTCGTTTTATATTTCTCTCGTTTACGCGAATCGTGCATCGAGATAATATATAAAAAAATCTTTCGTATCGGTCAAACCGGTTGACCTTAAAGGTTTTTCTATCCTCCTATCTTGTCTCTTTCGAGGACCTTGTGGGGTTGGGGGGATATCCTTGCGCTTAACACATCCGATTCCGGCATATCTCGGAAGACTTATATGCCTTATTCGCTTCGGAGGCATTGAAGGATATAAATGTTTATCCTTGCTATTTTTCTAAAAAGGACAAAGAGGGACAGAGAGAGAGAGGGAAAAAGAGAAAGGTATATATACACTAGGAAGTGTTTGTTTATCGTTTCGAAATCACCTTTCACCCCTTTTACATATCCGATACAATTGGCTCGCGCGAAGATTGATGAAAAAAAATCTCGCGGGGCGTCGCTATGATGGGGGGGGAAAAAGGGGAGCTCCTATGCCTTTTCCCCTATACTCTCCCCCCCCCCCCTTCCTCTTTTGCGCGCTCCGCTTTAGCTCTTCTGCCCACGCTATCTTCCCCTTCCAACACCGCCATCTTCCCCTCTGTTTTATCCCTCACCGACTCCCCCTACCATCTCCTCTTTCCATCCATCCATCCACCTCTACTTCTCCTCCTCTATCTTCTATTACCAGTCCGCCCACCCACCCTCTCTCTCTCGCTCTCAGCTGCTTCCAAGCGTTGCACAAGAAGAGAAATTTCGCTAGCGAACGAATTTTTTCGCGTTCTTCCGTTCTCTATCTCTCTCTCTCTCTCTCTCTCTTTGTGCAAAGCGTCGATCTTATTTCAAAGAAAGAAAAAAAAATGAACGTTTATCCGCTCGCTATTTTGAAAACCTCGCGTCCTTCTCTCGCGTCGTTGGTGTTAAGTTAACGCTCTCCCGGGAACCTTGGCAGGGTAATAAGTAATCGCGGCAATCCTGTTTTTATTTGCGTAGGTCGAGATGAATTTTTTTTTAACATCCCTCATATTTTTTGAAAGAGTCGTTCGTTAAATTCCAGTAAGTGATTTTAAGATGACGTATTCTGTTATTAAAATAAACAATCTAATATTTACGTGAGTTTTTTCTTTTTTTTTAAATCTGTTGGGTTTGTTATGTTCGTGGCGTTACGTTTCCTTCGCGAACTCCGTCCAATCTCTCAGCGTTAGCGTCGGATTCGGGAACTATGTATAACGTTCGGTGTTGGTTCCGTGTTGCGTCCGCTCTCCGTGTTCTTTTCTTAAAGGGTGTTGGGTCATCTGGATCTAAAATAATACTTCCTTCCGCCTGCTTCCGATTCCCTGGAACACTACCATGGTCCATTAATATATTCGGCCTAAATTCTAAAGGCGAAAGCTCCCTGTTTATCCCTCCCGGTTTTTAGTATCGTCCAATACTCAAAGAAGCTCGCAATAAATCAGTCCGTTGCATTAAAACTTCAAAGCGAGACTCTGGATACGTTTCTCGAAGGGAGGAAATAAAGATGGATTCCGTCCGTCGTCGAAAGCTCGTCCGACAAGGTCGAATATGCGTTGCAATAACGGTGTTGTGACTCATTACGTTCTGGTAATGTTTCCCCGAGACGTTTTTTTTATGGCGATGGCAGCGATAACTCGGTTCCGAAGGTTTTAATCCGTTCAGATTATCTACGGGAGATTTTTTATTGGGCGGTTTTGTCGTATTGGATATTCTTACGTGAAAGATGAACGGAATTCTTTTCGGTCGTCAGAAAAATATTAATTACTCGTCGACAAAAGATTGATTTAAAATTAAGGTAGATATTAACGGCTATCTGCGACTTTTTTATTTATATAGATTGAAAGACTATTTAATATAGCTAAGATGAAATTTTACGTATATTTTTTATTTCGAATCAGAAGTTTCATCCTTTAGGTATAATTATTACAGGACGTCACAATGAATTCTTGTTTCGTCGTATTTTTCGTGTTTTCATGAGTATGCTTCTGGTAAATATGTAGTTAACTCTTTCAGTAGAATTTCCTTTTTTACTTTATCATTATACGTCATGGCGTTTTTGTAATAAAACAATACCTGTATTTTGAAGTTTATTGGCCACTTTATTTCTATCGTTCACTATTTTGCTTAAATCATTTATCCAGTGCCGGATTATCCAATAGACACAGTAAGCCCATGCCTAGGGGCTACAAGCTTAGAAATTTGCTGCCTTAAAAGTTCAGAAGGTGAATTTGTGGGGCTTATTTTCGTGTTTTTTTTTAAAGAAAAAATAAGATAACATTATTTTGTCAATAAAACGTTTTTCAGTAAATCATAGTTTTCTTTATGCCATCAGAAACTACGAGGAGGGCCCCCAAATTGCCTGTGCCTAGGAGCCCCAGAGGGTCTTAATCCGCTACTGCATTTATCGATAAATTTGTCAAAATGTTTTTACAAATATAAAATTATTAATCTGTACTTCGAAGTGATAAGATATGTCGATTAGACGGGAATTTATATGGATAGATTTATAAATTTAAAAGATTTATGAATTATTTTTTGGTAAAGCTTCTTCATGCGTATTTGCAGTCGAAGTAACTTGAACTTTCGTGTAGTCCAGGGATGGCAAATGGATTTCGAATCGCGCGCCAAGAAAGTACTGTGAACCATGAGAATTTTTTTTCGCGTGCCACTAGTTTACCCCTTTAAGAAACTTCATATTTCATACACAAAATACAAGCTTACGCGTGCCATTTTTGGCACGTGTGCCACGTATTTGCCATCCCTTGTATAGACTATCCCCGAGAAAATTATTGCTAATGTTAATACATTCTTTGAGCGAGGTTATTTATTAATATATCGAGTCTTTCGGCGAAGTTTCGTAAGCAATTTTTTTTATCGTTAAAACAACAGCAGAAAATTTCCTTCCTTACAAACGACGCACGAAATTTTTCGGGAAAAATGTTGCGTAAATGTTGCCGTGCGAATAAAGAGCGCATGGGCGGATTTCTGACGCGGAGTAAAAATGTTTTCGACGAAATCGTTCGTAATGATAGAGTTTTGCGTGGTCGTCGATTGGCGCACTCAAGATACGCTTTACTTGTCTCCCTTTCTCCTTCGTGCTCGACGCAATTGGTTCTGAACGAAGGCGATTGGGAGAAATCGGAGTCGGTCACGGCGCGTGACACGCTGCAAGGGAGAACCGGGACTTTCCGTTCGTCCGGATTTTCGGTTCCGCCGCATAGACACGGTGTCGTATTCATGACTCCCTGAAGGGCGCTTTTGTACTTAAAGGGATCGCTATATTCCACTTACAATTAGCGAAAACGTACGCTTCGAATATATAAATATATCTAAGGATGAATGGGGTTTCATTCGGTCGAGAAAATAAAAATTTAAAAAGTAACCGCTTTCGACGTTCGTTGCGTAATTCGAATTGGATCCATTTTGTTTTTTATCGTAGCTGGTCTTAGTTTTTTTACATTGTTTATGTTTTAATTTTGTCCGTCCGTCCGTGCGCAAATTTTTGGAGTGACGAGAAAAGCTGGGTAACTAAGATTTTCAGGATAGCTTTGGCTGATGACAGATATAAAATCAATTGATTTTGGGGACCGTCCGTCTGTCCGTTTGCCATTTAGCAGGATTTTTGAAAACCTTTTTGAACAATATATACAGGTCCGTTACTATGGTAAACTTTGGTTTTGTTTACGTTGCTACAACAATCAAATCAAAGCGTAAACACATTAAATTTACTTTCGAAAAGGGAGAAAGATTGTATCACAACTGCTTAAATAAAGGAGGAAGAGGAGGTCGAAGATACCGAAATTGTACGTGAACATTCTAAAAAAAAGGCGCTTTTGGAATATGACTTTTCAATTCTTTTTTAACTTGTTATTTTTTCGTCGGTTTTTCCTGTTTTTTTTCGGTTTCGCCGCCAAATTCCCGGGAAAATAAAATAATTCGATTATTAAATGTGGTTGAGTGTTGCAATACGCTCTCTCTCTCTCTCGCGGTTGGCAAAGTGTTTCGTCATGCTAGCGACAGCCATAACGTGCTCATTAATTAATTGGATTTAAGGAGAGCTCCGACTAAAAAAAAAAGAAAAGAAAATGAACGATATTCCGCTGTAATATTGCATTAGGCATCTCCGTGTGTCACCTCAGAGAACCTTGGAGCTCGTTAGCGGCCTCCAACAACGTGCAAGGAACGGCCTTAAAGGAGAGTTTATGAGGATGTACAGAATAGTTTATCTGAACTTTGGAAGGAATTGCGTCTGCAGTTTATGAGGTTTTTAGACAATCCTAGTTTTGTACTTACGGAAATTTTGGGTAATTAATAAGCCCCGGTTATATTGCGAGGCGTAGTTGTCTCCAGCATAGTAACAAGGGAGGGGCGAACGGGGCGACGGCCCCGGAAACAGAAGCGTAGGAGGACCAACACTGGATTTACGAGTCCAAAGTCCACATTTTTCCATAAATATTCGGAACAATATCGTTCTTGAATTTTGTTTTGTGTATATGTCATATTAAATGTAACGTTTTTCTTATGTAGCATGCATTATTAAATTATTATGTTTATGATTGTAATATCTTCGTTCGTTTTAGCCGTCATTTTGTGAAATTCCATATTAAAATTTTTAAAGGCAAGAGTTGTAAAAACATTTTTTGAAAGACCGTACATATTTCAATACGAAAATAATAATAAATATAATATATATTATATATCATAATTAAATATAATTATAACTTGTTTGGTAGTGGAGTCTTTACGAAGTCTTAAAATAAATTTGTTTTACAAATTTTGTCTTTAAAAATTATAATTGTAATAGTTTTGACAGGTGTTCTTAGGTCTTTCACCGGGCGCCATGCTTCTTTACCGAGGTGTTGGTTGTCCCTACTGTTACTGGTGAATCATGGAGTTCGGCAACATTGTAAAAGAATATGCGTCGAAGTAATCGAAAGATACTTCGTTCCCGGATGCTACAAGGCTAATAAAGATTTTCATTATCTAGTTATGGTACAATAGATTCCCCTTCCAAACGCTTGTGCAAGATAATAACGTAAATTTAAATGCATTAATGAAGAAATCGTTCTGCTGCCTTTTTTTCCCTTCTCGAAATGCGCAATTTAACTAAATTGTACGCCTTATAAAGTATATGCCATTATAATTCCTATAGACATGAAGCGGCTGAGTCATCTAGGTGAGTGTCTCAGCCGCCAGATAACCATCTTCCAGTGGCGGATCTAAGGGAGGTCGAGTGCGTCAGGGACCCCTTGAGGTAAGGGACCTCGAAAAAATGTTTTTTTATTTATAAACTCAGAATTATTAAATATCTCGTTTTAAAAGCCACGAAGGAAAATTAATTTTTTTGCGCCGTGATGGTTTATTTATTAAAACTGGAAGTCATATAAAAAGCGGTAGTCAGTAGGTGAGGTTTCGGTATACATTTAGATTGCAGGGCCCCAAAATTGTTTGAGCGCCAGGGGCCACAATAGTTTAGCGCCAGGGGCCTCAAGATGTCTAAATCCTCCACTGCCATCTTCAGCGGTAATTCATCGATCCTCGACTCTGAAAGCCGATGATCGGTGAATAATAGATGTCAATGCACGGAAATCGCTTTCTCTCTCTCTCTCCCTGAAGGAAATGAACTCATTGTCGACGTCTACAGGAGAAATTTTCTTGTGTGGCGTTGGAGAAGGGTCGGGTGGGCGTCGATGGAGGAAGAATTCCGTGAGCAGATCGGAAAGACGACTCATCGGAGAGTACGTCACCCAAAAAAGGCGGAGAAAGTGTTAGGAAGAGAGAGAGGGAGATATGAACTGGAGCGTTGAAATAGATAAATATAAAAATGAACCGGAGATGATCCGAGGGAAAGCCAGGAGTGAAAACACGGATCTCAAAAACAAAAGCTCAAACCGCGTAAATGAGAGATTATAATCTTCTTAAACGAAGCGTGGATCCTAATTAATTTTTTACGGCGTTTCTGAAAAGGACAATATACTGTTTTATAGGATTTTTTTCCTCTTGTATCAACGATATTTTTCGAACTGATGATGGTAGAAGGGACAAAATTTTTACGGTATATATAGTTAATAATATACTAGAGCAGGGGTTCCCAAACTTTGCGAAGACACGGAACCCTTATATTAAAATATTTTTTCTCGCGGAACCCCAACTAATTGTAAGAGATGGTAAGGTTAATCGCAATAAAATTAACTTTGAAATCATTATAATGTTTATTTATATAGCTTTTATAGCATACAGTTTGCAGGTGAGGCTCATGTTTCCTACTGTAAATAATAGAAAGAAGGTTTCAGGTCTCTGTTATGGAACCCCATTTAGCGTCTGCGGAACTCTTTGGTTCCACGGAACACAGTTTGGGGAAACCCTGTACTAGAGAAAGGTGCCATTATCTGTTTGCCAGTTTTAAGGAATTTATTTAAGAGTTTATTGGGGCGTATCTGTTTAGCGTAAAAAATGACGAAATTTTTTAAGGTTGGCAGTTAAAAAAAACGAAGTCGCATTTCTTTCCTATCTCGCTGTATTTTTTGCGCTTCAAAAACAGAATCCAAAGTCTTTCTTCGCAATATAGATTTCCGAGGCAGGTTTCGATATCGAGAACGTATTAATCGGATCATAGACTTATTACTCTGGCAAACGCGGCGGGACTGAGAGAATGCAATAAATCTGAAATATAAAACAAATCGGTCAGGAAATTCTATGAAGTTATGATCATTTCAGTAGAGAAACATCGAGCTCGTTTTATCAGAAAATAAATACTTTAAAAATCAAATAAATACGTACTAGAATATTTCCAATAACCAAGAAAAGGTTATGAAAAAACAATTTGATCATTTCGGCTACCAGCCAGTCCTCACCAGTGGCATTTACCTACAGCATATTCTAAACTTCTTCTCTAAATTTTCATTGTTACGACTGGGTTTACACAAATGTACTTATTTTACCCGAACATTTAATAAAATTCGAATGCGCCGTTCAGTTTTTTTCCAGTTGAGATTCCTATGTTATTAATTTACACATTGGAGTAACGCGACCTTCACCCATCCGTTGGTCTCCCCTCCTCTATCCTTAGCAGACTATAGCGGAGGCTGAGAGGAGTTGACCAATCGTTAGAACCGCCGCGTGGAAGAATCGAGAGATTTCCGTTAAAAACTAACTGCGCATAATTCAACTCGGCTCGTGCAATACGACAGCATCGCGATTCTGATTCGCGATTGGCCAGTCGTTCGAACGGAAAGCATTTACGTACGTGGGTGGCTCTTTTTTAGGCGCGTTTCGCTTACAGCGTGAGCGCTTATTATCGTCGGTCTGTCCGTCCGTCTGTCCAACCGTCTGCCCTTCCGTCTGTCTGTCCGTCCGTCCGTCCGCATGTTCGTTCTCGGCTTCTGCCCAACGGATTTTCATGAAATTTGATATTAAGGACTTACAATCAAAGATAATAAGAAAATCGCAAAAATGAATCACGTACGCCAATCAGGGGGTACCACTTTACTGGTGACAAAAAATTAAATTTTCGTTATATCTCGTAAAGTATTGCTCATATCAAGATATTTTTAAAATGAAAGTTGTAGAACTGGTAAAGAAGAGTATTTCCTATGCTACACATTTTTATCGTAGGAGTAGCCGTTATGAAGAAAATCAAACAAGAATGTCTTAATTCGAGTTGAACTTAGAAAATTTCTTGCATCGTTACTTCTTCATTATTGCTAACATAAACAATCCCACAAACAAACGTTTAATTTACTTACGTGTGCATGCACTATTTTTAAATAGGAAGAAAATGGATTATTTATGATGAAGAAAAGGACTTTAAAACGCTATTTCCCTCACGTGCAGGTACATAATTTCTTTCTAATACTCCATTGCACGAAACGCGCCCATTTGTGATACGTTGTACACTTTCCTAACTTGTTAATTGTTATGCGAAGCCCATTCAAATTTGCGTTGGCGTTTTTATTCTTGCAAAAAAAAACAGTAGCGCTAATGTGGGAAGGTGAGAATTTCTTCGTTTTTTACGACCGCTGGAAGCGAAGGAAATGGATTCGTTAAAAATAAGCGTAAGTTAATTCGCTCGTTGTTTCTAATGGAGTGAAGCGATAAACTTCGAGACGGTTAGCTTTGTTGTAGGCGGCCTCGGAAGATGGAGAGAATAGAATCTCTGCCTCTTAATCGTAAAGACCCGAGTTCGAATCGTTCCGGGATCGCTGATCAATGTGTTGATCGTTTTTCGATATTTGTGACAAATTTGTAAAACGTCGCAAGTGCGCCCTAATGAGCTGAGGATAAATTAACGAACTAATGAATTCAGATTTTGTCACTTACCTACTTCAGTCCGTGGAAATTCGCAATTTTTTTACTGGTAAATTTACCTTCAGGAAGTCACATTTTGTTTCGTGTCGGACACCCGAAATCTCGCAGGAATCATTTTAAATTCTTTCCAAGAAATTTTATTTATGATTAACAATTTCGTTATCCCGATTTATTTTCCGGAAAACCGCAAACGCGCGCAATGCTTCCTGTATGTGATGATCACAGCACCGACAGCTCGTTGCACGTGGTGTTTGTATTTAAATAAGCAGTCGTACAGCTTGTAATAAAAATCTTAAAGGTGAATCATGCTTCTATGTTTATATCATCGTAACTTTTTAAAGAACAGGTCTGGTGAGACGAAAAATCTCTCTCGAGCTGCAATACCTTGGCTTCATATTGGAATAGGAAAAGCGTAGTAATATCGTTATGTAAACTTTAAAAAATAAATAGGTCAGTTTATGTGCGATTGGAATCTCGAATTATATTCGTATGAACGCCACTGCGACTCCGCCATATCTCTTCTTTTCTAACTTTCATTCTTTCTTTACTTGCGATTTTTCTGTCTTTTTTATTGAAAGCGGAGCTGGAACGAACTGACTTATAATAATATTAAAGGGTTTAGATGAAAATCGCATATGAAAAGATTGACCACTGGATTTACGTAACATCGTGGTATGTGAATGTGTGCAGCAGAGTTCACGTCCCTTTATTTCGATAGGATAAGCTGTATGTCTATTTGTATGTATATGTTAAACTACATACACGCAGCTTTTAATTATAGGAATATTTATTGGAGCGATTGAAATACATTAATTAATAGTTTTATTCCGTAAATTGTTGAGAAAAATATTAAACCTGTTTAACCCTTCGGCTTCAATTTCCACTCAATCTAAGGGACTGTTTACCAAAAGTTTGACTCCTGTCTCTGAGACCGCTGGCGCTAAACTATTGGGAGAAATATAAACATATAGTGAAGCCTCTCCTTAAAACTTCTATATAATGTGGCACCTCGTTTTTCTACGGAATCATGGAGAGGTTGTACTGTTTTTTTTTTAAATCGAGATATTTAATATTCCCGAGATTATATTTACGAGCATTTCTTTCTGGGCCTCCTACTTAATCGGGCCCATGGCGGGCACCAAGTGCGACCCGCAGCATGAATCGTCCAATTTAAAATTTTTGAAAATGTTTCGTCGGTACTATTCTGTTATCTCCCCCCAAAGGGTATTTCAATGTTATAATGACTTGGTTGACATTGTTATGATGCATTATTATAATTTGCCAAATAATGAAGAAGATGCGGTAGCTTTCCTAACCCATGACTGACTGGCCGGTCTCGACATTTACAAACCCAGTCACCGGACAATGGGGAGGGATACTTTGGTTCCGGGCGAGGCGAAGGGCGCGGTAGCGCCCGGAGACCACTACCCATTAAAACAAAGCGAGCTGAAGGCTCGTCAATATATCCTTCCATTTGCGGCGCAACAGTCAAGAGGGTATAACATTGAAAGGATATATTGACGAGCCTTCGGCTCACTTTGTTTTAATGGGTAGTCGTCTCCGGGTGCTACCGCGCCCTTCGCCTCGCCCGGAATCAAACTATCTCTCCCCGTTGTCCGGTGATTGGGTTTGTAAATGTCGAGACCGGCCAATCAGTCATGGGAAGGATATTTAACGTTTCCTTAGCGACCTTAAAAATTAATAATTTTTTGGGGGGAGATAACAGGATAGTCTCGTTTCGTCGTGTAACTCTTTATATCACTGATCATTCAAATTTATTCGTCTAGTTTTAGATGATGTATTTTTAAAGTACATGTTCAAAATACGTAGCACCTTCTTTACTGTGTTGCGAACTACGATTTTCTAAAATAAACATCCAATTATCCGGACCACGCTTGTTTCTATTTAATCCGGATGGTCGACTCTTTATTCTACTTATGCACGTATAATGCATCTAAACTCACAGGTGTGCGCTAAGAGAAATATTTACGTTGTCGTATCAACATCAGACGGAGATGTGAATCAGCTGACGCGTCACCCAGACGAAAAACAACCTACGCTTCCCGATCCCTTGTCTCGCCTTCGGAATCTTTCTCACGGAACAGCTGATCGGTTAGAATCCACCTCCTTTGAAAAAAAAATCCTTTCGATTTCCCGAACTGGAGAAAGGCCATTATAATTCTTCCGTTTCCGCCATCTCCCGAGGAATTGTATAATTTCCGCGTCCGCTTTCGCCTCCGGGACGCACTGAACGGGTTCTTTTATTTTTGCCCCAGGGCACCCCACGGCATGGACAGGAGGAAAGAGCTGTCAGCAGAAGAGGAGGGGGCGGTGGGAGGGAGGAAGGAGAGGGAGGAGGAGGTGGCGGAAGATGCCGCCGTTAGGGAACTCCTAGGTTCCGAGGGGGCAAAGGGGAGGCCGGAGGCGAGCTTGCCCGTTGACGTCGCCGGAGGCGGTGTGACCAAGGATGGCGGGACCAGACAGCGGTACGAAAGCGAGGGATCATCCTCTGGGAGCGACGAAGACAAGGGAAAGAGGTGAGTCTTCAAATACCCGTCCACCCACGTCTACCTTCTCTTGTTGACTCATTTGAATCAACCACCCGCTCAGCCCACTTTCCTCCGCTTCGCTTCTCGGGTTCGCTTTTGTTTCTTTCTTCACTCTTTTTCTAAGTCGCCCTCGCTCACAGAGAAGCCCATTGTTACGTCGTCTCCCGCAGTCGGGATCAGCGCAGCTATTTTTTTCTTTCTTCAGCTGGACTTTTTTATGTCGTAAGCATTGAAATATATAGGGCATGTCTTCGGTGGTATTTTATTTATTTCAGTTTCAGGTATATAGTTCGCTTTTTTACCCAGTTGTTTAATGTTATTTGTTTTAAAATATCTTATTATTCGTTTTATATGTTTCCTATATATTTCAGGTGTATATTCTCGTTCTTTGTTTGTTTTAATTAATGTATTTTTCAATAGTTCTTAAACGGATCCTTCTCGTCCTGAAAGAAAAAGAAACAATTACAAACATCCATGTCTATAGGTGAGTTGGAATCCGCAGATGTTGCACTGGGAGCCTATTAAGTCGTTTATTTTGTTTTTTTAAATAATTGGTTTTACGAGACATCTTGAAGACCCGGATAATATTTAAGAATTACAAAAACAAAATCGTTTAACATTGATATATGTTGCTTAGATGAGTAATTTATAAAAAAACAATAAATCGAGGAAATTGGTAGCGTGTAGATACAATGCGATAATTGCATTTTTTTAAATGCACTTTCACTTGGAAATTTTCCGAGAAAAGTTTTTTTTTGTAAATTTAAAATAATTCACAGTTAAAAAAATGATATATTTTCCGAGAAGGTTCAAGGACGATATTTGTAGTGCACAAATGTTGCATCTAAACATCTACAATTCAACGCTGTCATATAGATTTAAGCGATTTCTTTGATGGGAAACAGGGCAGAAAAAATGAAAATTCGTGTTTATAGTTGATGAAATTATATATTTCAGGCCAAGATTTTTTTATTTGAAACGTTTTAATTTATTTGTATAAAAAAGAATACCGCGTCACTATTAATAGTGATGGATAATAACAAAGCTCCCATATTCATGGCAGAGATTCAAGCCTCATGACCTAGGGATTAGGTAGAATTTACTCTACCAACCACGCCACATCGGATGTTCTTAAGGAGATCGAAGATCAAAAGTGTAATTTCGGATAGAAACGAAAACATTCATTCTTTTCATAAATATAATCTAATCATTGCCTTTAAGTTTTACGTACATCATAAAATGTTGGTTGAAAATATATATTTTAATCTACGAAATTTTAAATGAAAGGTTGGCGAAGTAACCACTTGAGCACGCGCTAATATATATATATATATATATATATATATATATATATATATATATATATATATATATATATATATATATATATATATATATATATATATATATATATGTGTGTGTGTGTTGTGTGTGTGTTTTATATATATATATATATATATATATATATAGGGCAACTAGGTGTTGAAGGAAACCCAGTGAGCACTTACCGGAAGGAGAGCCGCTTGAGTGTTGGAGAGACACATTTGTAGAAGTTATTGGAGCTTTCGGGATGATCCCTTCGTCAGCACAAGAGAGACACACTGATTTGTGCTGACGAAGGGATCATCCCGAAAGCTCTAATAACTTCTACAAATGTGTCTCTCCAATACCCCAGCGGCTCTCCTTCCGGTAAGTGCTCACTGGGTTTCCTTCAGCACCTAGTTACCCTAAATATCCTCATTTACCTTTCCTCTTCCGTAGTATACATATACATTTTTCGTGTTTTATCAGTAAGAATGATAAAATATTTAATCTTTATAGTTAAATAAACGATCAGAAAATTTTTAAATTCAATTGCTCATCCAACAACTCAGTTTAACGTTATATATACCTCGGTCGTTTTACAGTGGCAGTCGACGACGCACGAGAGGGGAAGGGAAAGGATGGGAAGGGGAAGCTTTAAGGGGAGAGGGCTGACCTCAGAGCTGCGCAGTATACGAATTTTGTAGTTCCTTATTCCACTATCTCATTCGAAACTTTCACCGCTCCGGATCCGGGTTTTGTCAGAAAGAAAATACATTCCATTAATATAATTTTTAAGTGAAAAAGGATTGATTTGACTCGCCTAAAAAACCGGAAAATTCGAATTCTATTGAGGCACTCTGGATGAGTCTTCGTGCTGTTTATAATTGGCAGTACACACGCGCAAGTGCACGCACGGTTTCGTAAGTGTTAGAACAAAAATGGACGGAAAGGCGATGATGTAGAATGTTTTCCTTACGTTTATATTTTTTCTATTCGATCTGAAAAGTTTCTTTGAATGGAAAACTTTATTAATTAATCCTGCGCGATCATTTATTCATATTTTTAAGAGCGCGCTAAATTAACGAAAAGCGTAAATCAAATTCTTATGTTTGACTTTCCTTTTAACACACTTTATAATCGAATTCTTCCACTCGAGTGCAATCACAAACCCGTAACATAATGAAACTTCTAATATATTTATTTGCTATAATTGTTTTAATTTGACATTCAACAAGTTATCACTTTGCGGAATTTGTTCGTGAGAAAATATATTTTTTAAATTTCCAAAACATATAGATACGTAAGTTGAAGCCATGCGTGGTTGTAGAAGTATTTCAATGAAAAACGTTGGCCCTCAATCTTTTTTTAAAATTAAAACTCCCTCTTTCTATATAATATTTTTGACAACTCTTTCGCGAATACGAGTAGAAGGAAATAGAATTTTGCGCGTGCAAGTTGTCATTAAAATCTTGGTAGATAAATAAAGGAACACGATGCGTCTTTGCCGGCTTATAAATGTAAATAAAAGTGAAATTAGCGCAAGCACTTTGTATCTGAGTGATGATTGCCCTTGCTTCTTTTTGATCTTCCATTTGATAAAGTGGCGCCCATTATTTAAGACCGTTCCTCTCTGAAACAATGCCAAAAATTCTTCGGGGATTTTCCCATTAAGATATGGCCGCGTTGCAACAGATTGTCATACTTTCCCAACCGTGTTGAAAAAAGGCGAAACGAAGGGTTAAAAAAAACGTATCTCGTTGCCATTTCACGTGTGAGAATCTTTCCGTTTAGGCCACACATTACATGAAAAACTTATCAAGTTTAACTCATCGCCGAAACTCATCGGCTTCAAGGTTCCGTCCTTTCGTTCGTTCATTTTTTTTCAACGCGGGTGTCACATCACGGCTTTGAAAGACAGTTTTCTTTTCTCGTTAACACATTATAAATCATTTTTCCTTCGAATGTTTTTTTGTCCATGGCCGTCTCTCTTCGTTTTTTTTTTCTTCAGCGGATAAAACTTCCGCGGTCCTTCGATGTCGGAAACCTTTGTCCGATAAAGAGATACACCTCGTTCCCAATCAATTGTCTCATTCGAGAATGCATGGGAAAGAACATGATGAAGGTGAAAAAGTTTCGGAAGGACGCGCGTCCGTTTTGTATTCACTGCGTCCCTCCAAGTTCAAAGAAAAATATGTATACCTTTTCGTCACGTTCGTAATTTTTTTTTCGTTACTTTGGAGGTTGATGGCTTGGAAAGTGAACTGGCCTGTTTTTTTCCGATAGATTTTTTTTAGTATTTGTACCGTGAGCGTCAGTATTGCTTCATTGAACATCCTTCCTGAAGAGTACGTCGATGCAAAATTAAAAAAAAATATTTGACGACTTTGTACGATGAATAAATGTGTAATATATGGGCGATAAAAAGTGTAAGGATTGAATGCTGCTGTCTTTAGTTTTTTTTATGCTGACTCAGTACATATCCTAAACATGGCTCTAAATATTTAATACAGGCGACGCCCGAGATTCGACTGGGATGCTGTCCTGAAAACGCGGTCGAATCTCGAACAGTCGAATATCGGGCGCCGTTTTCCCATAAAAGTACGTTATTATTGGGAGATGCGTTCCAGCATCTCCAAAGAAAATTATCGAGTTCATCTCATATTACATAAAGTTAAAACAACATTACTAACGTGTTAAAAAAAACAATATTAAATCATTAGAAAGCATAAAATAATTTAAGGCTACAGAAAAACGACAAAAATATTTTCATATCTGAAATCGTTTTCAACTGTGCTTATGGGACATGGTTTATTAATTGAGAAGTTGTAAAATTTTTGTTGGAAGAAGAGGGGCTGTTGGCTAGGAGAATGGATAAAATAGTTTCAACCCTTCAGCTCCAATGTTTTTTTTCTTAGAAAACGTAACGGGAAAACCAGACATCTTGAATCACAGTGATGGAGGGGCGGATTTATGGATAGTGGGTCCCTGCATGCAGCCTTTTTTGAGGCCCTTTTTTTTGACAATTTTGGAATTTGGGGGGCCCTCAGCAGCATGGGGCCCTACTTCTGCACACACTGTGCATACCTATAAATTCGCCCCTGCAGTGACGCCTGCTGCACTGGTTGACATGAGCACAGACAATGAAAATGAACTATCATGAATTTCTCTTTTGGTCGAAATTACTTCTTGAAACAAGACTTCTTTCCATAAATTTTCTTCCAATTTCTTTTAAACATAAATTTGAATAATTAATGCAAAAGTTCTTTGAAAAAATCGGCTTAGAGAAAGTATGCGAATCCAAACCCCAAACTGAAAGCAAATGGTAGGTACTCCCCACAGATTTCATTAGTTCTTCTGTTTGTAAACGAGAAAGATGCTCCGACAGTAAAACAAATCTAATAATCAGAGACTCTATAGAGATAAATTCTTGGTCTGCTGGCAGGTAAAGATGTGGGAGTTAGTTGATGGACATAACCCAAACAATAGGAGTAGTCTCACTGAAAATTCATCGGTAGCTGCTTTTATAAGTACATACATCCTAAAAATATTCCTTTTGGTTTCATGAAAAATTCGATTGATCCTTCTAACAGAATCACAGAAACTTATGTAATTATGTGCAATTCCAAATTTGACCGATCAGCTCGGTCGAATAGGCGAGCTTCGACTGGTCGAAAGTTGAGTTGAGGTTAGAATGTATAACGGATGAATTCTCGAATTAGTCGAATGTCGAACGGTCGAATCTTGGGCATCGCCTGTATTTTGAAATTTTTTTCAAATCTATTTAAACCATTTGGAAATTTTCCTCTATATTACTCCTGTTAATTTGGCCTTCCCCAGAGGACAAGGGGAATACAATGGACTGACCCTGTCTCGTCTCGCTGAAACCCTTTCCAAGTCTGTGCTGCACAGATTGCAAACCTTGCAATAATGTTACCTGCTAAAAATTTACAAGTGGGGTGGGGCCTTAAACATGCTGTGAGTGGGACCCATGGTTCTGTTAATCTTAATGACCACTTATTCTTGCTCAGTTAGTATCTATTACCATATACCACAATTGGCTTTAATTTCCCATTCATCTCAAAACTCATTATTAGCGTTATAAACATTTAAAAATTCATATTACAAGGCACACCAAGGAGATGGACAAAATACTAACTTTTTCCCTGAGTTCGTTGGCTTCTGCAGTTGAGAAATATTATTGGTTATTCTTCAAAGGTATCTTTTCTTTTACTCTTATCAAAATTTCTCTCAGATGGCTTACTGTTCAACTGTCATGGATTTTGCAGGCAACGTACAGGTACTTCCGGTTCCCCTCCGAGGCCTCACCATAGGGGTTTTGTTCTCCCTAGCGTGTCTGCTGCGTCACCCCCCAAGTTTGTCTCTCTTGAAGAGATAATGAAGGCTGCGGATGGGGTCACCAACATGGCCCTCGCCCACGAGATTGCCGTCAATCGAAATTTTAAGCTGGAGAAGTTGGAACCACCAGAGAACAGGTGAGCTTATTTGACATTCATTCAAATACCTATGTAATTAAGTCAGATTAATAAAGGGAAAATATATATATATATATATATATATATATATATATATATATATATATATATATATATATTCATAAAATTAAAACAGCATTGATAAAAGAACTTCCACAATCAATGGGGTAATATATATATATATATATATATATATATATATATATATATTACCCCATTGATTGTGGAAGTTCTTTTATCAATGCTGTTTTAATTTTATGAAAAAGGCATGCTTAAAATTGCTTTTTAATTTTCTACTATTGTGGTAATGAAATTTAAGCTTGATAACAGGATTGTGTTTAACAGAAATAGAAGTTATTCACATTTTTGATGGACCTCATACATATAAAAATGTGTGAAAATCTAATGAATTATGGTATATTCAGGTTATTGAAATTAATCCATTCTTATCAAATTTGTATAATTAGCTGTTTCAAGAACTGAGGGCCTGTTCATGCCATGCGCATGGGGCCATTCAGTTGGCTGTGACAATTTATCATACAAGAGGTAAAGTCTGTAAATCTTAGTCACTATAACACAATGCACAAATTTATAAATATTCTATAATTTCACTCTTTTAAATAAACTTTTTTCGTTTTTAATTATTAAAACAAAAACTTCGATAAAATTTAATTTCTTTATTCGTTATACTTTTCTGTAAGACTATTTTATTAATAAAATTTTCATGAATTTTGTGTTATACCTAGTAAAACAAAATTTTCATGAATTTTGTATTGTATTTGGTCTGACAGAAATGCAAAAAAACTGAAACTGTACCATTCACAATTGTACTCTTAGAAAAGGTGTTAAGATAACAGTCAAATGAATTCTTTACTTAAAAGGAAATGGTTCATTTGTGATGCATTTTTAGAGAGGGGTCTGGAAACATGGCATTCTTTAGCAGATCTGGAAGGAGCGCATAAAAATCACAAAATTATAACTGTTGCACCATACTGTAATCTATGTATAGAAATTGGTATTTATTTACATTAATTGTTAGTCACTCATACCATTCTTTTTAAATCCCAATCTAGTTTGCAAAAGCAAATCAAGGAAACAATTCATCGTGCATTTTGGGACATATTAGCCGAGCAGTTGGCTGAGACACCACCAAATTATACTCAAGCAATGGTTCTTCTTCAAGAGATTAAAACCGTGAGTTGTAGTCATAAGTAAAATTTTCTATTTTAAGGATATTTTTCATTTATCTCAATTAACCTTCGTAGAAAGAGAGCAAAAGTCAGATGCAAACCCTATCACACTGTTACTTTGTATAATATCTTTAGAATTTTCTTCAATAATGGAACTGCACAAATATTTAAAGTGACAGAGGTCTGTTTTTGCCTCACTCATACTAATAATTCTGTCTTGATTTTCTTAATCACATTTAATTCTGAATTTTAGGTAATGCTGTCACTGCTACTTCCGCATCACACCAAGATAAGGGACGAAGTATCTGAAGTCCTCGATATTGATTTAGTCAGGCAGCAAGCAGAGGCAGAAGTGCTTGACTTCAAGGTACTTATCCATCTGAATATAATTTTTTTTTTAATTTCAATTTTTCCAACATTCATTTCAATTTTATTTATGCATTGCCATTGCTTTTTCAGCATTATGCTCAGTACATCATCTCTTTCATGGCTAAACTGTGTGCACCAGTAAGAGATGAAAGGATACGTGAGCTGACACAGACCGCTGAGATAATTCCTCTTTTCAAGGAAATCTTGGAGGTATAACTTTTGAAACTAAATAAATAAACTAATGAAAGTAAAAAGGACTACTATTTATTATTCATAAAATATGACCTTGGCATCATGATGACACCAAGCATCAAAACCAGGGTGACGACTGATAAAAACTGGTGTTAAACTTTTTTCCTTTCATTAGTTCATTACGATTGAATACCACACAGTTGAGGGCAAAACCATCAATTCTAATAAAAAGATGCATTTCATTTTATGTCCTGCAAAGAGTTTTTTTCCTATCTTACTTATCTGCTTATTTAATTTTCATTTTATTTCAAATGAACAACAACTTATAATAGTAGTTTTAAATTGTCCAGATATCCTAACTCATTTATGAATATAGTGTATTGCATCAGTAGCCCATATTCATGAATGCATGCAAATCTCTCCATTCTTGAATAGACGTTGGACCTGATGAAGCTTGACATGGCAAACTTTGCCATTGAGCAGATTAGACCACAAATCATGGCACATAGCGTGGATTATGAGAAGAAAAAGTTTGCAGAGTTCCTAAAGTCACAGGACGAAGGTATGCCTATTGGGTTGAAGTGACATTTCTCACAATATCTACGATATGTCGTTGGTTATAAAATTGCAGTCAGAAATTTGATTTTTGAGATTCCCATTGTTGTGTTTTAGATGGACTGGAGTTTACACGGAAATGGCTAAGCAAACATGTCAGAGCAGTTGAGCAGAAGGGTGAAAAGTGTCCTAACATCCGTGCAACCATCACACAAGTCCTCACAAGGGCATATCTTGAGCTGCTTGAGTGGGATTCTGAGGAGCTCTACCCTGAGGTGAGAGTTAAGATTAGCAGTAGTTTTTTTAATCAAAAAAAATCGTCATATCTATTCTCATCTTAGTGTTATTAATGTCAGATGTTTAAAACAATTTTCATTCATAATTGCGTGCTTTATAAGCAATTTAATTGATTCTCAGAATTTTTCTGTGTAGATATCAAGATTTATTTTTTATTGAAATCAGTTTTTGGATCTTCTTAAAAAATAAACGGTGGCAACATCGAATTGTTGAATATTATTTAGCTTAATTTCACCAAGGGAAATAATAATAACCTTAATACTTATTTCTGGGGTTGAAACTTATGTTGTAATTTCCAAAATATATTTGTGAACATTCTCTATTTGAATTATGCATATGAATTGTGATGTTATTAGGTATGTAAGATGACATGAATGATTGATGAAATTTCTGAAATGCCATTTACCTTTAAAACTTACATTAGTGGGATTGGAGCAGATTTTAATTCAGCCGAAATCGAATTTCCTATCTCTGTTTAGTTAAATGCAATACTTGGAAAGGGTTTAATAAAACAGGATCTTTTTTATGCTTATTCACAGACAGTGGTGATGGACCAGTCAAGGTTTTCAGACCTGAGCGTTCGAGTACTGAGAGCAACAGTTGCAGGCTCAGTGCTCCTGGTGACTGCTGGTGCTGTCGGATCGCCTTTCCAAGGGATGCAGTCTTTCAAGGCAAGACTGAAGGATCACATCATGCTCCTAATCGATGATGGGTCAGTAATTCTTGTCACATAAAAAGTATGAATGAAGTGTATTTTTTTTTATCACTAATATGATTGTAAACATCCTTCCTAAAATGATTTACAGAAACTTAGAAAAGGTTCTGCCAAATATTGCTGACCAGGTGAAGAAGGAAGTGGGAGATTCCTTGAAGCAAAATGGACTAAAGCCACTTGAAAGTGAAGTGGAGTCTCTTATGACTGGACAAATTTTGGAAGCTGCCAACCCAGAACACAGGATAAGGCAGTTAGTTCGTAAGTAATCAGTTTGATGAATTTCATTTTTATCATTTAAATGTATTCGCATACATTGTAAGAAGCATTTTAAGAAAATTTTGGACCATTTAATGAATCAATAGCATCTTATAAAATTTTTTTATGAAATTTAAAACCAAGCATAGAGGGACTAGAATTCCTCAATTCATGAGCTGGTTTTTGGTTGTGTTGAGTGTGGTTGAAGCCAAATGTGCCAAACCATTTTAAACTGTTTGCTCAAGCATAAATCCATCAAATTATAATACAAGTGATAGTTGCCACATAGTGGGATATTTTCATATAAGAAAGTGAATATTTAACACTAGAAGTACCGGGGGCGATCAGTTGACCGTTTTTGATTTTCTGAGCGCCGTATTTCCTACATTATTGATCGGATGATGTTGTAATTTTTTGACTTTTAATATTTTGTACTTTAGGTCCTTTAGCATTTTTTTTGGGATTTTTTACTCCAATAGTTTTTTCGTACAGCCACCTCCCACCTACTAGTACCGGAAGCGGTCATTTGACCGCTGCACTACTCTGTTGCGTATGTGAGCATTTTCGCGAGTCAAAATGTGCTGAAAAGTTTGTTCTACATCTAGTAAGTTCTTTTATTGAAGATAGAACATTCATTATCTAACTATTACAGAGTGACACATCGTATCTTCGTACAAGAAGGGCGTAAGTCGCATTGTTACAGCATACGACATAATGCCCTTTTCCTTGCTAGGTAGGGCAATCTTTACACATTGTATGTGGAAACATTGCTTGAATAAATAGACTACGCATATGCTTTCAACATTTCGAACACCCTTTCACACAGTACATGAGTAGTAAACCAGACAAATATGGAGTGAAGTACTGGCTGGCTACTGATGGCAAGGTGAGATACATCCTGAATGGCTTTCCGTATCTAGGGAAAGATGAGACAAGACCAGCAGACAGATCTCTGAGTGAGCATATCTTTTTGCGTCTTCTTGAACCCTTTCTAGATGAGGAGAGAAATGTCACGACGGACAATTTTTTTACATCTTTGAATCTAGGCATTCAGCTGAAGAGACGGAACACCAGGATTCTTGGCACTTTAAACAGATTTAATGTTAGAAGGGAGGTACCACCGTCAGTGAAAAATCCTCAAGACCCTTTGTACAACACAGTCATCTATAAAACTGATAATATCACCCTGACGTCTTACAAAGGGAAGGTAAAAAAGAATGTGCTTGTCCTCAGCACACTCCACAATGGTGTTGTTATTGATGAAACTACAGGGAAGAAGACACCAGAGACAATAAGATTTTACAACATCAGTAAATGTGGTGTCGATGTTGTCGACCAGATGTCTCGAAAGTACAGTGTGCGAGGAATGAGTCGACGGTGGCCCGTGCATGTATTTTACAACATCCTAGAATTAGCTATGATCAAGGCTCATACGTTGTACAATATGGTGACCGATTCCAAAGTCTCACGTCGCTCGTACATCATCAATGTAGCCAGAGAATTGTCTGCTCCATACAAAAGTACGAGGCCACAAGCTTCCATTCAAGCGCAGCAGGGTGAAGCCAGCATACACATCAGCTCCTCCGGCACTCGAAAGCAATGTCAAGTTGGATGCTGCAACAGAAACAAAGGACTCCTGCACAAGATGCAAGAAATTTGCGTGTGGGTCTTCCCTAAGTAAGATAAGAATATGTGTGAAATGTGCAGGTACACCGAGTACTTAGAAAGATGTTTCCTTAACTGGACATATCTCCATCCTCTCTGTAGAAGAAATGTTGATTTTTGTTATTTTTCATACAATTGTTAGCAACACAAAAATAAAGTTTCACTTCCCTCTGTGTTCATGGAATTTCCCTTATCTTCTATCTTTGATGATCACCGACTTTTGGCAAGACCCAAGTTTTATTCTTTACGTTTATAATTTTTATCATTAAACACAACTTGCAAGTTAAAATTGAATTGTATTAACTTTAATTTGTGTTTTCAACCGATTTAAAGACGTTTTATGTCCCAGTTTATGAAACGTGACTAAGAAATAAAACTTCATTGTTTTTGTGAAAGAATTTTTTTTTGCAGTGTACTTCCTAATTGTACAATTGTACTGTACCCAAGTGTCTATAACATCAGGATACAATGAAATAAGGCAAATAGTCATTAATAGTAACGAATTCAGCACTTTTTCACACCTAATAAGTGAGAAAGTCGCCAGCGGTCAATTGACCGCCGCCAGTACTTACAGGGAGGTGGCTGACCCCGGTACTCCTAGTGTTAAGACTATTTCCCTCAATAAAAATTTCTGATCTCTTAACCAGCCTTTAGCTAAATAAATAACTCAGAGATCCATCAGGTTAGTGTTGTCATTGAACATGTCAGATTTTAAATCAACCAGAATTAATTTAATTCTCATGTGATGTAAAGATTAACCTTTCAAGACTGGATGAGTCCACAGAGGAGTGACACCTTAAGTTCAGGAAAATCTAATTGTAAAATGGTGGCCATCTATAGGAACACATGAATGAAATCAGAAGTCTATATTTCCGATTCTTATGTATTTGGAAATTAGAAATGGTATTAATTTTTAATACGTTTAATAGAAGTTTATTCTAATGAAATAGCAGCATGAATATGTTTTTTTATAGGCTTACATCTCATTGTTCACAGTAAAAGAAACTTAATCTTGTCAAAATATCACCTTCTTCCTCAACGCCAAGGAAATGTTAACCAGAACCATCTTAAAAATCATGTCTGATAACTTCCTCACAATTAAAATCACTACTATCAGACATTTTATGAGAGCATAGTTTCAAAAGAATTCAAGCTGAAAATCTCTTTTAAATCATGCACAAAATCATGAAGAAGGAAACTATTCAGTTTCTAAATCTCATGGTTACATCACTGTATATTTTGATATACAGGCGACTCCCGAGATTCGGCTGGGATGCGTTCCTGAAAACACGGTCGAATCTTGAACAGTCGAATGTCAAACGTGCGTAAAAACAAATGAAATCAGCACAAATTCAAACAATTAGAGCAGAAATAACTGTCTAGAGTGAAACTAAACCTCATGTGATTGGGCGGGCCGAAAATTACTTCGCGTAAACTAGTTCCTAATTTGACCGAATAAGCAGGCTTCAACCGGTTGCATTCTCGAATTGGTCGAATCTCAAACGGACGAATCTCGGGAGTTGTCTGTATATTCAGTGACTTATGCATAGATTTGCACAGCAATGTATATGGTGATATTTTTATAAGAGCAGTCCCATTTCCAGAGGTAAAATTGAAAGTGTGTTTTGTGAGCATCTTCTGGTGCTCAAACTGATTTGTGTATCCAAGATCTCACAATCAGACAGTCAGCTCTGAAGAGGTTGATCTATGTAAAGAAAACTTGAATTCAGCAACCAAATAATCTTACAAAGCAGTTGAATGGCTACTGCATTTTGTGAGCACCATAATGAGCTAAGTCAGGCTTAACATAATGGCATAAGGAACCATAAATCAATCATTAAATTTAACCCTAGAGTGCCAACGTCCCTCTGAGCAATGCATGAAAAATGCTAAAATTGCCAGTGTTGCTCATAGTGACTTAATTTTTCACCACAAGCTCTAATATATAGCCAATAGATGGTGCATGTTGTATGATCAGTGTTCTGTACAGAGTTAAAGCTACTTTTTTGCTAACACACTATTCTGATATCTCTAACGTAAATGAGCATCTTTTTGTCATTTGTCGTGGCACTCAAAGAGTTAAATAAATTTTAATAACCATCTAAAATTTTACTTAAATTTAATTGATGTTTAAATATAAGTTACTTTAGTAGTCTGCTAAATTGTAATAAATCAGTGTACAATATTATTGTCTCTTATATCAAGCTCATTTGGAATTATAAGCCAACCGTGAACCCCCCTCCGTAAATGTTTGAGATAATTGTGAAGTAAATGTTAATTTATTCATCGCCCTGTATAGATTATAGATAAAGGAAAAAAGAATGAATGTCATAAACGTTATATACCGATATAAATCGGTATCCAGTATTTATTCACTTGCAGGTAATGCATAGATAGATGATATAGCGCCCCCAAGATTTTGGTGCCCTGGGCAGCCGCCCGGTTCGCCGGTACCCTGCATTCTTTCCTAGAATTGGGTATCAGTCACTTATTTACCATTTAACGGCGAAAATGTTGCGTTACCTTGTCAACATCATTGCGATATGATAAATCAATCTATAAAAAACTTACGTCCTCATTTTTAATAAGGGGAATAAAACTTTTGGATTTTCGGAACAAAGTAAGTGTCGTTTAAGAGGCAGACGTCCAATAATCATAAAAATCCCCATCGACGTAGTATTTATGGTTTTAATAAAGAGCGATGTCTAATGTACAGCGAGAAGAATACCTTCATTAATTTTTAATATAAATCATTTCATCTGTAATTTAGCTGCATTTTATAATGCATTCGTCAACGTAAATTATAATGTAATTATAACGTAATTTAATGTCTTTCAAATATCATAACTGGGGAAGTAACTGTAGAAATATTTTAAGGTTTATTAAAATTTGTTATAAAAAAATAATCGGGTACAGTGCACAATTTTGACACTTAAGAATTCTACATTGCTTACAATAGCGTAGTCTGCCTTACTTTTGATGTTATAAATACATTTGTAGTTACGCTGCAATAATTACAGATTGATTAATATAGAATTTAACTTATTGCTGTATAACGTGATGTTTATTATTGAGGCAGATCGCTTCACCCGAACCACTGTGTAAGTAGACAGATAGCTCAAGGGGACGACCTGTGCCTCGTCAAAAATTCGATACGCTAGATCTGGCTAGCTGAGCCAAGCGTTACCAAAGCTCTGTATTTTCCTTACTCATTAGTTTAAGGCACGAATTAATTGCAACTTTTGCATCTAACATATAATATTTATCAAATTGTATAGGTGCGTGAACTAACCACATAATTCGCATTTAAATAATTAATCTATTAATGATTTATTCACTTCGTTAACAGTGTAGTATGTATAAAAATTTACTCATTATTTTGTATTTTAAAATTGAAATTATTGGTTGTAGTAATAGATATTGGGGTAAATAATGATTGACCGCAGCAGAAAACAGGCAGAGACCTCTAGCAAGTGTAGCTTAGTACTTCATGGTTGGTAGTAATATAACATATCAGTTACAGATTCTAAACACTACATTTAAAGATATTTTCTCTGATTCCTTTGTTGCGGAAGGAATTATTTTTTCGTAGATCACCGTATTCTTTTACATTCTACGATGTTATTACGTGAAATTTTCCTTTACATAGTTATTTCTGCCATCTGGCGGATCTTGGATAAACTATCCAAACACGAAAGTGATGGTATTATGTTCAATTTGAAACTCGAAAGGGAATTTTATCAATTATTTTAAAATTATTAATACGTATCTATTTCATTGACGAGTATCATTCGTTCTTAACATTTTTAATCCTTTAAATGATTAGGATGTTGTATTTTTTAGCCAAAAACGTAGATAATATTTTTATATACGTATAAAAATTTGAATGTTACATGCAGTAGTTCGTATCTTATTACTTGCCTTAATATTACTTTTAAAGAAAGTTTAACCCTTCCTTGAATCATTGAAAATTTAACGTATCTCCTATGTTAGATGTAAACATAGATTTTCCGTGGTTTTTTAGCACTGCGTTTCTTTAATACCTAAAAGTTAGTGACACGTCTACCTCAAGTATTAATACGTTCTAGCATCTTCGTTAGTCAAATATGACTGCGTTGAAGTTATTTTGGATTTGTCTTTGTAGATAATAATTAAAGATCGAGGGTAATACGCAATAATTTTTATAGTAAATATTAGTGATGTACCGGGTAACCGGGGAAGCAAAGAAAAATTACCCGGCCGGGTAGGTTGAACCAATTTGGTTCAAGATATGTGGGCTTGCTTAAGTGAAATTTTGTTTGAAAATGAAAGCAAACAAGAAGAGTTTCGTGCTGAGGATAATACGTCTTATTCTAAAGAAGAGAGGCAATTTGAAAATTTTATTAAATTACCTAACATCCCTCATAAAGAAAATCCTTTAACTTGGCGGGCAAAAAATGCAGCTAGCTTTCCTGAACTGTCAAAATTGACCAGATGTTACTTGTCATCACCTCAAAGCAGCATACCTAGGGAAAGGATGTTTAGCGAGGCGGGAATCATGTACGAAGAGCGGAGAAATAAACTCCCGCGAAATGCGGAAAAACTATTGTTTCATCATCATAATCTCCCATTGTTGAAATTTAATTATTAAAATTTGACCACTTTTATATCATTCTTTACTTAAGAAGATTTTATACAGTTTATAAGATTTTACAATCTGGTATTGTTAACCGGTCGTTGTGTATAATTATGCATATTATGTAAAATGTTATTTCGTGGTTCGGTTTAACTTTTGTAAGAGTAATCCGTTTTTAAAAAGTTGATTATAATTAAAATATCGTTTCTCTGAATGCTTCTTGCAGGCTAAGAAGTAAAAGTAAAATATGAAGTTCCATTTAATTTGTTTTTATTGTTCTTTTTTGCCCAGTACCCGGCACTGGGTCCCAGCGCCCGGTGCCGGGTCCGGGTAATTTCCGGGTACTGAAAATATGGCCTGGTATGCCGGGTACCGAGTAATTGCCGGGTACCCGGTACATTACTAGTAAGTATTCCATCGACAATCAATATCTTGTGTGCAGCGGTGCCCGCAGAACATATGTATGTGAAAAATGTAAATTCACCTTATTTATTGACTCACCCTCATACAAAAAAAATGAAATTAAAGTTTTCGTTAAATAACAATATAGTTAAAAACAATAAAAATTAACTTAACTGTACCTTGCATGCTTTTTCTTTAGCAAAATCGTCTATAACATCCTCAAAATTTAAATTGGTTGAAATGTCATGTTCGATGGACGATATTGCTATTTCTGTCAACATTTCCTGTGCCATCGTAGAACGTAAATAGTTTTTAATTATTTTCAATTTCGAAAAAGATCGTTCTCTGCTGGCAACGATCACAGGAAGAGTTAGCAGAATTCTGAGTGATATAAAGATATTTGGAAATTTTTCCACTAAATTATTTTTATCTAATTTAAAACATTTAATGGTGTCATCTCACTATTTAAAACACTTCTAATAATTAAAAGTTCATTGTACAAATTTGAAGGTTCTACATACCATCTGTCAATGCTATATGCAAATCTTGCCTTATAAATATCCTTTGAATCTGTATGGATCAACAATGGAATGTTGTACAAAAATTCAAATAATTGGTTATGTGTTTCTAGCTGGGAAAATCTTTCCTTGATATAATTGATGCAAACATCTACTACATAATTAAAAAACTCGACTTCAATTTTTTAAAAGGATCTACGATTGGTGTATCTCTTCTCTCGTACTCAAATTGTCTGTTTTTACGTACAATTCTAATCGGAGGTGCAAGTTCACATTCTGCTGTTATTTCCATTGTCAGAGCAATTTCTTTGGCAGAGTAGAGAATTTGTTGGAAACCGTTAGTATGGTATTCTTCCAAAAATGAGCTAATGCTTTTAAACATTTTAATGCTTTCTGATATTATATATAATTTTGATGCAACATTAACTTTTGATAAAACGTCCTACCAAACAACAACGCTGCAAACAAATTTAAAGGTAGAAATTTTATCCGCCAACGATTTGCTTTTGTTTTTGGTATCGCTGTCTGTCTGCTCATCCAAAGAAATTTCCACCAGTGCGTCATATATTTCTCCCACATATTATGATGAAATTGTTACAAATAGAATCACTAACCTTGACATGTGAATCAACTTGTTTCAGAATTTTATAATACCATGAGAAGACATATCATATGTTATATGTTCTTTCAGTTATAGACCTAGTAGAGTTGAGAAGTAAGAGGTGTTATCCAGTGGTAAAAGACAGTATTGAAATACAGAGAAAAGTAAATATTGCAACAATTCAGTTGAAAAATACAACCCAAGAAGGAAGAGTCTAACAGGTTCAATGTTTGCTCAAAGGCAGGCTAACAAAAAATGAGGAATGGCCAAGTTGTTGAAGCTGACAGAAAAAAAAGTGCCAGCAAATCTCAGATTATAAGCGAAACATCTTATCTTGTAAACAGATAGTATTACAAAGTTAAGATGACAAAGTTTACATTGTATACCAAGTTTAGCAGTTAAAAGTTACTGTCGTTTTCAGAAAGAATCATATGGGTAATCATAAATCCTATGGTCATGACTCACTGCAGGCATAAAGTTAATATTTATGTTTCAAGCAAGGGGATAACAATAAGATTACGGGTATATAAACCACAAGGTTCTCATTAGGCATACATAAAGTATCAAAAGAATATTTCAAGGGAAAAAAAAGTTATTAGTTTTTTCTTGCACATGGGGTCAAAAATGACCCCAAGGGAGGTAGCGAAGGCTAATATAGCATCCCCTCACATAAAAACCCTTGTTTTATTTTTTTAAATGTGAAATAAAACATATACAAGCGACTCCCGAGATTTAACGGGGATGCATTCCTGAAAACGTGGTTGAATCTGGAATTGTACCTTAATGATGTTCACTTGTAACAGGATCAAACTTTGCTAATAACTCCATGATTTTTAAAAAATTACTGTTTTTATGGTCAAACAATTTATCTGAATTTTCTCTAAATGCCAACAGTTGTGAGGGACATAAATGAATAACAGCTATAATTCTCTTTAAAATATCTTGCCAATGTTTTCGTTCAAGTTGTGACATTCGTTGCTGTTCTCTATCAATGGTCTTGCCAGTCTCCAACCTGGTATCTAACTCCATCCGTTTTTAATATTTTGGAGTTATATTTGTGCTAATAATAAATGATATAATGAAGAAAATGAAATAAATAAAATGGAATAGAAACTTACTTTTTTTGCACAAAATTTACACTAGTTACACAGATTAATTATTTATTATCATAGAAACAGCGAGTACTCGGACTTCCACAAAATATTAACGCAAGGTGTTTGATCTAATAGACTTAAACTATCCAGTCGCATCAATGCCTGCACATGGTGAGCTTGTCACAAGGAGTGACATTCAGCCAGGTTAAGCCCAACTGCTGTCATCGGAGCTGAGATCGGCTGAATACAGGCATTGCTAGTGCCAGTACTGTAGTGGAATAAACAACTTGCTTAGCAGCATATTACAAATGTAGCCGAATCTTTGTATGTGCACCGATAAGAAAATATTGCAAAGGAAAGCCGCCGGGCACGCTGGTGTGTGGGAAAGGAAAAAAATAGCTACACAGGAATATACCTTAATCTGTTCGCGGCTTTGCTTCTTCGCAAATCCGCAATGGCGGTTGATTTTTGTCTCAATATGCACCTGAAAATGCCACCCCAAGCTATGTGCCGCCTGAGGTGGTCACCTCACCCCTGGCGCTGGCCCTGTTCGTAATATTCGTTTATTTGTTATTTGCAGTCACATAGTAGAAGTAAGACTCCCCTCCCCTAGCTGTGCGCCTGCTTGCAGTATTGCCCTGCTGAAGTTTTAAAGATTGATATTTCTGCTACTTTATATTCCAGCATAGGGCACTTGGATTAATGCCAGAGAGCAAATAATTACTTTAACGTGTTCCGCCTTTTCTTCTTCCATTTTGCGAATGGTTTTCTGGGAAGCTTCTCAACAACTACTTGTTCCTTTACTATTGATTATACAGAATCCAAATGGCAACAAAAATGTTGGGAAAATTACATTGTCATTTGCATTCCTTATATTTCTTACAATCAACATTCGGATATACAGTTTCAACAGAAGGAGTATGGGAGTGTTACTGCACTCAAAACATTTACTTGCAGCCACACTTCAGCAGATTTTCACCCGGAAATAAAATAAACATCTTAAGATAGCGCAGGGCCCGGTGCAGTCACACTGCTTGCACCACGATCTGTCAGCTCTGCTTGTGCCAGTGTAAACTTTAAAATGCCATATGTAAAATTTTTGGGAAACATAGGGGGGGAGGGGAGGGGAGGGCAAGTGCCCCCCCTTGCCCCTTACTGTGGGCTCCCATGCGTGTGATATTGCTATTAGCCCTACTACGTAGGTTCCTCACCTATCACTCACATATTTCGCCAAGTCCAACAAAAAAAGAACACTAATAACACTGGTTAACACAGAATTGAGTCATGTTCTTACATGGTAGTTCTATTGCAACGAGTAGTGATTTTTAATGAAATATTCACTATTAAAAACCCAAAACCATTCCAAAAACCTGTATTTAGTTATTATTTAAAAACTATCAATTCTATCATTGGTAGGCGTTCTCTATAGAATTAATGTATTTGTTTGTTTTATTTAAAGATTTATTACCTGCAAATTACCCTAAACATTAAAATATATTTAAAGGCCTTATTGACATATAAAAATATAATTGTAAAGTTATAGAATTATTTTATGTAGGATGCCTTTAGTACTTTTTTGATCTTTAACTCTGCTTGAGTTGTGAATTGAGGGTTGCCATATACTGAGGCCCACAGTCATCATACAGTTGAACAAAATTAGCATTAGTGATCAGTGTAACTGTCTACACTTCAAGCACTTAAAAAAAATACTTGTCTTAGGAATCAGTAGCCACGAAAAGGTTAAAAAAAAACATGCACTTCAACTACAAAGCAGCCATCTTGAGAATCTATTTTCCATTAATTACTACGGAAGCTTGTTGTATCCATTAGAGATGCTTGAGACAAGTATTTTTGAAAGTACTTGTTTTTAAATTTTTTCAGCCATAAGATGAGTGCGATAATTCTGTTGGATTGTGTACACCTTGTCTGCTGGGTTACATTCTCCATTTATAATGGCATTAGATTTATTTATTCATGAGTAATCCTTGTGTATTTGGAGTACCTTGAAACAAATTTCAATCATAACAATATTTTCGGAGTCAAGTGTCTAGTAATTGTGCATTTCCTTTATTCAGTGAATAATTGCAGAGAAAGGGGAATGTAGACATTTGCGATTGTGTGGAGTGCTGATGAGATCAGTTGAGCATATGTATTAACGAACTGGTGCTCAAGAATAATGTGACCATGTTCTTATTCTGCATCACCTAAATGCATGATAAAATTGTGGAAACTAATAACAATTACTGCAAATTAAAATTAGACCTTTGAAAAGTTTGTGCGCTGGCTACTCCAACTTATCATGTATACACAGTTAAATTAATAGTTCTGATTAAGTAATAAATTTTAAATACAAAGTCTAAATTTTTAATAAAAAAATAAGATTTCTGGTTTTCCGATATTTGTTTTGCTGTAGCACGATGATATTGAGATATGTAACCTGGACATGAATAAAAACGTTTTTCTTGTTTACAGGATCTCGTGTGCTTGAATTCTTGGGACAGGTGATCAGTTCCACAACAGCTGCACCAGTGCAGATACCTCCAGGACTATCATCTCTGCAAGAAGAGATGTCGTCAATGGCCGGCACATTCCTCAGACTTGTTTCGCACAATCGTGCTGTTTTTGGAGAGTATTATGCGGACATTATCACAGAAGCATTATCTGATAAGTCCTGAAGCTAATTGAGGCAAGCTCTTGATGCTGACTGTAGAGCAGTGCTGGAACACTTTGCTCTGATAAATTCATTAACACGTTTCAGAGCATAATGCTTTTACACCATTGACAAAAGACATGGTTGGTGGCCTATGTGGGGTGGTCTTAGAAGATGTTCTACTGTTAACGTAAATTTGAAGAAATCATATGTGACTTCATAACCTGTTTCCCGAGTGATGTTTCATTACCCTCTATATTTGCACTAAACCACAATATTTGCCATATGTCATTACTAATGGGAAAAAACTGTGTACCAAGCATTCACATAGTATTAATCGTTTCAGAAATTATAAAAATAGCTGTACCAGAAATATATATTTTTAAAAACATAAATTATAATTACGTTAAGTTTTGTTTCTCATGACTCATTCACAAGAAAATTTTCGAGCTCGTCTAATGGCTGAAAATAAATTCAAGAATAACCACTTCAACACAAAAGTTGAAAAATTAAGTATGTACTTATTTGTTACCTTTGATAGCTGCAACAAGGTTGTGAAAAACCATGTGTGTTTTGGCTACAATGAAACTGTCTTCAGTGGTTATTCATGGAAGGTAGATTCTAAAAAGAACTGTAAATGTTTTTTAAAATAGCTAATGGGTATACTTATGATAAGTACTTTTCAAATTTTGAAAGTGGTTATTCTTGAATTTGTAATATCTCAACCAATGAGACTCCTCTAGTCTCAATACTTTATTGCTTTACCTGACATTTGATACAATCATCATTGAACATGTTGCTTCAGTAATATGTGAAAACCTGAAGGATTCAACATTGGGAACTTAGGTGAATACTAAAAAGATATTTATGTGGTCAAATGCTCATTGAATTAACAGCATTATCTTGATAGAACTTGTGAAAATCAGGGTCAAAAAATGAGTATTTCCTTGAGGCAGTCAATCAGCTTTACATAGTCACAAGCTTTTTGTGTAATTTTGAACACCTGACAAATATTTGTACTTTGATGTTTCCAGCTATTTCTTTACCTGTATTTTTCAGAAAAATATTATGAAATTGATTAGTTACTACATTAAGCATGTATGTAGATTTATTAATTACTATTACATATTTGTTCCAATAAACTAATGTAAAGTAAAAAATGTTGTTTATTAGATATAACTAGAGAATGTAGCAATGTGTGATATCATGTTACCAGAACTCAAGTTATTAGCCTAAGAAAGTAGTAAAGATCAATTATTAATAAGTTAAACTATGTACATTTTATCCTTTGAATAATATTATTGAGGTATTATAACTCACCTAAAGGGAATCTCTTAAATCGATTATAATTTAATTTATATTTTTCAAATTCTTATAAACTATGAATAATAGCATTAAAAGCAGCACATCTTTAAATTTTACTTGCTAGAGAATATTGCTTTTTTCATGAAAAGTAATATTCCTGATTGAACAACCTTACTCCATCACACTTTGTTACCGGTTGAAATAAACCCAGTTTAAGAAACCTTTAAGCGTTTATTATTGGGGAAATCAAAAGTAATTTGTACCAAATTTTGCTAGTAACAATTACATCTAGAATAAGGTAAACATAGATATAACGTATTACTTTGTAATAAGCAAGAGTAGTTTACATATAATGGGGCCTTTGCTTAAATTTTACTTTGGATTCAACCTGCTTTCATACTGTTATGGTCACATTATTACGTGATAAATAGCCTGATTATGCTATATTTACATCCAAAAATTACCATTATTAAAGTTCACCTTCATATTGCCAACTGTCTCGTTATAGGAAGTTTAACAATAAAGTACATATAACGGAGAATATAATGAAATTCCTCTTCAACGAGAGCTATTTAAATAATTATTTTAAAAATTGGCAATCCAAAATTTTTAACCCGGGAGCCCTCGCTATATGAGATTTTCTCTCACACATTTCGAAAAACTTTTTTTGCCGGGTGAGGGGAAGTGGAGTGGGGGTATCGCCTCTTCTAGCTGACTTTGGAGTGTTTGCCTAATGGTAAATCGCTTTATATTTAGAATTTGTACAAACAGACCCGTCACAGAGGGTTGTCCCTAGCGCAGTAACTGCAGTGTGAGACACTCTCATCGCACAAGTGTTGGCAGTAGTTATTTTTTTTTTGAAACATTTTCTCATCGCGCAAGCACTGGTGCGCTTGTTATGTGAGTATATTCTGATCACTTAGTTCTTTTTATTTGCGGTTTTGTGTGTTTGAGATAATTTCTTTCATTTGTAGTGCAATTAAGATGAGTCGGAATAAAAAGCTTGCTGAACAGGGCAAACTAAAATATGAACTACTAATAGGTAAGATTATTTTTTATTTATTTTAGTGCAATATCAAGGAATTACCATATATTTTCATGTTTTTAGAAACTCCTTCATGGACGGTGGGAGATCAGCCTGATGGCTTAGTTAGTCGACAATGAAAATAGATACGACAACATAGAAAGTGATGCTGAGAGTGAGCACAGCGATCATGAAACTGATTCAGAACAGTCTTTGAATAATAGTGATTCGGAGTGTAGTGATTCAGAGAATAGTGTTCCTGGTCAGTCAGCACCTTGTTATATTGGCAGGGACAAAACAACTCGTTGGCACGCTAATCCTCCTAGACAGAATGTTCGAAGACTAAAACACGACATTGTTATTCATCTGCCAGGCATCAAAAATGTTGCTAAACATGCAAAAACACCTACTGAATGTTGGAAACTTTTTTTCCAGATTCCTTGATTGGCCACATTGTGAACTGCACCAATATTTACCTTTCAAAATTGCGCCAGAATTACAGTCGTCCAAGAGATTGTCGCAATATGGATTACGCAGAGCTAAGTGCTTTATTTGGACTTTTGTACATGGCGGGCATAAAAAAGCTCACCATTTAAATGTTAAGGAATTATGGGTCCAAGATGGAACCGCACCAGAATGTTTTAGGGTAACCATGTCCAGAGAGAGGTTCTATCTTTTGCTGCGGCACTGAGGTTTGACGATATCAGTAACCGGAATGAGCAGAAAGTATATGATAATTTGGCTCCTATTAGACAGGTATTCAAAGAATTTACTTCGAGATGTAAAGAAAACTATCAGGTGGGCGAATATACGACAGTGGACGAAATGCTAGAATCCTTCCGAGGCCGCTGCAAATTTCGGCAGTATATTGCGAACAAACCTGCCAAGTATGGCATAAAAATATATGCTCTGGTAGATTCTCGTACTTTTTACACAAGCAATCTAGAAATATATGCTGGTCGACAACCTGATGGCGCGTACAAGGTAGATTATAGTGCGAGTACAGTAGTGAAGCGTATTATTGAGCCCATTCTGAACATGGAGAAATGTCACAATGGACAATTTTTTTTACATCAGTGCCAGTTGCTTTGGAATTGTTAAAAATGAAAACTACCATTGTAGGTACAATCAGAAAAAATAAGAAGGAAATCCCAACGAATTTTGTTAACGTAAAAGACTTTGAGTAGTACATTTGTATTTTTAGACACAGGAGTTTTAGTTTCATATAAGCCAAAAGTTAATAAAAATGTACTTGTGTTGTCTACATTTCATAGCAACGGCAAAATTGATGAGGAGACAGGGAACTTGGCAAAACCAGAAGTGGTAACCTTTTATAATTTGACAAAGGGAGGTGTGGATGTTGTTGATGAACTCAAGTCATTGTATTCTGTTTCCAGAATCAGTTGCAGGTGGCCTCTAACACTATTTTTTTCAATATTAAACATTGGCGGCATCAACAGCCAAATTATCTTCAAATCAAATACAGACATAATTCAAGATCGTCGAATTTTTCTCAAAAACTTGGCTCTTGAGCTGATAAGACCACACCTAATAAATCGGTCATCGATAAATAATTTTCCAATGATAGATTGGAGGACAATGAAAAGTGCAGGGATTGACGAACAGGAAATAGCCACGTGTAAAGATGGTGACAAAGGATTTTGTGCCTTTTGCCCGAGGAGGAAAAATGGATGACGACGAAGCAGTGTGGCAATTGTAATAACCCAATATGCCCAGAGTGTAAAAATTAATTTCACGTAAAAATTTTTTTGTTTTATTCTTTTCAGATTAATTTATAAAATTAACAGTGGAAAATAGTGATTTACGTCACAAGAGTAAATAAATAATGTATAAAATACATTTTAAAATAATGTGAAAGAAAATCTCACGCGCGAGTGCTGGCGTTACAGCTGGCATAGCGAGTGCTGCCGGGTTAAAGATAATAATAGGTCAAATTTACGGTTAAAACACAAAAACCAACATAAACTACGCGCTGTTATGACTAGGCGGACGAGCCCAGACTAGCCTAACAAATGTTATGCCTCTTACGAGAGAAATGCAAACCTAAACGAAGTGCACACGAGAAGCGTCATTTGCAAAAAGTGATGGCAGGGGAAGGACCATGCAGTCTACATTAGTTACGTAATGTTAAGGTGACTAGACATCCTCCTTTTTGAATCGTTGACCTTCCATGTCCTTCTTTTAAAAGCATTTTTCTGTCTTTGTCCTTCCTTTTACTTTGTGTATCCACGGAACATTTATACCTACTTAGAGAACTCAGACATATGCTAACTATTATAAAGTGATTTTTGTGGATTGGCTGGCTTTGCTCCTGTCTGTTACGTTCAGCCCGTTCAGCCCTCTGAAACTTCGGCTAAAAACTGTGACGGAAAAGTTCGGAAGGGTAATCCTAAGCCTACTGGCGCTAATGTCGAATAAAAAGGTGAAAGGAACGGAACTCTGTATACTCCGTGTCATATTTTTCACCTTTTAAAGCGGACATCTTGTGAGAGTTTGTGGACTGGTACTGTTTTAGCCATGGAGCCTACATAGGCTCCATGGTTTTAGCTGTGGTTGAAATTTTTACGGAAAAATGCCGGTTATTATAAGGTGTTCAGTCGTTGGTTGCGGGAATACACGGGAAAGTCCTGGCATCAAGTTTTTTACTTTCCCGATTGACAGGAAGTTGTAAGTAATTTCTATTTTTCGATTTCGGCGATTACGATAAATCTCGTAGTCAAACCCCCTTCTTTGGTATCTAAAATATTTCAATTTGCTATTTTTATGAAGATAGGTAGTAATTACACGTTATGTATGTGATTTAGAGGCCATCGTCATAGAAGCTTCTGACAGATTTATCTCATCTACGAAAAAATTGTTGCATTAAAATTTTTCAAGGGTCAGAAAATGGTCTGAAATGCTTTAACCAGCCTAGACATACTCCAATGCATAGACTTATGTATGTCTTACCTGCAATTATCATTTCCTTTGTTGGTAACTTGGTGCGCAGAATTATTTCTATAGGGCAGCGTTTCCCAATTTAATTTTGCTACGGAACCCTTGCAACTCGAAAGAGAAGTTGCGGAACCCCAAACAGTTATTTTGTTTATAAGGTGAAAATCGAGGCACAAGTAAGTACAGATAATAATAAAGATAGGTCATGTGATCAACATTTCGTCTATTTTCATATATTTAAAGATAAAAATCGTTTATACGAACGGCATCTAGTCGATTTCTGTATTTTGTTTTTGTTGTTGTGTATTTCGAGGACCCAGTTTCGCATAAGTACGTGCTCGCGAATGGTAATAACTGTATAATTGCCCGTCTTGATAAGTCTGAATATTCATGGTATAAGCTGCCCCAAAATGTAATCAGAGAAACTTCTTTAAAAGTTTGTATTAAATGGACATCTGAAGTGATTTCGATTAAATTTTCATAATCTAGTGCAGGTAATCCTTCTGGTTTCTCGGTTATACTGAATGGATTCCGAATCCAGTTATTGTTCTCATTGATGTTTGGAAAATACTTCCTGATGTTGGTGTATAAATTGCGAAGATGATCTACAATGTTGCTCTGAATTTCTTCTTCAAGTTTGCATTTGTTTTCTTCAAGGAAATCATTGAATGTTGGTAAACAATCCAAATTATTTTGTCCAACAGACGAAATCCAAAACTGTAGCTTCCGGGAGAATGACAAAATTTTATCTTTCGCATTGAAAATAGTTACATTCTTTGTGCGGATGTATTTAAATCTGACCGTTCCAAATACTAATTCCAATACTTACTACCTAAAGCAAGAACCCATCGAGCATAAATGCTCTGACAACCCCGATATACCAAGTTATTTTAAAATCCAGGCCCGGGCTCGTTATTATAATTCTAAAGAAAGGGTTCGGTCCACAGTTCTCCCCTTCTGATGGCGGTTTCGAGTTTGCATCTTGTTATTCTCGCGGAACCCCTATTTACGCTTCGCGGAACCCTAGGGTTCCGCGGAATACCATTTGGGAAACACTGCTATGGGGGTTTGTTCTCCATTAACTTCTCTGGGAAGAATGAAGCTTGAAGCAAATTGTAATCGCATGCTCAGAAAACTTATTAGTTCCTAATACAAGATTACATGGGATTCAATAATGTCGTAAGATACATATTAAAATTGTATGCATTCTTTCGGTAATCCTTTTTTAGGAGCGAATTGTGGGTTCTTTTTACCAAGAACCATTATTTGAAGCAACTCCTGCAGAAAGGCAGCCATGGAGCTCTTAAAAATTACAGTGTGTGCTCAGCTCACTTCAGGGATAGTGATTTCCAGAATCACCTACTGGAGAAGTTACTGCGGAGACGAGTTCCTACTCTCTATGCTACTGAAGGTTGGAGATTATAATTCAAAACGGATTTCAAACTACTCCTTGCTATTACCCTTGCTCTTGTATTTCCTCAAGTAACAAAGTCTGAAATCTATTCATAGCAGGGGCATGGTCTGTAGAGGACACAACTACCTCTAGTCATCATGCGATGGATATTGCAGATTTGATGGTGACTTCCACTCCTCTCCCTACTGTGCAGGAAATCACAGACCCTTCCATTTCTGTTACTGTTCCTGCAGACACTGGACCGAAACGACGGTGTCTATTCTCAGGTGGTGCACCCTCTGACCAGTTAGCTGATGCACTCCCATCTTCTTCTGCAAAGTTTGTTGAAACATCTTTAACTTTGCAGAACGTGGGGTTAACTAGGCATTCCCACTGCACTCCCAAAAAGAAGTTGCTCTTCAGCTATGGGAAGAGGCGAGAGATGGAGGTAAAGCGCTTGAGGAAGGTTTTCCATAATTTGAAGAAGAAAGTTAGAAACTTGAAGCAACTTCTCAATCGGGGTTTAACTGTAGTAGAGAAGTTGAAGGAGCAGTTGCCCCCAATGCAGCTGCACTCGTTGCATCTCAAGTGCAGCAAACAAAGAGAATGCCCCAAGGAAGGAGGTGGACTACTGAGGAGAAGACACTCGCTCTCTCTTTGTATAAAAAGAGCCCTGCAGGCTATTCTCTACTACAGCAAATGCTGGTTCTTCCAAGCACAAGGACATTGACATCATATCTCAATGCCATTCCTTTCTGTACGGGAGTAAATTTGCCGATAATGAGGGCAATTGCAAATGCCTGCAATGGAATGCAGTCATATGAGAGGAAGTGTGTCCTGATTTTTGATGAGATGCAGATAAGGGAACACCTCCAATATGACAAAGCAGCTGACAAGATTTTAGGTTTTTCTGATTTTGGGGAATTGGGAAGGGGCATGTCCACCGCTAGGTATGCCTTAGTATTTATGGTCAGAGGGATTTTCAGTAACTGGAAACAACCTGTTTCCTTTTATTTCAACCATTCCCAAATTAAGGCTGAAAATCTTGTTGCCCTGATTAAAGTGGCACTGAGGCATTCATTTGAGGCAGGTCTGGAAGTTATGGCCACTGTATGTGACATGGGGGCCAACAACCGGAAGGCCATAAAGAGTTTGGGTGCCACTGGTGAGGAACCCTTCTTTGTTTTCAATGAGAAGGAGATTGTAACAGTTTTTGATCCTCCCCATCTATTGAAATGCACAAGGAACCTGCTCATGGGGCACGATATCCTTCTGCCATTAAGGATTGGCAGCGAGGTGACGGATGGCATAGCATCATGGGGTGATGTGGTGCAATCTTATAATGTGGATAATCAGCGTGTGTAAGTAATCTTTGCACTTTTAATTTTCCATTGTTGGGTCATTTTTATAGATTTTGGTGTGTTAATTCCTACTTTTTCCTCTAAAACCACTTAAACATAGTGGGTTCAGACAATTGGAGTGGATGACTGCGAGGCATGTTGACCCTAAAGGCAGAGGCAAGATGAAGGTCAGTGTGGCTGCCAAGGTCTTCTCGAAGAAGGTTGCAGCATATTTGACATACGGAGTTCAGTATGGTAAGGAATTACTGTTACTTCTAATTATACTTACGAAACTTCCATGTAGAAGGATTCAAGTGGATATTTGACATCAGTATGGTAAGGAATTACGGTTACTTCTAATTATACTTAAGAAACTTCTATGTAGAAGGATTCAAGTGATTCTTGCTGTTTTTCTTGTAATTATTGGAAGGTAATTGTTTGCATTATAGTAAAATGTCTTCTTTACATATGACACTATCGGGACCATCCCACAAATTCCCCATTTTATTCGTCTATATTACTTAAGGTTACATGGGCCCATCAGCAACAGGAACTGCCCACTTCCTTGTTGCTGTTGGGGACATGTTTGACTCTGTAAATGGCTCTGAAGATAGAGAGACAAAAGGGAAGGAGTTAAGGGTAAAAGTCTCTTAAGGACACTAAACATGTCGAGTTCTGGAGGTCAGCAGTCCACACTGTCGAATCGTGGAAGTTCCTTGATGGTCGTGGAAGGGTTTGTTCCCAACCCCCCTCTCAACAAGGTTGGATCTACACATTGAGGGCCTTCCAAATTCTTTGGGAATTACTGAGCAATCAGAATGATTTTCCTGGTGTTTTTAGCCCCCGGCGTGTGAACCAAGATCCACTGGAAAATTTATTTGGATGCATACGAGGACAATGTGGATCCAACCACAACCCAACCCAACCCAAGTTTCTATAATTTAAACTGGAAAGTGTTCCAGCTCGCAAAGTAAATTTTTATTAAAGTTTCTGAAAACTAATGAATGTAATCTAATAATGCGTTGTATATTAAAAGTTATAAAATTTTTGCTTGGTATTAATAAAAATTCTAGATTTTGTAAATGTTATGAGTTTTACCTTCTGTGAACCTAAAAGCATGTGCAAGATATTTGTATATGTGATTTGATCGAACGTTTAAATAAATATATTCATATTTCCATTGAATGCATTGTATATTAAAAGTTATAAAATTTTTGCTTGGTATTGATAAAATTTCTACATTATGTGAATGTTATGATTTTTACCTCCTGTGAACCTAAAAGCGTGTGCAAGATATTTGTATATGTGATTTCACCAAAATTTTAAATAAATAAATTTATTCGTATTTCCATTGTATTATACTCATTGTTTATAATGAATTCCCTTGGATTTATTTTTGTGTATATTTCATTGACTCTAATGATCGTCTCTGGAGAATTATTACAAAACTAAAAAATAAAATTTCCCATTATAAATTTCAAAACTTCTCGTTCTTATGCAGTTAAAATATTTAAGCAAATTCAGCATAAATTCGTATTGTTTTATAAAATAATTATTTTCACTCATTTTTCCGTTTAATACTTCAAGTCTGGACTTCGTATAATAATTTTAAAAAGAAATTAAAAATGCCTTGCACCGATTCCAATGCTTATGGGGTAATAAATGGTTACTTGGTAACGGTAATCAACAAAGCATACATACCTAAGCGTTATATATATATACTAGTTGTTATGTGCTTGCATTCTGCAAGCATTTTCAAATTTTAGCATTTTACAAATTCAAATTATTCCAAAGCGATGTTGTACATAATGATATAACCATGTCAAATTTGGAGTTTGTTGCTCATTTAGAAGTGCCTTATAATTTTAATCCTCGTATGGAGCAATAATGGAGCAAAACAGCCCCTAACATTAAGAATTATTACACTCTCAGATTTTTTCCATCTGTTTTAACTAAAAACCCATAATTCTGCCAAATTTCAAGTTTTTATCTCATTACGAAGTGCCTTATAATTATCACACTCGTATGGGGCCGAAAAAGGGCAAAACCAAACATTAAAAATACGAATTTTTGCAATTTTACAATTTTATCTTAGTTTGCCATGAAAATTCTATAATCGTGCCAAATTTCAAGTCTCTAGGTCCTATGCAGCTGCCTCGCATTTTTTGTTCTCGCATGGGTCCGAAAAGGGGAAAAACCGCCCTTTAAAAATGAGAATTTTTGTAATTTTATAATTTCATCTTAGGTTGCAATGAAATTTCTATAACCATGCCAAATTTCAAGTCTCTGGGTCCTATGCAGTTGCATCGCCTTTTTTGTTCTCTAATGGGGCAAAACAGCCCCAAAAATGAGGATTATATCAATATCGGATTTCCTTCATTAGGTGTAGTTTGACATTAACAGCATTAAAATATAAGCCTCTGATTCCCATTGAAAGCTTACCCATATGAAAGGATTGAGCTTGTTACCAAGGAAACCTATTGTTAGACCCAGTAAAATTAGCAATTTTTTGCGATAAAAACTATAAAATTAAGCTAATTCTACTCGGATTTGCATTCCGTCTTCAAAAATTAGAAACTACAATTTATATCCTATCCGACAGTTTATGTCTCGAGTTCGTATCTTGACGGGAAGTAATTTTAAAATATAAATATAAAAACCTCTGCACCAATTTACATGCTTTCTTATGGGCAAAAATGGAGCAAACAGGGGCCAAAATAGCCCCTCAAAATAGGAATTTTGCCAGTTTCGGATTTTTTCCTTTGGTTGTGACTAAAAACCCATAATCCTACCAAATTTCAAGTTTCTGGCACATCTGGAAGTGCCTCATAATTTTGTATCCTCCTATATATATGATATATATATATATGATATATATATATATACTAGTTGTTATGTGCTTGCATTCTGCAAGCATTTTCAAATTTTAACATTTTTACAAATTCAAATTATTCCCAAGCGATGTTGTACATAATGTTATAACCATGTCAAATTTGGAGTTTGTTGCTCATTTAGAAGTGCCTTATAATTTTAATCCTAGTATGGGGCAATAATGGAGCAAAACAGCCCCTAACATTATGAATTATTACAGTCTCAGATTTTTTCCATCTGTTGTAACTAAAAACCCATAATTCTGCCAAATTTCAAGTTTGTATCTCATTAAGAAGTGCCTTATAATTATCACACTTGTATGGGGCCGAAAAAGGGCAAAACCAAACATTAAAAATAGGAATTTTTGCAATTTTACAATTTTATCTTAGTTTGCCATGAAAATTCTATAATCCTGCCAAATTTCAAGTCTCTAGGTCCTATGCAGCTGCCTCGCATTTTTTGTTCTCGCATGGGGCCGAAAAGGGGCAAAACTGCCCTTTAAAAATGAGAATTTTTGTAATTTTATCTTAGGTTGCAATGAAATTTCTATAACCATGCCAAATTTCAAGTCTCTGGGTCCTATGCAGTTGCATCGCCTTTTTTGTTCTCGAATGGGGCAATAATGGGGCAAAACAGCCCCAAAAATGAGAAATATATCAATATCTGATTTCCTTCATTAGGTGTAGTTTAACATTAACAACATTAAAATATAAGCCTCTGATTCCCATTAAAAGCTTACCCATATGAAAGGATAGAGCTTGTTACCAAGGAAACCTATTGTTAGACCCAGAAAAATTAGCAATTTTTTGCGATAAAAACTATAAAATTACGCTAATTCTACTCGGATTTGCATTCCGTCTTCAAAAATAAGAAACTACAATTTATATCCTATCCGACAGTTTAAGTCTTGAGTTTGTATCGTGACGGGAAGTAATTTTAAAATGCAAATATAAAAACCTCTACACCAATTTAAATGTTTTCTTATGGGCAAAAAATGGGGCAAAAAGGGGCCAAAATAGCCCTTCAAAATAGTAATTTCGACAGTTTCGGATTTTTTCCTTCGGTTGTGACCAAAAACCTATAATCCTACCAAATTTAAAGCTTCTAGCACATGTGGAAGTGCCTCATAATTTTGTATCCTCCTATATATATGATATATCATGTGTAAGAAGCATCTATATATTATAGATATCATGTGTAAGAAGCATCTATATATTATAGATATATAGATTGTTTCAATGCTTCATCCCATATATCGTATAAGTTTAAATTCATGAAATTCCTGTAATAGTGATTTTGATACAAAATGAACCTTCGATGTTCAAATCTGACGCTTAAAAAGATTGAGAAAGCCGCTGCATGACGTCACGCTAAGAGCGACGCTATTGCCATCTGGTTATCCCCTTCCGCTAAACTTCGTAACAGCCGTTTATAAGGGAACATGAAGCTGCGGTCGGTGGATTTCGTTCATTATAATTCTACGTCCAGGAAGAGTAGGAGCGTGAACGGGTAAGGAACTTTCTGTTCATAATTCGCAAGAGATTACGTCGACTTCGTGTGACTGTGATTGATTGTCGGTTTTAAATGCTTTAGTTAGAATTAAGCGAAAATTTAATTGTTGTCGGAACGGGATAGCATTATCGCATTAATATTACAGTACAATGTCTCAAGATCATTATTTCTACTGATCCGTAGTTCATAGCTTTTGTGAAATTATTTCTTAATTAAACGAAATGGTTAATCTCTTCATTGAATTTAATGTCGGCATAATCTTTACATTAATTAGGAGAGACCTTTACATAAGATATATGTGGTTCTATGCAATTATTTTTCGTGTTGAAAGTTAACCACGTGTATTTCGGGTGGACTTGAATCAAGTTGAGACATGAATATGGTTATTAATTTGTCGAGTGGTTGTGTAAGCGTATAGTTTGAAGGTAAAGGTTCGTTTTCTATCACATAGGACAGGTGGTGAAATTTCTATTGTCTTGGACAATTTTGATTTTTAGAAATGATATATGTATACGGTGATAGCCTATGATCAGAGTGGCCAACGGTGGGAGTTTGATATGAGTTTCCGAGGTAATCCATATAATTTTCGTGTATTTTAATCTCGTTAAAGCGTATGTTTGATTAAATAATAATATTTTAATGAGTAACTGAAAATATATTGATAAGGTTTTCTCCTAAGTATTCAGTTTTCAGACAGAATTCTCCGTGTGTATCTGTATTTAATTTTGGCAACCATTATCGAGAAATTCATTCAAAGCAATGCTGCATTTCATTTATTGAAATGATATTAATTACGTAATCAATACATACTAGTGTCATGGTTTTGAAATAAGTATTAAGCTTAACTTGGCAACTTAAGGGATATAAGTTTTATATTTTACAGATCTTGGAATTTGAGTTACAATACAATATTTTCGGATATTATTATCGGAGTGATTTAGCACGGGAGACATTACATAATGTAATCAGGTTATCAGAAATAATATTCAGAATTAAAATACAGTACATATTTTAAGATTTCATTCTCGTTTCAGAGGAATGTTTGCAGAAGACGTCACAGAACTGAGCTGTCATGTTCCCTTGTGTGATATCAAGAAATACATATTAACGGTGAGTACAATCTTTTAAGTAGTTTGCCAATTGCATTTATATTGGCTGTTACCTGAAGAAGTTTCCAGTGAGAATTATCGACAAATTTTACTGAATAGATAGGATAAATTTAGTCGTGTAACCACGCATGTGTTTTAATTGCGTCTATATATGTGCAGTACTTATTGTACTAATTTTTCCATCTATTAATGGTGAAAGTGTAGTAACCTAAGCTTACATTGGAAAGTGATAAATCTCAATTTATTTTAAGTGAATATTTCATCGAGAGAATAAAATTGATTTTATAATTTCGACTTTCAAAGATTTGTTAATTATCGTTAACATAAGTGTTATCAATGCTTCAATTTTTGGCATATATTATGAAATACTTTGTACCTGGGAAATTTTACTTTTCAATCTACTGACATCCATTTCAGCATAAATCAAGTATGCTCTATAAACACGAGATGATTTCATAGAAACAAAATTATTACTTTGTAGTGACAGTGTAACGTGAAATGTTCATTGACTTTTAACTCTTTGGTGAGGTGTAAACTAATGTTGAAATTATGGAGACATTTTGAGGAAAGTTGGCTAATCATCAGTTGAGCATGCAAAAATTGTACAGGATTTATTCAGATACTATTTTAGTGCATTTTATTTTATAAATATTCAATCAATCAAATCAAAATAGCAATTAAACTGTAAGAGATAGAAGTCTGAAATGTGGTTATGCCATTTATTACTATGACGAAGGATTTTATTTTAATGAATAATTGAAAGTATATTGACAAGGTTTCTTCCCAAGTATGTATTCAATTTTCGGGCAAACTCCTGTCTAGACTTATTAAATGTTGGAAACCCTTTACCGAAAAATTCATTCAAATCAATGATTTATTTAGTTGATATTCATTTCCGTAATCAATATATGGTAGTCAGGTGGTTTTGAAATAAGTATTGAGCTTAACCAAGCAACTTAAGTGATATAAGTTTTTAATTTCATTACATATCTTTGAATTTGAGTTACAATAGAAAAGATTCCAATGTTACCTCAGTGATTTAGCACGAGAGACATTACATAATGTAATCAGGAATATTATTCAGCATGAAATTACAGTATATACTTTAAGATTTGATTCTCTTGTTTCATAGTAATGTTTGCAGAAGACGTCACAGGACTGAGCTGTTATATTCTCCTGTGTGATAACAAGAAATAATAACAGTGAGTATATTCCGTGTGTTTCTTTAAGTAGTTTGCCTATTTCATTTAACATATTGGCTGTTTTGTGATACTTTTGTTGGCTGTTACCTCAAGAAGTTCCCAGTGAGCATTATCGACCTATTTGAGTGAATAGCTAGGAGAAATTTAGTCGTGTGACCATGCATTTGTTTTTTACTATATGTTCAATACTTATTGTGCTAGTTATTCATCTATTAATGGTGAAAATGTAGTAACATCAGCGTATATCGGAAAGTGATAAATCTCAACATCTTTTAAGTGGATATTTCGTTGATAGAATAAAATTGATTTTATAATTTAGACCTTCAAAGATTTGCTAATTATCGTTAACATAAGTGTTATCAACGCTTCAATTTTTGGCATATTTTATGAAATACTTTGAGCCGGAGAACTTATACTTTTCAGTCTACTGACTTCCAATTCAACGTAAATCAATTAAAAATATGAGAATTTCATAGAAACAAAAATATTAGTTTTGTAGCGACAGTGTAATGTGAAATGTTTATTGGATTTGCTCTTTGGTGATGTGTAAACTATTTAATGTTGAAATTATGGAGACTATTTGAGACAATCCAAAATTATTAAAATACTTTGGAAAAGGCTGTCTGAACGGAAATTGTTGAAGCAATCAAGGAAATATTTTAAGGAAAAAGATTTATTAGTCAAAGTTAGTCGAATTCTTGGAATACATGCAAATTTTTATTCTGTTTATTTCCATCGGTGGTTGGCTAATCATCAGTTGAGCATCCAAAAATTGTACAAAATTTATTGAAATACTATTTTAGTGCATTTTATTTTATAAATGTTCAGTCAATCAAATCAAAACAGAAATTTAACTGTAAGAGATAGAAGGCTGATGTTTGCGGGGTGTATGTCATGTGTTATGCCATTTATTACTATGACAAGAGGATTTTATTTTTGGTGGAACTGGTGTGCGACAGGAGGTCCAATGCTTTTTAAAATGTGAAACATATTTCATAGCATTAATATAACGATTTTTATCTTATTAGCCTGTTATTTACAAAGTATTAAAGACAGTGAATAAAGAAGTGAGATGAAGTCTGAAGCGATAATGTCAGTTTTTACCTCTTTAAGTGCAGTCTTGTCACAATGCAAGCTTTAGGAAGATTAGAAATATTTGCTTACTATTCTTTGGCTTAAAGTTCCATTCTGAATTCATGTTCTTTGATCGTTTTTAAATGTAAAAAAAACTAATTTTATCCAATATGACAATGGTTTTAGATTATGTATTATAGATATAGACATAATAAATGCTGTGATTTGTCGATAATTTCCAATTAAGAGTACGTGGAATGATTTTTATTAAGTTAATTGATCAATTTAGTTGATTTTACATCATAAATTAAAATATTGCTGTTACACTTGAAATTATTGACAGATAATGTTTAATACTTGTCAGTAGTTAAACCTCTGTATTAATTTCCATATTTCTTACCTGTTATCACTAGTCTGTTTATCATTTTCTGGAGTACTTGATCGTCCGCGTATTTCACTGTTCTTATAATCCTTCCTCTGATTTAGAAATCTCCCATGCCTTCTAAGGCTTCCTGCATTAGCCTCTCTCCATATATATTGAATAGAATTGGTGATAAACAGCAGCCCTGTCTAACTTCTCTACCGATATGTACTCTGCTGGTGTCTGCATTATCCATCCTGAACTTTACAACTTGATTCACATATAGATTCCTGATCAGTCTCCTGTCTTTCCAGTGTACACCTATATCCTTTAATATCCTCATCAGCAGTACCCAATTTACTCTTATCAAAGACCTATTGCCCTTTCTGAAATGATTCTCACTACACCGATAGCATCTCTGGTTCCTCGTCCTTTTCTGAAACAGAATTGATCTTCCCCTAGCATTTCTTCGGCCTTTTTCTCTAGCCTTTTATTAAGAATCCTCGTGATGATCTTCAAAGTGTGTGACAGTAGGGATATCGTTCTGTAGTCCTTACACTGCATTGCCTTTGGCTTCTTCTTTAGAGGGATCATTGTTACATCTAGAAAATCCTGAGGCCTTTTTCTCGAGTTGTAAAGCTTGATAATTAGTTTCGTAATCACTTTTAGTCCTTCCGATCCCATGACTTTAAGTACCTCTGCCGGTATTCCGTCGCTGCCTTTAGCTTTCCCTTTATCCAGTTCCAGAATTGCCTTTTGTACTTCGCTTTCCATATTACTTGTTCCCAAGTTTGTCTTCTTCGATGTTATCCTCTTCTTCCGTTCTATTTGTGCTGATCCTGCCTGCTTGCTGTATAGTTCCTTAATGTATACTTCTCATACATGTGCTACATCCTTTGGTTCTGCGACTATTCTTCCATCTGCGTTCATAATTGCTTTACCACAAATCTCATTAGGCTTCTTATCTTCTAACTCCTAGCGTACATCATATCATACCGTCCTAACTTCTCAGTTGTATTTCCTCACATTTTCCTTTTATTCAAATTTTCCTAGCTTTATCTGTTACCCTTCTCGACTCGTTGTTTGTGCGTCTATAGTTGGCTCTATCTTCTTCACTGTTAATATTTTTTTCTCTCATCCATTATCTCCAGCATTTCCTTAGTGATCCATGGCTTTCTGATTTTCTTCTCTCTTTTCCCAATCTCTTTATTCAAGGTGTCTTTGATGCTGGCTTTAATTTCTTCCCATTCTGTATTCAGTCTTTGGTTTGTTTTCCAAATTTCTAAGGCGACCTTCCGACTTCATGCTGAAAGCATTCTGCCTTTCTTTCAGTTTTTCTAGGTCCCAAGTCTGTCTTTCTCTTCTCGTTTTCCTTATTTGTTTAAACTTTGTAGTTACATGCAGTATTAGAAGGATGTGATCTGAATCAATGTTTGCTCCTGGCAATGTCTTAGCATTTTTTATGCTGTTCCTGAATCTTTGTTTTACTAGGATGTAATCTATTTGGCATCTCATTTTCTCTCCTGGGCTTTTCCAACTGTGTTGTTCCAATCTCCCATTATTATGCAGTTCTACTTCATAAATGTCATTCATTTGTTCATACATTTCCTCTATTTCTTCTTCTTCATGAGCGGGCGTTGGCATACATACCTGGATTATCAACATGTCAGCTGGGACAACTTTTAGCTTTATTGCCATCAACCTATCGTTCGTTGCTGTTATTTTTGTCACGCTATTCATCATATCTTTAAGTACCAGAGCTACTCCCCTTGCCTCCTCCAGTGTAAACTACCGTGAATTCTTCCGAGCGGAACTGCCCTTCTCCTTCCCGTCTAACTTCGCTCAGCCCTATGACGTCAATCCTATTTCATTTTTCAGGTTCTTTAGCTTTTCTGCCTTCCTCGTGGTTTTTAAATTCCAAGTATCTTTGCATAAGTTACCTTCGACAGTTGCTTTCCTCAAGGCAGTCCATGCCCGGAGATCTGATTGGGGGACTATTTTACCTCCGGAATATTATATAATATAACCAATATTAGGGAAATGTAATATGGTAGTTTCCCTCTTGCTTTCCACATCGCAGTACTGTAGCCGTTCAAATCATGCCTACTGTTCTATTGAATATATACCCAACCAACGTCATTTGTTTTCATCGCTATACCATACCGACAGTACTGCTGCCTACTGCCAGACACCAATGATAGTTCTTTATTATTAATTAATTTTTTTGTGAAAAAAACCTCCATTTGCGGGGATCGCACCCCGCAACTTTGTAACGGGAAGTCGACACGCTAAGCACTTCACCATATGGAAGGTTAAAATTTTAAAAGTAATTGTCAAACGAATCTTTCACATAATAATTTGAATAAACTCGTCAAGAATTTAAAATTTTAAGATTCTAAATAGACCTTGATAAGTGAGATGTGATTTTTCGTGTTGTTTAAGCAAATTAATCTTTTATATTTAGATTTTTTAGTTAATATTTCTTTATTGAATTCACCACAACCGTTTTTCCTCTTCGTTGTAGGCATTCACAGTTGATGCTGAGTGAAAATGCGATGGTTTGAGGCGTCGAGGAACCATGAATCGAAGAGTACTGCTTTGCTGAGACGACAATTGATACACCTGGGTGCGAGAGTATAGAGGAATCTGAGCTGGAGGCTACACACATGGGATGAGAGAAGGTTTTTATACCTATATGTTGTTATATTCTGGTTTGTTCAATATATCAGGCGATAAATATCTTGTATAATATATAGCTGCATCTTACAGAGGATGTAGGATGAGATTGTAAATTATAAGGCCCTTTCAGATGAGCTAAACGCTTTAAATTTGGCATTATTATAGATTTCTGCTCACAACCAATGGAAATAAATACAATACAATACAATAAGAATTCCAATTTTTAAGAGGTTTTTTTCTTATCATTCAGAATAAGCAGAAATTTACGATAGGATTAAACGATTCCCCAAGAATTTGATTTCTTTTAAAAATATTGTTTAATCAATTTACACTAAAAGTAAATGGAAAATATAATGCTACCTCTGAAAAAAAGTTTTGTCTGGTATCGCCCGTAAGAGTATTTTATTTCTGAGAATGTAGGGCATCAATTTTCTGTTTGAACTTAAAAACTTCCTGATAAAACTTTTTTATAAAATGCATTTAATTTTTGATTATAAATTTACAAGAATATAAGGTGTTGGTTTTCAGTTTGAACTCAGAAAACTTTCTTTAATTTGATTTTATAAAGAATATTCCATTTTGTAAAAGTTTATTAGCGTACTTCTATAAATTTTAAATTTTTGTTAAATTCACTTCTGTTAACAAGAATCAAATGTATTAACAATTTATTTACGAATTTCCGAAGATGTTGAATTTAAAAACTTTAGAAAACTTATAAAATGCCAAGTTTTCATATTGACTTCTGAGACAGCACTGTATTTGCTCATGTTTGCAGACTTGTCATGTGAATATCGTTCAGCAAATTGGATGTTGGAAAGTAATTAATTAAATTGAATCTTAAAATAGGAGCAGCCATTAAAAAAGATTATTTGTATCTGGATTTTTGGTGTTCTACATTTAATATTTTACCGAGAGGGTTTGTCGTGGTTAAATAATTCCAGATTTAATTTAATGATTTAAAGAAATTTGGAGATAAATGTACGATATGCTTGAATTAATTCAGAAAATATTCTTTGGGTTTTTTTGTGGTCTATTCAAGGCAGAAATATTTCTGAGGCAATACAAATTCTATTCATTATTCAAGTTATCAAAATCAGATAAAGAGTTTAAAATGCAAATGAAATTTCGGTTAGTTTTTAGAGCTTTGATTGAAAATCCGAACTGAATGCCTATATGTAAAGGAAAATATTTTCATTGTGAAAAATAGAGGAGTGGTTAGTGTGTCTAGCTCCCAATGCCGAGGGCATGGTCGTTTGTGCTTGTTAAAAATATATTATAACACATGTAATTGGAGGAAACTGTTTGTGTTAAATAAATTATTATTATTATTAACATTGATATCTCGTAATTGGCTATTGAGTATATTTACTTTGCCATGCAATTTATTATTAAACTTATAAAGAGTTTGTTTGAATTATAAATATTTGATTCGGTTCATTTTAACTTTCAATTGTTATATAACGCGATTGCTTTATTTCCCCTGATAATTTACGCTTTATTTTCTATTAAAAAAATCAATTCTTTATTTGGTTTATCAGTTGAGGCCATCATCATCATAGGTAGTCTGTCCGTAGACAGGTTCGTGATTATTCATGGTTAAACTTGGTTCTCCATATACTCCTATTTTCTGCAGTTTTCTTTACAACTTGATTCACATATAGATTCCTGATCAGTCTCCTGTCTTTCCAGTGTACACCTATATCCTTTAATATCCTCATCAGCAGTACCCAGTTTACTCTATCGAAGGCCTTCTGCCAGTCGACGAAACATAGGAGCAATCTTGGCTGTACTCTGTTGCCCTTTCTGATATGATTCTCACTACACCGATAGCATCTCTGGTTCCTCGTCCTATTCTGAAGCGGAATTGATCTTCCCCTAGCATTTCTTCGGCCTTTTTCTCTAGTCTTTTATTAAGAATACTTGTGGTGATCTTCAAAGTGTGTGACAGTAGGGATATCGTTCTGTAGTCCTTAGACTGCATTGCCGTTGGCTTCTTCTTTAGAGGGATCATTGTTACATCTAGGAAATCCTGAGGCCTCTCTCCCGAGTTGTAAATCTTGTTAATTAGTTTCGTAATCACTTTGTCCTTCCAATCCCATGACTTTTAAGTACCTCTGCCGGTATTCCATCGCTGCCTGTAGCTTTTCCTTTCTTTAATTCCAGTATTGCCTTTTATGCTTCGCTTTTCATAATACTTAGTCCCAATCTTCTTCAATGCAATTCTCTTCTTCCAGTTCCATTTGTGCCGATCCTGCCTGCTTGTTGTATAGTTCCCTAATGTATTCTTCCGAGTCGAACTGTCCTTCTCCTTCCCATCTAGCTTCGCTCAGCCCTATGATGTCAATCCTATTTCTTTTCATTTCTTCTTTCAGGTTCTTTATCTTTTCTGCCATCCTCATGGTTTTTACATTCCAAGTACCTATGCATAAGTTATCTTCGACACATGCTTTCCTCAAGGCAGTCCCTGCCCGGAGATCCTATTGGGGGATTATTTTACCTCGAAAGAACTCGTTTTGTCCAACCATATAATCGTTACTAAGGAATTGTAATGTGGCAGTTTCCCTGTTGCTTTCCACATCGCAGATCGCAGTACTGTAGCCATTCAAATCGTCCCGATCACTCCTAACAGCTCTATTGGATATAAACCCAGCCAACATAATTTGTTTTTAGCTCGATACCAAACTGACAGTACTGCTGCCTACTGCCAGGCACCGATGATAGTTTTTGTTATTAATTAATTAATTTTTTGTGAAAAACCTATATTCGTGGATATCGAACCCAGGAACTTTGTAACGGGAAGCCGACACGCTAAGCGACACCATATGGAAGGTTAAAATTTTAAAACTAATTGCCAAATAAATCTTTCACATAATAATTTGAATAAACTCGTCAGGAATTTAAAATTTTAAGATTCTAAATAGCCCTTGGTAAATGAGATGCGCTCTTTCGTGTTGTTTGGGAAAATTAATCTTTAATATTTAGATTTTTTAGTTTATATTTCTTAATTGAATTCACCACAACCATTTTTCTTCTTTATTTTAGGCATTCACAGTTGATGCTGAGTGAAAATGCGATGGTGTGAAGCATCAAGGAACCATGAATCGAAGAGTATTACTTTGCTGAAACAAGAACTGATGCATCTGGGTGTGAGAGTAAAGCGGATTATGTGCTGGAGGCTACACACATGGGATGAGAGAAGGTTTTTATACCTATATGTTGCTATATTCTGGTTTGTTCAATATATCAGGCGATAAATATCTTGTATAATAATATGGCTGCATATTACGGAAGATTTAGGAGAAGAGATTGTAAATTATAAGGCACTTTTAGATGGGCTAAATGCTTCAAATTTGGCATTATTATAGATTTCTGCTCAGCCAATTGAAATAAATACGATACAATAAGAATTCCAATTTTTAGGAGGTTTTTTCCCCGTAATTCAGAATAAGCCAAAATTTACGATCGGATTATACGATACCCCAAGAATTCAATTTCTCTTTAAAATATTTTTAAATCAATTTACACTTAAAGTAAATAAATGAAAAATATAGCGCTACCTCTGAAAAAAAAAGTTTTAACTGGTACCTTCTGTAAGAATATTTTATTTCTGAGAATATAAGGCATTAATTTTCTCTTTGAACTTGAAAAGCTTTGTGATAACTCAACTTTTATAAAATGCATTTAATATTGATTATAAATTTATGAGAATATAAGGTGTTGGTTTTCAGTTTCAACTCTAAAAACTTTCTCTAATTTGATTTTATAAGGCATATTCCATTTTGTTTGTAAAGTTTATTAGCGTACTTCTATAAATTTTAACTTTTCATCAAATTCCACTTCTGTTAATAAGAATCTAATATTGTAAATATTTATTTATGAATTACAGAAGATATTTAAAAACCTTAGAAAATTTATTAAATGCGAAGGTTTCATATTGACTTCTGAGGCAGCACTGTATTAGCTCATGTTTGCAGACTTGTCATGCATTTCTATGGTGAATATCGTTCAGCAAATTGGATGTTGGAAAGTAATTAATTAAATTTAATCTTAAAATAGGAGCAGCCCTTAAAAAAGATTATTTGGATCAGGATGTTTTGTGTTCTACATATAAAATTTTACCAAGAGGTTTTGGCGTGGTTAAATAATTCCAGATTTAATTTAATAATTTAAAGAAATTTGGAGATAAATGTACAATATGCTTGAATTAATTCAGAAAATATTCTTTGGGTTTTTTGTGGTTTATTCGAGGCAGAAAAATTTCTGAGGCAATACAAATTCTATTCATTATTCAAGTTATCAAAATCAGATAAAGAGTTTAAAATGTAAATGAAATTTCGGTTAGTTTTGAGAGTTTTGATTGAAAATCCGACTGAATGCCTTTGTAAGGGAAAATATTTTCATTGTGAAAAATTTATAATCTCCAATTATTAAGCCATTCATTGGAAATGGTAATTTAATTGTTCTTAATTCTAGGCAATATTTAGAAAAAGATTTAACTTTGTGGAGAGTTACATTTCTTAATTAAGAAAAATTGTGAAGGTTTTTTTATTCTTAATTAAAGTCAATATCCAGAAAAAAGAATTCCAAGTCTGTATACTAAAGTTCTTTTAATAATTCCATCAATATCCAATTTGCTAGACATTATTTACTTGTAAATAGGTTTCCAAAGGGTTGTGTTATTTATATTATTCAGAAAAATCGTAAATTCTTTTAAGTCTAAATGTATATAAGCTATTGCTTTTTCATTCTGTATAATTACTGCCATTTTTTTAAATGTGAACAAACCAGAATTAGCATTTTTGGGTATATATATATATTTTGTCTCATATTTTTTTCTAAGCTGCTGTGCTATTTTTCCTCTTTGTCACCAATAGAAATTGTTAAAATGATATTATCCTTGCCAAAGTGCTTTGTAAAAATGTCCAACTTTTATTGTAGTGTTTGCTAAATTGTAAATTTTTTTCTGCACTTCATGAAAATTTTTAAATGGCAATTTTGATTTGTGCTAATATTCAGACATTTTAAGTCCAGAAATTTTTTAAAGCTCAGAAATTTTTTAAAGTCAGAGTCAGAAATTATTCTGTTTAAAATGTAAACAAATTAATTTTTTTGTCCTAATTTCAGAAAGCTTTTAAGTCGAAGAGTTAAAAATTATTCTAAGTCCAAATTGTAAACAAGTTAAAAAAATTAATGTGTTTACAATTTGGACGGAATAATTTTTAACTCCAAGACTTTAAAGATTTCTGAAATTAGGACGTCCAAAATGTAAACAAACATTTCTTTTGTCTAGAGTCAGTTTTCTTTTCAGTCCAGGTTTTCATTTTGAAGTGCATGATAAAATAAGTAGAGAAAATGTATTATTTCAGATTGTAAAATTTTTATTGAACTTGTAATGTATACACTGTACATTTTAATTGCAATAAAGACATTTTATTATGATCAAAACCTGTTGACTCCTTTTAGATAGAAATAATTTCTTTTTCTCGGAGCCTCTTTTAGGTATCGTTGGACTTAAGGGGTTTTTTTAGGTATATTTTTGCTAGAATTAGCACACTTTTAGCCTAAAAATGACATTTTTGACCACAAATTCAGCCAAATTTTGCTGATTATTGAACAAATTATTCAACATTATGACAATTTATCTACATTTCAACTATTGAACAACTGACAAATTACATATAACACAATATTTTCAACTGTTATTCAACAGTTGACATAACTACATATATCACATGAAAAAATAAACCATCAAACACATTTTACAGCTGAATTAAATTATTGAACAAGCACTTGAAGAAATTACTTGCCTCAGATAAAAATAACTGCGACTGAGCTGTGGAAAAATTAATACAAGCATTTAGACTACAGAACAGCCGTCATCAGTGGCGAAATGCCACTGACAACAACTGCTCTGAAGTCGAAATGCATGTATTAATTTTCCCACAGCCCAGTCGCAGCTATTTTTATCAGAGGCAAGCGATTTTTCCAAGTGCTTGTTCTGGAAACACTTAAACATATCACATTATCAATGACCTTAATTACAATTAACAATGTCTCTTGTTGGTCAAAATTGATTACACGCAACTGATTCCAAATGGGAGCAATGTTTGCATAAATGACGAAAAAATAATGAATCTCGCAAAGCAATGCTTAATTGGAATTACTTAAATGTCAGAATAACATTTTTATGAACCATTCCAAGTCAGAAATAAACTCAAAAAAATGCAGTTAAAATTTTATGGCATACCTATTTCAAATGTTTATAAAATTAAACCTCTTTATATTTGCCAAATTAATTTGCTTAAAATGCATTGAAATTACACCATGTACCTCAATTAGACGCTTGACTGTTTTTTAAAAACGTTAATTGCATAATAGAAACTCAAAGACTAAACATTTACTTCTGATAATTTAATTTTTATAGCAACAAAGATTGAACTAAATACATTTTGTCTTTAAGAATTATCTTGCTTGGATTTAAAAATATAACATTAATGGAGGTAAGTTTATATTTACAACATCAAAAACATATTTGCTCATTTAAAGTTCAGATTCAAAGCTATTATGCAAAATATAACATTTAATCAAAGCAAACACTATTTATGAATAAATATAGCATATTCTCAAAGTTTGTCTTATATTTCCAGGTAATGTACAGTAAATGCATAAAATTAAATGATCTGAGGTTAATTTACATAAAATTTAAGTAGTAATTGCATTGCGTGACAACTCACTATCGTTAACAAATCACATTGCTCCTTATCAATAGCTTAACACTTTCATGGCCAATTTGTCAAATTTAAAAGAAAAATCAGCAAATCAAATCATTAAAAATTTATCAATAATTATATTTTTTAACATTATAAATGTGCAAAATGTAAGTAGCAATACATTATCGTTACAAAATATTTATTTAAAGACTTATATTTGAAGAATTTTCAATTGTAATTTATGAAAGTATTGAGTGCACGAAAAACTAAAGTATTTCATTAAATATTTGTATACAATTGAGTTAATTATGTTAATAAATTTAAAGAATTCCTTTTCAGTAACGCTTGTGTTAGAATAAGTCAAAATCTCATATGGAGTTTACCAAAATTATCGTTACGATAATTTAATGAAGATATTTTAAACAGCCATGAAATTGTTAAGTAATCTAAAATATAACTCATCCAACAAGAGACAATGTTAATATTTACATAGACACCAACCTGAGAATCAAAACAATAACTACAAAATTGAGAAACAAAATAAATATCCTATAATTATTATACCAAATAGAATTGAATGAGCTTCCCACAATCTATATATATTTGCAAAAGTTTGTTTGCGTGTCTCATTATGCATGCCATAAACTATAAGACATAAATAACTAAAATTTGGTACGATTATTATTAACATCTTAACTTGATGAATGTATAAAAGGTTTGGTCAATTGGTTAATTATAGTCAGTGCTATAATAACAATAATATAGGAGAATATAACATTTTATAATTCCACTAGAGATGCCTGCATTTTAAATTTGAAATGTCGGAATTTTTTATAAAAAACAAAGAAGCTTCAAAGTTTATTGTATATAAGGATTAGCTATGATGCTGGTCAACGCAGACATCCATGACATTTGACGGTGCAATGAGACACTATTACGTATGTTAACCTTCATAACAGCCTACTTAGACAACAAACCCATTCAGCGGCCGGGTTATGCAATCTTACTTTCGATACTACACAATTTATACAAGTGAAAACATTTACCACTTACTTTATTTGCTCACATTACACTGTGTTGGATGTGGTTTTGTTAATACAAAACGACAAACAACAGATGAACAAACAAAAAGAATTAATGCAACGAAAAACAAAAACAGTAGAAAAGAGAATTAAAATCACACAGAAATTCAATGCTCCGACTGTTAGAATGATTCTCTAAGCAAAGAGTTTTGTTAAAATAAATTTATGTCAAGTGAATAATACTTTGTTACAATAAGTGGACAATACTTTTGTTAAAACGTTACAAATTGCACTTGACAATGCCTTATCCCCCTCCCTCCCTCTGCTGTTCCCCCCCTTATCTCTCGCGAGGCAATAATATGAATCTCGAGCCTCAAAAATGACATTCGTTGTCCAGGAAACTTATCGATAAAAGTCAAAATCTGTCACATATTCGTTAAATATGCGTAATTTCAAAACATGTGGTGCATTACTTTCTGGGAAACCCTCGTACAATGTTGTGTGAGACAGACGCTCCTTTCTAGGAACCTGGTATTATCTGAATTTTTAAAGAATGTTTATTTTGAACTCTTGAACATCCCGCATATAACTGTCCATGCGTAAAGCAAAGCTACCGTATGGTAACTGACTTAAGAAGTCACCTCTCTACTCTGCGTGCACGGGGATTTCCCTTCTAGGAAGCGCGCTCACCTTCAATGCCCCTCTATTCTAATGGAATACGTTCCCCTCCACTCTACATATTACCTCCGATCACTGAGGCGTAAGGTAACTTCTAGTAATTTTCAATTGCTACATTGGGCGGAACTACCTGTACTCTACATGCACGTTCTCTACCGGAAGCTTAGAGAACGAACTCCACCTGGCAAAAAGCGTCACCTCACAAAATGAATCGACTGCATTGATTGCCAATTTTAATTACGAATACTCGAAATATTTTCCAACACTTTCATTTATATCAATTAAAATATGAAAAAATTTCCCAAATAAAACTTAATTCAAGCATAGATATAATTTTTTGTTCATAATTATTGCCATAATTTGAAGTCACGATGATTTAAAACATAACCTGAGCAACGCTGGGTAAATTTGCTAGTTATTTATAAGAAAGAACTTTGCAATACCATTTTAATTTAATTTATTCACCAGAGAACTATATAAAGACGTCTGTGTTGCATTGTAAAATAAATTCCAATAATTACTCCAAGATTTGATGCACAAAAACGATTACAGTGTAATTTTCCTAATAAACGTTTAATGTGACTAAATCTTAAAAGGATATTTTGTAGTTTAATTTACATTCTTCGTTAGAAATAATTTTATGAACTCTGTATTTATCTCAGATTCACTACAAATATGTTGTCAACAATTTGTTGCTAACATACATTAAAGTTATGGTAATTTAATGTTGTGCTTATGCAAACTGTATAATTATAAAATATCAGTTGATTACTTCGTTTAAAAATTAGTACAAGAGTTTAAAATAATACTAATATTTATAATGAGATTTTAAGATATAAACAAGTTAGGAAAGTGTACACCGTAACACAAATGGGTGCATTTTGTGCACTGGAGTATTTGAAAGAAATTATTTACGTGTTTGGAAGGGAAATAGCATTATAAATTCTTTTCTTCGTCATAAATAATCCATTTTCTTCCCATTTAAAAATATTAAATGCATATGTAAGGAAATTAAACATATTTCCGTGAGATTGTTTACGTTAGCAACAATGAAGAAGTAACCATGCTAGAAAATTTCAAAGTTCAACTCAAATTAAGACTTGTTCGATTTTCTCGGAAACGGCGACTCCTACGATGAAAATGTAAAGGAAAAGAAATACCCTACTTTACTAGTTCTACAAGTTTTACTTGATAAATATTTTGATATGACTGATACTTTACGAGATATGAGGGAAAGTTCATATTTTATCACCAGTAAAGTGGTACCCCTGATTGGCTTACGTGACTCATTTATGTGATTTTCTTATTATCTTTGACTGTAAGTCCTTAATATCAAATTTCATGAAAATCTGCTTGGTAGAAGCAGATAACGAACATGCGGACAGACCAGATGGAGACTAATACTAATAGGCGCTTATGCTGGAAGCAAAACGCACCTGACAAATAACCTTGCATGTAATTACATTTACAGATACACATACATTATTAAAAATTTTCTTTAATGACAAGAATGATATGTTACTTATTTGTTCGATATACAAATAGAAGGTGCTTGCATTCTGTAAGCCTTTCAAGTCATTATTTATGGCTTTTGCAAAGTAAAAATTCAAAACTAGTTAAATAAATAAAACAACTTCAAGTACACATTAGAATAAACTTCATTAGCCCACTGATTCCCAATGAAAAGACAAAACTGATAACGTTTTGATTCCCATGCAAATGAATTGGAATATTTCGAGGCGGTGCTTACTGTAAAAGAGAGACTGACTGATATTATTCACTTCTTTCGGTAAATTGTGATGAGATTAGCCATGAGGAAGTGTACCATCTGAAACAAAAGTACCACGAAGCCAATGAAAAGGAAGAAATCCACAGTACATTGAAACCTCTGCATACTGGACCTTGATGGAACGTACTTAGGATGTAACGGACAGAATGTCCGGCGATGCAAAACAGTTAAATGACGCCACTAATACATTGTGTCTCATGCGGACCTATCACATGTGCGTTATTTGGAAGGCCTAATGAATACATCGCAACATTATAACTAACGTATATCACGGCGTATAAGTCGACCTTTGAAGCTTAAAAAATTTTCCTAAAACTTAAAGTCGACTTATACGACGAATACAAAATTGTAAACTTTAAATTACAGATAAATAACATCGATATTTACTAACAAGGGGAGGCCATAACATTAATATTGAAATTCGTAAAACCCTTTTAGGAGGTGAAACTAGAACTAAAACATCACCTATATCTCTCTGCGTTTTTGCCAATGGGCCCTTGTTTAAAAGATATTAACAATTTAAATTCAGGTGTAAGCATGGATGCAACATATATCATTAGCCTTACGGTTACAAAACAGAAGCAGCAATAGCTTAATTGGTAGAATGAATGTCTAGTAGTCGGATGGGCTGGGGTTCGATCCCAGCAGCCAGCATTTTTTTTCAGAAATGGTCTGTATATATATTTTAACTAGTAAAATTGTATTATTATTATGTCTTCATTACATTTTTGTTTTTTTTTCGCAATTTTTTGATCATTTTTTTTGTCTTTTTCACATACGTACTTGATTTATTTGCACTTTCCACATGTAATATAACATTATAATTATAAATAAATAATACAACTTAGAATGTTATAATCATTACTTGATTGTTTATTAAAATATCAATTCCTTAATATGACATTTATGAAATGTTTATTATGGACAATTACCTTGTTTTTTTAAATGTATCATCCAAAGTATTGTAATGCTGTAGAAGTAAATGAGATAGAAGAGGTACACTTTGATAGGAATTAACCATACTAATTGCAAGTTATGATTATATGTGGAATATGCAAATAAATCAAGTACAAAAAAGTACGTGAAAAAAGACAAAAAAATAATCAAAAAATATGCGAAAAAACATTTCCTTTTTTGAAAAGGGGAATAATGTAATCATCAAAACCATCCTTATGCCTGCCAATGTGATATTATATTGAATTCCACCACCGTAGATATTGATTGCGATAACTAGGTGCAGTTAAATTTGATAGCATCATTAACAGCCGACATCAATCAAATCACAGGAACCATTATTTAGTTGGTCAAGCTCTCTGAGAATAGCAGTTTCTTATTGGTTGAAATGAAAACACCTGTCAAATGGAAGGCTCAAGAAGAATAGCACGGACTCAAAACTATATTCATATATTTTTTTATTACTATGTTTATTTCTGTATCTTGTTAAAACTTGGATCGTACAGGACCTTGATTTTGCCTGGCGATGATTTCATGAGAAGTATTTTTAAGTGAAACAAAGGGGGTCGACTTATACTGCGAACATATACTTAATCTAGTATTTTCAAGTTGAAAATTCAAGGTCGACTTATACGTCGCAATATATGGATTTATATACATATTATAATGTATATAATTACTGTATATACTCGTGTATGATGCGTCCCAGTGTATAACTGCCGTGTATAATGCGCACTCGTACTTTATTCCAAAAAATCCCGACTTTTTCTTATACCACGTGTATGACACACATCCTTCATTTTTGGGAGGTATGTAAATATTAAAATGTTTGGACTTGTCCATAAGTGTATTACGTTCAATAAGCTCCATATTATGTCTAAGAGAGACATCGTCAATAATTAAAGCGACTGAGTTGAGATGGGAGCAACTTCATACAGTAAGTTGGGCAAAGTGATGCCGTGTAGAAAACTGCAGCGCCACTGTTGCCAATGCTTTTACATCAGACAAAAAGGGATCTATAAAATAGTTTTGATTTAAAGTGGATGTTGGTTCTCTCTTTCCTATCTCATTCTAAAACTGTTTAAGAGAAGGAACAACATAAAAATTTAACAAACAAATCTGGAAACAGGAAATGCGACAGGTAGGATTAAGTTCATACACGAGATTCGATGGGTTTTAAATTACTTACATTGTCAATCGTACATACTAGAATCATTAACTAAATAAAATTATTTCAATTTGCTTATTCTATGTTTTTTTTGTTTTTGATGTGTTTTGCAGGAAGACTTATCTTGTGATTTTGCAAAAATTACAGCAATCAGCTGATGAGCTAGTGAAAAGCGGAATAATTGGAGAGGATGGGATTATAAATGTATAGAAGTAATTAGGTGTTCTATACATATAATTATGTATGTATAACCTGGAGTATCAATAATTATTGTGCTTTTCCCATTAATTAACCCAAAAAGTGTGAATCTGGTGCGAGGTAGGTTCCTATTTTAAGTGCAGAGAAGTGTTACCTGCGTTTAACGCGCACCCCTACATTATGACCTGAAAATTTGGTCTTCAAACAGCGTGTTATACACGAGTATATATGGTAGATACAATGTATAATTTATTGGTGCAGCAAATCCGCAAAAATTAATTGTTCCTGCGTTTGATCATTGTGACTGGTTGAAATTGACTGACTTGCGTTACTCATGGGGTTTGTTTGTCTTAAAACATTCTTTGTATTCATTGTTACTTTCTGCCCCATTTCCACCAGGGTCCGGAAAAATCTAAAATCTCGAAAAAGTATCCCAAGTTCCATTCCTAAGAATAATTCCTTTCAAATAAGAACGCAAGGGAAAATCAATTTTTCTTACGGTCGCTATAATTTATTTCATTCTTAATTATGTTCTTATAACAATATGCTCCTGCTAGCACACTGCAAGCACCTTTTACTAGTAAAATATAAAAATTAATACGATTCCTATTTTCCTAAATTAATTAGAAAACTCTGTGCTATTACTTCATGCACTCTAACAATTTGTATGAATATATAGCGGAGTAAAACACTGTCCTTCATAACATGTGCACTTTAACAATTTAAGGCAACACATACGTTTCCTTCGGATGTTTCGGATATAACAGACAGGCCTTCCCCTCCTTTTAGTCCAATATATCGAGGCTTCACTGTATGTATGTAAAGAATGCGATGTCGGACTGTGTACAATACCACATTTTGCAATATACCATACACGAAAACGTATCAAGTATATAATCGCAAGCTCTGGAATAATATAAATTAAAATAGTTATAACAAATCCAACGTATATTTTCAATCCTTTCAAACTTTTACAAACCTATGCCAACAGGTGCTTCTGATGGAATCTTAACTTAGTACTTAAAAAGAGTTAAAAATGAAACAATCTTTTGTTATTCTAAAAGCTCCCAATTGCAAGCGCGATCTGAGTTTATATAAACATTTGAAATACAGTTGGACCTCTATAACCGTCACCATTGATAATCGTTGTTTCGATCAACCCTCATTTGTCGCCAAATGGTACAAAAAAATTAAAAAGTTCCGATGCCAGATTGCACTGTGACAGAGAGAGGAAGATTCCTGGCATTGCCTCCGATTCAATTAGTGCCAATTAAACCTTCAAATAAGTGAAAGAATAGCATTATTCGCTTCACGCTTTAATTTAAGCATCGAAATTAATGCTGTAGCAATGTCAAACTTTATAGATAGCAACAAAAATATTTACGGATAATTATCCAGTTAATAACAATTTAATCAAAGCAATTGATCTTATTTTAAATCATTCGAATGCTGGAATCTTACTTTTTCAGTAAGTAAAACTATTAAACATCTATAATGCTTATTAAGGCAAATTGTCTCATGCATAAATTAAAAATTAGATGAGAATAAGGACGTACATTATTTTTTAACAAATTATAAGTTATATGGTTATGTCACCTTCGTAGATAATTTAAATGACAAAGAATGTTAGGCGACGGGCTACGTTTATTCAGGAGCAGCATGAAAACATTTGTTTTAGATTGATAACCTAGAACTCGCCGAAACTTATCTTCTCTTCTTTGTTAATCTAAATAAACGGTTGCGTTGATTGATATATGAAAAAAAGGACATATACTTCAATTAAAAGAAACAAAGAAAATTAAAAACATAAAAGTTTGCAATCAATTACCGTGTAGCATTAATTTCCTCTCTAATTTGACTTTTAAAATACAGATCTTACTGACTTTGCACAATTAATTGTCAATATGCACACACAGCCTCGCCCTCAGCGAGATTTGTACCCGCTAACCTTACCTATACTGGGGAAATGCATTATCAGAGTTAAATACGAATTATTGAGTTATATGTGAAATATTGAGACCAACTTATTCTACACAATTCTTAATTTTTTATAAATTAATTGAAAAAACAGTGAAAACACTGTGCGGGTACAGCTAGTACTCCGTTAATTCATCAAATAGAACTTATAATTTTGTTTGTTTAGTTTACATAACAACGCTTTTACTCATTATTACCTCTGACGGTAAAGCACTATCAATTGCAATTTCCCAGGTTGTTGTTACTATCAGCATTTTAATTACTACAAATATAACTTTTAATTAAAGTTTAAGGCAATAATAGCCCATTAATTCATCAAATGGAAGAAAGAAGAATATAACGAGGTCTTTGAAACTGTGTAATTTTTACTTATGTACCAATGACGTGAATCTAAATTGATTCTTTTGAAAATTTTAATGTCAATCTGATTCAAACGTACTTCATTGCGTCATTTTATGTTACTTGTCGCCACCTGGGAGATCCAGCCACCTTGTGACTAAATGAATAAATAAATAAATATTATAGAGACAGAAGAAGATAAAGAAGAACGACATAGAAGAGAAAGAGTGAGAAGATAAAATACGGACAGATGAGCAAAGGCAAACAGCGAGAGAGACCATAACCGAAATCAGGTAACAAAGAAGAAATGAACAAACTGAAGAAGGGAGTAATATAAGAAGAAGCCAAAACAGAATCGATGCAGCCAACGGCGGAAGGCGAAGAAACGACACAAATTTAAACTCAGCAATAGGAAACGGATTAGCTACTCGACGAGATGATTCACATTTAGGAAAAATGGATAAAGAATGTCAAAATCGTAGAGCTTTGTTTTTTAATAACCGAGAAAAGCATAACAGATGCTGGTACGAGAAGAGCACTTCCGCAGCTTCCAGATATATTAAAACTGCCGTAGAGAGAAAATACCCCTATGTGTAAAAATACGTAAGACTAATGTAGTTTCTGCACATGCCAGGACATGAAATATATATATTTAAAGCGGGAAGCTCATTAGTTCTAATTTGAAATGCAAAATCAATCACACTCACCCATCTTCTTTCTTGATATCGCTAAGCAGAGCTGGCCTGAGGAAGACGTACGATGCTGGCTGCGTTTTCAGACTTCATTCTTCGGAGGCACGCATCTGAAACAACGACAGAAGCAACTCAGAAATCTCGCACCCAAAGGATAAAAATTCTACAAAACCTTAACAATAACTTTTGATTTGAAGTTTATAAAGTAATGGAAACTGGCTAAAAATGTATTATTCATACGTTTTTAAAAACACAGATTCTCATTTTATGAGGTAAACTATAATTTTTACGTTAAAAACACAATATATATTGATAACAAACCCTTAATTAATCCTACGTTAAGAATGTAACGCCATATCTTGGCTATATTTGCCCTTAAACAAATCCGTCCTTGCAAAAAACTTTACCAACTCTTCACAGAAAATGATACTTTACAACGATAAAATCACTCATTAAACATGTTGTGCGGTAACAAAATGTTATACATAAGGACTAATTTATAAGAATAATTACTCCATTATACATAAATATGATAAATATAACATTTACTATATACATATATATACGGTAAAGATATTTCAACTATAAATCAAAGATGAATAGAGAAGTTATTTAAGATTTCCTTACCTTTGAAGATATAAATCCTCGAGGAGATTGACCAGGACAGCTGGATCACACAATAATAACAGTACATTTATTTTCCAGAAGATCATAGTTACATGGCAAATCAATAAGACAAACTCAATCACAAAAGAAAATACAAAGTAAAACAATATAACAGCACGAGTGGACTAAAGAAAAACAATAATACATCAAAACATCACCATAAATTACAATTAAGTGGCAAAACAGGGCATACTGAATAATTACATATACAAATTCACATATCATTGATTTACAAAATAAGAAATAGTACTATTAAGAGACGTTAACTAATGTCCAGTAAGCAATGTGAAGATTACACACATTGAAACTATAAAAAACTTTAGATAAAACTTCACTTCACTTAAAGTGTCTTAAAACGTACACAAATCAAACTAAAAGTACATATTTAAAAAATGCTGTCAAAATGCGTCACATGCACCACTGTTTTCCAAGAATAAACGGCCAAGCTTTTGTCATGATCGAAACTATCGACATTAAATTTTGAATACAATAAAAAGGATTAGTTTTTTACTTGTAAAAAGTTCTGGTGTAAACACATAAAATAACCAAAAGTATTAAAACTCTGCTGTCAAAATGATTATCACGTGGACCAGTTTTCGAAGAACACACGGCCAAACTTATATCACGATCACAACTATCAACATTCAATTCCGAATACAATAAAAAGGTCTAGTTTTTTTTTTCTAAAAAGGTCTGATGGAAACATAAAATAAATTTCAAACGGTATTACGCACATAACAGATAATCTCGTCAGCCATTTTAAGATTTCTATGAAACAACAAGAAGTAACGCGCAGGCGCGCAGGCTAACCAACCGTCTTATAAAGCAGGATATTTACAATTTCGACAAAAAAACCCCAAAAAATAAACAATTCCTTTTTATATCTTGATTTCTCATTTTAGTAGGAACACAATTATAACTTATTATAGCATCGCTAAAATTTGCTTAAATGTTATAAATTACTTGCAGTAAATCAAATTTATTGGCATTAAACTTTTGCTTTGAACACCTAAATTCGAATTCGTCATGAGAGGGGTAAAAATAAGGCATTAAAATATATTTTCACATTGCTTAAAAACCGACAATGTAATTAATTAATTAATAACGAATTTTTGGTCCAAATACGATTGCGTTTTTTGGTAACATTTATTTTTCTGTAGGACATGTCTTCATAAACAATGACATGGGTAGTTTCAGCGGCATTTACAAATTATGCGGAAACAATTATTAGTTATTAAAAACTATTCACCAGTGTAATTACAAGAATAGCAATTATACTCCGGAAAATACTTTCAGGTTTTTATCTTATCCATGTACTTTGGAAACCTGTGGTATATTCAATTGATACCGATAAAATATTCGTATAAATTTGAAATGTAGGTACCTACCGTAGGAACCTACTGATTTACAAACACAGATGTCCGGAACAGGTAGAAAAATACACTTGTAATTGTCCTAACTAAGATACTCTATTTAGTAAGTGAATTAGCCTTCATAATGCACTTAAGAACCATAAAAAACTAGGGTAAGTCCTTCTTCACGGTAACCTTCCACCTCATTTCCTATTTGAAATCCAAAAACTCACGTAATATATTTTCAAAAAAAAACATTCGTGCGTCAATTTCCAACAAATCCTTTATCTAATTTTCTCATTTGTATCTCCCATTATTACAGCTAATGCCTGTCGCATAAGTATATACGGATCATCCTTTGCATCAATTTATAGAAATTTATAAAATTTTATTATTGTAATATTATCGTATATTTCATAAAGGTAAGCTCCTCTCTATTATGAATTTTACACTAATAATAATAATACTTTATTTACGGGACAAGCCCTTTTCCTAAAAATACAATCAGAAATGTATTAAAAATAAGCTAAAATATTTAAACAGGTGCGTTACAATACAATATAAACCATTAAAGCACAATAATAAGAAAAATTAAGCTATCGCACATAAAAATCACAAACCCTATAAAAATTACACTCAACATCCATCTGACAATATAAAAGTATCGTACAATTTAAGTTAAATATGCAGGTACAAACTTTTGTATGAACTCAACATTAACGAGGATATGTGCTAGTTATAATAAGTACTTCTCTAATCTAGACATTTTTATCACAAAGTCAGAGTATATAACATCATTATCGACTTTATTGTATGAATTTATAATTTCACTATTGTTTGAAATTACGTAAATATCTTGAAAATGAAGGAATATATGATTGTTATCTGCCTCTCTTCTTTTATAAATATATTTCATTCGTTGTTATTGGTAATACATAACTATAATTGTATAACTATCCACTGTATAACTACCATTGTTACTTGCCTTTTTTATAAATAGTACATAGGTTGTGTTTGGTAATATATATATATAAATCATTGTATTGAATATGAATATTTTATGCTTGTGAATGTATACGCTTTTGTATTGCTTTTTTGTTACATATATAATTTGCCATCTTGATATCAAGATAATTAGAATCAAGTGTATTTATTAAAATGTAAACCAGTTTATCCTGTAATTATTTTGTTGGGTAAACTTTAAAAATGATAAACAAATAGCATAAAGTAAAATTATATCAGATTCATGGTACTTAATAACAATTTACCTGAATTCAAATAGACATAAGTTGACATAAATTTGTACCACATTTTAGTTAGGCATTGCATCTTAGTTCTAAATGATTGCAGCGATTCATTGAATATATCAACTTTATGACTTATAAGGTTATAGTCTCTCATCATTCTATACAAAGGTAAAAAGCACATATAATTTCTGTCCATATATGGTATATGAAAAGTCATAGCTAACCTTGTATACATTAAAGGCACTCTGAAGTTTATTAAATTAAGTAATTCTGGGCTTTTAATATGGTTATTTAACAATTTACATAAAAACATAAGGCCACTATTCCTCCTTTGAATGTAAAGGAGTAGCATATCAAGTAGTATCGTCACTCCTAACATAGTAAAAAAGCAAAAAATGTCAAAAAACTTAGGTCCTTAACAACGCTTTCAATCTATTATCAGAACGTAAGGGGATTAAGGACAATATTAGAGCAACTTAAACTAGCTATTTCTACCGCTGACTACGACGTTATCGTACTCACTGAGATTTGGCTCAGTGAAGACATAACTCTGAATTGGACTTACCTCATTTAGACATTTATAGACATGATCGCAGTGTAATTACTTCTAATAAAATTCGTAGTGGTGGGGTTTTAATTGCTATTAAAACAAAATTGCAATCTGTAAAGGTTATAAGCCAAATTAATAATGTAGAACATATTTTTGTAAACATTTGTAGTCAGGAGGCAAAGGTTTTAATTGGGGCAGTGTATATCCCCCCAGCCTCTGCCATTGATAAGTACTTATCTCATTGTGAAGTGGTTGAGATATTGTGAATAAAAACAATTTTTTTGATATTATTGTACTGGGGGACTACAATTTACTTGATCCCTGTTGGAACACTGACTGTGATAGCATGTCTTTCACCACTCAAGCAAGAATTATAAATGAAAGTTTTACATTACGGTGTCTTAAGCAGATGAATACTATTTGTACAATTCACTATTACATCTAGCTTTTTCTAATTCAGGGCAAGTAACTTCCGAAAAGGATCCATATCCTATTTTAAAATGTGTTAATCATCACCTTGATATTCATTACAGTGTAAAGTTGGCCAAAGAACTAGATTATAACAATTATCAATTTACTATTTATGATTATAGAAACTGTCATTATACTACATTAACTAACTACTTAGATACTTTAAACTGGCCAGGAATATTGTGCAATTAGGAGATTAATAATGCTCTATCAATTTTCTACTCTCTTCTTTATGAAGCTATAGAACTGTGTACTCCTACCTTAACAATCAAAACATCATCTTATCCTAAATGGTTTAGTGTTGAATTAAAGGAACGTATCAAACTCAAGAAACATTACCATAAAAATTTCAAAATTACTGGGAGTAATGATGATTATCATAATTTTTCTAAAATCCGAGGTGAATGCAAAAAACTTTCTGGTTCATGTTGCAAAAACAATATAAATAACATGGACACAAATATTCCCTCCAACTTGAAGTATTTCTGGAGACATGTTAAAAATCATCAAAAATTGGATAGAATACCAAGCACAATGTATTATAATGAACATGTTGCAAATAATGACCACGATATTTCAAACCTCTTTGTAAGGAACTTTTCTAAGGTCCACAGTACTGTGATACCTGACACAAAGCCTGCCTTTGACTTAAATTACACGTTTTCCTTTGGCAAAATGACAGTTCCAATTGAGGATGTACTAAGGAAAATATTGTCTACAAATGTTACAAAGTGTACTGGCCCAGATGAACTCTCTCCCTTTTATATTTAAAAAGGGCAGTCAATCACTGGTTTACCCACTGTTTATACTATTTAATAAATCTTTTAGCAGTGGCGTTTTTTCTGACCTCTTTAAAATTGCTTACATTATACCAATTCACAAAGGTGGTGACAAAAGCAATACTTGTAATTATCCACCCATAGTAATACAATCAGTCCTGGCTAAGGCTTTAGAAAGTCCGGTTGTGGACAAATTGAGCCCGCAGTTTAATCTGGTAATTGCGAAAGAACAACATGGTTTCAGACCCGGCTTGGCAACGCAAACAAACCTGGCCTTTCAGCATTTTACATTACATGCAATAGGGGAACACAAACAGGTTGACGTTATATATTTGGACTTCTCCAAAGCTTTTGATACTGTAAGCTTCATGTGTTAATGGAAAAACTCAAGCCTATTGGAATTTTTGGAAAAATGCTGGAGTGGCTCCATAGTTACCTATTTAACAGGAAATTATTTGTAAAAATAAGTATGGACTTGAAAATTTTAAGGTTGTGCGATGAGCATTTCGTAAACTCACCTATACTAACACTTGGGACGGCATCAGGTTTCAGTAGTGGCCTAGTACATTTGCATTTAAAATCACTTTCCCTGAATTGCTCATAGCACAACCTTAAATTTTTCAAGGAGTCCACATCACAACCAATGAGTTCCTCTCGCAGCCAGAATTTCACCCACTCTTCCGCTCTTTAAGTTTATAAAGAATAAAGTGGCCAGACGTCATCTTTTTAGAGACCACGTCCTCTATTTTAGCCTCAAAACTTTTGTCTTCTATTTTTTTTCAGGTACAACATATGTGAATGGCATTATTATGTATTCTTTATGTTTTTACTCGTTCAAAATGCTGAATAATTTTGGCTTAGCTTTACTTTAGTGTGACTTCAGTAAGTCTTTTATTTTCCATGAATATAATAAGTTAGTTTTTACATCAAAGTGAGTTGAGTGGAGTTATTTAATTAGAATAAAGCTGAAAAACATTCATTCAAAGCCTTGTCCCTTAAGTTAAATGTAAGTAAATATCACTATTATTGAGTTCAAAATTTTTTGGGAAAATTAAAATGTAATATGTGAAACCCAAGATGTTTTAAATATCACAACCATCATTGCTTTTCTTGCTTCCATGAATAAATTAGGTTAAATCACTTGAGATAGCAAAATTACATTGAATTTTAGATTCTCTTATATTTTCTTCAAATATGGCATGTCCAGTAATTTCCCAAATAAAATATTTTTCATATTAACCCTTTCTTAAATGTCTCTCAGTACTGTCCTGTTTTTCGCTGTATTTTTAGCAATTTGTCCTCTTTTCATGAAGTCAAAATCTGGTCACTCGATCGGATGAAATCAATTCATTTCACAGAAATAATAACTGTTAAACAATTAATTAAATTTCAACTTCCTCCTTAACCTTTTAGCATCCATAGGGTGATATATACACTTATTGACGTAATTTTTGTGAATTGTCAAAATATACAATTATATAAGAATTTCTTTTCTATTTCCCTACACATAGTAAACACTTGGCAACAGTCCATTGTGTTATTAGTTTTTATAAACTTATAAAGAAGAATTTGTCTTTCCTAAGCAAATACACAAGTCACACTCCGAAAAATAGTACACATCAACAAACCCCAACGTCCATAAGACCAGGATCCGATGGTTTAAATCGCTTGTATGCATCGAACCACCCCTCTGAAACTTCGGCCAAAAATTGTGACGGAAAAGTTCGGAAGCCTACTGGCGCTAGTGTCGAATAAAAAGGTGAAAGGAAAGGAACGGAACTCTGTATACTCCGTGTCATCTTTTTCACCTTTTAAAGCGGACATCTTGTGAGAATTTGTGAACTGGTTCTGTTTTAGCTGTGGTTTAAATTTTGACGGAAAAATGCCGATTATTATAAGGTGTTCAGTCGTTGGTTGTGGGAATACACGGGAAAGTCCTGGCATCAAGTTTTTTACTTTCCCGATTGACAGGAAGTTGTAAGTAATTTCTATTTTTCGATTACGATAAACCTCGTAGTCAAACTCCCTTCTTTGGTATCTAAAATATTTCAATTTGCTATTTTTATGAAGATAGGTAGTAATTACACGTTATGTATGTGATTTAGAGGCCATCGTCATAGAAGCTTCTAACAAATTTGGCTCATCTACGAAAATATTGTTGCATTAAAATTTTTCAAGGGGTCAGAAAATGGTCTGAAATGCTTTAACCAGCCTAGACATACTCCAATGCATAGACTTATGTATGTCTTACCTGCAAATATCATTTCCTTTGTTGGTAACTTGGTGCGCAGAATTATTTCTATAGGGCAGCGTTTCCCAATTTAATGTTGCTACGGAACCCTTGCAACTCGAAAGAGAAGTTGCGGAACCCAAACAGCTATTTTGTTTATAAGGTGAAAATCAAAGCACAAGTAAGTACAGATAATAATAAAGATAGGTCATGTGATCAACATTTCGTCTATTTTCATATATTTAATGATAAAAATCGTTTATATGAACGGCATGTAGTCGATTTCTGTATTTTGTTTTTGTTGTTGTGTATTTCGAGAACCCAGTTTCGCATAAGTACGTGCTCGCGAATGGTAATAACTCTATAATTGCCCGTCTTGATAAGTCTGAATATTCATGGTATAAGCTGCCCCAAAATGTAATCAGAGAAACTTCTTTAAAAGTTTGTATTAAATGGACATCTGAAGTGATTTCGATTAAATTTTCATAATCTACTGCAGATAATCCTGGTTTTCGGTTATACTGAATGGAATTCGAATACATTGTTGTCATTGATGTTTGGAAAATACTTCCTGATGTTGGTGTATAAATTGCGAAGATGATCTACAATGTTGCTCTGAATTTCTTCTTCAAGTTTGCATTTGTTTTCTTCAAGGAAATCATTGAATGTTACGATGCTTTATTTGATGAGTAAGGTAAGCAAAATTTATATTTTTCTTGTGTAACTTTACATTTCTAATGTGTTATGATCGGAATACAGTGAAGTAGTCAAGCATCTTCCTATCAAGGTGGCAGTTGGAGAAGATGTCGCCTATGCTGCTCCAGGAAAGCAGAAAAAAGAACAAAATATACTTGTTCTTTAAGTGTATTTCCACTTTGTCCCCACCCATGATTTCTTAAATTTCATGGAAAGTAAACTGCATTTTGTAAATGTAAAATTTTGTGTTTTGTATTGTGCACTGCATGCACAAAATGTGCTGCTGTATCTTCGTGCATAAATTAAGAGGACTCTTCCTGGTACCATGTTTGTTAAAATATTTTGCTATGTAAATGTGTAATTTAGATGTGTGTTCCAAGTTTAGGTAACTTTTAGGTAAAATAATTACTTTTTCAATTTCATTACTTTAGTAAAATATGTGCGGGATAGAGTTTTAGTATCATTGTGTGAAAAAATAAGAGGAACTCTCTTCCTGGTACCATGTTTGTACCCATATTTAGCTATGTAAATAAGGTGTGTTTCCAAGTTTAGGGAAACTTTAGATGAAATAAGTTTTTTCAATTATATTACTTTTGTAAAAAGGCATGTGTGTGTTTATTGGGATATATAGTTCCTGCATATTTTTCTTTTAAGTTAGGCAAATAAAAAATATTTTTGATGTAAATATCCCTTCCTTCGTCAGTGTTACAGACAAAAATCACCACTTTATTAAAAAAATTCTGTTTCTATAATTTAAACTGGAAAGTGTTCAAGCTCGCAAAGTAAATTTTTATTAAAGTTTCTGAAAACTAATGAATGTAATCTAATAATGCGTTGTATATTAAAAGTTATAAAATTTTTGCTTGGTATTAATAAAAATTCTAGGTTATGTAAATGTTATGAGTTTTACCTTCTGTGAACCTAAAATCGTGTGCAAGATATTTGTATATGTGATTTGATCGAACGTTTAAATAAATATATTCATATTTCCATTGAATGCATTGTATATTAAAAGTTATAAAATTTTTGCTTGGTATTGATAAAATTTCTACATTATGTGAATGTTATGATTTTTACCTCCTGTGAACCTAAAAGCGTGTGCAAGATATTTGTATATGTGATTTCACCAAAATTTTAAATAAATAAATTTATTCATATTTCCATTGTATTATATTCATTGTTTATAATGAATTCCCTTGGATTTATTTTTGTGTATATTTCATTGACTCTAATGATCGTCTCTGGAGAATTATTACAAAACTAAAAAATAAAATTTCCCATTATAAATTTCAAAACTTCTCGTTCTTATGCAGTTAAAATATTTAAGCAAATTCAGCATAAATTCGTATTGTTTTATAAAATAATTATTTTCACTCATTTTTCCGTTTAATACTTCAAGTCCGGACTTCGTATAATAATTTTAAGTAATTTTAAAAAGAAATTAAAAATACCTTGCACCGATTCCAATGCTTATGGGGTAATATATGGTTACTTGGTAACGGTAATCAACAAAGCATACATACCTAAGCGTTATATATATATATATATATATATATATATAGATTGTTTCAATGCTTCATCCCATATATCGTATAAGTTTAAATTCATGAAATTCCTGTAATAGTGATTTTGATACAAAATGAACCTTCAATGTTCAAATCTGATGCTTAAACAGATTTGAGAAAGCCGCTGTATGACGTCACGCTAAGAGCGACGCTATTGCCATCTGGTTATCCCCTTCCGCTAAACTTCGGAACTTCGGAACTAATGTAAAGTGTAAGTTAAGTTGTCTATAATATGAACTATTCTGGAATGAAAAATTGTATTTGTTGAAATTTTATGTTATATTGAAGTTAATAATTTTTGTGATGCAAAAATCTTTTTGTAAGTTCGCAGTTTTTGAAAAAAATATTTTTGGAGGTGCAACAACAGAAATAACTGAATTTATTTATACATGTACTTAAAAGAAAAAAACACCAAGAAATGCCATTTTGTGTAGTCTTATCTGCCCAGTGGAAACAAATGTTGCCATTAAAATAAACATACTTCTGATCAAAATAAAAATCTAAAACTTTTTCTATATGTTATTTGTGCCTTTATGACAAGGATATAATACAAAAATTCCATAAAATATGCAAAAAAAGTTTTGGGCAGTAATGGGTTGAGGAATGTCCACATTTAAGACCTGCTGGAAATTATGATACTGTCATTAAATGTTGTTTGTGTACAGCAATATTTAGTATTGCAGTTAGTGGACGTTCAAGTATTACGAAGCACAATCTTTCCCAAAAGCTCCAAAACACTCTTAATATAGCATCCCCTCACATAAAAACCCTTATTTTATTTTTTTAAATGTGAAATAAGGCATATACAGGCGACTCCCGAGATTTGACGGGGATGCGTTCCTGAAAACGTGGTCGAATCTCGAATTGTCCAATGTTGAACGCCATTTTTCCATATACTTGCATGTTATAATTGGGGGATACATTCCCGCATCTTGGGAAAGTCTCCCCTCACTTCTATAAAGATAAAATAACATTACTAATATGTTAATACAACAATATTAAATTATGAATAAATTAAATAATAAATATTTTAAATGTATAACTTATTTTTTGCACTAAAAAGGAAAAAATAAATTTTTGTTTTGATGTATGCAATATGTTCCACAGACGGCCCGGTCCGCCTTGCGCGAGCTGGACATCATACCTGCATACAACTATTTATTGCAGCGAAATTAATATAAAAGTTATTAAAAAGCACAAAATAACTTAAGAATAAAGAAACAATAAAATTAAAAATATTTTCATTCCTTAAATCATTTTCAACTGCGCTTACTGGACTTGGTTTATTAATTGAGAAGTTGGAAGAAGAGGAGCAGTTAGGTGGGGAACCGTTTATTGTTGTTATCAAATTACCTGAATTTATCACATTCTAGAATTTTCTCCTGTTTCACATAGGTGCTAATACATTCCCAACGATCATGCGATTTCAGTATGGCTTTCACCTTTCTCAACATGCTTTAAAATTTCTAATTTCAATTCATAACTATGAGTCTTATGCATTCTTTTATTTGATTCACTTACATTATCACTATTACATTTCCTTTTAGATGCCATGTCAAGTGATAAATTTATAAATAAATTAATAAAATAAATAAATCTAAATAAAAGATTAACGGAAAAAAGAGTGAAGTCAACACAAATTCAAACAATTAGAGCAGATACATATAACCATGTCTACACTAAAACTAAATCTCGCGTGGTTGGTCGGGACCAATTACTCCGTGAAAATTATTCCGCGTAAAGTAGTTCCCAATTCAATCGGCTTTGTCAAAATCTCGAATTTGTCGAATCTCAAACGGTCGATTCTCGGGAGTTGCCTGTAAACAGTTTTTTGATAATGAAATGTGTGCTTACTTTCTCCTTCCTTTTTGTGTAAAAAATCGGGATTTGTCTCCCTTTTGGTCAAAAATATCTGGTCACCTTAATAATCTGGATGGTAAAAATGGCTGCATGTGTGACACACTCATAGAGGATTTCTAGCTCTGGTTAATGATTTTTGTAAAATATTAACATCATTATAATAAAAAGCAATTCTCTGTTTATAATGCTCACTTAAACGCTAATAACTCAAGAAGTAATGAAGATATAAACTCGAAATTTGGCAGGGATACTTGATTAACACTTTTTCAGGTGATGACGAATTTAAATCGCGAAAAAATTCCTTGGTTCGACTCCAATGGAGGCATTTCCATTTCCCATTAGTTAACGTAAAATGCAATTTTTCGACATGCAGGCTTTTATTCATTTGGAAATTAAAATTAGAAGGAATTAACCTATGGCCTTCGGATTTGAACCATTTTGAAGAAAAAATTATGAAGTTTCTTATTCTGTTCATCTTTTTTTGCCCACAGTTCGAAATATCCCATGTTAAACATTTAATTTACATATTTTATGGAAATCTTTCCATTTTAACGGAATGTTGCCATGGTGACTAATTATATTGTTAAACCTCAAAATCCTATTGTTAAATCAATCCATACGAGATAGGGAGGGGGAGAGAGGGATTGTAACGGAGGGAGAGAGAGGGAGAAGGAGGGAGGGAGAGAGAAGAAGGGAGGTAAGGTTAATTAAAGATATCCCGTCATATTGACGGGCAATTACACTATATGGGTATAAACGTGCTTTGAATGCTTTTAATACGAGAGAGGGGAGGGGGGAGAGGTAGAGGGGGGAGCGAGAGGGAGGGGGAGAGAGGGGGGTGGGGAGGGTGTGAGAGGGAGAGAGGGTGTAAGATGGGGGGGAGGGAGAGAGAGGGTGTAAGATGGGGGGAGGGAGAGAGAGGGTGTGAGAGGGAGGAAAGAGAGGCAACTATTTTAAGTTTAACTAAAGGTAGCCCGTTAACAACAGAATATTCACTAGAAATGTTGTATATGGCAAAATATTTCATATGTAAAAGTGTGATATTAATTATTTTAAATGAAAATAATAATAATCTATCTATCAATCTATAATTCTTCCGTTGATATTTCAACGGGCATTACACTAGTTGTCAAAATATTTATCATGAAGGATTATCAGGTTGCATTTTCTACATTTGATTTTATTCTTGTAGTTCAGGGATGGCTAATCTGTAGCTCGCATGCGATTTTACTTGGCACGCATGAGCTTGTATTTTCTGTATAAAATATGATGTTTAAGGAGAAGGATTAAACTAGTGGCACGTGTGAAAAAATTCTGATGGTTCACACTACTTTCTTGGCATGCGACTTAAAAATCATTTGCCATCCCTATTGTAGTTGATAATTATGACTTTAATTATATTGGTCATTCATTACTTATTTGGTAATTATAAGCTATTTTTGGTTTTTCCGAACACCTTGATAATATGTGGCAAATATTTGATAGCTTTGATGCAAGTTATTCAGGAGGTTTTCGGAATCGATTTTAATTATGTTTTATGGTAGCACAGGGTTTCTTAAACTGTGCTCTGCGGAAACTAAATGTTCCGTGATAGAGAAACAGACCGATATGCTCTTCCTTCTCTTATTTGCAGCAGGAAACATGAGCCTCACTTTTAAAATGTCTGATACATAAGCCATGTAAATAAACATTATAATGATTTTAAAGTTAATTTTATTTCACGTTGTCTTATCACTTCTTAGTTAGGGTTCCGCAAGAAAAATATTTTACTATAAGGTTTCCATGGATTAATACATTTTGGAAACCCCTGTGCTAGCATAATAGCAAGCACATTGTCTGAATAGGTAAGCATGTTGAATTTCAGTTTAATACCAGTACCTTATTCTTGAAAAAGTAGTTAAATTAGTGTAACGAATTTGTTCACCCGAGAAACTTAGAAACGATTTTTTGCACGTTTGAAAAATAGTTTTTCTCAATTTCAGCCTTTAAAATTACCTAATAAAGGGTGACATAAGTGAATTAAGAATATCACGAAGTCCCCTAATGTAAGCATGACATGCTGTAGCACAAGATTTCTGATTTGATTCTGGTATTTCAGAAGTATGACTCCGAGAGGTAGCAAGCCATTCTGAACCATACAGCTGACAACCTAGATCTGGATGGACCTGCTCTCCCATGTGATACCAAGGAAGAATAGGGGTGAGAGAAATCAGTTTGTCTTAGAAAGTGAAACGAATGAGCTTTCCAAGTCACATATGTATATTTATCAGGTTGGCTGTTATATTTAATATTCTTGTTTGCATCTTGTAAGGCATCAAGGGACATTCTGATGTATCCTATTGGTCTATTTCTTAATGCAGAAGCATTTAAGTATAATTTTGCAAAATAGATTGTTGGGTATACAGGCAGGAGTTGAAGGTTTTGTAAGTAGGAATTTTACCTAATGAGCGTGATATAAAATTTTATCATTTTGATCACCTGCTGTAATGAATAGCATATTAATTTATGCTATAGAATTAGAAGTTAATCAAAAATATTGATAAATGCAGCTAGTAATATTTTCAACACACAAAAATCAACATATTACTTACTTTTGAACAAAGATTAGTTTTCCAGTAGTCAATTGCTATGTAATTTTATGATCAGGAATATGAAAGAGTGATGCATAAAATAGGGTGACATGAAATTTCGAGTTGTAGTTAGTATTAATTGAACATGTTGAAACAAAATTGTTTTATGGGCCAGAGTCAGTTGCAGTATTTATACTCTTATTTTCATAACATCTTTTCATTATATGTATAAAGTTTATCATGAAATTGAATTTTGTAAGATGCTGGATGTGAGAAAAGTTACAGTACTTAGGGGTTAAGCAGCTCGCACTAACTAGTTCAACGTTTAGCTGCTAGATGACACTTCTTATGCGCGCCGTTCTGCCTCCTAAGAACTTCCTGTTTTGGCCATTACGTGGCACTGTGTGCAAGACACAGGAGATTTCAGTATTTGAGGAAGATTTATAAGAGCAGTAAATTACGCTGATGATCAAGTACTTATAGCAAGAAAGGAAAAGGAATTCCAGAAAATGATAAACTGACTGGTAATAACAGGTAGAAGTTACTACGAAATGGAAATACATAAAAATTCAAGGTCATGCAAATAACGGATAAGGAGGAAAACCTGAGCATAAGTATAGATGGAAAACAATTAGAAGGATCACATTAATTGGAACCTACTCGACTTTGTGGAATTTACTCATAATTAAAAGAATGAAAAACTTTTAGTGTAAGATAGAAAGTTATACATTCTTTTAATTGCAATTAGACAGAGTTTCAGGATGTAAATATCATGGAAGCATCATGACGAGAGATGTTCCGATGAAATAAGGACTAGAAGAGTGAAAGCATAAACCTCTTTCAGAAGAAAGGAACTCCTACTAACGGAAAATATAAAGGATGATACCAGAAAGAAATTGGTAAAATGAACAAAAATAAGAGTGTATATTCAACCAAGTTTAACCATGAACTTGTCTGTGAAAAGACTACTTCTGATGATAACTAAGCAAAAATGCATGCCAGTCTCTGCAACAAATTCCACTGAAGATAACTTTATATTTAACAAAACTTACTATTTTGGGCACACAACATTATGGGGTCGCCACCCAGATAGACCCTTAAGGCACGTTTAGACGAGTCGATTCTAGTTGAACAACTGAGTCAAAAGGAGGAAGTAGAAAGCTAGTCGACCGTGTAAACCACCATTTCTACTCAGTCGAACGACCGACCTTTCGATTCGACTTGAGTAGAAAGACCCTCTTCTTTTAGGTTTTCGACCGGATGGCTCATTTGTAGAACGACTCAGTCGACTAGTCTAAACAAGTGCAATCGCTTCAGTCGAAAGGCCTACGTCGTGACACAAGGCAGTAAATCAGTGCGTCATTGTTGATTATTCCTTTTATATCGATTAAAATGTCGGCAAAGTTGACCATCAATGAGGTAGAAAATTTTCTTGATCTGTATCAAAAACACGTGTGTCTGTGGAACCCATGAGTGGAGGCATATAGAAATATACAGGCTCGAAAAAGTGCGATCCAAGATATCATAAACGATTTTGGAAAGCCTGAGTTAAGACCGGAAGATGTGAAATTTAAAGTTAAAAACATTAGATCAGTATATAACAGAGGACTGCAGAAAGTGTTAAAGTCCAAGAAAAGTGATGCAGGAACGGAAGACATTTACAAGCCAACATTGTCTTGGTTTAAAAAAGCTGATATATTCTTGAGGGCAGTTTCTCAGTCACTCCAAAGTAAAACAAACATGCTAAATTTATAATATTTATTTGTTTTACACAAATTTTCATGTTTCTAAAATTATATCATTTAATTATTTATGATAAATACGATTAACTTTAACTAAAAATTAAATGCAAACAAAATTCTGAAACCTTTGTTTGGAGGTTTCCGCAGCATTTGATGATGTGGGTTGATGCTTTCGGGAGGCACTGCATGGATGGCATTACTGCTCTCGACGTTTCGCCCTCGATGCTGAAGGCTTCTTCAGGAGTGAAGTGCAGGGGCAGTCCTGCGTCGTCTTATATATACTGGAGTCGCCTATCTCTATTGACAGTTGGAGTTGTCGCGGCCAATGGCTGTCTGTCTGAGAGCCGTTGTTGTCATTGAGGCCATTGGGAGAGTGGTCGTTCCTTTCTCTATCATCCGTTGGTCTGGCGCCCTTCACCTGCGGATCGAAGAAGTGTCTCCACGTATGGCTTAGTTGGTAGCCGTTGTCTTGGTTGAAATTATCAGGGCGTTTCGCGATTTCGATGGCTTCGTGGATTAAACGTTGATAGTAGTACTCCTTCTTTGCTAGTATCTTGGCGTATTCAATTTTTATTTTGTGGCCATGGTTTGTGGAGTGTTCTGCTATGGCGGAGTCCTTCCACTGTCTGTTTTCTATGGCTCTGTTATGTTCCTTCAGTTGGCATGCAATGGATCGACCGCTTTGTCCTATGTAGCTTCTGCCGCAACTGCAAGCGACTTCATAGACACCCTCGCTTAGTAGAGGGGAGACGCGGTCTTTTGCCGACGGTAATTCTGCACTTCACTCCTGAAGAAGCCTTCAGCATTGAAGGTGAAACGTTGAGAGCAGTAATGCCGTCAACGCAGTGCCTCCTGAAAGCATCGACCCACAAAATTCTGAAATTTAAAAAAAGTATGCCAAAAATTACAAAGACAATGCCTTAGAAGTACGTAATCTTCCGAATCTGGACTGTGTTGTGACATGGGTATATTAATTTACCTTTCAGGAACTTAGTATCCTCCGGTAGGGTAAATTTCAATGTACCATTCTCATTTGCCATGGCAAAGCCCCGCGTCCATAAAAGTATTCTGCAAATTTGTCACGTATTGCTGAAGCTTGCTCATAGGTGCTGTTATATCAAGTACCATGTTGCTTTGATGGATGGGATCTCCAAGATCCTGTTTGTAGCGTGCCATCCTGAAAGTCCTCTGTGTCAACTGAACCAATACCTAAGTAATTTTCCGTGGAAGTAATACATAGCCAGTTGTGCAGCACACAAGCCGTTCGAATAATTTTATCTACTTTACCTATATATACTGGAATTGGTCTCTCAAAAATTCTAAACCGCGACACCAGTATCCCAAAAGCGTTTTTCACTATACAGCGAGCTCTTGATAAACGGTAGTTGTAAATCTTCTGTTTATGTGATAGGCTGTCAATTCTTGAATATGGTTTCAAAATGTTAGTTCTTAAAGGAAAAGCATCATCAGCAGCGAAAACAGCATTCTTTGGCAGGTTCAAAGCATTATTAAGTAGAGCTTCATTTAATTTTGATTTTGAAAAAATGAATGCATCATTCATACGACCATTTGTACCAATGTCAATGTATCGGAAACAGTCATTTGCATCAACTAAGGCAAAAAAAAAACAACGCTGTAACTTCCTTTGTAATTGAAATAATCAGAAGCCCCATGAGGTGGATTGCGAATTAGCACGTGTTTTCCATCTAATGCACTGCAGCAAAGGGGAAAATTCCATTTAGTTTCAAATTCACGCTGAATTGCTTTCCATTCATTTTCTGAACTGGGCATCTGAAACAGAGCAGTCAGAATTTTTAGTGTTCAATTATTTATATGATACTATCATGCTTATATCGGTCTTAACACTAAATACGAAATGTTTGTAATTACAGTATAAACCAATACTAGCAGATAATTAAAAAAAAAACATTTTCCAGGACGAGCCTGAAGCACCGCAAGAAGTTACTGAGGGTGAAACCAAAAGTACACTCGACAAGCCTCCGTGCTCGTGACAAACAATAGTTGAAAATTATTTTTCTTACTGTTAAATTAAGTCCTCCATAGGGCCACATAACATGGCATGAGATTGCAAATGCCTCATCACCAACTAACACATAAGGTAATCTAGGCTGTACTGTATCTGGGAACGGAAGGGGATCAGGAATGTTAAATTGATTAGATTGAATCTTATTCCATATTGCTGAATTATGGAAAATTGAGGAATCAGAATTTTTCCCAAGTGCCCCAATATCAACCGCAACGAAACAGTAATTGGCATCACATATAGTTAAGATCACAGTTGAAAAAAAGTGTTTGTAACAATAGTAAAGTGAACCGCTCTGCTGCGGTTTTATAATCCTTGTGTGTTTTCCATCAATTGTCCCTATGCAATTTGGAAAATTTGCATGCTTGTAAAACATATCTGCTATTTCGTGCCATTGCTGTTCTGTTGGTTGAGGCATGCAGTTAGTTGGCTTTTAGAAGATTCCAGATTTATTTACAAACATCGTTAATGATTCCACTCAATGCAGAAATTCCAATTCTAAAAGAGTATTGTAAATCAGTTAGGGTACAACCACTTGAAAGGTATCTGAAACAGAAAAATTAGATACATCAGTATTAATTGCTACCTGTTTACTATCATTATTTTTATATTCTCCGTTTACTTAGTATGGAGAACGTATTGTGATCATGAAAAAAATCCATTTCGAGATTTTAATGGAAATACATGTTTTGAGGTCCCTAGAACACGTTTAGAGTATTTTTGGAATGATGTTTGTGGTATATAAGTATGTGTGTGTGATAGTGGGCGGTCTTAACTCGAAAAGTATTTGTCATATCATTACCAAATTTCATATTTAACACTATTGTATGAGCATAAAGAACTGATTAGTTTTTGGACAATACCGGTTAAATGGAAGTTGAGGTTTATTTAAATACGATTCAGTTTTTGCGAAATATCTCCGGTTAAAGATCATTGTTGTATATTCAACTGTATACAAAAGTTGTATAGAATTTAATTTCCTACAATGTTTATTTTAAACAATTTTTAATTTCTGTCAAATATCTCCTTTGAAACGTCGTTATTTGTAATTATTGTAAGGAACAAAGTTGTAGAGAATAATATTTTCTTGAAGTTTTGTTTGAAACAAATTTTGGAAGATCCTTTCATTTAGAAGATAATTAATTTATTCGTAAATTTTCAGTATATACCGCCACCATCTAGCGGCGAATTCTGGAAACATATTTTACAGCAATAAGGACGACTGTATTCTTTTACGATATGGAATAATAATTTTGCATCATAATGTTATTCTTAATAATTTAAAAACTTATACCCCAGATATGGAGAAAGTCATGCGTTGGCCACATCAGACTTTTTTTTAGAACTTGATTTACAATGAAAATGGAAGGCCACCGGAGCTCGTTTTCAAAATTGTTTGCAGTGTTGTAGTTTGGTACGACGTTTTATCAAAAGTTAATGTTGCATCAAAATTATATATAATATCAGAAAGCATTAGCTCATTTTTGGAAGAATACCATACTAACGGTTTCCAACAAATGCTCTACTCTGCCAAAGAAATTGCTCTGACAATGGAAATAACAGCAGAATGTGAACTTGCACCTCCGATTAGAATTCTACGTAAAAACAGACAATCTGAGTACGAGAGAAGAGATACACCAATCGTAGATCCTTTTAAAAAATTGAAGTCGAGATTTTTAATTATGTAGTAGATGTTTGCATCAATTATATCAAGGAAAGATTTTCCCAACTAGAAACACATAACCAATTATTTGAATTTTTGTATGACATTCCATTGTTGATCCATACAGATTCAAAGGATATTTAAAAAGTCAAGATTTGCATATAGCATTGACAGATGGTATGTAGAACCTTTAAATTTGTACAATGAACTTTTAATTATTAGAAGTGTTTTAAATAGTGAGATGACACCATTAAATGTTTTAAATTAGATAAAAATAATTTAGTGGAAAAATTTCCAAATATCTTTATATCACTCAGAACTCTGCTAACTCTTCCTGTGATTGTTGCCAGTGGCAATTGAAATTAATTAAAAACTATTTACGTTCTACAATGGCACAGGAAATGTTGACAGAAATAGAAATATTGTCCATCGAACATGACATTTCAACCAATTTAAATTTTGAGGATGTTATAGACGATTTTGCTAAAGAAAAAGCATGCAAAGTACAATTAAGTTAATTTTTATTGTTTTTAACTATATTGTTATTTAAAGAAAAGTTTAATGTAATTTCGTTTGTATAATAAAACTTAAATCTAACATTTTAATTTATGTCATTTCATTGCTGTATATCCACAATGTTTTCTTTCTCCGCCTGTACCCCCTGTTACTGTACCAAAGGGCGGCATAAAATGCGCTCGCCTCAGGCAACAATTTCTTGCATGCTGGCCCTGATTATGAATGTAAACGAACACGAATACTTCTGATCCAGTGTACGCAATCTACTTTTATCTATAACGAAAAAACCTACATCGCTGAGTAATTTGGAATCTTTCGATATCTATTGTGGCAACTAACTGGCGTTGCTAATAACATTAGATGTAATACTTTATGGAGAATTTTAGAAACCAACATTTTATCTGTGGTGTGAAATACTACTCCCCTAAAACGAAAAGCAGGCCCTGCTTAAACAAATCAATTTAAAAATGTTTTTTTGCTATATTTGTGTAAGTAGCCCCTGTGAGGTGAGCAACCATTGATAATGGGTGAGCATTTTGCCCCTCCCTGAAAAAATTTCTGCGGGCACCTCTGATGGTTAACTACTACATATAAATGTTTGAACAAATGCTTATAATACAGTAAAATACAAGGTAAAATATTTAATACATTTACAACATTTGTATCAACCTCTTAAACCTAAGTAGCAGCCAAAAAGTCAATTTAATTGGGAAGTTTATTAGCATTGTGCAACAATCTTGTAATGGGAGAGTTGTATAAGTAATTATTCATGTAAGTCCGTATTAAATAACTCCCTTGATCTGGTGTGAGCATAGGGCAAATGAAACTGAATCCTTTCAGGAAGATGTGAGCAGTCGAACAGATTATTAACAATTTTATAAAGAAATATTAGCTCAAATTGTTCATGTTTTGTTGATAGCATAGTTAAACCTATATTCTGTTAGATCGTGTCATAAGGTTATATAATCCTGAGTGTGTCCTAACTTTAGGCCAATCCATTTAATAAATTTTCTTTCAGTTGCTTCCAATCTGTTTATATGTGCATAATAATAAGGTAGTGAACAATATTCCAGTGCTGGTTGCACTAAGGAGCAAAATAAAAATTTAATGCTAACTACGTCAAAAAAGGAATATTGTAAACATAAGAATAAATTCTACTTTTTTGCTCTTTTTTAATGATTGAATTAATATGACATTCAAAGTTAAGTCCAGGATTCATGATAACACTCAAATCATTAACAGTTTCCAATTTCTTAAAAATATTATTAGCAATTTTATAACTGTACTCTATAGGATTATTTTATTTATCAAAAGTAATAAAACTACACTTCTTAAAATTAATGCCACTGTAAACACACCACATGTCCAATTCATTTAGAGAGTCATTTATGGAATGAATCCTTAAAAATAATTTGAGATCATCTGCACACATTAAAAAATAGCCAGTCTTAAAGGGGAATGCCAGTAAAGAGAACCGCAGATTTTGATGAAATTCGGCAGTTGGATAGCCCTCCATTCAGGATTCACGAATAACCCCTCTTGTGGGCATATACCACCAGTAGTTTAGGCAGAAATTGGCCTTAAATATTTTTACTTTATTTAATTACATTCAGTCACTTATTCCAAGAAGTTTGTGGATTAATGGTTAGTGCACCGGGCTGTGTCCCAATGTCGTGGGTTCGAATCTGGGTGGGTGGCTTTTTTCGAGGACTGTTTTCTTCGTTTTTCTTCACGTATATTTTCGAATACGTATACACTTTATTTTTGTTGCTAATTAACGTGTTAATTATAAATATACGGTTTTTCGTTTATAGAGGTTTTTCCTTCTTATCTCATGCTATGAGACTCCCACTTCTGCTTCCTTAGCTCATTGCCCCAAATGAGAATTATTCTGCATATTCCTGACTGGTACAAATATTCGGCACCAAATACGATTTCTAAATTTTGGCACTTAAAGCAAAAACTCGTTGCGGATGGAAATGAAACCCTTTCCCCGCTCAGCCACATGGGCATCCAACGGTGGTTTGCCGGTGGTTTACGACCTTTCCATACCGCCTCTTGTTTTTGCATATTAACGCCCTGAAAAGGAGAAAACGAGCTTCAAGGATTTTGAAGGGATGCACGTTTAGTTCTCTGTCATCGTTTTAAAAATATTGGAGCTTTGGTGATTGTCTGTGCCAGTGTTTCTTTTGCGTACAAGGAGACGAAGCAAGTTTGGATTCATAACTTCTGTACCGCAATTAAGTGTTTGAAAGTGTAAAATGGTGTATTTAGGAATTTCATCCATCACTATGCATTAGTTAAACATTTAATAAAATTAATGCAATGGTAAATTGCTGATATTGAATGTGCCTCCCGTCATGGATTCTCTTCCGGGAACTTCATCAGAAAGACCCTTTTCACCCAATGTTGAAGATGATGCCTTTCATCACTGTGGCCAGCTTCTTCGCGAAAGCAATCTTATTTCGGAGTGTATTAATGAAATGCTCACCGAACGCAAGGAGGCCATAAAAATTGCCGGCAAATCTTCGTGTAATCACAATTAACATGGCAAACGTTAAAATATTCTAATGCTGCTGTATTTGAACAATTTTTAAAGCAAATGAATGCTATGCTAAAAGTTCATGATCATCTCTGTAACAAACTCTTATGTCAAGGTTGACAAATATTGGGAGGATTCAGAGAGAAGCATGAAATTGAAATAGTATTTTTATAAAAAACATTGTTTAAACCTATGCTTCAAGATTTAGTTACTGTATACATTCTTCATTGTAATGACATCTTAAGTAGCTTTGGTAAATTTTGGAGAGAGCAGCACTACGCTGGTCAGTAAGGCGCATAGTTCGTAGTTGTCGAGGTAAATGGACACCGAAATAAAAATTAATACCTCGATGAATATTAAAATATTTTGTAACTTATATTGCTACATAAAATTAACAAAAGTATAATTTATAAGAAAAACAAACAAATTGCTAAAAAATATGGTTTTTCTGCGTAATTTTTAGTGATGTATTTCTCTGAAAATTTGTATTCTTTGTTATAAATTAGAAATTTGGGGTGAAGTACTGGATTAAGCGTAGTAATAACTGTCGTTAAAAGAGAAGATGGTTATAGGAAAAGTGGATGGAGGTGGAAGAGTTTTTAGTGGCTAGTGGGATGTATAAGCTTGTCCGTATTTCAATTTGAGAACCAAATGTGAGAATTGTACATTTTTAACAGTAACACTCGTGAATTAGAATCCAATCTCCTTTTATTTGAATAGGTGTTATTAAATGAAAATATACATAGGAAATCCATCGACTGTTTGCGAAATATACAATGCCAATTTTGGGATAATTTTCGTCTTCGAACTAATGAACTGGCCAGAGGAGGTCAGACCTTTTAAGTTAGCGTAGATGAAACCATATAAAATTGCTCAGTTTTCTTAAAAGTGTGGAAAATTCCACTCATGATACAGACTATGCCTGAGCACAAAAATTCCTTGCCGGGAAACGTGTAAGGAAAGTAAATGGTATTGATGTTCGATCGAATTGTACACTTGTTTGGGGCATACTTTGAGCAGAGAGAGAGAGATAAAAAGAACTCGATGGAGTTGAAGTAAGGCCGGATAGCTATCGGGAAAAGAAAAATGTTACCTTCGCGAATGTAGATGGTTGGTAAATGCCGCTCTAACAATAAGCCAGCCGATACGGCCGATACTAATAGACATTCTGAGAAACAGGAGAGTTGGTTGGAGGGAGAGGAGTAGAGCAGCAACGGGCGTATGCGATAAACAGCTCTTTCAAATAACCATAACGTAAACTAAAGGGAGGCGAGTCCTTTTAAAAAGGTTAATTATTTTGAAGGTTAGCTCTTTTTTCAATTAAAATGTGAACCAGTAAGGCCAAATCAAAAACTTCATTTGAAAAATCATAAATAGAAATGTTTATAGACAAAAAATTCAATAGCCGGTAGCTAAGTATCCCGCCTCAGTCCCAAGTTAATGGCTCGACGAGAAATAAGAGTTTATTAATTATATTTTAAGAATGTGCATCGTTAAATTGCCAACAGTATTTCTCCGTGCATGGTTTATACACGCGGTGACATTATATTGCTTCATCCTTTTGTTTAAAACTATAAACAAAACTCTCAAAAACAGGAACGGTATGTTAGGGATTTAAACCCCCTTCTACAGGAACAACCCAAGGAAAATAAAAAAATGCACGTAGATAATTATCCGCTAGTGGATTGGAAGACCCCGTGAATAGACTCACCTTCGAACTGAGCACGTGCTTGTAGAGACCGTGACCATAGTACGAGAAGCACGAGGTAAAGAGATTTGTAAGAGGAGTGGGAAGAAGAGTAGATAATCACTCGCTGATCGAAAAATTTTCCAGACTTGAATGCACCTGAAACGCCCCGAATAGAACCCTGGACTAACGAAGGAAGTAGGAGAAGAGCGGAATAGTAAGCGAGGTAGATAAGCCAGAAATGGAGGTCTTCCGTGACTCACATACTAAGGTTTGGGAACATTTAACAAGCTCACGTGTCTTTAGGGAGGGGAGAGGGGGTTTGGGAAAATTCTTTGAAAAAGCATTTAGTCAAAAAAATCCCTGCTGTGCCTACCTGGCCGACTGTGGGGTCAGGTGGGTGGCAGGGGATGCCTTCAAAATTTTCAAATTGAGATTCCGAGCATATGGTTACAGATAGAAAGTTAAAATTTTAAATTAATTATTGAATAAATTTCTGTATTTCATATAATTATATTAATAAATTTACAAAGAATTTTAAGTCTACAGTTTTAAATAAACCCCAGTGATTAAAAGGCGCTTTTCATATTTCGCCAGCAAATGAAGCTCCCATTAAAAAATGTATATTTAAGAAATCAATGCTCTGGCTGTATTATTAATTTTTAAATCTGTTTGCAATAATTCCAGACAATTTTTAAAAAAATATTGCGTCTTGTTTATTTTTTTCTGGCTGCTGTTGTCAATCTATTTTATGTTATTCTTTTTATTTTGGATTGTTTATATTTGAGAGCTCTGGAAAGCTTAAAATATGCAAATGAATGCCCCACTACATTAGAAATATGCTACGGCTCGAATGTATTCCTTGTATCTGTGTAATCGGGTTTTTCGATTCTACGACATTAGTGCTGAAGTAATAATTTTTTATTGGTCAATAAAAGTCAATATTGCGTGATTATGAAAATAATATATTTTGGTAAGATCGTAGCGCTCACGAAAATTAATCATGTTGATGCTTGATCGCAGCTCTTGGCTATCTTTTTTTAAATGCCGCGTGGAAAATATATCGCACATTATTTACATATTTTTAAAAAGACTTGTAGGATAATACATATATTTATCTTTAAAACGAAGGTTAATTATTATGTTTACGAAATTCGAATTGTATTGTTAAGTCACCACGCGATTTACGTTTCAGTAGAAGAAACAAAAACGAAACTTTCAGTGATAGTGACTCATCTATTTTTTTTTAACTTCCTTCCGACAAGCGAACCCGTTTCTTTTTTTTTAAGAGCGCAGATGCAAGGTGAAACGAATGAGGGTTCCAAGATAGGAAGAGGGCGTTCGAATAAGCCATTGCAGCCGGCGCAGTTGTCTGATCACGTGGTCGTAAGACCTTTAAAAAAATAAATAAATAAACAAAACGCGATCACCCGCCGTGCGGTGAGACTCCTTCGTAATTACGATTAATGGCTGGGTGTCGATGCGCACTGATTTCCGTTCTCTCCGATTCTAATGGTCCTCCCTCTCCGATAAAAACCATCTGCAGACTCTCCAGCCGGTCGTTTAAGCTCCGCACAATTTATAACCTACCTATCTAAAAATCTAATATTATCGATCAGGTTTGTTTAAATTACGATTTCATTTAAAAAAATCCAAGAAAGGGATGGCTCAAGTAACATCTAGAGCAGGAATTTTCAACCGGTGGTGCGCGTACCCATAAAGGTACATACGTCAGTAGTTAGAGATTATAACCTTTCTTGTTATTTCGCCTTGCATGCGTGATTTCTGAACCAAAAGTTGCGAGTTTACACAAGTGGTATTCTTTTCATTATCACATTAAAAAAGTACTAAGGAGCACGTGAACATTAAAAATATTCTCTTATGGGTATCTGATCATTAAAAATGCTCTTAAAGGGTACGTCAGCAAAAAAAAAGGTTGAAAATTCCTGATCTATAGACATTACTTTTTATTTTTACGAAATTTTCAAACTTAATGGATTTTTTTGTTTCGCCGAAAGGATATTTGTAATGAAACTCCTTGTAATACGAGAGTCGAAAGTTGAACGATTCGAAGAAATCGATTTTATCGCTAACAATGTTGCTTGCATATTAAAGCGTTCTTCGCAATGTTGGTACGATAATTATGCTAACACAACGTCGGAGATAATAATCGCAAGAATAAAAGCGATTTCGATTTGAATGCGAAACAGCAGGCAATTATCGACGAATTGAATAACAAAAAATGAGAAATTTATTCGAATCGGACGTAGTTTTAAAGTAAAACTTGCAAGTTTAAATCTGTTGAAATTTTTTTAACTTTATATATTTAATTTTAATACATCGACAAAATAAGGAAGACTTTCTTTAGAAAATGGTCCATTTATGTGAAGTTTTAATCAAATAAACACAAAAATGAACAAGGCTGTGTGTTAATTTTAAAGGAGTAAATTACAAATGAAAAGTACGAACGATTTCATTCCTCCAAACATTCTTCGATCGATTATAAGTATTTTTGGATAATTAAGTTTAGGGCAAATTTTAATTGCTGAAAGATATCATTTGAGTTATTCTCGTTTTTACTACAGAAGAAACTATTACGATGCAGATAATGCATTTTAGGAAACAAATCGTAGAAAAACCTTTTAAATTTGGTGTTAAACGATCGCCAATATTTCGACCTCATACACACCAATGATCATAATTTAGTATTAGTCAGAGGGGCGATGACACTTACTTTGTCAGAATAGTTGAAGTACGAAAACACACACACACGCGCAGAGAGTAGGTTAGAATTTATGGTTATTATTGCCGATGCGAACACCTCCGCGGGTTACCAGGTAGGACCGAAGGGTGTTGAAGGGGAGGAGTGTGGTGGGGAGAGGCAGGTGCGAGGGTCGATGGCTGCAAGAGGTCCATGCGGGTGGAAGCGGGTGGAGGCGAGGAAGAGTAGGAAGGGGGAGAGATAGGGCAATTTGGTAGGAATATAGAGAGGAATGGGCGTGGACTGGAGGTGATCCGCACGAAAAGTCCGCAGGAGAAGAGACGTCGAGAGGTGAGGGTGGGAGGAGGAGTTTAGGGGGGGGGGAGGGGAAGGGAGTAGGTCTCTCCCGGGTTATTGGGGGCCGACTATCGTATCCCACCTCCATTTCCAACCGATACACTTCAAAACCAATCGCTAGGAAGGCACGAGCCACACCGAGCGTTCAAGTCTCCCGTTTTCTTATTCCGGTGTCGTCTCTTTCAACGTCCTTTCCATATATATTTTTGAATTCCCATTCGGTTTTTTCTTTATTCGACCAATCCGATAGCAATTACGTTTCTCTATTCGAGTTCTTTCCTGGTTGTTATGGTTACAGGGCACGTAAAGAATACCTTCCAATCTTTTCGGAGACCCGAATTTAAAGCGATACACCTTTTCTATGATAATTTATTTAAAATAGAAATCCGACACGCCTTGGTCGCAAAATAATTTCGGGGAAATATACTACACCCGTCTGCGTTTTTCCGTGTTCTCGTCGTCGAGCATTGGATACGGACTTCGAATCCCTCCGAGGCCCTGGATGAGCTACGAGGTACGGTCAGATTACGGTTACCAGAGGGGTGCGGAGGTGCGGATGGTGGAGTCGAGGGGGTGCGGTGGGATGCAGGAGTGGTCGTCGGATGGACACCACAGAGGTCAGGGTGCGAGGGGAGAGGCGTGGAGGCGGAGGGCTAGGAGGGCCGGGGGATCCTGCAGGCACGTGCCTCACAGGGAGAAGGCCCCTTTGGCGGTGGCGAGGAGGAACGCGAGGGAGAGGCGGAGGGTGGAGGCGGTTAACGGAGCGTTCCTTCGTCTTAGGAGGGCGGTGCCTGCGGAGGGGATGTTCGAGGGGGTGGCGGGGGAGAGGTGAGTTCAATCTTTCTCTTGTGGCATGAATTGAAAATGATTGTCGTTTTTCTGGGAATTTAAAAAAAAGGCACCGTAAGGTTAAAGAAGTCTAAGTAAGCCCTTCCGACTTTATGGGATTGGGTTTCAACAAAAAGGCTTTGTGTTGCATAAACTTATTCATGTTACTTACTGTACATTTCTAGGTTGGTATAGGATGAAGGGCACAGATTCAATTGCAATATCATTTTTTTCTCCGCTTTAAACGAATGCCAAGTTAAGTTGGTTTTTATTTACAAAAACATGATATACTCGCAAACCTAGCTCGAATCTAAAACGTATTTGCAGCTCAAAGAAGTAGAAAGCTAGTAATTCGCTTGTTGTAATCGGGAAATCCTGATATTTTCGGGATCCAATAATTTACTTTCTCGTCTCACTTCTGCATTTTATTTTTTGTGTTGTCCAAATTTTGTTTTATTGGCTCAGCAAACAATATGTTCCTGAGTAGCGGAAAAAGTAAACGGGGTGGACGTTAGTTCATGTAATTTAAGTGTGGTTGAACAATTTTGAAGTTTAGAAATACTGGAAAATATTGTTTTTGTATAGAATACTGACATTAAGAAGTGCTTGCGACATTCCACAATACGTTCACATTGCAAAGTAATCTTTTGTAAAAACATCCTCCGTTTTGATGGGTGTAACTACGGCGCCTAATTGATTATAAACAGCTGTTGAGGGAACTGAGGAACGACGAAACAGAAAGGAGGGTGATCTAGACATCAGTCCATTGCGCGAAGAGTAATTTTTTCGTCTTCTATGAAAATAGATTGACTGCGACAACCGATGTTCCCAGGTGGTCAGTCTTTCATATGCTTAACTTCAGCGATCGGACGAGAACCGGTTCTTCCGTCGTGGTATGGCCGTTGCCAAAAAGTTGAGAATAAACGCGTAGCGTTTGCGTAGTTTAATACTTAATCCGGGGGTACGCGTCATCTTGGGCGTACTTGAGAACATTGTTAACGTTGATTGACAAGGTTTAAAAAAGAAAAAAACGTACGGGTAAAACCTTACCGTCAACCATGAAGCGGCTGAAAACTTCACACAAGAATTTATTATCTCTAAACTGTTAAATACAAATGTGCCATTCTTGATAAATATATCTAATTCTACAACCAACAAAAGCTCGGTTCCGTGATTATCGGATTTCTGAGAGTGAACCGCAAAATTAAAATCTAAGAACTAATTAGCTAAGGAAAAAATTTGTTTGGAGACGGTAAAAAATATGTGAAGTATCGCCTGGCTGGAAAACAATTGCTGTTTGCTTCATGTTTCATCGGTTCAATTCACCTTTTTTTTCGGTGACGTCAGCTGGTTGCACAATAGTCCATAACATAAAGATTGCTCCGCAAGGGTTTGAATACTATTTTAATCGTAAGAGTAACTTAGCTTATTTATTTTGTATCATTTTTCTACATCATGGTTGCTTCCAGTTAACCACTTTGTCATATCCAAAGCTCTCTCTTCATCTCCTCGTAACCATCCCATTCATTTCAATTACCCACAATCCCCTATTTCCTCTTCCTATCTATTTGCTTATTTCATTGTCTCATACTTTTCATGGTTTCCTTCAACAACTCCCACTATTTTACGAAACTAATTCTTTCGTTCGTGCTTACTCTGTTAAGTTCCGTTCCTCTCCTACAGGATTAAATGCCTCAAAACTTTTATTCCTTATTTATTTATTCAGTTGATATCCAAATTGGCCTCAATGTAACAAACTTCACCGACAGTAGTAAAATGATACGCACTTTAGTATTAAAAATCAACTTGAAAGTATAATTACAAGTTAGGTAATAATTAGCAATAATAATTCGAACTTTATACTTCCGCGAAGAATGATTATCCCTTTCTTGCAATATATTAAGTTGGACATTAATCCAAACTTCCTCGATACTTAGTAAAAAGGACACAAAACTAATTAGATGGGCTAACCTTAAGTAATATAGCAAAATAGATTGTCTAATTGTATTTTTTTGTTCAACAATTAGAGCTTAGCTGTTACAAAGCTGTTACAAAGGTAACGAAACAGTTAATTTTTAAAAATTTTAATGTACGTCAAAAAATTATTTGGCCTTAGATTTTGTTCTATTAATTATTGTTTATTTAGCAGTTCAAAGTAAAGAAGGTAAGTAAATGTACTTTTACGAATGCATTTTTCGTTATTTATTATTGTTATTTTTCAGTTTGCGAAAATATGCAATAAAATTTTGTTATAATTAATCTCATGCTCATTAAGTAGTGATAAGAATCGGTTCGTAATGTCAAAACCAAGCTTCTGCTGCCTATACAACAATAATATTTTTGGGAAAAATTTTGAAGAAAACTGGATCTATTTAATTAATGAAATAAGACCAGGCTGGGCTTCATCTTTCAAAAGCCGGAGGAGTTCTAACATGTCAATATCGATCAATTTGAACAAAGCGTTGATGCGTCTACTGGCAGAATTTAGAATCAGTTAAACGGTCAGCCACAACACACTATTTAGATTGAAATTAAAAGAGCTGCGTTAATTTTGGAGCGCCCCATATTATTATTGTAATATTCTTTCGTCAAACTTTTATCGAGCGAATCTTTGCTCAAGTGCAAGTGGTTTCTTTCCAACCTTGAAAAATTTTGGCCGCATTTCCTGGGAAAGAGTCCAAGATAAATATGTAAATGCTCTTCTCTCCGAGATGGCAGCGGTTAGGAATGCGCGGAAGAATTACACGAGTTCGTCGGCTGTCGACTGATACGAAACGACAAAGAAAAAGTTCACAGTAAAAAGAAAAAATAAGTTTCGTCCTTTGATAAATGACGCCATTTACCATTTTATGTATTTTTAAGAAAAATCATTGGAATCCGGACGTTGTTACTACATACGCGTAAAAGCATAGAGAAAAAGATGTAACAGATTTTAATGCTCCAGAATTGTATTTTATACATCTTTCGATTATTACTCCGTTAGTTTTTTGGTGATTTTTACATTTTTGTTTTTATAATTTAGAGTTCAGTGATTATGAGGCGGCAAAAAATAAACGATTGCTTTAACCACGCATTTTATTTCTAAATTGGCAAGGTGGATTAAATTTTCCCCATTTAGGATTTTAATCCGCCACCTCAAGTTTTCAGAGACCTACGTAACTTTCGCCCGCATTTCTGAATGGCTTTAAATTGTTCAGTCTTCAGATTCCGTGCATTCCGCTCAGTACACGAACGGCGAAGTAAAGAAATCTTCAGCCACCTTTAGCCATCAACTCAGTTCATTATATATGATACGTTTGATGCCAGATAGTTCATAACATTCGCACGAGAAAGTCCACATTTTGGAGTTAAAAGATAACCAGCGCGTGGCAGCAGGTTTATAAAGAAACCAGTAGACGGTGCATTCTGCGAGCATTTCAGCCTACTTTCAGTAATCGGGTAAAAACGGTACCTAGGAATTAGAATTTTTACAATTTCGGATATTTTCCATCGGTTGTGACAAAAAATCTATAATCGTACCAAATTCCAAGTCTCTAGCTCAGTGATTCCCAACCGTTGTGTCGCGGCACATTAGTGTGTCGCCAAAATTTCTAGCAAATTTTATAATACAATACTAATGTGTCACGACGCGTCAGTTGAGGAAAAGTTTTTCGCCAACATTTCTAGAAAATTTTTAAACGGCGTTATATTAGATTTGATATCTTTGTAAACATTTCTTTTCGGTAATAAATGTGTTTTTTACATTTCCTGCTCTAAATGTTAAAGTTATGTGTCGGCCATGTTTGATTTAAATTTCATCATTTGTGTCGACAAAATCCTGCTCACTAAAAAGTGTGCCGCGAGGTAAAAAAAACGGGAAACACTGCTCTAGCTCATCTATAAGTGCTTTGTAATATTTACCCTCGTATGGGGCAGAAACGGGGCAAAACAGCCCCAATAATTTGGAATTTTTACAATATCGGATTACCTCCATTGGTCGTAGTTTAATTAGTTTAATATTAGTGGCATTATAATATAGCTCTCCGATTCCATTCAAAGTTTAACCATATAAAAGCATTGAGCTCGTTGCCATGGTAGCCACAGCAAAAGAGGATTTTAGAGTTGAGGAGAAATATATCAGGAACCAAGATTTTACACAGATGACGCATTCGATTAAATAGGTCGCCTTTTAACTAATGAAAGACGTGGGGCAAATATGTAGTATTCATGGGAATGAAGAGCAACTGGAGGGTTAGAATATTTTTCAGGAATATGCTAAAGTATTCAAGTAAACGGTTTTTATCTGCAAAAACATTTTATGACTGTATGTATAGCATCTTAACCTTTGATTACGCAATGATGCTATATCGAGGAGAAAAATCATTGTCGTTAATATTTTAGTGCATTAATTGAAAAATCTTGATGTACTCCCGGCTGGATACAAATCACTTAATTCAAATGGAATGGTGAAAGGTGATCAGGCTATTGTTAACCTTACGGCTTGAAACCAATAAAGATCTAGGTAACTGCTGTGGCCATAAAACTGTTGATTAAACTGGATGGTCATTTCAGATGCAAAGTAGCCGTCCTCATCGGTAATTAATCATTTTATTGGCAATATAATTGGATTATAATGCAACCTAGGTCCTATAAATTGTAGCTGAAATGCCCATCTATATTAACTCAGCCGTTTCATCGCTGGTTGTTTGGCCAGGATCACAAATCGTTTCCGTTAGATTATAATGGTATACTGAGCGAGAATAATGACGAATCGCTTCCATTAATGGAATTTTTAATTTCCCCGTACGTATTGTAGGAGAAAGTAACAATATTGCGTTCATGAAAAAAAATCGAATTCAAGATTTCAAGGGAAATACAGGTTTTTCCTGAGAACGTATTTTTTTACCATTTTCTCGATGATGTTTGTGTGTGTGTGTGATAGGAATTTTGTGGGCGCTCTAACTAAAAAAATCGGTACAACATACATTGTACAAACTTTCTCTAATGCTAATACTAATATACTAATGCGTCGTTTAGTTATCTTTAGAAAATGAAAATCGTATCAGCCGGTTTTTAGAAAATCCAATTTTTGTTTAAGTTGCCCAAGAATGAATTAGCCTTATATTCATTCATTGAGAAATATGAAATAGGTAGTAATATTGAAGACGTATACTCAAGTAATTATACGAAATTTGTTCAAAATAGTTCTAGCCGTTTTTGAGAAAATTTATTGCTAAAGTTGCCTAGAATAAACTAGCCTTATATTCATTTTTTGAGAAATATGAACTATTTGGTATTATTGAAGACGTAAACTCAAGTAGCTGTACGAAATTTGATCAAAATCGTTATAGCCGTTTTTGAGAAAATCGGATTGTTGTTAAAAATGCGTTGAATAAACTTCCCTTAATTATTGAGCAATGTCAACCATTTCTTGATAACTCTGCTCAGTATGATAAAATGCCTAATTACGAGATTTCGTTCATTGTCGCTCTACCGTTTAGACTCCAGAGCCAGTAATAGAAAACCACGTCTTCGGATTCAGCGACACCTAAAATGTGTATTTCCGTCAAAATCTCGAGGTCGAATTTTTTCGCGATAACAATACTTTCTCAATATACGTCGTATGTGAAAAAGTAAAAACTAATGATTAGATCATCACAAAACTTTGTATGTATTTAAGATGTTTAGTGCTAATTGAAGATCTGAAATGGTTTTGGCTGAAACTGGACAACGAAAAGTGGAGTTTATTCTTATAATTTTTCCGTTTTTTTCCTCCTCCTTTCGGACTTAATTTATGTCATTATTAAAGTCGTAAAAATAAAGTTTTATACAAGTTTTGCTGGAGATCATTTGTCATAAAACCGATTGGTTTAAGTGACATTTTGATTTTTCGTCTGAATGTACGTTAAGTACGTCACTAACAATAAGTGAAACCTTAGTTTCTTTTTGCTACAATAAAATCTTCTAATCGTTGATAACAATGACTACTCTGCCAGGATAAATTTTAATTGCGCATCGATACTTTGTTTACCATAGCAACAGCTAACGATTTTGTGTAATTATTATTATTTTTTCAATATGAAAATTATTCAGTGTTGAAAAACTATTCACGAGTGTAATTTCCGCTAATTATTCTTAATAAGGATTTCTGATTTCGAGATAAATCATATTTATTACTCTGTATGAGGAAAGTTATGTGCTGGACACTTTAGATTTTTTCCTGATGCTTTTCCGCTATTTTATCTGCCTACCAAGTTTAATATTTTTACCTACTTTATTTTTACCTAATACTACCCCACCGGTGTGACTCACGGACACATACGCGTATCTACAATACAGAATTAATATATAGGGTACTAGAATTATCTACATAAATTTTTCTTCACTATGTATTTAACGGCCTTACGAAAATGCATAATATACAAGTAATGTTTAATAAATCGAGGGTTTGAAACGACGGCTACATAATGTATTTCGTACGAGTTAAAGTGTTTTTGCAATGTGAATCTATAACATACGAGTTAAAGGGTTATTGCAATCTGATTCTATAACATATTTCCTGCCCCTTCTCATTGTTATTTTCTCCCCCTCAGGAGGGCTCTGTAGAGATGTATATAATCTCAGGCTAACGACATGCCATTTGGGGTGCCTAACTTTAAGGATACCGTCGAAAATAAAATTAATTCCATTTTCATCCGTAATTTTGTTAATAAATCATCATCTACCATGAAAGCGCATCACAAACGAATTTAGAGGAAGAGTATGAAAAAGTACGACCAAAACTTCGAGTAATGGAAGGTATTAAGGCAATATGAACAGGAAAGGTCGACGCTGAGTAAATTAGAGTTATAGAGGTTCCACTACATCTGTTTTGTTTTTTTCGATAAGGATGATGATTACTGATGAACTTTTCTTGAGATTTTTTTTAAAAGACAATTTTCTCCTTCGATAGGGGCAAGCGGGTTTCCAAGGTGAAGACTTTACACAGAGCCATCGAGTATATAGCAAGGTTGCAAGATGTTTTGAGAGACGCTGGCTGCGAAATCACCGTGGATCCTTACGACACTCGGGTAAGAATTACATACACTTCCTCATACTAAATATCGATACGACATACATTGTACAAACTTTCTCACATACTACTGCGTCGTTTAGTTATGTTTAGAAAAATATAAACTATGTAGAATCGTTATAAACATCAACTTAATTAACTATACGAAATTTGATGAATATCGTATGAGCCGTTTTTTCGAAAATCCAATTGATGTTAAAGTTGCCCAAGAATAAACTAGCCTTATATTCATTCATTGAGAAAAATGAAATATGTAGTATTATTGCAGACGTATACTCAAGTAACTGTACGAAATTTAATCAAAATCGTTATAGCCGTTTTTGAGAAAATCAAATTATTGTTAAAGTTGCTTAAATTATATTCATTTTTTGAGAAATATGAACTATTTGGTATTATTGAAGACTTAAACTCAAGTAACTGTACGAAATTTGATAAAAATAGTTATAGCCGTTTTTGAGAAAATCACATTGTTTAAAATACGTAGAATAAACTTCCCTTTATTATTGAGCAAGGTCAACCATTTCTTCGTAGCTTCTTCTCTGTATGATAAAATGCCTAAGTACGAGATTTCATTTATTTTCGATTTACCGTTTAGGCTCTAGAGTCAGTAACAGACAGACAGACGGCATTGCGATAACCACTTTTTCGGACTCAGCGACACCTGAAACGTATATTTCCGTAAAAATCTCGAGGTCGAATTTTTTCGCGATAACAATACTTGCCCAATATACTTCGTATGTGAGAAAGTAAAAATTCCGAAAGCGAAGCCTCCTCTTGTAATCTTAGCCTTAAGCTTTCCGGTTTGGCCACGAGATGGGAGGAGCGTCATTAAAATTCGCGTTGAGCTATCATCAGTCCTATGACTATGGCTAGTTCAAAATGGGATATAAAAAAAATGAAACAAAGTGGCGTATATGGAAAACATTCTGACGAAGCAATAACTATTAGGCCGTCAAAAAAATTTTTTGAGAAATCGGTGGGCGACTGGAGGTGCCTTCAAAATTTTCAAATTAAGATTTAGAGCAAATGGTTGTACATTGTTTAAAATTGTCAGAGAGCACCACCAAACTTCCATAGAGCACAGTGGTGCTCGCTAACACCAGGTTGGGAATGCACACCATCGTGCAAGGGTCGAAGGATCATTAAGTTTGGGTGCTAAATATTGCATATACTTTTCTTTATTGACCACACAGTACAGTGTATATGCAATAATTTTTCTTTCCTTGAAACCTTGCCATATTGAGTAAATCCAGAGTGAGGCTGTACTCCAAATTGTTTATTATTAAATAACTAAATAAGAGGAAAATACAGTTAATGTTGGCAATGACATCGATGTAAATCTTCTTCGGATCTGCCACAAAAACAAAATGGCAGACCTATTTGATAACAATGGTCTATAATAAGAAAAGCATTTACTTAATACGTATACTCCAATTACAGTTTCCCCTTTCAAAAGTATTTTTCCAGCATCCGAACATTTGATCTAACGTTTAAAATTGTTTTTGCTTTTGGTTCATGCTTTTCAGTGTTCCCGTGACGATCAGAGCATCGAGGAGAAAGACTCGAGTTACGACGGAGATGGTGACGTCATCAAATGGCGCGGGGGATACGACAACGTGAGGAATGCAATGTTTTTGAAAACGTCGCCTAATTTACGATTAGCTTAATTTCCCGTCATGAATGGAATGGCGAAAGTTTGGCAAAAATGTTTTTGATAAAAACTCCTAATATCTCCTTAAAATTTCACTTCGTTAATGGTTACAATTTTTCTTGCTAGGAACATTTTATGAGTCATTATTTGTCTTACTTATTGTTAGTCTGAAGCATGTAAGGAGCATTTTTTTAGAGCTTTGTATTCTTTTCCTAAACAAATATTCCTTATTATATATATATATATTTAAATGACGGGAAATTAAGCAGTTAGTGTGCTAAATATATTCAGTTTTCTGTATTTATTATTAGCTATTTATGCTTCATTTTTCGTCTCGCTTCGTCATGCAATTGTTTATTTAAATCTACATTTTTACGGCGCAATTCATCAAAATTTACGCGATTTATCAATTAAAACGAGAGAATTTTTTTTGTTTGAGCACGAGTCTTCATTCAGTATCTCGATGCGTCGATGAGCAGCTGTTTACGAACTTTAAATTATTTTCGGATGGAAGGCCATTGACCTCGACTGAGCTGCGTTAATTCTGGCGACGCTAATTCGGTTAGAAGATCTGAGAATTAACATGAAAGTAAGCATTGAATCAACAAGTGGAATATCTTGTTTTAGTTTAACCTAAGTTCTGAGCTCGAAAAACGATGTGAGAATTAGCTATGGAAATTCATAGTAAAGGAAGTCTTTTATCACTGCTCAGTCTGGAAAATTAGAAATTTTTCGAATTAATATACACATCTTTGGTCGGAATTTCACCCTATAGGTAAATAATTCTTATCGATACAATGAGCAATATATTGGCCTGGCAATGGTCCGGTGGTAAACGAAAAGCTTTCTGGACTATCTTAGATTTATGTTTCCCTATAAAATATATTAAATTCCTTTATTGTCACGCCAAAATTGCAAGCGATGCTTCAACGGGCAGACGATTATCAATGTAAAAATGTAGTAATAGGTAGATGCGAATGCTTCCATCTTCTCTCAGCTGCCAGTCATCTCGAAGGATTTAACCGAATCGCAATTAACGGAAAACCCGAGTTAAAATTTTAATCACGTGCTTGAGGTTTTATTTTGGCATAGCTACTCATAGCGCAGAAACCTTCCGAGATTGCTTAAATAATGAATGGGTGAGAGACGCGTTTCAAACGCGACTGAAATGTTTTTCCGATGCACGGGTCACCAAAGTCATGGTTAAACTTCCATTTTTTTTCTCTCTCTCTCTCGTGTCAATCGATTTTTTTCTTAAATTCGCCGGCGATTGTGCATTCCCATTGTGCATTGATTCGAGGCGCGAATAAGGAAGAGGGAAAAACCCGGCATTTAGCCTGTCGAATTGCGAAACCCTCCAAAGAATCACGACTTTCAGCTTCCTCGTTCCAGTCTCCTCACATAAGACAGACGCAAGTGGGGAAGTCCCGGATCGTATATCCGGGGCCACCAGGATACGAACCGATTCCTCCTACTCTTCTTCTCTCTTATTCGACCGCACGACGATCCACATCGTCGTGTGAAAAAAAGTGACATCATGCGACAGTTTCTCGGTATCGGAGAAGGCTTTCATAATGCCCGTTTAAAAAAAAAGAAGCTATTATGAAAAACGTAATAAAAATAATAGACGGTGGTGGTGTCGCGAACGATTACTCACGGTTTAAAAAAGGGCTCTTATACGCTATCAAATAAATACGATAGAGTTTTCGTTAAATGTTGAATTACATTGAACGTGATGAGATTTTCAATCGAGTAAATTATAAATTTTACGTCTTGTGAGAGCAATGTTAAGGTATTGATGAGCAATTTTATTGTATGTTGTTACTTTTAGGTATGATTCGATATATATATATATATATCCATCCTCCATTTCTTTATATGGAATTGGGGGGATTAAATATTTTGTGACATAATTTTATAGGGAGCGGCTTAAAATATTTTTTACATTAATGGCCACGGGGAGTGGGGGGACTAAATAATTCAATTTTCTGCACGGCGTAATTTATAGATACCTCCCCAAAATGATACGAATGTTTCTTTTTTTGGTCTTTCCGTGACATGTAGTTTTCTGCGTGGTGAGTAACCGCGTCGCATCATAAACACTTAAAACTGAAAGGCTTACTTAGAGTGAATCGCTATTACAGAATTCGATTGTTTCCCATCGGTATAAATCTTGTTATGAACTGCCTAAAAAATAATGCATTTAGAAATTTAACTTAGGACAAGTTTATTTTTTGTATCGTCAATTTTTGACACTTTTGGGGGAAGTATAGTAAATTTCACTGACATTTTTCATATACAGGAGAGAAATGAAATTGACTGACAGAGGAATGCAATCAACAAATACTGGAAATCCCTCTTTCTGATGACCTAGGAGAAAAATCTTCATTCCGCAAATAAATCGTGAATACATTTGAGCGTAGGCTCAAAATTAATTCCAACCTTCAGCTAAAAGAGTAGGAATTCATTTGTTTAGCAATAGAATCACGCGACTGTGAATTGAATTTCTTGGAGGATTCTTGAAACCCTTCAAAAGAAGCAGCAAGTGAGGGAGGAATTGCAGAGCAAATTACATAAGGTGGTTTTTTAAAATATGACCTCACATAAGATTAAATCTTTGGTAGAGATCGACGGCCCCATAGTGTATAAATTTCCTTTAACACTAGAACGGCGGACGCGGTCATTTTGACCGCTGGGCTTTGCAATTTATCTCGTTGTGTTCTTGTTTTTCCTCCAATCTCTTTCCCCTTTGCTAACTTTTATTATATTAATATCAAGCACAATTCAGCTGTTTTTTACGCAGATCCCTATAATACTTTTTTATTTACAAGCCATTCTTCCTAACCTGGCGGCAGCGGTCATTGTGACCGCTGCACGTTTTTCCTCACCCGTCTTTAGATTATTACAGCAGATCTTCATTTGTCTCTCATTTTGTGTCATCGGCAGTTATGTTCGTCGTATCTACATTGTATCTAACTTATTATCTGATTCCACATTAATGATGCTGACGAATATTAGTACGCTCACCGGTTAGTGTTCTGCGACTCATTGATAATTTCATGATCGCACACATAAAGAAAGGTACTGAAGCTGAGGCAAAAAGGCAAACAAATAAGCAATCATTAATTAATTAAGTTGATTTGAATCTTTGTGTAAATTTTCTCGCTTAAAAACTACGGAGAAATAACGAGCGGTCAAAATGACCGCCTCCGCCGTTCATGGGGCGTCGTCCGGTCCCGCCGTCCTAGTGTTAAAAGAGTTATATCAATGCTACATGCAATAATATGTTTCCCATTTAAATGCATTGGACTCATTGCTATGGCATTTTCATTTCCCATTCTTTAAAATCGGAAAAATTTCTCCCTTTTTTGGGTTAAAAGCAGTTTTCACTCTCGTTCGACACGGATTTTAATTCTGTCATAAAAGATATAAACTTCAGTCTTTCAGGTATATAATTGTTCAAGTTCCGAACTCCTATCTTGATTTTAACTAATTTAACAATTAAATTTATAATGCCCTACACCTGTTTCACCCTTTTCTTATGGAGGGTAAAAATGTGACAAAGGGGTTGGAAAAAGAATTGGATTACTCCTCAGGAGATGATCTTAGATCCATCAAATTATTACAGTGTCTTAGCTCCCACGTAGACTGCCGTATCATAAAATTTTGGCTTCTCCAATCTGCAGGATTCCAAACAGATTTCCCGAAAAGAGAGACGGACAGACAGACATAAGCGATTAAAAAAGATAGCGTTAATAAAATTTCTCTCATCATCATCATAGGTAGTCTGTCCATTGACAGGTCCGTGATTATTCTAGGTTAAACTTGGTTCTCCATATACTCCTATTTTCCGCAGTTTTCTTCATGACTTGATAGCTCTCAAGAAAGAGAGCTATCAAAATTTCTCTATTTCCCGAAAATTTGCCTAATTAAAATGTAATCATTAAAGAAAATAACCATCTTTTTTAATCATCATTCCATTTTCAATCTCAGTCAATTTTTCCTGCCTTCTTTTTTTTCAGGGCTACAGGGAGACACAAGTCGACTGCGTTTACGGCGTGGTACAGGATTACGACGGTGAATACTGACGACGCCAGACGGAGATTTTCGCGGAAGCATTTTTTTATTCAACATGGCACCAACTGCAGTCGAGCTTTTTTTTACTTATAACTTAAAAAATTCATATCCGTGGACCTTTACGGCGAGTTTTGCGTATTTTATGGAAAAAAACTAGTCGTCGATTTATCGCTTTAGTCCTGTATCAGCTTGGTGAGGTTTAATTTCTTCTACTACAGTCGCTTTCGAATAATCTCCGACATACTGTAAAACTTGTTAATGAGTCGCAAAACGAAAAAGAGAACGAATAATATAACAAAATATTCCTCCACGAAGATTACTACTTGTCGTTTTACTTTGGATAAATAATTCAGTCTTTTGTTTCGATTCAAACGTTGGTAAGACAAACAAGAGCGATCATTTTTAAAAATAGTGTTTTTCGAAAGATTTTATACAAACCAGAGCATTTGTACAGAAAAGAGCTTTGTCAATTGACAACTGTTCGTTATTTAATGGAATTCCGAAGCAGAATATATCGATATAAAACTATTTTCTAGTCAAGTTTTCTTATAAAAGTTGGTAACTTTTCAAAAACTCTAAAAACACGCAAAGTATTTTATTCATTATATATTGCGATCGCGGTAATAATTTATATTTATTATCGAGTTGAAGTATGATAATCATTCCATCATGTCGCATTTCCTATTATTTTGTTTACTGCATTCTATGATTTTTTTTACAAACGGATGACATCGGTAAAAGATTAGTGAGATATTTTTCTAGTCACAGGAATTTGAAAAATAGGTATTATAACCAGGGGCGGAATGGGAGCAAAAATCGGCCCGGGCAAATACTCGGATATCGGTCCACCTAACAACTAAAATAATGTTGCGGCCCCCTGGGAGGCCGCGGCCCATAGTTTGAGAAACACCACTTTAATATACGGAAAAGCAACAGCTCCTGGCCGAGGTAGCAACCAGTCAGGCAGCCCCGGCCCAGGATCATCATCGGCCCACCGGGACTTTGCCCGGTGTCCCGGAGGCCCAATCCTCCTCTGATTATAACTGCTGTATTTACAGAATATATTTTACGGGAAATATATTATTCATAGGTAATTTTTGACTAAGATATTATCTTACAAACTATCCCTGAAATATGTATTTTATTCCTATCAATAAACAGAAAATGAAACTAATCCTCATCGATTTATTATTTATTATCTTTGCTTTCATTGTTGCTGCATAACAAAACATTTCAACGAGACATCGAAAGTTAATACCGTTCCATTCCGACGTTAAGCTAAGCTATTGTTAATTAATCGATGAATTGTTAATGAAAGCAAGTCCACTTCAGGCGCCCGATTGCAACATGTGCTTTAATAGGGATGATTCGAAAAATCCAGAGTGACGTTAACATAACATGAAGGTAAAAATTGTACAGTAAAAACATCAATTCACAAATATGGACGAAATTTGTGGTTTTTATTTTTTCCAATTTTTCAACCGAAACAGGAATGACGCAAAAGCAGCCGATTCCCTGTCCAATGTTGTGCCGAATATGTTGAATATATTTGCTATCATTATGTAAACGGTTTTCTTGTAGCATTTTATAGGCTAGCAAAATTTATGAAAAATCAATTCAAAATATGCTCTTCTTTAGTGAGGATAGAGGTTAAGAGAGGGTGGAAGGAATACTTTAAATTGGGCCGCGAGGCAAAAAGTTTGAAAAACGCTGTACTCATCGAGTGATGAACACCGCAAGTTGCTGCCGACCGTAGGTTGCGTTGAAGTCGGGTTTCGGTCAAATTTATATAAGTGCGTTCCGTTAAGTTGTGATACGGAGAAGTTCCGATTGCACCGAAGTGCGTCACGGCTTGCAGTTGCACCGGCGACTTCCCCTTTTTAAAGAAGGGAATCGGAAGAGGTAGTAAAGTAGATGGGAGTTTCAGGTAAGTTCAACCTGGGCTTAGGCCTGGTGGGAGAGGAGGTGGGGGGGAGGAGGAATGGTGGTTGCAGTAGCCATTGCCAGCAATGCCGGCTAGGGTCTTTTACCAACGTCAAACATTTTGCGGCGTTAGACGGAACTAGTCTTGGTTACTTTTGACCAAAAAGGGTCTTCGCTGACTTTGTTTAAGCCCACGCTCATTCGCGCGTTTCAAGCTAAAGTGTAAAGGGTCGGAATGGCGTTCTCTCCTGGGCGGCATAGAGGTCATCGGATTTTACGGCCACATCAAGGCGAGGAAGCGGAATTCCATCGGAAAGTAAGTCGGCTGTCACTTTTTATCTCCCTCGATTACGGATAGGTTTGTTTATCTACAAATTCGTCCAAGTTCTCTCTTGGAATACGTTCTATACGTCGGTTCTTCCGGTGCATTCATTTAAAAGAGGTCAAATTCCGAAGAGACATTTATAGGCGATTCCAGTTGGTGTTTACCTCGTTGTTTCCATGAAAAAAGACTTGTGGGTATAAAGAGTCTCCTTGCTATGTAAGGAAGTCCAGCTAAGTCAGCGTCCGGACAAATGCGTTCGAATTGAAAATCTACGTCATAAGTTCTCGAAACTGCGGGTCCCGCCACAACGTTTAAATGTGTCGCTTCTCAAGGACGGAGAATAATTTATCGGCACGTTGGTCCCGGCATCTCTCACGGATGAATCACGCGCCCCGTCGCGGCTCCCTTGTCCCAGACGGTGGAGCACAGCACCGTATGTATTTCGCCCAACGACGGAAAAACTGACGCGCGGAATTTTAAAGTCACAGAAGGTCGAGTACAAACACGCACGCAAATGTACCCTTTACGAAAAGCCTTTTTATTTTAACCTGTAAAAAACGGCAAGAAAATCTTTTTATTGTTTTTTGGTAGAACTTTGCGCTATAAATACGAGGACATTTTAGGTGAATTTCACTAGTAAAATTTTACCATAGTGGAAGGGTCGAACTCTTGGCCATTGAGAAAATACAAAGGAAGTGTCCAAGTTGACGCAGGTATGAGTATGACAGTATTAGCAGGCAGTAGTTTCCAACTGTAGGGCACAGTGGGCAGGTCAGAGGGGCGCAAAAAAACCACATATATTTACAGCCGTTTTTACGTCACATTCTTGACCTACAATATGCAGTCGCCGAATTCTAGTTCTGAAGTGACTAGGACGAATCATTAGCCATATACATATATATATATATATATATATATATATATATATATATATATATATATATATGGCATATAAGGGGGCGCAAGGATATTTTTCTTAGTTGAAGGGTGGTCGCGGATTTGTAAAGTTTGGAAACCGCTGAAATCGAAACCGTAGCTTCCTCAATGAAGCGAGATTGAAATCGAAACGATTGAGCTTCTTAAGCATTATGGCAAGACTAAGCTTTATTAGCCCGGAGTTTATTCATTAAACTTTAACTAATGAGATGAAATTAAGATAATATTGTAGCTGAGGTGCGATCTCCCAAACCGCTGTTGCTTATTACTGTTATTTATCAGTTATCTCTATAATTGTGTATACTGATTGTGAGTTTGATCATTTTTCATGAGGGTCTAGAGATAAAAGAAAAAGCTCAACGTTCACTTTATTTCTTTGCAAAACGTAAACAATCGGAAGGTAAAGTAATATGGCGCTATGATGTCTCACTGACCGTACCTCATTAGTTAAGGGTTAATTTTCCATTCTCCAAAGTGGACCGCAAGTTTAAAAAGTTCTTGCGCTTCTTTGATGGATTTGTGATAGTCTTCTACACGTAAAATAGCTATAGGATCCCTTCTCCCGCCATTTTTTCTTGTCCACTCCCAACCATTTTCATCTCTCTCCCTCCCTCCCCCTACCTTCTCTTTCCTCCCTTCTCTCCTCCATTCTCTCAATTCACCCTCTCCCCTACATTCTCCCCCTCCCCTACATTCTCCCCCTCCCCTACATTCTCCCCCTCCCTTCTCTCGTTTCTTCTCCCTCCCTCTTTTCTCCCACTTTCCCTCCCTAAAAACCCCTCTCACACCCTCTCTCACTCTTTCTCCTCTCTGTCTTTCCTCTCTCTCTCTCTCCTCCTCTCTCCCCTCCTCTCTCTTTCCTTCCTCTCTCCCTCCATTCTCTCATCCGCTTCCCCTTTCTCCCCTCTCTCTCTTTGTTTAATTTCAGGTTCTTTTCCGTGAAGTTGTGTGTAGGTGTACACATATAATCATTGTTATTATTTTTTAAAAAATCGCCTTTGTAACTATTGATGTAGGGTTAAATGTAAGGAGGGACTATATGGTCTCAATTTAGCCTTTAATAAAGTCGACTGTCTGTTTGTCTCTATATCTTGCAATTTCCGCCTCTCTCCTCTTGGCTTCTTATCTTCTTTCACGAAGGAACACATCGTTGTCAAAATTTTTATTATTGTTTTATTTAGACCTCGAAAGATTAAGGCTATCCGATATATTTTAAAACATAAATGATCCCATTACAATCAACTACTTTTATGTCTTCTCTTGAATCAGTTGTGCGTTGAAGTCTTATATCTCTCTACAAAGGATTAATTTTATATAGAATATCTGTATTTCACGCGAATCTTTACGTCAGCTGCGCTTCATTGTGACGCAACTTGGATGACGACGGCTGATTAATTCTGCGCCCTCTTCCGGGATATGCTGCTCGCCACGCATTATTTGTGCAACTGAAATATCTGGTGCGTTCACATGCTATTCTCAAGTATATCTGTTTTTAAAAAAAAAAAAAATATATATATATGTGAAGTGTTTAGCATTTGTTTATGGCGGCGATGTATTGCCAGATGTCTGCAGTGGACCTGATTGGCAGTTCTTCAGGAGAGAGGATAACTGTTTACGTCCCATGTTGCCAAAAATATTGAGCAATTACACGTGTGAAAATAAAGTCATTTTACGAAAAAGTAACTTTTATTTCTGGCATACCTAAATAAATTGTTGCTGGACTCTTTCAAGGGCTTTTAAAAGATTTTTTCATTGATTTATGTCGTCAAACTTCCTTGGGTGCGTTTTACATTCTCTTATCACATAAATGTTGAAAGCTCAGCACCTTTCACATAACCACGCCAGCTGATCTTCTCTCACACCGGTAATAGCTCTACCCCAAACTTTCTATTAATGTGGAAAATGTCGCCAAATTCAACGAATGATTAAGATGTATTTGCTAAAATGTGTTATAATTTATTCTGTTCTCCTTTTCCTTGCACCTGTAGGAGGAAAAATTGGTTTTCGAACACATCCCATGATTTTAAAATTGCACCTATGGGTAAATAAATATCTCCCGATTTACGAACTTTCGGTTTACCAACTACTTCTCAGGAACGCACGGTGTTCGTAAATCGGGAGTTTGCTGTAATAGGGTTTTTTTTTTACAGGGGGAGCAAGCTACCCAAGAGGGGCGTTCGCCCCTCCTCCCTCTTGTATCCGCCACTGTCGACGACCTTTTATTCTGAAAATTCCTAACCGTTTCTTTCCCTTGCCTTAAGAACCTCCTAATCATCGGCGCATAATCGAGGAATTTCGCGTTTAAGAATGCACGCGGTTGAAGGGCAAAGGGGACATCCAAGGGGAGGGCGATCCATATCGTACCTTGTATCCCGCCGCTAGGGTTCTATGAGTATATTTTTCGTTTGAAAAATTCGAAATCTTCCGCGTTTTCATTAGACTGACTGATTTTTCTCGTCATACCTTTAGCGGCTCTATAAAATGCCCTCGCAGGTTTTTGGTTTGACTGACGACTCTTTGCAGTATTTAATCACCACCCGAGCTTTCAGAAATGAAACCAGTCTTTCCCGTATTGCAACGGGAGTTTTATTTGGCATCGGTGTCGTGACATTTTATAAATCCTTATTAAGTAGGCGCGTGATCTAACTAGATATTTGATATTCCATTAGACCGCAAGCATCTCTATTTAATTTCTTTTTAATTTTATCGGAAAAATATGTAAATTTTTTGCTCTCATACGTCATGTTAGTATATATTTCATCAGTATAATTCATTAAATAAATAGCATAAAGAATACCGCGACGATTAACACACAGTCATAACGGGGTTACGTTTACAAAAAATTAGTATCAACACGGGTATTTACGGTTGCAGGAATTATTAGCCTCGTCGAATGTCGTATTTAGACCGGGGTTATGCGTTGGGCACAATGGGCAGAGTGCTCAGGGCCTACGAAAACATTTTAGGCCCAAAAATCATAGATGAGTAAAAAATGAGAAAATAAAACTTCTAAATCAAACAATAAATTTCTTTAATTTAATTACTTTATAAAGTAACGATGGGTCTTATATATTGTATACAGTGCAGATATTTATCTATAGTTCTATCTTGGAGGCCTACGATTATGAGAGTGCCCAGGGCCTACATAGACTTTAATCCGGCCCTGGTCGTATTAACCATTAAATTTGTCCTAACATAATTATGTTTTTAGCATTGGCACAATTTAGCCCCATCCGTTTCCTGAGACGTGGAGGGAAATTATCTTCCACCCCTGACACCCTCCTAGCCTTATTTTTTATATAGAAAAAGGGAAAGACGAAACGAAGGGATTTCCTTATCTTTTCCCCCGACCCGCCTCCTTTCTTCTCCGCCCCCCCCACCCCTCCCTGACCTTTTTGCAAGCGCCCCGTTCCCGTGCCACGCCTTTTTGCGGCTTCGTTAATTCTTCCTGTAACCACCCGCAACCACCTCCACCCAGTCCACTTTGGGAGAAGAAAAAAAAAGCTCACCTTCCGGAAAGGTGCGACACTATGGAGGAAAAAGGCGAACTAAGTAGTCCAACGTGATATTTTTTTTTGCGAATATATCATGTCTTAGAAGTGATATCAGGGCCGCATCGAAGCGATGGATGTTGTAGAAGGGCCGCATTACGATTAGAGTTGTATAATTGGCGACAGAGTATGAAAAATAGACTTTGGGTAGAAGTTTTGACGCATGTTTTGAAATAAAAAAATTGTACCTCGATAACTATGAAAAAAAGTCTTGTCTGTTTTTCAAATAATAAAACATTTATATAAAGTCTTAAATGATTTAGTTAAGACAGAAATTTGCATTCAGACCGCATTTGACATACCTTTCCTAGTGTCCTGAGAGTTTTTACATTAAATTTATGTATATTAAAAAAACTTTATTCTTAGGAAGGTTTGTTTCTTTCCTCTCAGTGGAATCGCGATTGTCTTTTATTTATCCTTCTTTATCTTATGGACGCACTCTATTCGAGCTAATTGCTAAAGCTGCAATAGTTAACAAACAACGATAAACAATTTTCATACTTTCTTTATCTCACACATTTTCGAAATCGGTGCGGAATTCGACTTCAGGATCTTACAATTAGAGAAAACTTTTTTCGATCTTTTTTTCGCCAATTGGAGCAACAAGTTGGCCTTTGAAAAAATAATAATATTCGAGTTGAACGGAATTGACCTATACTACGCCGCTTTTCATAGCCTAAAGAATCTAAAGATGCCCCATTAATCTTTGTTTCTTTTCTTTTCTTTATTTTTTTTTTTTTTTTTTTAGTCGGCCGGCTTACAAGTGAAAAGATCGGGTTAAACGGCCACCTTATATTATCTCCGAGCTTGAATGTCACAATCTGGCAGTTCCACTTTCTCCTAAATTCTGATCCAAAGCGTTCGAAAGCGTTCACGAAACGGCACCCGCATCGAAATGGAACCGGAAATGGGAGGCGGGGGAGAAAAATTAAGACGCGGAGTCGAACGTTATAATTCGGCCCGTCGTTCGTCTACGCGGTTCTTGTAACAACAAGACGTGAAAATTACTTTTAAAATTCGGTGGTCTATTTTGAAAGGAGATACTACGAAAGAACATTATCTCTCTCTCTCTATATATATATATATATATGTGTGTGTGTGTGTGTGTGTGTGTGTATTTTTTGTGAAATGATGAATCGCATTCGGCATTTGCCTCACAGTATTGCAGACCGAAAATTTTATTCTGAATAATTCCATAGAGTCCCTCGATAAAATGTGAATTTTTTTTCATTTTTATAATAATTAGGGAATTCTTCTGAATTTATCAAAAAAATATATTCAATGCTACGAATTATTACCTCTTCTCTGAATATGAATGGTAGATTCTGGGCATGAATGTTGCATTTATTTCTTTACTGTTTGAAATAAAGGCAATGAATTGGGCTTCGTTGATTTTATGATAGGAAATATATGTCAGTTCTGGTAATATCGAGGTAATTACATTACGTAATAAAAATGAATAAAGGCGAGGAACTGAATAATGAAAGTTCAACTTTTATTTGATAGTGATATTTCACTCATGTTTTTTAATAGAACATCTATAACAGTGATAACCTCTGAATGTGATTCTGTCACCCGGAGAAAATCTTTACTCGCTAAGGGAAACAGTATTGTTGCCATCTTCAATGATATTTTGTATACCATATTGGATTTAGATATGGGACATGTTCACCTAAATATCTTATATGTGGTGTAGAATGCTGCTTATTGAGTTGCGAATTTCAAATTGTCGTAATGAATACATTTATTTATTTACAAATGTGAACGCGGAAATTAGGCACATGTTATACGGTACTTATATAAAAAATATACGGTGAAAGAAGCAACACGTTAAATTTCTATAAAATACCCTGTACCCTCGGAGCTTACTCATTAGAGTAAGTTGTAACGAAATAATTGATGTATGCACTTCGGAATTTAAAAAGTATTTTTTCGAACTGTTACATCATTCATTTTTATTTAATTTGGTTACAACTTCAGCATTTTGCTTATATCTCAGTTTGGAAATAACTATACTATTATAAGTGAATCATTCAGAAAGGAGTGGACATTTTTCGCGTTGTCTCCTTCAGCAACAAAAAAAAACTGCGGATCCCAGTTCCGAGGGAAGTGGAATAAGTGGAACTCGCTTAAAAATAATTGGTGACCCATACTGCCCAGGTGCTATTAATACGCTTGTGGCGCCACAGGAGTTTTGTAAAGATGGTCAAAAATAAATATTTCGGAAAAAAATTTTAAAGAATGTTTTTTAGACAATTTCCATCCTTTGCGGTTGCAAAGGCTAAGTAAACAACATATTTTATATTTATTGTACATCATTTACTGAAATGTTCCTTTTAATTGGAATTGTTTGGACGTGATAAAACCTTAATATTTTATGGTTTATTTATTTATTGCAATGTAAATATTTTATAAACTGATATTTTATATGCTAAATTTTGAAGAATGCCAGTGACATATCTATTTGAAAGCTTCGAGAAATAATTTGAATATATTTTCTTAGGCGGGGATTTCATTGTGTCATTGAAAAATGAAATTAATACGTCTACGTATTTGTATTTAAAACGATATTCATTGTCGATTCAGGGTCCTAACGGCTGTAATCTAAATCCTCATCATTCAATAAATATTTACAGTTGTATTCCTCGAATCAATTTTTTTATCACTGCGAAGGTACTGAAGTTATGAAAATGCCTGAGGTGACGAACATAAATTTTTACCTTTTCGTCAGTGTTATAATTTAAGTGCTACTGTCACTCAAATTGTTCTCTTGAGAATGCGAGCTTAATTTCTAAAAATATATATGGCGGACAATATAAATCAGAATGTTTGTAGCCTGAACGTGCACATATAAATAATATTATGAAACCTTTCGTAACCTGGCGCCACCATGGAGCGGCATATGGGTAGTTCGAAAGTCCAGGTACAGATGGCGCGCAAGTATGCGCCATCGAGTGCCTCTAAAAATCCGCCATCCTACCTCGCGAGATAAAGGGGATGATTGAAGTGGAGATGCATCCGCGATAAAATCTTCGTGCCTTACGTAAACAATCTCTAAAAATAAATCTACTCGTTTTAAATTCTTATCGAAAAAAATGCGCCGCAGAGCCGAAAAGGAAATGTTACCGATAGAAATTGGTCTTGACGGTCGTTCATTCTGCATAGGAAAATTTCTCGGAGAACATCAAGAAAATAAATTCAGTGAAATTTCAAATAGGGGAAATAATATCGTCCTTGTTGATGGGAGAGGCGTAGCAGCGTTATCATCATCTTCTTGAGATATAGGCGTGTGATTCGGATATAAATCGCATACTATATTCCTACGGATTCCATCAAATATAATTTGAAACTGCGTGTCTTTGCAGGAGATATCGTTGATTGATTCCATTGGAGGGGGGAGGAGGGGGAGGCAGGAGAGGGGAGGGCAGACGTCGGAGTCCGCGATATGCATTCCAAATGCGACTCATCTCATTCCTCGCTTAATATGAGTTACATGGAGATTCCTGCTCACGTATCTCGTATCTCATCCTAGCCATCTATGGTTATAGTGTATATATATATATATACCTATATATATGTATATACACACCTATATATATATATATATACACACACACACACACTGGCAATACATATACTCCGCTCCGTTTTCTGCTCCTCGTTCTGCTTCGATGGATATGTACGTCTCCCTTCATTGATTATTTCTAACAAATAATGCCTCAAAGATTTTTTCGAACTGTAGTACGTATAAGTTTGCAATATACTAGGTTTCGTGAAATTAGAAATTATTCTCGCTACTGCGAATTTATCGTTTTTAAAACCCATATGTACTCTTAACTGACTTGTGAATTTGAACACTTTTTGACCTGGCAGGAGCTTTAAAGTTCCATCTCTTATTATAAAATCGGTACAACATACATTGTACAAACTTTCTCACATATAGGTACTAATGCATCGTTTAGTTATCTTTAGAAAATGAAAATCGTATGGGCCTGTTTTTAGAAAGTCCAATTTTTGTTCAAGTTGCCCAAGAATAAACTAGCCTTATATTCATTCATTGAGAAAAATGAAATATGTAGTATTATTTTAGATGTATACCCAAGTAACTGTACGATTTTTGATCAAAATCGTTAGAGCCGTTTTTGAGAAAATCGAATTGTTGTTAAAGTTGCCTAGAATAAACTAGCCTTATATTCAATTTTTGAGAAATATGAACTATTTGGTATTATTGAAGACGTAAATTCAAGTAACTGTACGAAATTTGATCAAAATCGTTATAGCCGTTTTTGAGAAAATCGGATTGTTGTTAAAAATGCATAGAATAAACTACTCTTAATTATTGAGCAATGTCAACCATTTTTATGTATACTATGCTCAGTATGATAAAAAGCCTAAGTACGAGATTTTATTCATTTTTGCTTTACCGTCTAGGCTCCAGAGACAGTAACAGACAGACGGCATTGCGAAAACAACTTTTTCGGATTCAGCGACACCTAAAACGTATATTTCCGTAAAAATCTCGAGGTCGATTTTTTTCGCGATAACAGTACTTTCTCGATATTTCGTATGAGAAAGTAAAAAATTTGATGTGGCCAACACAACTTTCTCCAAATTTGGGGTATAGATATTTAAATTATTATGAATAACATTATAAGGCAAAATTATTATTTCACATCGTAAAAGAATACAGTCGTCCTTATTGCCGTAAATTATGTATATTTTGAATGTTTACAGAATTCACCGCTACATGGTTGTGACGCTGTATACTGGAAATTACGAATAAGTTAAATATCTCCGAAATGGATGCTTCTACGAAAATTTGTTTCAAACAAAATTTGGAAGAAATATTATTCTCTACAACTTTGGTCCTCACGAAGATTACCAGTAACGACCTTTTTAAATAGATATTTGACAGAAACCAAAAAAACCGATTATTTATAAATAATTCGTAAACAATAACTGCTACGGAAAATTGTTTCAAATAAAAGTTGTAGGAAATTACATTCTCTATAATAATTGTATCAATTTGTATATATAGTAATGATGTTTTTACGGAGAAATATCGCAAAAACCGAATCGGGTTTCGAATAAACCTCGACTTCCGTTTAACCAGTATTGTCCAAAAACTAATCACATGTTTTTGCTCATCTTAAGTGTTATACATGAAATTTGGTATTAATATGACAATACTTTTTGAGTTAGAGCGCCCACAATCACATACATCCATCCACAGACACACACATACATCATTCCGAAAATAGTCTAAATGTGTTTTCAAATAGCCATACGAAAGTCTCACCTGCTTCCAGACCGTCCACTATAGGAAAAGCTTCCGCCTCAAGTAGTAGATGAAAAAGTCGTGAACAATCGTGGCTACCCCACTTAAAAGATTACTGGAAAACAGCACAAAATACAACTCCTTTAATTTTGTAAAGAAAATTTGGTATAGAATACACGTAAACATATCATTAAAAAGTATAATTACCTTTCTCCATATGCATCATCATCATCATAGGTAGTCTGTCCGTTGACAGGTCCGTGATTATTCATGGTTAAACTTGGTTCTCCATATACCCCTATTTTCTGAAGTTTTCTTCATGTCTTGATAGCTCTCTTTTTCCCTTTCGAGTCGTCTACCAGCTGAAACCTTTTCTTATCTCTTTCTCTTTTTCCATCCAGTTTTCCTTCTAGGACTTCTTTAATCATGCACTCTCTCCTCAGGTAATGGCCAATCCAGGTCGCCTTCCTCTTTCTGATAGTCTGTATAATAATCGTTCGCTTCTCTCCTATTCTTCGTAGTACTTACTCATTTTTCACCCTATCTGTCCATTTTATCTTCAGCATTCTTCTCCATGTCCACATTTCGAAGTTTTCCAAGTATTTAACATCATTTTTCCTTAGCGTCCATGTTTCTGTCCCATACAAAGCTATACTCCATACATAGCATTTTATCAACCTCTTTCGGATTTCCTGCTTTATATTTCCCGTTAGTAGGAGTTTCTTTCTTCTGAAAGCGGCTTTTGACTTTTTTGTTGTAGTCCTGATTTCCTCGGTACATTTTGCTTCTCTCGTTATGATGCTTCCAAGGTATTTATAATCTGAAACTTGTTCTAATGGCTTTCCTCCAATACTTATGTTCAAATTTTCTTCTTCTTTATTTGATATTCGCATAACCTTAGATTTTTCTGTATTAATTTCCATACCGTATTTTCTAGCTGTTATCACTAGTCTATTTATCATATTCTGGAGTTCCTTTTCCTTTCTTGCTAGAAGTACTTGATCATCCGCGTATTTCACTGTTCTTATAATCCTTCTTCCGATTTTGAAATTTCCCATGCCTTCTAACGCTTCCTGCATTAGTCTCTCTCCATATATATTGAATAGAATCGGCGATAGACAACAGCCCTGTCTTACTCCTCTACCGATATGTACTCCGCTGGTGCCCGCATTCTCCAACCTGACCTTTACAACTTGATTCACATATAGATTCCTGATCAGTCTCCTGTCTTTCCAGTCTACACCTTCCTTTAATATCCTCATCAGCAGTACCCAGTTTACTCTATCAAAGGCCTTCTGCCAGTTGACGAAACATATGCAGCAATCTTGGCTGTACTGTATTGCCCATTCTGATACGATTCTCATTACACCGATAGCATCCCTGGTTCCTCGTCCTTTTCTGAAGCCGAGTTGATCATCCCCTATCATTTCTTCGGCATTTTTCTCTAGTCTTTTATTAAGAATCCCCATGATGATCTTCGAATTGTGTGACAGTAGGGATGTCGTTCTGTAGTATTTACACTGCATTACCTTTGGCTTCTTCTTTAGAGAGATCATTGTTACATCTATGAAATCCTGAGGCCACTCTCCCGAGTCGTATATCTTGTTAATTAGTTTCGTAATCACTTTTAGTCCTTCCGATCCCATGACTTTAAGTACCTCTGCCGGTATTCCATCGCTGCCTGTAGCTTTTCCTTTCTTTAGTTCCAGTATCGCCTTTTCTACTTCGCTTTTCATAATACTTGGTCCCAAGTTGTCTTCTTCAATGCAATTCTCTTCTTCCAGTTCCATTTGTACCGATTCTGCCTGCTTTTTGTATAGTTCCTTGATGTATTCTTCCCATGCCTGTGCTACATCCTTTGGTTCTCCCACTATTTTTCCATCTGTATTAATAATTCCTTTACCACGAATCCCATTCGGCTTCTTATCTTCTAACTCCAGTGCCCTAGCGTACATCATATCGTACCGTCCTAACTTCTCCATCTGTTGTATTTCCTCACATTTTTCTTTTATCCAAATTTCTCTAGATTTATCTGTTACCCTTCTCAACTCATTGTTTATGCGTCTATAATTGGCTCGACCTTCTTCACTGTTAACATTTTTCCATTTTCTTCTCTCATCCATTTTCTCCAGCATTTCCTTAGTGATCCATGGTTTTCTGATTTTCTTCTCTCGTTTCCCAATCTCTTTATTCAAGGTATCTTTGATGCTGACTTTCACTTCCTCCTATTCTGTATCCACGGTCTTCGGTTGGTTTTCCAAATTTCTAAGGCGATCTTCCAACTTCGTGCTGAATGCATCTTTCTTTTCCTTCAGTTTTTCTACGTCCCAAGTCTGTCTATCTCTTCTCGTAGTTACATCTACTATTAGAAGGATGTGATCTGAATCAATGTCTGATTCTGGTAATGTCAGCATTTTTATGCTGTTCCTGAATCTTTGTTTTACTAGGATGTAATCTATTTGGCATCTCATTCTATCTCCTGGGCTTTTCCATGTGTACAGCCTTCGTTTATTGTTTCTGAACCATGTATTAGTCACTGCTAGGTCGTTATTAACACACAATTCTACCAGTTTTTCTCCTCCTCGGTTTTTTTTCCCAAGTCCGTATTGACCGACAATATTTTCTTCTTGTCCTTCACCGACTATGCTGTTCCAACCTCCCATTATTATGCAGTTTATCTTTCCTCTTCCGTCTTCTCCGTAAATCTCGTTAATTTGTTCAATCTCCTCATTTTCTTCTTCTTCATGAGTGGACGTTGGCATACGAGGTCTAACAATAAAGTAATGAGATTGATTTTTTTCCCTGCTGTATTGGCAATGCTGCGGCCTGTTACCACAGATCATATTTGACCTTGATCCTTCCCCTACCCTTACTCCAAGTGGCGCCGCCTTGCATTTCTTCAGTCTTGAGTAGTAGCTTGACGAATGAGGACTTGTTTGTGCGCCTTGTCACGAAAATGGAAACGTGGAACATCGCGCAGCGGTATGCCATCATGTTTTGTGTGAAACTCAGTGAAGGCGCCACCACAATGTATGGAAAGCTTCAGCAGTGGTGTTCGTCGGGATCACCAAGGCCCAAGAAAGCACGTATGTCCAAGTCAAAAGTGAAATGCATGCTTGTGTGCTTCTTTGAATCCAAGGGCATTGTTCACAAAGAGTGGGTACATCCTGGACAGAGTTTACCAACATTACTAAGCAGAAATTCTTGAAAGATTGCAAAAGCGAGTCATTTGGGCTCGTCCAAACATTGCGAAAATCTGGATTCTCCATCATGACAATGCGCCAGCCCATGCGGCACTGTCAGTAGGGCAGTTTTTGGCCTCCAAAGACATTACGGTGCTGCCGCAGCTCCCTTATTCGCCCGATCTCGCACCTTGCGACCTTTTCTTATTTCCACAAGTCAAATCGGTTGTGAAAGGACGTCATTTTGAATCAACAGAAGTCATCCAAACGGCCGTAACCCAGGCCTTAAACGACATTCCAAAAGATGCGTTCCATAAATGCTACAACCAATGGCAGGACCGTTGGCGAAAGTGTGTGCACTCACAAGGGAACTACTTTGAAGGAGACCACATTGTAATTGATCAACAGACAGAATAAAAAATTTTTTCGGACCAGTCTTATTACTTTATTGTCAGACCTCGTATATAGCTGGATTATCAATATGTCCACTGGGACTGCTTTTAGCTTTATTGCCATCAACCTATCGTTCGTTGCTGTTATTATTGTCACGCTCTTCATCCTATCTTTCCTAAGTACCAGAGCTACTCCCGGTGCTCCACCATTTCCTCAAGAGTAAACTACCGTGAATTCTTCCGAGTCGAACTGTCCTTCTCCTTCCCATCTAGCTTCGCTCAGCCCTATGATATCAATCCTTATGCACAGCGATTCAGTTATCTTGGCAGTGGGCTCCCATTTGCTGTATGAAACGAAATAAAAATATTGGTTGAGAAATTGTGAACATAACATGCACAAATGTTAGTTATTAATGCGTTAAAACTAACTAACTAACAAGAAAGACATCAGAATTATGCGTTTAAGTTTACCTAAATATTATTTCCTAACGTGCCTAACGTGAAAACAATTCGCGCCTACAAAACACGAAATACGAAAGTGACTGACGCGTGCAGATGTTCTGTTGCGTCGGCCTTACACCAATGCTACTCTAAGTTAGTTAAAGCGTTAGTTAAAGGTTAGTGGTACAGAAATTTTCTTCTACCCTTCGCTGGGGCCGGAGCATCGTCCGTCGTCCATCGGTGGGAGCGCCATCTGCGTTGATTAATTACTGACCTTAGGGAAAATTCATTCCATCGGCGAATCCTTTTGGACGCTCAGCAGTCCCCTCCTCCGATGCGACTTGCAGTCTCTCTCCGAAGGCTTGATTTGTAACTGAAAAAAAACACTGCACACAAACTGTTCGTTCTTTGGTTCACACAGTTTCACTTTTGAATTTACACTAAATAAAACATTACTGATTTTCGCAACACAACACTCCCGAGTTAAAAGTCGCACAATAGTAGAACTCCCTTCCTTCTTCGCGTTTAAGTTTTTTTTAGATGACGTAGTTAACCACGAAGCACTTCTCAGAAAAATTTCTACCCAAGTCTTGTTCCTAATCCTTATAATTTCTGTCAACATTCACCTCTTTCCAAATTTATCTCAGTGCTTCCTAATATTTAACTCTGTCCCTTCATTTCATTATCAGCATCCTTCCCCTTTTCCACATTCCGAAACTTTTCAAGAATTGCCTACTATTTTTCTAATCGAATGTAAAGTCAGCTTTTTCCAAGGTTTCTGCCACACTCAGATCCCTGAAGCTTTCCATCTGGAAATACAAGAGGTCAAAGTTAATATATATTACAAATTTTTATGGTTAACAGTTACAGAGATCATAATCTTACATTTTAAAATACGTAAGAATTTAATATGCGATTTCGACAGGTGCAATCAATAGAATTTTCTTATTTTTTGCGCGTTTAAAAAAAATACGCTTATAGTTTCACTTTGGCGTCTGCCTGTCTGTAATGCTTCGATATGAAAGCAGACCGCGCGGGGCCCTGTTCAGCCGCACCGATGGCACTTGCCTCAAGCCGGCCCTAATGTTACTAATCAAATAAAAATGTTTCATCTTTTTAATATTGAGTTTGATTTATGTTCCTTAAGAAGAAAATTTAGACCTCCCCCCCCTTAGGAAAATTCTGCGTACGCCCCTGATATATATACGTATATACAGGGGTTTTAGAATGATAAATGGCAACTATTCAAACCAGGAGCATTTCCTAATTACGTAACCGATAAAAACACGCAAAAAATATATACTAAATATGATTATAATTTGGGCCATAAATGGTTGAACTGTTCTTTGGTTCACTTCCAAAGTTGTTACACAACACGGCCCTCTAAAACAGACATGTCAAACACGAAGGAGCATCAAGGCCGCATTAGGATTACAATAGTTCAAGGAGGGTCAGAATTGGCAAAAATAGATTTTAACTATTAGATTAGATTAGAGGATTGGTCACTTGTTTTGTTATTAAAAACAATCATTTAGAATCCGCGTTCTATTGCATCTCAATAACTATGAAAAAAATCTGGTGTCCTTTTCACAAAAATAAAGTACACGTATTTATATAAAATATTCCAACGATTTAGTTAAGAGAAAAATTAGCATTCGGGCTGCGATAAGACAGAAAAGGTGTCGCCAGTATGGCATGCCTGTACTAAAAGCTATAAAAATATTAGGGAAACCAAATACACATATCTGCTACAAAGAAGCCGTCATCAATGGTGACAAACCTATGGTAAATAATTAGACCCTTATCTTTTTATCGCCTTTGGATTTACATAACGCGTCAGATGGATTTTTAGCACTAATGCGAGCTCGATAATGCTAATAATTAAAATGACTGTTGTGTTTTTTTAAATTATCCAAAGTCCCATTCTATTCCTACATTTTTTCCTCTTTTCTAGCATCAAATCTATTTGCTTCCTTCAACGGTCCATTGCATCTCAGCATTCGATCAATCCATCTCTCCTATGTCTTCCTAATTACCCTGATTAAATTCCTCTCTTCTCGTACTGTATATTTGATTTAACTTTTGGTATATTCCCAATCCAGATGACTTTCTCTGCTCTACGCCAAACCCACATCTCATAGCGCATGTCTCATATGAGTATAATTCTGCCCTTCATATCAGCGTTATCGCTAATTACTTTTTAATATCCCAAGTTAACGTATGCACTGCTGTTCGTTATTATATTTCCTCGTGACAGGTAAATTTTCGTTTTAGCGATTTTTTTTTACAAAAATTCTCTTTATGTATCTCTTTGTCTGTCTGTCTGTCTTTTCGGGAAATATCTCTTTAATACACCATCTTAGAGAAGCGAAATTTTTATGATAGGGCAATCTACATAAAGCCTAGATATGGTAAAATTTTGGTGAATCTTGGATTATCATCTGAGGAGTAATCGAATTCCACTTTCTTTGATTTCTACCCACCATAAGAAAAGCATGGAATCGGTGCAGTGAGTTATAAATTTGCATTTTTAAATTAGTTAAAATTAATATAGGAGCTCGGGACACAAAAAATAATATAGCTGAATGAATGAAGTATATATATTTTGAAAACAATTAAAATCCGCGTCGAGTGAGAGCGAACGATTGTTTTTAATTAAAAAAAAGAAGGTAAATTTTCCGATTGTTAACAGGGGAAAATAAAATTGCCATAGCAACGAGTCCAATACTTTAAAATGGGAAACATATTATTTCACGGCATTAATATAATGCTTTTAAATAGAATTTATGTACTATATGGGGCCGTCGATCTCAAACAAAGATGTAATGTTATGATGACATCATAATCCTTAAATAAAGAAAAGCACCTTATGTAATTTGCTCTGCAATTCTTGCCTCACTTGTTCATCCTTCGTCCGCTTATCTCTCTCTCTCTTTATTCTTTCTCTGTTCCTTCTTTCCCCCTTCCCTGTCTCTCTTTCTCTCTTATTCCCATCAATGCAGAAGACTTTTCTCGTTTTCCGTGGCGCCTGATATATACGTATTTTTTCAGTGGTATTTTGTGATAAACAACTTCTTTTTTTTACCGACATCTATATTTAGAATCCTTTCGAGCAGCCTTGCTCCACAAAAGGTTTATGGGAGCAAATGTCACCAACTTCGCGTGGGTGCGCAGTCCTATTTATATAAAAAATAAAAATCCGTGAGAAAATTGAAATGTGGAAAACGTCCTCCCTTTTCGTTTACTAGATTTTGGACAATGCCGACAGTTTCAGTACCGGGACTCTCTATATAAATATATATATATACACTAAAAAATAAATAAATATTGGAATATTCGTGGAAAAAGGATCATACTGAATTCCGGAATAGGTATGCCTAATTTTTCAGTTACACCCTGTGTATTTTTTGTTTTTATTTTTAAATATAATGATAGTTACGCAATGTCTTTCAAATCAACTCGAAACAAAGTGTATAATTTATCGAATTAATTACAGTTTCATTGGAATCATGCTTTTTATTTTGTGTTACTAATATCTTCCTAGTTTTAAAAAATTACTTCTGTAACATCAGGAGCATCCATGCACAAGGGGATGATTAAAACCCAAACCAACTACCTTAAAATTATGAAGTTTAACGCAGGCTTTATATGTCATTACATTCAAATGCGACAGTCGACAACTTCTGGCCAAAGACTTTTTCACGTAAATCTAACTATATATTAATTTTACGTTGACGTCTTTATACATTTGTTTACAATTTATATCGACGTATTTCTCGAGAACCATTCGTCGTAAAGATATGCGGTAAACGGCGTTTTGTTTCTAGTGGCTATTAGGTCCCTGGAAAAATATTTTCGTTTGCTAAAGTATCCCGGGTTCGAATCCTGGAGACAATTATATTTTCCCATAAGTTTACACGGGATTTTCGATTTTTCAGAGTGCAAGGTTTTCTTCCTTCGTTCGTTAAAATACGTAAATATGGATCGATTTTCTTATTTTTTGCTTTATTTGACGGCTAAAGCTCTATACTATCTTATTCTTGCCATGTTTATACGTTACACGGTCGAAGTTTTCAGAAATACGCATTCTTTTTCGAACTTTTGCGTATTTTTCGTACTCTTTCCGGGCGTTGCTAAGGCGACCGTCATTGTTGCCTCCCATTCAATTACTATCAATTATACCTTCAAATAAGTGAAAGAATAGCGTTATTCGCTTCGCACTTTTATTTAACATAAGCATCGAAATTAATGAAGCATAGCAACGTAAATATTTATGGATAATTATTTTGTTGACTGCATATGGGAGGCGTTTCTAGCTGTGTCAGTAACATGTGTATAACAAACAAGCTCCCAGCGTATTCAGTTTTATTTTAAATTGTGCAATTAATTTGTTTTTTGTTTTGTTTCGTCATTTGAATGCTGGAATTTTACCTTTTTATAAGTAGAACCATCATATTATACATTAACGCAAATAGGCTAACGCATCAATTAAAAATTAGATGAGAATAGGGACGCACGTTACTTTGTAAACACATGATATGGTTATCTTCTCTTCATTGATAATCTAAATAAACGGTTGCATTGACGTCGCCTTTATAGTAGGTTCTGTAAGAAGTGAAAAGCAGTCGTCTATAAGGGTGCAACGATAATCATTGAACTAAAGTAAGGTAGAGCTATTAGCCCAGCTACATCTGCCAGAGAAAGGAAGAGGAGCCAGAGATCAAAGGAAGAGTATTGTAGGAAAGAGAGAGAAAGAGATGCGGACGCTCATAGGATTGCCCGTGAAGATGAGGAGCGGAGAGTACAATAAAGACAAAGAAATAGGGATACACGTCAAATGAATAGGGAACAAAGAAGATCTAACCTAGGGCCGAACTATTTAGATTATTTGCATTTCATTTATTTCATTAATTATTCAATCAAAATTATTTCACTAAACTTTCAGTTTATTTAAATCGCGTTGGGGATCGGAGATCCGGAACTGCCCTATACTAGTTTTTATTAATATAATAAATTTATGCGCTCTCTATAAATAATGAAAATAATTCATCAAAACACCGAAATATGAACGCTTCGTTTGGAATCAGATCGCGCAACGTAGCGGGTGAGTTTTTCTTACCAACTTGCGCATTCTCTAGTAATCTTACGAATTTTCGAAATTTTTACAATGGCGACCATTTTTTGAACACATCCTTACTTCGAAAATATATCGCTTGGTGGAAAAGGAACGAAACAGTTCGGGAAAAATAAAACCTACTACTAAAAAGGGAACGATTGGAAACAATATAGGTAGTATACCTTATTCGAAGGTACGACGCGCTTCGCGTCTTTCACTTCTTAAAGATCTCAAGGGGCCGTAACTCTGTCGAGTAATTGACACATTTTTCGCTTAAAATATAAGGGGGTAAAGAGAGGTCGTTAAAAGAATGGCGAATCGGTCTACCGAAAGTCGTTTAAAAAAACGCCACCTACATTCTAAGTCTTCGATTATTCGATTTTTACGGCGACCTTTTCATTTCGAACCGTGTTAGGTTTTCAAGGGACGGATTCGTTCTTCGAGATCCGGTCCGTCTGATATGCAAATCGAAAGTTAAGTAAAATAAAAAACGGAAAATGGCCGACAGACATCTTAAGTTTTTATTGGAGGTCGATAATATGTGCGATCAATCGATTTTGATGCTTTTATTTTTCGATTTAATCGGGGAAGGATCGGAAACTGGAATAAAATACGACTGTCGTTAATGTCGCCTCGCCTTTAAAAAAATGTAGTATAAATGCTAACGGAAATCCGATTTATGGGCTTTTAATATTAGAAGGTACAAGAATTTTTGACTAAGCGAATTCGATTTACAAACTCGAACACGAGAAGTTTATCTCAGCATAAGAAACTAAGCAAAGGTCCATCGTTAAAAAAAATATAATTTGAAATTTGAGAAGGTGAAAAATACTTATCTACAGCGGGAATCGAAACTTGCCGAGTAGGTGCCTTAGCCAACTAAGCTATCAAGCCGTTGCATTTATATAATAATCTCAAATACCTATTCAAATTTCCCTAAATCATTACGCGTTCACGCATAACTCAATTCATCGACATTCAATCTTGTTAAAAATGTAGTTGCTTAAAATGACATATTTATTTTCAACGTTTATAAATATATTTATCGTGTACCGCGCATACACGTGCAATTTACGTTATCTCCCACTTAATAGAATGAGGCGATTAATTATTTTATTTAAAAAAAAAAGGATTTTCGAGCTCACTTCATGGGTGTAATCGAAATGATACCCTAAACGAATCTCCAATAACTGTACAAAAAAAATTGACCACGCGAGATGCGCATTTAGGATTTAGCGGTTTTTCTCCTGCTGTAGAAAATAACGTTTTTGATATAAATAAAAAAATAACCAAAACGACGAAAGATGAAAACAATGAATATTTTCTCTTGTGATGCCTCGCTTAAAATTCAATGAATGCAACATCCTCGCTGTCTGCACTTGCCAGGTGCTTAAAAATCAATCAAGTTTTTTTTTAATTTTTGAGGAAAAAACGACATTGGTTTAAAATATTTTCGAGCGTGATCACGTTGATAGGAAATCCATTTCCTCTGGAAAAATTATCGGATCATGACATTTCCATCTGATATGCGATGACGAGAATAAGTAAAAATACGGTCACAGAAACGGAGCATTCGCGTTGATAAAAAAGTTATTTTTCCGCTCCAAAACAACTTCCGATTCGTACTTATTGCGACAAAAAATAATCTTTTTCGTTTCGGATGAAGATATTATCTTACATATAGTATTATCGACCTCGTACCTCAATTCGAAAATGGTTTCGAAAACGAAATTTCATTACGCCTTCACCAACTTCCATGCTTTTCCTTATGCTCGATTAATTGATAACATAGGAGGAGGAATTCATCCCATAAAAATTAAAATTCTTGCAATATCAGATATTTTGTATTGGTTATAGTTTACCAATATGCACGCTTGATTTGTGTATATGTTTCTCGTTCGTAATTTGTTTTTACTTAAGTACATAACTATGATTAAACAGAAAGTTTCTTAAACATTATATCAATGTCAGGGTGTGTATTTTCCGTTCGTCTTTTGTTTATTAATTGTCATCCTGTATGTAAGAGTTAATACATGTCATGCTGAGAGAGATAGCTACATTTTTTTAGGGGACAGTGAGAGAGAGAGAGAGAGGAGATTTGGAGTGTCTTAATTATAATTTATTACTTTATTCTTGTATACCAGTCACTTTTATGGGAAATTACTGTAGTTGTTCTGATGAAAACATTTCTAGATATTTCTGCCTCTTCATAACTTTTCCTCTCCCTGTCTATTCATCTCTCCCTCTTTCCTTCCCTCCTCCCTCTCTCTCCCTCACCCCTTCCTTTCTACTCATTCCTAATCACTCCCTCCCTCCCTCCATTCCTCTCTCTCTTCCTCTCACTTTCTCCCTCTCACTCCCTCTCTCCCCCTCCTTCTCTCTCCCTCCTCTCACCCTCCTAACTCTCTCCTCTCTCTCCCTCCTCTCTCTCTCTCCTCCTCCTCTCTCTCCCTCCTCCTCTCTCTCCCTCTTCCTCTCTCTTCCTCCCTCCCTCTCTCTCTTCCTCCCTCCCTCCTTCCCTCTCTCTTTCCCTTCCTCTTTCTCCCCCTGCCTGCCATTCCCTCCTTCTCACTCCCTTCATCTCTTTCCCTCTCTCTCATTGCCTCCCTCTTTCTCCCCCATTTGCTTCTCCCTTCCTCCCCACCCCCTACCTCTCTCTCCCTCCCTCTCACACCCCTTTCCTCTATAAACCCATCAACCCTCAGACCATCTTCCCCATCCCTCACCTCCACTATTCACCCTCATTCTCCTCCCACCAACCCAACCCAACCCTCCTCCTCTCAGACCCTATATCACTCTTCATTCCATCATACGCTCACGCATCCCAACAATCCCCTCTCTTGAAAAAATTACACACACGCCCCTTCGCACCTCATATCTCCCTCCTCCTCCCTCCCCGCACTCTCTCCCTCTCCTACAAACCCTCTCTCTCTCCCCCCCCCCAATCATCCACACTCACTCCCTCCCACCCCCACGCACATACCCACGAGGACCGAGATTGTCCCACGCGGCATGAAATATTCATAGGCACCCTTCCCCCCATTCCGTCCCACTCCCCGGTCCTCCCCCTGGGGAAGAGGCAAAGATGGAGTGGAGGGGGGAATAGAGGGAGAGAACCAATTGATTCGGACCCTGTGTTTCTCGCTGGTTATATTGCCAATTGCTTTTTTTTTCCTTTAACCTCTCTCTCTCCCCCCTTCCATCTATCCTTCCTTTCTCCCTCCCCCCTTTTTTTGTCTTTGCAGTCCACCCCTGTTTAATCCACCCTCTGCCCCCCTCCCCCCTCTTCTCTTCTCCATCCTCCCCCTCGGGGCCATATTCGGCTACCGCGTTTTCCCTATCACTCTATTGGCTGGCGGGAGATAAAAAGGCACCGACGTTTGGGGGTAGGTAGGGGGGGGGATGACGAATTCGTGTGCGGCGTGTTGAGGGAGAAGATATGGGGAGGAAATATGAAAAAAATGTAATATTCGAGATGGGAATGATTTCCATGTCGAGCTTATTATTATTATTTGAGATTCTGAGAGGAAAAAGAGTGCTGTGGTTCGATTCAATTTCTGCGGCGAATGACATGATATCATTCACGTTAACCAATATAATGCTACTCTTCCCCGTGTAGTAAAAGACTCTATCGTAAGCTTTATTTTTAACTCGGAAAGAAAACCAGGAATAAAATAAATCAGTTTTTTTAAATAAAAAAAATAGATGTAGAAGTTTAAGAGGCGACTTCATTTTCATGGAAGCATATAATATGTTATTGTATTATCATTGACAATATCGTTTTTATTGGGACGGGTAAAAAATTAAAAATCTGGCCTTGACCAGAAATCGGACACAAGTCTCCCGTTAAATCTGAGGATAGCGGCAAAAGGTGGCAGTGAAACCTAATACATGCGCAAATTCCGTCGAATAATAATGTTTGCATTTCATCAGTCAATAATTAAGTTTTTATGTAATGCTGAAACCCTTATCATAAACCAAATATAGCACGAAGGATTATAACCCACGTAATACCTGCTCCGAATTTTTTGGATTTGAGTGTTTTTAAGGATAAAGCTATGCAGAAAAAAAGCTATTTTAGGCAACAGTGAAATTAAAAAATGAGACACTTGATATCGGACGCTATATCGAACTGAATCGACTTTAAAATGGAGGAGGATCGATTACAGAAAACCATCGTTTACGATGGAAAACGAGAGATTAATCATTGCTGAAAAACGTAAATGAAGTTGGGGAAATGGATGAGTTTGGGCACCTGTCTTAATACTACCTCACACAATTTCATCGCTAGCAGTTTTCCAAACTGATATAAGGAACATAATGTGCGTACATCTGTGCCAGATGAGGCCAAACCATTGGAGCCGCGCGAAATAATCTTTAGATGTTCGAAAGTCATAATAGGACACACATTGTGTGTTTGCGTGCATAAATTCACCGACGATGAACATAACATGTGTTCGAAACAACAAGCGTGTCCATTTACATATAGTATAGGCATCCACAACACGTCTCGAGTCACGCTGAGCCTATTACGTTCGTTAGCGAAAAGCGTCGGCACACCCAGGAATGAAGCTAAAAAACAGTCACACGCTTCTCGCGAGCCGCGTTTTCGACACTATTTACCTACGCTATGGCATATCTTGTGCAGAAGAAGAAGTCTACGGCGCATTCTGATCATTCGTCGCAAAATCTTTTTTAGACGCACGAAACCAAAATTTCGATGGATTTTCTTCGGCAAATAAAGGTGTTGGTATTACACCCAAACAGATATGAAAAATATGAGCGACATATGCAGGAGAGGAGGACGTGAACTCCGACGCCATGACCTTTAAAAAAAAAAATACGATCACGACACTGCGGCGGGCACTAGACGGTTTTTACAATACGAAGACGTGGCGTATTTATTTTATTTTCTTCCAGAGGATATATATATATATATATAAAGAGAGAGATAAGATTAATTAATGCTATCTCCTCCTTCCTTCCTCTTTTATCCGAGGTCCAATCTATTAGAAGCTGAAAATGTTTTGCGCATCGAAACCATATCGCCTTTGGCACACGTGTTGAGGAAAATGCTACGCAAGGAGAGGGAGAGAGGGACGGAAGATAAGGAGAAAGGAAGAGAGAGATACAAGCAGCCGGATATAACCAGTCCAAATATCCCGATCTCTTCCACACACAATGATAGGGAAGCTGTTGCTAGGTAGACTGCATAATCTTTCATACTTTAACCCTACCGCATTGGGCCATTGTTGCCATGATCTCCTTTTTAGGCGCGTTTCGCTTCCAGTGTGAGCGCCTATTATCGTCGGTCTGTCTGGCTGTCCGTCTGTCTGTCCGTCCGTCCGTCCGTCTGTCCGTCCGCCTGTCCGTCCGTCCGCTTGTTCGTTCTCGCATTCTACCGAACGGATTTCCATGAAATTTGATATTAAGGACTTCCAATCAAATATAATAAGAAAATCGCAAAAATGAATCACGTAATTTGGTTTAATTTGGCCTTTAGTATGGTAGGGGGGATAAACGCACGATTACAGGTTAGCATTAATCGATCGCATTGCGTTGGTGGTTATAAGGCCCATTTTGTTTCTCTATCGAATAATCGTATGAAAATATATAAATACAATACAATACTATGCAATGCAATGCAATAGAGTGCATTATACTGTACATCGGTATTAGTTCGTACTCCAAGTTTTTCGCGAATAATTCCAGTCGTATCAGCAATCACTAAATTACTACCACCGAAGAAGGCTATTCCGCAGCTGAAATGCGCGTCCGGTTAACTAGACCGTTTAATAGCTGTAGGATTAATCTTGATCTACTGGATTTAAGGTAGCAAGTGAGCTCTACAACTCATTTTTTTTATTACAACGTATTCAAATAAGTCGATATTTTAATTTAAAAAGTATTCCAAATCATTTGTATGAAGCCGCGAGAATAATTACAAGTGTTATGTTTATTCCTTCCGATTTTGTATAGTTAGGGCAGAGGTTGGTTATTTGATGTTAATGCTCTAGTTACAATTTATTGTGGTTTATCCTTCCAATGGAATTACACGAAATGAAAAAAAGCAGTAGTTGAATTACACACTTTTGCCCTCTCCCACCCCCCACCCCTTCCTCCGTGAAAATAGTTTTGGGATCCTCAACAATATAATATACCTATAGATGGACCTTCAGGGCCCCCGTTAATCTATCGGTCCCCCGCAGTCGCCGACTTTCCGGTACCTATTACAGTTCCGATACCTACCGAAAAACAATTTTAATCGTTACCCGTGCATTCCCCACTATTTCAATGTGCGAGCACCAAGATATTTTCTTGAATATTAAAAGAGCAAAACTACTCATTTGCAAAAATAGAACTTATCCTAAATAAAATATTATAGAATTCCGTGATGGAAGAAAAAAAAGCACCAATTTTCATTGACAAAACTCTGATTGTTCAGGATTTAGTTTCGGTGAAGGTGGCTGCTTTGTAGTTGAAACGGACATCTGGTTTTTTTTTATTAAAAACCTTCTTATGGATATAGGACATAGGTACGGGCTATATTGGCTTCAGCCCAGGGCCCCGCAATGCTTAGGGCTCCATAATTCTTCCGTCTCGACAATTCCTTGTTGGTTTGCAATTAGATATTAATATAATGTTCCGGCTCTTTTCTTTATGTATTGTAATTATTTTGTTTTAATAAAATATATAATATCAATATTACATTTTGTTTATATAACTTTATAGGGGCCCCTAAAAATTATTAGTCCAGGGCCCAAAAACTTGAGTATCCGGCACTGATCGTACTGATCGTGGGTACCAAAGCCAAGCACATAATTTTTTTTAACTGCTGATATTTTGTATTTATTCTGAAATTTATTTGCTTCAAGTTTATGGATTTTTAGTTGCATAAGGAAATAACGCTAGAAGAGACTTCAAGGCTGCCCACATAGGAGGTTGTCGGGATATAGATTCTTTTCGAGCAATTATAAATACATTTTTCGATTTTCAGAGGCGACCAGATCGACCGCACTCTCTAAACCAAGGCAAACTACATGGGACCAAGGTGAAAATAAAAAGGGGCCACTCACGATGAGGTAGCAGTATCCTCGTTGAGGTGCTGGTATGGATCCGAATAGAAAAAATGTAGCGGTGTTTGCCAAGATTGCGAAGAGTCTCAGCATCAAGGTCGATGTCATCGTACCTCCGAATATGGCTCGATTAAAAAAAATAATGGAGCACTTTAAACGGATAAAGTGTAGGGAAAAAACAACGCCATCAATGCCCTCGCGGGTTTGTCTTATGACGCAGGTCGTGTGTTGGCAAAAGCAATTTTTCCGATATTGCATATAACGATCAAAAGAAGATTTCTGCCGTGTTCGGGATCCACTTGCCAGGGCGGATGTTCTACCGGTGGACTATCCTAGGAGACTACTTCTCGTGTTTCAGAATGCGGACGTTTTTACTTTCTCCATACGTAGTATAGGGAAAGTATCGTGATCACGAAAAAAATCGACTTCGAGATTTTAACGGAAATACACGTTTTGAGGTCCCTAGAACAGGTTTAGACTATTTTCGGAATGATGTATGTGTGTGTGGATGGATGTATGTGATTGTGGGCGCTCTAACTCAAAAAGTACTTGCCATATCGTTACCAAATTTCATATATAACACTTAAGATGAGCAAAAAGATGTGATTAGTTTTTGGACAATACTGGTTAAACGGAAGTCGAGGTTTATTCGAAACCCGATTCGGTTTTTGCGATATTTCTCCGTTAAAACATGATTATTGTATATAGAAATTGATACAATTATCATAGAGAATGTAATTTCCTACGACTTTTATTTGAAACAATTTTCCGTAGCGCTTATTTTTTAGGAATTATTTATAGATAATCGGTTATTTCGGTTTCCGTCAAATATCTCCTTAAAAACGTCGTTATTGGTAATCTTCGCGAGGGCCAAAGTTGTAGAGAATAATATTTCTTCCAGGTTTTGTTTGAAACAAATTTTCGTAGGACCATCCATTTCGGAGATATTTAACTTATTCTTAAATTTCCGGTATACAGCGCCACCAACTAGCTGTAAATTCTGCAAACGTATTCAACAAATAATTTACGGAAATAAGGACGACTGTATTCTTTTACGATACGAAATAATAATTTTGTCTTATAATGTTATTCATAATAATTTAAATACCTATACCCCAAATATGGAGAAAGTCATGTGTTGGCCACATCGGATTTTGTTATAAATTCTATTCCATCCATTAACCGAGTGGTTTCCAAACTTTGGGTCGCGACCCCAAATGCAGGGGGGCGGTACCTCAGAGGGGCGCAAAAGACATCACATTGTATTTACTGTCGTTTTAACTGTCACAATCGTGAGACCTACAATATTCAAACAGCGAATTCTAGCTCTCAAGTGGCTAGGGCGTATCATTTGCCATATATGGGACATATAAGGGGCGAAAGGATATTTTTCTTACTTGAAGGGGGTCGCGGCTTTGTAAAGTTCGGCAACCGCTGAATTAATCCTTTAACATGCGTAGTTTTATAGCAAGAGATTCCGCATCGGAGACAATAAAATGAAAGAATCGGAATATCAGACAAATATATAAGAAAGCAGCGATAAAATTTGATTATTATTTGCCGAACCTGAACAAAGAAATGAGCAGAAGAGAAATTAGTCAGCATGGGGAGGTACAGAAACGGTGTAGAGGAGCAGAACGCGTTTGTGTAGCTATGTTGAATCCCGCCGATGGCACGGTATAAGTGCTCGTCTCTGCTCGTTTTAAAAGGCTGTAAAACGCCGTTCTGCCGATCCAGTCAGTGTAAAGTGAATAAATAAAAATTACAGAACGAAATAGTGCATTAGTGAAGAAGACGAAGAAACAATGAAATGGATTCCGGCAAGAATAAGTTGAAAAAAGTTTCTTCTTGTGGGTAGAAGGCGGCTTAAAATATTTAAAAATTAATCAATTAGGAATAACAACAAATGAAGAAACTATTTTCTTCATTTCCAGCTAAGCGAAGTTATTTTGAAACATTTTATGGTCTTCGCTAAATGAAAATCACCAATCATTCACACGGTATGTAAAATATTTCTGATAGACAATGGCGGATACAGGAGGAGACGAGGGACGTTATCACCCCCACCTCCTTGGATGTCCCTATTGCCTCCACTGGGTGCCTTCTTAAAACAATTTCCCTCTTAGGGCAAAAGAAAGAAAGATTCAGAGAAAGATAAAGATGTTTCGAATAAAGGGTCGCAAACAGAGACGGATTCAAGAGGGGAGAGAGGCGATTCAAAGGATTACCTTTATGTTTTCATAATTAAATTGTGCACCAGGCTCTTTAAGATTATATCCGACCCAAACTGTTTGTGCCAAGGTTGCTCGTTAGCACTGTCAAAAGCGCTGACGGTATTTAAGCTATGTCACCGCATTATAAGAGAAGCAAAGTACGAATGATTTTTAATGTTTATCAATATTTTAGAATTTTGACAAGATATTATAACATAAAGCAATTAATTATACATAACTTTTAATTTGATAATAGCTTATCTCTTACATAACAAAAACTTAGAGTAATTTTTGTTCAAAATCATAAGGCAGCGTTTCAAGTTTACACGGTTGTGATAAGATAATCTTACGCAGAACTTTAATTTAAAACAATCTATTAGAAAATTTCCATTATCTATGCATAAAAAATTTGTAGTAAAAAATTTATAGTAAAAACTTTCTAGTAAAAATTTATAGTAAAAGATTTGTGTCGTAAAAAAATTATAGTAAAATATTATATCTATGTCTACAGTTCACCCTGCAAGCCACCGCAATGGTGTGTGGCAGGGGGTGCAATAGCACCAAGAGAAAGCGCATAATAATGAACATTATCACTCTGCGTCGGCTGATTTCTTATCGTAACTTCTGTTCTGCTCAGCTATCGTCTAGGGAAAAACGAGCCTTTGTACCTATCAGTCCTACAGATTATCTCTCTTATTTTACGAGGATGGTCCATTCTACCAATATAAGTTGGCGCTCTTATTATTTCTTCGACGTCGCCGGAGGATATATGCGTTCTCAATCTTTCAAGTAGTTTTAACCTAGAGCGTGATCGGCGCTCAGTTAGTGATTCCCATCCCAAGTCCTGTAACAAGCCTGTAACACTTTTGTTTCTATCTTAACAATTTTTGACGAATCTAGCGGCTTTTCGCTGCACTCTTTCTAACTCTGAGATTGATCCTTTCTCGTACGGATCCCATATGCTCTAATAGCGGTCTTACTAACGAGAAGTAACATGTCTCTTTGACTTTTTCCTCACTTTTACCTACTATGCGTTTGATGAATCCTAGTTTCTGTGTAGCCTTCCCGCATATATTTCGTATGTGCATATCCCAAGAGAGGTTGCTTGTTAAAATAACGCCTAAGTATTTGACGGAATCGGCTAGTTTTAGCTGGACGCCTTCAATAGTGTAATTCGTCGCGTCGATGTTTTTGTTTCCCCAGAATCTCATAAAGGAACACTTTCCTAAGTTCAATTCTAACTGCCACTCTTTACCCCATTCTAGAATTGCATTTAAATCGTTAGAAAGTAATAATTGATCATTAGGACTGTTAATCTCTCTGTAAACTACTGTATCATCCGCGAATAACTTGATTTTACTTTTAATAACCTTAACTAAGTCGTTTATATATAAAAGGAATAGTAGGGGGGCAATTACACTTCCCTGTGGGGATTCATAGTAAAACATTTATAGTGAAAATATTTAGAGTAAAAATTAAATAAAATTCACAGAAACAGTGAATAACAATTTAAAAGACCAGGTAACGCAGCAAGAAGCGATTTAAAACGCGTTAGAGCTGAGAGAATATTCCACTTTCGAAACAAAACTAGTTGTGCCTTCGCAATACTTTTTTGTGCAATTACAATTTCAAACCAATTCCACCTTACCTTCGCTTCGCAATAAGAGGTTAACATGACCGCACTGCATACATTACGTTTTCCGAAAGTATAATTTATCAGGCCAAAAGAACTGCCAATTTTCCATTGCTTAACTCAAATTACGTTGCCTGTAAATCACCAATGTAACCCAATATCTAAGCCAACCATGCCGACGACGCTCGAACACCATCCCCATGTAGCGAGCGTAAATATAATTTCACGCTTAAATGACATTTTCGAGCTTTCGTAGCTTTAAAATAAGACGAATAAACGCAATTGCTTGAACCATAAGGCGAGACATGCACGTAAAAATATTTCTAATTACTCTCGCGACACAGCTAGTCAATTTCGCGAAGAAGAGATAATAAAACTCACTACGGAAGCCTTCCCTCGGCGCACTTCAATAACCAGTAAAGGCATTTGAAAACAATTTCCATTCACGTGACACGTCATATAAAAAGTCCTAATGTATGCGTAAGATGCCATAACCTAGTTCGTAGTAGTTTTGTTATATTCTTTCGGAACTGGAATGCGTATTTTGCGTGATTAATTTGTTATCACATTCCAAAATTATTTATAAATAATCGATTGATTACTTACAATTACATTTCGAAGCCTTCTTCTGACCGGAGGCGAGTGGAAATGCATGTAGGAGCAATTACTTGCGAATCTCTGCAGCGTCGAGCAACTGAACCGCCATGTTGGTTTCTTCCCAGTTTCACCTTGAAAAGGTCGAGCACAACTTCAACAAAAACGCACAGTTTAGCTACTCTATCTTATTTCTATAACCTCAAACTTATATTAACAGTAATAAAAGTACAAATTGAATGCATCTAAAATGAATAAATCACACAATCCACCGCCTTTCACTTACTCTCACGAAATATGGATATGCACGTCCAACAGCTATCAATATTTCAAGACGATTGCTCATCTACTCCACACTAATTTTTTCAACCAATCACAGACCAATATCTTAAAAAAATATACCTAACCACTTGGATCAGCCAATCATAAACCATGGAACATTTCTGCGAAATCCATGAGAAGTCGGAAGCCACGTCGAAAACAGTAGATCTATTTCGGTAATCTGATCCTCTGGAACATCGCTGGTTAGGAGAAATTTTCTCGGTGAGCGAAACGCTACAAAAGGCAGGTGGTTAACCCGATCGAGTTTCGCATGGTGCTGTATAGGTGCGCGTCACAACAAAAAGGGGGGGAAACAACGTTGTTGGTGATTGGTCGATGCTGACAAAACGAAGCTACTCTTCTTAAAATTTGCGGTCACGAGAAGGACAGTCATTCTCAACTCTCGACAGCGTCAGGACTTATTGGACTTGTTCCCAGTTATTTTGCAGCTCGAGAAAACATCCTGCCGTTAGCGCAATCGTCTCTTTCTAATCGAAAAGTTTCGTTTTCCGGTGATTTCTTCGTTGCTATTTGTTGATGGTGAGTGAAAAGGAAGAGTGAGGTGCTACGATGAATTTGGTCTGTCAAAGATGGCGGAAAACAGAAGTCTACGTGATGTTGTTCTTTCTGCCTTGGAGATGGATTGAGTTTCAACTCCGAGCGGAGCCCTCGATGTTCCTGCTAGGAAATGGTATCGAAACATCAAAGTGAGTAATTATTTATGGAAGTGGTTAATTATTTATCTAAGTGAGTAATAATACGTTTATTCGAAAGACAACGGAACACCGCCGAATTTGCTAGTTTTCAACGATCGTGATTCAGCAGACGATTAGTGCGAGTAAATTACTTGCTAAAGTTTTAAAATTATAATTGAACGCAATATTTTAAAAAATATTGTTCGTAAGCATGAAGTAATCGTGAATGTATAATTAAGCTGCAACATTTAATGTTCTTCTTTAGTAGCTCGCGTTGTCATATTGTTTAGATATAGGTACGTCTTTATACGTGAATAAAAATTTGTGGCTTTTTACTTTCTCCATACGTAGTATAGGAAAATATTGTGATCACGAAAAAAATCGACTTCGAGATTTTAACGGAAATACACGTTTTGAGGTCCCTAGAACACGTTTAGACTATTTTCGGAGTGATGTGTATGTGTGTGTGGATGGATGTATGTGATTGTGGACGCTCTAACTCAAAAAGTGCTTGTCATATTAATACCAAATTTCATATATAACACTTAAGATGAGCACAAAGATCTGATTAGTTTTTGGACAATACTGGTTAAACGGAAGTCGAGATTTATTCGAAACCCAATTCGGTTTTTGCTATATTTCTCCGTTAAAACATCATTATTGTATATACAAATTGATACAATTATTATTGAGAATGTAATTTCCTACGACTTTTATTTGAAACAATTTTCCGTAGCAGTTATTTTTTAGGAATTATTTATAAATAATCGGTTTTTTCGGTTTCTGTCAAATATCTCCTTAAAACGTCGTTATTGGTAATCTTCGTGAGGACTAAAGTAGTAGAGAATAATATTTCTTCCAAGTTTTGTTTGAAACACATTTTCGTAGAACCATCCATTTCGGAGATATTTTGCTTTTTCTTAATACCAGTATACAGCGCCAACACCATGTAGCGGTGAATTCTGTAAACGTATTCAAAATATACATAATTTACGGCAATAAGGACGACTGTATTCTTTTACGATACGAAATAATAATTTTGCCTTATAATGCTATCATTATAATAAAAAGAAATTGTCTATAACGCTAACTTAAATGCTAATAACTCGAGAAGTAATGAAAATAGAAACTCGAAATTTGGCAGGGATGCTTGATTAACACTTTTTCAGGTGATGACGAATTTAAATAGCGAAAAAATTCCTTGGTTCGACTCCAATGGAGGCATTTTCATTTCCCATTATTTAACATGTAAAACGCGATTTTTCGACGTGCAGGCTTTTATTCATTTGAAAATTAAAATTAGAAGGAATTAACCTACGAGCTTCGGATTTGAACCATTTTGAATAAAAAATTATAACGTTTCTTATTCTGTTCATCTTTTTTCGCCCACAGTTCAAAATATCCCATGTCAAACGTTTAATTTACATATTTTATGGAAATCTTTCCATTTTAACGGAATGTTGCCATGGTGACAAATTGTATTGTTTGACCTCAAAATCCCATTGATAAATCAATCCTTATGGGTGTAATCGTGTTTTGTATGTTTGTAATACGAGATAGGGAGGGAGAGAGAGGGATTGTAACGGAGGAGGAGAGAGGGAGAGAGTTTATACCCATATAGCGTAATTGCCCGTCAATATGACGGGATATCTTTAGTTAACCTTAAAATAGTGCCTCCCTCCCCCTCTTCCTCTCTCCCTCTCTTCCACTTGCAGTATTTTTCGCCTTCTTTCAAATTATTCTCAACATCCCAGGTTATGTCTTTCGCATATGGAGCCCATAATTAATTCATTTCATAAATTTAGAATCCAATTTTGATTTGGACTATTCTTTGATTTTTCCCATTGACCTCTAATGGTCACATACCAACGAAAACTAATGGCAGTAATTTTGAGCCTTGGTTATCTTATTGAAAGTTGCATTAAAATATTGTTGCATATTTCTATCATAATTTTCATGAATATTTATCAATCAAAGACGGGAAGGATCGAAAATAAGAATCAGTTGAAAACTCGACGGAATAATTTAAATTGCATTTAAAAGTGCAGTATTGCGTAGGTCGATAATGCAACTGTTTCCAACAAGTATCCCTCGTAAATATATATAGGTATACTAGCAACAGTGCCCGTAGAAATTCAACGGATTTAGTGAATCTAAAACTTCGACTGTGTAACATGTAAGCAACGCAAGAATAAGATAGTACACAGTTATACCCGTCGAATAAAGCAAAAATGAAGGAAACCGCTCCGCATTTTCCTATTTAGATGAATGAAGGAAGAAAATCTTAGGAAAATAACGTATAAACTCCCTCCCTTCCATCCTCTCCTTCCCTTCTCTCCCTCCCTCCCCTCGCTTCCTCTCCTCCCTCCCCTCTCTCCCTTTCCTCCCTCTCCCCCGATCTTTCACCCTCACCCTCCCTCTCTCCACCCCTTCAATTCCCTCTCTCCATCTCCCCCCTCCGTCACCATCCATCTCTCTCCCTCCCTATCTCGTATTAAAAGCATTCAAAGCGAACAAACTTGCAAACATTCTCCTTTATATGTTAGATTAGAAGATAATTCAATTAAAAACAACAAATATTTCAATGAAATAAACAACAATTTAAACAATTCAACAATTTTTACGTAAGATATGGAATGTTAGTAAATTTCTATACTTCAATAATGCCATAAATGCGAAAATTATGCTTTACAGAAATAACTGATGAAAAATTTATATTTTTAAACCTATTTTAATTCGTTGCTGAGATGTACTCAAAAAACCGAAATTTGAACCGACCATTACATTAAGACCTTTCGACCCAGTTGATTGATTTTGTCCATTTTCAGCTAAAAAATGTATATCATCAAAACATTGATATTGGTGTAGGATTCATCAAAATCGGTTCAATAGTTGTTGAGATATCCTTAACCAACTGAAATTTTGACCGACCGACCCGTGGCCTCCGGGGTCACGACCCCGTAGACTGATTTGAATTATGTTCGACAGTGCCACTCCCATGATCAACCTGAAGCTGCTCTCAAATTTTCAAGCTCCTAACTTTATTCTCTGATGAGTTATGGCTGCCACAGACAGTTGGACAGACAGACAGACATCCTCTTTTATTTATTAGAAGATATATATGTATGTGTATATATACATATATTTATGTATGTATGTGTATACACACACGGATATATATATATATATATATATATATATATATATATTTACGAGGGATACTCGTTGGAAAGCATGAAAGTTTTAATTATGAATCCCAATATTATTTTAAACCAAATTTGTAGGGATAATAAACATCAAATGGCGTGGTTATAATCTTGAGCGTCGCTTACTCGACCTTCCGATTTTTTTTCCGAAGGGGTTCGCCGCCCACAGCTCGAATATCGCTCACTTTCACATTTTTTTAAATCCAAAATTTGATACATTGGTTACCTTCATGCACGTTCGTGGTTTTTTTACACGGTAAAAAAAGAGTAGTTTGACTTCCGGAATCGTTTTAAGATGGACGATCGAATTCCCAATCGATGACCGCATCTCGAAATCAATCAATCAATGTTTTTGAATAGTCCTCACATTTCCATTGAAATTCTTATAACGGTATCCTTTGCGTTTCCTTTCCCTTCCTGGGTGTCCATGACGATATATTAAAAATACATATCAATAAAGTTCCCGTCTACGCGATTGGCGACGGATAATGAATGAATTGCCGTTCCGTTTGACGAGGAGAGATTTCGCAACGGTCGAACTAAAAAAAAAGAAGAAAGAAAGAAAGAAAAATATCAATTCCTTTGTTTCCTACGCTAACCGCACTCATTTCCTACAAAGCCTTCGCGCGTTTTTTTCTTCATCTGCGGTCTTCGCTTCATTTCAATAGCCATAGTTCCCTCTCCCCCCTTAAATGTAAGAAGGGACTTCACAGTCTCTATTTCGCTCTAAATAAAGTCGTTTGTCTGTCTGTCTGTCTTTCTCCTTCCCATTTCTCAATCTTTACATCTTTCTCTCTCTCTCTTCCGCCCTCCTTCCCTCTCTCTCCTTCCATATCTCCCTCTCTTCTTTCTTCTCTCCTACAGTAAATACTATTTAATTTTTTAGTTTAATATTGAAATGTATTTACTATCTAGGGGTTGCACAGGTTTTTCACACTCCCCTTCTCAGTGGGTTTTACTAGTTAGGACAAGCTTGTTCTTATCTAGGTTTTCCCCACAAATTTAAATCTGTCTTAATCTTACCATTTCCTATTAGGTTCGACTTTTACACTGTTCTCTATTCTTGTAATATTGTATTCTAACTTCAACTGAAACTATCTATATTGACGAAGGGCTAAATGTAAGAATGGTCTAAATTTCCCCCGAATAATGACGTGTATCTATCTATTTATCTCAATTTCGCCCTTAATAAAGTCTGTCTGTCTGTACCTCTCTCTTACATGGTCTCAATTTCGCTCTAAAGACATTTATCTATCTATATATCTGTCTATCTATCACTCTCTCTCCCCTTCCCTCTGCGTAAAATATTTATTGCACTATATTTGATGTACCATAACCGTAACATATTTACATAAGCACATTGTTTATATAATCGATTATCTCTATTCATTTTCTACTTGACTACTAGAGCAATTCTTACGCCGTTGTATAATTTATGTACTCTCGTACTTATTATTCCTTGTATTATTATTCTAATTTTAGCAATTTGGCTGTATTTTTTTGCAATTTTATACGGTAGTTTCAATTATATATTCTCAATATTGTATTGTCATGCGGAAGAGACGCCTATTTTGCCCTGACTTCGTAATATAGACATTTTTACTTTCTCCATACGTAGTAATGGGAAAGTATTGTGATCATGAAAAAAATCGACTTCGAGATTTCAACGGAAATACTCGTTTTGAGATCCCTAGATCACGTTTAGACTATTTTCGGAATGATGTCTGTGTGCGTGCGCGTGTGTGTGTGATTGTGGGCGTTATAACTCAAAAAGTACTTGCCATATCGTTACCAAACTTCATATATAACACTTTAGCATGAGGATAAAGAACTGATTAGTTTTTAGACAATAACGGTTAAGCGGAAGTCGAGGTTTATTCGAAATCCGATTCGGTTTTTGCTATATTTCTCCTTTAAAAAATCATTATTGTATATACAAATGTTATAGTGAATTTAATTTCCTACAACTTTTATTTCAAACAATTTTCCATAGCAGTTATTGTTTAGGAATTATTTATAAATAATCGGTTTTTTCGGTTTCCGTCAAATATCTCCCTAAAAACGTCGTTATTGGTAATCTTAGTAAGCACCAAAGTTGTAGAGAATAATATTTCTTCCAACTTTTGTTTGAAACAAATTTTCGTAGAGCCATTCACTTCGGAGATATTTTGCTTTTTCATAATTTCCTGTATACAGCGCCAACACCATGTAGCGGTGACTTCTGTAAACGTATTCAAAATATACATAATTTACGGCAATAAGGACTGTATTCTTTTACGATGCGAAATAATAATTTTGCCTTATAATGCGATTCATAATAATATAAATAACTATACCCCAAATATGGAGAAAGTCATGTGTTGGCCACATCAGATTTTATAGAAATGTGACCGATCAAAAGGAGCTTATGTAATTATTTGTTTCTGGTCGATACGCAATTGATAAATATTAGCATTGCTTCGATTAACTCACGAGGGAATTGTCTACATCTTCTTACGGCTGAAAATTTGAAAAAAATAATTACTATTTTAAGATATCTCCATTAGAATAATTACTAAACAACTAATAAATAAAGAATTACCTAAGTTAAGGGATTTTCATTACCCGATTTGTTTAATATGTATTTGTTTATAATGGGAATATAGAGGCAAAAAATGAGGCATATTGTTTTTTTAAATATATCTCTATCACAACATTAAAATGCGCCCTTTAACTGTTGAACTCATGAAGGACCGGATTTGGTCTGCGAGCCTTAGTTTGGCCACCACAGTGTTATTCGGAGATGCAGAATAACAAAGTAAGGGGAAAAATAGAAAATATTTTAATGTACATAATCTGAATAAGAACTGACGTCATTTTTGGAAATCTACCATAGAAATATTTCGTCCGCATGATTCAATAGAGCTAATGAAACGCCAATTAAATTACGACGTTATTTAGGAAAATCTACCAAATAAATATTTCCCCCGCAGATTCAATAGAGCTAATGAAATTCCAATTAAATTAGTGTTGCCTAACTTCGGTTATGCATGCACTGTTACAGGGTGTTTCACGTGAAAGGATCCGAAGTTATCGATTGAAAAAAGAGCTGAAATTTCTGTTTAAACATTACATTTCCAACAGCACAAAATGTCCTTTTTGATTAATTTGGTGGAGAGAAATTTATTTATTGAATTTTCCCTTATATACGTGCGCAGCCTCTCTTATACTGTAGATACCCAACATCTCTTGAGATGTAGCGAAATTTTCTCCTAAATCAAGCTGCGATTACTTTTTTGACATTTCGCGTGTGATTTCAGCTAGTACAATAAAAAAGTAATGATCGACATCCGAAAATAATTCACGATTTCTGTTGCGTGTCCATTTATTTGGTTATTCCGGAAAAAATGTTTTTGGGCCATTTATTATCAACACTAGTGTAATGCCCGTTGAAATATCGACGGGAGTAAAGATTCGATCGTTCAAGCTATTTATGGAGATCGAATTGGCATCGGAAACATTAATTGTATTGAAAGTCATTTCCCTCTCCTTCATTCCCACTCTCTTACTCTGTATCCTTTCCCTCTCCCTTCCTCTACCTCCCTCTCTCACCCTCCCTCCCCCCTCCCTTTGTCCCCTCCCTCCCTCTCTCTCTCGTATTAAAAGCTTTCAAAGCACGTTTACACCCACAAGAATTGAAATAATTGTATGATATCGAGGTCTAGCAATGGAATTGGTAGGCAACATCCCCTTAAAATGGCTAGATTTTCTCAAACTGTGTGAATTAAACGTTTAAATTGAGCGATTTTGAACTGTAGGCGGCAAAGGACGTACAGAATAAGAATCTTTATAATGTTTTCTTCAAAATGGTCACATCCGAAGTTTGTAGGTCAGTTCTTTCTAATTTTAATCTAAAAAAGAATGAAAACCTGCACGTCGAAAAGTTTATTTTTACATGTTATCTTATTGGAAATGGAAATTATCACCTGGGGTCGAACCCGGGTCTTTGATCTCGAGTTCGATATATTAAACCGTTTTGTTATTATATCATAATGCTATCCTGAAAGGTTCATCGAATTCGGTTCATTCGTTTGCGAGATATTAAGCTTCAAAAAGCATTACACACAAAGTGACAGTCTTTTATATATATATTTGGATCAAGTAACTTGGAATGTGTAAAATAAAAAAAAACAATCTTGTACAAATCCGATGTAGTCCCATTAAGAGGGAGGTTCAAATGTACAGACATTCATCAACCTTTAAATTCTTGTAACTTAAACATTTTTTATTCATAACATCTTAGAAACTTCCTCCCAAATAACTGTGGGAACGCCGTTCCCTTGCGTTCCCCCAGAAATTAAGCACTGCATATATATATATATATATATATATATATATATATTAGAGAGTAATTTTTTCTTTTAAGAGAAAAAGTCTGGATGCATATTTCATCTACGTTTTCCTCGCTTATATAGGCTGAAAAAAATGCGCGACTCTTCTCAAAAGAGGCTAAAATAGTGTGCATCAGATCGGGAGGAGGGTTAAAAGGAGGAGAAAACATTGCAACATCTCTCTCCCTCTCTCTCTTAATCCATCCTTTCTCTCTCTCAGGACTTTCTGCCCGGGACACCGGATGCAGCGAAACTATCAAGCCCCACACACACACACACACTCAAACTGCTCCCTCTCTCTCATCCCCTTTCCATACACTTTGCTCCTCTCACAACTACTCCCTCCACCCTCTCTCCATCGTCTCTCTCTCTCTCGAACAACACTCCTCTCTCCCTCTTCCCACTCATCTCTTTTAACTACACCAGAGTCCAACTCCCGACAGACATCGCCTCCTCCTCCTCCTGCGTTTACTCCAATCCCCCCTCTCCCTCCCTCTCCCTCTTCAACAACCCTTTAACTACACCTCCCGTGGTGCCTCTCCCGACTTCCTTCCTCCCCTACTTCTCCCTCCTCCTCCTCATCTCCACGATCGCCTCCTACCTCTCACCCTCTTTTTTTTACACCCTTTTGCTCCTTTCCAACCTCCTCCTTCCATTCATATCTTACTCTCTCTCTCTCTTTCTTCCATCTACTCTTCTATACTATCCTTTCTCTGTAATTTTTTTGGTCTTCTTCTTTTACTTCCTATTTCTTTTCTCTCTCTCTCTCTCCAATCCTGTCATCGTCCTTTCCTCCCTCTCCCTCTATTCTTTTCTTCTCTTATTTTACTTCTTCCTTTCTCCTTACCTTACCATCTTTCCTCTCCCTCCCTCGCCATTTTTCTCTCTTCTCCTTCTCCTTTCCCTTCCTCTCTCTCCCTCCCTCTCTCCTCTCCATCTCTCCCCTTTCCTTTCTCTCCCCTCGCTCTCCTTTCCCTCTCTTCTCTCTCTTACTATCTCCCTCTCTCTCTCTTCCTTCCTCTCTACTCTTCCCTCAGTCCTTTCCCTCTCTCCTTTCTCTCTCTCTCTCCTCTCCGTCTCTCCTCTTCCTCTCGCATCTCTCTTTCTCCTCTCCCTCTCTCCTTTCTCTCTCCCTCCTCTCCCTCTCTCCTCTCCTCTCTTCCTCTCCCTCTCTCCTTTCCCACTCATCCTCTCCCTCTCACCCTCTCCCTCTCCCTCTCACCCTCTCCCTCTCCCTCTCCCTCTCTCCCTCTCCCTCCTCTCTCCCTCTCACCCTCTCCCTCTCACCCTCTCCCTCTCACCCTCTCTCCTCCCTCTCACCTCTCTGTCTCTCCTCTCTCCCTCTCTCCTCTCCCTCTCTCCTCTCCCTCTCTCCTTTCCTCCTCTCTCTCTCTCCTCTCTTTCCTCTCTCCTCTCTCCCTCTCTCCATTCTCCCTCTCTCCATTCTCCCTCTCTCCCACCTCTTCCTACCTCCTCCTCTTCTTCCTCTCACCCATCCTCCTACCCCTCCCGATATCTCATCTCCCCATCCCCCAGCCGCTATATCATCCCTCAATCGCCATCTTGCTCTGCTCTCTCTCTCTCTCGTAATGGTGCAATCACAACCAATCATACATTCGAGATGAAGACGTATGCTAGTCTATTGTCATTCTCCCCCCTCCATTTCTCTCTCTCTCTCCATCTAGCTCTCTATCTACTCTCCAATTCCGCGTCTATTCCCATCCTAACTCGACCATCCCCCATTCACTCATCTTACTCTTTTTTATTCCCCTCCCTATATTCATTGGTAGCAATGGTCTCCGACGCATATGCGCTCCGTTCGTTTAATAACTCGTTTCCATGTCCTCGAATCGGAATCAAGGAATTGTAAAGAACATCGTTTATTTGATGTTTTTTTTTTAAAATGGCTCTACCAGCTCGTCTATAGCGCAATGGATCCGAGAAAAACTATCCCGTATTCATAATTCATCTGACGCAGTCGAAGCAAGAAATGTCGGAGGTTGTCGGAGCAACAATGTGGTCGCTTGTAAATAACTTTCGCGTGGATTTTAAGGATTTAAACGTGTTTCGTGTGAAATCAAAGTTGCATGCAGGGAGGCTCTGCGTGGCATGGATGATATTTTGTATTCGTTTGGAAGTTTTTTTTTTACGTGTAAATGAAGTCGGATCACTGCATATGTAGTGTACCATCGTTAAATTATTTTGTAATGAATTTCTTCTGTCACTCAAACATTTTGTCGCTCCAGTACCTTACACTTTTTGTCATAGAAGAGATCCGTCTATCGAGCCATCTCGGTTGTTTCTTTCACCGTAATGCAATAAAATTCCCATATGTTTTACAGTATGAAAAAAGTAATACGGTTCACAACGGAGAATAAAATTTATGGGATTAAAAACGTGCAGTAATGGAGATGCATGCATTCTCTTGCTCGTTTGAATTCTTTCTTTCACTTGCGGCGATTGATATGCATTCAAAGCGAAAGGCATGCTTTTTTTGCATCCCGTAGAAAAATGCAACGAATGCTTAAAATAATCTTTATGAACTTATAAACGGTGGAAATTATACAAAGTCGTGTTACTCCTTCATTTGTTATAATTTGGTGGTGAATTATATCTTGCGACCATATTTGTAATACAATTTCCCACGAAACGATTTAGGAAAATATTTGGAAATATACTTACGCGCTTTCAAACTGCTATTGTATTAAATAACAAGAGTGAAAGGATGGACATTTAACTTATACGCGTGAGTGCTATTGTATTCCTTAGTTTAACAATGTTTGCGGAATTATGTTTTCGATAACGACGACCTTTGACATTATCAAAAAATACTGCGTAGAACTCAACTTTTCATTGGCATAATCAACAAGTTATTTTGTTGTTATTGCATTCATAGATACAATCTAAAGTGATATTGTTGGTAAGTGTTAATTTATTTCGAACACTATATATACTTTAAGAAATAACATCGTTTTCAGATACATTACTGCGATAGAAACTATATAAATCACATTAATGGCGAACGACTGAAAAATTTACCTTCGCCTCTCCTTACACACATAATTAACATATTTCTCGAATAAATACGTCAGTACGGCTCGGTGCATGTTCACCTTGGTTATTTTCATCCTCTACTTTGTTATAACTTCTGCATGCATGCTTTTACATAACATTTTTTGTCTAATGTATGTACCACCTTATTTCCTCGTTTGCCCGTGAAGGAGGCGCCCGTGTTGCGCACGAAGAGGTCGCCGGTTTGATTCCCGCCCGGAGGCGCCCTCCCCCCTCTTTTACACAGGCGAACGGAACGCTTTTTGCGATGCGTGAAATCATTTTTCATAGCTCATTACCCGAGATAACGCCCTCTGGGCTTCCTCCAGGAGCGGTCAACCGTTCTTCTTTCCTTCTTCGCCCTTCTCCGCGTGCTTCCGTCTCGGTGACCCGTCAGGTAGCGAGTTCGATCCCCGCTCGGTTACACACACTCGCTTCCGTCATCTCATCCGCGTTTGCTCTTCTAACGTTACGAGCGATAGGTGGTTTTTCTCCCGTGTCCAACTGGATAAAGTCCCATCGGGTAATCGAAGCGGTGTGGAAAGCATTTACGTAAGCTAAAGAACTGAACAATGTTCTCCGGTAAATTTTGTTGCGTCGAAATGCCGGAGTGTCTCCGTAACTCGAACGTGTGGATCGAATTTTCGTTTACTAGGAGTTATTTATTCGTCAACGCGAGGAATTTCTGCGATTCTTACTTTTTCCCTTTTGGTGTCGGCAACCTTTTCAATAGAGCGGGCCACATTCGTTGTTGTGAATGCTTCGGAGGGCCGCATTGGAAGTCGCGAGAGCTTCGGTTGGGTCGGATGGGCGTTTAAATCGGAAGTTACCTGGAAATGTTGCGGCCTCATATTAGTGAATGTCAATTCAAATTAGTTTAATAGCGTTCAAACTCTACCAGAAAAGGTTATGAGACCATAATTTCACTGAAAAAACATGGAATTGACTATGTTAAATAATACCGATAACATGTTCATCATGGCTTCGCGAGCCGCATAAAACGTTCTCGGGGGCCGCATGTGGTCCACGGACCGTAGGTTGCCGACTCCTGGTCTAGTACATGGATGGGCAAACTACGGCCCTTCGAGCCGCTTGCGGCCCGTGATACTACGATGGAAAAGCGGTCGGTAAAATTTAACACGGACAGTTTCATAATATTTCGGGAAACATATCATCTCAAAACCTTTTACACGAAGTTTTAACGCTAGTGAATTACTTAGACTTGACTTGCATTATCATAGAATCTCTTGGTAAATTCAAATACAAACACTTTATCCGGCCCGGTAAAGCTCACGTTATTTCCAATGCGGCCTTTCGAAGCATTCACAACTTTGGCCGCCATGCAGAAAAAGTAGCCTATCCTTGGTCTAGCATGTATTATTATTGTGTATTGTTTTTCTTTAAGAAGTAGATTTATCATTGATGTTGTAGGCATATCTCTATATAATGCATAAACAAATCATTTACACATAAATTTGAGAAGATCAAAATAGACTACTTATGTATATTTATTTGTACGAGAAAACCTGTAAAGAAATAATTCAACTAAAAATTCCGATAACCTGACAATTTTAAACAAGCTCTCCAGTCGTATAATAAGTTAAATTCCCTGCAGCCAGAAGCAGGGTTGCTGCATTTCGGCAACCAATATAATGTGTATTTTTAGAATTAATATATGTTTGAGCATCAAATAAATGAAAAATATTAGTCACGCTTAAAACTGCATTCTTTATTGAAGCACTTCATTACGCATTACAAATTTAGTATAGTCCTATCCTATCCGAAAGCGGCAACAATGCAAATCACCTTGACGACTATTAGCTTCAGCAGAAGCAGACGTTAGGGTAATATATTATAGGGATAGTTAATTGGATTTTGGTTTTGCAGTATAAAGTAGATTTCGCAGATTAAATAAAAAACATCATCGGATGCCGCTCTTCTTTATTTCTAAAGGGAACTCTTACGCAAACGGTTGATGACGATCCGTCTTTTTTTTCCTCCCCGAACACATTTTTTCCCCTCCCCTGACGATCCTCATTACTTTCTCATTCTCCGCTCTTCCGAGAACATTTCCTACCGCCGAAAAGATTGAAGGTTCAAACCAAGCTGCGAGGCATAACCCAAGTTTTAAAATTGCCATTAAACTCATAACTCATTCATCACGACTCCGTTGAGTTTTTTTTCCCCACGTCTCGTGAATCACGGAAAGAGAATGAGATGTGCAATGTGTGTGTGTCTGTGTGTGTTTGTGTGTGTTTGTATGTGTGTGTATGTGTGTGTATGTGTGCGTATGTGTGTGTATGTATATATATATATATATATATGTGTGTGTGTATGTATGTGTGTGTGTATGTATGTGTGTGTATGTGTGTATGTATGTATGTATGTATTATGTATGTATGTATGTATGTATTGAAAAAGAAAATTTTGCTACAAATTCCCGTCCATAGACTAAGGAGAATATAAAACTTAACTTCCGTCACCCTCCCTTCTCTCCCTCTCCGCTCTCTCCACCCCTACTTCCCCACCCCTCCCTTAATTACCCTCCCCCTCCCTCCCCATTATTCCTCTCCTCCTTCTCCTCCTCCATCGCTTCAAGCCCAACCTCCTCAACTTCCGCCGAATGTCATTTTTTTGTGTTTCCGAGACCTCCACTCTGAGCAATTTCTCCTTCCTTTCTCTACTCCGGTTCTTCTCCATCCGTTTCCACTTTCCTTTTTCCCCTTCCTCTTTCTCGCTCTTTTTTCACTTATTCTTCAGCTTCCCTCTCTCTCTCTCTCTCATCGCAATATCCTTCCACTTTCGCATTTCCAACTGCACTGTATATAATGTATGTTGAATTTATTTTATTACTTGTAAGTGATACTGGTTTACATAGGAAGGAGACTTGTTCTCAATATCGTCCTAATAAATGCTTCTATCTATCTATCTACAGCAATACGCCGCTATACGTCGGAGATGCGTTCCTGAAAATGCGACTTATAACGAAACAACGTATAGCGAAACAAAGATCACCATAAGAACTATGATAAAAGTTAGGGGTTACGTTCCTGGCGGATATTTTGTGAGACATTTGTTTCCCAAATAATACATATCAATACAGTATATTGGACACACAGTCTTACCACTATGTGTTTACTAGGGTTTAATATACATGTAATCGTAACAACGAGTGTATATCAGATTGCAATAATAAATTCAGAAATCACTGAAAATAATTATCTATAGTGTGATGGAGCACATAAATTGTTTCTTTACTTACACGTACACTGATACGCACTTTAGAGTACTTTTCAAGCAGATTTGGCAATCCAAAGTATATCCAATATCTCATGAGATATCAACGCAAGCGTAAACACACCAAATGTTAGACACAACTGTGCACAAAGCTCTCTTATAGCTGACTGACGCTCAGAAATAGGTTTTTACACATAGTCATTAAAATTGGGACAGTCCCTTTTATCCCCTGTGTATCTTGTGAACCACCTAACCAAGGGGTCGGCAACCTGCGGCTCCTGAGCCGCAAATGGCTCTTTAAGGACTTCAGTGCGGTTTCCGAAAGCAAACATCCCTTATAAAACCTCAAAAAAAGAAATTGGCTTCCTAAATTATTTGATAGAAATTGCAGAAAACTCAAAAGGTATGGACGCATTGCGTAGAATAAACGTTTCTTTTACAATGATAATAGGAAAAAGTAAAACGGCAAGGTTAAGGGGGAGACGACCTCCCGTAGGTCCGTCAATGACTGCGGCTCTTCTTATGTTGCGTGTTATACATAATTTAAAAAAGTGGCTCTTCTTAGGAAAAAGGTTGCCGACACCGACCCCTGACCTAACCCATCGTGATCTCTCAAATGTTTATTCTGAGTATGATTTTACACGAATTGATAAACACGAAATTAAATTAATTCATGTAAATAATAATAAACATTAAATTAAAAGCCGAATACAGGGTTTTTATTGTTATAGTTATAATTTATGCACCGCAATTGAAATTTCTGAAATTTTGCTTTTAGTATTTCACAAACGACGTATATGCGAAGCGACGCAACTTATGACGAAACATGTTCCTTAATTGATTGGCGACGTATATGCGAAACAACGTGTGGCGGGGCAACGTATAGCGGGGTTTTACTGTATCTATCTTTCCTCTCCTCTCCTCTTCCCATCATTCTCTTTATTCAACCTCCTTACTTCTTCCACTCATTTCTCACTCCATATCATTATTTCATGCTCTTGTAATTTCTCCACTTCCCGTTTCTCTCTCTCTCTCTCTGTCTCTTCTTATCTCCAGCCATCTTTATCAATCTCCTCAATTCCTTCTTCCTCTCTTCCATGATTCCTCTCCTTTTACTTCTCTCTCTCCAACTCATTTTTCATCATTTTTCTTTCCGCCTCTTCTCCTCTCTTCGTTCTCTCTCTCTCTCTAACACTCTCTCCTCTCTCTCTGCTCTCTTACTTGCTGCCTCTCCTGCTTCAATTCCTCCCATCTCTCACCTTTTCCTCTTTTTTTTTTAGCTCCTCTCTCCCTTCTCGCATTCCATTGCTTCCTTCCGCCTTCCTCGCTCTTATCTTTCTCCCTATCCCTGAATATATCCTACATATCCTTCTTTCTAATTACGTCTACCGTACCACGTTAAATTGTAATTAGAGGTTGATTTCCGCATTATTCGTATCTGTTTCATTTTTTAAATTCATTTTTAGTAATATTACGAGTTTATTACCATTGCCGTGATTGTGTTTTGTCGCCATGTATAATAATTTATTCTGATGTAAGTGGAAATTGGGTTTATATTGCAAGCCTCAACTTCGCCGAAAATAAAGGCGTATATCTGTATATAATACCAACGTACATTCACTTTTTCTTACTTCCACTCCTTCTCCATCTCTCTCTCTCTCTCTATTTCACTTTCTCCTTCCATTACTCGTTTCCCCCCTTCCCCTCTTTACCCTCCTTCGTTCTATATCAATCTCCATCGCCCCATTCCTTGCTTCTTCTTCCTTCAGTCCCCTTTCCTACTTTTATTCTTTATCTTCACCTACCTTCTCTTTCTCTCTCTCTATCAGTGGTTCCCAACCGGTGTGTCACGACGCATTAGTGTGTCGTGGACGAGGTCCAGGTGTTTCGCGAAAATTTAGAAAAAAAGCTCAAATTTCACATTAATTTTTTAAAAATTGTTATTCGGCAGATTTTTATTTCTTTTTATTTATTTTTTTAAATGAATATATATATTGATTTCGTTGCACGTACTCTGAAATGACCTCGGTAATATTTGTACTGGGGGTGCCGTGGCGTAGTGGCGTGGGCGTTGGCCTGCTACGCTGAGCATACAACCAACGGTGCGAACCGGGTACGATTCCTGCGAAAGTAGGGTTTTTTCAGAGGTTTAGCGGCCCCCTATTTGCGTGTTTAGAGGAGAGCCCGCGAATCAGCGCTCCGTCTTTCGGAAGGGACGTAAAGCCGTCGGTACACTTCGTGCTTCTCGTTAAGAGTTGGCTAATGCCGGCACCGGGTTTATCTACTCTTCTTGCTTTGTGATTTAGACTGAGAAGCCTACTAGCGCTGGTAGTCGTTTCGAAGTCACAAGGTCCCTCAATAACAACAACATAAACATTTTGTTATATTTATGATGTTTTATTCTTAAATGATGAATTTTAAGTATTTTTATTATGTCTTAACCGAGAAAATTGACTTTTTATTTCATGGTGTGTCAGGATTATTTCATGGTGTGTCGCGAGAGCAGGATCATTTAAAAAGTGTGTCGTCAAAGCGAAAAGGTTGAAAAACACTGTTCTTACGCCTTCATCTCCTTGGAGATCTCTCCCCCTCCCCCCCTCCCCCCACATTTCCATCACCATATCCCTCACTCTCTTTCCTTCCCGCTTCCTTCACGAGAACCACGCATCCAGGGCACACACTCTGGGGGAGGAAGTGACTGCCGTCTATCGCCGGAGTATGGTGGAGTTCAGGAGGAGGAGGAGCGGTGGAGGAAGGAGGAGAGGCCAGTGGGTGGAGGGTGGGAAATGGAGGAAGGAGAGATCGTAAAGAAAAGGGAGGAAGAATTGGAGGAGGAGGAGGAGGAAGGGGAGGAAGAGAGGGAGAGAAAGACGGGCGAGAGTGGGGGAAAATTAGGAGACGAGAAGAAAGCGTAGAGAAAGGGGAGAAAGTGGAGTTACAAAGAGGAATGGAGAGAAAAGAGAGAGACAGACAAACGACTTTATTTAGGGCGAAATTGAGACTACATAGTCCCTTACTACAGACAGAGAGAGAGAGAGGAAGGGAGGGAGGATGATTAAGTCATCAAAATAATGATAATTTTCAGTTTCTGTCTTTTTGTCTGTCTTTGCAAATAATATTTCAACTCATCGATTGGTGCTGCCACCTTGCGGCAGTTATTATAACTGCTAGGAGCTTTCAGAAGACGGTCAGGCTATTTCCTCATTGTTTTATATTTTTTTCCATTTTTGTTATATGTTTTCAATTGTTGGTGATAGAAATCTATTACCCAACATTTCTATCTATAATTCTTCTGTTGATATTTCAACGGGCATTACACTAGTGTGAAAAAAAGAGAATAGGTTAATGAAAGGGATGAAAAGAGTAAACTGGAGAATAAGAGTAGGACGTAGGAGTGGCCAAAATGGAATTAAGGAAGGGAAAGAAAATGGAAAAGAGAGTGAGGAAACAGTCGAAAGTGTTGTGTGGGTAGAAAATGGGGGGAGGGAGGAAATGATTGGTCGACTAAAGAAGAAGGATAAAGGGAAATATAAGGGTGAGTAAGGCATATAATATGTGCTAGGAATAAATTTTGAAATGAGGGTTAGATCAGCGTCTTTGAATAGGGCGAAGTCGAGACATGTCTCTTTTTCAATTCGATCCTGTGTCACTTTACAGGCATTAAAATAAATTTAATGTACGTTATAGCGGAAATGAAAGAGGAAGAATATTTACGGGAGAAAACTAACAATAAGGATATACACATTAGGAAACCCCCCACCGCAGGAAAACACCCTCACCAGCTTGTAAAAACCTACTTATGATATAATTAAAAGTTTGAGAGTAATATGGAGAAAACAGCAAACGCCGATTTACTAATAACACAAACATTAAATAAATAAGTATGAAAAGATAGTCTCAATAGCTTATTAAATACCTACAGCAGCAAAACGAAGAAGAATCAACTTATACAGGTGCACATGAATATATATTCGTGACAGGAAGTAAAATTATTATAGATAGATGCAAAATTCACAACCAAACCTTTTCGATGATTCGCAGTGGATATTTATGTGTTCCGCATTCGTATGTGTTAAAAATGAAGGCCTGCAACTCTGAAGTTGGATAAGTCGAATTTTTTTCTGCCTTCCCTTTATGTTCGTGTTATAGAGGATTGGCCTTTGGAAGCTAATATGTTATATATAGCCTCAGATCAATGGCGAGTCATAGAGGACGAATATTTACGTCCCATGGTACGTATTTTTATTCCATCAAAGTGAGTGAAGATGGTTTTTAATGCGGTGTACACAGCGACAGTACGCAGGTTTTTCTTTTCAATAATAACGCGTGCTTACGAGTCGGAGATTAAAGGATTTAAGTCCACGGTCCGCTTTGACAGCACTTCCGAGTGGGCCGAGGGGTAGAAATAAAACTGCGCAACTCGCACCTAAAGTAAAGCAACATTAATATACAAAGCGTATGGTAAATTTAGATTACTATCACTGCATTTCGTTAAGCATGAACAGATAAGCGTGTGACATCTCCTTCGATACATCGAATGTACGATATATCCGTGTTCGAGGTTCGATTATTTTCCTCGAGAGAGAGAGAGAGAGAGATTAAGTTTTATCGTCAACTGTCCTTAATATTTTGAGCAATTTTCGAGACACCTGCCATTTACTAGCACCGTAATAACACGATTTAAAACATTTACTTCTCGTTCCCAAATAATCGAATAGGAAACAAAAGAAGTATTTCTTGCGTCTAGCAAACTATGTCACGCCAAAATGATCGATTAACTGGTCAAAGGGAAGTTAATTTTAGTAAGCGCGGAATAAATATCTAGGAAAGAATATCTTGCCGGAGTGAGAGAGAGAGACGAGGCAGACATGGAGAAAGGAAAGGCGAGTGCTTCCTTTCAATCTGTGGTATCATTAAAAAATGACGTTTTTTTCACCCCTTATTCCCCTTTCCTTCTCTCTATCCCTCCCTTTCTCCCCCCCCCCCTCTCTCTCTTCCTCCCTCTTCTTATTGGAATCGTTTTTGCCTCCGCACATCCCCTCGGGGACCTTTCCGAAGGGGCATCTACACTCTATACCCCTCTCCCTCCCTCTCCTACCGCCACTTTGAGGCGATCCGGGGCATCTTCCGTGGGAAGAGGATCGGAGGGGATGTATTTTAGAGGAAGTGGGAGAGAGTAGGAGTTGGAAAGAGGTAAGTAAGAAGTCGTCTGCACCGCCCTAGTTGTCGAATGATCTCGGAAGGAGGAGGATAGGATAGGGAGAAAGGAGTTTACGTTTGACTTCCGCTCGGTTTTACTTTTTTTTATTTTATTTTATTTTTCAAGACCTCCATTTGCCTCGAAGCTTCGCCGCTGAAATCACAGAGGACGCTAGCATCCTCTCTCTCCCTTTTTTTTCCCCCATCCCGCGGCGCGGGGGAAAGGAGCGCGCCTTTTTATAAGAAAAGCCGCGCTTCGGCTTGCGTGATCGGGATTTATTACACGGCACGACACAAAATATCGTTTTTGTTTATTTTTTTGGTCTTAATGGCATGCTCGAATGTTGCCTTTACATGTTTGTACGAAACGGTAAAGATTCGGATAAAAGATTATCAGGACGTCAATGACAGAATAAGCGTTTTATATAATGGCCTTTCTCCAGTTACCTAAAATATTAAATATCTCGATTTAAAAATCAATCAATCAATCAATGATTCAGTAGATAAGCGATCTTTAAGTGGGGACCGATAAGAGGCGAAAATAGATTCCCACCATCGAGTAGAACCTCAAGCGAAACAAAAAAAATGTCTTACTTGTAGAACATTCGAGTTATAGAAGAAAAATAACACGAAAAAGATTTTTTCCCGTAAAATGGATTCACAATTCGAGTCATGGAAAATTCGAGTTATAGACAGACTTATTAAAGCTGTATTCAGATTTCCTCCAAATTTGTTTTTTTTATCACCAGGAGCTCCAAAAGGCGCAAATACGTCAATGAGCTTGTCTCGTTTCCACGATTTCTGTCGTTTCCCAATATGCCAACCTCTGACCACCTTTTCCTTCGCTCCAGTTTCCATTTTCCTCCTTCGCTTCATTTTAAAAAAATTTTCTTCCTTCCTATCTTTGCTTTTATTTTGTGCCACGGTCGCTACTTTTGAGCATCGGCAGTTAAAATCAAGTTATGCCTTCGTTTCGTCCGCTTTGTTAATGAGCCTATAAGCGTATTAAACTGGGAGAGGTTTTGGTACTCGTCTGTTATCCCCCCGCCATGCTTTTATTTACCTAGTAACCGAGGATATTGGCGAGCCTTCGGCTCGCTTTGTTTTTAGATTATAATACCTTTTATATCGGGTGTCGCAGTCTCCGGGCGCTACCGCGCCCTTCGCCTCTCTGGAACGAAGCAATCCCTCACCATTGGCCGGTGATCGGGTGGGTAAATGTCGCCACAGGCAGATCCGTCATGGGTTTGCAAGTTGTCGTTTAAGTAAAAGTTATTGAATCTATGTAATTAACAAATATCAGATCCAGCAAAAATAGTATATTTTATTTAAGATATCCAGTTCATTTCACGCACTATTAAAGTGGTAGTTTTTATCTTCAAAGTTTCTATTGTGTCAGCCGGAAATATAGGGAATGAGATTTTTACGGAAATATACGTTTTAGGTGTCGCTGAATCCGAAAAAGTGGTTTTTGCAATGCCGTCTGTCTGTCTGTTACTGGCTCTGGAGCCTAAAGGTTAGAGCGAAAATGAATGAAATCTCGTACTTAGGCATTTCATCATACTGAACAGAGTATATATAGAAATGGTTGACATTGATAAATAATTAAGAGTAGTTTATTCTACGCATTTTTAACAACAATTCGATTTTCTCAAAAATGGTTTTAACGATTTTGATCAAATTTCGTACAGTTACTTAAGTTTACGTCTTCAATAATACTGTATAGTTCATATTTCTCAAAAAATGAATATAAGGCTAGTTTATTCTAGACAACTTTAACAACAATTCGATTTTCTCAAAAACGGCTCTAATGATTTTGATCAAATTTCGTGCAATTACTTGAGTATACATCTACAATAATACTATGTATTTCATTTTTCTCGATGAATGAATATAAGACTAGTTTATTCTTGGGAAACTTGAACAAAAATTGGATATTCTAAAAAAAGGCTCATACGATTTTCATTTTCTAAAGATAACTAAACGAGGCATTAATATATGAAAAAGTTTGTACAATGTATGTTGTACCGATTTTTCTTTAAGGTGAAACCTGTTATTTTTATCAATTTAAAAACACATAATATGTAGATTACGAGAACTTCCGTGATTAAGAAATTAGTCATGATATTCCAGAACAGTGTATGGACAATGTCATGCATTGAAAGTCGACTCTCTCTTTACGCATTTGCAAATTTTATTCCGTAAATTATTTTGTATGGACTACATTCAGAATATATGTAATGATGTTATGTCTAAATATAAAATTATTCATTAATTATGTAATTAGTAAATAATCGCATTCTCCACGAATATGGGAACTGATACTTGCTTATTTTTATGTACGAAAATTCTCATGCCATTAACCTCTTTAACATAATCTCTTTCTCTCCATTAAGTTCAAGCGAAACTGAATGAAAGGTTGATCTTTATTGGGACGCCAAAATCAAAATGTATTTTTTTGAAAAAAAAAGTAATTCAGTTAATTTAATTCAAATTTTTCGAAAGGTTCACATCTAAGGGAGATAGTGGCAAAAACAAACATTTCTTCTATATAATAAGGTTGAAAATTTGTAAATCTCACCTACAAAAATCGAATTACAGAAAGAGCGAGCTACATAATTCTCCGTCGACACACAAGAAAACCAACGAGATGAAATATTGTCCACTTTTATAGTTATTAAAGTTCTAGTACGTGTACTGTATATGGGAATGCATGGGTTACGCTACTTAGTCTTCGTTTGTCTCAATAAGGACAGAAGCGCTAATTTAATGACATTTTAAATAATACTTTGAAAAAATTAGACGAAATTTCGAAAATAATCTTACGCATAACAGTTCATAATTTATTTTTTTCTCACAGATGCTTGCACACGCAGACACCCCCCTCCCCCTCTCCCCCCCACACACACGCACGCATTGAAAGATATCTTGAGGCGATTCTCACGTCCGAAAAATCGCGCGTTTTATCTTTCCTCGATGAAGCGAATGTAATATCTGACGCAATACTCCCCCGTTCTCGTAATCGACTACAGAAGATGGGTTGGGCACAGCGAGTGGAAACTTTTTTTTAAGCCATAAACATAACTCACTCAAGAGAAAATAAAATTAAAAAAATAATTTTAAAACGTTTAACGTTACATGCGGAGGATAGTTGAGAACGCCATAACAGGTCAGCGTTCCCCTTTTCTGTTCCTCTTGCTCGCCCAGCTTCCCACCCGCGTAGGTAAGTTAAGTGCTCTTGCGTGCGGAGTAGAGAATGCATTTGTTCCTGCGTTCGAGAATGAAACAAATGAGCTATCGATGCGGCGATCCCAACAATCAGAAAAAACAACTCGCAATTCCCGAATAAAAAAAAAGCTAGCGATCAAGAGGGGATTTCTCGATTGAGAAATTGACTTGTTTGTCTTGTTCCATTACACTTCGCGGGGCTTTATGCGAAAGCAAGTTCTATTTATTTGCTCGCCACGAACGTTGACCCCGCTTTCACAACTTTTTAAGGAGTGGTTTAATAAGATTTTTAACGTCCGAAATAAATGTCTAGGGTTTTTATCGTAATTTTTGTTCCTTTTTTTAACCTCCATAATTTCCCAGGAAAGTTCTGTACCGAGCGCATTATATCAAGTGTTTCTTAGTTTAAACCGATACTCCAGCAAAATTATCCTACGTTACAGATTGGGTTGTGTCTAATGGATTGGTATTTAAAGTGTATTTTATGTAGGGTGTTCAGAAAGTCACTGCGCACTACATAACTAAATTGTTAATGATAATCACACGCGCTACACGTGAGCCAACTGCACAGATACCTTTCCAAAGGCTCTGTACATTTATAAAAATGCGGTAATACCTCGTTTTTACGATGTTAATGCGTTCCATGACGTCAAATCGTCATCGTTAATGTCGTTAATAGAGGTAGAAATAACATAAGTGGCATTGGGGTGCATTTCGGGACTTCAGAGAAGAGGAGACACGGGGAAATATCATCAAGCGCACACAAAAATAATAAAAAATATGTGCCTTAAAACATTAAACGTGAAATGATTAGTTCAAGGGTAGATTAAATAAGGTAATGAATTGATAGGTCTTACTGAAGTCCTGCTCATCCGGATTGGCAGCGATGGAAGTCGAGATGGCAGGAATTACACGAGAGTAGGCCAGCTGGTATTGCGAGTTGTCGACTACTTCCTGGGAAATTCATGCTGCGACAGTGACAATAAAATTTTACTCTTTTTAAACTATTTATATTGTCTCGGGAGTTTTTCCTTAATTTTTAGATTTGCTTTGCAAAACTTATGCCGACTTCGTTGTAAAGGGGCTCAATTCTCAGAGGATTTGCTAACCGAGGTACTAAAAGGGTTTGTGTATGTCATCATAACGCGATCCCATTTATTTTATCGAATATTAAAATAAACCCGAAAAGCTATTGAGATAAAAAAAACTACCAATATTTATCATATGGAATTCTTTCCATATGATAAATATTGGTAGTAAACTTTTATGTTAGCTACTCGTAAATTATTTTTCAGAATTAATTCTTTTTACTGTGAAATTTGGTAGCGTAATTTATGAATTGTTCCAGTCTGTGATCTGTCGATAGGAACTATTCATCACGATCTTACCAGAACTGCTTTATTCGCGCATAAAATTCGTCATTTAATTTTGCAAGAGCTGTAGAGTTGTGGGGGTGAAAATTGTGTATTTATTCATATGATCAAAATCCGTTCGAAAAATTAAGTCGAACACTGTAACAGACAGGAAAACTTGGAAAAAATGCACATAGTTGGTAAATATAAAATAAATAACTTACGCATATAAAATAAACTAACAATAACATGTTATTTTAAAGGAGACTTGACATATGCGACCTTAAAGACAGTAATTAGTTAAATAACTTACACACATAAAATAAACTAACAGTGACATTTTACTTCACGTACTAAACCTTAAAAACAGAAAAACAAATGAAAAACTTACGCAGATTAAACAAACTAAAATTAGTTTTTCATTGCAATTGAAACTTATCGTGCACAACCTTAAAGTACTCACATTTGCACATGATTACAGCAGATTATTCAAGTGATAACAGCGTAAAATAATTTCTTCCAATATTCAACGAGAGAAAATGGAGCACGGGCTGTTCATCTCATCAAGAGGATGCTGCGGTTGCTCAAATAATGAAAAAAATCTCGATACGACGTGTTTCTTACCTCTTATGTCGAATTTTTGTTGGTTTCAAGTATGTATTTAAAAAAAAAACATGTTATACGAAGTGCACACACAAAAATTGTATCTGTCGGCTACGTTTTTGCGTAACGCGTCATTTCCAACATTCACAGTCCAAATGATGGAGAAGTGTAATAAAATGCGCGACGGGAGCCAAACTCGTGACCGTTCCAGCGGAGAGGGCCCCGTTAAAAAAAACAGGACCCAAGAAGAAGCGAATGGAACAGAAAAATAAAGAACGACTTTTCGGGAAAGACGTATGTATTCCTTTCTAAATGAAAACATCAAGTAGTGTTATGAAAGGCGTATAATTAAACTTGCGTTCTTCTTGTATTATTTAAAGAAATAAATAGCTCCATTGAGAAATATAAAACTCAAAAATAATTTTTTAAATATGTCTCTTTAATAGATTTTTAAGGCGTTTTTTTTTTAGAAAATGGGCTTATGCGTTCACTTTGGCGTCTGTCAATCCGTCTGTCTGCCTGCGCACTTAATTAAATTGAAATCGTGACTAAACCGTAAACGATAGAGAGGTGTAATTTGAAGTGGAGATATCTGTATCTGCTGCCATTTGCTTTTCTCTAGATTTGAGTTTTAGTAAATATACAGGGTCCAATAAATTTTTTTAAATATCTCCAAATGTATAAAAGACGGAAAGCTGACATTATGAGCAGATACAATTTCCACGTTGATGCCACTTATTCTTGAAATAATTCGAGTTTTGAAAATTTTATAGAGGCGGATAGAGATTTTAAAAAATTAAAAAACCGCTAATTTGTTATCCATGTTCATTGATAACACTCTACTTGATTATAATCTACTATCGGTTAACTGCCGCTGATGGTTGCTGCTTTGTGCAGCCTAAAGAGGAATATGGTATTCTGGACAGTGGCGGATTTAAGGGGGATCGCACTTAGCGCGCGCCAGGGGCCCATTGAAATAAGGAGCCCCGAAAAATGTTTTTCTATATAATATCAAAAATATTAAATATGTCATTTTAAAAACGGCGTAGAAAAATTCTTTTTTTCCTCTGTAATACTTTATTTACTAATGCGATCATTAATAGAGGTTAAATAAAGTGGAAGTCGTTTCGTGAGGTTTCAGCAGATACAATATTTAGATTGCAGGGCCCCCAATTGTTCAGCGCCAGGGGCCCCAATAGTTTAGCACCAGGGGCCCCAGAATGCCTAAATCCGCCACTAATTCTAAACCTTTTTATGACTATCGAAGAGACAGTTTATCGATATGTTTTTAGCTACAAGACAAGTTCGATAATTCTCTCTCAAATATTTAATGCAATTCGACATGTTCGTATTTTTTCTGCCCTTAAAATATAAGGCGAACCGATTACGTCTCGCGAAATAGAAAGTCAAGCCGTTAAAACAGCTCAAAATCGTAACATGTGAGCATTTCAAGTCTTTCACCCACACGCACACTTAGTATTTTCAAACTCCGGAGAGACGCGGAACATCCTCGATTTTGAGGTCGCATTTTTTTATTCTCCGTCCGGCGAAAGAGAGGGTGAGGGAAAGAGAGGGGAAAAAATAAATTAAATAATAAAAAAAAACGTTTTCGACCAGTTTTGACCCGTGAAGAATTTTTGCTCGTCACGTCGACGTTGGGGCATTTAGAAAGGAGAAGAGTAACAAGACGACCCACAAAAAACGCAAAAAAAACAAGTCTCATCCCCTCTCCCCCAATTCTTCCCCTCTTTCTCGCTGGTAAAACTTACCAAAAGAAAAACACTCGCGATAAAAAACATAAAGGATCGAATTCTATTTCCCCTTGCTATACACTCGCTTAATTATTCGGCGGAATTTCTTCTTTTTTTTTTCGAGGGACGAAGGAGAAAATACCAGTTCGGGCGAAAAAATAAAAATAAATAATAATAACCGGTGGAAGATCTACTTTGAACCCGATGACCCCTTCCAATTCCACGCTCTTTCTCTCTCTCTCACTCTGGAAAGGATCGAATCTGCCTGGAGAAGATGGTTGCTATGTTATATAAAAAACTTTGATGTAATATAGGACTGTTAGCTTTATGAGGAAGAACGCGGTAGGTGTTTTCATGCAGGTTCTTGCTCGCTCCGAAGAAGAAGCATCCGTGGAATAAATCGATCGCTCTAGCGGATTGCGTTATGCTTTTTATTAACCTGTCCACCTCCTTTTCTCTCTCTCTCATCTCGTACCCCTTTCTCCAGTTCCCACGCATCACTTCGGCGCTATATGCGGACGTTTCCTTTCTCTTCTCTTGGAAATGAGGATGCCGGACTGCTGCCCCTTCCCTCCCTTCCTGCCCACCCCACCCCCGCGTTCACCTCCTCTCATTCCCCCTCCTTCCTACAAGGTTTTGCCTCCTCCACACACACACACGATCACTAACTCCCGACCTCTCTCTCTCTATTCTCTCATCTATTTGACCCAATCCCATTCAACCTTCCGTCCGACTCAAAAAAACGGTAAACTGTTGTTCCAAGTGACCGTACAAGGTTAAATAAATGTGACACTTGTTCGTAAGACGCGCGTAAAAGTTAATTATATGTGGTCCCGAATAGGGTCTTATTTTTTTTACGCGTGTGACGCAAGAAAGCTCGCGGAGCACGGGCGCGGAAAAAGTGATTCTTTTTTTTCCTCCTCCATTTGCTCCCCGCGGATTTGCCCAGCGCGGCCTTTACCAAGGACGTTACCCCCACGTTGCGCAAGGACCTACTGTATAAATATGTAACGAGTATTTTGTATCTTACGCGAACATTAATATGCGTGAATTACGGTGTGTATAAATTTATACACAAAAGTACACGTCTAAATTATTTATGTACCTAACTTCTTATATTTGTTTCGGATATAAAAAAACAAAGTGTGATATTATACAAATGAAATCAAACTATGTAAATTTTCACTTTAGCTGACGTGAATATTTACGTGATCATTTTGATTTCGTTTTCTATTCGTCTTAAAGTATTTTAAGTTCATTGGATTTCGCAGTTTTATCCACACTACATATTTCTGTGATTTTTTCCTTGTTGTGGTTTTTTTTGCTTAAGTTCTGATAGCTAATCACTCCTAATTTGTCCCTGCAAACTGCATTCATTCTCAAATATGTATCATAATGTACATACCTATTATTATTTTATCTTATATTATTGTGAATATGCCCGATATACGGTTCGATGCCAGAATAATATCTCACAATCTCGTATTAATAAATGCTGCTATTATCAATCTATCTCTTAAATGTCCGCACATCATATCATGTCCATATTGCCACATCCTTCCTATCTCTGACGTATGCGCAACTACACCTAAATTATAAACTTCCATTCCATCAGTACGATTAGTGGCAGGAATTGCGGATCAACAAACACGCCTCAATTTCTACTTTGATTCTCGTATCGCGGTCCATAATAGTCAATAGGAAAAAAACGAACATCTGCATCGTCCTACAACCGGTATTACATCTTCGTGATCGTGCCTTTCGGGCATTATGGGCGAGGGTGTCTATTAGTCTTAAAACTTTCTCAAGCAATTCCACCTACCTGTTCTTCTGTTGTAAAAAAAATAGTTTGGCGTTCCTCCAGGACATCGGTTCCCAGACTTCATGCTTCTGCGACCCCCTCTGTTACAGGAACTGACCTTACCGAGACCCACTTAACCCCATCAACCTACCGATAAACAATACAATTTAGAATCGAGTTCACAATATTATAAACATATATTCTGTTTGCTTAAACATTTTGTATTCATTTTACGCTCATACACGAAGTATAAATATTAAACAAAGGCGTTCCCTTTTCTCGACATCCAGTTTGGAAATCACAGTTTATGGAAGCCTATTAAAAATACTCATTCTGAATTTTGTACATAGACTTTTTTGTTTCTAACCGAAATATTTCTAGGCCCTAATGTTCGACCACCCTACTGTTGCAGATCTCATATGCCTCACGCGTATTCGACCTGCTGCCTGGCGGAAGATAAGGAATGCATATTTCTCTCTCCCTTTTTCCACCTCACTCATTTCCCTCTAGCCCCCCTCCCCCCATTTTCTCTCCGCTATCCCTTACGTATCCAACCATCATCTCTCTTTCTCCCTCTTCCCAAATCCGTTCCATCACACTTTCCATATTCATCCCCGTCATTTTCCTCCCCTATAATGTACCACCTTCCTTCCCATATATTCCTCCTCCTCCTACCCACCCCATCCATTCGTGGCCAATATCCATTCATTCTCCTCCGTGCCCTCCATCTTACCCTCCCTCCCTCTCCGTAACCTCCGCCTCCCCTTCTATACTTTTCTGCCGCCCCAGCCTCCCCGTAGAGCTGGATGCGGGGGCGAAGAGGGGGGAGGGTGGCTGAAAGAGAGAGAAAGAGAGGAGTGGGTTAAGGGTTGCGCAACAAGGGAAAGTGGTCTCTATCGGGCGTCCGTGGGTTCTCTTCCGGGTTGGGGCAGCGGAGGTTGAGGAGAGAGAGGAAGGGATGTCGGAATTGGGTTTAGCGTTTCGGGGCCGCCCTCTTTAGAGAGAAAGAGGGGCCCACACTGATGATGGCGGTTCACCTCCCTCGCCAGAGCGAGAGGGGGGGGAGGGAGAGACGGGGGGGGGGGGGGCACCCTCCCTTCCCATAATTCCTCGCTGCTGGCGCGACCTCATTCTGGGGCTACCCTCTCAAATATCGCACCTTTCTCTCCCTCCCTTCTCTCTCTCTCTCTCTCTCCATCCTTACTAATGTACAACTTACTCTCTTTTATTTTTCACTTCCATATTCTCTTCGAATCCGCTCCGTTCTCGTGCATAATGCAATCTTTCCTCTAAGGAGTCGTCGCCTCCCTCTTTCTACGATGGGATATTTAAATACAGTGGAACTTCTAAGCTAAGCTGGCATTGTATTTATGTAGTGCTTTATTTTGTGAGTTTCTGTTTTATTTTTATTCCTTGTGACGTCATTACTGTTTGTAATTGGCAATGGAAGACTGCCTAATCTCACACTATCCGAAATGTAGACGAATACCTATATATATTGAGGGCAAGTAGGTGTTGAAGGAAACCCAGTGAGCACTTACTAGGAGAGCCGATGAGGTGTCGGACACATCTGTGTTGTTGTCTCTCTTGTGCTGACGAAGAGATCATCCCGAAAACTTCATCAACGTCTACAAATATATTCTCTCCGACACCTCAGCGGTTTTCCTTTTTTAGTAAGTGCTCGCTTGGTTTCCTTCATCACCTAGTTGCCATAAATATCTTTATTTACCTTTCCTCTTCCACAAGTATCACCTCTCTTTCTCTCTCTCTCTACCTCTCTCTTTCTGCCTCTTCCTAACTCCATCTCTCTCTCCCTCTCTCTCCATCTCCCTCAACCTTCCATTCATTGATCGATCGTTTCATTGTCTACGTTCCCGCGTCTCGCACCCGGAGTCGATTCGGACGGAGCGATAGGCGAGGATAATGAGGGCGAAGAAGGAAGACGAGATTCACGGTTTTTCCGACTCCCATAGACTCTGCCAATTCGCAGCTATGAGACAGTCGTCACACGCGCGTTTTCCATTTAAGGTTCTCGTTCAAATTAGGACTTGCGTTAAATAATTACGAGTCGGGAGAATTTTTATCGGAATGTTTCATTCATGAATCGATCGAGATCGAATGAGGTCGGGACTCGATTGATCAAACTTCGAGGAAAGACGGGTAAAGGTCGATTTAAAGAAACTTCAAGTTATATAGAAATTGTTTCCAGTGTATGCGAATACCGAAGAGGAAAACACGTCTATTTCGGATTATCGAAAATTCGAATTACTGCCGTCCGAGTTAAAGATATTCCATTCCTATTGCACGTTTATATTTTTTTAAATGGATATTCCTATAGCTATTTATATCACTTATTAAATAAACCTCGGTAAACTTATAAAAACAGAAAAACAAATAATGTTATGAAAAAGTACGAAATATTTCTATTGAAGCATCGATGCTAAATGTTTAAAGATCGCAAAAAAATATTATACTCAATGTTTAACACTGAACAGCGCTTTACTTTTAGGATTATAATATAACCAACAAAAATTATATTTCACAGAATACACGAGTCAATACAAAAATGAATCTTCAATCATTTATTTATGTCACATGGAGCAAATTCATTTTAGTACACTTTTTTTTAAGCGTTCCGTTCGTTTCTCTTCTTTCCATTCAATTTATCAAACTGTTTTACACTAAAATTGGTTATATAACGTGAGAGCAGTTTGGGAAGAAGTATTTCAGACGCCTTTTTTTACCTCTCTCGTATTTCCGGATAACTTTTTAGAAAACTTAACTTAAAGACGATACAGTTAGTCCAGAGATTGATTTTTCGGCATTTCCTTCCCTGTGAAAAAAAGAGCTCCACGAAATTTTTTTCACTTTTCATTTCTTATAAAAATATTGTTTTATCGCTCATTTAACCTTGCAGGCGTCCGTCATTTACAGCGGTTCCCGTTATTTACCACCCCGTCATTCCGTTACTCGATTCAGTTTTTTGAATGACGGCGAAACATTATTGTTAAGTGCAATGAGATTCGCTCGAACGGTTATACTCGTATTTCTGATAGTTCGCTTACTTGCGTCGTAAATTACTTTGAGGATTAACGTATTAAGTGGACGCAAAAAACGTCTTAAGAGAGGAATGAAGAGTTACATGGCGACGTAGAAGGGAGGTTAATTATAATTACCATAGTCTATTATTCATGTAGTAAAAAATTAAGAGTTATATAATTTGTGAAAAAATTACATAGCTACATTGGTTATGTATTTTGTTCTAAATAATACTCACGTTTTTTTATTTTAAAAATAGGAACAAATATTCATTCCTAGCCTGATTGAAATCAAAATATCCGCGCCTCAATTGAAATACACTCATTTTTTAAAAAAATCGGCGCTGATTTTATAACTTTTAGAATCTTTAAAAAAAAATCCATTTAAATCCATTTCACTCCATTAATTTTTATGTATTTTACAAACGTAAGGGAATTTTAAAATTTAACAGAAGCTTATGTAACCAATTAGTTGTATCCAGGCCTGCTGCCGCCAATGATCCATACTTTAATTCGATTTGTAACAGTCATTAAAGATAATGCTACAAGAATTTTTATCATGGTTTATATTTTATTATGATCTTTAATTTTGTAATAATTAATGCAGATAATATTCTGATTAACGCTTAAATCCCAAAGGATTACACTTTTCGGTATTCATGTCGCTTGCGGTCTATCAGCAGTGATCAAGTTGTGCGATTTCCGATCTTCTTTTGTCGTTTATTGCTAGGACGTGAAATGGCATCGCCTTGGCGAGCCTCAGGCTCGCTTTGTCTTTAGTCGGATGTATAGGTACCACTCAGGGCGCTAACGTGCCCTTCACTGCCCTGGAACGAAAGAAACCCTCACCATGTGAGCGGTGATTGGGTGGGTAAATGTCGAAAAAGGGAACGGTAGACCGCATACTTTAATTCTATTTTCTCCCTGATGTTGCGAATTACCCAGTCAACTTCTCCGATGCGATTTCCGATCTCCTTTTGTTTTGTTGCTGAACAAACGAACTACCCAGCCAACATATTTGTCATGACCTCTGGCATCGCAGAGTTAGCTTTCTTAAATTTTTCATAACTGTAGTTAATATTCTAGTATCATTGGTGTTACTCAAGTTGAATTCATAATTTATCACGTATTTGAAAAAAAAACCTTTACAATATCTCAGCAAGATATTTATTTTAATTAAATCATTCCTTCATGCCAATGAATTAATACCTCCTTCATAATTAAATTTAGCGGAAAAGAGGTTTATGATTTCCAATCATAATTTCACTGTAGTGTCTTAAATTTTTAGTTTCAATACCATTTGTCTGCTTCTCTAAACTAAAGCTTTACCTTTTTCATAAAAACGCAATTCGTTTAAGAATATCACATGCAGTACGAGCAAGCGGTCGTTTATGTTACCTTTTAATGGTACGAAATTCAATTTTCTAGAATCCGTTCTTGCCGAAGAATTCCACTAAATTGTATTCCAGGAAGTCATTACGTCCTATGGATTTCCGCGCCTTAGGCGAGTAATACGTATCTAGGATATTTATTAGTACTCTCTAGATGCACTTTGTATTTGGACCAATTATGAATCTCTTTGGGTTTAATTTTCCGCTAATTATACGGAAAATTACTTTGTTAGTCTGGACGATAATCCGTCGCCGTAAATGTATCGACAAATGTGACATCAATGGAATTGAAATCGCGGAGCAAACAGAATCCGGTTTTTGTAATTGAAACGTCATAATGTTATATTTACTGGACATTTCAGAGCGCTGTAACTCGAATAATCGAAGAAAGGCTGATTGAGAAGGGTCTGCGATTGAAAATATGGCAGCAGGGAAGTTAATTTTACCCAAAATAATTTCTGGGCATAATTAGTTTTTGTATATGTTACTATAAACCGTAGAATTTTTATATATGTATTTCATGCTTAAATACTTTACAAAAAATGGATGAAATAAGATATGCAAAACATAACTTTGAATGAAAATGATTTTTTTACCAGTTCTAGCATAAAATAAATTTAAATTCTACGATGTAGTGACAATAAAAAAATATATTATAGAGAAACGTCAAAATTACATTTAAAAATTTACGAGAAGTAAAAACATTTAAGAATCTTGGATATAAATTTAAGATATTTATTTCGAACGTAGATTAATAAAATTAGCCGAAATAATAATTCAGTCGTGTGTGTGTGTATGTATATATATATAAATCTATTTTCTCGTAAACCAATCCAGTCTCCAATTCGACATTAATATCAGTATTAATCCTCCGCTCGACAGGCTACGCCTGATAGGATGCAAATCCACTTCCTATTTCGGAGACTTCAACGACCGTAAGTCACCTTCCAGTCGATACGAAGTTTCTTTTTTTAAACGGCTTTTTCCTTTTCCGTTCGTTCTCTTCCAATCTTCCAAAGAGAGTCCATCTCCGCCGAGCGTGACATCGAGCCAGCGTGCGTGTGCGGTTTCTTTAGTAACAGACCCCGAGCAGTCCTTCCTAGTAGACGTCTCCCCGCACCTCATCTGGTTACGCCGCTAGCCGCTCCCTCCCTCCCTTCCTCCCTCCCTTCCTCCCTCCCTTCCTCCCCCCCATCCACCCACTCCTGGATTTGGCATCTCCAAGCAAATGCAAGAGAGTTTTGAAATCCTTTTACGGAGCAATGCGTGGAGCGGAGCCTAAAAAAGTAAAACTCACTGGGGGCCTCTCGCCTCGAGGGAATTTTATAGTATGAGGAAAGATGACGTGCGTATGCAACTGGGAAGCTTAGGTCGTAAATTTTGAAAAAGTATGTCCCGATTGCACTTAAAGGTAGGAGCGAGTTGGCGCTATCGCGTATTGTAATTAACGACGGAGGGAAAACTGATTTCTTATGCATAAGAGTGTTTACTTGAAATTTGATACGTGCTTGGATTCGAAACATAAGCGCTTTAAGAAAATTTGCCAAGGAACGTTTATTTTTCGCTCCTTCCTGTATTCGATGCAACTATTATAAACTAAGAGTTTATTTATTTATTTTATCTTACGCAAATCGCTTCCCATTTATTCTATATTAATACTTTAAATATCTGAATCATTTTTATTGGTAGATCGTTGTTGATTGACTTTAATTCATTTAATAAATTTGTCGCTATTTTTTTTTAATTTAAACAATTAAATTTTTATATTAACTTTAAAATAAAATGTTTTTAGTGGTTTCTGTAAAAAAATAATTCGCTTATGCGTTCGGTTTGTCCATCTGTCTGACGCATTAACTCTTCCTAAACGAAAGCATATAAGGGGCTTCGTTTTTTCGCCAACTGATTTAGTATTGTCTCGTTGTGCACCTTTTCTTGTGGTCTGTACGTCTGACACATGCAACAACAGCTAAACGAAATCAGCTTTTTGCCAATAGAGTCATCATTGACTCGTTGTGCACGTTTTCTCGATTTGTCCGTCTGTCTAATCGTTTTTTATTAAAGCGCTTTTTACTGCTTCGTCGGCTCTTTCCTTAAACTTGTTAATAATATTTTAATTTATTTTCCACAAAAATTTCGCGATCCCTTGCGTGACGTTTTATCTTTCGTAAATTATTCTTCCTTTATTGCTGTAACATAAAACTTAGATAATCTTGCAGTCTGACGCCATCGATAAAAAAAGACATCGAAAAGCGCAAATAGCCTGGTTATCTTTCAAGAGTCAAACGATTAGCGCCGTCCAACCCATCATCAAGCGTTATTGATTCGAAACTAGGCAGGATATGCGGCGAGCGTTCCTAATTAGAATTTCGATTTCGAAACAAACGAAGCGATCGATCGGATTAAATTCTAAGCCGACGAGAGTACGAAGTATACTGGCAATGCGGAAAAGGACTCTTAGCCCTAAAATGGAAACTTAACTCTTGAGACAGGGTGAGAGAGAGAGAGAAAGGAAGAGAATCCTTTCATTTCTACTTTCTTTGACTTTTACCGGACTGCTCGTCTCGCATGAGTTGACGGGGGGCTTTATTGGAGTTGTGGAGATGGGAGTGAGGGAGTTTTCAAATCGTTAGCTCATCCCGAATGACTCGAGGAAGTTGTATCTAGCGGCTATCTCTCCTCCAATCATCTCTCTCACAGACAGAGAGAGAGAGAGAGGCGAGGGATTTTAAGCGGGGAAGAAGTTCCATGCATCTCATCTCCCATCCTTTCCTCTCATATTCCCCCATCTCAAAAGCCAATGGGTCCTCTTACTCGCCGCATCGCCTTCCCTTTCGCCCTCTCACTCTTTCTTAAGCCGAAAGGCACGTCGAACGCATAATGTGGGACAGTTCCTGGACCATCACCGTACCCATCTGCTGCCGTCGTCCACGCGAGCGAGAGTGAGGGTTAAATATGTTATGAGGATGTTACCCAAGAGTTGGGAGTCCACTTTAAGGTGTTGCGTTTCCACTAAAAAAAATCCCAGGAGGTGGTTTGTTCATGTAACGAATGATTTCGGCTTCGCATGGACATTAAGGTTCATGTCCTGGTTCTTAATTGGTGGTTCTTGTGTTTTGCTGACAATATCACATTTCTAAAACTGGGAGATGCAAGTAGTTTTTAGCGATTTTAATTTAAAAACGATATTTTTTCTATTTAGTTAATATTTCGCTGAGAAGCATTTGAGTATGTTTTGCCAAATTTATAGTTTTAATAAATATATACTTATTATTTTCAAACATATTCTACGAGGACCGACTGCGCTATACAAAGACGAATTTTATAAAAAATACGTGATCTCACTTTTGCTTCGGTGAAATTTACGTAAACTTATTAAATGCATACTTAATATTCTTTAACGTGGTTGGGCATTTGGAAATAGACTTTTTCGTTTTTAAACGTAAGAGTCATTTCCTTGAATCGCAATAGGTTTAATGTACACTCTATGAATAGGAATTTATTTAGCTTTGATGCAAATAAACTTCTGAAAGGCTATCTAACTACGTGAATAAATTTGAATTTTTTTTGTACCTGTGTGACCTCATCGTCAATCTCGTGATAGTCATTTTCTCTTCGATCATCCATCCTCAATCACATTCTTTTATTTCCTACTTAAGTTTTGCAAAATTTTTAATTTTGAAATTACGTTAAAATTAAAAAACTTGATCATCCTCAAAAAAATACGCATTAACGTATTTCTTTCTTAATCTCAAAGGTAGCCAAATTAATTCTGTTTGCGCATGACTAAATTCTTGAATTTTATTCTCTCGAGAGAAAGATTCTATTCATAATGTCGCCAAAAATAAATTTGACAAAATCATTTTAAAATAATATATCATTGAAATAGATTTATCTTTAAATTATAATCCAAACTGTACAAAAATATTTTTTTATTCGCATCAATTTTTTTCATCAGTTCATTATTTATAATTTGTTGGGAATTAAAACAAAGACTTAGTATCGACGGTAATTTCGAAATTACGGAGAAAAGTAGAGGTTCTTGAGCGTTATGAAAGGGATGTCCTTAAAGAAGGACTATTACAACTTTGCATAAAATGTTGCGTGAAATTTATTCTCGCTTTGACAGCCTATAACTAACGCAACTCTTCGAAGATCTTGTACGTGTAATTGTTGGAGATCCCGTCTTTCCGGTTTCGATTTTTCTTATTCTGACCGCGGAGAAGCCCACGTACCTTTCGAAGCGAAGGATTTTCAGATTTATGCCGGCCGGTAAAAGTGACGATATGCCATCGGGGCAAGAATTTCCTATTTACTAACCTATTTGCCAATGCTTCCTGAGGACTATTGATCCATCGTTTATTTCCACGAAAAACTGGAAATTCTAGCGGCTACCGTCTGAGCTCAAGTTCTTCTATTTGCCAAGAAAACCAAATGGCATTATAATTGATATTCACTTCACTCGGCGAAGGCAATTAACATTTATTAGCAGCTGCGGCATGAATGTTATAAATAGTTTTGTTTCGATTTCCATCAGCATTAAACTAGTGTGAAAGTTTAACAGGATAAAGCACTCGGACCTTTGCTTTGATTTTATGGCATTTTAATCGATTCAAAATAATTATAATCTCTATAAATGCATGTTTTGCTTATTAAATTTGAATTTAATAATTTTATGATATTGCATTATTATTAATAAGAAATTTATCGATCATCACCGAAACTGATATTTTAAAAATAATTCATTTTGATGTTAGGAATATTTTCAAAACAGCTTTCCGAGGGACGGATGCACGTAAATTTCACTTGCGCGAAATTTATCGAACTGTTTATCCTGACCTAACGCCATTTAGTTTAGCGTCACTATAAAGACGTGCGTGTTTACATAAAATTTATTTTTGCCTACGGAATTATGGTTTCCCTCGACACCGGTCGCTATTATGGGAAGTACTTCCATAAGAGATACGCTTCATAGAAAACATTACCGTATTCATTGCGCAACTGCAAAAGGGATTATCGGAGGGAGAAGGGGAAAGAGAACTCGCCGGGGTATTTTTAAGCGGCTGCCTCGGGCGTTTGAGGCAAAACTCCGCTTTTCCTTTAAGACACCCAAGTCGCTTAGTTGTATAACAACACGGACCTTTTAAAGAACCATCTCACGAGTCAATCATCTCTCTCCGTCACCCGTTTCTACGCGACGTTATACGGATAAGACTCCGTTTCGCCGCAGAAACCGGAATGAAAAAAATATATATAACCTTCCTAAAACGACGGAGACTTGAACGACCGAATAAGTTACGACATCCTTCGTAGGGAGTGAGACGAAAAAAAACTTCCACTTGATTGAGACCGAAAGGATCGAAAATAAAAGCGTTTTTTCTCGTTTCCTCCTCGAAATTAAAATGGACTAAAAAAATATATATTCGTCCTACCTGCCATTTTTTTTCTCTCTACTTCTTACCCCGGAGAACACGACGGGATTCGAGAAATCCTCGGTTACGACGGGTAAATTAGAAATACGGATGCGTTTTTGTGTGTTTCTACAAATATACGAAGCGAACCACTTCCTGGATTCGATTCTAGGCACGTGCGGTGGTTTGAGATGACCGGAGAGGTTTTCTATAACTCGAAACCCCACCCTTCCTCCCCACCTTCTCTCCCCCTCCCCCCCTCCCAGGACGCCTGACGGTCCCAACGTCTGACACAAGCCTCAACGTCACCGCACCTTCCTCCTCCCACCTTCCCACCCCCTCTCTCCCTCCCTCTCCTCTCATCCCATAGCACGCGTCCTCAACTCGCCACACCCATGTATAACTTCTCCCGTGCAAACTAACTCGCGCACCTGACCGCACCGACCTTTTCCTCTACTACCTCTTCCCTTCCTCCGCCCCCCTCCCAAGCCCTCTTTTGATCCCCGCCCCCGCAGTCTCTTGAACCATCATCCGACCACCCTCGACCACCACCTCCTAGCGGCTCCTTGATGTGCCAGAATCTCTTAAACGCGTCGCCTCGGTCCACGAGTCGATTTGTTGCGCCGTCTGCGTACTTCCTGCCTCCTATTCCTCTAGAGTCTTTCACCGTCACCCGCTGTGATCCAATTTCCCGGAATACTTATTGCACGTGTTCGGCTTAACCCAGGTTTTCAATTCGTTCATTTCCTTGTCTTTCGCTCTTTCTTTTACCCTGTCTCTTTCCTCACTTTATGTCGTAGTTAAGAAGTTGCAGGCGTATTGAATAACAAAACATGGAAATATGGCTTTTAACGATTGATAAATTGATGGAAAGAATCGATCATAAGATCACTATGCGGACAGGTAAAATGGAATGTTGGGATTAAATTCGAAGTATAGTTATGAATCGTGAGGAATAGTCCGCTACTAGTTCATAGCATAATTTTTCTCTTGTTTCCAAATTATTCCCAATGATCGATAAATTCAAGAATATGCGCTTAAATGTCAAAGTTTGAAAAAGTAAACACACATTAGGTATCTCCAATAGCCCTCACAAGGTTATAAAAATATCACTCCTAAAATGTGTAATTAATTTTTTCAAATTTTACATCCTTGAATTTATCAATTGGATCTTAGGCATAATGTGGGCTTGATGATTCTTTGAAGCTTATAATAATGAATTGACTTTATTTTTCAGTTTATTCTTCAGCATTTCTTTTGGTTGCCTGTCGAAAGCAATGGAAATACGAATGGTTATTATTCTTCTGTAGCGGTTCGATTGAAAGCTATAATAACAGACGAAGGAAATTTCTTCATACAACAATATATCAACGTACACCTCTTATTTTAAGCCTTCATGAATTAAAAGTACTTGTATGTCAATCGTATCTGGCGACGAGACTATCATGATGTTGCAGGAGAAAATTCAGTACACCATCAATCCGACTCCTCGTTAATCTGCACGGAGAATTGACATTTTATTTTACTTTCATTTCTAATTTTTCAGATGAAGGTAAAAATAATAAAAAAGAAGGGATCAGGAGTTAGCGTGAAATCCTGCTGTTCGCGGGAATTAATCAATTTTACCCATAATGTATAACAGTCTTCCTTTGCATGCATTTTATTTGTTCCTGCAAAAGATTTTCATTAATCTTTTTTTAATGTTTCTTTGCCAATATTGGCTCTACTAATTAATTATCTAATCAATTTATTGGTTTTGTGTATTCAGAATAATTGTTGCGAGGTATGCATAAAATTCATGGTACGAAATATTGTGGGGTGCATAAGATTAAGGATAAAACTAGGTTAAATTTGGAATCGTGCATTTATCAATCTTTCTACATTCCATTCCATTCTCTACTTAGTGATTACGTTGTGAAACCACAAATGTAATAATAATTTCATAGTCGCCTCGTGGTCTTCTCTTGAAAAACATACTTCAAAGTGCACTCCCATAGCCTACGAAACGAGTTATTTCGTAGCAACTTTCTACGTCGACTGCATTATGGAAGAGTTGCATCGTATCAAACGGCGTGTGTTACATCAACTCGGTACTAACATTTTTTTAAAGGCACTTCAGGCTTCAAAGTTGTAAGTCGTCCATAAAAAAATAGTTTTGCACAAGATCGCGTCTTCCGTCGAAACAAATCTGGTAAATGTCAAAAGCGTTAAAATCTGTGCGTCGCTCCGTCTCGCTCCTTCCATCGATCGATTGATTGATGAATCGTGCGAGTACTTCAAGAGGAAAATTAACATCATCCTAATCGACTTCGGACGTTTTTAATTTTTACGAAAGAACGCGACTAAGAGGCGCGTAATCTCTCGACTCCGACAGTTTTTCGCGTGCCTCCAACCCTTACATTAATAAAAAAACAAAAAATAAATTCCAAATCAGAGTCCCGATTAGTCCTCCGTGGCATTTATCGGGAATCGCTCACGAGGAAAAGCCATCCGATGACTCACACTCGTTCTTTTTAGGACCAGAAATTCCCACGTCTCTTGGAAGGAACATCAGACTCCGTCCAAATCCTCCGATGATTTTAACGACTGCAACGCCTCGTTTGAGTTTTGGTTTCGCTTCAAAACACGCTCATATCCCTATCCGACTCTTATTCCTCAGTAATAATAATTTTCTACATTGTAAAATAAACGGAGAGAGAGAGAGACCCCTTTTTATACGCTCCTTTCATGCCTTAGACAAGATTAGTATATCGATAAATAACTCCGAAAAAACCTGTGCTTTTGAACAAAAAGTTACGCAAGCCGACGTAATTAATGACAAAATCCCCCATCTGGCCCTCTTACCACCTCCTTTTTCCTCCTTCCCCACCCCACCCCTCCCTTTTCCCACTTCCCCTCCTCGCGGCCTCCTTCCCTACCTCTCCTTCTCCTAAACCACTCTCACTTTCTCCAGCGGTGGAAGCAGGAAGGGCGAGGCCATATTTCCCTCCCCTCCCCTCCCTCCCACCTCCTTTTTCCTCCTCTCTCTCTCTCTCTCCACGCCGCAAGAGGGCACATCTCCCTCTCTCTCTCTCTCTCCCTCACCCTTCTCCTCTCAAAAGAGCGTTGGGCAACTGAGAGTCTGCAGAAGCGATGAGACTGCTTCTTCCCTAAATGTCATGGGTTACCTCCCCTTTCAACGCCCACCTTCTCCTCCCATAGCGCTTCTATATAGTCTCTCTCTCTCTCTCTCTCTCCAGCTTCTATATAGTTCGTTCCTTCCCTATCCGTTAAGTTTCTCATACCACACTTCCCCTTCCTCGCCATCCTTGCGTCCTTTCTATTTATCTGGAGGCTTGGGAAAAAATCACCGAGGTTATTAATACACACACACATATATGTATATATTGTCGCGCGCTATGGATGGTTCCGAACTGTTTTGATTTTAAGAAAACGGTGAAGATTGCGTTTTCAAAAATTCGGATTTTAATTTTAAAAGCATACGTATGTGCAGGCCATAAAAAAAATAATCGCGACCTCCGCGCCTCATTACGTTAAAAGTGTTACCTTGTATGCAAGACGGTTATAGTATACGTGAAGCTTTTACCACGTTTATTTCGGATGGAAATATTTTGCCGGAGGAGTTAACATTTTGTCCGGGTTACTTATCGAAGAACGCAAAAGGTGATGTTTTTGGAAGTGAAATTTCCTCTAAAACGTACTAATCATGAAAAAATTTATTAGCGTATTACTCCATCAACTTGGAAACCGTTTACTTTAAAGCGTTCAAATTCCGAATTTAACATATATGTATTATTTATTAATTGGAAAAAAATCGAGCTCGTCCTGTGGTTTAAATCATATTGACACACATAATTCTCCAATAGCTTTGAAAATAAATGATTGTTAGATTATTACTATCGGTAAATTACCACTGATGATGGCTGTCTCATAGCCAAAATTCACATATGATATTTCCTAACCTTTTTATGGCTTGTGGAGAGACATACTTTGTCTAATTATTTTGGAGTTTGATTATTCGAAGTGTAAAGACATTTGGAGAAAAAATTATTTCTTTGTTTTTTCTAGGACAACTCCAACCATGTTGATTTGATATTTATATAAAACATTTGCCTCGAATTGCTTCGGTCGTGAGTTCGAAACCTTCAGAGGGCCCGGGCCAACCTGTTCGCCTTTGTAACTGCTGTTAAAATGACGTTAAAAGCCCGGAAAGTGCTGTTTATTTGATATTTTTACAGATAAATCGGCACTAAAAGCTCGCTCATATAATAATATATATAATAGCTCCATAAATCCTATTTCGATAGCTTGCATCAAAACCGTCGGTCGCGAAACCTAAAAGACCAATTTTTCTTATTTTCCAAAGGAGTTTTCCCTCTGACATTTAGCTCAGCGTTGCTTCATAAGGTGGTATGTTTTCTTCCCGACCGGCACCATCAGGTTTTTCACAACACCTTCGAGTGGCGAGGGTTTTCCTGCAGCGCGAGTGTTTTCGCTTTGTCCTCCTCCAATCCAGCCGGTTATTTCCTTTTTCTCTCTCTCTCTCTTCACTTGGCGCGTATATTTTATGCATATTTCTCGCGGCGAAGATTCGTTATAACATTGATTACAGAACTGGTTCATTTTTCAATAACCGACTGGTTTTTTTTATTCGTCGATTCGATAATCGATTAGCATCTGGTTCTTTTTAGTTGTTGTTTTGAAATCAATTTCAAATTAATTCGGAATTTTCTGTTATTCTTCGACTGATTGTAATGTGCCACTTCCTTTAATAACACGAATTAAAATGATTATTGCATGGGTGTCGCTTTTTTGTTTTGGTAGATAAATTAATGTTTTTGGGAAATTTTCTACAGAATTGTTATTTCTAAAGATTACTAATTATGCAACAAAACCAGTCTGTAGGAGAAATATGAAGTCATAAGATAAATTCTTGCCATAAGTCGAAATGGAACCTGGGCCTTCCAATTAAAGGGAGGATATTCTAGAACTGAACTATAGTGGAAGGCTGATTCCATTGTTTCAAAATGTGGAATTTTTCTTGGTTTGGGCTAGGCTAGCCAATTTAGTATCCGCCTTACTCAACAGATGTCCTCTCTGTACTTTGATATAAGTGGAAGACACAGTTCCGATTATCAGTCATGGCAGAAATTTTCACCCATTTCCTAATATCTTCCATGATCTACTCGTTTCAAAAACCAGCTTAATTTCAGTTGTGAGTTTCTTCTTAGGTTTTAATTGGATACAGAAACACATAATGTTTTGGATACAGAATCACATAAACTTTTTTGGATAAAAATAATTCTGGTGCCAAATAGTGCAAGGGCTGATATAAATAAAGGACATTTGAAGGTGCGCTGGAAGTCAGCTTCCTTTCTGAACTTTTGAAGCTGACCAGTTATTCATTGCACTACCTCTTAAATAGATACCCATTGTGCGTAGGCGTGAGAGAATCAGCAGTTCTTCAAAAAGTGCATAGGCCTTTATTTTACATAAGTGGAAGATGCTAAGTTTTTATTCTGATTTTGCACTTGTTTCCAATCTGACGATTACATTTTAATACAAGCTCATTGTTTGAGACGGGAAAATAAGTTCGAGCAAATAACCATTCGATTCTTATAATTGACTTAAACATAACTCTAAATATCATTACAAAATAACTGTTTATTTACATATGCAAAGTAGCCTTCACATTTGGCTTTGAAGATAAATTGTGCTTACCAACGTAACGCACCAATATGATGCGTCTTTTGAGTCGCTCTTTAAAAACATTCACCCTATATGTTTCGCGGACATAGAAAAAGTGCCGATAAAGAATTTATCTCACGATGTGGAAATTTCCGTGTTCTAATTCAGCTACGGATGTCGTTTTCGTATTTGCTTATAAAGGTCAACGGGAACACTACGAACGCAATGATTTTGGTTTCGGTTCGCAGGTGTATTTTCATGAACTGATGTGTATTTCCTTGAGACAGATCCGTGGGTCCATTCCGCTCGTTTCCTTCTTTACAAATCCTCTTGCCGTCAGTTTCCCCGAACCGTCGCGTCAATTTAAAGCGTCCGAAATTCGCAACATCTTTCCTTTCACTTTGCCTCTTCACCGAGCTTCGCTAACCTTCTCCGACGTTCCTTTCACTCTAAAAAAAAAAAAAAAACTGTCTCAATTATTTTCTTGTCTTATTTCGATAATTTCATTCCACAAAAATCTATCGATATTTAATCGTCTTTTATTATCCTGCATCCCACCCCATAACATGGATCTAGGATCCATCTAATCTATCGATATCCTTCCTCCAAGCACGAAAACCGTTAAGCGCTGCACGACTTGCATCAATAGCTTTAAAGAATTTTTTTCCATGAAATCTCCAATTCAGATGAGATTTAATTAACTCTTTCCTTTCAGTCAAGGTCTCGCATAAAATTGTTTCGTCGTTCACTTTATTCCCTTTATTTCTCCTTTTCAACTTTTTTTATGCTACATTTCTGGCAAGCCCCTCTTCGCCAGCTCTGGGGTACTTTCAAAACAGCCGATTGTTTTTCCCAAGGCATTGCAACGTTTTATTAAAAAATTAATTATAATGTTTGTCGATCAGTTTGTTTTCAATTTACAATCATCGTTACTCCGGTATTCGTGCAAATCTCGATAAAATCAAATGTTACAAATTGATAGTCCAATTTTTTTCAGCAGAGTTAAAACGAACCCTGCGGAAACTATTAAAATTCAATACACGGCGTGCATCTTTCATATAACAACCGTTCTCCTCCCCATTTTGGATTTCCAACAAATGTCGAACAATTTATGTGATTATATTTTGCCCATCTGTTTCATAGTCCCAGTTGTCGATCTGATAATCAATTGAAAACGTCAAATAGTTTTGATTCAAAGATAAATATCAAATGTTAGGATCTTTTGAGCTTGTGTGCTAACGAAGAGATCACATAGCATGCATATAAGAATAGAGAAATAGTTAAATAGCAAGTAAATATTTTTTCCATGGCAAACCAGTGGTAAAGTAACAATATTTGCAAAGAATACACTTCGTGAAACGAATTGTCTTGCTTTATAGAAGTTCTATCAAGGTAATTTGTCTTTTGCATGCTTTAAATAATCTGAATCTTAATAATTGTCCTCCAAGCCCCCGCAATTTGTACGTGGCAGAGAGAGAATATCACCGACCTATCATGTTAATCTCCTGTTATGCTCTCTTACTGTCTTAGGGAAAAAAAGGATCCCTTTTTATCTATCCGATCTACAAATGATTTCTCCCTGTCCGAAATAAAGTGGTGATATTTTGAGCGGCGATTATTTTTTTTAGGTTTTGTTAAATAAAACAGTTTTACAATATAACACCTTCGCACTTTATTTCTAATGTCGATTCTCTCGCTGAACTGAGTATAACTATGCTCTCCAGGTGCTTGGACGGTCAAATGGCAGAATGTAAGAAGGGCTCTAGCTTGAAAATTAAAGATTTGCGGACCCATGTTTATATGCCTTTTTATCATTGTTTTTGATGCACAACTCACCATTAAAATTTGTACCTCTATTTTTGACTCACCCTGTATAATCACTACAATATCTCTCACCGTGTTAATTCTTCATGCAATACTCTATCGCAGTGGTTTTCAATCGGGGTGCCGTGAAGTGTTCTGAGGGGTGACGCAGAAATTATTCTGTTTTCCCATTTTCAGCCTCATTTTGCACGGTCGGATTTCAAAAATCCAAACCAGACGAACTTCATTTCGTCGCAAAGACACTTCGAAATGTAAGGAGATATGGAGAAGGGGTTATTAATACTATTATCAGTGATGGTGGATAAGAAGGGGTGCCGCCAAATTCTGAAAAGTCGCTTAAGGGTGCCGCAACTCTAAAAAAAGGTTGGGAAACACTGCTCTATCGCCAACATACGCCTTCTCGATATCAAAATAGTGACACCCGATTCAATCCACCGCGAGACCTATTTCCGTTACACACACTCTTTTAGCACGTGCCCGAAAATGTACCGGCCAGCGTTGGCGGCGTTTCATTAGATCGCGTCCGCCCCGCACTATTTTTTTTGCGCGCGTGCCCGTGCGCGCGCGAGCGTGGGTGCGCCGTAAAGAAAAAAAACTGTGTCAGAGTTGGGTTCATCGATATCTCCGTTGCAAAATATTTGCAGAGGATCGCCATATGTGCGCACATATATATATTATATATATATTATATATATATATATATATATATATATATATATATATATATATATATATATATGCGATGTTTTTATTTTTTAACGCCGGTCCGTCCGGTCGATTTGTAGGTTAGGTTGGGTGTCTTTTTTTTGGAGGGGGGAGGAGACGGAGGAGGTGGGCGGAATAAAGGGGGAGGTGGAGGAGGGAAGGTTTTGGGGCAGCAAGGGTTGTTGGGAAATCCGCCGAAGGATTTTATTTTATTTTAAATATTATTCGCCCATTTACCACCTCTTGTCCTCTGGATATACACTCGAGTGTGTGTCTTTCGACACGGCGCCCACGCTATCCGACGGGCTACGCCAACACCCCTTTGTATGTTTTTTTTTTAACATTTTTTAAAATGAATGCGATGGACATTTGCTCTTTCGCATCCTTTCGCAAAATATATCCGTCTTAAGTTTTCATTCCTCGTTTTCTCTTTATCTTTAAGAGGTATCTCTCTCACGAGCAAAAGTCGGCCAGTCTATAACTCTTCGCCGTTGTAAAAATTTTTGGCGGGTTTTTCCTGTCGCCCCTAGCCACCGCATAGGTGGGTCGCTAATATTATTCAGATCGGTTTCCTGGATAGGCCGCGTCGGAAAAATGTAGCCACGTGTCTTATAGATCGACTTTCGAAAGAGACTATTTTGTTTTCTTCCAAAAAGTCGTTCCGAAATCTGGTCTAGCTGGTAATTATCACCGGATCTATTATGGTAATATAGGTTTATCTGTAGGGAAAGGCGCGCGTTTCCTTGGTGAAAAAATTTAAATTATTTCGTGCATAACGTTGCGTAAATTGGAACGTATTGGAACATTTTTTGTATACGTGATTAAAAGCGAGGAAAACGCACTGAAATTTGATTTCAAAACTCTTTTGTATCTAAACGAAGCACGAGGTCGTTTCGTTGAAAACAGGAAGGTGGCACTTGAGTAAGTGATTTTGGCCAAACAAAGAGTGCATTTCAGTAAGTTTTCAGTGGAAACAGATGTTGTCTTAACGTTTTAGTGTATAAGTATAATCCCCGCTCTGAAGGTTAACAATAGCAGCTCCTATAGGTTATATGGTAAAGACCCGTAGGGAAGGGTTTATTAATGACATACTACATGTATATGTAAACGCACAAACACACTGATCTGTTTTTTTCTTCTTCGTTCGAAGTCTTGACTCATAAAATTACGGATTTTTAAGCAACGCATAATAGAAAAGAAAATTTCTCATATAATTCCATTATATTTCATTTCCTTAAGAAAAGGTTCTTTCGCTACACCTCGTGTGTATTATTATTGAGCTCTTCCTTGCGTGTCTCTCTTGCCTTATCATCCATCTATCTATTCTTCTTTTCACCTGCATCCACACATCGCATCATTTTTAATTATTTCAATGAACATAAGCGTTTAAAATTATTTTAATTAATTTTAAAGTTATTAATTAAATCATGCGCATAAATATTGGATTTACGCATATCTTTTCTGATATGCTGTGATAATTTATTTATTCATTTATTTAGTTATTTTTAAAAACAGGATAACGTTGTATGTAGTAAACGTTATAAAATATCAGAAAACAAATAAAAGAAAACGATAATGAAAATGACTGATGATGAGATTTTGGGCAATCGATTTGGAATTATTGGATCATAATAGGTTGTTGATACTAGCACAATTTGGTAGTTTCCATGTCAACTTTGTTTACATTACTGGTTTACCTTACAAATGTCCAACACCATGTTTGCATATATGTTAAGAGTGAGAACTCATTATTTCTCCAGCGAGGGCGATCATATTCACACTTTTCGATCATCCTCGAATACAAAAAAGTAAAGAAACACCGGACCAGTTCTCGGACGTTTTCGGCGAACGTCCTCTCTCTCTCTCTTACAACGGGAAAAAATGCGTTGCATAACGTTATGAAATGCGAAATTAAAACGAGAGAAAATATTTCTCACGAAGATTTTCAGGTTAAGATTACGGTGAGAAAGTGTGTCCGTTACGTCACTTCCCATTTGATGCGATGCCTTCTGGTGAGATTGTTGCGAAACGCCTTGCGCGCGCGCCCAGACGTTTCCGCCTTCGCGGCCGCGTTCGATTCGAGCGATCGAATCCATCACCACCGGATACATAGCCATCGGCGAAATGGGTGCGCGCTTTTACTCTGATCGTTTCAATTCGCCGGAATTAAATAAGGTCAAGCGGTAAGTTGTTTGGGATTGAAGAAAAAATTTTTTTTTTATATCGATGATGTGCGTCTTTGAAATGTCTCGCTTAACACGTCTCTTAACGTCGATTTTTATCGAATATTCTTATATTCATCGACACAGTATGACACAGTATACATTTATAATGTGTGCCAATAAAAAAAGGAGACCCTATGCTGCATGTTATGATACCTATAGTTATAGAACGATTCTAGTTTACTTGGTACACGTTAAGATATGTTTAACTATAATTTAGTGCAAATTTGAAAGCCATGGCTGAACTAATTTAAGAATATAAATGAAAATAGATAACGGGCGATACAATTTGTGTTAATATGATGATTTTACTTTAACATAAATTAATACCTTATCATCAGTCTCAGAAATCCACGTAAAAATGTATTAACTGAAATTAGACTAGTTTTACAACTATGCACTATATTGCATATAGCCAAACTTACTTAACCCTCGGATCCGCATACGATAATCTTCGAAAGTTCGAGAGCCGTATGACACATTCTGTGTTCATAAATTTACAGACAGTACATAACCTGTATTCGAAGAAATACGGATATATTGTATGACCTTTAGGCATCCAAAAAACCGTCTTAAAGAGTTACACTACGTCACTGTATTCTGTGGTGAAAAACGTTGAATGGATATTTAAAAGAGCCGCAAACTAATTCTAAGTTAAAAGAGCCAAATGTTTCTCGCGAGCCGCGGTTTGGTCACACCTGACATATAGTATTCCTTTTTATTGACGTATATATACGTCTGATAAAATCCATAAATTGTAATGTCGAAGAAATACATTGAGATCTGGTGTAAGTAGTTTAGAGTGAAGTACCTAATAAAAACGAACGCGGATGGGTAAGATATTGTATAGTTCCTCAATTATTTGAACGAATGACGTAAGCTGCTGATATAGCCATTAAAATGTTAAGGAAACCGTGTGTCCTTTTCAAATTCAAACGGAGTGATAAACTATATCGATCATTGACGGATCTTATAGGAATCCGTGAACGGAGAATAACAGCCGACGATGAGTACTTCTGTAACTGAAATTCACGTACTGTATCTTACCTCATTTTATAAAAAGGGGAAACTAGTAATATTTTTACCATGCAGTCACCATCTAATTATTATTCAATTTGCTTGTTTGTTTAAAAAGGTATCTCTTCCGTGATTGAATGAATATTTTATTGGATTTAAAACATAAATATAAAATTAAAAAAACCCAGTTAAATTTTGTTCACACGCTTCAATGTCAGACAGTTGTTTCCAGTACGTGTAAGTAAATTTTGCTAGGTTTTTCATTATCATCAATATTTAATTCTCTCGTTTAGTAGTTCTACCGATGATAAATTTTATAGCAGTATTTTGTTTTTTTAATACTTGGTCAATAAAAAATACCTACTGTAAATATCACTGCATAAATAAAGATGTAAATGCGATTTTATAGTGAAAATTCAATTTTTTGCGATTATTTGTATTAAATGAGAATATTTGCTTACTTATTTTGCTGTTATTTTTTATTTTTTTAAGACCTGCGGATTCCCTCTTGCCTACGCACAATGGGTATCTAAGAGGTAGTGTAATGAATAGCTGGTCAGTTCAAACTATTAGGAAGAAATGTGACTTCCTAGGATTCTAACTGCTGTTAGTCATTATTACAGCGTTGACGATTGTAATTAATGGACGATATTTTTATAAAACCTTTTGGTACATATTGTTTTTGCAGTGAAACTTTGAATATATATCATTTATATATATTCTCATTTATAATAATGACAAAGACGACTTTTACTTCCTCTTCCGGCAATAAATAATACCCTTCTCTTTCCTGCGCTGCGATTTTTTGTCTGCGAAACGACTAAATTTTTTATATTTCCGCGATGCCATCTGGTTGAGTTCAACTTAAACGATGAATTTCACCGAGTGCTACCAGCAGAATTCATAGAATTCAAGCGCTGTAATTATTTTTCTTTTCCATTAACGGAAAATGGAGATCATTTCGCGACTTTCTGCATTATTAGTTCGAAATATAATTTTTTACCACTTTATTGGCAACGACTCAATATACAAAGTTATATAAAAAACCAATAATGAAAGGCAAATATGGTCTTACCTGTATAACTCGAATTATTGATGACTTGTAAAAGATATTTCTTCCTATTTTATTTTAACGGTTTGACCCGATGTCTTTTAAATTGGATATTTTAGGATGCGAATTATTTTTATTTTATTTCTTAAAGTTCGAGTTTTGATGGCATTGGCTGTATTTTGTTTTGTAAATGACTCCACCCTTTCATTTCCAGACAACCAGTTATTCATGTTAGGTAAGGGCAAGGAGATGCGAAACTTACTTTTACTTAACATATTTGCATTTTTCGTTCGTTTAAAAGACGAGTTAAATTTGAGAAAAATGTTCGCGATTACTTAATTATTTTTTTTATCCATCCAACATTTTTTCCGAGCCGGTCATCATAAGTTGGCCTTAAACTCCTTCCTACATGTAAATCATCAGTCACCAGATACTAGCCTCACTTATATAGCTCTTTTAAATGCCGAAAAATAGCAAATAGGCAGTTATATTTTTTTCGAGTTTTGGTTTACGAAGAATTCAACAATTAACAAAAATTCGAAAGAACAGAATTACTCATTTAGATATGTGATGGTGAGATATAGCTTGATTTCTCTTTAGAAATGTCGTTTGCCCATCTAAAACAGTTAAAGATACGTTAATTCTTATTCAAGGACATGCCATGAATTATCTCATATATTTAATTTTTAAATCCGTTCATAGTAATTAATTACCAATGTTTTGACGAAAACTCTAAACGTGTTTTCTTACAGTAAATATATACCCATTGGTCTTTTAAAACGTTGAATTATTAAGTTCTTTTTAGTTTATTGACCACAACTTAATTTATAAAGAAATCATTTTTAATAATATATACAATGAAAATAATACTTTACTATAAATTTTAAGAAAAATTGTAAAAAATAAATAATAAAATGAATCCGATTCGAAGAATTTTACTACTTAATAAATACGATAAGTATTAATTTTTATAGATTTTTTCCAAGTTACTAATGTAATTGATGACTTATAATTTGCTACTTATTACAAATTTAGTCAACAATTCGGCGTTCTAATTCTAAGATATGACATCCTACTTACGAAGCTAAGCGGGCTAGGAAAGAAGACGAAGATGGTGAAATGGGTAGGAGATTTCTTAAAATGGTAGAAATCAAAGGATGTAGTCTATCCGATTGCTTCACGTAAATAAATTAATTAAATGCGAGAAAAGCACGGAATTACTTCAAAATTACGTGGATGCTTTTATAACTCGAGTAGATAAAAATTAAACTGAAATTAATATAAGAAAAACACAGCACTCCAGGAGCAGGTTCCCATATGTTATCGGAGATGGTGATATATCACAAGTTGATGATATAAAATACCTAGGAGTACGTTAGAATGAGACTTCCAGATTGATGATGTCTGAAGCATGAGAGGCCTTCACTTTTTAATGCAAAAATTAAGATAATAGCACCAAATGATCAATGTTGACATTAACAAGACCATTGCTAGAATACGTGTCAGAAGTTTGGGATCCGTACCATAAGGATTTCGCTTTGAAACTGGAAAATGTTCAAAGAAAGGCAGAAATATACACGCACTTGGGAGTTATGGAAGAGAAGATAACGTAAGAGAAATGCTAAAGGAAGTATAGGATGGGAATCACCTACAAACAGGAGGAAAAAAAGAGGCTTATTAGGATTTCATCGATCACATACAGGTGACCCGTCTTTGAAATATCTAAGGGAAAGATTATAGGTCCGAACTTCATATGGAAAAACGATCACGGGTATGAATTAAATATGTTAATAAGACTGTGGGGGATTGGAAAAATTGCTTGAAGGACTCTTTACTGCCTTCCCAATAACTTTAAGAAAAAAGCTCAAAAAGTGTTATCAAAATAGTGGAAAAATTGGCATTAATTTGTGTTTTGATTTATTGTAACATCTGTCCAATATGCATGAGAATCGACAGGGAGTAAGCATCGTAATGTTATGTACAATTTGGATTTCGTGGGACCGCTTCGGCCTACCATTGAACCCTGAAAATCCTTACACGTGTATCAAATAGATTAGTTTTGTGTGTGTTAGCATTCAGATTTCATCCTTCTGTTACTACACCTGACAAATATTGCCTATTTATAGGATTGATTAATATATATTGATTAATATATTGATTAATAACAATATATTGGTAGAAACTACAGAAACTTTGGGTGAATAAAGCGGAGTTAACTATATTTTGAAAATATTTTATATCTAATCACTTAAAATTTGTAGAAATTCGACAACGGGTTCCAGTTTTAACAATTTTACGCAACGGAAAATTTTTTTTCGGGGTATCGCATCTCGCATGCTTTCCCTCCTTAAGAAAACCAAGATTGAAACCCCCGCGTTATAAAGGAAGAATGGAGGTCGAACCCACGGACACTCTTGCATATGCACCGTAAATAATCCCGCATATACCTACTCTGTCCTACACGCTGGCACACGTCTTCGGATTGATATTCGCACCTTTTCCCCTTTTGAAAGAGAGAGAGGGAGAGAGAGAGAGGGAGAGAGAGAGAGGAGAGAGAGAGAGAGAGAGAGAGAGAGAGAGAGAGAGAGAGAGAGAGAGAGAGAGAGAGAGAGAGAGAGAGAGAGAGAGAGAGAGAGAGAGAGATAGAGAGAGAGAGAGAGAGAGAGAGAAAGAAAGAAAGAGAGAGAAAATCGCCGTCGCTTTAGCGATCTCTCGCTTGTGGGTCGAGCAGTCATAAGCTCCGAAGGGAAAGTCTGCTATGACGTCACGCATTACGTCACTTGACACAACGACCGCAAAAGAGGCGTCAAGAGAGCAACTTCTTTTTCTTTCTCTCTCTCTCTCTCCGCCCACTTCGGATCTCTTATAGCGTCTGGGATAAATCGATAGATTGGAAAAAATAAATAGCGGAACAATGGTAAATTGCCCGATCGTCTCGCCGTCGCTTAAGCGATGCGGGACGCCATTGAAGCGATGAAAGCGTGGCGAAAATAAATGACGGATCCCACGCGAAGTGCGCAAAACGAAATTTAAAACATACGGTCACGAAAACCTTTGTCGTCTTCCATGGCGGATCAAAGCCCACACGATCTGTACTCGATGGCTATTAATCTTAATTTGGTCTCGGCTTGTATGAATATGCTGTAATGGATGCTTTAAAAAGAACATGTGATGCTGAATGCATATGTGTTTGCAAACATTTGCTGGCTTGGGTCGGTTTTTTTTACACTAATGAAACACTTCCACTTTGGCGAGTGCCCTTAAATACTAATCTATATGTTGCGCGTGTGGTTATTTGCATAACAAAGTCCCATTTAAAATTTTGATTACGTTCCATTAAGGGGTACAATAGCGTATTTGTTATAATCAGTTAATGGGCTAAAATGTAATAATACATGTCTTTTGATGAGATTCTCTTATGGTAGCCAGTTGTGGAAGTTATTTTGTTAAAACAAAAAGCTGTAAGTTTCACCAAATTTTTGAGGGATATTCCAACCGCGGTTTTAAATTGATCGATAGCAGCATAACAGTTAGTTTATTACAAATTTCCTAACAAGAGGGTTAATCCGCTAATACTAAATCAATCACGTCAGAAAAAAGTCTTGTTTAAAAGAATTAGATTTCCAGACAATTTATTCACGTCGAGTTTGAAATAATACATATCAGCTAATATTGACCAATTCTAAGCTATAATAACCAATTATTTAAAATCAAAACGGGTTTCAATCGATACGTCAGCAACAAACAAAACACGATTAAATTAAATGCATCACGTGGCAAATCCATTTTTTAATCAACTAAACGATGTATCATCCTCGTGGAAAAGATTCGAATGCAACAAAAATCTAAGTTTAAACGTAAAGAAACTACAATTATTACAAAATAATTAGAATGCAATAAAAATCTAAATTTTAATACAAAAAATGATAATTATTCATCGACGGAGATAAAAATGAAATCTCGGTTTATTAGTTAAAATACGGGGTTTCGCTTGAAAACGTATTTCCGCAAAAGCATACAATTCATTCATCGTACATTTATCTACATCAGTTCATTTTAAAACTTTTTTTTGAAAATATGAACCTTTTTATCACACAAGCAGCTAGTATCCTATCGGTTAACAAAATAATCCTTTCGAATTCATTGTACAGTATATTAAGGTCGCGCAGAATGTAATTATTTTCCATTCTGCCCAACCATCGGTTTGAAAGCGTTCTAAAAATCGATCCTCTTTATTTTATTTGTGCTACGCCGACCTCTTTTAACACTCCCTTTTACTCTGTGTTATTAAAGAAAAATATGGAAAAGAGATAGGGAGATAATAAGAGAAGGAAAAAAATTGAAAAAAAATGAACATCGCCGCTCTTTCTTGTTCCGGTCCATGGCTTCCCACGGTGCATCACGTTCGAGAAATCCCGTGGCGGCGATCCCAACCCACGTCTCTCTCTCCTCTCTCTCTCTCTTTCACTCCCTCTCTCTCTCTCACACTCTCTCTCCCTCCTCTCTCCCTCTCTCTCTATCTCTCTATCTGACTCCCCTTCTCCGCCTCCCCATATCCTGCGCAATGCGTTCGATCCGCCCCCTTTCCGTTTGCCCCCGATGAGGCCAAGCTGCCTCCTCTCTCTCTCTTCCTTTTACCGCTCCTTCTCTTCCCTCCCTCCCCTCTCCTTCCCTCCCTCCCTCCCTCCGTCTTTCTCCTCACGACGGAAGCTAAACCGGAATCCTCCCGGTGAGAACGAGGCACTCGCTGCAGGCTATGGAAACCTCAGATTGGGACCAATTGCTCGTGGTTCCGACACGAAGATGAGAGCCGCCACCTCTTTAAAAACCCCTCCTCCTCCTCCATAATCTACTCTCCCTCCCTCCCACTCCCTCCTCCCTCCTCCTCCTCCTCCCATTTACATCCGCTTTCCGCCATTCCCACTATCCGACCCTTCCGCTAATACCTATTCCTCACTAAGGATATTAGCAATTCTGGGTCTATGAGAGTACCCTCAATGGGACTCATACATAAGCGTTAATGCCGACGTGATATTTTTGATAATTCATAGTGAAATGACGTACTAATGGTTCGCTCAGTGCGAAACCTGTTTTTCCTGAATTTTGTAAGATTCTTCAGCCATCCACGGTAAAGCTGTATGTGATATGGAAATTTTCATTTAGAGTTTGAAGGGGAGTGGAGGCTTGCGTCTGGAGTTAGATCCGCCGCTACCTATCCATCCACCCATCCCAGAACCAGTAGCGGAATGTATGTACAGTCGAACTTTTATAAGTCGAACGTCTATAGCTCGAATTTTCCATAACTCGAACATAATTCATTTTACGGGACTTTTTCGTGTTATTTTTCTTCTAAAACTTGAATTTTCTGTAAGTCGAATATTTATTTTTTTGCTCCCCTTGAAGTTCGACTTGTAGAAGTTCAAGTGTATTTTTGGGTAATCAGCCTCTTGGATTATTATAACCCCGACTCCTTTCACATCTGACAAACACACAGAAGGGAGGAGTGAAACCCGGTGCCGGAATTAGCCAACTCTTTAGGACCAAGGGACCAACTGCTTCCGAAGGACGGAGCACTGACTTGCGCGGTCTCATCAAACCTCGCAACCACACACAGGTTGAAAAATCAGACCTCTGCTGGAGAAACCAGCAGCGGACCTACAAACTTTCGGTCTCCCCGAAAAAATAATTTTTGGGTTCCCTTATAATTCATTGTTTAATGTAATATACGTGTATGTATAGGTGTATGGAGTATAGATTTGTACGGGGCAGATAGATGGACGATAAGGAAAAATGACATTAAATACTTGGAAAGATTCGAGACGTGGACATGGAGGAGAATGCTGAAGATTAAATGGACAGATAGGGTGAAAAACGAGGAAGTATTACGAAGGATAGGAGAGAAGCGAACGATTATACAGACTATCAAAAAGAGGAAGTCGAGCTGGATTGGGCATTACCTGAGGAGAGAGAGCATGATTAAAGAAGTGCTAGAAGGAAAACTGGATGGTAAAAGAGAAAGAGGTAGGAAAAGGTTTCAGCTAGTAGACGACTTGAAAGGGAAAGAGAGCTATCAAGACATGAAGAGGACTGCGGAAAATAGGAGTATATGGAGAACCAAGTTTAACCATGAATAATCACGGTCCTGTCTATCTATGATGATGATGTATAGATATAGATGGGCCTATAGAGTCCCATCAAATCTAACGCGGCCGCGGACTTTGCGGCATAATAGTTCCGCTGCTGCCTCGTATGTATTCCCTCCAACAGTTCATAGCACCTATCTTCAACACTACAATCTATCAATAAGCTATCCCATACTCCCAATCAATCCTCCCAGTTTATATTCCGCATCTACCTCAAGTCTATCCTCCTTATATATATCCTCGCAACCTATTCTCTCCACCTATCCTCTTTATGTACTTTCGCACTCCTCTTCCTCTGCACATATTCCCTTCACTTATCATCCCTCAACCTATTCCCTCACCTAACATCCCTCAACTGTACTCCCTCATCTTTTTTCATCACCTATTCTCTTTACCTATTATCCTCGCCATTTCTCTCGCATCTATTCTCCATCACCTATTCGCCCTCACCTAATCTCTCATCTATACCCCCTTTCCTGTTCTCCCTCACCTATTTTCTCTCATCTATCCTACCTCACCTATCCTCTCCACCTATTCCATCCTCCCTCAACTATTTCTTCTCACCTACCTCCCGCTATTTCCCCTTTCCACATATCCTCCCTCACATATTCCCTCCCTATCTCCTAACCTATTCTCCCTCCTATCACCTACACCCATCCTCTCTCTCCTCAACCTATCTCCCCATTCCATTCTCCCATTAACTGCAGGAGTTAATTCGCCGAGACGATGTCGCCCGCAGACGTGATTCTACGTGATCGATAGGGTTCCACGCAAGGTTGCGTAGGAACACCTCGTAACAAGTATCCCTATCCCCACAACAGATCTCACCAGCGGGAGGTTTTGCGCGGAAGATTGCTTCACAACGAATTCCGCCGAGTTTCGTTAAGGAAACTACCTAGATTCACTCGATTAACCGTTTTTTCCCCTGAAGTAGCCGAGGCGGAGTGTTATCCTTGTAATTAATCCTCGCTTAAACTATTCTGAAAGTAACCGATTCTCGAGTTAAATTCTATCCCCATGAAAAGATTGGAAGAAAAAATGTGCGCTTTCCATACGGAGCAGCCGCCCTCAGTGGCAATCGGACTGAAACAGTCTGAATATACCGCTGATGAGGACTGCATTGTAGCCCAAATACGCGCAATGTTTCCTCTCAGCCGTGTTGTAGGGGTAAAAATTATTATGTTTATCAGTTGCATTCTAGCCGTAAATTGATCTTCATAATAAAATTTTTGGAATTTATCGAGCACCAATTAACATAAAAGATACTTTACGACTCAACCTTAAGTTTGAACTAAGGTAATTTGAAATAATTGACGATTTGAGATCACAATAGGAAAGTTAAACCTGCGAGAGATAAATTTTAGTTAGGATTTTATGTATTAAAAGTCCCTGTCATATGCCAATTTGAAAAATTGCGTGGAAACATGTAGACCAGTGGTAGTCAACCTTTTTTTGTCTACGTAAACCCATGTTCAGTTATTCGTCACATCGTTTACAGTTCCATTACCTTCAAGTCAACTTCAAATGTAAATTGGGCTTTTCCTACCACATAAAGGTAGAATTATGGCTTTTAAGTAAGCACATGTGTTTATTCTCCTTGTTTTATTTATGTTTATAATGCAGAAGATGATACATTGTGAGTTCATCAAATATTTGCGTCACCCCTCAATAACCTGAGGTGTCATGTCACCCCGGTTGAGAAACACTGGTGTAGACGTAGATATAGTTCCACGGTATACTACTGGGAGGAATGTTTTTTATGAATTAACGAAAAGTTCGATCGTAATTCTGCAGGAGACTTCATTAAGCATTGCCGCGTTCAAATATTGATTAAGAGTAATGTGTAATAGAGAAGTCTATCATAATTCAATAAGTAATACTTTTAAATAGGACATAAATATATATAAAGTTGGAAAATGTTCCCATTTTTATCGATTTTTACTCTAGGATAATTTCAAAGAAACAATTATCTTTTGCATTACCCTGCAATGTCCAATTATAAGAGCATGCACATCGATCCGGGTAATAACAGCTCCCGTCTTTTAGCGGGGGAACAATTAAATATATTACGTTCCATTTATGAGATTGGAAGAGAATTCTCAGGGACGAATGGAACAATCGGATTTCAAAACAATACCCGTTCACACCGTCTTCCGGAGGATATTTTTGTCTGAAATAAATAAATAAAGTATTCGACCGCGTTGGAACAATACTTCGACGCCCGTAAAAGGGATCTTTTCCATTATGCATCGCGAACGAAATGATAAATAATAGAGAAATCGTAGGAGGTGATTTCAACGCTTGAAATGAAAGATTAATTGGCTCATTCGTCTATATACCACGTCTCTCACAATGGAATGTCTTCGAAACGAAGGTAATTTTAGTTTCAGAGCACTTTTTTAAACGGTTCTAGTTTCAGTAGTTAATTTTAAAGGTTAATTTTTATTCAGATGGAGAATTTGTGATTGAAAAAATCAGGTAAACGTGCAAGGAAAGCTCGTGTGTGTGTGTGTGACTATCTTAAAAACCTTAAATATCTCTCGACCGTTTTACCCGGTTTTATACGATCATAAATACGTCGGAAATAATTGGTGCAAGTCGAAAGCGACTCGTAAAGCTATCGCAAAGGAATTACATAAACGAAACGGTCGTTTCGAAATATCTCTCTCTCTCTCTCTCTCGTTCGTGTACGTAATGATAATAATAATAATCGATCTTTTTTCTTACGAGAAGTCTGTACGGGGGGAAGGGGCAGGAATATTATTAAAATCGTAAATCGTGAGCCTTGTTATACGATCGGGTCATTAACGTCATCATCATCACCATAAACATGGGCACCTTTTTAGAAACAAAGGGAATTAAGACTTCGGTTCACTCAGAGGTCCGATTCCAACTTTTGAAGCAGTTTGTGTGGGTGTGTGAGTGTATACATGTGTGTGTGTATATATATTTTTAAAAAAAAATATATATATATATATATATACACACTTTTGTATCCACTGCTGACGAAGGACTTCGCCCCAAAAGCTTTCAAATTTGTGTTGTTTTTCGAGTGTTTCTGTTTTTCGTGTGTCTTTAGCACCCTCAGAGGCTCGCCAGTTTTGGTAAGTGTCCACTGGGCTTCCTTCAACACCTTGTTGCGACCCGCCTTTATAATTACCTTTCCTTTTCCTTAAGCATATATACATGTATGTATGTATGTATGTACGTGTGTGTGTATAAAGGTGGAAACAACGTGTTGGAGGGAGCCCAGTGGACACTTACCAAAACTAGAGAGCCGCGGGGGGGTGCTGAAGAGACACGAAAAACAACACAAATTGGAAATCTTTTCGGGCCGAAGCCCTTCTTTAGCTACGTAAGCATATATACGTACGTACACACACACAGATATACATATGTATATATTATCCCTAAGTCTTTCAGATTTCTTATGCTCCTTTTTATTGTTTTGAGAATTCCCTTTCGCTTCTTAGGAGTGATCCGCCTCCCTTCTCTCTGCTACCGCCCTCGACACCTTGAGGAAGGAACAGTCTCCGCCCCTTCCCTTCCTCCCTTCCCCCCTTTCTTCCAGACGAACCACTCCGGCGATCAACATGTTGTTTGGCCACATACAACCAGTTGAGCACTTCCTCCGAGGAAATGGTCCTGGGATTCCGAGCGTGCAATCTTACCTCCGCCCACTTGCCACCTCGCTCGCTCGCTGCATCTCATACTCTCGCTCCCTTTGACTTACCTTCTCATCTCTCCCACTCACTTTTCCCCCTACGCCTTCCCTCCTCCTTCCATCTCCCCCCATCTCTCTCTCTCTCTCTCTCTCTCTCCATTACAGTTTCCACTTCCCTACACGCATTCCACCATCATTTATTTCATCCTTTTACACACTTCTTTCTCTCTCTCTCACACACACATTTTCCTCTCCTACACCACTTTTTTACTCCCTCTTTCTCTCGCTCTCTCCATCTCTCTCAATCTCTCTCCCTCTCTCACTCACTCTCTCTCACACTCTCCCTCCCTCTCTCTCTTTCTCTATCATTCTTTCTCTCCCTCTCTTCCCCTTCTCCCCCTCTCCTCCCTCTCTCATTTCCCCCGTCTTTATCTCCCTCTCTCTCCCCATCCCTCTCACTCTCTCCCTCCCTCCCTCCCTCTCTCTCACTCTCCCCTCTTCTCTCCCTCTCATTCTCCCATTTTCTCTCCCTCTCTCTCCCTCTCTCTCCCTCTCCCCTCCTCCCTCTCCCTCTCCCCTCCTCCCTCTCCCCCCTCTCTCTTTCTCTCCCTCTTTCTCTCTCTCCATCTCTCCCTCCCTCTTTCTCTATCATTCTTTCTCTCCCTCTCTCTCCCACTTCTCCTCCCTCTCCCCCCTCTCTCTTTTCCCCCGTCTTTATCTCCCTCTCTCTCCCCATCTCTCTCCCTCTCCCCCTCTCCCTCTTTCTCTCTCCCCCTCTCTCTCTCTCCATCTCTCCCTCCCTCTTTTTACTGCACTACCTTCCCCTCATCCTCGTGTGTTCCGTTCATCTCTTATGCTTAATCCACCGTCTCTCCTTCATATTTTTGCTTTCTATCCTGTTTATGCTTTTTTCCTATTTTTGTTTTTAGTGAACTCATCAAAGTCAAGGAAAACAAGTATCATCCACGATCGGTGTTTTTTTCCGAGAGTTTCGATGGTAAAATGATTTGTGATATTAAACGGCGGAGATTTCACATTTTTCGTTTCAGATGCGACGGTAAAATGTTTTCTGTATAAGTTTAAAAACAGATTTTTAAAGAAATATCTGTCTTTGAAGACACTACAGTTTTTCTCCTATTAAACTTGCTATTTATACCCCCATTTACTACGCGAAAGCAAACACGCAACTTCTATTAAGTACGATGGAGTAAAAAGAACAGTTATGCACTACAGCTAAACTTTTTTTCCCGTTACATTCTCAGTTCGCAATAGGCAATAATATCTTTTTGATTTCAGAAACGTTCCCTTTTTGCATCTTCATGTTTTTCCTCCAATTCCTGAAATGGTCGTCTATTACTCTTCCTTTCCCTCCTCTTCCTCTCCTCCATCCTTCCTTTATCATCTTTATCCACTCCCTTCCTTATCCCCTTATGTCCCCTAACATCACTTAATTTCCTAGTTCTGCCAAAAGTTCCGCTTCTTTCCCTTTGATTTCACTCCCCATTTTCATCCTTCATCCGACTCCCTCTGAAACATTACACCCCTGTTTTACCCCTTTTCTCCTTTGCCATTAAACTCCTTTCATGTGTCCGTCCTTAAACAATGCAACCGCATATCTCTTGTCTTTCTCCCAGCGCTCTCTCTCCCTATTTTTCTTTCCCTCTCTGTTACCTTCTACCTCTACATATTCAATCTCGTCTCCGCTCAAAACTCGCTCTCATCTGCAATCCATCTCTCAGCTCGTTTCTTCCTCTATCCCCATCATCATTTCTCAGAAGGAAAAAAGAGAGAGAAAAAAAGGAACATCTCCTACGTTCGAGGTTGCCTCTCCTAGGAGGAGATTGGGGATAGCGATCCTCTCTCTCTCTCTCTCCCTGTCTGCAATCCGTCCGTCCGTCTGTCCTTCTGTCACTCTCCTCTTTAGAAGAAGGGCGGTAATCCTCTTCCTTGAGACTCCTTCTCTCTCTCCCATCACACGCATTAACGGAGACAGATATGGCGGCGGTATTTTTTTTTAAGAGAAAGGAAGAGAGGCAACATCGTTCTCTTTTCAAAAGGATCGGTGCCATTATTTTTTTTCGCATGGCTCGATACATTACGATCGGTCTGTGTTCGAGTTCCGCGGAGATACTGGGCACGCAAGGAGATAAATTCTTTTAAAAATAAATAAATAAATGAAAAGTTTATACCGGAAGTGGCGAGGGGGAAGTTTCTTGTGGGGGTAATATCTTCGATGCGGGGAAAAGCTGCGATGGAAGAAAAACGAGCGAGGGAAGAATTTCAGGGCGAATTATTTAAGGCACTTTTTTTCAAATAATACCAGGAATATATATTTTACTTTAAGAAAATTATATTAATTTATTCGATGTTCTTCAACTTTTTCAACAATTTTTCAAGTTATTAGCAATGTTTTGATGTAGACCCCGATTACTTGCCAGTAAATAAATTTAGATGTACTAAATTTTTACCATGTTGCAGCTGTTAAAAAATAAATATATTCTAAAACTTTGACCTCTCTAAGTTGTAGGATTCTAGAGGTATATCCCACAAAGATGGACCGAATACATAAGCGATTTCCTTTTTAAAGGCGTTAATAATGGAGGATTTTAAAAAAGTAGAATGAGATTTCCTTGTATAGCAACACTACCCCCATCTGCGGTAGCTAAGAGGAAATATCAGTTGTCAGGTGTGTATATATACTCGAGTGTAATAAATTATTCATCCACGCCGCTATATCGATATCAATTGGATATTGTTCTTGAGGGGCCATTTAAAAAAAAATCGATCGCGAAGTTTCGCAAGTCTGTGCTTTGAATAATTTCCGAGTAGGCTTTAGAAGTGTTACTGAAGTAATAGGCCTTAGGCACGTTTTTATTCATGTCTCGCTTTCCAAAGCTGGTCCGTGTAAGAATCTCTCTTAAGAGGGCGGGACTTTTTACGAGCGAATCTTCGGACCGGAGCTTTCCTTATCTTTCGGTTAGCAGTGAGGTGATTTAAAACGAGTGAGGCGTCCTTCGCAAGGTTATATTTTTTAACTGGCGTTAGCATTTTGGACACATTGCAACTGTTGAGGATGACGAGCTCATGACCGGCTGGCTGTCACCTGTTATTCTTCTTCTTCTTCTTCGGGAAAAGTTCTCTTAAAAAAAAACCTTTGATTAGCGTCGGTTTTTTACAGGTGATTATCAAAAAGTTTTCCTTTAGCGGTACACGGTTCATTATGCGTTTGTCAGTGTAAAAGAATTTGATTATATGATTTTTCGATTTAACTTTTGTTCCTGTTCATTTTGATAATAGGATTTGAAAAACAATGGAATAAAATAGGACTGATACTAGAAAAAATAATTTTGTGATTATGTCCATCGGTTTTAGCGTCATACGGTAAAAGCTGGAATGATTCTATCATGTTTTCTCATCAACCAAATGTGCAAATCTATATTCTCATTTGATTTTAAATTTCGTTATTAGCATGAACAGTTTTATTTATATATATACAGGAAGCAACAGAATTCTGTGTGTTCTTAAATGAGAGGTGATCTGCTTAAGAATTAAAGGTATTCTTCGGCTTGTTATTTTTCATCAAGTTCTATGTTCCAGCAGTCAAAATTGTATTAATTAATTATAATGAAGTAACGTATGTTAAGTTAAGGCTCACCTCCAAGAACAGAAACTATTTGCACTCATCTGTATACCAAATTTCGAGAAATTGTACATATATTTCGAAAGTAAGAAGCCGAGATAAAACATCTTCTCTATCTAATTGTTGTAACCATAGAAATATTGTTATACCAATCTCCCAGCAATTGTACATGTATTCCGAAAGTAAGGAAGGATATCTTCTCCATCTTCAACAGTAGAATTCTTGTAACCATAGAAATATTGAATAGGCCAGACCTATTAGCGATGAAATAATACCACTGAAGACGGCGAAATTGCAGCTGAAATGTATATCTGGTTCACTCGACTGTGTAATTGCGAAAGGAGCGGTCGCGATCTTGCTTTGGGTTCTAGTAATAATTACAGCTCGGTAATTCGTATTTGAGTATTTCATCTTTGAATCTTCGTCAGCTACATTCTCTAATCGCTTCTTCGTGGTCTACTTGGCGGAATATTCAACGCTTGACAGTTATTGCGCCAGTATCATTGTCCTGAGTGCTTTTATAACGTAAATTCCACCGGAGTTTCAGCCTGATAAACAGCCTCCTTTGGGGAGAAAGAAAGTAGCTGGCAGTTGTACCCTAGTGTTTGTCCCATCATTGAACCTGAATCTTCCCTACCTTCTAGATCTCGGAGGAACTGGATATTCGTCTTTACCCAGAAATATTAAAATCATTCGCAGCAGCCATTTTATGGTGCTTTTTCCGAGGTGTTAAACTTGTACCATCGCCGCATAATGTATTCTCAGTAGCCGCTATAGTAGGTTGTGAGACATTTCACACCAGTTGGACGAATCGTTTAACTGGTTGCTCGCAGGTAAGTAAAAGTTTCTCATTTTCCGTCGTCTCATACTAGTTAGTGCAGTTAGGCTGTCGTGAGACGGGATTCTTCTTACCGCGCTATTTTGCACGTCGGATGTCCAGGTTATGTTCACCTATAGATGTTCACCCCGCGATACTTAGCATCTTTGGTGCACACGAATACCTGACCCTTGACACCTACGAATGAAGTGTTGAAGGTTGTCGGCGCGGGTTAGAAAACTCTCTTTGCCGGGTTCATGGCCCTCTTCCAGATTACCTGCTACTCTTAGAGCCTTGGGGAATTTTCTCAAAGACAGCGAGCTGCGAATTATAACCCGCGGGAGACATAAAGTTATGTAGTCTGCATAAAATGTGGTTACGTTTTGTATCATCCCTATTCCCATGAATGTCGTATAAGAAATTGTTAAAAATCACTACGTCCGAGACCGAACCTTGAGGTACTTTTCAACGAGACTGTATGGTCTTGTAGCCAATGCTACTCATTTTATACAATTGAACATAGAGCATCATTGAGGTGGAAGAATGAATACTGACGATATTTTACATTAAATATATCGATAAAAAGGAAAATTACTCGTTGATAAACAAAAGAGACGAATAAAATTAAAAACACCAAGTTTAACACAAATGGTCAACAAAAAGAAATACCTATCTGCTGATCCATCGCGAAGAACAAGGAAAAACCTCCGCAGTTAAAACGATTCGAATTTCTGCGAGGCTAGGAGGAAAACAAAAACGCCCGATTAGATGCATATGTATTCGCTGACGACTGTCCGAAATTTTTCGACGAATTTCCTGTCGCTCGCCACGCCCTCTAAGGCGCGCGCGTGAGGAACCAAACCGCCCACGATTGCATTGTTACAAGTGAGAGAGAGAGAGAGGAGGATGATGGAGAGAAAAAGTGGGGAGGGGAAGTGAGGGGAAGGAGAGAGAGAGAGAGAGGGAGGAGACCCGATCCGTACTTCTCTTGTCACGCGGCGGTCAATAATCACGGCGTACGAGATGGATGGGAGGCGTGACGCGGCGTGCATACCGGGGATCGAAGAAGGGACTGCGTGGCGTGGCTGCGTGATGGCGCTCGGATTCACAGCGCTACGAGTGACTGGCATGGGACGCGGGTTGGCAGTTGGCCACGCAAGAGGCACACCTCCTCCTCATGCTAATGGGGAAGGCAAGGGGAATCACTCCCCCCCTTTGTAGCGGTAGAAATGGACAGAAAGAGGGGGGAGGGGGATCTGAGGGAGTGGGGGAGAGAGAGGGTGGTTAAAGGTATGAAGGGAGGGGATGAATGATGTGGTGGGTGTATTGGTAAGGAGGGAGGCAAGTAAAAAGGGCGTGCGGCAAATATATACATGTATGCATGTTGAAATAAAGGTGGGTGGTGAGCGAATTGGATGGGTGAAGAGGATATGGGAACGTCTGCAAGAAGGAAAGAGAAATGGGCGAGGAGAGGAAAACGGTTGAAGTGTACGAAGTGCACGGGGGCAGAAAGAAATGAAGGGTGAGATGAGAGGAAGGCGAAAGGAGACGGAATAAACGGCGGGGAGGAGGGATAGGGAGGCATATGGAGGCTGGGTGAGGCAGAGGAAGGTTGATGAAGCGGAGGATGGAGGCGGAGGGAGGCTGAGAGAGCCGGAAGCTAAGGGATACGTAAGGGGAGGGAGTCTTGAGTATGGAAAAATAATTGTATAAGCAGTGGCTTACCGGAAAATTTGTAAATCCTCCAGCCAAAACAAATTCGAATTCCCGGAAAAATTTTTAAACCCTGACATTATAAAATATTTGAGCCACTTAAGCTCTTCCACCCGGGTTGCGGGGTTGCCCGGTACGTCACTGAGTATAAGCCTTTATACGGAAACAGAAGTAAACAGAGAACGATATAGAGAGGCCTACAGAGGCTTGGTGAGGCAGAGAAAGAATGATTAAGCGGAAGAAGGAGGCGGAGGGATGCTAACAGAGCCAAAAAACCAAAGGAGAGAGTCGGAGGACGGAAGATAGGTACTGTTAGAGAGGACATATTCGGAGGCAGCGATAAACAGAACGATATAGGGAGGCAGAAAGAGGCTGGTTATGGAGCCAAGGGAGGAATCGAGAGAGGCAGAGGGAGATGAATTGAGGCGGAGCGAGGGAGGCAAAGGGACGCAGGGGCTGTGAGATATAAAGCGGCAGTGAGAGGCGAAGCGAAGTAGTAGAATGGGAGGGAGCATGAAGCAGGAATGTGTCGAGGAAGTGCAGGAAAGTGAGTCAGATGAAGGTAGACAGTAAAGAGAAGGAAATAAAGGCAAAGGAATGGAACGAAGTCGGCGGTATGTATGGACACGAGGGAGAAGGGAGTTGATGGAATCTAAATTAGCGATATGACATAGGAAAGAAAATGAAACAGTAAAATAAATGTCTAGGATGAGAGAGACGAGATTTAAAATGGGTGTTTTATGCCATTGGAGTATAAAGGCTGTAAATAAACTCGAAATCAGAGAGAGATGAGTCAACGGCTACACAAATGCCTATACACGCATATAAATATGTCCTACGTGTATACGTACCTTTGAAAGCGTCGGCGAAGACGATTTAATACAGGTGAAATCTGATAAAACTCTTTCAGTTGCAAGGGCGTGCATAAAACTACATGCTCATATATATGCATAGAAATATTTGTATCATTGTATATCTATGCGAACATCGGCGAAGGAGATTTAATACAGGTGTCGTCTGACGAAACTCCTTCGGTCGCAATGGACAGAGAGAGAGAGAACTATGGGGAAAGTGAAAGAGAAAAATTAAAAAAAAAGATTTAAAACAAGAAAGAGATTAGGAAAGAGTTGAAAAGGAAGAATGGAAGCGAAGAGGGGAAAGGAGAGAGGGAGTGAGGTTGCCTGAGGAACGGAGAGGTTAGTTGTTGTGGGATTTGGGCGTATCCCGGAAGAGCAGCAGAAGGGGAAGGGGGAGTTAGCGGATTGGGGGGGAGGGAAGGAGGGTAGGGGTAGAATGGGACTAAGGGGGCAAGGAGGGTAGTACATTGGGTTACGTTCTCTCGCGTTTGTGTGTGTGTGTGTGCCTGCGTGTGTGCGTGTCGCACATCCGCTTTAGAATACCCGGGCATTCCCCGGTATATCTGTAACGTCTGACAAAAGAATATAACGGACAATCGCGTACACTTTGTAATTGTGCGCATCGGTCGATTGCTTCCTCGTCCTCCTCATTCTACGCTACGCGATAGGCATTTTTTATCGGGACGTCTTAGGCGATAAGTGTTAAAAGTGCCGAGTCGCAACGCACGTTTCTTTTTTTTCTTTTCTTTTTCTCTCTCCTCTTCTCCCCTCCGCCTTCCTACACCGCTGTTAAATGCAAGACGGGGGGTTCGCGTCGGAACGACATTGTTCGAGAGGTTGTCCTGGAAACAGGACGCGGAGCGTCGTTTTTTTTATCCTACCCTCCATTGTTATCGGACGAGTTCTGGGGAAAATGCGTTCGTATGTAAGCACGAGCGCGAGCGCGCGCGTGCGTGCGTGTTTTGCCGGCGCGAAATCCCGTGTCGGTAAATTTATTTCGTTTGATGGGCGTTTCCGCCGTGCGGTGAAATTTCAATCACGACCGGAAATCGTTCGATGCAACTGACGTCATCCGCGCGTAATGAATTAACGGAAGAAATTAAATGGGACGAAAATTTAAAAAATTTCGTTCGGGAAAAACTTTGGAAGCTTAAATCGGGAGCCTATCCGATACATTAAGATTATTTTTAAAAAAATAGAAGACGGACTAATTTCGTTGGGGAAAGTGACATTTTTAAAAATGCGCCCCCTGGGTTCTTAACGCGTCAGCGGACAGTAAATAGTTCTGCCCTCTTGTTTTAATCTCCCCATAAAATCCGGAATGCCGCGGGTATTTCGGAGGAATTAAATGTTGACCTTTTCGATGGACTTCACTGTCTTAATGCCACGTTTATGGACTTTTTACCGCTCAGACATGAAATGTATCCGACGTATCTCTATAATCTTGAAGACTTGTCTCTCTCTCTCTCCGCGGCAATTAAAATTTAGCCCGCCTTGTTAATACGTAGTCCTCGAACAGGTCCGATTTAATCTCTTTTTAGTCTTCGTTGTGCGAGTCTCGAGATATATATATATATATAGTCGGTGAATAAAAGGAATTTTTAATTTGAATTGCCTCACTTCATTCCTTTAAAATTGCATTTTTAACTTATAATCTTTTGGCTAATGTCACTCACCCAAACCACGGAGGCGTAACCTATTGTATATTTTATTTACCAAACGAAGCGTATATATGAACACATTACATTATTGACGAAAACTAACTCAATAAATTAGACATGGTTGTTATTTTTTTAAATTTCAAGTACAAGCACTTAAAAAGTACTCGTCTCAGGTATCTCTAATGGGCTCAACAGGGCCATAAAAAATCCAGATGCGCATTTCGGCTACAAAGCAGTCGTCCTCAGTGGTAATTCATCGACAACATATACTAAAGCAATTTTCAGAATGTATTATTTAAGATATATATTAGAAACTATTTTCAGCGAAATGCTACCGAAACGGCTGCTTTGTAGCCTAAATGCGTTTCCGATTTTTTTATTACTTTATTGTGGCCATTAGTGATACTTGAGGTAAGTATTCTTTTATGTTATTATTTTTTAGCCATAAGTTTTTTAAAATTTGATTGGCATAGAATAGACCCTTGTGGTACTCGCGCATTCCTCCTCGCTGTCTTCCCCTCTTCCTTCTTCACCCCACAGCTTCTGCTTCCCTCCTACTTCTCTCCCCTCTCCTTTGCACATCCCACCTCACCTTTCCACCCCACTCCACTCCATTCTCTCCTCCTGACTCCATCAGCGATTCGAGCACCTGCACTTCTATCGGGTAGTCGTTTGGGATTCGAATCTCTTTCTCCCTCTATCTCCGAATATATCTCACAGAGTGCGTGCGTGCGTGTTTGCGCGCGCGTGTGTGTGTATGTTAGCGATTCCCTCACACATCCTGCCACACCCAAGCAAAGAGAACAAACTCACCAACCGTCTTTTTTTTTCTCGCGTCGTTGTTGAAATGCCTCCTCTTCAAATCGCCGCCGCCGCGCAAACCAAAAATGCTTTCGCAGTTGCGTAACGCGGAGGGCGTATCTCGGAAAGATTTCGGGTGCTTTTATGATCGGTGGTGTTTTGCGGGAGGGTGGTGTAATTACTACTATCTTATTTCGACTTCCTGGCCGAATTGCCGGTTGAAATAATTCCGGTATTTTATTTTGAAAAGTGTATGTACTTTGGACTATTATGTAAAAAAAAAGTTCGCTAAATCGTATCAATGGTGGACATTCGTTAATTCGGAATGGAATTTTTATTAACATTAATGTAAATAATGGATACCTATGCAAATTGGCATAAGCTGGTATATGGGAATAATTTAATATCAGGATTTTGACATAATCGGAAGTCGATTCCGGGCTTTCCAGTTTTCCGATATTCTGCCACTGAACTTAGCTGACATGCTTATTAACCTGTTTTAGCATTGGCTTGGGAATTTTTGTCTTTTTCAAGTATAGTTTAAATATTCTGAGCGATATAAGGATTTTGTTATTTCCGTCACTTTTTCCTAACCGCATCACTTAAAATCTCTTTCAGAGCGCACGTAATTAAAATGTTTTGTGTCCTCTTGTACTCTATTGATTGAAATTTATTAATTTTCCTGAAGGAGTATTCCATGGAAATGAAAATTCTCCCAGTAACCAGGATACATCCCAGTTTTTGATTAACCGCAATATCTGTATTCTGAGGATTTATTTCCAAATGAATTCGGCGTTTCGTATCAAAGGACACAATTCGATAGTCATCAAATCCGATACATAAATTAAAATTAGGAATTTGCGGTTAAACACATCAGCCTTCCAAGACAATTTTTCGTTTCTGAATTACAAAATAACTCTTAATTAATCCATCGATTAGCGTTCAAAAATTTGCATTCAACGACTCCAAAGTGTACTAATAACCTATACCGCTGCTTAGCGTATTGCGACTGGTTGGTGATGGCGTTTTTTTTTTTTTTGGTTTCCAGTAGTATCATTAATTTCATAAACGTCAATAACTCGTTCTGTTTTTAGTGTTCAATTTTTTACGAAGATCAAAGTTCTGCGGCTATCAACGCGAAAGCGCCTGCGCTTATCCCAGAATCACATATTTGAGTGTTATATAAAAGCGTATTTTTGGTCCCAAAATAATACAAAAATATCGACGCGATTATTCCAGTCGACTCACGTTAACTAGCATACCATTATTTCATTGCGCAATTTATTCTACGTAGAAGAATTTGTTATTGTTTTGGTGCTAAAATACATTTCAGTTTGAGTGTGTTAAATCAAGTGGTATAATGTAATGACGTGTAATAATTTCTTTGAAAATGAAGCGGTGAGAAATCGACAGTTGTCGATGACAATTAATTTCCGTCGAATTTGAAAATTCTGCTAATTCGACCTTGATTGACATTTATCGATTTAAATCGAATATCTCGAAGCCTGCTTTCAAACAAAAACCGTATTAATGCGAAACACAATCCGCCTTGCATAAATTTTAAGTATTGAAAACAAACCACGTTGTAGCAAATCCGCGTTACAGGAACCCGTGTTATAGGAGAACCGGGTGTATTGCGGGTTGTCGTTACTTCTCGAATCAACTACGGTAATTTCCTAAGAACAAGGCGATTTTTTTTTGTTTCGGTAGCAGCTTTCGCTTAAATTTCGCAGTTCGATCGTTCACTCCGTATCTATAGAATAATCTCCGCCAGTGTCGGATTTGGAAACTTGCCGCCCCTAGGCCAAATTATTTTTCCGATTCCTTAAAAAAATTCAATAAAATTGATTGAATTTACATATTATACCAGAGGAACAATCCGTTCTTTTACCGGGTATTTATGGTTGTTATCTTTGAAAAGCTTTCTTAGGAAGGTACCAACGGTCTTTCATGGTTACGAAGTAATCTTCTCCGACCTCCATGATTTCGAAAATCACACTGAAAGCCCTCTTTACATTGCTTCTTGGCGAATGAGCACGCATATCCGACCGCCCCGAAATCCTGTCGCCCCCGAAGCCCCGCCGCCCCTTAGACCATTGCCTACTTTGGCCTTATTGCAAATCCTCTAACGATCTCAGCAATATTCTTTCAGGGGTGTTATCACGCGATTCCGATACCATCCGCCCGGAAGAAGACCAACGGCTTAAGAAAAAATATTTAAACTTTTTATTAAGGCAATATCGAATTCGTTGCGAGACCGTTAAATTCTTACATTTTAACCTCTGTTTTATTTTTTCGAAAAAAAAAAAGATTCGAACCACAGATACTTGGAGGCGTTGTAATATATTAGCCTGTTACGGCAAACTTTTAATTTTGCGCACGGATCGACCTGAAAGGAAATTGCGAAACGTGTGGACGTTCTTTCCTTACTCGGAAGTTTATTCCAGATTAAGAAAAGCTCTTCCTTGGAGTCTCTACGTCGGCAATTTCCTTGTTTGTAGCGGGCGAGAAATTCCTGATAACGTATCTCGGTAATAATGTTATCGCCAATGTTATTTATACTTCGTACTTTGTCGGACTTTTTGTAAGAGTCGAAACTACACACACACACACACACACACACTAGTAGACGGTACATACTTGCATTCTGCAAGCATTTCAGCCTCTTTTCAATAATTGGGTGAAAACACAAAAATAATAATTTTGAGGATGTTGGATTTTTCCGTTTTGTTTTGACCGAAAATCAATAGTCGTGCCAAGTTTCTAACTCATCTAGAAGTGTCTTATAATTTTTATACTAATGTGGGGCAATAATGGGACAAAAAGTCCCAAAAATAGGAATTTTTACAATATCGAATTTCTTCCATTGGTCGTAACTTAACATTAATGGCATTATTATATAGCTCTCTGATTCCCATTAAAAGCTTAACTATATAAAAACATTGAGCTCGTTGCCATGGTACTCGATTGTTGAGACAGAAAAATTAACATTTTTTGATAAAAGCTAAATATTGACGCTATATCTACAGGGATTTGAATTTCGTCTTAAAAAATAGGAAATTACAATGTCTTAGCTTTCCGATAGTTTAAGGTCCGAGGTAGAATATCGACGGGAAATAATTTTAAAAATCAAATATAAAAACCTCTACACCGATTTACATTCTTCTCTTATGGGTATATAATTAGGCAAAAATAGCCCCTTAAAATTGGAATTTTAACAATTTCGGAGTTTTCTTTTGGTTGTGATTAAAAATCTATAATCCTTAAAATTTCAAGTTCCTAGCTCATGTGGAAGTGCCGTATAATTTGTATCCTCCTATATCCTCACAAGCGTCAATATATTATCATAAAACATATATAAAAGACAGTGTCACTATGTCCCTTTTTCATGTTATGCTTTTTGAAGCTTAAGATCTCGCAAACGACTGAACCGAATTTGATGAAATTTTCAGGATAGCATTATGATATAATAAAAAAACGTATTAATGTATCGGTAATATAGAAAACCCTTATTCTGTCCCTTTGTCCTCCTGTCATTCCCTCTGTCACGCTCTGAAAACCAGAAATATACCTGGCGATAGGGGACTAAGGTCAGCTTTTGAAGCACAATAGGTACTCGCGGCGAGCGTTTCGAACCTTCGCTGGGATCGAAGGCAACCCTCTCAGCAGGAGGTATGATTTCAGTTCAAAGAAAACTGCCTCAATTTTGTTTCAGAATAATCGATCATCCCCGTCATTTGTGAGGGGCACTAGTAGATATATAATGCAGGTAATCAGGAGCGGATTTCGGGAGCGTTAGCGGTTTGCGAGGTCCACAACTCGCGATTCTGAAAATGTAGCTAAATTTCATCGAGGAAAACAGTCTACTAAATCCTTGATAATTTATTTACAATATAATATGTGGGCTTCTGAGGTCATTTTCAATCCTATCTCGAATAGGAAATTATCATTTGTTTGGATCACATGTTTGTTTGTTTGTTTTCGCCCATTATTGTTTGAGTTGATCGTCGTCATCATTTAGGATATGTGCGATCGCTTCTTTACGTTGGGAATTTCCACGCTCTGTCTCTCACACACTAAGCTCCTGTTCTGAAACTCTTTAACTTTCTAGGGGCTCTTAGCGCTAGGCTCTAGGCCAGATCTGTCCAACCTTGAAATGTAAACGGGCAACTTCGACAAAAATATTTCAACGGACGGCCAAGATACTTCGTGTTTATTTATTTCGTCATGTTGATAGTGTTGAAATGTCAAACGTATCCAAACAAAAATATTATTATGGAAAACAAAAATTTTGATAGGATCCCACAGGTAGCTTGTTGTGTGAAGAAACATTTCCTCAAAACCATTCTCATTCGAGTCTTTGCCCGTCATAATTTATCTGTAGCTTGACTTAATAACTTTCGTGCTATAAAAAACTGATTTACTTAAGTACTGTTGAAACAAAATAGGGATTCTGTCTCGGAGAGGCGTATTTTAGACGTGTCATTTATTAGTATATTTAAAAGACAAAAAATTTAGTTTATATTATCTTATTTCGATAGGATGTCTGTTCTAAACACAACTATTTGTGTTTCTTAAAAATAAAAATAGCTCGTTTGAAAAAACCGAAAAATGAGTTTGCACTTGAGCCCCAACTTGAGGTTGACATGCTAAAATTCAGTCTTTCTAAGCTTCCTTTATTCTTTCTTATAATTTCAGGGTGAAATTGGAACATTTAATGCTTTTTTTAAATCATTTTCAAAACCGCGCTAAAGCTGAAATTGATTTCCGATTAATTCGAGATTTCTCTCTCTAAAAAAAAGATAACTGTGCTAAGACGAAAAGGTGTAAAAAGAAACCGTGCAATTTGAGAGATATAAAACTTTATTTGATCTTACGCCTAAGCTCATCCGTGCGGGTTATCATAAAACTGAGCACGGAAATTTTAAGTAAAACACTAGTAATACAAAAACTCGTAAAAAATACAGTATGTAATTGAAAGTTGTATAAAGGGTATGAATAATTATATATACAGAGCAAAAGAAGAGAGGAGGAGGGGCATATTGTGAATGAGTGTGTAGGAAATTATTTTTTAAAATTCCGCAGGAAATATATATTTTCTTCGAAATCGCAACTTTTCCGTCACAGAACATGTCTCTTTATGTCGCTCTGGGAAATCCCACGCTGATGAAGTAGTACGTCACACTGTGTTCAATCTCGCTTAACAACCTTGCCATTGTGAAACTCTTATTTTTAGCCGTTTATGCAAATATTATTGTCAGGAAAGAGCAGATTTTTTCAGGAATTCGTCTTCCTTCCTTAAATAACTCATTTCTTTCAATTAAGATTGCCGGTCTTGTTACAGGCTGGCTTCCAATGCAACGGCCACGGGTTTGAATCCTGCCGAGTAAAGTATTTGATTGTATTCGTTGTCGCGTATTAGGAAAGGTCGGAAACGGCTCTTTATGAGCTATTTGAAATTAATAACTGAATATATATAAATAAGTCATTAGAGGCCTCATCATACAAACATTTATTCAAAGAGTGGCAAGGGGATAACATTCTTATACATATATGTACCCTGATATTTTACGGGCAAAATTCTTTGATATATTTTTAATTTAAAAAATAAACTACTTCATTAAACGCCATTTACTTTATAAACTAAATACATGCAACGCAATGAATGAAATAATTAAAATTCTCGATGGATAGACATGGAAGATAGATTTTTCTGCGGCAAATTGTATGGAAGGAATTATTAGTATACTTAAGTACGCAACATAATGTCGAAATTGCACCTCTTCTCAGTTGAAAGCATAAAAGTTTTACCGATTGCCTTAAAACCTTTTCGTTAATTTATTCCTATACAGAAATCTTAACTTGGAGAAGTTCTTCTTGATAGTTCAGCATCGAGGAAGCATTTTCTTCCTATCTTTCTCTGAGTGTCCGGCATACCATTCTTTCGAACTTAGAGATAAAGAGAGAAATAGAGAGAGAGAGAGAGAGACGGGAAGTTTTTCATGGTTTGCAGACTGCCATTAAGAAGCATAAATATCGACGTTCGGCTGTGCCGGACCGAATGTGCGAGTGTGCGCGCTCTCGTGTGTGTATGTGCGCGCGTACAAACAGCGTGGTACCTCTCTCTCTCTCTTCCCTTTCTCCCCCCCCCTCCCCATTCGACTGAGGATGTGTGAAAGACGGAAGTGGGAAGAGTGTTGCGAAAAGAAAGAGAATGACGTAATGCATCTAGGAAGTCAAGGAGAAATGGAGAGAAAGAGAGGATAGAGAAAAAGGTAGAGAGAGAGAGATATAAGGAGGGAGAGGATATAAAGAGATAGAAGAGAGGTAAAGAAAGAGAGAGAGAGAGAGAGAGAGAGAGAGAGAGAGAGAGAGAGAGAGAGAGAGAGATGAACAGCCTCGTAGGAAGGTGCTCGTTAAAATTGGAAATGAGTTTCTACGCGCATGCGTGTTTGCGTGACAGACAGTCGAACGACTTTTATAGGAGAGGAATAGAGAGAGAGAGGAAAACTGACACTGGAAATAGTTATATTTTAGATAATTTTTACGCTACCTACAATATCAAACGAAATTAACAATATAAAGACCTTACAACTGTAGACGAAGGGCTATGTCCGAAAACGTTCTCATCTCATCTCTGGCCATCTGCTCTCCTGTTTGACAATATATATGTCCATCCATTATATCTCATTTCCACGGTGAAAATGGATTTTAACCTTTTCTTCTCTTCTTTTTCTCACGCGAGTATTATTTTCATGATCAAATTTCCAAAGAATATCATATACTGCGGAAATCGAACATATCCTGCACAAAAAATTAAATATCCGGATTTTTTTTAACCTTTACACAATATTTTAATAAAGTGAAACTTGTCATTTTGAAACTAAGAGTTGGAAATGATTAAAACAAGATCTTTTTTTTGAGATTATCTTAAACCGAAAATGTTTTAAAGAAAAATGGAAAGCGATTGGACGAATTTATAGACTCAATAGAAGGATATTTTGATAACGATAGTTTGGTATTCATGTCATATGCGGTCTACAGGTTGTTTGCGGTCTACAACAGTATATCGTCTTGACTGTTGTGCCACAAATTGAGAGGTTATATATACGAGCCTTCGGCTCGCTTCTGTTAATGTTGTTTTTAAAATAAAATGTCGTAAATCCAACATTACGTCAAAATTAAATTTAATAAACCCAATATTTTAAACATAATATATTTAATTGAATAATATTTAGCTTCTATAAACTGTTTGCATTAACAGAAACTGATTGGCTGGTCTCGACATTTACAAACCCAATCACCGGACAACGGGGAGGGATAGTTTGGTTCCGGGCGAGGCGAAGGGCGCGGTAGCGCCCGGAGACGACTACCCATTAAAACAAAGCGAGCCGAAGGCTCGTTAATATATCCTTTCAGTGTTATATCCTCTCAGTTTGCGGCGCAACAGTCAAACGAGTTATAATTTCCCGTAGACCGCATACTGCATGTTGATTTCGGCTGTAGACCGCATACGACATGAATACCGATAGTTTGTTTATTGAAAAGAAAATTATCGAACACATCTAAAACACCTTTAAAACATTTTCTTCTAAATAAGCATTTAAAAATTAAATTAAAAAATAAGAATCGTCTCGTTTATCTCCCACAGCAATGAAAAAATAATCTCGTGTGATCTGTTACCAGTTAATACCACTGATAACGGCTTCCCGGTAGCTGAAATGCGCACACGATTTTCAAAAACTTTGATTACTATTGGGGATACCTTATTATAATATTTCACTTCATTTTTTAATTGATTATTTTTCAACAAGTAAGATTCCTATAAGTATGCAAATACGCTGACATATTTTTGTTTAAAGTCACTATGAATATAACTCTAATTTATTCTCATCTCTCCAAGAAAAATTCGATTGTTTTCTTTGTGAGCCATGGATACAGTTAGGAGGTGGAGAAGGAATTTCGAAGATACTATATATTTCCGTTTTTGGTCTTTTCTGACCGATTTATTTTTTATTTTTTTGGCTCCAGATTCCGATCATCGCGGACTTGGAATTTCCGCCGAAAAGTAAAAGGAAAAAAATGAACAAAAAAGAGAAAAAGGAGAGTATGAGGGAATCGGAGATTTCATCGCGATTGCGTCACGCGTTCCGTGTAACACGCTGGCTCCCTGTTCTGCTTGAAATCTTCCCGATGGAAAATCCTGGCCGGTGAGCTGCATTCCATCGCTTTACTCCGCGGCGGTGAAAAATAAATAATTCGCGGACGGGAAAGGAGAGAGAGAGAGAGAGAGAGAGAGAGAAGGGGGAGAAACGCCTATTATTCGAAAAAAATGAATTATCGATACAGTAAGGTAGCAAGAAATGGGCGGGTCGAAAAGTTGGATTTTAAAAAAATAAAAATAAAAGGTCTTTACATTCGATAACTCGCTGTACTCTCGAAATTTTTGGCATAGCTCCGGCTCTCCAGGCCATAGCTGTGCCTCATGAGTTATAACCAATACATATATGTATTTAAAGCGCGGATTCAGGAATTACTCATGCCGTAAACATACATTTTTTTCCCTGTAGTCCGGTGAAATACTGGTCAGTATTTTCTTAGTACATTATATATCGTTAATGAAAATAGGTTAAACAGAAAATAAATTATCCATATATAAAGAAACACGCGAGGGAAGAATTGCAGAGGAAATTACGTAAGGCGCTTTTTTTTCACCGACTGCTATATCTCCATCGGAGTAAATAATCGCAGATGAGATGTATCGATGATTGCCTACATTCGCGGAGGAAACCCTTTTTAGTGATTTTTACTTTCTCATACGTAGTAATGGGAAAGTATTGTATTCATGAAAAAAATCGACTTCGAGATTTCAACGGAAATACATGTTTTGAGGTCCCTAGAACACGTTTAGACTATTTTCGGAATGATGTCTGTGTGTGTATGTTATTGTGGGCGCTCTAACTCAAAAAGTACATGCCATATCGTTACCAAACTTCATATATAACACTCTAGCATGAGCACAAAGAACTGATTAGTTTTTGGACAATAACGGATAACCGGAAGTCGAGGTTTATTCGAAACCCGATTCGGTTTTTGCGATATTTCTTTGTTAAAACATCATTATTGTATATACAATTCTAAACAAAAGTTATGGAGAATGTAATTTCCTACAGTTTTCATTTGGAACAATTTTCTATTGGAGTTATTGTTTAGGAGTTATTTATAAATAACCGGTTTTTCGGTTTCCGTTAAATATCTCCTTAAAAACATCGTTATTGGTAATCTTCGTAAGGACCAAAGTTGTAGAGAATAATATTTCTTCCAAGTTTTGGTTGAAACTAATTTTCGTAGAACCATCCATTTCGGATATATTTCGCTTTTTCTTAATACCAGACTACAGCGCCAACACCATGTAGCGGTGAATTCTGTAAACATTCAAAATATACGTAATTTACGGCAACGACGTGTCTTCTTTTACGATACGAAATAATAATTTTGCCTTATAATGCTACTCATAATAATTTAATTATCTATACCCCAAATATGGAGAAAGTCATGTGTTGGCCACATCAGATTTTTTTTATTAATAACTTTTACTTAAGTTAGGTAACGAAGAATATTAAGGGAAGATTGATAAATTAGCATTATATTTTACTCATTATACCTATGCTATGGTTTGTTTACTGCTTACTTACTAAATCTATAGTATAAAATTAAAACAGTACAAAAGTTATTTATAAAAATTTTTTTTATACCATTACTTTTTTCCTATTACTTCCCAGCAACTGATCCTAGGTTTACTAAATTTACACCACATGTAGTCCTAACGTAGAACTATCTATCCTAAACATTTTAGCCTTTGTAACTTACGTCATTTTTGGGTTATTTCGTACACGGCAGACAGACGGACGGATGGATGAGCCTAATAATAATAAGCGGTTTTTTAAAGAAAAAATAGCGCCAAAAAGAGGAATCATCATTACGATAAGAAATAAGTTAGGAATGAATTGCAGAGATAATTACATAAGGCGCTTTTTTTAAGAATACTAAAATCTAGTCCGAATGTATAACTATATATCCTGAAAATTTGGTGTTTGTGGCTTACGTAATTTTTGAGTTATTTTGTGCACGGTCAGAAGACAGACAGACAAACGGATGAATAGAATGCATAAGCTCTTTTTTATTTTAAAAAAAGTGCTAAAGAGGAAGGTGGATGGTTTCCGTCATTTTCTAACATTAGAATCCAAACTCAATGAGGGAAATTTGAGAACATAGAGGAAGGATTTAAAAACTTCGTCATTTTATTAGCTATTTTTTTACAAATCGCTTATGTATTCACTTTGTCTGTCTGTCCGTCCGTTTGCTCTTTTAAGTTATTTCCAGTCAAGATTCGAACTAAAAATGTTTTCGCTCATTAATTCATTTTCATTTCTTTTTGTTCCTTTAAACACATAATAATTGCTATAATTAATTTACCTTTTAAAAATCTTCCCCGATCAAAGGAATCGATATCCTTAATTTTTTCGGAAAACAGAATTTGAATACCCGTGCAACATAAGTTTCCGAGTAACAATTCTTTTGTAAGATAAATTTAAGAAATCCACGGGAGATTTAAAAAAAAAAGCAGCGCCGAGCGATTTGTTTGGAAAAAAAACCCTAGCAAGCAAATAAAAAAGATTCCGGCAGAAGAACCGGAAGGATAAAAATATTTTCTATATATATGGACGCAAGGAGCGTTGCAGAGGAAAAAGTTGGTAGGGGTGGGCGGGGGAGATGGGAGGGGGAGTAGGAGGGATGATAAAGGGCACCGAGTGGGATGACCAGTGGTCTCTTCCTATAACACCCCTCCCTTTCAGCTCTCCCTCCCTCTCCCAAGAAGCCTATGTTAGCGAACGGCGGCAGAGTCCCACACAGCACAAGGACTTCTCCAACAGCCTAATCTCATTTCTCTCACTTAGTTACATATGACTATCTCTATCTCTCCCTTTCTCTTTCCCACTGTTAATTTCCTGCTTTCCCCCCCTCCCTCCCTCCCTCGTTCTCTCTCTATTCTCCATTTTTTTTCTTTCTCTCTTTCTTCCTTACGTATAACACGCCGCAAAGCGGACTTCTTCTGTTTTTTTGCCTCTCTTCCTCATCCGGGAGAGAATCCTTATGGACTCTTTGCAGAGGAAGCTTGTGTCTGACCCCGGCAAGAGAGAGAGGGAAAATATTACTCGTTTTATACGTTCCGTTATAATTGCGTTCGTTTTTAAAAATATTTTTTGATTCAACCTATTTTCTTCCTTTACAGGAGAATTTGTTACTCGAACGCTTATGTAACTCGGATCTGTTAGATAATTTTTTATAAATATTTGAAATTCCTTGAACGACGGTTTTTAATGCGACGACAGGAAGCTTATATTGTTCGATTTATTTCGCATATTTTTCATATATTCAGCGTTATAATGAATCGACCGTGTTTAAAAACTTTAGTTCGTGGTCCATGAGAATGTTTTTTTAAATAAAGAACTACGCAATATTTCAAAAATAAATAAAAACGATTTTTAAACATTCGTCAAATCTGTGAATTAATTTTTTTGAAGTACGTGTAAAGCATGGATTATATCGGCGAAAAACTTACCGTTATAGGACGCAAAAAATGCAGTTTTAAAAATAAATAATTTGGCTCAATTAGCAAAAATGTTTCGTAATATCAAAAAAAAAATTTCCCCAATTCCCTTAACGTGGCCACCAAGTTTAAGTGATAACTTACGAAAAATTCGGTAAAATTTTCCATATCCTGATAATTTTCAAAGGCTATTAAGTATCTTTACGATTGCGAAAAAAAATATTTTGCCATTGTAATTTTTGTATCATCTCCCTGGTAACTTTTTTTTGCAGGGAAAGCTTAAGTTTTCCTTTATGAGATGAAACGTCGCTGCCTCTCCGTCTATGTCTCTCTCTCTCTCTCTCTCTCTCTCTCTGATCAACACGTTCTCACCTCAAAGAATTTTTTAAAAACCTTTTCCTTTCGCGTGGATGAAGTGGCAGTTGGGCGAAAAATTCTTTTTGCTTAACTCTTTCTTTCATTTAAAATCTTTTTTTCCTTTTATCTGATCCAATGAGGTTTCCACGAGCCTTCCCATTAAGTAACAAAACGTATCGATTCGGAATGGCTCGAAGATGATTACATCATTTCGTCCGCATCGGAGATGGAATCTTCCGATGCCGTAACTAATTAAATTATTCGATTCGTTTCTTTGTGTTTCTTGTGTCGAATTTTATTCCACTATTAACCGTTTTATATTATTTGCGTAATTAGACATTATTTAAGAATCGGTAATTAAAGCCTTACTGTTGATTTACCCTCATCCTAGACACTCTTCCTGATGCAACAATAAAGTTTAATCTTATTAGCGGTAATTACGTATCTAATAAACAAATATCTATGTAAGATAAACGTCCAGATTATTATGTAATTATCTATACCTAGTCTTTAAAGGGTATCTCCATTGACGTAACCAATTTTACTTCACAGTCACCTGGAATACCGTCAGATTTCCGAAGAATCGCCTCCTAATGAATTTTCGACCTCCATCTTGTTTTAAAATTTTTCAAAACTTAGTCCGTTAGCGTGACGTTAGCAACGGAATTAACGAAAACGAAAAAAAGGTTCTCGCGACGTCAGCATCTTCCGTCCGCGATCGGCTGTTGTTTCACTCGAGGCGACCGCAATTCGATTTTCTTCGTTAACGTCAGTTAATTGACGATCGCGGGGATGGAGGATTTAATTTTTCTTTCTCGTGAAAAAAAAATAAAATAAAGTAAAACAGACACAGGTAAAATGCACTTTTAGTGATTACCGCACTTCCATGGTTTTTCCTCCGTCTACTTATAGCCGAGGCGGCGGCGCGGTAGGAGAAAGTGCACCAAAGAATGTCCGGAACTAGGTTGTTGTTATGCAATATACGGTTGCCATGCAGGATGAGGTCGAACCGCATTATACTAGCCTTCTCGCGTTACACACACACACGCGCGCGCGCGCTGCTCGCTCTTTCTCCGCAAACACACACACATACATACATACATATATATATAGGTAGTTTTACAACTTCCCATTCTTTTCCTTTTCCCTCTTCCTGAACTAGACTTACCGATGGAGTGGATGGAATCGATAATGCGAGAATGGAGTTAAACTTGGAGATATATACATATAAACGTATACGTATACATGTGCGTGTGTATTTAAGTATGAAATTTACAAAGGAATATATAGAGGCATCAAGGAAAAATGGAAAAGTTTCGATGGAAATTTTCGAGCGACCTTGCCAGCGAAAAAAAGGGAAGGGAAAAACGGGACCGCGCATTTCCGCTATTTGACCGGTTTTAGCATATCATAAATTTAAGGTAACAATTTAACCCTTTCGGACCTGGTGTACGCAATCGCGCAAATTATGCAATTTTCATTATTCAACGAAATAGTTCTGCTAAACAATATTTTTAACACAGTGTGCATAAATTGATGGGAATGATTGATCCAAAGATCCTTATGCGACAGGCATAAGCTGTGATGATGGGAAATGTGGAAACAGGTGAAAAAATCTGCTATGACCGGGAATAGAACCCGGGTCTTCCACTTGCCGGGAGTATATTCTACCACTGTCGCATAAGGATCTTCGGATCAATCATTCCCATCAATTTACAACATAGGCATTTTCACTATTGAGAGGGTAGGGATTTTCTTTGGTGTATCTCCTTCAGGACATCTGTTGGGGCTGATTGCCAGCTTGGTCCCAACTAGGGATGAAATAATACCGACAATTTTTAATACCGGTATTGGGACAGTTTTTTTTCTGATACCGGTATTGAAACCGGTTTTGTGCAGAGAACAGTTTATAATCATTTATACTATAATAGCCCAGGTCTGTTGGTTGGTTGGTCACACTTTCACGATGGCCGATATAGAGCATTTTAACAAACTTAGAAGATTGAAATTTGGCAAGGATGCTTGGTTAACATATTTTAAGGTAATGACGAAAATAAATCTCCAAAAAAGTCCTGGGTTCGACTCCAAGGAAGACATTTCCATTTTCCGTAAGGTAACATGTAAAAATCAATTTTTTTATGTGCAGGCTTTTATTGTTTTGGAAATTAAAATTAGAAAGAATTAACCTACTATCTTCGGATCTGAACCATTTTGAAGAAAATATTTCAAAGTTTCTTATTCTGTTCATCTTTTTTCGCATACCGTTCGAAATCGCTCATGTTATACGTTCAATTCACATATTTTGTGGAACTATTGCCATTTTAACGGAATATTGCATTGGCTACCAATTATATTGTTAGACCTCAAAATCCCAGTGTTGTATCAGTCCTTATGGGTGTAAGCGTGCTTTGAATGTTTTTAATACGAGATAGGGAGGGAGAGAGAGGGATGGTAACCCAGGGGGAGAGAGGGAGGGAGAGGGAGGGAGAGGGAGTAAGGGAAGGGAGAGGGAGAAGGGAAGGAGAGGGTGGAAGGGAGTGGGAGGGAGGGAGGAAGGAGGAGAGAGAATGAGGGGGAAGGGGTGGAGAGAGTGAGAGGGAGTAAGAGGAAGAAGGGAGGGAGACAGACAGACAAATGACTTTATTGAGGGTGAAATTGAGACCATATAGTCCCTCCTTACATTTAAGAGAGAGAGAAAGGGAGAGTGAGTGAGGGGGAGAAGGGAAGGAGAGAGTGGAAGGGAGGGGGAGGGAGGGAGGAAGAGGGAGAGAGGAAGAGGGGGAGGGAGGCAACTATTTTAAAGTTAACTAAAGATATCCCGTCATATTGACGGACAATTATGCTAGTTTAGTATATTATTTTAATAATAATAATCCTTTACTAACGGGATAAACCCTCTTTCTTACAAAATATGAAACGGAATTCAAAAGCAAGATATGACCATTTCAACAACTACATAAATATGGACTTTTCAAAAACACTCTTGCTTTCAAAATAAGGTTATAGCTAGATAACTGCCCTGTTCAGGGCGTTTTTACCATTATTCAAAACGGTGACACCCATCCCGATAAGGGGTATTTTTCAACCCCAGGCTAAAAAACATTTTTTTTCGAAAAGAAAACTTCATATTCCACAAACAATAACGGCAAAGAAGAAAGGATTACACTACACAAAATAAATTTATAAACCAAATTATATGTTTGATGTGAAATAATGAGTCAATTTCTGGACCTGAGGTCAAAAAATACCGCGCTTCGGGACCGAAGGGTTCAGGAACGCATTTCAGGAGGACGAGACCATTTCCAATCGTTTTCTCTCATCGAATAAGGTAATTATAAATCTCTGATACCGACCCATCAGAGTCACTTTTCGGAAGAATCCCCCAGTTTATTTCTACACACACAGGCAACAAATACATTTTTGGTAACAAAGTGCACTTTTCAATACCGAAAACCCGGTATTGTAAATCACGATATCGGTATTGTCTAATTCAATACCGGTATTAATTCCGGTTTTCCAATACCGGTATTCATCCCTATTCCCAACCTAAGAAAATATTCCCGTTCTGAAACAAGGGAATTAGCCTGCTACGGTAGTTCAGTGGTAGAATATCCGCCGGCCAAGTGGAAGACCCGTGGTACGATTCCCGGTCATAGCAGATTTTATCACCTTTTTCTACATTTCACAGTGTACATGATTATGTACGTTTTCTATGTATACCTAAGGGATTGGTGTATCCATTAACTTCTCTCATTTTTAAATATTTTTCAAAACATAGAAGATAGTAGCTATCGCAAGACATAATTAAGATCTGAAAAAATTAAATATTAAACACTACATATTAAAAAAAAAGGATTTGAGCAAAAATATATGTATGATACTTCTGCAAAAAGAGAATTTTTTTTTATTTAATTGAAAATGCTGTGTATTGACGATTTCAGATTTTTAATTTCTAGCTTTATTATTTTGTCCGTAGGTTAAGTTTCACTGCATTGTAGGAAAATTTCTACGAGGAAATTTCATTTTCATCTTTTAATATATGGAGACAATATGAATCTGATGTCAATGTTCCATAGTCTGCGACAATTTATTTTCACTTGATGGAAGTTACTGAACATGATAGACATGTTTATTACTGTAATCGTGAAGATGATATGTAAACATTTTAAATAAAATATTTCTTGGTCTTAGTAACTCATGTAGCCTTAAAAGGTCAAGGAACCATAAACCATTAGGCCAGAGATTCCAAAACTTTTTGAAGCCACGGAACCCTTAACAGACGACATAGACGCTATGAAAATGATTCAACAGATCTATTTAAGTACTAAAATGATATCAGTATAATAACCATAATATCAGTTCGACCATTTATTTTAGAATATAATAACTCTTAATACAACATCGTATCAAATTGGCCGCATGAATCATTGAAGAGAACGAGCGTTAAAAACATCCCTCCATCGCGTTTTATTCCATTACGCCTCCGTGATCGCTCGAAATATTATTTTCGCATCGGATTTTCGCGATTTTGCGTCTCATGGACTTCAGAAATTATATATATATATATATATATATATATATATATATATATATATATATCATCATCATCATAGGTAGTCTGTCCGTTGACAGGTCCGTGATTATTCTAGGTTAAACTTGGTTCTCCATATACTCCTATTTTCCGCAGTTTTCTTCATGTCTTCATAGCTCTCTTTTCCTCTCAAGTCGTCTACCAGCTGAAACCTTTTCCTGCCTCTTTCTCTTTTTCCATCCACTTTTCCTTCTAGCACTTCTTTAATCATGCACTCTCTCCTCAGGTAATGCCTTCCTCTTTCTGATAATCTGTATAATCGTTCGCTTCTCTCCTATTCTTGGTAGTACGTCCTCATTTTTCACCCTATCTGTCCATTTTATCTTCAGCTTCAGCTGAAGATAAAATATATATATATATTTTTTGGCAACTAGCCCTTCCACCCCCACACCTTCACCCCAGTGTCACTGCCATATCAGTTGTGTCTCTCTTGTGCTGACGAAGGGATCATCCCGAAAGCTCTAACCTCTACAAATGTGTCTCTCCAACACCCCAGCGGCTCTACTTCCGGTAAGTGTTCACTGGGTTTCCTTCAACACCTAGTTGCCCAAAATGTCCTTATTTACCTTTCCTCTTCCTTAGTATTTATATATATATATATTTTGGGCAACTAGGTGTTGAAGGAAACCCAGTGAACACTTACCGGAAGTAGAGCCGCTGGGGTGTTGGAGAGACACATTTGTAGAGGTTAGAGCTGTGTCTCTCCTGTGCTGATGAAGGGATCATCTCGAAAGCTCTAACCTCTACAAATGTGTCTCTCCAACACCCCAGCGGCTCTACTTCCGGTAAGTGTTCACTGGGTTTCCTTCAACACCTAGTTGCCCAAAATATCCTTACTTACCTTTCCTCTTCCTTAGTATATATATATATATATATATATATATATATATATATATATATATATATATATATATATATATATATATATATAATCTAGGTAAGTGTCCACTGGGCTCCCTCCAACACCTTGTTGCCACCTTTATTATTACCTTTCCTTTTCTTTAAGCATTTATACGATATATATATATGTATATAATACACGGAAAAACTGCGTTATGTGGATCCTGAGAGCTTCAAAATGGCGTCCTCCGAGCAATCATTACATAGATCATCGTCAAAAGAGTTATGGCTCTCTCTCTTTTCTCTCTCTCTCTTTATTCACGACGTTCACCGCTATTTCCTCCGCAAAACCCGTAATCTCGGCTCAATTACTACCTTTCTTGCATTTCTCGAACCAAGGAATCGTAAGTTTTTTTGGCACGAGTGTGAAATCAATCTCACGATCTCAGTTCGAACCTTAAGTTCTTCTAGGCGATTTATATAACTTTGTCGGTTAAGGGAGCGAATATTTGTTTCCGTGGGAGAAATACTGTTTTTTTGGCGACCTTCTCGAACGCGGTTCCGTCGTTGTCTTGGTTCCTTACGACAAATAGCAGATTGATTTTCTTATTACGGTACATTACCGTTGTAGCGATTAAAATTCTCGAAAAATTCACGTGATAAATTCACATGATAAATTCTCGTGATAAATTCATCTTGCAAAGAACTAAAATCAGAAGCATATGACAGTAATTAATGGGGAAATTGTGTAAAGTAGCAAACTGTATAGAAGGAATAAAATATCTGTGTATAAAATCTGTGTATGAAAATTCAATTTTTCCGTTTACAAGAGAAACATGTACTCTACCAGCCTAGAACACTCGCAGATAGGTGCCGATTTACCAATCACAAGGCGCAAAAGGAGGGCGCGAAGGGCCCCAAACAAAGAATTTCACGGATTTTGATTGGTGATTTCTAAACGTGTTTATTTTGTATGCACAGACTACGTATTTCCGTTCAAATTTCATTGCTTCTCTCTATAATTCGTTTCGTCTATAATTTTGGATTTTTATGAGAAGAATAATGTATAATTTTAATGGCTTTCGTTATATTTAAATATATTTCTTATAATTAAAACATTGCGTTTCTTGTATTTTGAATAGGAAAGCCCGAAAAAATTGGAAAAAAAATGTTTTATTCGGGGATATTTAAAAATTGTTACGTAATCTCAAACCAATACGAAATTTTTGTAACTATCTTTATCATTTCATATACTACTACCATACTAAAAATTAAGTATAAAGTCCATAATATAATGTTTTAAATAAGATGTATTTTATAGGGCAATACTTTTAAAATGATGAAAAAGGTTCTTCAAATATTTTTAAATATTGTTTTTGAGCAGAGGGACGTATTCGTCGGAGGACGCTACAGCAACCCCCCCCCCCCCCCCCCCCCCCAGAGGCTCCTAAATCAGATGGTATCCTAGTAATGAAATGAAATTATTATTTGAATACTAACGAGATGGAAAATTATTTCTCTCGAAAGCACTTGCTATGAGGTGAGATGCATTAGCCAGCATCATTTTTGTAACCATCATTGTAGTTTATGGGCGAAAACGTGGCAAGTATTGACTGTACATCCTAGTTGCTATGGTTTTCTGGCCCCAGAATGGCCACAGATCCAAAATTTTGAGTGTACTGCTTATGCTTCAAATTCATGTCTTGATTATGAAATTTATAACATGTAGAATTGTCATTGTCTTTCAAAGAGATGATATTTTGGTCAACCATTAAAAGTACACTGTACATTTATGAGAGAGTCGACTTGAAACCTTCGGGTAAAATTGTCTATCGCTTAAAGTTTGGAAATTAATCGAATATTTTACCATGGAAGCCCCAATGTCGGAAAAAATCAGTATCTCGAGGCAAGACACATGTAATGGCGAAGTTTTTTAAGAGTATAATTTAAAATTTTAGGTTAAGTTAAGGCGAGAAATAGTCATTGCATCGAGATTTATTTCCATTTGCGACACTGTGACCCCGAAGGCGACGCCACGCAAATTTAAAAAAATAACACACTCTTTCGCTCTTTTCCTACATTCTTAAAAGGCTTCATCGTTCCAAAATCAAACAGGTGAGACCAACCGCGTCCCTCCATAATCCCAGCGCTAATTCCTTTAATTTTAGCGCGGGCGGGACGCCCCTCACTAGAACGCTAATAGAGGGAGAGGGAGAGATAGAGAGAGAGAGGGAGAGAGAGAGATAGAGAGAGAGGGAGAGAGAGAGATAGAGAGAGAGGGAAAAAGAGTAGGCGTAGGACAGCTGGACTTAGGGACACGTTCGTCAACGTAAACAATCCCGCCGGAGACCTCTCATTATGGCGTCGATAAAAAAATAACAGTAACGTTGCTATAAAACATCCGCAGCGCAATTGTATTTGTTTTTCCTTTCTGTTCTCCTGCCCTTCATTCACTCGTTTTTTAAAGGAATATTAGGGGAAAGCTGGAAGCATGAGAGGGAGGAGAGGAGAGACAGACAGACAAACGACTTTATTTCGGGCGATATTGAGACTACATAGTCCCTTCTTACATTTAACCCTACGTTATGAATTACAAATGACAATAAAATAATAACATAAACATACAAACAGAAAACAAATACCTGAAATTAAACAAATAAAAAAAGAATAATAAAAAAAAAACAATTAAGAGATTGAAATACAAATTCGGAAACCTCGGAAAAGAGAAGACTAAGTATTTGTGGTAAAAACCTAGGAAGGACCTGACATGACCAACCTAGTAAAAAGAGAGAGAGAGAGAAAGAGAGGTGAAAATGGAAGAAGAGAGAGAGAGAGAGGGGGGGAAAAAGGAATAGATCTAATTTCGATATGAATAGGCAGTGTATAACCCACTCTTTTAACTTATTTTTTTTACAAAAACACGGTTTTTAAATCATCGTTTTTAATAACAAAACAGGCGACCAATCTTCTAAATGGAGTACATTTTGCCAATTCTGGCACCCATTAAGAAACTGTAATCTTAATACGGCCCTTCTATAACATCCATCACTTCAATGCGGCCCTGGTCCTTCCTCGAGTTTGGCATGGCTGATGTAGAGAAAGATATCTAGAAGAAAGGAGAAAAAGAGGGATAAACAAATTGATAGAGGGGAGATAGAGAGAAATAAAGGCGAGTACAGGGGTAAGAGAAAAAGGGACAGACAGACAAACGACTTTATTAAAGGCGGAATTGAGACTATATAGCCCCTTCTTACATTTAACACTACGCCAACGGTTATAAAGGAAAATATAAAAAAATAATAATAATAATGATTACATATGTACACCTACGCACAATTTCGCAGAAAAGAGCCCGAAAGCAAACTAATAGAAGAACACGCAAGCGAAATATCCCATTACAAATCCGGAAAACTTCTGAAAAAAAAAAGTAATTGTGGTAAAAACATAGGAAAGACCCGACTTTGCCAACCTAGTAAAAAAAAACCACGCAGGAAAACACCCACGAAGGGGAGGGGTTGGGAAAAACCTGCCAAAACCATAGACCAATAGTAGTGGAATTACAATAATGTATACAAGTTTGAAAAAGATGAGAGTCACAAAATAAATTTTAAAGTAATGAAAAGATGAACAAGAAAAATTAATAAAATAAAATGAAATTAAATGAAAACATATGGATGGAGGAAGAGTTGAAGGAGGTCTTGGTAGAGGCAGGAAAAATCCGGAAGGATAGAGGCGGTTGTGAAGAGAGAGAGAAGTAGAGAGAGGGAGAAGTTCTGACCTCGTGTTATGGCGGAAGGAGGAGAAAGGATAGGTTTGGAGAGGAGAGAGGGGGAGTAAAGGGAAGAGGACGGAATAGGATTCCCGAATGGTTGGGAATAAGAAGGGCTTCTTTCTCTGCATTTCATCTCCGACTCTCTCTCTCTCTCTCTAACACCCTTCCTTCCTCCTCCTCTTAACCTACCAACCCCCTTTCTCCAACCCCTCTCATCACGCCACCCTATCCGAACCCTTCCGGGACTATTTTTAGTCCTTAACTACATCCCAAAGTCCATTATAGTCGGCAGCATTGATCTGACAAATGCGATTAGCGTTTCGTTTTTTTTTTCCTTCGGTGATGTTAAAGGCGTGCGGACGAGGTGATATAGTCTCGTGATCGTATGTGCGTCGAGTTGCAGCGGGATATTTTTTTTCGATCGTTTCATTATTCTTTGTATTTATATTCATTTGCCTAAAAAAAACTAGCTCATCCATTACGCTTGACACTAGAACGTCGGACGGGACAATTTTGTCCCATTCTGATGTTACGTCCCCTACAGTTTCTGTGATTCCGGTTTAATTTTGTCGAGATTTCGTGACTTTTAATCATTTGAGGGTTGCATTCCATTCTACACTTTTGAACATCCCCCCCTCAATATTAAGGATTATGAAACCATTTTACCCTAGAACGGCGGATGGGACAATTTTGTCCCAAAATGAGTTACTACTTTGTTTAACCTTCTCTGTGATATTATTCTTATGCAGGCGGCTTTGTAACATTGTTGTAGACTATGGCATGCCCTTCCCCTCCTCCCCTCTCATCTTTCGCCAGTCCAACTTCTAGCCCCACCCTTCCCCCCACCCACCTTCCACTTGCTCCCGTAGTGTGATGCAGGTTAGAACGTGTTCCTGCAGCACTGTTTGCGGGCTAATTTACTAGAGCGTTTCAGTTGAGTACGGTGCAACGCTACATTCTACAGCATGCTAACGTATGCAATTAGTAATGTAGAGCCTACAACGTTCATAAAAATTGAACCTAGTACTGCGACTGTACGACTTTGTCGTATAGGACATTTTTGTCCCGTCCGCCGTTCTAGGGGGTACGCCATGTTCAGACGTTCTTGTGTTAAAAGATCATTTAAGAAATAGAGAAAAGAGAATTCCAATATTTTCTTTTAGGTTAAATTTATTTCAAACTACTAGTCCATAAGTTATTATCGAATTTCCTCCCGTGTTTGACCGATTGAGACGTGAATTTTCGAAAGTGATTCGCGATCGGTAACTAAAAATGTGAATTTTTCTTTTTTCTTTCTTAACTGGTGGAATATGTTAATGTATTCTTTCTCTTTGTGAGAGTAAACCTAGTATCGAAGAAACCGTGAGCAATTTCTATCGTAACCACAAGCGTGGGTAAAGATGAATTACATGAATTCATGAATTTGAGTGAGATTAGATAGCAATCTTTCAATTCAGGTAGCTTTAGGATCGTAGACGTTTTTGATATCAGATCACCGGCAGGAATCAAACGGAAGATCGTTGATTTAAGTTACAGTTGCCCATACATTCCTCCAACCAGGGGCGGTTTTAAGACTTACTAGAAGTACTTGGTGAAATTTTTCCGAGGGGGGGGATCGGTTTGTACCGATCCGCTGTAAAAATTTGAATTTTCATTTTCAAAATATTAATTTAATTTAGTGATTTTATTTATAATAAAATATCGGATTTGTAAATAGAGAAAGAATCGCTTATGGACATTGATTCCTGTGGTTATGAACACTAAGGCAAGCTTATGAGCAAGAATCAACATGCAGTCTCGCCATTCGTGAATAACTCAATATGAGGGACCCGTCGGTATGTTGCACCGATTGCACGTCGCGACGTTAAAAACGTCCCTGCCTCCAACCTTCTTACACTCCATAAACTGCAGCTACTTCATCACAAACTTAGATTAAATGGAAGTAAGTAAATAAGGGAAGAAACGGATCTTCGGACGTAGTTTTGAACGGTTAGCTATTGTCGCCTTCAAAAAAAGAGAGAGACAGACAGACAGACAGACAAACGACTTTATTAGGGCGAAATTGAGACTATATAATCCCTTCATACATTTAACCCTGCGTCAACAGTGACAAATGAGGATAAAATAGTACGATTAATTTCACAGAAAAGAACCAGAAAAAAATAGAAAAACATACAAGCAAAACATCAAATTACAAATTCGGAACATTTTTATAAAAAGACAGTAATTGTGGTAAAAACCTAGGAAAGAGCTGAGAGAGAGAGAGAGAGGGAGGGAGGGAGGGAGGGAGGGAGAGAGAGAGAGAGAGGTAGGAAGAAGTTTTAATCTTCTAAAATGACATTGATGCCAATGTATCCGGTTTTAATTCTCTTTAAAAGACAAGGGCAGCGAACACAATATTTTATAAACCTCTTCGCTTCTGAAATACATGATTATTCAAACGATTCTATTAGCGTAGTGTTGAGAATTCGAATCTTCCAGAAAAATAAATTCATCTGCGTGGTAATGTATAAGAACGGCAGATTTAATCCTTTATCAAGTATCTAGTACGATTTTTTAGAATCCTTAATTTATTTTTGTAATTTTTTGCCTATTTGATACCCTTGACTTCGTTATATTTACTTCGATAAAGACACATGCATAGAAAAGGAAAGGGATTTATTAGAGAGAAGGAATTTTGAAAGGTTGCGGAGGTAAGAATTTTTGTTTAAATTCTAAAAAAAATTGAAACAAAAAACAATTAAGGAAGGGATTCATTTTTAAATTTTTCCTGAAAAAAATTTAAATGTATTTCAATTGGCCTTCTCCGGTTATAAGAATGTCATTACACCATCTCATGTAGGACTTAAATATATTTTTATATGGATCGTGCGTCGAGTTATTGGAAGCATTGGTCCTATTTGGTTAAAATAAATAGCGAGGGCATTCAACCTGTGGTACAGGTACTCTTAGGGGTCCATCGACATTTTTCTGAAGTGGTACGCGAAAGTTTAAAAGATTATAACTTTTCTCCTTACTTCGTCTTTCATGCGTGATTTCTGAACCGAAAGTTGAAATATTACGACTAAGAATAACGTTATAAAACAGAAACAATACGCCTAAACTGTAAAGTTTAAACTTTGTAAACGTGAGTTTTCTACCTTTACACAGGTATTATTTATTTCGTCATAACTTTAAAATATATCGAGGGATGTGTGACCATTAAAAATGCTCTTAGGCAGTGATGGGTAACCTTTTCTGCATGGTGGGCCTCATTAGTGGCATTGAATCCGGTGGGCCGCATTGTAAATTACCTCTAGTTAAATCGCAAGTTAACTAGAGATTCTCAGGCACCATAATAGAGTATAATTAGCTTTTTAGGGTTAATATTTCAATATTAAAAACCACGATGGAATTTAATCTTACAATTAAATATATAATTATAGATATATCGTGGGGAAAAAAGCCATAAACAGCATTAAAAATAACTTACTTGAATTGAGAAATATTTCCCAAGTGGTCGCAATTTAACGTTAGATGTTATAACAGATTTTGCTACACGGATAATAATATTTGGTAGTTAAGTAAAATAAATGAAAAAAGGTTTGAAAATTACGAAACGCTGGCGGTGGTACGCCAGTAAAAATAAAGGTTGAAAATATTGGGACCAGCTTCTGTGTTTTAGCCTTGGGAAAGTACCTAATCGGTAATATAAACTACACGATGAAGACGGAAAGACTTGTCTTCATCTTCGGAGGAACTCGACTAGGGACAGTATAAAGGAGCACTTAAATCCCGAGGGATTAAACAGTCCTTATTGGCTGCTGGGGGCGGGGTTAGAAGGCGTTACTGTGGAGGCCGAGGAGGAAAAGGGACCGTGTTTATGGTTTGCCGAGCCATTTGCCACGCCGATTGCTATCCTCTTTGGTTCTTTTTTTTTCGTTTTCTTGCCCTTCCTCCACTTCCGCCGCTCCTGTTCTTCTTGTCTCCTCATCCTCTACCTCCCCTCATTTTTTCTCGCCTTCCCCTCCCCCCTCATCCTCCCCTTCTCTCCTTCACTTATTATTACGAGGAGGGAAACACACGGCAATTGGTGGAGGATGTCTGAGAGAGGCGGAAGCTGCGTTGCCAAGCGACACAAAAGTCCGTTCCTTATTAGCGGACATTAACCACACGGATTTTTCCCCGTGTTTTTTAACCTCTTCTTTTCGGGTGTGTGTGTGTATATATATATATATGTAAGTATCCGTTTCCTCTTCTCGGTTCACTGCTTGTAAAATGCCTGCTTTCAAGGCTCGCGGAGGAGCGGAATAACGTAAAAAAATGGATATATTATACAGGGTTGCTTCGAATAAAGTAAGCTATTTAGTTTTAGCTATCGTATTTATCATTGTGATAGGTTATGCGTTTCTATGGTGGACCATATAAATAGTTTTCTTCTGTATGTCTTTATAATATTCTCTGCGTTGCAGGTTATTTACAAAAAACAGTAAAACACACAAAAACCCATATAAATATCTTACTTTTTTGGAGGAAAACCCTGTGTGTATGTATGTACATATGTGTGTGTGTGTGTTTGTATGTTTGTGTGTGTGAAAGGAGAGAGACCCAAAGGATATGGATGCTTCACTGCAGAAAAAAAACATTTTCCTCCGAAGATATTTTGAAAGACCAATTTGAGCAGCTGAGCGTAACAAGATATAATTTGTGCGAACATTTCTTGTGATACTATAAGAGAAAGAGGCAGGAAAAAAGCAGAGTTTTGGATTAATTCAATCGATCTTGGCGATTTAACTTGAGCCAATGTCTGCGTTTCTCCCTTTTTGGTCGTAAATGTTTGTTTCTAATGCGTCGGATGATCACTAAGCGAATAATCTTATTTATAGTGGAAGGAAGGAGAGGACTTAAAGAGCGGACGTTAAAACCTGACACTTGACCCAAATCCCACCGGGGGCGCGCAATGACCTCTTCGGATATGGACGCTGTTTCCTCTCTCTCTCTCTCTCTCACTGTATCGTTTGAATAGAGTGAGAGTGTAACGATTTTACGATGAACTTCGATTTCTAGGACGAAAGCCGCAGTAGTAAAATCGTCCGGGTGAATTTCGCCATTCCCGCGCGGAATTAAAATTATGCACAAATAAAAAAACCATTTTATAATTTTAATACTCGTGTAACACTGGGTTACTTATAACGCGTATTTACTACAACGGTGTTTGTTTTTAATATTAAAAGTTCAGAAAAAAAGGATTATAGTTCCCGTTAATGCTGTTCCGCCGGACGTGGGATTCCGTATATCTGAGCAAAGGAAGACATTTTGGACGGTCAGAGAGATTTGTTTATACTATGAGGTTACATAATCGACGTCAACGTTCTATTGGTAGATAGATATATGTGCGCCAGAGAGAAGTTTGGAAATTTTAGGCCTGCAGGAAGGGTGCCGCCTTAAGGGGAACGTGACGCAACCCTTCTTTCAGAATACATGTATAATGTGTATAAAACCAGGTTCACGTAACACGGATCACATTACGCGAAACATTATTCAAAACGGATTAACCGTTGGACTCACGTTTAACTTCAATTAAATGTCACGATCAAATACGAGGAAACATTGAGCCGATACAAATTATCGCTTTATCTTAAGTTTGTTGAAAAACGGTTTCTTCAATATCGGCAAATGATTTTCTCAATTTTTTCAAGGCTATTTGAAGAAAATGATGTATTCTGTTTTATTTTTGTCGTAAGGTGAGCTCAGTAATTCTTTCTTGAAGCTGGTTAATTACAAAAACATTCACGGGCGCGTAAGATCCTCGTATCACTCCATGATAAAGTTTTTTTAAAAAATCATTTATATGAAGATATCCTTTAATAAAAATAGAAAATGTTGGATGGTATTAAAGGTTAACATATTTTTGCATAGCCATATTTCTTATTTGCGCATAATATTTTAATACAATACTTAAATCATGGAGTTGTATTTTTAGCACTCAAGTTTCTTGTCGTAGATTTTTTTGTGCAAAATTACTCTTTCTCAAATTGAACATCAACTTTTTCGAGGGATAATTATCATAAACTATTAATAGGATAACTGGCCGTAGAAGTAATATTTATCATTTAAGTAAGATTGGCTGAGGCTGTGGGCCTACAATTAATTGCGAGTGTCAAGTGACGTAGATGTACTCGGCTGTTTAAGGCTGGTGGACCATCCATATCAACTTCATAGTCTGAAATCTACAAATTTCTTGAAAATACCATTTTAAAAGGCGTGCATGGATAAAAATTGATTTAACAGACTCATTCGCTTATAGATATCAAATTTTGGCGGGAAGTTGGCAAATAAAGGTGGGAAAATTTTTTAAATTTCGAAAATTAACGTTTCTCCGAAGCCTTATGTGTTTTCTCCATAAGAATAAATTGAGATTATATGAGGTGAACGAGGCAAATTTTTATAATGGTTGAAACCGACATTATAACACGGAACTGGTACAGCTGCAAAACTAAAAGAATGAGTTGTCGCGAGAATTCAATTGGAGAATTGCCATTTTTTTAAAGGCTTCTTCTGTATACGCCGACATGAATTACTCATCAGTTCACTATTTGTTTGGTAACATACGTGAGCTAACTCCTACGTCGCTATTTTTTTTAGTGCCCGGGCACTTACCAAAAAATTAGCAAGTGGAAAAATTCCGAAGCGAGACAAAATTAGAAATGAACAATCTTCGTAGACTTTTTTCTTCATTTTTGTTTCCTTTTTTATTTATACGCGTCCTGTAAAATGGCAGCGAATTGTTTTCGGATCGTTTTCAGCAAGCAAATATCTATTTTTGCAAATTAAGTCGCGTGCGAACATGGAAGATTTTATCTTTTAAATCACTTGGGTCAGTTATCCCTCTCTTAGGAATGTATTAGGTTTGTGACTAATCTTTTTGCAACACGTACCGCACCGTGAGGAATATTTTTTTGCAAATTTAAATCGAAACGTAATCATAAATGTAACGTCAGCAGCGCCCTCAACCATCCGGCGGAAAAAGGCAACAATGCGTAAATCACGACGCGAGAGGAAGGTGGCAATCGTTGCCTTACTCACTGTATGCAACAGAGAAGTGGAGGGAGAGCGGGAGGAAGAGGGAGGGAGGTAGAAGGAGAGAGGAAGAAGGAGGGAGAGAGGAGAGAGAGAAAGAAGGCGAGGGAGAGAGAGAGAACGAGGAATAACGACGGAGGTGAAGGAATGAAGCAGAATGGAGGGAGTGAGAGGAGAGAGGGGGGGAGATGGAGGAGAAGAGGGAGGAAGGGGAGATAGAGGGAGGAAGGTGAAGAGGGAGGGAAAAGTTGTGCGTGAGAGAGAGAGAGAGATTCCGAGAAGGTCGGATGTGAGAGCGCGGAAGGAAGCGAGCGGATTCCAAGCGGTTCGGATTGTGATTGGAGGACGCGAGCCCAGAGCGACTAGGGTGGCACCTGGCGGAGGGCCGCGGAGGCGAAGGCCACCCTGACAGCCAAGGGAGTCGCTGACCTTGGTGGTGGTGGTGGTGTGCGTCCGCGAAGCTTCGAGCACCACAAGGAATAGAAAGATGAAGAGAGGAAAGGTGGAGAGAGAGGGGGGGGGGGAGGATCATGGGTGCGTGGTGGAATGGGTGCGGGGAAGGAAGGAGTGGCGGAATTCCGACGCCCACAGGGTATTTCAGCGACGCCTGGGGAGGCGGAAGGGGCGTGAGTTGTTACATTGGGAGGTGATGGCCGTGTTAAGAGGGGTGAGGTTGGGTTGGTGGGGGAGTGGGAGGAGGGGGGAAGGAGAGGGAGAGGGGTAGAAGGGGGGGGGGGGGGGAAGGAAGGAATGAAGATACTGTGCTTGAGGAAAGAGTGGTGTTAAGAAATCGTGATTATGGCCGCCGGTTTGATATACGAAAAACAAGAAAGGGAATAACTGGGGGCTAGGTGTGAGACGTATCGGTACACACACGCTCGAAATTGCTGTCTTTAAAAAACAACCACGGTTACTACGGCTGCCTTCAATAAGAATGAACTACAACATATTCCAGTTAAAATTATTTTAAATTGAAAAAAAAATTTGAATCGCGAACTAAGATAAAAATTTTCCGCTGAACAAGTGCTTTCATTAAAAATATTTTTATTTGAATCGGATTAAAATATTTTTATTTGAATCGAATTGCAATATTTGTATTTGAATCTAACTTTGTGCCGCAAACTAAGAGATAGCACGCTATTTTGACAACATGGGGACAATCCCGAAAATCCTGTCGAAGTCTTCCATATTTTTGACAGCTTCTAAAAAAAATTGAGGTGAATCGTGAATAACTCTTCGTGCACAACGTTTTGAATCAACAAATTTTTATGGCCAATGACACGGAAGAAAACAATAACACGTGTAATCTAAAGACGCTGGAGTTTTAATGTATTTTTTTTAGAAACTTTAATGTATTATTACGTTTATATTATTCTACCTGCATCGTCATACATATTAATTCAGTGGTCGGTAGAATTTTCAACCCAAACGGAAAACAATAATTTAGTATGTAGGCTCTTGATTTTTCGATTTTTGTGAAAACGATTTAAAAAAAATATTATTTAGAACGAAATTTAGCAAACTTAAAAATAAGAATACCTAGTTCATTCGGCGTTGAATCTTATTGGTTCAAAAAATGAGACTGCACTATAATATTTTTGTCTCGTATATATATACATAACTCATTTTAACATTTTTGAAATTACGCTCGTGGTGTATTTTAAAGATATAATTTATTTATTTATTTATTAAGCACCCAAAAACAGCCAAAGAGGCCTTTTACATTGGATGGTAAGCAAGAAAAAACAATGGGAATGTTCATTCACCTAATGAAAAAAATCTTGCTTCATTTACACGCATTTGCCTAATGAGAATAATCCAACAAAATCATTCAATCCGTTATATAATTAATGAGTTATTTTTCTGCATCCGAAATTTTTAGATGAGAATATTAATCTCTTAAAGTATTTATCCAGACAGAGTGCCTCCAAGGCGAAGTTCATCGCAGAAAAATCGCTCGCGAAAGTTTAAATGCGCTCTTCCTGATCCGCTGCAGGTGATAGTATCTGCTGTAACCGAAAATTTTTATTTCATTCCGTTTTTCTTTTTGAAGTCGTTGAAATTAGAGTGCAAAAAAACCGTGTTAACCGTTACTTGCGGTGTTTGTGTTTTGTCTTACCGAGACGCCGAAAATGACTTTGGTTCGGCCCGCTTGCTTGCCCTCTTATTTTTTCAAGGTTTTTATTTTTAAAAACGTATCATCCAGTGCGCGTAAGAGAGAATGCGGCGTCGTCGGCAATTTTGTTCGTGCATTCAGTTCTGTTTTTTTTACGATGCGCTATAATGACGTTTGAACGATTTTTATTGAGTTAGTTTTAGAAAAATTTATGTGTTGTATTGTCAATTGGTCGAGGGACGGTCTGGTAACGAATTTGTAAAAAATATTAAGAATTTTGAGAATCTGATTCTAATTCCGTCTTTATTTTTGGAATACAATAGTTCGTTTTTCGCACTTTGGAAAAGCATTTAGTTTCACCATAAAAAATCAATTAATACTCATTTACAAAAAAGAATTGTAGGGATTGGTATTTAATCATAGTTACATTTCGAGCTCGTTAACAAATTGGTAAACCTTGCCTTTTCTTATTTATTTTGACTTTTATATTAAATTCGAACTTATTCTCAACTTTAAATCTACTCATCTTAACGAAGAAAATAATAGCTTTGTTAAATTCCACAAAGTTATTATTTTCTTCGTTAATATGAGTAGGTATCACTTGCCACAAAGTTCAGCCGAATTCCTTGGATTTCATTTAAAATTACTTTCTGATTAACTTCGAAATTAATTATTTCCTTACTAAATGTATAGACATAAAACTTTTTTCATATGACCAACATTTGTTTCGATTGCATTTTTAAATGGAGTTTGATTGAAATACCTTGAAATTTACGGTGGTTAGAACCAAAGTTCCTCATTGCCTAAATCAGGCCTGGGCAACCCAAATCACAAAATGGGCCAATTTTGAGAACAAATATTTTGGGCGGGCCGCGAGAGAAAAATTTTAAAAACTTGATTTTTCATAACAAAAAAATGTATTCAATGGGAAACTTGTTTTTCTTTGCACTGAATTAATTTATCAAAGTTTACTAAAATTTTTGTTGTAGAAATTCTCAACTGATTTTCTAAATTAATATATTCCAAGAAGCCACGAGATTTATTCTTCGCGAACTTCATTTTATAAAAAAGGGACTCACAAAGCGAAGTACTCCCAAAAGCACCAACTATTTTTGCAGCATGATTTCTCAAGTTTGGCAATTTTGATTCTTCAACGTATTTGTTGCATAATTGAACTATATGATTCTTCTTTTCAAAAATGAATTTTAATTCAGTATTGCATTGCACATCAATTATCTCCAGCTGCAATAGTGCTGGTGCTGCGCTTGCATCCACGTCAATCGAAAATAGACGATTTGCAAGAAATGGGCCACTTTTGTGTGGAAAACCACAAGAAGTTTGTGGGCCGCAGAAAAAAAAACTCGGAATGGGCCGCTGGTTGCACAGGCCTGGCCTAAATAACTTGAATCCTTTTTAAGGAAATCCCCGGAATTAGTTCAAGAATTCGGAATCAAAAAAAAAGAACGCGCATTTTTCTCACCTTCGGAAACGTATTTACCTTGACAACGTCGGCATTGTTGCCGCATTTGGTCACCGCGGCTGAATTTAGCTCGCGTCATCTTTATGCAGCGTCTCCATCGCAACGTGACACTTTTTTCTTCTTTAAATGATATTTTTAATCTTATCCTTCCCGGTAAATGTATATAATAGAAACGCGTGCGTAGGTAGCGTTGTAAGGAAAAGGGGAAGAAGCGAAATGTCTGCACGTTCGTCTCAGAATCCTCTTCCATGCAGATTTCCTCATTGAGGCGGGTATTTCCTGTTAGCCTCGCTCCAGGGTTTTATTTCTTTTCGGACGTGTAGTAAGCAGACGCCTCTCTCCCTCTAAACCAATAAGACATAAGGAATCAGGTGTGGGGTCATTCTCGTTACTTTTTTCCGGGTAGTAGACGGATTCGCCTTCTTTTTTGGCACCTTTATAAAAAGTTGTGTTTGTTTTCGCCCCAATTCGACGAATTTCTCGTCAGATGTAATAAATAATAGGGCGAGAATATATATTTTTTAAAAGGGATATTTCGATCGAATAGATTCGTTGGCGAAATTATCTCGTTCGAAAAACCATATGGAGGACGCGCGAAGTTTCGCGGGAACGGGTCTGAAATTTAAAAAGAGTTGGCAAAACTCGTATTTTTCCGTCGTTAACGAATATAAACGCGATACTTGTTTATATATATATATATACATACATATATATATATATATATATATATATATATATATATATATATATATATATATATATTTCTAGTTCAGTGGTGCCAAAGTTGCGGTTTAACAATCAAAGGACACTATGTAACGAAGCGAAAATAGAAAATTATAATAATTATATTAAAGTGCCAGTGGAAAATGACAAGACATGAATTTAATGTCCTAATTTACATGTTCTAATATAATTTGATGGTCAATTTTTAAAATTTTATTTGCAAGAGAATGATAGCCTGTAAGTCGAGAAATGGCTACGATAATTACATGTTATCTTATGGAAAAAAAGAAATTATATCCTTGAATCGAACCATGGTCTTTTTTATCGTCATTGACATTTAATAGGTGGTTGTTGCATTCCTGTCAAATATAAATCCTCGAGAAGTTTATAAAAACAAGTAAGTCAAAAAAAGGCGTTATACACAGAGTGACAATATAAGCGCTATATATTGAGAATATAATAAACAACACATTTTGTCTTCATCCCTCTATTCCCATACTAATAAAAGTACAGTGTGAGACCCTGTATCCGGCATGCTTGGGACCTGAGGGTTGCCGGATAGGGTTTTTTTCCCGGAATTCGGGTAACCAGGCCTAAAATGTACAAACAAATGCACAACCTAGCACTGTTATCCTTTCTTTTGAGTCTTTAAACCCACTGTGTGCTGATTCCTTTGGTACAACAACAGTTTTTCTAGGAATATACCTCCAATATAAAGAAGTCTCGTCAGCATTATACACTTGCTCTGCAGTAAAAATGTGAGCATAAATCACGAGAATACAAGACTCCACCATCGACTGGTTATAAAACACATCAGTGGCGCCACCAACAAACACAAATTACTTGGCGCGCATTTTAAATATTACATTTTGTCGGTTTCCGGTTTTCGGAACGTTCCGGATACTAGATAGCCGGATACAGGGTCCCACACTGTATATATAAAACTTTTCTGGTAATATTGAACCACAACTAAACCCTTTAGTTTCCCAGAAATTGTTCTTCAATTCCATTTTCGACTGTGTGTGGCCCGCAAAGAGAGCGAAAGTGGGCTATGTGGCCCGTGATGAGTCCAGAAATGGGTTATCTGGGCATCGAGCCGGACATTATGGGCACCACTGCTCTAGATGATAACCGTATTGGACGACTGACGTAATTTTAGCTCAGAAGTGAAGAATTGAACGTAATATTTGCTTTTTTTATTTAAATCTGCATAAACGATTTAGGATTAGTTTTTGATTTTGACTCTTTGCTTAGTAAACTTCCACATTTTCGTATGATTAATATAAATGGAATCTGCAGTATAATATTAAACAATCTTATGCACCTTGGTCCCTTTTAAGAGAGAATTACTCTACCAAAAGATCATTTGAACATTTGAAATTTTTACATGCATTTCGTCTTATAAAAAATCTTGGTGTTATATAGATACTCTTTGTTTTATTTATTTATCTCTTTTATTATCTCTCTTTGATTGTTCCCTCACATTACAAAAAATATATGCTTTTTTAAATTCGCTGCAGTATAATGAGCATTAACCTTCATCGTACAAAAAATATACTTCATTTTGTTTATCTTTGAAATTTTTAATGTCAAAAATGAGTATCTATTCAAATTTTCATAGATTTCTTTAGCGAAACTCGAATTTTGAATTTAAAAATAAATTCGCATTTCATATTTTTATCATAAAATAATTATTTTCTTTTATCTCATATTATGTATTATAAAATTATTAACTCTGCAATCATGTTATACTTTCAAAATTGTTGCAATCGATTTAACTTAGGGAATGCTTGCATAATTTATTCCTCAAAAAATGTTAAAATGACGAAAACCGTGCCATACTACGTAATAAGGAATCCATCAAATTTTTATTCCACAAGTACATTTGAATCAAATATTAATAATCATGATGGAATCCACTTCGGTGGAAGATTTATCGAAAAACGTTTTTATCCAAATAATTTATTTATGAAAGACCTTTACTGTTGCACTAAAGAGATTTCGTTTTATTTATTTGTAAAGCTAAAAGACCATTAATTTTTTTGGCTGCAGACACATTTAAAAAATTAAATTAGTTAGTTTTACTTTTGTTCGTAGTATTTATCGTTTTCGGTATTTACTGACCCAAGTAAGGGAAATGGCATTCTTTTGTTTTGCAAAGGAATTTTTATCTAAAATAAACTCTGCTTACTGTTCCCCATCTGATTTTTAGTCATTTGCTTTGGAAAATGCATGTTTATTGAACCAAATATCTTATACTAATAGTATATTCATTCCGTTGATTTTAAGACTTTCGAGTCATTCGTAAAACAATACACGATTGACTGAAATGTTTTCTTGGCGTTTACTGTTTAGTTATAACTCAATTGAAAATTAAAAAATATACGACCGATAACATTTTATTTTTAAACAGTCTTTAAAATAAACTAAAAGCATTTTTTATTAAGAAAGAGAATGGAATTTTCGAATTCTCACGTTCATCCTCATAGACGGGAGCTCACCAAATTGAAAAATCTTACAAGCATGTTATTTTATCGAAAACTATAGTCTTCTAGTTATTAAAGTTTCGCAGAGATGTCGCGTCAAAGTTTCCCTCTATTTTAACCATTTTAATGCATATCCATTGGAAATAGTCCTTTACAAGGGAAAATTTAACGTAAAAATCTGTTACTGAAACAAGAGCTCTAAATTCGAAGACAAATTTCCCAAATTAAAAATTTTGAGCGATCTAGAAAAAAATGAAACAGGCAGATAAACAAAGAATTATTAAAAGTGCATACGATAAATATTATCACGACTCCTAATTTCAAGCTAAATTGTATCATAACTACCTTATCAATGTGCATTGGATTAAAAACCATTATTTCTGATAAATTAAGGGTATTTATTTCTTTTCGAAGATGGCAGGAGAAGTTGATTCCAAATTTCAATCAAATGTTTTTGCGTTGCTTAATGTCCGATTCGAATTACTCGACGCAATTCGGTATCATTTGCTCTTTAAAAAATCTCGGAATAGTTTTTCTCTGTTGACTATTTGTCATTTATTTCCTGCCTTAAAGAAAGTTTCGAATGTTCCAGAATTATTCACGCTTAGATGGCGGTGAACGAATTATTTTCGGGTGAAAAAAGCTATAAAAATATTTTCGCCTGTTTCCGTTTACTTTCAATCCATTTTTATTTGCAGATGGATGCTTGTTCGTACTATCTTTTTAAAAAATACGTTTCGCGAAGAATGATAATGCCTGTGGCAAATTACCCGCTACTACAATTTATGATAGGTCAATTGAATGATATAACATACTTCAGCGTATGGTTCAAGTAAACGTTTCGACCACTTCATACAAAACAGCCTCACTAAAAGCAACTACTAATTCAAATTTCCGGCAAATTTCTATTTTTTTTTCAAACTTTTCGTTAGGAGACTCCATTAACAAAAAAAACGACACCAGTTTTTAAACATTCTGAGGACACGAATCGTTTGTCTATTTTTTTTAGCAAGTGATATCACGGGTCACGAAAGACAACTATCACCACGAAGTGTCGAGGAAAAACAAATTAATCGTTCGATATTATTACATTTTCGCCAGTTCCCTTCCATTTCCGATACTTAGGTCAAATATTCTGTGCGCGTGCGCATGTTTTTTTCGCGAACGCCATTATTCGAATATCCGCATACTGCGCGCCCCAACTTGCCAAATCTCCGTTACAGTGTTGCCGGATCTAGGGGAAGGAGGGGGGGCAAACGATGCCAACTAATGCTGCAAATTAAAAGTGCGAGAGAGGGAGAGGTGCAGAGGGATAGAGGAAGAGAGTGGAGGAGGAGGAAGAAGAAGAGAGGGATGGGGGAAAAGTTTAGTGCAAAACGGCGGCGGCCATTTTTTTTCGGTTTGCTGTTTTGAGTGGGAAAATAAACAAACTCCGTGAAACGCAAAGAGAGATGGAGAGAGAGAGAGGGGGAAGGGGGAGGAGGAAAGAAGAAGGGTTGGGATGGGATGGAGTGAACGACCTCCGCGAATTAGAGCAAAAGACTCGATGATCGGTTACTTTTTTTAATACGTCTTTATTTTAAAACAATTTTCAACAACTGCTTCTTATTTTTTTTAATAAATTGTTATGAAAAAATTATCCTTTGGTGTGTCCCTCCTCCAATCCTTTTATCCGAAAACTCAATTGTCCGTGCTCATGCCGCGAATCAATTTACCAATTAATGTGAGAGAGTTCGATACGCGAGAGAGAGTATATGTAGAGAGAGAGGAGTGAAAGGGGAATCAATCGATATGGTGGGTTATCGGTAGTTTATCGGAGCATAAAGCTTTTTTGAGCTTTTTTTTTTTAAATATTAGGAATAACCCGAGTACAGACCTTTTTTTCGTCCAGGGAATTTTGAGGAAAAATATTTTTTTAAACAATTTTCGAAAACTTTTAATTTCGCTCTCTTTTTGATGGAGAATAATGAAAAAAAAACGGTTCGATTTCATCTTGGTAGAAAATTGAGCCAACCAATGAAAATGCATAAAAGTTATCTTTGCTTTTAAAGGTCTAATCTACGACATGGCTGGAGAATATGTTCATAAAAAAGTATTCGTTAAAAAATTAAAATAAAATCAACTCGCCGGGAGCAACGCTCTGCCAAAGCGACCGGAATATTTATTTTTTTTATTTTCACGGTTGAATTTTTGGAGATGCAAATTGGAGTCGGTAACAACGTCGCATTTTTAAGATGTCAAGGTCAAACAGACTCGCAGCTCAAGGCGCAAGGGGATAGAACCGCGCGTTGTGTTGTGTAAAAAAAAAACAAACGTAACGGATTTATATGACAGAGTCCGTCTTTCGACGTAAATCAACGTCATAACAGTCTCGAGAGGTCGTTGTTTTCTCTACGCGCTGCGCGAGTAAAGGTCTCAATTGTATTTTTTTGCGTCGTTTTTGCGACAAAGCAATTCCTGGAAGTCACTCCGAAAGCGTTTGGCATTATTGGTTTTACCCTTTACACAGATTTGAGACTTTGAACAAATATGTGCTCAAAATGCGTTAAAATTTCGTCCTTTCTGGCGACATAAATTTTCGTTCTCGTTAGCCATTTGTTTATTAAAGACAGAATTATGTAGCGCAACATATGTGAAAAATAAAATATGAAATGGCGTCTCACTGGTCAACATAAACTTGTAGGGGGAAAAATGTGTGTTTTTGTTGCAACGCAGCCGCCATCACACTAGAACCCGTTAATTTGAAATTCGAGCGAACTAAATACATAATTGTATTAATTTTAATTATTGCAGTTAAGATATAACTATTTCAGAAACCATATAAAACTGAATAATTAAAACCTTGTAATTTCGAATACTCAGAATATTCTTGGAAAATTAAAGTATCTCGTTAATTATTCATGCTCCCTGGTTATGCCTATTTAATAAAATATACAAATACTATATTAAAGTTGTGTAATCTAATCTATGATTAATTCATTATATTTTCGAATTCTAAAAAAATTATATTTGCATATATTTATGAAGTGGCTCGTTGGATGCATGATAAGCGTACACATCCAATGCAATTCGCGATGAAATTTTTATCGAAAAATTGAAGGAATGTTTTTTTGCTTAAAATTTAAACTCGGATTAAATTATAAATGCGAGAATTTTTGTTTTTCTTTCATTAGGACTTTGCTTTTAAAATTATATTTGTTTCGTCTTAAAAGTAAATTGACGCTAAAGCTTCAGCAATGTGAAGAAATTCCTCTCTGTTGCACATTTTCAAGGGTGTCCTTAAATCGAACTTGGCGGCGCCGTTTACGTTGCCAAAACTTCACCAACCTTGGCATTGAATTCGGTTGTGCAAGTGTATTGTAGTATTCGGAGTGCCAAGGAATAAAGATTTTGGTGAAATGCGGTCGGAAGAATGCGCGCATCAAAATAAACCAAAAACCGTTTTGTAAACTGTTTCGATTTCATTTATTCTCTCTCTCTGTACATCGTATACGATAGTAAATAATTACGCGTGTTGGCATCTGATAACTCATCCGCTTTGATTCACTACGAAAATATATCACGAAACATTTATAAACAAAATAATGCTAATTTTCAAATTTTAATCCGGATAAGAGGAAATCCGGAATTCGACGTTCGGATTAACGGAACTCTTTCAAATTTCCTTCTATGCAGGATATGGACAATCGGCAGGGCTTGAAACATACGTACAGCTTGGTGTATTTTCGCTGTAGCGAAAATTCAACGCGTATACCGAAAAAAGGGGTGTTGCTTTGTCAAAATTCGTTGAGTGAACGTTCGTAAAACGAGGATTTAGCGCATGAGTTCCCAACCTGCGATCACGACCACCGCCGTGCTCTTTAGAATCCTGATGAAGCTTTTTGACAGCCTGGTATGGTACTTAATATCCCATTTATTAGGACCAATGATTTAATTTACTCGGTTGATTTCTTTATGAACGTATTCAATATCATTACTAATAACTTTGATGTTGGTTTGATTTTATTCATTATCACTATTATTCTTTCGGAAATGAAGTTGTACTCTTTCGATATTCTAGGATTCAACTTGGTGCTCGCCACATCGAAAATTTGGGGAACCCCTGAGTTAGCGTATAGGCGATTCCAATCAATTAATGACCAATTCTACCGGCAACCGGTGAAACGCATTTGACATCCCGCAGAAAACTCAATCCTTTTATTTCTCAATCCGTAAACTGTTTTTCCGGACGTGGAGCGTAGTATTTCTGGCAACCATTTCTCAACGCCTCGGAAGTCGCCTATTTTTTACCCACCTCTCTCTCTTATTACTAAGATACATACATCCGTCTCGGCGCCCTCTGTATGTGTGTGTATGTACGTGTACGCCCTCGTGATCGTTGCCTAGCGAGTGTTTGAACGTGTCGTTGCGTCTATAAATAGGAAGACCTTCCTCGCGCGGATACGAAAAGAGAGCTCCACACATACACGCAAGCATGCATACACACGAGCGTTCACATCCGATGTAAAAACCGGAAACCTTCGCCCGCCTTGTATCTGAAAGTTATCTCTGGATCGCATCCATGAGGCATTAGTACGAGGAATTCCCCGTGCTTTTTAATCTAGGAGTCGCGTTGCAGCCGCCTATCCCCTTCTGTAAATGTGCCAATGAGTCATGCGCGCATGCGTAGAATGCCAAAGAAAATACACGGTTGCTTATGTCCGAGTATTTATTTATATTTGTGATCGCTTTAGGGGTCGGCACCAAAGCCTGAAGGCTTGCTTTGTCCTCTGTGTTGCCAAAAAAAAGCTTGTATAACGGTAGCGTACATGAGACTATAATATAGGAGGTCGTTTTAGTTTAGAGTTGTGGTAAGCGATATAATATTGAAATTTGCAGGGTGTATGTGTTCAATAATGCCATTTATAACGCTGTCAAAGAATATTTTTGTATAAATCAGTGAGTGGGAAGATATTCCTTCAAATTTTTCAAATTAAGATTCTGATCAAATGGTTAGAGATATAAAGTTAAAAATTTTCCCTATTTGTGCGGCTATTAATTCCATCTACAGCACTGAAGAAAGGTTTTTGAAAAATCGGTGGGCGACAGGAAGGTACATTTCAGATTAATATCCTAAACAAATGGCTTTAGTTGGAAAGTTTAAATTAAAAAAATTAATCATTGGACAAATTTTTTTATATCATATATCTTTATCACAAAGTTTTTAAAGAGTTTTAAGCTGGCAATTCTAAATTAATATAAATAAATAAAACGTGCATTTTCATATTGCGTCAGCAAATGAAACTCCCATTTTCATCACTCCTCCCGCTTTGTTAAATGTCCCAACTTTTTGAAAAGTTTGTTTTATGCAGAATCGTGACTTGCATCCTAAATTTTCATTTTAAGAGCCCTGGAACACCCTTTCTGGTCGCACAAAAGTATTTTAAATCTATTGTACCAACTAGTCTAAGGTTGATCCCACAATAAATTCACCATAAATACGCCACTGCAATACGTCGCTGTATTACGTTACTCCTTGTATTCTCGGTGCATATTTGAATACGTTCTACTTAGCTTTCTGAAAATCTGGCAACCTTATCATATTTATTCTATCTTTATGTTTTAGGCTAATGTGAACAAATTTACTGGAAGCTGAGGGAGGACATTTTCAAATATTTATCGAGTATAAGAATGGTCATGTTACAGTGGAGTATTTATATCGCGTTTATTTGATTAATCGGCCTTAGATAGATATATATAATCGCATAGCGTAGTGCGACAAGTTGAGGAAGTTCCGAAGAGGTTCGAATGAGGATTTGGGTTAAAAAGCGGGACATTTAACAAAGCGAGACGAGTTCTGGAAAGGAAGAACGGTCTCTCCAAATTTGGGGGGTTTGGTCACCATATTTTAGGCTCGTCAAACGAAATGTGTGCCATCAAAAACCTTTCTCTAAATCTTCTCATATCCCTTTAGGCCTGTACCCAGTAGGTCGGCCTAATTACGTGATGGTGTCACGTTAAAAACGCCGTTGAGGAAGGCAACGGATAGCCAACTCAACCATCATCACGAGTAACATGACGCAATTCATAAGGATGGGAGAAAGTCTTGGCATTAAAATTTCTCAGTCGCTACAGAGTTCAGTTTTTTTTTTCGAGTGAAAAAAAATCTTGCCGGCGATTGGATAAGTAGTTGAATTTTCTCGAGTCATCCTTTAAGAGTCAGGCAAATTTAAAAGTTCGTATCTCTATTCTAATTCATTTAAGACAATATAATTTTATGATTTCGTGTACAGAGTCTTCTTCTTTTAGGAAATAAGTCGATACGGTACCGGAATGGAAAAATAAAACAAGGTTTTTCGCCTCTATCATATTTTTGTCGCATGATGATTTTGATTCCATTCTATTCGTTAATTTCAAATATCTACGCGCCAGTTTTTTTTTAATTCGTCCTGCGATAAAGCGTAGTGTCTTTGTATTATTTTTATTTAAACAGCTGTGCCATAAACTTCCGGAGTTATGGAATTCCCTCCGTATATCCTCTTCGTATTCCCCGTCATTTATGCTATAAGTTTTATGTGACACTGCTTCGCCCAGAGCCGCATCACAGGAAATTATATTGCGTGAATTAGAAGTTTTTGGATGCAGTTATGACGTATTATCTCATATATATTTATGAAAGTTTGTTTGTTTGTTTATTTGTTTATTTGTGCATCTATACATTTTCACACCGTTAAATATAGAGTAATCAAACTTTCAACAGATACTTTCTTCACAAATAGGAAGGCCGTAGGCTACTTTTTAATCACGAATGTTTTATATTAATTGTACAAAATGCAAAATAACTTTGTATGCTAATGCATTGCCATCTATAGATAGGTCAGAAAGAACGGAACAGTTCTTTTCCAAATGTTCTGATGCTTAAACTGTTCAATAAAATAACTGTTCTCAGAAACTTCCTGTTCTCAAAGAACAAGTGACTCTACATCTTATACACAGTGAGAATGGTGGGAAAGGACTACTTCCTTATCCGTAATTTCATGACGGAGACTGATTAAACTACGCGTATTTTCCCAAGTCCTACTATTGATTTGAATCAAATTTGGTGCGATTGTGGAGGGCTTCCATAAATAATTCATACGTGGTTTTTGTTTCTCTCTGCCGGTTTTATTCAAAACGGCGGCCGAGTGAATTCTTAAATACCGTGCATCATCTAGAATTCCGATCGGATTTGAACCAAATTTCCCCGGGCAACGCCGGGTATTTCTGTTAGTATAACATATAGCAGTTGTGAAAGAAATGAAATAATATATCACATTTATATAGAACTAGAATTGATTTCATTTTGTTTTTGGGTGGAAAACGAAGCAATAATCAAAATAATTTACAATTAAAAAACAAATACAATTTCATAAAGTAATGTTATAGCGTTCAAGCGTGGTGAGACGTTCGTTTAAGAGCCACAACTTCGAAACTAGTTAAGCTATTCCACACATTTTCTCTCAAGAAAAACGTGCAAAAACAGGGAGTCAAATAATAATTCTAATTCAGCTATTTAATTATTTAAAAGGAAAATTGATCCAAATATAAATAATTATATGCTGTTCGAAACATATTTTAGATTATAATCGCGTTTACGTCATTATAATTCCGATAGAATCTTTATTATAGTCGTTCCTTGGCAATTCCTTTCCGTTTTGCACTAATTAAGTTCGCCCAAGGGAAAAGTAACCTTAATGCTTTCAATTGAATAATACATCCGATAGGTATATCAATGACCGTTTTGAAAATGTAGCATTAAAAATGCTTTACGCTGATTTGCATGTTTATTTTGTGCCGAATATTGGAGGGAACCGCGGTCTGAAAAACATCTGATGTCATTTTTTTAATTCCGAAAATTTCACATCCGTTATATTTTACTTCCTTCTTGAAAATATGTCCTTAAGATTCTTTTGTCTCTCTCTCTCCTCTCAGACCTTTTACTGTACCAATTCTTCTTTCAGCCCTCGACGTCTTCAAGAAACCATTCGTTTTTCTGTCTTTCTCCATTCCCCTAATTACATAACATGACCAACCTTTTAACCATTACCGATTCCTCAACCTATTCGATCGCTCCAAGAAGAATCCCTTTTGCCTGTTTTCCTATCCAATGGTTCATGACAGGCATTGCATCTTGTCTTAATTACCTGCCTCGTTAGTGACCGAGAAGCCTTCCGTTTTTATCTCGACGCAAGGGATCAATGTTTCGCATTACACGCCGGAACAAATAGGTTCCAATCGATACCTTCTCTCCCTCTCTCGATCTTAAAAAGAGAGAGAAATTCATGCAAATGTCGCTTCCCCGTTCGTTCGTTGCGTTGGCCAATCCTATCCATTCGTCTTTCTGTCAATGTATTTCACACGTAGTAGAAACGCCTGCTTTTTTTTTGGGCGTGATGGCCTACATAATGTAATTGAATAATGAACGGCGACACAAAAACAGGTTATGGATCGAATCCAATCGATTTTTAAAAAAAGAAAAAGGCAGCTCCTGTACCTGCCAAAAAAAATGATCGAGTGAACCAGATTCGGCTACAAAGCAGCCATCATCAGTGTAATCGGTCAGTGGTCCTTAAAAAATCAATAAGTGGTATTCGACCGTTGAGTGACTGGAAGTGACCGCTTTGTTCGTCAAATTGGACCTACGCTTACTTTTTACCTCTTCCAAAAGAATGAAAAATTAAACTCAATGTATTTAGGTTTCGTTTCTTCCGTAGCCACGCTGTCTTCGTGCAATAATTCTGTTGCCGTCAATATTGCGAGTAAATCAGTTTGGAATTTCATCAAACTTTTACTGGTATTTAATTTTTTTCCCTTTTTTTGGCACTAGTATAAAAGTTAGTTTTTAAAAAATTATTTTATTTTTTAGTTGTAAGGGATGACACTGAGTGATGAGTGTCTGCGAGTGGTCCCCTGTTAGTACAGCGAGTATTAAGAGCTGTAAGACTCTTTACCAGGGCTGTTATTGTTATAGTTATTCCTGATGCTATTCACGAGCTTAATTCGATAATTTGTTGTTGAACGGTTGCAAAACCAGGAAGGATTCGGCGTGCCAATAAATAGCTTGTATTCAAACCAAAAATACATTTATTAAAATAATTCTTATGGTAATGTATCTCGATAACCAGGGCCGCGCCAGCCTATGGGTGCAAGGGGTGCATCGCACCCGGGCGGTAAAATATTAGGGGCGGCAATTTACGGGCGGAGGTAAGAATCTCTCTTAATGTTGTGCTTTACAAACATACAAACGTCTTTTACCATCCGCTGTGTTTGTAAACTGATGTGATAGACCGCCTTCTAAAGTATTTTTACTTATTATATATCGAGACGATTCGTATACGAGAAAGTTTGCGGAATGTGTTTTGCACAATTTATTTCTTAAATTAAATGCAACTTTTAATCTAAAAATCGAAAAAAATCTGGGCCAGGGCGCTTTTATAATTCCGTAAGGGGCGGCATAAACTGCTTGCATCGGGGCGGCAAATATGGCCGGCGCGGGCCTGTCGATAACGATTCCTTTTAAGAATCTCCTGCCGGTGAATCACCAATGATAAAGGCTGCTTTGCTTCTGAAATGCGAATATAGTTTTCCCAGTCTTTTTTTACAGCTATTGTATAAACATTTTTTCAGATTACTCGTAAAATGATAAAGTATATTGATTCGATTAAGAAAGCGTTTCCATTACCCATTTGGTTGACTCAGAAAGCGGTTTAGAATATTTTAAATCATCATTTCTAAATAGATCAGTTTTTAAATACGAAATCTTGCACGACTTGATCTTTCTTACAATTAAAAATGAAGGGGTCGCTTTTTTTTATTCGGAGCGAATTAAACTCTCTTCCGAATGAGTCCAAATACATATATAGGTTTCATTCCGAGAAAAATCTCGATTATTTATCAATGAGAAATATAAGTCACCTTGACTACTTCGCATTTCTCGTTACATCTTTAAATATGGCGATACTAGAGAGGGTGTGGTGCCATCAAGAGAGCTTTGATATCATCAAGTGGCCAAGGACTAAAAAGCCTTTTGTGCGCTTCGCTTCCTTTTCCTGCAGAAGTGTAAATTTGCTTATTCTTTGGCAATCGGCTACGTCACAAGAAAAGGGAAGAACATTACATTTTCCTTTATATATATATATATATATATATACTATACGGCAAATAACGCTCGTGACTCGCGTTTATCTCACGTTCCGTCCAAGTCGATCCTCAGCTTCGAACGTCTTTATTGAGGAAGAGGAGAGACAGGAGATGCGCTTGGATTCTTACTCCACTAACTACGTATTCGCTGCCTTTTAAACTTCCGGGTATCAATGAATTGCGGCTTCTGCCCTTTACAAGAACAACGACTTAAGACATTCTCCTGCGTTTCTCAGGCACTTTAAGGCTCGTCTGTCTTGATTCGCCTGTACAGTTTGCTTTTGCGCAATACATTTAATCTTTTGAAGATCGTGCGAATCTTCCTCATTTCATCTTTAAAAAGTTGCTATTTTTTTCTAGAAACAATTTACGAATTGATACGTCGCTTTGCGGAAGATATTATTCATACTTTGTGTGTGTGTGTGTGTAATGGTTCTTACGAAGTTATTTTTTAATCTTTTGACCCTTTATAGGGCAAAAAGTCAAGGAATGAAAATCAAACTTTATTTTCATTTATAACTGCTAAATATCATATTATATTAACCAAAGAAAGTTACAATTTAAAAAAGTGGTACACTATTGTACCAGTAACCTATAAACTATCACTAAATTTTCTGGTTACATTGGGAGTAGTTTTATTACGTGTACGTATTTATAACATAACTTTATATTTAAAACGTTATGATTCAAGTGAATTTTGCACGCATTTATTAAAACCTGTAAAATGTAACTGTTTACTGTTCCCGCATTAATTTACATAGTCATTGTATTAATCTTTACAGTAAAACACAGCCACTGTTAAAATAAATCAGTTCATATTTATGAATGACTTTTTTAAGTACGGCAATAGTACCAATTCGATAACAATTGTAAACGGCTAGACTTAACTGCATAGAAGACCATTTAAATCGGCGCACGAAACGTTTTCAAAATTGATCACCGTGGCTTTCTTTATGTCCTTAACTATGACAACAAAAGCTCCCCGCGATAAAAAAGAAAGAGGGGGAGAGACGGTACAAAAAAACACAAATTCGAAGAGAGATATTTCCTCCCGCGAGTAAAAAACCGTTAGGTTTATAAACGTATATACGAGAGAAGGTAGGTACGTGAAATCCCATCTGTCTGAATCTGAGTTCAACAAAACGCCGTAGAGAGAGAGGAGGGCAGGAGTGAGGGAGGGGAGGTTCAAATCCGAAATGCCACGCTTCGCCTACGTAACCTGGAAGAAGAAAAGAGATACGGCCTTTGTTCTGCATGTCTATTGGGTAGCAGGCAAATGATCGCATCTTCGCATAGGGAAGAGAGAGGATATTGCTCGGAGCGATCTTTTGCCACGAAGTGCAATCCAGAGAGAGATGGAGCGCCCTCTTGCAAGTGATTGAGGGGGCGAGGAGGAGAGGCAGAGAGAGAGGGAGAGGAAATAGAAGGGGATGTTATTGCAGAAGGGGAAGCACAGCGGTCTCATCTACCGCGTTGTGTGCCCCCGGACCCAGAAGACAACACCCCAGGCTATCCGACCGCTTGTAGGAGGAAGCTGCTAAGCCACGGCGTCTCTAGAGAATGCGGAAGCGGAGATGCCGCGAAGAGTCCATCTCTCCCCTTCGCCCCTCCCTCCCTTCCTGCCTCCATCTCCTCTCCTCTCCCTCCCTCCCTCCCTCCCTCCTCTCCACCCATCTCTCTCTCTCTCCCGCTGGGTGCCTATTCGCGCTCCGTCACTGGCCCCGATGGGGCGGGAGCTCCGCCCCCACACCACCCCCGCCTCTTCTCCTCCCCTTCCCCCCTTCCCCCCTTACTCCCTTCCTCCCCCCCCTTAACCCACCTTCTTTCTCCCGTTAAGTCCTTCCTCGCATCATCAGAGAGCTAGTTCCTAATGAACGGTCCATCGACTGGTTTCCAACTCGCCAAAGCGGGCGCGAGGATGGATGGATCCGCGGAGTGGTGCCTAATTCTCACAAGCCGGGATGAGCGCGCGCACGCACGAAAACCAGCGCCGCTTCCTCTTTCTTATTTCGTTCGAACCAGGAAGTGAGGGAGAATATTAGGCATTCGCGGCTATTGATTTATCGCCCGGCCGTCGAAAGGGGTTGTTTTTTCTTCTTCTTTTTTTTTTATTGCTCTTTTTCCTTTGCGTGTCCCATTGTGACGCGTATTCTGGCCCGTCGTTAGCAGCGGCGCCGGCAATAAAAAAAAAATCCACCCGCGAGCGTCGTGCCAAGCAACGCGCTCTTCGACGGCCTTTTAGGAATAAATCTTATCTCGACTCGAGATTCAATTGTTTGAGATTTTAAACAGTTTGTAGTAAATGTTCGGATGATATATGGTCAGCTATTCAGGTGTAAGACAAATGCCAAAAAAAGCGATGATGTTTTTAATCGTTACCGTCATAATTTACGTCTCTTCCTCGTCGTTAACGTGTGTTCAACAACGCGAAGTTCAACTATCAACACTAAGTTTTATATGTGCCCATGATAAACAGGCAGACAAAACGCTAACATACGACACAACGTAAACGTACGTCCGCTTTGAACGTCGAGTGTTTTGTCTACTACTTGAGGACTTAGTAATTTAAATAATTTCAGTATAGCTAAATCTATTTCCCCCCTTCTTATACTTTTACTAAGGCAGCAAATAATCGAATGACGATTTTTACGTTATATTGCCGTCCAGCTCATTATTTTAAATTCAGATGAAGTCTCTTAGTACTTAGTACGATGAGAGTGCTGAAATCCTAAGAAATAAATGAAATTTGATTGAAATAATACGTTTTTAGAAATATTTCTGTCACTTTTCTTAATTTTTTCACGTAAAGATAAATAACTGTTCATTAAAATTGATTTACTCTATTTATTACTGTAGATCATTCCATCGAATAATTTGAGAACTTCCGACATCGATATTTGCCTATTTTCTCAACCCATGAGAATCATAGAGCTCGCCTTATGGATTAAATCAAACCGGCAAACTATGTCTCTCCAACAGCCATAATAAGGTTGCAAGAACTATATGCGCGTTTTGGCTACAAATCAGCCGCCATCAGTGGTAATTAAATCATAACATATTATAAATTTTAGAATCTGCCCTCGACGAATAGAAGATTCTAAATTTATAATCTACCACTGATGCGCACCTGGTTTTCCCAGCCTTCGTATGGCTATTTGATAAACATACATGGATATTAATTAATATTATGCCGTAAACTTCCCTATACATAGTTTTTTAATTAAAATATTATTATTGATAAGACATTGGTTCCCCAGAAAACAACCTCAGCAACCGTTAACGCGGAAAGTTTCAATCAAGAAGTAATTTTGCAATTTTCTCAGGCCATTATTTCATCGTGCGTGCGATAAATCGGTAAACACACATTCCTCAAAACCCCGACGGATAGCAGTCACGAAAAATTCCGATCCTGCCAAGAAAAAGTTTAACCTTTAGAGACCAATTTGTACACGACTTTAAGAAACTCACCTCGTCTGGAAAAAACATCTTCCATCATGAGCGTTTTTTATGTTGTAGGCGAAACCGTAAAAAAAAACAAAAAATAGTAATTCTAATCGAGTTTGTTTTATGGGACCGTTGTTCGAAACATTTTTTTTTAAATTTTTTTTTCACGGATTCCGGTTGACCGCAAACGGCGGAAGCGTTCTCGGCTTAGGGAAGAGGAGGAGGACGCACGATGACCGTAACTGGTTTCCTTCGACTTCGCCCTTCCTTACAAAACCCGGTTCCATCGGTTTTTGGATCGAAAGGGGAGTTTTTTCAGAATTCGTCACTTTGGCTCCGTTTCGTCACCGCGGTGCCAAATCCGATCATTCTCTTTCTTCCTCCTCCCCTTCCCCTCCTCTCCCCCTTCTCCTCTCCCCCTCCCCTTCCTCTCGTCTCCTTTCCAAAATAAAAAAGTAAGAAAATCCTCCCTAACCCTCCTTCCTGTTTCTCTCCGCTCCGTGACTAAATCACGATGCCCGTTGAATAAGATGAAGAGGGCTCCGGCGATAGTCATCTTTTATTTTTCGAATTTTCTTTTCTTTCCCACCCCGTCCCCTCTCCTCCCTCGTTTTCTCGAGAGACAGACCTCCTTCCCCATCTCCAGGCAACCCTTGTTTCGCGATGCAACGGAGAAAGTGTTCCGAGGTGAGGAGATGGGATGCATCTGTTATGTGTCTCTCTCTCTCTCTCTGAGTTGCTTATTTGTGGGTCAGAGGACCGCCTTGGATGGGAAAGATCTTTCCCGGTTAGAGAACGTGGCGTCTGGATCGCTATGGCACGAAAGAGGATATCTTCCGCGATAATATGTCTACTTCATCTCGGAGGCATTTTCCGAACATTAATTTTATTATTATAAAATTTTTCAACGTAATGTTGGACAAAGATCGATAGCGGCAAACATTAAGGGTGGAACATTATCGATCGCGTTTTGTTTTGTTTTACTTATTTTTTTTCCGATGATATCGTTACGAAACACAAATGAGGGAAACGTTACCGGTTGTGCTTCATTTTGCTCAGGTGGTTCTTTCTATGATATCGTTATGAAAAATAAGTAAGCAACATAATCGATTGTAATTAGATGTAAATTATGGATCATAAGATCCCTATGCTACAGGCATAATCTGGAAAATTGAAAACAGGAGAAGAAAATCTGATATGACCGGGAATCGAACCTGGATCTGCCACTTTCCGGGCGGATGTTCTAGAATAGTAGTTATTTCTATTATATCGACATGAAACAAATGAAGAACATTATCGATTGAGTTTTATTTTGCTTACGCCATTCTTTCCAGGATATCGTAATGAAACATAAATGAGGAACGTTATCGATTGTCATATATTTTCAACGATACCTTTATGATTTTTTTAATTTGCGTGTAATTTATTTTTAAGATAACGAGTTGTAAATAAAGATTTTTAAGCAGAGGGCGTTGTATACTCCCTAGAAACGCTATAATTCTCCCTTTGAATCAATTGTTCCATAAATATAGATTGTGCCTATGTACAATGCGAAGCATAAACATTTTGTCCATACGTCATGAGGCCAAATATTATAAAAATTTGTGTCGAACATTGCGTTACTTTTTTCAGTTCTTTGGCGGCCAGCTAAATCATATCGCTTATTTAATCTAGTAATAATTAAATAATTATAACTATATTTACCAGTCAAAATATTATTATGAATTTGATCTTATGTAAAGCAAATTGCTTTTTTTTTGTGATAATTTATTAGGCTGAAGGAGAATTTACTTTTTTACGCGCTTTCAAAATGAAAAAAAAATTGTTGAATCGATTTAGCTAATTATAGGTTATCGTCGCCGAATACCTAATAGACTAATCGTAAGAGCCCAACTGTTAACATCTTAGGGAATCCTCGTAACTGGAGATGCTCCCTTCACATTTCTGTTTTTTTTTTCCACTGCAAAAACCTCCAAAAAGAAAAATCCCCGTAGCGTGGGAATGTCGAAACCTCCAAACGCAACCTCCGCACCCTCATTATGTATCATTGCACCAGGTAATCATCTCGTAGTTACGGTTTAAGCGACACGTAATAGCGGATCCTCACCTTCCCCCTTCTCGAAATCAACCCATTCGATTTTCATCGCGACAGCTTCATCCGCTACGCAACCGTGAGCGTCTTTTTTTTTGTTTGAATTTCTCTGCTCTATTTTTTTTGTACCTCCCTCCATTCCAGCAACTAGTCTAGCCCCGCGTGTGTGTGTTTTCCTGTTCGTGTGTGTGCGTGTGTGTGTTCGCCATTGGAAAGCCGTTTTTTCTTAGGTCATATGTGTGATTGTGTGTGTTAGATAATCCGCAAGTCTCCGTATCACGGAAGGGAGGCTTAAAGAGAGCCTATGAGAGAGAGAGAGAGAGAGAGAGAATGTCTTCCTCCCTGACTCTCTCTCTCCCTCTCTCTCTTTGTTAGTCACACGAGCCCCAACGTATAGATTGGGGAGAGGAAGAGGGGAGGGGGAGGGGTGGGAGGGGAGGGGAGGAGAGGGGTTGAGGGGGAGGGGAGGGGAGGATGGAGAAAGATGGCTTAGAAGGAAAGTATGGGTATGTGGAGTGTGTCAAAGGGAATCAAAGGAAAAGAATGGAAGAACGATTCAGAGAATGGGAGAGAGGAAATGAGGAAGGGGCAATGAGTAGGAGAGAGAAATAGACGAAGAGGGAGATGGGGGAGAAGGCGAGAGAGTGGGGGGGAGGCGAAATTGAGAGAGAAAGCGAAGGAGAGGGGAAGCGAGAGAGAGAGAGAGGACAAGTGAGAAACTGAAAAGGGAAAAGGACGGAGGAAGAAGAAAAGTGATGGATAGGAAATAGAGAGAGTGAGAAAGTCAAGGATAGGAGAAGGAAGGGAGGAAAAGTGAGACTGGAAGGTGAGAAAGTGAAAGGGTAAGAGAGAGAAGGAATGGGCGTGAGAAAATTAAGAGAGGACGATAGGTGGCGCAGATGTGGATAGATGGGTATTTATTTGAGCGAAATCCAGACTAGACTTGTCTCTCCTTCCTTAAATTTACATTGTTACTATTGAAACCTGCAAATGGCGTATGGAAGGGAGAGTCATTACACGTTGCATTAACTCAAAATCACTCCGTTGAATCCACTGTCAGGTAAAAAAAAAGAAATATGATGCAAATGATAAAAAGAAACGTCGAAGGTGAAAATGAAAAGAGAATTCTATTTGCGGGGGGAAAAACTAAGAAAAAAATGTAAAATACCTTAACGGAAGGAAAACGCACAGGAAAGGGTGTGTGAAAAACTTACGAATTCCACTGATAGGATTAATAAAAGAATGAGTGTAAGTTAAGTACATACTGACACGCATACGTATGTACACGCATTTATTAACATAGTTTTTAACTTGATTAAATACTCAATAAGTAAAATAGGAGAGGAGAAATGGTCAAACTATAACGTAGTTGGAAGAAAGAGAGAGACAGACAGACAGACAAACGACTTTATTCAGGGCGAAATTGAGACTGTGAAGAGAGAGAGAAGACAAGGAAGTAACACAGAAAGGAAGACAAAGAGACTCACACTCACAAGACACACACGGAAGAGGTCGCGAGTGAAATCCATTGGTCCCCCAACGGTGTACTGGTAGGGGAAAAAAAGGAACGCAAATAAAAACCAGTAAGATCTGAAGAAGAGGGCGGAGGTACGGACGGGCAGACGGACAGAAGACGCGTTAGTCTCTTCTCAAATGATAGCGGAAACAATATATCCGTGGGCCGTCGCCATAGCGATTCTTCCACTCCAATCCACACACACACACGCGCTCCGTCCTTTCCTCTCCCACAATCTCTCCTTCCTCCAATTTTAACGGAACTTCTCACGGAGACCTCTCTTCCTAAGGTGGGAGGAATGGAGAGAGAGAGCTCAAACTGGGTTGCATGGTGTTGCTACTACTACTACTACTCCTCTCTTGCCTCTCTCTCTTCCTCTCTCACTCCCACTTTTAACTGTGCTTTCTCCCTCACACGGCCGGGGATCGAGCAGGGAGGAGGAGGAGGAACAAGAGGGATGAGTTTCAGAGGGTAGGTTTGTGGGTGGAGGGGGAGAGAGAGAGAAAGAGGTGGGAGGGGAAGGAGGCAGCAGAAGGAGGGAGGGGATTAGATGAAGGGAGGATGAAGGGAGTGAGGGAGGAAGAGAGAGAGAGGGAGAGAGAGAGAGGAAGAGGGAGCGAGAGAGGAAGAGGGAGGGAGAGAGAGAGGCAGAAGGAGAGAGGAATTGAGGTAGGAGGAGAGAGAGGAAGAGGGGGAGAGAGGAATTGAGGTAGGAGGAGAGAGAGGGGGAGAGAGAGAGAGAAAGATTGAGGTAGGGGTAGAGAGAGAGGGAGGGGGAAGGAGAGGGGTAAAGTAGAGGAGGTAGGGAGAAAACGAGGGAGAGGGAAGGCGGAGAAAGAGAGGGAGGAGATAGTGTAAGTAAGAAGAAAGAGGAATCAGAGAGGAGAAAGAGGAAGGAGAGGGAAGAGAGAGACAGACAGACAGACAAACGACTTTATATTCAGGGCGAAATTGAGACTGTGAAGTCCCTTCTTACATTTAACCCTTTCGTCAGGATTGAGGATTATGTACAAGTTAAATTACAGATTTTAACATACATGTTGATTACAAATTTTGTCAGTTAAACATAGAGAATTACCATAGAATGATGTTAGTTTTGTGGGTTGGAAAAAAAACTGTGTGATCACTTCTATCGACGCAGAAAAAGAGATAGGGGAATTGGAGGGAGGGGGAGTGAGATAGAGGGAGGGAGATGGAGAGTGAGGTTGGAAAGAATAGAGGAGGATAGGAGAGAAAAGGAGCAGAGAGAGAGAGACAGAGAGAGGATGATGCGAGAGGGAGGAAGGGGGGAGAGATGACGGGGAAAGCGATAGAGGAAGGAAAGTAGAGAGTAGGGAAGAGGAAGATAGGAAGAGGATGAGGTGATGGCGGATCGGTTTTGTGAGAAAAGTGACAGGGGTTAGTTTTGAGGGAGATTCTCATAGAGGAGGAACGCACGCTTCATATCTCCAGGAAGGAGGAACCTTCTTTCTCTCTCTCTCTCTCTCTCTCTCTCTCTCTCTCTCTCTCTCTCTCTCTCTCTCTCTCTCTCTCTCTCTCTCTCTCTCTCTCTCTCTCTCTATTTCCCCGTTACGTCACCGGACTTCAGAAGTGAGCGCTCTTTTTTATTCCGTTTACCTTTTTTTTTCTTCTTTATTTAAGTTCCCTCTTTGGTTCTTTTTCTCCTTCCCAACCAATCTCCTTCTTCCTCCCCCCTCCCCCCTTCCTTTCTCCTTCCGACCTCTCCACCTTCCTGGACTCACTCCTCTTTTGCGCTTACTTCCGGGATCTCTCCCCTCCTTCCCCTTTTTCACTTCCCTTCCAGCTATATTCCACCTCTTACTAACCGAACCAGAAAGAGATTGGAAAGATGAGTTCGAGCAGAACCAGTAGTATTTCGCCGTATATTCTCTGCCACCACCGTAGACAGGCCGTTGGCTCCCTTAAGAAGAACAGAACAGCGCCAATCTGTCTGATTTGATCTTCGACTAATTTTTTTTCCGGAGGTATTTTATCTAGTTCAACCAAGTGACCGGACGACCACATTTCGTTGATGAAGATAAATTTCAACAGTCGCGAAATAGTTAAATAAACCGAATTTATGCCGAAACATGTAAGGAAAGAACTGATGAATCATATATATATATCATAAAACATATAAAAGACTGGCATTTTGTCCCTTTGTCATGTAATGCTTTTTGAAGCTTAATATCTCGCAAACGACTAAACCGAATTTTATGAAATTTTCAGGATAGCATTATGATATAATAACAAAACGTTTTAATGTATCGGTAATATATTAAAGGCTTATTCTGTTCCTTTGTCCTTTTGTCACTCCCTCTGTCACGCTCTGAAAAACAAATATACCTGGAAAGAGAGGACTAAGGTCAGCTTTTGAAGCACAATAGATACTCGCGGCGAGGGTTTCGAACCTTCGCTCGAATCGAAGGCAACCCTCTCAGCAGGATGTATGATTTCAGGTCAAAGATGACTGTCTCAATTTTATTTCAGAATAATCATCATCCCCGTCATTTTATAGTAGTAGTATATATATATATATATATATATATATATATATACTAGTATCTATATATATTTATTATATATAAATGGCTGGCTTTTAATAAAATTAAAATAAACCCATTGAGCTGTCCCTGGTGTCCCCAAATTTCAACCAAAGGAGGAACTGTTGGCTATAAACTATCCCCATTAAAACCTGGTTTTTCTAACTTGGATGGTGTATGATACGGAATTTCGACGGACGAACGGACACGACGATTACCTTAGCGGATTAAAAAATGATAATAGTCTTTATAAAGCGAAATTCTGTCATAAATTTATCCATACCATTCCATCATTAACACATACTGCACATTGGTACGGCCGCTACTGATGGAATACTCCAGTATTATTTGGAATCCTTCTCAGAAAAATCGTACATTGATACGATTGAAAAAGTGCGAAGGCGTTTCATGAAATGGTTTTTCCTTAAGGAAGGCCTGACATATAGTAAAAAGGACTACCCTACCCCTTTGTAGTAAATTCCAACTGAGTCCTCTCTCAATTAGACGTAAACTTTCGGACATAATTTTCCTTCGAAATATTGTGAACATAACTATGGAATCCAAAGAGTTAATGGTGTTGATAGGTCTTAATGCCCCATCCAGCAGGTCTCGTCACACACCTCTTTTTCATGTACCACTTTCAAGGATAAATGTTAATAAATATTCGCCTATCCCAAGAATGATTAGATCATTCAATGAGTTAAACACCAGGTGTAATAATGTGAACCATGATTCACATCCAGTACTCAGGAAACGAATAAAATATTTATTAAATAGGAGAACATAACGATTAAATTATCTTTCTATTAAGTTTCTCAATATTTTTTGAAAAAACTATGTTTCAGTGTGTATTTGTCCTTTGCCTAAATCTGTATAAACATATTTATATAGTTTTGATTGTAACATATTTAATCGGGGTTATCCTGATTGTGTTTAATAAATTATTAATACCATTATTAATGATAAAAACCGCTAAAAAAACGGCCGTTCTTAGCTGTGGTTTGATCTAGGGAGATTTTTTTGCTAGAATCGTAATTTGATGTACCATCACTGAGGATGGCTGTCGTGTGGTATACTGATACGCATGCCTGTTTCATTCAACAGCTTTTAGTCTGTCAAAGTCACGTATTTATCATCACATTAACGAATAAAATAATAACTTTGTTTAATTCCACAATTTTTTATTTCACTAAATAACTAGCATAATAACCTGATGATGCTAGTTATTTAGCGAAAACGGTCGTGATATAAAAATTGTGGAATTTAACGAAGTTATTATTTTCTTCGTTAATATGAGTATCAATTGCCACAAAGTTGAGCCAAATTCCTTGGATTTTATTATTTATCATCGGTTGATATTTGTCGAGGATGTTAATTTTTTATTCATATTACATTACGCTGAGCAAACATTTTCGTGAAATGATCATTTGGAACAATCGAGACCCATTTTTTCACCATAAAAATACTGGACTTTTCACGTTTATTTCGTTAATGAAACTATGTATGTATAAGCGCTAAGGATGCGATTATTATGATTATTGCCCTCTTAGTAACGGCGCGAATTTACGAGGTTGGATCTAAAATTATTGCAGTTATTGTAAAAATTGTACTACTAAGATTGTATTTCATTTTGATAATCGAAAAAAGCAGTTTCTCTTATGGATTTCTTGTCAAATCGCAAAGAAACTACGTGTACTTCAACATTTGAGTGCATCTTTAAATACCTGTTCTATATTATGACCCGGTTTCCATCCTATGGCATGTCTAATCATTTCAGAAATTAAACTTTGCACTTTTCTGCGTATGGCGAATGCAATCGAGATTTTTGGGTGTGGAAGCTATCGTTGAAAATGTAAAATTTTGTAATTTCAAAATATTCTCGCTGATTTGACAAATTTCTTCGTGTCATTTCTCTTCCATATAGCTAGGGATGTCGATAACTTAGTCATTGACGAATTAGCACATATCCAGCTTCTCATCAATAAAAAAATTGGCGATTAATATAGCATAGGTAGTATTTAAAAAAATAAAAATTATCCTGATATCACTCTCTCCAATACTATAAATTAAATATTGGCATTAATATATTTTAATCTGAGGTCTTCATCAAAGAGCAGATATATTTGGTAAACAACAAATAAAAGAGCTTGTATTTAGTCTATAAACAAAAACGCACTCCAATGAGAAGATATGTACAAAAGGTTTATGAAAAAGAAACCAGGCGAACCTTACTGTATCCAGTGAGTTAGGCAACCCGATTAACAAGGGGTCGTTTCATGCAAACCTTCGGCATCTTTCTAATATTAATTATAATTTTTTAATAACACTTAAATAATTGCTTCAAATGAAAGATAATCAGAAAATATTTCTGTTAAAAGCAGTTACTAATCATCAATTTATAATTAAAACAGATCTAACCACTCATAAATTATATCGACATTAAATTAATATCGACGGTCCAACTCAGATTTTGGAAGTCTTATAAACTTTATTGTTTAATATTTTTATTTAGTTTTATTACTTATTTCTAGAACTCGTTCTATAACATTTAAATGGTTAAGTGTGCATATAATGCGCAAGTAAGAATTCGAGTTTCCTCGGCGTATACCGGAATCACACTACTTCCTCGTCATTCCAGTCCCATAAAAAGGCGTAGCGAGCAGTTAGTATTTTTTACGTTGGCACCACTGACCTGATTTTAGCCATTTTCGATAGGGTAGGTCCCGCACTAAATGCGAACGCTCATAAAAAAACAACTTCACTTCTTTCGCTCCACTTTTACGGAAGTTATCGTTACGCCCCATAACGAACAGGCGTACGGTGGAAGTCGACGCTTTTTTCTTCTGCCTCTCATTCGTGAAAGCCTCAAACAATCGATTGTTTTTTTCTTCTGCGTCCCGTAGTTGATCAGTAACAAAATTGTAGTGAAACGATGGAACGAAACGTAGTTATATCACATCGTGAGCTATCGATTGCACTTATTTCGTTGATATCGTTACGTTATATCGTATTGTGTTTATTAAACTTTATTAAAATTTAATCTTAATCAGGAACTTGGGGTCTATATCACCCCACTATATATTCGATAGACCATAAAAAATTATTTAATTTCTTGTTATTTTTGTTCAATAACATGTACATTTTTTCCTCTCATACGCCATTTTTGTGTATTTCCAACCAATACAATTTATTAAGTATATAGAACAAAAAAAATCATGACGATTAACAGAAAACATATAAAACTTTTGTGTACTTAAGTGTTAAAAAAGCCTTCGCTAACAATTCTGTTCTTGCGTGGTTTTTGCTTCAAAGATTTCATTTACCTTATTGATACACAAAGAACTCACAATTAATACTTCAAGAACAGTGTTGAATTTTTTAATTAATTTGCATAACAACAAAATATCCCCTCAATGACCGAAATTTTTTAAACTTCATAATCAACATTAAAACAATTTTATAATAACAGAACTTCTCATTAAACGTATTTATCAATGATGCTGACTTATCTATTTGAAAATATATTAGATTGTTAACAGCTAATGATGGAACGCATATACAAGTTAATCAATTAATTTAAATAAAACTTTCAAACTTTAAGAGATTGTTTCCTTTTCGATTATGTTATTATCTTAAATAATGAAATAATTATTAATATTTATTCAACTTTGTTATTGATATATTAATTTTGGGTCACCTTCTGTATGAATATATATATATTTATATATACGTTTTAGTTTAATAATTAGTTGCAAATAATGTTGGTCAAACGATTTAAAACAGAAAACATGAACTGATTTAATCGTTTTATTTAATCATCCAATAGCATATTTTAAGTGGAATGGCATCTCAACAAGCTGTTTAAAGCTTTATTTACGGGAGAGTTCCGAATCCTTGAGCTATCGTGGGACAGTTGGTAACAAACAAAAACGACTGAAATTAACCATCCCATAGAGATAGGGAAAAAAAGAGAGCTTCTCCCTCTGTTTCAATGGGTGCTAAGTGTTGCTTTAAAAAATTGCGCTTTCTTGGCCGAATACTGATCGCCTCCTAAAAAGAATCCCGAAAAATGAAAGAACGGCGTTTGACCGATTCGAAATCCGGATTTCGAACTGCAGACCGAAATAAAGAAATCGTGCCTCGTGCGTTTCTGCCGCGGGAAAACTTAATAACAGCATTTATATACACGTATAATATAAATGTACACCCAGACATTTTTTTATGATTTAACATGGAGATGCGAAAAACCGATGCCTTTTTTTTCCTCGATTTCTGTGAACAGTTGAGGCGCGCTACTCCGCAGCGAGAGAGAGAGGGGAGGGAACGCTTATTTTTTTTTGTTTAAGTGTTAAACGGCCGGATTCGTGAGAGCGTGAGATGTTTACGGGCACTAAACCATCCATTCCGAGCGTAAAATATAGATCATTACGTTGTTGCAAGAGCTCGACGAGAGGGGAGAAAAAGTGACTAGCGCTTTCCGCGAGCAAGAGAAAATGAAAGAGAGAAAGGGGAAACCCGGAGAAAAAAGAGGTATGTAAATTAACAGGATCTTTAGGAAAGGAGGCAAAATTCATTCTTTCCGAGTTCGCGCCTCTTTTGTTTCGAAATACCTTCGATTTTCCATCTTTAACGGATCTTTTCTTTTTCTTTTAAAAAAAAGAAGACGCTCTTTCCACGTTTTGTCAGCCGTAAAAATAAATTCAGCGAAGAAGAGATTAAGGTGTGAATTGTTGGAAAGAATGGATCATAACACAACTAAGCGGATTAGCATAAGTTGGAATATGGGAATGATTTAGGTTGTAAGAAAAATTCTGCCATGAACGGGAATCGAACCCGGACCATACATATTCCGGCTGGTTATTCCACCATTGAACTATTATGGCAGAATATGTAATTCTTCAGAACCAGAAAGTGACATTTCCGTGGTTGGGGTCCGGTCTAGCCAATTCAGTATCTACCTTCCGCAACAGATGTCCTCCAAGAGGTACGCCAAAGAAAACCCTATCACTGGAGGGATTGCGAGAAATCGATGGGAAAAAACGGACCAAGGAACTCGACGCAGAATTTCCAATTATTCCCAAAGAAATTAAGTTCTTTCCGATGCGTTTCCTTTGCCCGCTCAAAATTTGGCATTCAGGCAACATGGCTGAGCCCGATTCTAATTTATAAGCCAATATGGGAGGGCATTTCATGACTTGAAACAAGCTCCTTCTCTGATGGGCTCATTTATTCTCTAAATAAAAGTGGTCTGCATATTTCGCGGTTCTAAGGAAAATAAGGAAAATGCATATCCTCGGCGAAGTTTAATGCCTGCTCCCTAACGAGTAATAGCAGAAGAAAGCGCGGGGAAAAATATAGTTACCATTTGCCGCTTTAAAAGCGTTATGTTGATAAGGTTACCACCACCATTTTTATCCTACCGACTCGACCTGTTTAATAAATGGTTCGAAATTTAAAAGCATGATTTTTTGTATGTTGTAAATTTTACGAGCAACAAATTCTGTTTATGCGGAACGTAGATAAAGTAATGGGCTTTTAATCTTAATGTGGGCTACGTTTGACTATTTTTAATATATATATATATATATATATATATATATATATATATATAGTTCTATAAACAGGTGCAGTACTGCTACACACTCCGTACGCAGAACATTATCTAAATATTCCCGAAATATTTCACACAATATTTAACCAACGAAGCTCAAGATCTAGTTCATCCACGAGAAATTTCTAAAATTGAACCGTGACCGTACCTGACCTCGTTCAGCTATAGTCTGTATTATGAATTTGAAATTAGAAATTTCACTCGGGAAGTTGATGTTACTAACATGCTACTGCTATGCGACATTCCCTACAAGATTTCAGAAAGAGGACCATGCTGCCTAATCGTTCAGTACTTTAGATTAGGAGTCGGCAACCTTTTCGTTGTTGTGAACGCTTCGGAGGGCCGCATTTGAAATCACGAGAGGTTCGGCGGGTTGGATGGACGTTAAATCAGAAGTTACCCAGAGATTCTGTGTCCTGATATAAAGTGAAAATCAATTCTAATTAGTTTTCTAGCGTTAAAACTCCGTCAGAAAAGGCTTTGAGAGCATAATTTAACTGAAAAAATATGGAATTGACTGCGTTAAATTCTTCATCATGACTTCGCGGGGCGCATGAGGCCCGCGGGTCGTAGATTTACGACCCCTGCGTTAGATGATCATCCAAATAAAGCTAAACGAAGATTAAAAGGGGTGTTTAACGTATTTTGTTCACAAGGCACGAGCAATTATTTACGAAAAATGGCGTTTTTCACTTGAAGTTTTTATGCGTTAGCAAGGACAATTTATTTTAAAGCGATTTATATATGCAGTTTCTTATACCATAGTTAATACTGAGAGAGGTAATAATATTCTGATGTTGCTGAGAGAAGCTTTGGAGCGATAATTTCTAAGGTTAATTAAAAAGTTGCCTTCGGTGCACAAAATTTTATTTCGAGTATTCGTAAAGAGCACATTTCTGGAGAAGAAATCAGCCGGAAAAATCGAATTAGCATAATTTTCGTAAAGTTCTAAATTATACTAATAATTATAATTATCACTTGAATAAAAGAATTCATAATTCATGCGTATCACAAAATTGCGAATAGTTACGTAAATCCGGCAAAACATTGTGATTGGTAACGTAAGGTACATACATACACTTAATAGAGTGAAACAGAATCCGTCCAACTGGAAATTAAGAGCGTTCAGATGAAAACATTTTCAACGAGTTCATTTGATGAAATCCTCTTAACAGGTCTAAATAATCGCTCCAGAAAACGCGTATATTTCATGTCTTCAACAATGATCGATGGAGTTGATTAACGAGCCACCTCGAGCATTGTTAATTGAAATTAAAACCGCTTAATTGGTCCATTGTCGCTTTTGTATTTGCGAAAATATCACAACGTGCCTCGACCCAACATTATAGGTTTACTTCAAATTAATCCATCGTCGATGTAATTAATTAAATCAAATTTAATATATATGGGTGTGTGTGTATATGTGTGTGTGTGTGTGTATATATATATATATATATATATATATATATATATATATATATATATAATGAAAATAGTGATCTTTTTCATAAAATAAACTTCTCCTGCAGCGACATTTTTTTTCAACAATAGAGGCGCTGCAATACACATTCGGCTAATTAACTTTTCCCACGCAGCAGGAATCAGGAGCAGAGGACGGTGAAAGGGCAGCGGACGTCATAATGACCCCGACGCGATTTTTGACCGGAAGTCCATCTCGGAAAAGAGAACGCTGGTGGTGATCTCTACCCGCTCGGAATTTCCGGCTGCTGGGATTGGAGGAATACCGAGGCAGAGAAACGTGAGAGAGAGGTAAATGGAACGTCGAGGATAGAGAGAGATACAGCAAGCGAACCGTTCGACGCTACGGCGTAAATATTTAAACGCCGCGCTCTCTGGAATCTCTCGAGCAATAGAATATATATATATATAAAAGCATCATAGCGATTTAATTAAAGCGTCTGAATGAATTCATTCGGACCTAGTTCCTTTTTTTGTTGTCGTTGCCATAAAAACGTTCCCGGGGTTTTTCTCTTACAGTGGTGTGTTTCGTAAAATTATCGTTGGAATCCATTAAAACTAGGAATTATTAACGTAGTAGCTTTACATTTACACTCTTTGCAAGGTCCAACTCCGTCTGAAGGCTCGCTTCGCATTTTAAAATTAATTTTATATTAAAAATTAATGTTAGCTAAATAAATATTTGAAATATAATATATATTTGCATGCCCTAGTAATGCCAATGTACAAAAGTGGTAATGTGTATCTTTTTTATAAATAGGATAGTTCGTGAGTTAGGATGATGGCGTCATAATTTTACGTCGTTGGTTCAGATTAACGTGCTCCGTTCATTATTCGACAATTAGAATGGCGTTTTGATTATATTTTTCTGAATTTTGTTTATTTCTCAAATTTTAATTTTAGCGCCTTTGCCGTCTACAAATACATACTTTGACGATTGACGAATGATGACGAGTTTTTTTTTAATTTTCGTATGGTGTGCAGTTAAGTCGCAGTGACGTCACATCATGTACGAATGGAGCGTGCATTTCTGTTTATCCCACAATTTAGTATTGTTTTTTCGAATATTTTTCAGTTCACTATGGTTTTGGCCCGGCAAGCAGTATTCTGTTCCCTTGCGCACCCGCATTTGTAGCCATGGAGAGACCAATAATCGAAGTTTCCTGATAATTAATATCGCATGTTCATTACTATGGTCTGTACCAAACTTAATGATCGCTGGGAGGCGGGGTTAAAATGTGTGGAAAGGGAACCTTGTTGCCGAATCAGTCCACAAACGTGGACCAATTATAGTGCTTCGCAAGTGGACAGAGTCGCTGGATGGATAAGACTTTGTAGGAGTGGGATCAGATACGGGAATTATGAAAATGTTGAAAACTTTAACATTTAAAGCTACATAAAATGAAATTATGAGTATTTACGTTTGGTAATATTATCTTAGTAACTACGAATATATTACTTCCTACGTTATCTTTCATAAGTAGATATAAAATATTTTCCACGTTATAGTGTACCTATTTTATATGATTGTCATTTAAACAATATCGAATATTCTCTGCTTAAATGACAGATAAGAGAAAAGGATGTTATATTTTACATTTTTGAGAATACGTAGAAAAAAGTTAGCAGGAAGATGAGACTATTTGGTATGCGAATGGCAAATGTCGGAGCAGGTAGTATAATAAACACAGGGAGGGAAGGACGAGGGAAAAGAATGGTGTGGGATTTCTAAGGGACCACATGTATAACCACAACATATGTTCCGTTCTCACAGTTATTTGCTTCTGCTTTCAAGCAGCTGTTAAGTATATAACGGTAGAACTGCGTAGAACCATCTCGTAACATTTCAGCCAGATGAAAATACTGCCATATTTTCCGTATCCTATCTCGTATTGCCGAAAATACAAATTTTAGCCATATGTTGTAAAGACGCAGCATTCTAAAAGTTTAGGTCTTATTGAACTATTCATTTAAAAAAACCAAGTAGTACAATATGCATCATGAAAGGGAAGAGGGTGTGGAGTAGGAATAAATACGCAATATTTAATTTCATCTATTTATTTTTATTATTAACAATCAACTCTATATAATTGCAAATAGTTAATAGACCACATCAAGAAGAAGAGCAAAATATTCTTAAAGGTAGCAGTTGGATTACAGAAGAATAACATTTCGAGTATTTTCTTACTTGTTGTTACTAATATTATAATATAACAAATACATTACACAAATTAAAGCAAACACATAAGTTAATAATTATCATATTATTAGGAAATCATGATTGGATAAAGGAATAAAAATAACGCTTCTCATTGAGTAGGTACTTTTACTTATTCCAAAGACAATAAACCATTACATATTATATACACTGTGATTCAGAGTAAACGTTTGCATGAATATGGGAATATTAAAGAAATTCAAAGTAGTAAAATTACTTAATATATTTAAAACTGCAAACAAATTGAACATTTTTACAGGGAAAAACCAGTAAGGCAAAAACCCCATTTGCAGAAAAACGGCCGCAAGAAGAGGGATGTGAAAAAACTGCGAAACCTGAGGTAAACTAAGATATAGAGAGCTGCAAAAGAAGCAGTGGTTAGAAAACATAACAATAAACACGATTAAATTGTGCACATAAATAGTAAGATCAACACTAGAATAAAATAACCGTTTTTGTCAGCATATTATTATTGCTGAATTTCATAAAAAGAAGAAAGTAATATAACTGCCTGAAAAACATATGACATTAGATTAATCATAGCCACATCAATGTCACTATTGAAATATAATGATAGGTAGAGAGACAGAGTGAATTAAAAATAGAGTAGCTACATATAAAATTTAGGTTATTTGTAAATAGATGAAGTAAAAATAAGAGAAGCAATTTTAGGATATAAAATAAACAGAAATGGAATTATATACTAAGCATGAACAGTAAGTAATAAAATAAAGTGGAAATGCATAATAATGAGAAAAGTTAAGACAAAAATACCTTTGAAATAATCACTTATCTTCACTTGCCTTAAAGTTATTTAAATCCATCACTTTCATGTACACACAGGCACTAACCTGCCACTATACAAATATATTGCAATTTAAACTTTAATAAGCTAAGTCCTTATAAAGAAGAAGAAGCACTTACATGCTTTGAGCATGAAATATAAAAACTATAGCACTAAAAAGGGAAAAGCACTGTGGGATAGAGGGAGAAACACATTCACACTTCAGGGATTTCAAGTAGACACTGACCCTATACAAATAAATTACAATTTACACTTTAATTAGGATAATAGGGAGAACCACATTTGGTAGAAAAGGCACTGAATAAGTAAACCATTATAAGCTGAAGCGCACACATGATTTGAGCATGAAATGGCAAGACTATCACTAAAAATGGGAGTAAAAGCACTGTGGGATAGATGGATGAACACACACTACAGGGATTTTCAGTAGGCATTGACACATGCAAATAAATGTATGCACATTTGAAGCGTAGGGATTACAGCAAGCCATGGAAGAATTCAAAACTGCACATAAGAGATAACTAAGGCATGTAACAGAATCATATACTTTTCTTGCAGAAAAGAATGAAATTGTTTTTAAATGAAAGACTTTTCACCATATAAAATTAATTAATATGTCTTAATTAATTGATGAAAGTTTTAGTTATATCATTACAGATTATTTTTATTATTAGCATTGCCTTAACATAACTTATGAATTAATACTTATAATCAAACTTAAGTATGAACATTGGTTGGAATTAACTGGTTCTGCAAAAAAGAGAGGAATAGCAGAATGAAATGCAAAACACTCATTTAATAGTGTGGTAATGTAATACTCCAAAATACTTACATTGTGGAAATTAATTAGCAGCTGGAAATTTGGGCAAAGGCACCATGGAGGAACTGATCAACTTGGCATAGACTGAAAATTTAACTTATTAATAAGAAGTCAAGAGGAAATTATAACTCATCATTCACCTTACCTTCTTACCTATTAAAACATTAAGATATATTTAAATCAGGAGACAAATTGTTGACTGATTGACAGTGTTCAATTGAAGCTGTTCAAAAAAAGAGAGATATTTGTATGAGTAAATGGCAAAACAATACAGCATATTAGTAATTATCTAATTTTACACTTAATTTTTTAAACAAAGAGTAATTACTCAATCAATACCTACCTTCCTTAGTATTTAAACAGAATGAAACAAATATAAATAATTTCTATAATTTTTATTATTTTTATATTACCTTCTACAAAGGTGAAACTCCTAATTCTTCCAGTTCAACGTTATCTTCGCTAATATTGACATCACTGCTAGTATTCGAATCCGAACTTGAGGTCAATGCTATTATAATTTCTTGAATTCCCTCTTCCAATATTCCTTCTTTAATCCAAGCCTCCTCGATAACTTTCTTTGTGTGTTCTACTACGGTTTTCCTGAGAATAATTCTCGTTGGTTATTCTTCTGACTGTAGCCGTTCCCAAGTTAAGGGTAGCAGCTGATCTTTTTACAGCCTTCGAAATAGCAAGTAACGATCCACCATTACTTTTCTCCCTCTCGAAGTAATTTCGTACACTTAAAACTAAATTCCGCGCGGAACTCTGAAGAACACGTCTCACAGATTTTCGCTCAGACATCTTTCACACAATACTCATCCGTCGCAAGCAAAAGACGCTACGCATCTGCTGTGTGGGAGAGAGAGCGGTAAAGTCCCCTGATTGTGAGAGAGAGAGAGAGAGAGAGAGCGCGCGGTAAGAGAGTAGGAAACAAACGCGGCAACGCCGGATGCCTCTGATTTGTTGACGAAAGGAACGCCCTCATTTTTGGGGGCCTGGCCAGCGATCATTAAGTTTGGTACGTAGTATAATTACACTCACCTCGGGTTTTCAACGCTGCTGAAGGCTAATCATGCTTAATTGTTGCAGTTGATGCGGAATTAATTCCAAAACTATCTGTCGATTTTAATATTAATCGAAACGAGACAGCAGTGACATTACAGCCCTGCGAGTTTCTTTTGAAATTTTATCGTGGAGTACTCGATGTGTGTATAGATGTTTTGGTTTTACATTTCCTACCAAAATGACAATCGTTTGGTGGTATTCTTAAGAAATATATATAGCGTGCCAGCATTGAAGATATATTAGGAGGATTATAGTCACCAAATTTATTCAGTCTTAATGAACGGGAGATAAAAAGCTGGTATGTAGTTATCTCACTCCCCTAAAGGAGAAAGCCTTTATTAAAATACTATTTAATTCATGATTTCAGTTCATGAGTTCTATTTAGTCTATAATAGTAGTGTTTTGCGAATATACAGGTGTTTTAAAATGTACACAGTATTTTATATTTTAATGAGACATTTTATTATATGTATCAGCAAATATGTTTGTTTTTTACCTCCTCACATTAAACTGTGCGCCTATATATTGGTACAAGAATGTTTATTTTGGACAAAGTTTAGAAAAATAAACTTTCGAGGTTTATAATGGGAAAATTATTCAAACGGTTATATAAAAAAGGTGTTATTTTAAGTATCACAGGAATTAAATCAGTTCGACCCATGTGATAACACAAATGAAATTATTTCCTTTAAAATAATAAGATCTACGGCCGATAATAAAAGAATGGAGACTCAGGAACTTCATTCCAACATCCTGAGAAAATAATTTACGAGATATTTCCGATTCCGTTTCTTGAGTAGGAACGCAAACTGTTTCCATGGCTTCGATTTTATTTTTTTAATCTTCAATTTTCACCGTAAAACCTTTTTTCACACTAAGAAGCAAAGTGCCGATTTACTAGATTGCGGCATTTAAAAAATTTACTCTTGCATGCCTTTTGTGTTTGTTTTTTCTTCGATTGGAGACGAGCGAATTCAACAGTAAAAAAATTTGTAAGAATCCCTTTGAAATTTTGAATTAAAATTTTGTCCGACTTTTTTTCCAATTTATTGATTACGAGAGTCGATTTAAAATGTCGGTTGGGAGAATTTTAATATGAAATGGATCGGCAAATAAATGTTAACTGTCATTTTTAGTTTGAATATATAGAAATATTTTAATAATAAAAACAATTAAATTGTCATTTTCCTTTCATTCCCCTTTCAGACACGTCCTTTTAAAAAAAACTATTTGCGGCCCGCAAAATAATCCAAATTAGAATCTTAGTCTACATACGAAGAAAAAACTCGAAACGGAATATTATTTGTGTTTACTACTTTTTTTCATGTGATCATCATTTGTTGACTCTGTCACTTGGTAACGCTTGGCTGACATTCAAATCGATTTTAGAGGGTGCATCTTTGTTTTGTTTCTCTTCTCCGATTTTCTCTCCCTGAACCTTAATTTTTCAATATTGTCCCGTTAAAAAATATCTATTTCAAATTAATATGTTGGCGCATATTATTTATGCAAATGTCAGCCGCATTGCGCGAGTATAAGTGGTACGCCGCTGCACATTAAGGTTATGATCATTTTAGTGCTAATGAAATTATGTCACTCGAACGTTTATAATCCTAAACTTTTCGATTCCGAAGAAGATGCATTTAATTTTTTATGCAGTGACTTATTAAGTGGCTATATTTCTTTTTCATTTGGATATTTCATATCCTTTCCTTAAAGTTTTTTGTCGTAGACGTATCAGTGTACCTCAGAATTGCATTTCCTTGACGACGACCAAATTACAGCTTATTGTAATTGAGAATATTTTTTCCGGATGAATATTGCCGTAAAAACAATAGTAATTATAAATTAACACGCTTCCTGATTCATCATTGCTAAGAAGTAGTTTACGATTGCTATTAAAAGCGATTAATTAGAAATAGATTTTCTCTAAGGATTAATCCGAGAAGAAATCTCAGATGATTACATTGGTGTTCACTTTCTCTCAATCGGCTGATTAATTCTCTCGGTTATTTTTCATGCTACTGCAGTTCGTATAAAATTATGGTAAAAAAAAAGGAAACGATTTTTAAATCTTTTTTCTTTTTCGAAACGCGTCGAAAAGTGTCGATATAAGCGATACTTTCGCGTCGTAGATGCTCTTCTTTTTTTATCTTTTCGTTCCTTCTTTCGAACGACATTGACCGTTCTCGCCCCATTGAGTCTCTTCTACTCCTGCAGATTCTCTCTCCTTTGAAAAAACACAAATCGAACAAGTGAAGGCGTCGATATTAAACCCGTTAACTCCAGTTCGAAGTTTTGAGGAATCCTTTATTTTTCGCAGGACGAACGGAGTTGGGAAAAAATAAATAAAAATAAACTGATGCGGACGGCGATTTTCTTTTTTTTATATTTATTTCTGCGGAGGCGACTCCATCGAATCCGTTTCGATACGGAACCCACGCGCGCCTCTCTCTCTCTCTCCCTCCCGCGCCGTATAATGGTTAAAATACGATCCAAACGGAATTCATTTCCGATGCTCACTTGTCTTCCGATGACAGCCACGGTCGATCGCGGCGGCGATTCGAAAAAAAATAAAGTAAAATAAAATAAATAAAGAAGATGACGTGACTGCAACGACGGACTTTCACTTTCGCACACGCGATAATATATAGAGAGAGAAAAAGAGAGTGGGAGGGACAGAGAGAGAGAAGCAGAGAGGTGTCACGTGGCGCTGCAGTCGGAGATTGAAAGCCTTTGCGGCGCGAAAATATTTTCGGTCGAAAATTGCTGAGTCAGTTGATTGCATCGAGGATTTTGAGGAGTGAGGAGAGGGAAGGAGAGGAGCGGGGAGGAAGTGGGGGGGGGGGAGGAAGGGGAGGGGTGTTGGGTAGAAAAGCATGATGATGAAGAGGTTTGACCCCAAAGTAAAGGGGAGGTTATCCGCATAAATTCAAACCTTTTAACCGAGCCCGGTTTCTTTTGAAGTTAAAAAGAAAAAAAAACAAATGCCATTTTGGGGGATGAGGATATTCCGTGAAAAAATAGTTTTTTTGGGCGATCTTTCGACCGCTTCCACGCAAAAATGATTGACATTTGTAGGAAATTATCTTTTTTTCCTGTTTTATTTTGAAATCGGTAACTTAAACGTCACGTTTCCATCGTTGGAGATCGATCAAGGATTTATGGCGTCTCGGGAATATTTTACACCTCTCAGAATTTAATTTCAAGAGGTTTTTATGTAGGATAGCTTTTTGTTTATATTACCGCTATTTAGAATTTTATTCTATATGTCAAAGGAGGTTATATTCTTTCTAAATGATTCCAAAAGTGTGCGAAATACTAGGATCGGAAATGCCGTAAAAATATATATTTTTAAATGCTTTAACAGTATAGAAAAACATCACTGTAAATTAGTAATATAACGATTATATACACACACACATCTATATATATATATATATATATATATATACACACAGTAAAACTCGTTTAATACGTATTTGAGGGGACCGACTCATTGCTTCGTTATTAGCGTGACTTCGTTATATACGAGAAATATGGTTTTTGGCCTATACATCCCATATAACACGTATACACATACAGTAAAAGCTGTGCTATCCGGTTATTTAGAACCGGCCAGCCTTAGATACCGGCAATTACACAAATACAATTCATTTTGCATTTCTTTTCTTTTTTTATAAATTTTTGTGTGAATTGTATTTGTGTAATACCACAACTTCCACTTTAAATTTTCTTAAAATATAAGATGTATATATTACGTATTTACTCCGTATACTTCTGTGGCTGCCGAGTGAGCATGGCGTTTTTGTTTACGTAAGCCATTTGCATTGTCTAGATGTTTTGGTGTACTTCTACAATTTCCAGTTTTATCGCTTTTTATTATTTAAAAAATTACCCATCCATTGAATATGGCATCAAAATAAATACCTAAAAGCAAGGAACAGGAAAGAAAAGGTTGTTTTAACGCTAACACAAAAACTGGAGCTGATCAAACGAATTGAAAAAGGAAAAAAATAGAGCAAAAGAATTCAACATCGGATCTTCCACGCTCTACGATATCAAGGCTCATAAGGCTAAATTAATTAAATTTATGTCATCTTCTGAGACGAGTAATTCAATTAATAAACATCATACCATTCATAAGCCAAAAATGGAGGAACTGAATAAAATATTATGACTGGTTTTTACAGAAATGTTCAGAAGAATTAAATAATTTCGTCCTTTTCTAATAGAGTAAATAAAGATAAATAAGAAAGATATAATCCAATAAATTCAATTTTGGGAACAGGTTCACTGCCGTACTCCCCAAACTTCCCGGACGCCCTAAACTTTTCCATAGTCTTTTTGTTTTGCACGTAAGCGTAGCAACGTATTAAATAAGAATGGGTAAATAATGTCTATATCTAACTACGTGTGGAAGAATTAAAATGGAAAATGCAAACCCCATGCATAGTTATGTTTGGGGAGTACGATAATGAACCTAAACCCAATTTTGTTTGGTTATTGCTAAATTTGCGATGTCAAAATCGAAAATCTCTCCCCTAACCGGCTATTTCTCCTAATCGGCTTTCCACAATCCCCAAGATAGCCGGATAACACAGATCTTACTGTATTTACAGTGAGTAGACTTCAATGCCGTACTTACATATGCAAAGAGATGCTTATCAACTTCGCGGCATGTAAAATGTTCGATTGCTATTACATACGATTTTTAATGGTCAATTAATATTATTATTATGGTCATTAATTTACATAAAAATTTCGCATTTTTAATATCAATTTCAAAACAAAAGGTGCGTGGAAATTCGTATGGAAGGGATAGATGGAGGAAGGGGACCTCTACGAACAAGTGCGCGGTTAAGGGGCGGAAACTATTCATTACTTATCGCTCTGCTCGTCAAAATTCGTTATATATGGGGCATTTTTTGCCACGGGACCAAACATTTGTTCGTTAAGGCCGAGAATTCGTAAAATGCATGTTCGTTACATCCGAGAAATTTAACCAATGCCCTTATGGAGAAGTTCAAGGGACCGAGACATTTCTTCGTTATAGCCGAGATTTCGTTTTAGGCGTGATCGTTATAAACGAGTTTTACTGTGTGTGTGTCTATATATATATATATATATATATATATATATATATATATATATATATATAAATACTACGGAAGAGGTAATGTAAGTAAGGATATTTAGGGCAACTAGGTGTTGAAGGAAACCCAGTGAACACTTCCCGGAAGTAGAGCCGCTGGGGTGTTGGAGATACACATTTGTAGAGGTTAAAGCTTTCGGGATGATCCCTTCGTCAGCACAAGAGAGACAACTGATTTGGCAGTGACACTGGGGTGAAGGTGTGGAGGTGGAAGGGAAGGGAGCGTGGAAAGGTCGGAGATTGGAGGATGCAGGGGGGGGGGGGAGGGGAAGGGGAAAGAGAGGGTGGAAAGAAGGAAATATTAACGGATATTGAGGCCGGGAGGAGAGAAAGAGTTTAAGATTTGGATATGGGCCAGTTCCCATTGAAGGAGTTGGGGGCGGAAGCGTGGTCTGGGAGTCCGCGAATGACCCTCACCGTGAAACCAACATTGAAACTAAGATTATGATTATTTGCATGAATGGCCACGGGTAGCTGTCGTTTAAGACTAACGCTGTTGCGATGGCCGTTCATGCGAATGTTGAGGGAATTGCTGGTGAGGCCGACGTAAAAGGTGGGGCATTGGGTGCAGGTTAGTAGGTAGATTACGTTGCGGGTGGTGCAGTTGGTAGGGGAGTTATGGGTTAGGTGATGTTAGTGGTTGGGTTTGAGAATGAGTTGGAGGGTGGGTTTATAGGGCATGTTAGGCATCGGGGTCTGCGGCAGGGGTGGGACCCTGCAGGGTACAGAGTATTTATAAATTTCCATGGCTAACTAGAAGGAAATTCGTCTCATTCTTAATGAAAGGATACCGTGGAAGAGCTCTTTCCCAAAATCATTTTTTCAGACGAATTCCTACATCCCATTGAACGACCTCTGTAACGACACACAAGAATTAAAGTAATAAGGAAACAGGCTTTATATTTTTTGTTCCAAGCATTTAATACAGCTGATATGGTTTTTTAATGGTCTTTATGGAAAATTTAGGAAAATCGTCTTGCGAACTATATTTATGAATTACATTTATGAACTATATTTATGAACTATATTTGTGAAATACATTTCTGATGTATATTTATGAACTATACTTATGAACTATATTAACAAAGAAGTTACAGAAATCATAATTTCGCCTGTCACATTGATCGAGATTAATAACGATTCTCGCAACATTCTAGCCAACCATTTGGGGTTTAATTTATTTTTATTTTATTTTTTAGAAGCGGAAACTATTTATTTACATTTATTTTATTTTTTTATTCTTTGTAAAATTCATCATTGTTATCTAAAAACATCATAACGCCTTCGCAGTTTCACTCTGACATTTCTAAGACTCCCAAATTTTTCGCAATTTTTCACCGAGAGAGAAAGAGAGAGAGATAGAATCAAGACCGACGTGCGCGCTGTGAATAATTAACGGGGATGTTTGTGCGAGAGACCAATCACTAAGGGGTGAAAGGTAAAAACACGTGAAACATTTGCGTGACGCAAGACGGAAGAATATTTGTACTTCAAAAACGTCATATTCGTGGCCTTGTTAGGGTCTTTAACGAGGCAAATCTTGCCTCATTTTTCTTTCTTTTTTTTTAACTTGGCACACTTAATTTCATTGGTGGTAAATTAGTCGACGCTTTTAATTTCGCTGAAATGCCTGTTTATAAAAAGCGACCAACTAAATTCCTACTCGCAAAAACGGATTTGCGGTTTCTTTTGTTTACGCACGCACGTGTATGTATATATGTCACGGCTAAAGAACGGAACGTTGATAATGTCAACATTTGCCGGTTAAACTGGACATTATCCACATGGGTGCGACTAATGTCAATTGATATGTATCGTAGGGTTGTGTGCTGTAATTACATTTTTCAAGTAATCAAAAATTTCGTAATCTAATTAGAATGATTACATACTTTCTCATTTTAAGTCATAATAATTATGGCTCTATTAATCCAACTAAATTTCTTTTTACTTTCTCCATACATAGTGTGATCACGAAAAAAATCGACTTCGAGATTTCAACGGAAATACACGTTTTGAAGTCCCTAGAACACGTTTAGACTATTTTCGGAATGATGTGTGTGTGTGGATGAAAGCGTTGAGCTCGTTGCCAAGGCAGCCGATTGTTGCGACCCAGAAAAATTACCACTTTTTTCGTTGAAAACTTTATATTTACGCCAATTCTACTCGGATTTGAATTCTCTCTTAAAAAATAAGAAAGTACAAGTTTTATCCTATCCGATAGTTAAAGTCCCGATGTTAATTTTTCTGTGTCGCAACAATCGGCTGTCATGGCAACGAACTCAATGCTTTCATATGGGTAAGATTTTAATGGGAATAAGAGGTTTATATTATAATGTCATTAATATTAAACTACGACAAAATCGATTGGGAAAAAATCGAAATTGTAAAAATTCTAAAATTTAAAAATGCTTACAGAATGCAAGTACCGTCTACTAGTGTATATATGTGTGTGTGTGTATACATATATAATATCCTTTTGATGAATTAAGTATTTTTTCAGGAAGCTTACCCGAAAGAATTCCTGCATGTTCTTGGCACATTAAAAAAAATTTTATTCGTGGCCGTTCAGTCTGGAAGCACTTCATCTTCTGCTTGTTTACGGTTAGGATGCCCGAGCACCCACCCACGCTTCAAATAGAAAGTGTTTGGCACCATACTTAGCATCTCGACCCAAAATATATATATGCGAGCTATTTATTTCGATATTCGTACATGACGTAATAATCTTTAGCTGCTTCGTCCTTTCAGAAGTTAATTTTTTTGGCCGTGTTTCTCTCGCAATAATGTGGTCGCACGAACTTCACAGGGGGGGAGGAAATGGAGAGTCCTCGGACGTTTTTTTTATTTTCGTTACTCCTTCGAAAAAGTTGAAAATCAATAGCTCAGAGCTCGTTTTTTTTTTATTTGTCGCCTTTATCCTCTTGAAGCCGATGCATCGTTTTTGTAAAGCTTCGTTTTTATTTTTTGTTTGTGAAACACGACTTATTTTCGTGTCGTAAATTTTTTGAGAATAGATTAAAATTAGTTCCAGATGCGCGTTTTTCCTTCTGCCGCGTCCGTTTAAAAAATTTTCGCCCTCCCCTTTTGATCTATACATTGAAATTTATAACGCCATAAACTCCATAGAGAAAAATTAAATGATTTTTTTATATGTGACTCCTCCCTATTAAAAGTCTCTGTAAACAGTTTACTCGATACAATTTATCTCAGCTGTTCTAATCGTTACAAAGTGCTATAAGTTAATATTTCGGCATTTAATAGTTTAAAAAAAACCAGGCACGTGTTTAATATATGTTCTCCACCGAAATACCTTATTGGGGACAGTTCACATCTTATAATCGTACTGTTTTTGTTTTTCAAAGCATTGCGAATTTGTAATTATAATTCATACGTCGACTCTATGCATGCTAGGTTATTTGTGAGAGTTCAAAGTGGTGCAAGGAACTTATTTATTTTTCATAATTAATAACGATCCTTAAAAGTATTGTAAGAAGACCTAGATTTTAATGTTTCTCAGAAATTATATATATACATATATACATACATACATACATACATACATACATACATACATACATACATACATACATACATACATACATACATACATTAAAATCTATGTCTTCTTACAATACTTTTAAGTTTTAACGAAATATATATAATTTCTGTGCAACATTAAAGTCTAGGTCTTCTTACAATACTTTTAAGGATCGTTATTAATTCGCGGATTTCGTTAAAACTCGGTATATTTGCGTCAGCTTGTTCGAATCACAAATAAAAATAGTTTTATAGGCGATTTAAAATTCTACTGTTCAGCAGGGGAAAATAACAATAAAGCATTTTATTTGGTAAAAGTAATAAGCTTCCATATTTTTTGCAATTATTTTCCAAAACTTTTAGGTTTAAGATTGTTAGGCGCTGCAGTTCACGGCAAGACTCTAAGAAGGATTTCTTTTCTCGCCTAAAATAATTTAGCGATGCGAAAAAATCACGCGCAAGTGTAAACATTCATGCAGCCCGAGGACACACATCGTTGGGAATTTCAAGGAATAGCGTGTCACTTTTAACTTCACTTCTCATTCGTAAAAGTTTTGCAGCGCTTTTAAGTATCCTTCAAAGTTATGTAGGACCTGTAGTCTTATGCCCTTTATGTACTGCTCTCAGGTTTGGCTATGATTATAAGGATGTCTTTCTACTTTGAATGGGCGCCATGTTTTTTTTTTAATTCTCTGACTTCGGCGCACATTTAAAAACTTACGTGTTCTTCCCAAATATTGGAAATTAGTGTTTTCTTCCGAGAACTGTAAAAATAATAATATTTCTTATGTTTCTTTTCGACAGTTAGTAAAAAAAGTGGCTTTTTTAAGACGAGAATTTCAATCGTCAAAGACCTGAATGGCCTCGGCAGCACAGGAATTCTCAAAATAATGTGATGCTTAAATGATTGGCTGTCTTCTAATGAACTATCGCCCGAAATACCAAAAATTAAAAAATCCATATTTTCCTTCTAATTTTACGTATACGAAATGAACTCATGCAAATTTAAAAAATTAGAAATGTGTTAAAATGTCAGAAAATCGTTAAGTTTCATTAGTGCACCACTAAATGGCTCTCATCATTTAACATTCAGTACGTGTTACATATCGTCTATATAATTCACCAAAATACTTTATAATTATACAAAATAATAATAATATTTGCGCATATTTATGTACATTCAACGGTATTGATTAGCGATTTTTATTTTTCCAGAATTTTATCGCCCGAATAGTGACATTTGTATTATTCTATTTGTTATTCCCTATATAGCCTTCTAAAAACATTTGTTGCGGCTTATATGTGAATAAATACGATAATCAATTTAACCCAATAATTTCTTATGCATTACTCTCTTTCCATAACGAATATACGAAGTCATTATTCAGAGTAATTACATGTTATTAGTTAATCCCGTTGCCATGAAACGTCATATGTAATTCGAGCAAATCATGGATCTATAATTCCATTAACCATCGTAATAATTTAAAATGAGAATCATCGATTGTTATAATACCGATGATTGAAGACATATCATTTACTCAACCGTTTCCTGCCATTGATCTTTCGTTTTATTATACGATTTATTTATAATATCGCCTTGCGTTATATATCTAGTGTATATATATATATATACATACATATACACACACAGCAGTGGCGGATCCAGGGGAGGGGGGCGATCGCCCCCTCCTTGGATAACCCCATTGCACTCCACTGGGAGCTTTCTGAAATTCTTTCCGCGCAAAAATCCTCAATTATACGCTGCAGATTATGTCTGTATAGCAAGGGAAGGAAGGATTCTGATAGGGGTAGGGATTTTCAAAATATATGGCAATTGGCAGGGGCGGATTTGATAGGTGGAGGGGTGATCGCCCCCCCCCCCCCCCCCCCCCCCCCCCGAGAAGTTTCTGGATCCGCCTCTGACACACAGGGTGTCCCACGACGCGAGGTCGATACTTCACCTAGGTTTAGAGGCAGCCATTACAAGTCGAAAATAAAGACTAATCATTTTGCCTATTCTCAATAATAAAGGAGTAATGGACATTTGAAATTGTTCATATATATATATGAGTTCTCCACACAACCATTTAAATTTCACGGCACACTTTTTTTGGGTTAATTCGAAAAATTTGCGGCACGCCGAACCAAGTTTCAATAGACCCTGCAGAACATTTTTGACACCGTATAGCCAACAAAAAAAGAAGAAAATATCGCCTTTTCTTACACAGATGAAGATAATTACATTTTTCAAATCTTTTAAACATTTGGCCCAGATTGATTAAATCATTCCATGGTAAACATTTCATTTCTGTTTCGAGTGGCGGAAACAGCGTAAGGAGTCGTATTATGAGAGAGATTTGGCTTCTGTGTTCATAGTTTTAGAAGAATAAAAGGTACTTATTGACGGATGACCCAAACAGTTTTGTAATAATTAAGTTACTTGGGTTCACCAACCCAACACCATACGAACCCAACCCGTTAGCACCAAATAAAATAGCACATATTTTTCCTTTCCCTATAATTCCAAAACGTACCGCGGCCCACCGGCTGATCCAGTATGATAATAATCTCACGAATTTCGTAAGATAGCCTATAATGTTATTTTTTAACCTTCAATTGTTTTAAGTCCACCAAAATAAAACAATGGCAAAACGATCGCGATCCAGTAGTTTGCGAAATCACCGATCCAGCTGCGTCTTATAGGAGATTTCAACAATAGGAGACACCTCTTCGTCGCCAGGAGAGGATTTGCAATGGAGATGAGAGGGAAAGGAGGGAGGGAGGGAGAGGGATTTGGAAGGACGGAGAGAGCGGAAGGCAGGGAAGAAGGAGGGGCGGGGAAGAAGGAGGGGCGGGGAAGGGGGCAGGGAGGAGGAGCAGAGTGGAAGAGAGAGAGGAAGGAAGCTAGGGGAATTGAGTTTAGGAAGAGGTAGATTAAAGAGGGAGTGGGAGGGAGAGGGAGGGAGAGAGAGGGAGGGAGAGAGTGGAAAATGGAGTGTGGCGAAGAGGAGAGGAAGGGAGGATGGAGTTATTGAGACGTTAGAAGAGGAGAGAGAGAGAGAAACGTTCCTCCTCCATAATGGTAGTTGAAGACAGTGTTTGAGTGGTTGCAATTAGAATCGAGAACTTTCGCGAGTGCTTAGCTTTCATAGCCTCTTTAAAAGGAGATTTATTCATGCACTTTCCTCATTACCGAAAAGAAAAAAACCTGCCAAATCCAATGTTCCTTCGCAGGACGAATCGAATAAAAAATTTTCTCTAAGCACGCGAACCTATGCTAGTGTATTGGAATTGCCGAGAGAATTTAAAAAAAAATAAAATATTATTAAGCTTGCGAAGATATCATGGAGGTTGAGAAAAACGTTGGAATCGTCTCATTAATCGCGTGAATGGGTGTTAAATTAAGCCGCGATGGAGATTACGAGGTGGCATTTTCATTCGCTTCCCGAAGGAGGAGGAGTTTTTATGCGCGGCGTTAATTTCACCTAATGCGACGACTTGTCGGAGATGCGAATGAAAAGTTGAGAATGTTTTGATCGTGTAAATTAAAGCGTTCAGATCATCGTCTCGCGTGCGAGCTCATATTTCTATCTCTCGTTTTGTTTTGATTTTTTTTATGAAGCGATTAACTCGGATGATAGGAAAATAATTGCAAAGCGAATTACATAAGGCGTTCTTTTTTTTTACACCGACTGCTATCTTTAAATACGAATTAAGGATCGCAGATGCGATTTGTAACTGGATGCCTACATCTGCATCATAGTTGTACTTTTTTAGCGATTTTTTTTCCGATAACTCACCAGAATTTAATCCCAGATCCACTAAATTTATAACGTACCTATATGTAGTCCTATTGTAAAACTACGCTTTTTTTCATCGACTGCTATCTTTCTATCGGAGTAAAGAATCGCATATGAGATGCGTTGCTGGTTGCCTGCATCTGTAGCAGCAGCAACTGACCCCAGATATACTAAATTTATACCATATGTAGCCATAATATACCCATCTACTATTTAACCTGGAATTATAGCATTTGTAACTTACGTCATTTTTGGGTGATTTTGTACACCGATAGACAGACAGACGGACGGTTGAACTGAATACGTAAGCGATTTCTTTTAGGAAAAAGCGCTAAAAACGAACGAAAGTGAAGATAAAAATTGCACAATAAGACATGAATATTTATTGAGATATCAGTGAGTAATGATATGTTTTTTGGGATCGTCTTGATGGTCAAGTAATTCTTCGTGAAGATGCGATTTAAGGCAGCCTTTTCATTTATTTTAATCGGAGAGAGTATTTGTCAAGACGTCTCGAGGAGTTTGATTTCGGATATTACCTTCGGTGAGTCTGTTTTGATGATAATTAAATTGATGCATACGATTAAACAAACGTACGCACACACAAAGCTATAGGTTTACACGCACGGAAAACAAATATGCTTACATACTTATAGAAATGCATTCTTACACGCATATATACACAAACCTAACGCACGTACGCACATACAAAGCTATAGGTGTACATTCTCGGAAAAGCATATATATACTTACAGATTTATATACATATATACACATAATACATACAAATATAAATATACATAAATACATACTACATACATATATATAAATAATACATACACACATAAATACTTACAATCATGCACATGGTGCGAGATCATTCCGCCGATTTGCTGATATGGCTTTAAAGACACGCTCCTTGAGGCTCTGCTTAACGGATCGCCCCTCGCCTCGCAGCCATCCCTCCCTCCCTCATTTGCATATACCTGCGAGAGTTAAATTGATCGCCTGAAATCACTTCATCTTTCAGGTACACCCTCTCCCTCCTCCTTTTCCTCTCCCTCCTTCCGTCTCTCCGCCCCATCCACGTTTTAAACCATTTTGTATCCCCGCCGAGGGTAATGCGACTTGCTGTACTACGAAAAAAATAAAACCCTCCCGATTTAACCTCCATCGCTAAAAATAAACCTTTATTCTAACTATCTGCATCTCTCTCTCTCTCTCTCTCTCTCTCTCTCTCTACCATTCTCGTTTATCCGAACGTCTCTTTTCTCCCTCCTCCCTTCCCCTCCACCCCACCCTCTCTCTCTCTCGCCTTTCTTTATCAATTCTCGCTCTTCTTTCCGGCTTTGATTATTTCAGTTTTCCCCTCTCACCCTCTACCGTCTCTATCTCCATTTTTCATCATCCCTCCCTCCATCTCCCTCTCCCTCTCTCTCTCTCCCTCATTCCTCTTCAACTTCCGTCGCAGTTCCCCTCATCTCCTCGCTTCCTCTCTCCCTCCCAACCTCCCTCCTTTTTTCTCAATCCCTCTCTCTCTTCCGCTTTCTATCTCTTTCTCTCCCTCTCTCTCTCTCCCTCTCTCTCACTTTCCCCCCTTACCCTGGGCGCATCCCGCACCCTTCCTTCCTCTCCTCCTCTTCCGTTTCCTCTTCCTCCTTTCCCATTTCCCTTTCCCTCCCCCCTCCCTCTCTCTCCCTCGCATTTTATACTTCCCCTTCACTTCCCTCTTTCCCTCCCTCTCTCTCTCTCTCCTTCCTTTTCCTCGCGATAGAGCCCGCCTCCGGCTCCGGGTGGGTGTGTGTGTGTGCGCGGGGGGAGGGGGAAGAGAAAGGAGTTTTCCGGGAGGGAGGATGGGAGGGAGGAGGTAGTGCTGGCGCGGGAGCGCTTCCTCTCCTGCCTCCCGGAAATAGACTCCCTCTCTCTCTCTCTTCTTCTCCCACCCGCCATTCCACCCTCCTCTTTCCTCTCTCTCTCTCTCTCACCCCTCCCCCTTCTGCCTCCGACCGCCTCTGGGGTCTTCCTCCTCTTCCATTCCCTCTCTCTCTCTCTCTCCCTCGCTCTCTTCCGGCTGCTACGTCATCCTACCAGCGTAGGAGCTTCAATCGATATGGAAGGCGGAAATTATTCGGAAGGGTGGTAGCTGGGAAGGAAAAAAGGGGTGGAGAAAGGATGGGGAGGATATACACAGGAGAGGGAGGGTGGAGAAGGAGGGAGGGTTGGGAGAGAGAGGGGAGGGGGGGAGGGAGTTTTTTGACTTTGCAAAAGGATTTTGCGCGTATATGTTAAGGCCTGTTTGGTGGGAAAGGGGTAATTTTTTTTTTTTTAGAGGATTGGTTGGGGAGAGAGAGAGGGAGGGAGAGGGGTGGGGAAGGAAGGGAGGGAGGGAGAGAGAGAGAGAGAGGAGATGGCCATCCGTTCTCTATATCTCCCTCTCTTTTTGAGGGGACAAGCGACCCTTATACTACTATCTCTCTCTCCTATCTCTCTCGCTCGTGGATTGAAAATATCCCTCAATATTCATGCGACGCGTTCCGTCCCAAAAACGTATGATCTTCCCTTTCCAACCGCTTTAACGGATACAAACCGAAAAGGTTTGACGTTTATTTTCGTTTTTTTTTCATTTTTTTTCAGCGGGGGACCTTGTTGCGGTCTCCCCTTGTTGTGTTTTTGGTCGCATGCTTTTGATTCCGTGACGTGGCCCTAAGTATTAGTACGGCGCTGGGTCGATCCTTTTTTTTAATGCTGCCCCTGTCATGGCGGAGACTAATTTTTTTTTACCTGAATTATGGATCGTTTGGTAAATTAAAAAAAAAAGTTTTTGCCCCTGACTGCGATCGTCCTCAAAGGGGGTGATGCGCGCCGCGTACCGATTCTGCTTTAACCCCTTTAAGTTTGATAGGGATCCTTTAGGAGAGGTATGAGCAAACCCTCGGATCCAAGGTCCGGTTACGGCCCCCGAAAGCGTTTTTATGCGGCTCGCGTTGCCATGGTGAAATAAGTGAGGTCAGAATTGCGGAGAAAATTACATAAGGCGCTTTTGTCCACCGGATGCTATCTTTTCCATCGGAGTAAAGAATCGCGGATGCGATGTATTGTTGGTTGCCTATGTTTGCGGAGCATTTACGTTTTAGCTATTTTTTCCGCTTATTCTTTAACAGACGATCCTAGATCCAGCTCTCGCATAGTCGAGTCTATCCGGAAAACGTCTTCAAAATGCAGAAATCCAGAGATATTACTCATACAGGCAGACAGACGGAGGGACGGACGGTTAGACGAATCGGATACATCAGCGACTTTTTTTTTTAGAAAAAAGCGTTAAAAAGGAAATCCGCAAAGTTTTACGCTCCAATTCATATTTTAAAAATTCAATTTATGATAGTAAAGTATTAATAATTGGAAAATTAATCTTAAAAACCTGATTCAGACTTGTTTATCGTTACTTGATGCCTCAAGATATTTCGGCAACTTCCGATTTAAACTCCAATCCAGTCCGCTGAAGCATTATCAACTTCTAATGTAGCCCGCCGAAGAATTCGTCACCACCAACGCGGCCCGCTATGTGGAAATATTTGCCCATCCTTGCTTTATGATCATCTCTTAGACCAGCTGTTTTCCAACATTACAAAGTCCTCTCACCTGAGAAAAATATCCTTGCGCCCAACTTAGTTAAAGTTCGTAAACAATTTCTACTGTAAACACAATTGCCATTAATATAACTACAACAAAAAATATGGACTCAAACGATATTTTCTAGCCTAATTGAAGGAAGTAATTTGATGAGTGCATGATGTAGGCCTCACGATTAAGTTGGTTAAATAAAAAGTAAACATATGCCATATCCTTTTCACCTCACCGTTGGAAACCGCAGCCTTGGGCTAAGTTAGCAGAAGTTGGAGAAGGCAAAATGAATTTCGCTTCCTTATACGCGACTCAACTACGGACTTCCGTATGCGAACTTAATCTATGAATGGTTAAAGGAGCTGCGGTAAAATACATGGAGGTATGTTTCATTCCCTCCCTCTTGATCTATCATTTCGTCAACTACGGAAACTCAATCAGCGTCTCAAGTTCCTCTACTTTTCCTTCGAATTTCCCATAACGAGATGTATCTGTAGAGCGGAAGAAGTTATTTTAAACAAAAATATTAACGGCGATTTTTGTGAGGTTTTCGGGAATAAAGCCTCGTAAAATTCGCGAAAGTAAGCTGTTCGCATAAAAATGGTTTCTTGATAAAAAACGCGGGCACTAACGTGCTATTGTGGATATAATGTGCCTTATTTCGCTTGATGTTCAGCAAACTATGTAAACCACTTAATGTTTAGCGTGCCAAAAAAATATTGAAAAGAATAATATACATATTGGAAAGGAATTACATTTTTATATAATATTTTAATCTTCCAAACGAAAGCTCGTTTACCGAATAAACTTCCGAAATATAGCTTAGTTCAATTTGGTCGTATAACTTCATTATCTCAATTAAGATTTTCGAGTGTCATTTTTTCTTTTGCCAACAACAGCTCTACAAGATATTGATATTCTAATTTTCGCGGTGCATTTCCATGTACATGGTATTACAAAATTAACGCAAAATTTTTAGTTTCGATCTAAGCAAATTTTGGTGGTTAACTTTATATTCACCAGCGACTAGTTGGTTCTAAATTCTGCAAGTGAACGAAGCAACGCTCTGATCAAGTTGACCAGTCATAAAATGTAAGAACTCCTCTAACTTTTAGAAAGAGGAATTCTGTCTGATCACATTTAATCGTAAAGAGATGTAGTTTTTTTCAGCTATTGCCGTAATATCATAATTTTAGATGCTACTTTTCAGAATTCCAAACAGAGTTTTAGTGACACTTTATGAGTAGCGTGAGTTGGGATAGAAATTACTGCAGAATGTTTATTTGTCTAAGTACATTTACGACCTCTCTATCAGATGACTTGTGTAAGACTGCTTTAAAAAAATAGTATATAACAGAACAACAGTCTGCGGCCAAACAATCATCAGCGATGCTCGTAAGAGATTTCATAAACTGGGAGCGTCGTGACGCTTTATGTACAAAAAGCATGTTAACAGGCGGCCGTTGATCTGTCTCTAACGGTCTCTCCCGACGCGAATTGGCGCCATTCAACCGTCTTCTCTGGCGTTCGAAACAATCGAAAAGTCCACTCCCGCACGGATTTCAAATCACGAAAACCCTCTCCTTTTACTCCACCCCCCCTCCCTTATAATCTCTCCCTTCCCCCCTCCCTCTTTCCTCCCCCTCTCTTCCTCCATTTCTTTCCATTGTCTTCCAATAACACTCATCTTTTAGAACTCGAAGATCGATCCAGCGTGGAATCGGAGGGTCTGTTGTTCCCTGCGTCCTCACTCCCTCTCCCCCCCTCCCCCCACTTTAATACCCTCTTCTCCCCCCCCCCTCCTTTCCCTCCTCTCTCTCTCTCTCCCTTTGGTGTCCCGAGTTCCCTCCCCTCCCCCCTCAATCCGAAAGCGAATCATTTAAGAATTCAAAAGCGACGAGTTTTATTCCCAAATCCCAACCTTTTGAATGAAAAAGAAATTGAGAATTTTTTATATAAATACATATAATTGAACGGATGAAATACCGTGACAGAATGGGTTTATCCAAGCGTGCGAATGTATTTTGCGTGTCGTCTTGCGCGAAATTATATTGGATGGGATTTAAATGCGACAAATGTACATATATTGATATGGCGAAGAATTTAATGAAGGGGCTGAAATTCACTGTGGAAGCCTTCACTCGTTCGGATTCCTTTATTAGGGAGAATGATGGAGAACGCAACGTTTTCGCTCCAAATTTCATTCTACAAAAAAATAAGCAAATTTTATTTATTGCGTACAGTAAATGGACAGTAATTTTAAATTAATGTTTTTTTAATTCTTAATTTTTTTCTGATTAATTGTTTACAAGCAAATAACCATTTTTAACTTAGTTTCTCCGATGGTCTTTACGATCTTATATTTTATTCATGCCAACGTTAATTAATCGATCTTTATCATACTTCTAAATTATGGGTATTATTTATTTTAAATCCGAAGAGACTGTGCAAAACTACGGGAAAATCAAATCATTTTGTAGTTATACAGTTAGTCAATGCTAATTATGGTAAAGAATTCATCACACTTGTACAGTTATACTTTCTACATGTTTTTTTATTAAATAAGACATTGCGCTGTTAGAAATAAACGGTATAAAATCGTATATTGAGCTATAAATCATTCTAATACAAAAATTAAACAAATTAAACCAGAGTACTAAAATGCATTACACATTAATAATCCATAGTATTTTGCTAATAAAATCATAACGTTCGTTACAATTGGAGAAAAGAAAAGACATAACAAATTTAATAGTTTTGAAAGATCTTAGCAATTCAGTTTAACGATCCAAGAATTAGTAACACGATCGCTTTTAAAAAAAAAATTCAAATCTTCGGCAGTGAATTCTTTATATTTCCAAATGAAGTTTAATTCTGCGAAGAAACCTTAAAATGTTTATTTTACGCAATTTCATATTTAATTATTTCATATTATTTTTATATTTGAATAATTTCAAATTCATTCGTCCGTTTTCATCAAACTCAACATTAAGTTCTGTGTCTAGAATCATCACTTTCAACTCCCATTACTTCCTTTGAATAATTGAGTTTAACTCTCCTCTACAAGATTAACACCGTGACTATCTCTTTGATAGTGTTCTACGTGTGTTGGTGAATGATCCTCCTTTCCTCGAGAACTTTAGAATTACTTCATCCACTCGAGCTAATAAACTTTCTCTGTAGACGACAAAGTTTAACACAAGTGGCTCTAATGTTAAGGAGCATTTGCAATTGTCTTCCCTCGGTTTTATATCTTTATATTTAACGCAGTAAAAAATAATCATGCATGATGTTCTTCGTTAGATTTTTTATTCACGCCATTAACCCCAAAAATACAACAAATTATCGGAGCTAAAATTACACGAAGAACGCGTCCTTCATTTAGATTAAACTTTTTGCTCTATTTTAAAGATCAATTTTTTCTGCCAGTAAATATGGACACCCCAGCGGCTCTACTTCCGGTAAGTGTTCACTGGGTTTCCTTCAACACCTAGTTGCCCTAAATATCCTTACTTACCTTTATATATATATATATAAATACTTCGGAAGAGGAAAGGTAAGTAAGGATATTTAGGGCAACTAGGTGTTGAAGGAAACCCAGTGAACACTTACCGGAAGTACAGCCGCTGGGGTGTTGGAGAGACACATTTGTAGAGGTTAGAGCTTTCGGGATGATCCCTTCATCATATATATATATATATATATATATATTTGTTATCAGTTAAAAGGAATCGAAAAATTTAAAACAAATTTTAAAAATTTATATTTTCCTTATGGGGTCTATACCAAGTGAGTAATTCAATGATCTGTAAAGCCATTTAATATACGGGTAATTCCAATTACAGATTTAAAATATTGTGTGCGAAAAATACAGTGCGTTAATTATTTCACTTTTTGAATTTTTATTTTTACTAATTTAATTATGATATTAAAAATTTTCATGCGGTAAATAGTAGGTTTTGAAAAATTGTTAGTTCCCAAGAAAAAAGTTTGTAATAGTATTTTTTTTTTAATTCTAATCCTATTTCGAAGAAAATTTCACCGTTAGAAAAAAATTCTTTAAATTCCTTTTTTTTACATTGTTGACCCAATTTTTTTAATTTACGAAAAGTTTTAGCTTCCGAAAAGAGAAAAATTATAATTGTCATCATTGTTATGCCAATTTTTTTTATCACCTGCAACGGATATTTCCTTAATTATCGCTCTCCTTAACTCAAAGCGTACCTTTGATTCAAGTGAAAAATTTTCGAGGACTCTGTATCTCATAAGGAGGAAATTTGTCTCACGTTATAATCGCCGGCATATATTATATATACGCGACGAGGCTGCTGAAACCACGACCTCAAATGTATCTGGTTCTTTGTCGATTAAAATCGTTCATGTTCTTTTTGTTTCCTCAATCGCCTTAACGTTTTAAAACTAGACAAATAAAATGAATAAAGTCTAAACCGCTCGAGCTAGATTACGTATGATTACGTCGATCAGTTTGAACCAATTACCGACACTTTGAATCTTTATCGCTTCGGATAGGACCGATTCCGCGGTTCTCTCGTACGAGCAGAAATTAAATTCAACCGCGGATATCTCCATTAACGTAGATACGGCGCTAACAGATGCGTCTGAATTCGGCAACTGTGCATCGCGTATCGCCCGGTAGCCCTTGATCCCTTCCTCGCATCCTCCCCTTGAGAGTTAGGCCACCCCGCAACTCCATTTTGATTGAATTCACTACGTCCGTTCCATCGACGATCGCGATAGGACGATAGTTATATAGGATTTAGTTTTTGGAGCCATTTCATCTGCGGGATTATGTTTTTGTAAAAGAGTTAAGGAGTATTTTAATATGAAGTTGAGTCATTTACCATCGAAAGTTCCGATCAAGCCTTCTGTTAAAAAGTAGTGTTAATACGTTTGGGTTAACTCAGCACTGCTTTGAAGTCAAGAGACGCCAAATAAAACGTAAAATAGCTTCGTTTTTTAGTTTGGAAAATTCATAAGTTTTTAAATAATTTTCACATTGGAGTATATCGCCTTTTTTCTAATTGAAGATGTTTAATTGTATAGTAAATTTAGTCTTGCTTGCATTATACGTATATCTCTTAATTTTATCAACAAAATATATATATATATATATATATATATATATATATATATATATATATATATATATATATATATATATATACAGGGTGTATCAGAATAACCCCGAAATATTTTGTAGGGTTATAGAAGAGACCTAAAAAAATATTTTGAGATAGGAAATGAGAGGTCGGCAATGCCTCCGTTATGCGCAACAGAACACCAAACGTCGAGGTTGCGCTTGGAAGATATACAAACCCTCAAGTATACCTGGAGGCAAACAAAACTCTCAAACATTCCATCCCTCTTCCCCTTTCAGGCCTCGTAGCTACTATGACGTTGTCCGAGTCAGCTGATGTTGCTTACTCGACATTTGACGTTTACAACTGAAGTGGTTAGCATGGCTCAGTATACAACTGCGGAACTTGCTGTCATTGTTACAGGGAAAGATTTCCAAAAGAAAACACATCCTCATCACACCACATTCACAGCAGTGTTTCAAAGGTTGCGGGAGACAGGATCGGTGAAGCCATCAAAACAAGACTGCGGTGCAAAGAGGTCAGTCCGAAACCCCTTGTTTGAGGAAGAGGTGTTGGAGCGCGTAAGAGAAGAGCCATCAACAAGTACCCGTGCTATTGCACATGCTGTGTGGAGGATCGTTCATGAACAGCAGCTTCATCCTTATCACCCACAGCGAGTTCAGGGTTTGTGCCCTCATGATTTTGGACCCAGACAGGAATTTTCCCGCTGGATATTACATCGTTGTGCAGAAGTCCCTGGTTTTCTCAGGTAGTATGTTTTGTTTACTGACGAAGCCTGTTTTACCAGGGATGGAGTCTACAACTGCAGAAACAGCCATGTGTGGGCCGATGATAATCCACACGTGACTTCCATCCACCACCATCAACAACAGTTCTCTGTGAACATCTGGGTTGGCATTGTGGACGATCACCTCAACGCGTTGACTTCAGTGCTCTCTGGCGCATAATAGAGGCTTCTCCGACCACTCATTCCCTATCTCAAAATGGTTTTTTAGGTCTCCTCTATAACCCTACAAAATATTTCGGGGTTATTCTGATACACCCTGTATAAAAGTTATCTTAAGGGGCTAAAACTGTGTAGTAGTACAACATAAGTTTTTTCACCACGCAGCATATTCATTTCATACTATACATCTTATTACATAATTCGGCTATGATATTTTATTATTTGGCCCCATATATCGCAAAACTTTTCCGCAAGTTGCTCGACGATGTAATTTCCCTAGTTTTATTATGGAAAATTTTAATAAATTAATTTCCTCAGAAGGTCACGACTTGAGTCACTTCGATTATGAAAGTTAAATAAAAATTCAGGATAATGAATGTAAATTTTAAATAATTGATTTTGCATACCTAATGATATTTTCAAATTAGTTTCCTTGGAAGTTGCTGAGAAAGCTAACCGTCGATTTATAAAACTTTCCCGAGATTCAATACTAAAATAATAACACAATTATGCGGAAACTGTTAAATTAATTTGCGTGTACAGTATTTATTCATGCGATTCCCATTTTCGCGTTTCATACGTGTGTGTCTGTATAATTTATGTTATTCCTATGAAATTCTATATGACGCTTAACCGTTCGTTGAAATTTTAAGCATCGCTATAGTTTTATCATTTTTTCGGATTAGATGAATGATAGATAGGTTTCCCATATTTTCGTTGTATGATCACTGTGATGGAGCTAACATTAAACCATAATCGAAATTCATGTATTTTGAGCGAAAATACTTTTATGGGATCGAAATTTAATTTTAAAAAACGAATCTCGAGCGGTTTTTAGAACGTAAAATATATTTATTTTTTTGCTCTTCCTCCGACTCCAACGAAGGGAAAACTTTTGCACTCTAATTGACATCCATTAGTCACGGGCATTTTGAAGACGAGCGGATATTTGCCATAGAGCGATCGGAAACGACGAACCAGTTCCTCGACAGGTGCATCTTTATATGAAAGAGGATTTAAGAGACTGGTAAAATGCCACGGTTAACGCATCGATGAGATCTGCGCGGTCGGCTACCTCGGGAATTAAAAAGAAACAAACAAGCGAAAAACGATTGAATGGCTAGATGGAGGTTTTCTTCGCGTTTCCTGAAATATCGTATCTCCTATATAATTATGAGAGTTTTTTTGTTTGTTTATTTGTGCATCTCTGCATTTCCACACCGTTAGAGATAGAGTAATCAAATTTTCAACAGATACTTTCTTCACAAATAGGAAGGCGGTAGGCTACTTTTGAATCTCAAATATTTTATATTAATTAAGAAGAAAAATAACTTTTAATGGTAATTTTTTCGCATGGTCAGCTGTATGTTGCAGCATCAAGAGTTGGATCCGGAAAAAAAACTTACATATGCTTATAAATAATCAAAAAACCAGAAACATTGTTTGCAACGAAGCGCCGAAATAAAACATTAATTTTTGTTAGAACATATTTTTGTGTTTTTTCCCCGGGCAACGCCGGGTACTGCAGCTAGTGTACTATACGCGCACGCACATACACACGCACACGCATTAATTAACCCTGTCCATATTGCACTACGTGTTATGCTTTTATTTTCGAAAGAATTGGTAAAAATAAATAGAAAAAAGGAAGGGAAGACGCCGGCCGTACATACGCGGCGGTACGTTTCCGCGTTTGGATCGGTCAGACTGCGAAACTCTAAAAGTGTTGGAGGAGGTTGGCGAGGAAAGGGAGAAGAGAGGGAAAGAAAATGACTCTTAGTGCTTCCTCACTTACGGATTACTTTACGCCCAATAAGACCGACGAGGTTTCCAGATAAAAATGGAAGGAAAAAAAAGAAAGCACGCGTTCTCTTGCGGCCCGAATAGCGTGACGAGGGGGAAACGTGACCGTTCCACTATGGAGGAGAGAAAGGTGGGAGATAGGGAAGGAGGGAGGAAGGGAGGGGAGGATATGTACAGGAAGAGAAGGAAACAGAGAGATTTGGAAAGGATAGGAAGATCGGAGAAGGCAGAAGAGGTGAGAGAGAGAGAGAAAGGGAGGAGGAAAGGAGAGAGAGGGGTGGAGAAAGAAGAGAGAGGGGAAAAGAGGGATGGGATACGAAAGGGGTAGAGGAGAAAACAGGCGGAAAATTAAATAAAGAGGGGTCCAAAAGAAAGAGGAGAGAAATGGGGGGAACGAGAGAGGGAGAAGGATGAAGAGAGGACAGGAGAGAGAAAGGGAGTGAAGATAGGGAAAGATAAGAGAGAAACGAGAAGGGAGGGAGTGAGCTAACAGGAAGAGAAGTGGGGGGAAAGGGAAAAGAGGGAGAGGAGAACGAGAGATAAGAAAGATAGTGAAACAGAGAGATAGAGAGAGTAGGAAAAAAGACAAATTTAATATATATATATATATATAGAGCGTTACAACGGGGAAAGAAATAACATAAGGGAGAGAGAATGGCAGAAAAAATTAAAGGATTGGTATAGAGGTCGTGAAGAGGAGAGCGAGTAGAAGACACGGAGGGTCATAAACAAAGTGAAGTAGGTAGACAGATATCGTCTCGATTTCTGGGCGGGATAAGAGACTGTACAGTCCCTTCTACCATATAACCCATTGTCAGTCACAAAAAGTTGGAAACTTAGAAAAATTTTAGTTAAGAAAATACGAATAAACTACACGAACGACGAAAAACACATTAGGCAATCTGGTATACATGTACAAAACGAATTAAGCATATAAAGATAGTTGTTTGTGGGGAAAAACTAAGATTAGTTAACATATAATAAACCTTAGGAAAAACCCCACTGCAGGAAAACACCCATATAAGAAGGAGGGTGTGTGAAAAACCTGCGAAACCTAAAGATATTATTATTTACAGATTGAGAAGAGAACTAAACATAAGTTACACATATAGACAATGAAGTATGAGGGAGAAAAACTAAAAATGGAGGGTAAGAGATGCGAAAAGACTGGTAAATGTGGAATAAAAACGTGAGATGAACGAGGAATGAGAGGAGAGGAGGAGAAGAAGAAAAATAGAGAGTGAAGAGAGAGGAAAGAGGAAGGAATATAGACAAACTGCTTTATCCTTTCGAAATCGAGGAATGCAGTCCTTTCTTACATTTAACTTTTCACCAGTTTAAACATCTGCAGCAAAATACAGCAGTTACCTCGTCAACCGCGGATGTTACGTTCCTGAAAAATACCGTAGTTGGCAAAACCGCGGTTGATAAAACTTAGGGTTTATGAGGAATAGGGGGTTAGGGGAAGTCGCTTCCAAGGATAGTACTGGACTCATTAATACCATAATGTTTTGCTACTGAAGCACCACTTTCCCTACGTGCAAGGGGATTGATCAACTCAACTTTCTGGTGTAAAGATATAAAACCTCTCTTGGGCGTTTGGAAATTACACTATCAGCACCGTGCGCCATTCTCCGCTATTAGGTACATAAAAAATTACGCATAAAAAATTAATTATATATGTTTGTGTGTGTTGGGAATAAGAAGATAAAATTGCTGCATTTAACATAAATTGTAATTCTAGATGTTCTTCTTTAAAGAAACATCAAGATTTTTCAGATTAAAGAAAAGTGCGCGCCTTAAATCGCGGATACTCAAAACATCATACCGCGGTTCGTATAACAGTGTATACAATTCGCTATCCGCGGATCCTAGAAATCGCGATTGGTAAAACCGCGGTAGTCGAGGGATTACTCTATATACAGAGATATACCACAGAGCATTGAATTTATTCAGAAGCATTTACGTACATGTGAGAAAGATGAGAGAGAGAATTATTTTATGCGATATTTTGAGAGGAAAGAGAGGATTTGGAGAGAAAGAGAAGCGATGAATAATGAAGAATGGTATACAAAGGAAGAGAATAGAAAGGAAGTAAGGAACGAAGAATTGAAGGGAAGTGAAGCGAATTAAAGAAGAAGAGGACCCCCCCCAAGGGAGGGAAAAAGTCATGAGAAAGAGAAGAAAAAAAGTGACCAGAAAACACTTCACACCAATCCCTTCCATCTCTCTCTCTCTCTCCTCCATTTTATGCTTTCCTCCTGTGGCCTCCGGTGGCGACGATGATGAAAAATCCTTCTGGTGTTTAAGGATTAGTTCCGTGTCTCTCTCTCTTTCTGTATATCGCCGCTTTCCTCATATGTACGCATGGCTCTCAGGGGGAAAAGGAGGATATACAAGGGGAGAGACGGTGGTGAGGAGGAAGAGGTGGCGGTGGGAAGTTAAGGAGAGAGGATGGGAAAAGTAAAAGGACCTTTTCGGCGAGTCGGCAGGAATGGGGAAACGGTCCAGAATGCGGTCCAGAAGTTGTTGGGAGTCGTAGGGAGCCGAAAAGTGGCGATATTATAAAAAATGCAGAGGGGGAAATCCAACCGGACTCCGGCAGGTAGCTGGAGGTTTTTTTTTTTTACCCCTGGCTGAAGTAAATTCATCGCTCAGATTTATTCTGCGAGTTCCATCCGACTCGGAAAGATAAATATCTAGGTGATTGAATGGCCAACTCCTTCGGCGATGCTGTTCTTTCGGCTGCCGTGTTTTTCTACTGGCGTGAGTAAATATAAAGGCTTTTAGGATAGCTATAGTACTGATTTTGGAGTAAAAAATACCCGAAAATATACCACGATTATTCCGTACTTTAAATGTTGATTGAAATGAATTATTTTGGGATAACTTCCATTTGTACGAATTCGTAATTTGACTGTCCAAAATTCATCGAATCGGAGAGTTTCGGTTAGGATAAGAAGATAATAGCAGAGCAGAATTTAATAGTGTTTTGAACTACGTTATAATTTTAATGGACGAAACCTCGCCTTAATATTGTATTTGACATAACTACGGTAAATAAATTGGGAAAGCATATTCGTAGAAAAGCATTTTTGAGCAAAGTTAACATTTCAAATGTAATATTATTTATAATATATATGAAAATATTCTTGCTACTATCGTACATGACGATTTCTGCATGCGTGAATTAGAGGCGTGATATGAGCGAGTTCATAATTCCTTTTTCTTCGCATTAAAATCTCATATCCGCTATGCTCCTCGAATAAAATCAGCTTGTCCTACTGCTCAAAACTATTAAACCAGAAATATTGAACTGGATCACATAGAATGGCGTCCCTCTTTCATTTTTAAATGATAATTTTCGCGAATATTTAAAATGCGGGACTTGAAAAAAACTTATAACTTTTTTTTACCGCGAGTTCAATGATTCAACGGAAATTTCCTATATTTTTATACATCCGCACGTGCAAACACGGACGTACAACACACGCATCGTGAATAAACATCCAGTTATTATTCGTTTTCCGTAGCGATATCTTTTTTATTTTAATAATTTTAGATCCCAGAGAAAGAGGGAGAGATAGCTTCACCATCACGTTATATTTGCGTGAACGTTTCATTTTCGCCATATAGAGACGCGTGTCGCGGAAAAATCCGAGGAGCGAGCGCATAAAAAAAAACAGAATTCGATAATCCCGTGTAACGCGTGTTGTTCGTCCGATCCCGAACGAACGAACGAGAGAGAGAGAAAGAGAGCACAAAAAAAAGCGAATCGAAAAATCGCGGGTGCAAACACCTAACGAAACCCGACACAACCTCCTAAAGCCATGAGAATTTTATCGCTCGAACACAAATCAAGGGAGGAGTAGGAATCGGCGGCGGGAGTTTGTGTGTTTGTGAAATGGGGGAGAGAAAGAGAGAGAAAGATTTATTGTTATATTCCGGATTAAAATCCGATGCTGTCATCGAGTGGAAGTTAATCCTCGCTTCTATACAAACAAATTAACTCGATCCCTCTTCCTCTCTCCATCTCTCTCTCTCTCTCCATCTCTCTCTCTCTTTCCCTCCCTCCCTCCCTCTCCCAAAAACCTCCTATCCTTCTGTCTCTCTCCCCCATATCTCCCCAACCTCTCACTCTCTCTCTCTCTCCCTCTCTCTCTATATTTCTCTCCTCTCGCTACATTAAATGCGCCTGCGCGAAAGGAACTAAAACCTCGTTTTCGCTTCGCATTTGTCTTTCGCTCCTCGGCCCCGCGAGTCCGCCGGTCGGTGGGGGCTCATGGACCGCCGCTTCCGCTTCCGGGTTTGGCCCTAACCATCGATCCTTCCTCCCTTCTCTCTCTCTCTCTCTACCTCTCCCTTCTCTGTGAAAATCCTCCTCTCCCTCCCTCCCTCCCCCCCCTACATACGCAAGCTCGTCTGAGCGTGGGTGGCGTGAGGAAGGGGGAGAGAGAGAGGAGATAGAAGGGAATAGGGGGGGGGGGGAGAGAAAGGGGGTTTGTGAGGGCGCCATGGGAATCGATATTTGCCGACGGGGGCGAATCCCTAAACCCCTCCACCCTCCCCCCCCAAAGGCCTTTAAATAAATCGGAGGCATTTCCGGTGGCTCGTGCCCCCCCCCTCTCTTTCTCTCCCCACCCCAACCCCCCTCTCACACACCAACCCCTTACCCTCCCTCCATACCACCTCCATCACCCGTTATCCTACCGGCTCGAAAATCAATTACAACCATCCCGCGTGGGTGGATGGTGTAGAGAGAGAGAGGGAGAGAGCGATATGACGTCACTCCGGGACAATGTTCAGATGCGATCTTTTGACGACTGTGGGAGGGAGAGGAGGGGGGGAGAGAATAAGGGATATGGAGATATACGGAGAGAGGTAGAGAGGGGAGGGGAGGGAGGGAGGAGGAAGGGTGACCTCCACTCGCTGCCATACCTCCTTCCAGGTCATATAAACTAAGCCTCCCAAACCACCCTTTTTTTTAGGGGAAATTCAACGTATCAAAACTCTCCCCATCCTTCCAACGCACCTACCCCATGGCAACCTCCAAAAACCCCTTATAACTCCGACACACACACACACACCGGATCCGCGTCGATCTGGCGCCGGAAATAAGAGCGGAGCGCCCTCTGCTCTCCTCTCCCCCTCCCTTCAGCTACACCCTTTCGGTTCCACCCTCTCCCCCACGCAAGACGGATCCACCCGACATCCTCCTCCTTTCCCACCCCCTCTTCCCCCTTCGTAACTCCTCCACTTCCTCCTTTTCCCCTCTTTCTCTCCCTCTCTCCTTCTCCCCTCTCCCCCCTCTCGCTTTTTCTCTCCCCCTCCCCGCTTTTTCTCTCCCCCTCCCATATCTCCGTATCATCCTCTAACGCCGGCGCTTACGGGAGCGGAAGAGAGTGCAACAGTTCCGCCCCAAAAGATTGGAGGCCCACCCACCAGATAGGCTTTCCGCGAAGCCGGGGTCTTCGGTTCGAAAACCTCTCTCTTTCTGCCAATGGGGAGAGAAAGAGAGAGGGTGAAATAAGCGAGAGTCTGGGATAGCTCCGTCCTATTGCCCGTCGCGTGCGTCATCGAAAACCTTTTTGATGGAAAGGGGTTTTGACGTCATGAATCCTTTAGTTTTTTTTCCCCCTTTATTTACCTCCATACCTGTCTTTTTCCCTTTTCCTCGCAACGTCCCTTAACCTCTGGTTCCTCCTATCTCTAAAGCCATCCTCTCTAATTTTCTTTCCCTCTTTTCTTCTCTCCCCCTCCCACTCTCTCCCCTCTCTCTCCCTTTCCTCCCCCCTCTCCATTCTCAACCTATCTCTACCTTCCTATCTTTCCGTCTTCCTCTTTCACTCTCTCTCACACTTCTTCCGGCTCCCTCTACCTTTCTCTCCTATCTCTCCCGTCTCCCTCTCCTTTTCTCTACATCTTTCTCCCCTTCTATTCTTCCTCCTCCCCTTTCTCTCCCTCGCACCCACCTTTTTCCTCTCTAATATCCTCTTATCTCTATCTTCCTCTCTCTTCATCTTCCTCTCCCTATATCTTTCTCTATCTCTCTACCAAATTCTCTACGGATATAACTATCTATATATCTGTTGCAAACACTTTATTTTCTCTCCTTCTTACTCTCCCAGGACACAACTTTTATTGCTCTAGTTCTGTTTGTATATACATTTATTCATGTTATTATTTTGTAATCAATAACGTAGGGTTAAATGGAAGAGGGGACCTTATGGTCATCTATCTATCCCCCTTGCTCCCTCTCCCTCCCCCTCACTTCCTCTCCCTCTCTCTCTCTCCCTCCCTCTCTCTCTCTCCCTCCCTCTCTCTCTCTCCCTCCCTCTCTCTCTCTCTTAAATGTAAGGAGGGACTATATAGTCTCAATTTCGCCCTCAATAAAGTCGTTTGTCTGTCTGTCTGTCTGTCTGTCGCTCCCAACTTTCCTCCTTTACTACCACTTTCTATGTTACCACGTGTTTACATCTACCTCTCCGTCTACCTTTCTCTCAGAATTTCTCCTTTAAAATTTTCACCCTCCATCTTTTATCTTCCTCCGCCTCTTTCGATGTCTACCCTTAATTTAAAAAAAACCCTCTATTTCTACCTTTCTCTTCTTCGCTGATCATTTCTCTCACCATCGCCCGTTTCTCTTATCCGATAACGTGGGCTGCTCGTGTCGCGGAAATGATCGCGGATTGAAACAGAATCAATCCGGTTCCGCGTCACTGTCGCTCTTCCTCTTAGTCTCGACGTACTACTCTTACAATTAGAGATAGAGAAAGAGAGAGAGAGAGAAAAGGACAAGTCTGTTTCTCATCGCTGAGCAGAATCGGAGGAATACAGTGAACCGCTCTCTCGCGGAGAAGGGGGAGGTTGGAGAAGGGAAAGACGGTTGGCGATCATGGAAAGGGGTTTTTGATGTGTGTGTGTGTGTGTGTGAGAGATAGAAAGAGAAATCCTCGCTCTGACCCGCGACTGCGGAAATTATTAGACGTCCGTGCGCCCAGAAGAGGAAGAGCTCTCCAATATCCGCGCTGCAGAGGACAAGAGGTCGAGAACAGACTGAGTAGGAGGGAGAGAGAGAGAAAGAGGGAGTGAGAGAGAAAAGGAGAGAGAGAAAGGGAGAGAGGAAAACAAGCGGGGAGAACAAATATCTCGAGAAAAAAAGGACGCGTTGACCTATTGATTGAACTTTGGCTTCAAAAAGGGTTAGGGCGCCGAATGAAGGTTTTATGCTTCTCTCTTTATACCAGTGGTTTTCAATCTTTTCATCATGGAGAGGACAAAGTTATTTCTTAGGCTATAGATCGAGCACCACTGTACTTTTGCGATAGTACGAATTTTATTTTTTTGTAAAATTTATTTTTCACTAGCTCATTGTACGGCAATAAGCGCGGCAGTAATAACAAAGTCGAAGGCGTACGACCATGCCCTCGGAAGGATTCGAACCCGCGATTCTAGTATTGTTATGTTAGACGCGCTTCCAATCCCGTCAAATGATCGTGTAATAAATCAATCCAACTTCGAAGTTGTCAGTAATGTTCTTTTGAAACATTTAGAAAGTAAACAAGACGTAAAGACAAGAGATCAATTTACTGGTGCTGCGAATGGAGATTTTAAGCATCTTACAATTAGACTGCCAAATCTCTTTTCTAGAGGATATTTTCCTCTTACTCGAACTTGCATATCTGGAATTTTCAATGTTCTGAAAATGCATTCCCAAATTTCGTGCTCGAGACAGAGAAATACCAAGCTTTTTGTTAGTACTGAAAGCAAATTTAAAAAACAGCTTCAAAGTTTTAAAAAATAAGTACTTATACAGAAATCTCCGGTAGCCATAACGAGGTTATGAAAAGAAAGTATCGTATTCTATTTTCTTTTTAATGATTTCGGTTATCTTCTAGTGCGTGTCGTATGCTTTTAATTCTAGGTAGAGTTTTTTTAGTAAATGGAATTGATTGCGAATTGGAGACGTTTCTTGAGAGCGAGGTCGTTGCTCTTCTTGGCGTTGAGGTTGCCTCTTTTTTTGGGATAAACCTTTATAAATTTTGAATAAATTTTGTTTTTTTCATTGTTTTAGGAATTTTGTTTACTTCCATGTTTTTTTCCTTTTTTTCCGAATAGCATTGAGCTCGTTAGGACGGAGGGCCATAATTAATCCACTAGAGAATTATCGAGCTCGGCTTGTGGCAATTTCTCATAATCTTGTTAAGGTGATAAGTACTTATTTTTTTCAATTTGCGATACACTTATTTTTTTAATTGGAATTTTGGTAATCCAAAGTTTCTGCTTTTCAGTTTCTATGAGAGTAAGATAGCATTCCAAAAATGTGTCATTTTTTATTAACGTTATCTTACTCATAATTTTGGCTCCGAAAACATTTTTCAGTCGTCGTGGAAACGCTCTCTGACCTTTGTTTGATTGCCTACATTTGAAATGTAACCCTCATAGCAAGACTGCAGCGTCAATTCAAACTCAATGAATTTCGCACATCTTTTTTTTTTGACCAAAAGAATAAACGTTTAACAGTGCATCATAAAAATAATGGAAGAATTCCGACGGAAAAATAACTAGAATTTTTATTTATACATATCTTACGTTTTTCTTAAAAGGGATAATTACGTCTTCGATAATCGAATTGGTTTACCCACGAAATATTTTGCCTTGCTGAATAATAAAGCTCTTAGTTCATTGACGTCAGCATTTTAGCGGCGCGGAAAATATTTTCCTAAAAAGAACACTGAAGAATTACTCAACTTCAGATTCAAATCCTTGGTATTTTAATTTATCCATCCGAGTAGCTACGTCATCACCTCCAAATAACAAACTCAGCATATGGTTGCAGTTCTATTGACGGCAAGATGCATCTTGTTGTCTCAGCTGTTTCGTCGCATTTAGCGAAGTCTACCTTATTTAATTTTCCGTCTGAATACGTATTCCAGAAAATACTATCAATATCTTTCTGTCTAAAATTTAAATAATTTTTTTAAGAACGCTTTTTAAATCATTCCGTCTCGTTTTTAACATGCTCTAAAATAACCTCGGGCATTCTCAGATATGAATATCCGCGTATTACGTTCTCCTGACGGTTTTTTAAAAAATGTTATTATATAGATTATTGCCATTCCCGTCATATCGGATGACTTCGGAAAAAAAATCCCTATGCCGTCCGTTCACAAAAAAAAAACCTTTCTCCATTTCCGTCCCGCGAAGGATCTAACCCCGCTCCCCTTTGATCCGGAACGCTCGCAGCTCACCTCTTTATTCCCTCGGCGGCGGAAATTTTTCCTCGCAACGCCTTTGCCACTGGAAACAAAAGAAAAAACATATATCGTATAAGCGATAAAACTTTGACGATTCGATGCAACTCCCTAAGGTATTGTTCTTTCCATATATACGGTTTGGTTTTCGAGGGAATTATTAGTTTATCTTTTCCGGTAGGAAATTGCTCTGGTCAAATGTGGTAGGGCTTCTGAAGAATACGTTTACATATAGATACCATACATTTTCGTGAAATATAGCTGGAAAGATTTTTATAGACGAAAATGGAATTTTCCTCCGCGTTCCATTCTTCCAGAATAAACTAAACGACACGTAACGATTAGTTCTGACGCTATATAAAGCGAAGAATAATGATTTCACAATTTAAATCACAAGTAAACGTATTGTTCTTATTTTTCCGTCGATCCTTTAAAAAAAATTTCAAGTTATGCTGATGAACAAATGGACGATTTTTTCCCCATCCCTTTCAAAAGGACGCGTATTGCGTTTTAATGGCCCTCCGCTGTAATAATCCCGGCCCATTAATTTGGCGCAATTATCTCGTTCAATGGAGACTACTCCGTCGCGACGCAATCCCGTCCGGTTATACCAGCCTCCATTAATCTTATTAACCTCCTCTATCTCGGTCTGTGGATCAACGTCTCCTGTCCCCGTTGTTGGAGCGATATCCGAAATTCGCGTTGTCTCGAATTTCCGCATATCCGAGAGATGGCGCACGCGATCCTTGGTGGTGTGAGGAGGAGGGAGATGTGAAGGAGATGGGGAGGAGAGAGGGATGGAGAAAGGAGAGGATAGAGAGAGAGAGAAGAAAGAGGGGGAGAGAGAGGCAGAAAGAAAGTATATATGAAGTGAGGAGGGAGGGGGAAAGAAGGTGTGATGGGGATGTGAGGGAGAGGAGCGAATGATAGAGACAGAATGCGGAGAGAAGAGGAGAAAGAGGTGAGAGGGAGATGGGAAGGAGAGAGAGAGAGAGGGAGGAAGGGATAGAGAGAGCAGAGACAGGATGGAGAGAGGAGAGAGAGAGTAGGGTGAGGGAAATAAGAGGACAGAGGTGGAAAGACAGGAGAGAGAGGGGGGAGAGAGTAGAAGGGGGATAGAGAGAGACAGACAGACAGACAAACGACTTTATTGAGGGCGAAATTGAGAATATATAGAGAGGAGAGAGAGGAAAATGGGAGAGAAAGAGAGATGGGAAACAGACAGATAAACGAATTTATTAAGAGCGAAATTTAGACTATATAATCCCTCCTTACATTTAACCCTTTGGTTATGTATGACATAAGATGTTAGTTAATACATATTAATTACATATTTCATTAATAGAACATAGAGAGTTACAGGACAATATTAGGTATTTGGGTTTTTTAAAAGCTGTGTTATAGCCTGGTTAAAATGTAGAAAATAATGTCCCACTCCGAACAACACCTCCGAAGAGATGAATGGTGTAAATACAGCAAAAAAAATCCTATACAGTTCAGGGAAAAAAAGAATTTGAATACAAAGAAATGAATAGAGTGGGAGAGAGGGTGAAAGAGAGAGAGGGGGAGGGAAAGGAGAGAGGGGAGAAGAGAGAGAGAGGGTAGGAGAAGGATAGAGACGAGAAGATGATGTCCGTTAGGATACGTTGTTTCGGCGCGGCGACCGATGTGTATGTGCATGTGTTGTTGAAGTCCTTGCGGTCGACGGCAATGGATCCAGGTGGATATTAACGGCCGCCATGTTTCCGCCGAACTTCTAGCTTTCCGCAAAAACACGTGAAAGATGGACGAGTTCGTTTCGAAGGATCGGGAAGCTATGGGATGAGCAAAAATCTTGAAGGAAATTAGAAAATAAATCATTTAAATGCCAAAAATTTCAAACCGACGTTCGTGTACTTTTATGATTAAAAACAATCAGGACATAAATTTCTTGACTTTTTATGAGATAAGGGTGATTCCGCTATACCTAAAAAGTAAACCTACATATAATTTCAAGCATTAAGACAAAATGCCATATTAATTGATAACAAGAATCTTCAAATATGACTTTTTGCGCAACTTACGATATTGATCAGATTGCGTTTTAAAAAAAATAGTGAAAATAGTTTACATATTTTTACCAAGGATCGAGGTTTATCATTAGAGGAAATTAACAACTAATCAAGGTAAATTGGAGTTATATATAGCAATAAATACCAAAAAATAAATACAATAACTAATATAATATATGTAACATGTGTGATTTATCTTTGCACTTTGTATATCAATAGTATTTTATATCTTTGTATCTCTTGGCTTCCTTTCAATGTAGATGAATTCGGTTTTATATTCCTACATTTTTATTCTAAAATATACATGAACCGAGGCATTTTTTTTGTACTTTTACCACCATGTGTATATTTAATAAAATGTCTGTTTATGTCAATTGCCTCATCATCATTCTAATACAGTTAAAATTGTCAGGCGTATCTTTAAATGGATCTTTAGTGATAAATTGGAAATATTTATCTGTGTATGTATGTACATATATAACATATATTGAGTTTTAATAAACGCGAATATTATACTGGTGGAAAGCGACGTGAATATGAGTAAAGGAGATAAACTGTTTCCTAATTCCCATCCAAAATGGTCATCCGATGATTATAATAGATGTTATGGCGAAGATGGCTTTAGCGTGTCAGCGACAGCTGACTACCGATCAGGGTGCATTCGTAATTAATGAACGGGGATAGAAGATTATTCACTGCGAATACCGCGCAAATAAATCTTTACTCGTCAATGGATCAGAGGATTGTTTTTATTATGATTTTTATAGTATTTCCGCCCGTATATTACAATTTATATTAAATTTATTTTGTGTGTTTTCGGGGTGACAGTTTCGTGCAGAAAATGTCAATTTGGCAGGGACTATATTACCTGAAGAATCCAAATATATATCTCAGCATATTTTATATGAAATATGCTAAGTATGTAAAGTATAAATGACGTTGTAAGAATATGGCAGAATAATGCCGGAGTTAAGAGGGGGAATACAGGAATCTGATTCTGGGAAACAAACAAGGAAAAACGTATTATGTTCAGTTTTTGTATGTTTAAAAAAATTCAGATAACTGCTTGATTTTTAATTGACACACATGTACGAAACAAATACGGTCATTTTAAAGTTCTTTTATCTTTAGTTACGAAAGAAGTTGTGTATAGCGATGGGTAAATGATATGATAATGATAAAAGATAAATTAGTCTTCCATCTTTCCATCCCCAATGCACACCATCATTGAAATACTTAATTATATCTATATCATCAAACGTTAAATATTTATATCGCTTGATTATATTTTACTATGGTTTTCTTATGCGTCACAACCGTCAATAAGATATATACTTAAATGATATGAGCTAATAATCTACTGTAACATTAAAAATATGTATACACATTTCTTAAAGGAATATACGTATTTCTACACTACATAAAATCGCTTTGAAATTGTGTTTCACTTTTTTTAAAGCGCTGAAATTCGTAATTAAAACTGTAGATGAATAACAATGGCTTACATTGAAAAAAATCAGCAATCAAGAAGGGTATATATATATATATATATAATATAATCAAATATGTCGTATTTTTTACTAAGAAAAATGAGACGCGTTTTTCATTTAATAATATTTTTAAGTAATATTAATTTATTTCATATCAATTGTTAAAGTATGTTGTGAACCTTCGTAAAAGCTAATGTCATGAAATCTGATACAGGATCGTCAAACTGTGAGATCATTCTTAGATTCACTTTACAATTAATTTCATTGCCGTCTACAAAATTAAACGGCAATTTATTTTCACCGAGATGGGCATCGTGGTGGAAAAAGAGTGCAGATTAGCCGCGGCGATCCTAAAAAAGCGCGGTTTTAACAGCGCGGCTTAAATATCGATCCACCGCTGGGCGTTGAATGTTTTATCGCTCCATTAACCTTAATCGCAAAGATCGCCTCCTATGCAACGCAGTCCCCGCCGTTCGTATTTTTTCCCCTCAAAATCCCTCGAATTCGGCGATAAAACGCCGGAGCCAATGGCATCAATTATTGACGTAATTATTCGGACGGAACGGCAAAATGAACTGTAAAACATCGTCAGCGCGAGCGATTCGTTTTTTTATTATTTTTTTTACGTTCGAAAAAATATCCGTTATTAATATTTATGCGTCACGTCATAGTAAGATATATAAAAAAATCTGAATGCGATACTTAAGAATTAGGATTATTGTCGAGAGTAAAAAGGTATTTTGATCTCGTGACTATGTCTAAACCTTATCGAAGTCCTACATAATAAATAATTCCTTACTTCGAAGCGAATGACTTGTGAAACATAAAATTCCCAAACCTTTTGCAGTGGTCCCAATAAGAGAAGATTATGACGAAACATCCGTCACACACGAATTTTTTTAAATGAATTTACGCCTACATTCATCGAATCTGATCATGAAAAGTTTTGAAATATTTTCCACGCTGCAATATCGTCAGAAACGATAAAATTTTTCATCCGTGGTCCTTGTAAAATAATTCCTGAGTTACGAAAACAATTCGTGGAAAGGCTGTAACAAAACCTTTTACCTAGATTATAACAGGAAAAATCTTATTCCGTTCCAAAAATTTTAGGTTTACTTAGGTAGTGGAAGAAGTTTTTAAATGTGTTTATTTTTATTAAAAGCCGGAAGTAAAATTTTAATCCTCTGGTTCTTTGTTAACCGTTCGTCTGTAAGGAGATAGCGCTCCCTATCTCGATCGATGGTTGGCAAAAAACAACTTTTGTAAAAAAAAGTTCTGAATTCGTAAAAACCAAAAAAAAAGACGTGGTAAAAATGTGCGCGAGCACTTTCGTTGAATAGGGAGCGAAGGAAAGTGTCTCCGATTACTATTTTTGTTGTGTTTGATTCGCTCAGTCGTCCGAGTTGAGAAAAAAATGCAAAATGTTCTTGTGAATTCCCAGTGAGAAATGGTTCCAGTCATGAGCTTAAGAATACTAAGCGATTCGAAAATGATTTATGATATTGTTCTATTACGCGCCATTTGAAACGACAGAAATTATATCTACAGATCATCAACATTTACGATTTAAATAAATTTCCTATCATAATCAGACCGAACGCTTTATTTTTCTAACGTTTTCGTTGTTATAAAAATTAATAACTACACATCCATTTCCAAAATATCACAGATGAAAGGATGAAAGTACGAAATTTTCAGTAATAATGTTGTATTAAACGTAACGGATGTTTTTTAGACAAACGATGTACAAAATATAGGTGATATTATACACGGATTTAATATTCATGGATTGCATTGATTTTGTAATTGAATCAACATTCGTTAAAATTATGTGTTATTAATTGCTTTAACTCTGTAGTCCGACCGATATTAATTAAAAAATCAATCATAGCAATTTATTTATTTAGAGAATTTAAAGAAGTGTTTCACACACTTGCTGTTGCAGAATTAGGCGACTATTTGAAAGGTTTTAACTGCAAATTGTTTGCTCCTATCTACAAAAAAAATACCGTTCACTCTAATGCGCATGAATTCCATTCCCTCGTGAATTTTACCTCGCTAAACTTTCAAAACGCCGACGAATATTTCTGTAATTTTTTCGACGGTAACAATGTACCCTCAAGAGGTAAAAAATCGCCGAAATGATTTCCAGTCAAAAGAGATCGTTTTTTTTTTTAGTTCGAACAAAAAATAAACAAGTTTCTCCTCAAATCCGCTTCGTAATTCCGCTTTAAAGAGTTCGCAAGGCTCGGTTCGGCCATCGCGCTCCCAGACGAGGGACTTTTCCGTCGAATGGTTTTTCATCCTCTCCCTGCTTCCGTGCGCCCAGAGAGACTTCCGTTCCGAATTCGATTTTCCCTCCAACGGGTTTTTGTTTTTTCTTTTTGCTCCGAGGCGCTTTCCAATGACCTCTCCGACATGCTCGTTTGTCGCGAAGGAACGGAAGGAAGACGGCAATTGTTTCTTTATCCTCGTCTCCTTTCAAACTCTTTCTGTCTCTCTCTATCTATCTTTCCCGTCGCTCTTTTTCACTATCTCTCTCTCCTATCTCCATCTCTTCATTTCTCTCACTCCATCCAACTCTCCTTCCTCCTCTCCATCACTCTCTCCTATTCTTCCTCCTCTCCCTCACCCTCTCTCCCCCTCCTATCTTCATCTCTCCCTCCATGTAACTATAAGAAGGGACTTCACAGTCTCTAAATAAAGTCGTTTGTCTGTCTCATCTCTCCCTCCCTGTCATCTCTCTCATCTCTCCCTCTTATTCTCCCTCCTCTCCCTCCCTCATCTCTCCTCATCTCTCCCTTTCATCTCTCCCTCTCATCTCTCTCTCCTCTCCCTCTCATCTCTCCCTCCATCTCTCCCTCCATCTCTCCCTCCATCTCTCCCTCACATCACTCCTTTCCATCTCTCCCTCCATCTCCCCCTCCATCTTTCCCTCCATCTCTCCCTCCATCTCTCCTTCTCATTCTCCCTCCTCTCCCTTCCTCTCATGTATCACTGTCATCTCTCCCTCCATCTCTCCCTCTCATCTCTCCCTCCCTCTCTCTCTCTCTCATCTCTCCCTCCATCTATCCATGATCTCTCTCCTCTCCCTCTCATCTCTCCCTCCATCTCTCCCTCCATCTCTCCCTCCATCTCTCACTCCATCTCTCCCTCTCATCTCTCCCTCCATCTCTCCCTCTCATTCTCCCTCCTCTCCCTTCCTCTCATGTATCACTGTCATCTCTCCCTCCATCTTTCCCTCTCATCTCTCCCTCCATCTATCCATGATCTCTCTCCTCTCCCTCCATCTCCCTCTCCTTCCCTACAACTCTCTCCCTCCCCATCCCACCCTCTTTATCCATTCCTGTCTCTCCCTCCCAGTCTATCCCACTCTATCTGCCCTCCCACCTCTCTTCCTGTCAGTGGCGGATTAAGATTCCCCGAGCATCCTAGCGGTACAAAAATCTGGAGCCCTATACGGGGCATTAAAAACATCTTAATTTTTTATTTAAATTTTATTCAATGAACATCAACATATAAAATAATAATAATAAACAATGTAGAAATTTTACATATATCAAATTAATGGAATAGAAAATACATTTAAAAACATTAATGGGACTTCTTGTCCCACGGGGTCCCTGGAGGCCTCAAATCCCAACCTCCCATAAATCCGCCACTGTTCCCTACCCTCTCCATCCCCTCCCTCTTTCCCCCTCTATTCCTCCCCTCTTTCTCCCTCACTCTTCCTCTTTCCCCTCTCTCTCTCTCTCTTCCCCCCTTGATTCCTCCTCTCTCTAGCTCTCCTTCATGCATCTCTTCTTATTCCTCCTCTCCTTATCGCTTCATTGTCTCCATTTCTTTCTCCATTGCTCCGATCACGTCCACGGGATAGAACTTGGCCGTAAAAAAGAATGGAACTTGGTTGTGGGTTTGCTTGAGCGTGAAGTTCTAGGGGCTCCCCTCTTTCGTCCTTCCTGGAAATGGACGCGGACGAAGGATACGGTTACGGCGGCGATGTGCCGTGGAACGGACGCTGCCATTCTAGTGAGCCGCTGTTTCGGACGCGTAAAAAATTAAATATATTAATATATGCGCCGGAGAAGTCCGATCAACCGGATAAAATTGAGAGAAAAAATTTTGTTGTAATAAACTTTCTGAGGTCAATAATTATGAACGATACATTTAACAAGTACTTCGGATGTATAATTAAAACCTCCTGAACATAATTTATATATATATATTTTTTTTTTTTTATTTATCGTGTTTAACCCGTCATATACAATTAAAATATCCTGAACATAATCAACATATATATATATCATCATCATCAGCCTTTTTCAGTCCACTGACGGACGAAGGCCTCCCCCAGACTCTTCCAGTTTTCCCTGTCAACTGCCTCCCTCCTCCAAGTTTGCCCCAAGAACTTAACAAGCTCTCTGTCCCACCTGTCTTTCGGTCTTCTTTTTGGTCTCTTGATGTTTCTTGGGATCCATTCGATGACACTGGACGTCCAACGCTGGTCATTTCTTCTAGCAATGTGGCCCGCCCACTGCCATTTTAACACCTTCACTCTTCTAATCACGTCACAGACTCCCGTCTTCTTTCTTACCCAGTCGTTCCTCTTGCGGTCTCTTCGGGTGATCCCTAACATGCATCTCTCCATGCCCCTCTGTGTTGTTTGCAGGCGCTGTATCATTCTGGCATTCATGGTCCATGTTTCACAACCATATGTCAGAACAGGCAGAACACATTGGTCATACAGTCTCCTTTTTAGGAAGACTGGAATATTTGATTTAAAGATGTTCGCATTCTTGCCAAAAGCACTCCATGCCATCTTCACTCTCCGGTTGATTTCTCCAAGAAGCGAATCATCAGTAGTGATGAGTTGATATATATATATGTATATATATATATATATATATATATATATATATAAGTGTTTAACCCATCAGCCTCTGCGCAGGGTATTGATCTAGCTATATTGAGCCATCTTTGGTCATAACCTGCGGTTACCTTTCTTCAAAAATCCAGTTATACCATTAACTTACATTATTAGCTCTTTTTTCCCCTAAAGAAATCACGTATTGGCTTTATGCGTCCGTTTACAATATGTATAACGAAGAATTACGTAGGATACAAACACCAAAATTCCAGCATAGATAGTTCCACATTAAGGCTATACATGGTGTAAATTCAAATGACCTAGGATTAGGTAATGGGAAACAATGGAAAATGTTTTTAAAATACCCAGAACATACATGATCTAGAAATGTAGGCAACGTTCCATCTGCGATTCTTTACTCCGATGGAAATACTGCAGTCCGTGAAAAAAAAACGCCTTGCAATTATTCCCTCACTTGTTATAAATGCGTATATTTTTGGCTTATGTATTAATCATGATTTAGAGCAAACTTCCAAATATTTTAATTATCTGTATTTTCGTCGGGATAATTGATATTCCTATTGCAGCGTTTCCCAACCTTTTGCTTATTACAACTCAACAACAATTTTGTCAAAAAATGAAACGGGTCCTATCATGAAAAAACCAAACCCCCCTCTTTTCCAAGAAGCATATTTATAAGTAAAATGTATTTCAGTGTCGTATTAATCATTAATGGTAATTTTTAAGCGCATTGTATATTGCAATAATTGTTTTATAATGATCAACTTCGGAATTTTGCGTCCTACTACTGGTTGATAAACATTACAGGCTACTGGATATGCATATACACTGGAAAATTTGTTTACGTAATCTAACCGAAAAGGTTTATTCGAATAGTTAAAGTACAATAGGCTACTGTTGTAGTAAACCATAGCGTCTCTGATAATCACTTAAAATTGAAATTTAATGTGCTGAGAAAAACTTCCAATGTAGATATTTAAAATCTTATATCGTAAGTTTAAAGATTTTAAGTACTAATTGAGACAATAACAGAAAATATTGTTGTTGGCATGCAGTGGGACCTAAATGACTATTTTTAGAACAGTCGTAATTATACTATTAAAAATAATATAATAACATAAGGATCAAAAGTTGGAAATATCAGTACTTATATTAGGTATCTCCAAGAGCCATAACAAGTTCATGATAAACCGATCGCGCATTTCGGCTTCAATGCAGCCGGGTGATGCACCGTGAGTAGATTCTAAATAAAGATCTCTACTATTGGTGAATCAGCACGGAAGACGGCTACGCTCTAGCCCAGTGTTTCCCAACCTGGGTGCCGTGAAGTGTTCTGAAGGGTGCCGCAAAAAATATATTGTTTTCCCATTTTTAACCTCATTTTGCATCGTCGGCTTTCAAAAATGCAAACCAGAATTAAGTCGACCTTCATTTCATCGCAAATGCACTTCGAAATGAAAGGAGATACGGATATTGTGGTTAGGGGTTCAACTTCACCACGATTATTACTGACGGTGGATAGAGAGGGGTGCCGTCAAATTCTGAAAAGTCACTTAAGGGTGCCGCGACACTAAAAAGGTTGTGAAACACTGCTCTAGCCGAAATGAGCATCTGGTTTTTTAAATATATTTCTTATGGTTATTGAATATACTTTAAGTAAATTTTTCACGCACATATTTTCTAAAATTTGTTTTTCGTCATAAGACGAGTTCGAGTGCAATTTATTATCGAAATATTGATATTATTATCGGTGACATGATTTAGGAGTCGAGGCAACGTGCTGCGGCATCGCCAAAAACCATAAACCTCTGAGAACATGATACCGTCAAGAACACGAAGAAAAAGTATATTAAAACCTAAATTCCTCAATGGCGTTCTTTTTGCGGCAAAAATTCAAGTCTCCGAATTTTTTACTCTGTTTTTTCCGCCACGAAATTCCGCTCACGGTCCTTCAGAGACAGAAAAAAAATCTTCCAACTCCCGCCTTAAAACTTTTTGCTGAAATTTCATCTTTTTCCATTCAACCTCTTTTCGAGACATCACCCTCCCCTCTCTCTCCCTCTCTCTCCATTATATTTTCCTCTCGTCCGACCTCCATATAGTATATCTCTCCTTCCGTGATTGGTCGGGACACGCGGTGTCCGCAGTTTCGCTTTTCGGCGCTGTTTTGTTTTTTTTCTTTTCAATGTTGTATACATACACACAGGCGGCCCTCCCACGCGCGTGCAGGCGAGAGAATCGACCTTCTCCCTACACCCTCCTCCTTACATGTCCCCTTCTTACACGTGAGGCCACCCATACCTCCGCGACAGCGTCAACCCAAGTCTGGCGCCCCAAAAAAATAAAAGTGGAGGAAAAGAGATTGATAACGCGTGTTTGGTAGGAGCATTCGGGCGGGTTGTCCCCCCCCCCCCCCCCTCCCCTCCCCCCACGCCCCTCCTCCGCCCTCTCTCGTCCGCGTGTTTGCGAGAAGACCCTCCAATGCCCTCCGCCTTCGGCACCGCCACTCCTCGCCACAGGAAGTGGGAGGAAAGGGAGTGGGTGGGGGAGAGAGGGGGAGGGGAGGGAGGATAGAGGAACGCCGAGCTCAGTCCCTCGCCCGGACACCTGTTGAGCGTGAGAGGGATGGGGGCGATTTCGGAATCTCTCCAAGGACCTCCGAGGGTGCCGACTGAGGCGACAAGTAGGACGAATTAGGGATGGGATCAGGATTGGAGGGGGGGGAACGAATAGGTGCGGCATATGACGAGCAATGAGAAAGGGAACGGAACTGGACTGTGTCTGAATGAGGAAGGAGTGACTAGGAAAGCACCGTTAAGGTTGTAAGTACGCTGGTGGGAATTGAAACTGGAAGGCGTATGAAAGGTAAAATGGACTGGATTGCAACGGGGATGGGAAACGGAACGGGAAAGGGAAATGAAAAGGGAACGGGAAGGAGAATGGGAGCGGGAAAGGGAACGGGAAAGGGAAAGAGAACGGGAATGAAAACGGGAGTAAGAGCGGGAAATGAAACGGGTATGTGAAAGGGAATGGAAAGCGGAACTTAATTAGGAATTTGAATGTGGTCTGCAATTGGAACGGGAGCTGGAACTGGAACGGGAACAAGAAAGGGAACGGGAGCGGGAATATAAATGAGAGCTGTGACTGTAATGAGAAATGGAACGAGAACGGGAAATGGAACTGGAGTGGGACCGGGAATTGGAAGGCGTAGGGGAAAGGAAGGGGAAATGGGACTAGAAAGGAACGAGAAAGGGAACGGGATCAAGAATTGGAGCGGGAATGGAAGAACTGATGGAAAAGGGTATAAAACGGTTACGGAGTTGGGAAGGAGAACGATAATGGAACATTGAGGGCAGAGGCGGATTGGGCCGATGCTGCTCCTGGGCCGGGGCTGTTTGAGTGGTTGATGCCTTGGACAGGAGCTGCTGCTTTTCCGTATTCTAAAGTAGTGTTTCTCAAACTATGGGCCGTGGCCTCCTAGGCGGGCCGCAACATTATTTTCGTTTTTAGGTGGGCCGATATCCGAGTATTTCCCCGGGCCGATTTTTGCTCCCAGTCCGACCCTGATTGAGGGCAACTGGAAGGAACGAGAGGAGAAAGGGAAATATTCAGGAATGGAATACAAGTTAAGAGATTGTGACATGTACTAGGATGAAAGTGATCAGAAACTCATGAGTTCCTACTTTGACAAAACGAAAAGGGAAAGCAGCTGCATGGTTAAAGGGCGTTTATTAAAGCAGGAAACGTCCGATCAAAAGTCGAGTTAAAAGCGTACGTGTGATCTCAGCAGTGTCACAGATCGGAGTCGATCGAATCCCGTCCCTCGCCAAGATCGATGGATCGGAAACGTTCCGGAAGAAGTTCATGAATGGCAGCGATGTGTTATAAAAGAAAAACTCGGAGTGTATCATGGATGACCGGGAATGGCTTTTAGATCCTCGTTTTGGATGATTTCTCAGTCAGGTAGTGCTTTGTAAAAAGGGTCTAGAGAAGGAGGTAGCCTCTTTTCGAATAAACTGAACGTCTTCGAAGATCTCCCGCCCAAGTCAACTCTTTCGTCGTGATCTCTAGAGCTAGAGATGTCATGTCAGGAGTATCATATTTGCATCCATTGATTATTCTTATGGTAGTTAAGTGTTTGTTCACAAGTATGACGAAAAATCACATAAATTTGTGGAATTTGTAAACTTTTTTCCAAGGAAAAATGTAACGAGTGGAAAATCAGAATATTGGGCATTTTAAATTATGCAAAATGTGATATTCTATAAACTTAAAAAGCATCTATTTGAAATTTTAAAAACAAACTATTCTCAGGTGGAAATTACTGCCGTCATGTTTTTTTGTGTCTAAATTAACAGAAAAAGAGCGATTCTTCCGTCGTTCCGGACCGCGTGAGTGTATTATTGTAAATCACCAATTCATCTCAGTCTGAAGGTTATAAGAATGCAGTAACTTCCTTTCGAGCTTTCCCACTCTCTTTACGGCGAAAATAATTAATTTTTTGAGCATGTAAGTCAATGTCAAGCATAAGCAATTCACCGCTCACTTTTTTTTAGTACAGAAAGTTATATCAAATACTTAGTTTTCTTTCTTCAATTTTTGTCGTACCTTTGCCGCGTAATCTGCATGTTAAATTATATCGCAGAAGTAAATATGACAAGATAATCTTTAAATTAAAAAATGTATTGTACATAAAGTACGTATCACTAAATCCAAAAAATCTGCTGTGGCCAACACATGACTTTCTCCATATTTGGGGTATAGATATTTAAATTCTTTTTATGAATAGCATGATAAGGCAAAATTATTATTTCGTATCGTAAAAGTATACAGTCGTCCGTATTGTCGTAAATTACGTATATTTTGAATATGTTTACAGAATCCACCGTTACATGGTGGTGGCGCTGTATACTGCAAATTAAGAAAAGTTGAATACTATCTCCGAAATGGATGGTTCTACGAAAATTTGTTTCAAACAAAACTTGGATGAAATATTATTCTCTACAACTTTGGTCCTCACGAAGATTACCTATAACGACGTTTTTAAGGAGATATTTGACGGAAACCGATTATTTATAAATAATTCCTTAACAATAACTGCTATGGAAAATTGTTTCAAATGAAAGTTGTAGGAAATTACATTCTCTATAATCTTTGTATCGAATTGTACATAAAATAATGATGTTTAACGGAGATATTTCGCCAAAACCGAATCCGGTTTCGAATAAACCTCAACTTTCGGTTAACCGGTATTGTCTAAAAACTACTCAGCTCTTCATGCTCATACCAAAGTGTTATAATTGAAATTTAGTAAGGATATGGCAAGTATTTTTAGAGTTAGAGCCCCACAATCACATACACACACATTTTTCCGAAAATTGTCTAAACGTGTTCTAGGGTCCTCAAAACGTGTATTTCCGTTGAAATCTCGTAGTCGATTTTTTTCATGAAAATAATACTTTCTCTATACTACGTATATGGAGAAAGTAAAAATAATGAAAGCCTACAGTCGATTTTATTACGTGTTATTTTAATGGGAGATGTAAATGTCTTCCACTGGAATCGAACCCAGCACTTTTTTCGGGATTTTTTTCGTCACCACTTTATCATATGTGAATCGAGCATTCTTGTCAAATTTAGAGTTTCTATCTCTATTTTCTCTGGAGTTATCGATAGAGGGGTTGGTTAGCGTGTCTATCTCCCAATGTTATGGTCGCGGGTTTGAATCCTGCCGAGGGCATGTCAAAATAAAAATATCATTATTCGCATTTTTTCTAGCGAGCGGGTTTAGCGTTACATCCAACAAACAAACCAGCCAACAGATCGCTGAAAATATCTATAGAATTTCTGAGCTATATAAGCATAGGGGCATTCGGTGTACGTATGGTGTAGTAGTGTGTACATCGCGTGGCAGAAGAGCGTGGGGAGTTTGATGCATCTAGGGAGGAATATGTTATAGCGTCAGTCAAGTGCAAATTGGGTGGCATAAATCAGGGGGGTAATTTCGTGTGTTGGTGGTCTATATTGAAGGGGCAATCAAGTGTTTCATTGTCGTATATATATTAGGCCCTAATAATTAGGGGTTTGTTGTGCAAGTTGGATGGCATATATTCCAGGTGATTTTTGATGAGTTTTTGGTAGCACAAACACACACCCCCTCTCTCTCACACACACACACACTCTCACACACACACACTCTCACACACACACTCTCTCTCACACACCCCCTCTCTCACACACACTCTCTCTCTCACACACACATACACACTCTCACACACACACACACACACTCTCTCACACACAGACTCTCTCACACACACCCTCTCTCACACACACACCCTCTCACACACACACCCTCTCACACACACACACTCTCCCGCACACTCTGTCACACACTCTCTCTCACACACTGTCACACACACTCTCTCACACACTCTCTCAAACACACACCCCCTCTATCCCTCTCTCTCTCCCTCCCTCCCTCACACACACACACACACCCCTCCCTCCCCCTTCTCCCCCTCCACCCTCCCCTATTAACACAATATAAATCTTAAACTGGAGGTGCTCAGTCTACCTGTAAATTATCAACTGAAATCAAGTTTTAATATACCTAATTTAAAATTAATTACTTTTCACTCTCATGCATACCATAAAATCTATCAATTTAGCTATCAAAAGCACATTCATCTCATGTTTTTAAAAATTGTACATTGATTCTGCATGTGAATTCTTATTAATTTCTGCTCAACAATTCTTTTAACAATTCACTAAAAAACTAAGTTGAAAGGTCATTAAAGTTCAACATTTTAATAAAACGGATAAGAGTTTAACACTGTGCTACTAAGGTGACATAGGATGCAGTGCTCATCTTTGTAATGAAATACATATACTCACAGGAAATTTCATCTGTATTTTTATAGCCTATCAGAAAACCGTTAGTAAAATTCTACAGAGATGATATTTAAGGAAAATCCAAACAATTTAAAAGTTCATATTATATAGATTAAATAGAAAGGTTTCTTAACTGTAATTCCTAACAATATTTCTTGCGAGCACAACAAATGCGATCGACGAATTTGTGGGTGTCAGCCGTGAAAAACTATACGTATTTGTCGATAAGAATTTTATTGCTAAGATGTGGAGATCGATTTAATCTTAACCGATTTAGACTTTTACTTCACTCACCTTCGGTTTCTTTTGCCAACGTCGTGATTGTTTTTCTCGAGCTTAACTAAACGTTCTTTTCGTTGTTCTTGTATTTACAGGAAATTCGTTATTTCATTTGAACTTTTCTAATCGTTCCAGGCGCTTATTTTTATTTTCATTCTCTATAGTCTCTATTCTATTCACTTTTTTTATTGTAGTACCTATACGTTTTGTCTCGTTAATCTCACTAGCCTTCTTCCTCCGTTTCATGGATAGTTTTTTTTTATGTCTCGAGTTTCTATGAATTAAAGTACAGTTACGTCCTTAAAATCACACTCAAAGTGGCGTAGTTTGTTTTCAATCGTATCGCATTTTCTTGCCGCTTGGTGTCACTAGTTGCGCGATAAGTATAACAATCGATCCGTTCTAAAATTACAAAATTAAAATGAAAATACAAAGAACGTGTAACTGTTTAAATATTTTTAATCGTGGGACGTCCTAATATATTTTATTATGTACATCGTTTGTTTCAAATTTATTAATGTACATTTATATTTCGGATTTGAAAGCATGTATATATCTGTGCGAAGTTAATAAAAAAAGTGTAATAAAATAAAAAAGAGTGCAATAAAATAAAAAAAGAGTATAATAAAAATCCAATCTACTCCGGATTTGGGACTGCGCAGTATTTTACCCAAACACGCTGCACGCAGAATAGGACGAAGAGGTCAAAACCACTGCCAAACCGAAGGCTACACCACCGAAATGTTTCTTTTCGATAAAATTAATCATGATAGGAGATCAAATTATGACAATGCCTTGTCATCTGACCGACTACGGCTTTTTTCACGCCGGCCCATTTTGATTCCGTTGCCGGCGAAAACTGACCTGTCTATAACTCCGTCCTCAGTAATAATAATAACAATAAAGTCGAACTTCTATAACTCGAAGTGAATTCATTTTAAAGTACAAAATCTTCTTCGTTTTATTTTTCTTCTATAACTCTAGTTTTCCTAAAGTCGAATATTTGTTGTTTATCTTGAGGTTCGACTTGTAGAATTTCCACTGTACTTCTTTCCAATTTTTATTTCTTGCGGAGGTTATGCAATGTTTTATATTTTGCATACAGCACATTGAATCATGGAAGCCGTTAAGGTTATCTCGCATTTTTTTCGACTTAACAGTTATTTTTTCTTCGCATCTTAAATTCTGAAGACGCAAATTGTGCGAGTAAAGATGGTTCATGGTGTAATGGTATGGTATATTATTGAGTTTTTAATCAAAGCGTGATGGAATTTTTTTACCGTTCCTACTTATAATTTTTGATTAATTAAATTGCTGCATTATTTTTTACTTAACAGATTTAATTTCTAAATGTAACAACATCTCTTTCATTAAATTGAAGTCGAGGAAACAGCACTTTTTATATAATGAAAAAATGCTTCCTGCGACAGAGTTGTTCATTTAAGAAAGTGCTCCGTCTAATCTTATTCGTGTTTCTTTTTTATTTTTGGCAAATTTCCTGCCTAGATAAGTTTTTAAAAATACGTTGTTGACTTTACGTAACTATGCAAGCACATGAGATTTAACTGACAGAGTCGATAAGTTCATGCAGTATGTTTTTATAGGCGTAGTTGCGGTAAAAAAATCCGTATTATTTCACTGCAACAAATTAGCGGAATTTCGCATGAATTTTGAGATAAAATATTGTTCGCTGTAATTATGTGATGTTCTTTTAATGTACTAATCCTATTTAGTTTCTATACAACACTAAATTTAAATTATTTATTTTTTCCTTTTCTTATACATCGCATTTATAAGTTAAAATTTCATATTCCATTGCATGTGTCTTGCCCTATTTTAGCGGAGATTTTTATGTTGACTGAACTCAATATTGCTTTAATAACCTTGTTATGGCTATTGGAGATATATAATCCATGATATGAGTTTGATAATACTCTAGCGCAGTTGTGCCCAACTTTTTCTACATGGCGGGCCACATCGGGGGTTGCGAATACTTCGGCGGGCCGCATTGGAAGTTGCCAATTCTTCTGCGGGCCGGATTATATTTTAAATCGGAAGTCCTGAAGTGCCATTTATATCTGATAAGCGAAAATCAAGTCTAAATGAGGTTTTTATGCTAGACGTTCCAATATTAAAAGTTTTACCATCAAAATTTTCATCAAAATGCACGAATTTGTAAGTTAAATTTTTCGGATCGCTTTATCGTCATGGCTTCGCGGACCTTAGGTTGCACGGCCCCCTGCTCTAGCGAGTTCAAACTGCATGACAAATACGTGTGTGCAATGATTCACGACGCCCTTGCCTTCACCTCCGTATCGGACGCCTTCGAATTTTCCCATTTGTACTTCCTGTCGAAGACAAGAGACAGTTTTTTTTTTTAAAGAAGCACGCCTTCCTTACGCTTCCTCGGGTGACTCACGCCTTTTCCGCAAATTCTCGAGTCCGTCTCTCAATGCGTCAGTGAATTCCCGATGAATGCTTCTTCACGCCTTTTTCTAGCTCTATACTCAACACTCGCTATGCGTGCAAGGGTATCGCTCCTCCTCCTTCCCGCCCCAAAGTCGGAGTTTTTTTTATCAGCCAAACAAACGGCCCTGCGTGGAACGGAAGTGGAACGTTAAACGCAAGCCATCGCCAGACTCACCGATGTGCGAACTAAATGGGACCAAAATATCGCACGGTATTCAAGAGAGGGGGGGGGGTAGTATTGTTTGGATTCGAACCTCTTGGATAAACCCGACGGAATGCTAAAAAGGGCGATTGATTAAACTGATAATTGCTTACTCAACTAAGAAGTCGAGATAGCTGATTCATTATAAATTGGGCGATGTGATTACTATAGTCTGTTCACTATCTTAAGTCTCTTGACCTTCATAGAGCAAGTAGCCAATCATGAACGTTTCCCCTTCCATCGCCCCATACAACTTTCGCGCGGGAGGACAGATACCGGTGCGCGTTGCCAGCTCTTGCCGATTTTCGCATTCAGCTGATATACTACACAATTTCTAAATAACATAACTTCCCTCCTGTTAGCCATTGCAGATCACGAACTCAGCAGGGTAACAAAAACAACAAAACTAATAACAAAAATAATAACAAAAAATAACAGTAACAATAACTTAGAACTCAACAGCAACAGTAAGGAAACGGCGGTAGAAATGGCAACGCAGACCGATGTGAACGCTTCGAGAGCAAGAGTAAGACTGATTGTGAGTTCCTCCCCGCCACCTTCCCAAACGAACCGTCTCCTATTGGCTGCTTCTAAGTGGCGTACTCCCCGTATTCAAGGTCAAGAGACTTTAGATAGTGAACAGAGTAAAATAGGTGCCAATACTCCAGAAAACACATTATCCCCCACATTTGATGAAACATTAAATTATAAACAACCTAAATTTTCTTTATTTTTGTTCAAAAATATGTCAATTTTTTCTCTCATTTGTCATTTTAGTCTATTTTCCGTCAGTATCATTCATTAAATACATAGAATAAATAACATCAGGGTGGTTAACAGAAAAATATAACATGGGGTCATATAGACCCCAGGAATCCACTTGTGTGTACTTTAGGGTTAAAGGTAACACATGTATGCACACTCACAATCAGATGAACGTAAGTAGAAAGATATTAATTCACTTCAATCAAACTTTCAGAAGTTCTATTCGTTTGAATTTTGTTAGAATCTCGAATGATTTTAAAATATTTTTGATATATTAAGTTGAGGTACACACCGAAATATTTTTATAAACATTCGCATAAAATTTCTTTAAATTTACGTTGATAATTAACTAATCGCTCACGGATAAACATCTACCAAACATTTTTATTATGACATTTATTACTTAGTTTTCTCAAAAGATCGATAAAATTTTCTATTTTTCCAAAGTTTTTCAGGAATTCACTCATTGAAGCTTGATTTAATTTGAAACATCGAAAACTTACCTAAAAATTTACAATCTACCTTCGGTAATCACAACTGAAGAAGACTGCTTTTGTGCATGTTTCTATTTATATTGCTAGGGCTATTGGAGATACCTAAAACAAGTAAGTACTTCATTTTTCATTTTGTTAAATACTGAAGTGCTTATTTCGGTGTAAGACGAGCAAGAGAAGAAAACTTTTCCGTAGGGTTAAAAAAAACGTGACTCCTTCCCCCGTGTGTCCTCACGCACTTCCGCAATACCGCACCTTAAACGTTTTTAAGTTTTGGCGATTCTCTTGGCTTCTCTCTAACATCGAAATCTTCCTTCTCTGCCTTTCATTTTCGAATCCCATATCCTCTCTCTATCAATCTCTCAACGCCCTCCCTCTCAACATCCAAAGAAGTCGTGCGAACCCAATTATGTTTTTTTTGTTCCTCGGCCTCTCATTCTGGGAAAAGCGTTCGTTGGATATATTTTTTTCCATCCACAAAACGAGAAACCCCATCGCACTGCCCCTTATATAAAAAAAGTGAGAGAGAGAAAGAATAAAAGAGTCTTAGAACCAAAGAGAAAACAAAAAATAAACCTCCAACCGTCCCGAATCCGCAGACGGGAACACCTGTTCCGATCCAGCACCCTCTGTATCCCTCTCTCCCTCCTCTCTCTCTCTTTTTCTCTCTCTCTATCTTTCCCTCTCTATCTCCCCCTCTATCTCTCTCCTTCCATCCCACTCTCTCCCACCACCTCACTCTCTCTCCGTCTCTCTTTCTCTCTCTCTCCATCCATTTTTCTCTTTATCCCTCTCTATCTCCCTCTCTCTCTCTTCCCCTCCTCTCTCACTTTCTCTAAATATAAGAAGCGACTGTATAGTTTCAATTTCTCCCATAATCTGTCTGTCTCTCCCTCGCTCTCTTTCTCTCCCTCCCTCTCACTTTTTCCCTATCTCTCCATCTATCCCTCATCTATCTTTTAAATAACAGTCTCAATTTCACCCTTAATAAAGTCGTTTGTCTGTCTGTATATCTTCCTCTCTCTCTCTCTCTCTCTCTCTCTCTCTCTCTCTCTCTCTCTCTCTCTCTCTCTCTCTCTCTCTCTCTCTCTCTCTCTCTCTCTCTCTCTCTCTCTCTCTCTCTCTCTCTCTCTCTCTCTCTCTCTCTCTCTCTCTCTCTCTCTCTCTCTCTCTCTCTCTCTCTCTCTCTCTCTCTCTCTCTCTCTCTCTCTCTCTCTCTCTCTCCCATCTCTCTTTCCCTCTCTTCCATAGCATCTAATACACCATGTTAAATTGTGATAAGTGGTTGATTTTCAAATAATCCGTCTTTGTTATATAATGTATTCTTTTTAATAGTATTATGTATTTACTTTTCTTTGACGGAACTGCATTTTGTCACCATGCATCAATTCTTCTGTTACTGACAAGTGGATTCAGGTGCTAGAAAGGGCTTGCAGGCCTCAACCTCGCCCAAATTAAGGCATATATCCGTTTATCTACCTCTCCATCTCTCTCCTCTTCCTCTCCCTCTCCTCTTCTCTCTCTCTCTCTCCCTTCCCTCCTCTTTACTTCTCTACGGAGACCTATTTGTAATTTTTTTTGTCTCCGGTGAACAAAACGCCAATAAAAAAGCAACGCGATTTCCTCCCTTTCTCGCATTTGCGTTTCGCTTTTTTTTCGTCCTCTTCTTCCGACTTTCCAAAAGCGCGCGCAGACGATATAAAAAAAATACGTTCGCGACCCATCCGAAAGCTTTAATAGTGGTCCGTCTCCGACGTCTCCAAGAGACTGAGACCCAAAGCAATGGCTTCGCCCATTTTTGCATCGTGCCTCTCATCTTCCACCTCTCTAACTCTTTTTCAAACCACCTTTCTCCTCCCCTTTCGCTGCACCTACCTCCACTCTATTTTTTTGCCGCGCAAGACATTCCGGAGGCGCGGTACCGGAAACAAGGGGCGTCAGGTGTTTTTTTTATGCAGCACCGCCAGGGGCGCTGCCTCCGAGCGAACGAGAGGAAGGCGCGGATCAAGAGGGAGTCGGAGTTTGTCGCCGATATTGCTAATTTTTATCGGGGAGGAGTTTTTTTCCCCTCCCTATTCTTCGTCGTCTCGAGCGGTACCTTTCGTCGTCCTATGCCCATCGTTCCGTCGCGAATGAGGAGGAAATTTAGAAATCAAGAACCGGCGTTTCGCACTTTTTTGCGTTTGAGACATGTTTTGTCGCCTGTTTGTCTACGATAAAAATTGTTGAAAAGGGTTTTTTCCTACTCGGTTCATCGACTGGATTTTACCGTCACATCTGTTGATGAAAATGGGCGACTTTATCTGGTTATAATTTTCAAATAAAATATTTAAATTAACGTGAAATTAATTTTGAATATATTTCTGTCTAAATACAAAAAAATCAAAATCTCAAAAAATGCGTCCCCTTTTAACAAACCTTTTATTCCATTAATTATTACAATATTATCAAAACAAACTACTTATTAAAATTTCTACTGCTTTATTTGACGTTACTTATCGGGTAAGTTTTAAAATTTTCCATTGTATGTGCTTGATTATTATTATATAACGGTAGTAATTGACAAAGTTCAAATCTCAAAAATCATTACCGATAAAGTTAAGTTAATTTATGTTTTATTATTTTGTAGTTAATTTTAAATTATATTTCGATTTAATGTCGATCACGAAATATGCAAATAAATGCTGGTGCTTCGTCCAAGGTTAATAGGAGAGGACATTATTCGCGTATTTAAAAATACGAATTCATATACTTATATTTTAATTATGATAATAAAACATACTAAAATCTTAACCCTAAAAATCTCATTTGTATTTGATTTGCACTCATATGTTTCCTCATAATATCTAGGTAACTTATGATTTAACTCTAATAGAGCCCGCCGAAGCTTTTCCAGCTATCATTGTGGCCCGCCGATGTGTTGGCAACTTCCAATGAGGCCCCCAAAGGATTTGCTACCACCAATGCGACCCTCCATGTAGTAAAGGTCGCCCACCCCTGTTCCAAATCAAAATTAAATACAGTCATCCCTCGTTTAACGAACATTCGGTTAACAAAATTTCGCTATTAAGTAGGTTTTTATTTGATACTACTTTCGTATATATTAACGAAGACAATCTCGCTATAACGAAGGCGAAGATGTTTGCATTTCGCGCGCGGCGCACTACCCCGCAACACACTTTCTTTAGCAGTGGTCGTTTGTTCTCACATGTTGTGTTCATCTCGCGTGTGAATAAAATGTTATTATTGTTGTTACTATTTTCATATATATATATATATATATATATATATATATATATATATATATATATATATCATGGCGTCAAAACGGCCAAGCTCTACATCATTACCTAATCCTACGAGGAAGAGAAAGGCGATAACGATAGAAATGAAGATAGACATTGTCAAGAGAAAGGAAAGAGGAGAGGAGACATCTGTAATTTCCCGTGCATTTGGAATGGTCATTCAGTGCGTTCTGTTCTCGTTGAAAGTGAGAAAGATAAAAGCAAGTCACTCATTGAAGGTTGGGAGGAATATGATACAAAAGATGCGATTAACAATATTGCAGCTGCCTGGGATGAAATTAAGGAAAGTACGATGAATGCTGTTTGGCGAAAGTAATGGCCAGAAGCAGTTGATGACTTTCAAGGTTTCGAAGATATTGTGAGCATTAACAAAGGTATTGTAGCAATGGCAACTGAGGCTGGCATAGATGGAATTGACGACGAGGGAGTTGAGGAGGTTCTTAATGCAGTTCCTGAAGAACTTACAACCGAAGATATTCAAGAATTGACTAAAGAGTTGGCAACACCAGAGACTGATGATAAATGCGAAAAGGTTACTAGAAATATTAGTGTGAAAGTCAAAATTGAACGTATCATCATAGAAAGAGGCAGACGTGTCATTCTTTTTGAACTTTCGTTTTATAAGTATAAATGCAACCAATTACACTATCATATAAATAATTTCGGTGAACTTTAGCCATTCTATTATTATTAGGTTATCAAATTAAGTGTGTTATGAACAAAACTAAATATTCCCCATATGAAACAATGGAAAATTAGCTCTCGCTTAACGAATTTTCACATAAGGAAGGCTTTTTAGGAACGTAACCCCTTCGTTAAGCCAGGGATGGCTGTACACTAAATAATCCAATACCCGTCATTTTCGTCCAGCAAGAATCTTGCGACGCCTGGTCTGAATAGTTTACGTTAAATATGATAAAAGTAAGAATATAAGAGTCAGGGGATTATCATATTTCATAAAAATTGTTTGTCATGTACTTATTCGTCATCGTGTGATAGTAAAGTGAAAGACACTAACCGACTTCCGATGTGCTCGGAAAACTACGAATTCTTCGTCGTGAAATTCTATGACAAAGCTCGATACAATGAGGCCATTTCCGTTTCTTCCCTCGACGTCGAATTTCCCCCGAGAGAATTAGGTCATTTCCTTCCCCTTTGCCTCTTCCTTCCCTAATTAAATACTTTTTAAATAATTACTCACGTTCTCCGTTTCAACACCCATGACCGTTTTGGATTATTTTTTTTAAACGGAAAAAATTAATTTCATTAATTATTTCCTGCCCAAAATTCGCAGTATTCCCTAAATGTGGGAACTTTGTTAAGTGAAGGCATAAAGAAGAAATACTCATTCAAAAATTTTATTTACTAAATCATAAAATTAACTAGATCGTAATTTATTAATCTTCAGCTTATAATTCATAAACGATAAAGATAATTATATTTAAAAAATTGACTACGAAGCACAATGAATTTCCTTATAAAAGTGTTACGTCCAATCTTTTTATTTCACGTTAATATTAAAATTTACTACCATTATTGATCCGACAATAAATTATATGCTGAATTGTAACCCGTTTACACAGCAACAAACATATTTATATTCAAATATATCCAGTGTAATCTCATTCAGTTCTTCGACGTATAACTATGGCTGTGCATAAATATTAATAATTTCTCCCTAGGTTATGTCAAGCAGTCGTTAATAAAATAAAGTGCGTCAACTTTCCTTAGAGATGCGAACGATACAAGGCCCACTATTATACATGTACATCGAAAATGTATTTAAGTCGCGCAGTGCTAGCAAAAAAATACCCGCAATAAAGAAAACACTCCTCTCTATAATCTCACGTAATTGGTTGCTTTTGTCCTCCGAGTCGCGATCATACGAGCTACATTAAATTAATTGATCTTATCGAATTCATCGTTTCATTTTCTCACTCGGGAGTACGATTCTTCATTATTATTGAAAAATAATAACAAATACGAAGATATGATACGCATTTGACGTCTACCGTTATACTGTCTGTCTGTGCGTGGGCGTGTTCGTGCTTATATTAAAAGCTGATTTCCTTTTCATAAGGGCAACGGTCCAAACAACCTTTCAAAAATAAACAGAATTTCATCGCACCCCAACCTTGAACCAACGTTGTATGTTATGCGTACGGGTGTAACAACGTCTGGAGACAATCATTTTTTGGTATCACATCGTTATAATCTTATTATAGGAAGCAGTGTTGCCCTTTGTGACCTGCCACAATCTCCTAAACTTTCGTTCGTTTATTTAAGAGCGCTTATCCTGGGCATCCATAACAATCAGCTGCGTTTGGTAAACACTCCGCCGGTGAAATTAGAGAGAGGCGGTGAAACGACCTAACAATAAATTACGGCCTATGCGCCGTCTTAATTTCTTTTCGCTAAAACAAATACGGGCGTCGCCTTTAATGAAAGAATGGTACGATTGGGCAGTCGTCTTATAAATTGAATCTTCTCATTCGATTCCTATGGAGAGAGTGTTTTGGGACTGGAGCGAGAGTTGAGAAAACGGGTATGGGGAGAATAGTAAGAGAGCTATTCCGATCACCTAAGGGGTGATAGGGAGAAAGAGAATTATGGATAAATGTAAAGAAAGAGGAAGAGAGGCAGAGGACAGAGAAAGAGTGAGGGAGACAGGAAGAGAGAGGTAAAGATGGAGAGAATGATAGGAAGAGAGATGAAGAGAGGGATAGAGAGGAAGAGAGATGAAGAGAGGGAGAGAGAAAGAGGAGGGGAGGAAGAGAGAGGTAGAGATAAAGAGAGAGAGAATGAGTGGAAGAGAGATGAACATAGGAAGAGAGAAAGCAAGTTAGGAAAGTGCGCGTTTCGTGCAATGGAGTATTAGAAAGAAATCATATACCTGTACGTTTAGGGAAATAGCGTTTTTAAAGTTCTTTTCTTCGTCATATATAATCCATTTTCTTCCTATTTAAAAATAGTGCATGCACACGTAAGTAAATTAAGCGTTTGTTTGTGAGATTGTTCATGTTAGCAACAATGAAGAAGTAACCATGCAAGAAATTTTCTGTTCAATTAGATTTACGATATTCTTGTTCGATTTTATGGATAACGGCTACTCCTACGATAAAAATATATAGGAAAAGAAATACTCTAATTTATTAGTCCTACAATTTTTATTTGAAAAATATTTTGATATGAGCAATACTTTACGAGATATGATGAAAATTTAATTTTTTGTCACCAGTAAAGTGGTACCCCTGATTGGCGTACGTGATTAATTTTTGCGATTTTCTTCTTATATTTGATTGTAAGTCCTTAATAACAAATTCCATGAAAATCCGTTCAGTAGAAGCGGAGAACAAACATGCGGACGGACGGACGGACCGACGATAATAGGCGCTCACGCTGGAAGCGAAACGCGCCTAAAAAGAGGAAGAGAGATTAACAGAGGGAGAGAGAAAAAGTGGACGGGAGAGAGAGAAAGAGGAATGGAGAGAGGAAGACAGAGGTAGAGATAAAGAGAGAGAACGAGAGGAAGAGAGATGAATAGAGGAAGAGAGAAAGGCTGGGGGATAGGATTAGTGGAGTGGGAAGTGATGAGTTGGCGATTTGAAGATGAAAACGAAGAGAGGAGGCATAAAGAAACAGAAGAGGAGCAGAGAGCGAGAAGAAGAAAAGGGAGGAAAGGAGAGAGAGTTAAAGGAGGATAGGGAAGAAGATAGCGGAGAGAATACCGGTTCTGCAAAAGAATAGAGAGAGAGTGGACTCTCTGGATCGCGTGCACGTGTTCCCACCCCTCAAACTCTTATAAAGACCCTTCCTTCACCTCTAACCCTTTCTCCCCCCCCTCCATCTACTATAAAAATATGAAAAATAAATAAAGGAACTCCCTCGAACCCCACACCACTAACTCAAGAATCCCCTTATCCTTTAACCTACCTTCAGAGTGTACTACCCCGGCTCTATAAAAGACGAGACACGCCTCTCTCCTTTTCCCTGGTTATAAAACCACGGTTTGGCACTGCTCCACTCCCTCTCTACCCCCCACCCCACTCCTCCTCCGTCCCAATGGGTCACCCTATCCTCCACCTCCTCCTTCTTCGACAACCGTCGCCTCCTCCCTTCTTTTGTCTGGACAGCGTAATGCCAGACTCGGAAGACGTCGTCGACCCTCTCAATTAGCTGCCCTTTCTGAAAGGGGAGGGAGGACCCTCTATCCTACCATCTCCCTCCCTCTCTCTCTCTCCCCTCTCCCCCTCCCTATTTTCCTTCTCTCTTTACCCTCCCTCATCCCCCCCTCTCTCTCTCATCAGCCTCTCCCTTCACTCTCATTGCCAATCGTCTCCTACTCCTCTCTCTCTCTTTCTCTATCTCTCTACCCCCCCCTCTGTCTCTCTCTCTCTAACTCTTATTTCTGTCCCAATCTGTCTCTTTCCAATTTGTCCTCTTAACTCCTTTCTCACTCCTATTTCCTTTTTCTTTCTCCACTCTCTCTCTCTCACTCCCTTTCCCTCCACTTTCCCGTTTCTCATATCTCCTCCTACTCTCCTCTATTTCCCTCTCTGATCCGCCTTTCCCCTCTCTTACTTCCTCTCCTTCTTTCCTTTCTATTTCTTTCTACCTTCTTCCATTCCATTCTTTTTCTTTCTCCCTTTTCCCTTTCCTCATTGCGAAATGACCATTGCAGTCGAAGCACCTCAATGGTATACTGCTACTACCTACTACTTTCCTTAATCTCCACTTTCACTCTCCTCTCTCACTCTCTCCTCTCCCCTTCTCTCTCCCTCTCTCCATCTCTCCCTCTCGTCTCCCCCTCTCCTCTCTCTCCTCTCCCTCTCTCCTCTCCCTCTCTCCTCTCTTCCTCTCGTCTCCCCCTCTCCTCTCTCCCTCTCTCTCACTCTCCTTTCTGACTATCCTCTCTCTCTCTCCTCTCTCCTCTCTCCCTCTCCTCTCTCCCTCTCGTCTCTCCCTCTCATCTCTCCCTCTCATCTCTCCCTCTCATCTCTCCCTCTCATCTCTCCCTCTCCTCTCTCCCTCTCCTCTCTCCCTCTCCTCTCTCCCTCTCCTCTCTCCCTCTCCTCTCTCCCTCTCCTCTCTCCCTCTCCTCTCTCCCTCTCTTCTCTCACTCATCTCTCCCTCTCTTCTCTCCTTCCCATCTCTCCCTCTCCTCTCTCCCTCTTCTCTCTCACTATCCTCTCTCTCACTCTCCTCTCTCACTCTCTCCTCCCTTCTCTTTCTCTCTCCCTTATCTCTCCTTTCTCCCTCTTCTCTCTCCACTCTCCTCCCTCTATCTCCTCCCTCATTCTCCTCTCTATCCCTCCCTCTCCTCTCTCCCTCCTCTCCCTCTTCTCTCTCCACTCTCTCTCCCTCTCCACTCTCTCTCCCTCTCCTCTCTCCCTCTCCTCTCTCCCTCTCCTCTCTCCCTCTCCTCTCTCCCTCTCCTCTCTCCACTATCCTCTCTCCACTATCCTCTCTCCCTCTCCTCCCTCATTCTCCTCTCTCCACTCTCCTCCCTTTTACTCTCTCCAATTTCTCTTCTCTCCCTATCATTCTACCTTCCCTATCTCTAATTCTCATTCCATTCTCTCTTCCTGTTTTCTCTCTCCTCTTCCTCTCACTCCATCTATCCTTTCTTTTTCATCTGCCCTCTTTTCACTACCTCTCATTCCCCACCTTCTTTCCTCTCCCTTCCTCCTCTCTCTCTCTCACCCTCCTTCCCCTATTCATATCCTCCCTCTCCGATTCCCATGGTCTACTCATCTTTCATCCCCTGCTCCCAGTCTTTCTATTCCCTTATTTTTTTTTTCAATTCTGAAAACCCACTTCCAGATAGCGATAGGGAGAGAGAATGGTTCGTCTCTCTCTCTCCTTCTCTCCCCCGTTCCGTCATTCGTGGAATGCCGTTAGATCTTAGAAACCAGTCTCTCACCCCCCCTACGAAGCCCTTCTTATTCATCGTGCCCTATTTTTTTCCCTACCCAAGTTGAGTGTGTGTGTGAGGAGAAGGGGGGTCGGCGGCGTAATGAGTTTAGATTTGGAGGGAGTTTTAAAGGGAAGATAGGGGTGAAGGGGGATGAAGAGGGGGGAAGGAGAATGGGATGCTTAATGGTGATTAAGGTCGGGGGTTGGTGATGGGGTAGAAAGACACGTCCGCTTATTCCATATGTGACATTTTTTTTTTTGCCCTGTCGCTGAGACTGTTAACGGTTCGAAAATATCAGGGGTTCGATGTCGGTGCCGGAAGTGAAAATGACGTCGGAAAAATTCCTATTCTCGTCGACCTTGTGGCTTTTTTTCGCTCCGACGTGAAAAAATTACCAATTTCGTGAAAAACGAGAAGACAAAAAATTATTGAGGTAATTTGTCATGTAGCCATATTTCGCGTTAACTGTACACATTATCTTCCGCGTGGAAGACCTTTTTCCTTGTGAATGTAAGAAGATGGATCGTTTTTTCTCGGATATACGAGTACATATTTTTTAAGATAATAAGTCGGAATTCATCAATGTGACAGGCAGATACAAATTTCTATTATATATTTTATATAAACATCCCTAAGGACTTTTAGTTTTGTGCGTTTCATGAAATGGCCTTTTTTGCTCGGTAAACTCATAAAAGTCGGGAAAATGCCATTGAAGACGGTCATTTCCTATTTTAAATGCGAACGTGATTTACCCAACTTTCCAACAAGAGATGCGTCAACGATTTACTCGATTCACATTGCATATTGTCAAAAACAGGAATGACTGTTCTACCATGATAAAAACAAAACCTCGCCTTTTCCCACAAAATTTAGTTTTTCGTTGAATGGGTTTTAGCTTGAAATTAACCATTAATGGAAATTTTTAAGGACATTATATATTGGAATAATTATATTGAGAGAAATGTTTTTATAGTTGTTTTCGAAACTTCGCCTTCCACCCAGACGACCTTCGAATCCCACTGGTTGAGAAACACTGAGTTAGGCGATGCATTTTATAAATATTTTTATTTTATGAATATTTGATATTTAACAGAGGTAAAAAAATATGTAAGTACATGAAATTCTTGACGTCATTAAATTTTAACATTTGGTAAATCCTACGACTGAAACCAAAATGTCATTTAACAGTTATCAATCTGTTTTTGATTTAAAATAATGTTTCCGCGTATTTATTATAATCTGATAAAGGGCACTTAAAGCAAATTACAACGGGCGCACATTTACAGCTATAGAGGTGATAGTGACAGATGACTCCGCCATCGGCAAGATTCGAACAAGCGAATTGACGGGTGCTATGTCTTTCCCTCAGCCAAGGCCGGCAATTCCTATGGTAATGTTTATTTAACACTTTCAGCCCGAGCGATGCCATTTTGAATCACGAACTTCATGATGTTCTTTTTTTTTGCCGTCGATTAACATATTTCCGAGTTTTTCGAGGTACTTAATCCGCTCCATTACTAGCGATCGTCTGCGGAATAATCTTCTGAAGGTTTTTGTATTTAATGATCAATTATTTACTTCCGTATAGATGTCTGATGCTGTAAACGCTAAAGTAAGAACCGCGTGCACGAACAGTAAGGTTTTCGTTTTGGGAAATTCCTACATTCCGATGAATTATTATTGGTGCCATGTGGTATCATTCCAGTTTTCAAATTTTGAACTAAAATTTAAATTCTGGGAATTTTCGGTCTTTCATCCCTACAACCATTTTTATGGCTTTTGGAAGATTCAGATTCATCGGTTTAAAATTTAAAAGTTCTTGCATTATGTTAACCATGGTAACATAACCATAATATTTTACAGAAACATCCCCCGATTGATTTTCATTTTTGATCGGAAGCGTTAAAAATTATTGCCCTGAGTATACTAACTAATTACAACAAAAAATAAAAGCAATAACGAATAAAGTTTATCCTTAAACACAATTGAATATACGTATAATAGGCATTATTATTGAAAGATTCTTTGGTGTCTAGAATTGTAATCCTATTAAGATACACGGAGGTGAATATATTTTTTTGTCTCACTAGTGGCTTTTATCTCATTTAAACGCCTATTTATCCACGTAAATCTTTAATTTAAAATCCTGTATTTAATACTCTTGAATTTTTCTCATATATAACATTATAACTCGCTTTTCTACATTGAGATTCGTGTCGTCCTCCGCTATTTTGTTTACTATTCCTTTATGCGGAGAGTAGATCTGTATACAACATTCATTTTTCTGCACATTACCATGAATGATATCATCTTTGAATAACATAAAGTATTTAATGGAAAGGAACATCCCTGAATAACTGGCGATGCTAGTATGTATTGGTGCTGTCGGTAATAACGATAAAAACCGTTCCCTCCAATTTGAACGCCGCCATATTTCCATCTCCAAACGCATGCAAATGAAAACGAAGACGAAGAAATAAATAAATAAATAAATTCGGTTGCCATCTTCCCTCTTTATTCCAGCCTTTCTTCGTCTTATAATCCCCTTTTCATCTCCACTCCAACCTCCTCCTCTTATTCCTATATCCTTACGTATCCAAGCATATGCATGCACCTGGACCGCGTCCCTCACGCCAACCGTCTCCCTCCCTCCCTCCCTCCTCCCTCCCTACCTCTCTCTGCCCGCCTCCACGCCCCCTCCCATTATGTCCCATTCACAATGCTTTTAACCCTCCGCCTACCTGTTATGCCGCAGCATAGCGCCCACACCATACCCCTCCCTCCCCCCCCACTCCCATCCTATCTCCAAATACGCTCCCCCCCCACCCTTCACCTCCTTTTGCTAACCCCCACCTGGTTTCCCCTCACCAAGATTTGGTGTTCTCTTACTGTACCCCGCTGCTCCTTATCCTGGTTCCGTATTCTCGATTTTCCACTCCCACCCCCGCCCCCTCTCTCATTTCTTTAACACGGTGTTCCCCTCCCCTCTTTATATCCAATTCCGCAGAATCTCTCTTCCTCGATTTATTTCCCTTTTTTCTCTCCCTCTCTTATTCGTCCTCCCCCGCTCTTTTCCTACAGACCATTCAAAAGAGACGGCGCACGTGCCTCCTTCACCATGAGGTCTTGGGTTCGTACCCTGGAGGAGTTTAGGGAGGGGAGCGCCCATTGTGGGCGGCGTGGTTTTGAATGGCGTCGCCTGTCAAATTTCTCTTTTCTCTTTATTTTCTCCCTCTCGTTCCTTACCCCTCTCTCTCTTTCTCTTTGGCTCAATCTCTATACCTTTCTTTCTTTATATTTCTCTCCCTCCCTGTCCTACTACTGTCTCTATCAGTCTTTCTCCTTCTCCCATTCATTTCCTATCTCCTCTCTTTCTATCTCCCTCTCCCTCCCTCTCTCTCTCTCTTTTGTTCATTTCTCATAACATTAAAATATATTTTGTAAATCTTATCTTGTTAAACTAGTATGTGATATAGTTATTCCACTATTGTTCTTTTATGTACTCGTATCTAGGGTTTTCGCAGGTTTTTTTCCACCCCCCTTCCCTTCGTGGGTTTTTCTTGCGTGGTCTTTTACTACGATGGCCAAGTCAGGTCTTTCCTAGGTTTTTACCGCAATTACTGTCTTTTTATTATGTTTTTCTGTTTATTTTATTTTCTGGTTCTTTCCTGTGAAATTATTATTGCTATTTTATTCTCAATTGCAATTGTTGACGCAGGATTAAGTCTAACAATAAGAAGGGACTATATAGTCTCAATTTCGCCCTAATAAAGTCGTTTGTCTGCTGTCTGTCTCTCTCGCTCCTTCTATTTTGGTTGTATATATATATATGTATCACCCTCAATTTTTTTCAAACGATTTACCCTTTTAACAATGCTGGTATACTTAATGTATGCATAATGTAGAAAAATGTATATGTAACAATGTATATTTATCACCAAGTGGGGTTGGATGGAAGATGAGACCTCAAAATCTCAATCTCGCCCCGAATAAAGACCTTATCAATCAACCAATCTAGTTGCCACTCCTCCCCCCCCCCCCTCTCCTCCTCACTCCTTCAATTACTCTCTCAAACTATCTCTCTATCCTCTCTCTCCCAAGCGTCCATAGATTAAATGGAGGTCAACCTTTTAATACTAATGAAATATAGACAAAATGAACACAAAGATATATTATTTTCCCTTTACAAAAAAAAGACAGTTCACAACAATTTAAAAAATAATTTTATGTTTACTTTTATAGCTTTTTATGGCGTTTTTGTCCCCTTTTGATAATCGCACTACAAAGCCGCTCAAAAACGGGACTCTTAGAAATGTGAGGCCCTATTTTAGCGCCACTAGTTCGCCAATACCATAACGCGCCACTGTATCTCCCCCTCCCCCTGTCTCCTTCTCCTCCTCCTCTCCTTCCCCGTTAGAGATGCGGAATTTCACGAAGACGTTCTGCATTTATCTGCCACGTACATAGACGTCCTTGGGGCGAATTTGCCGCGGGTATTGGGGGAGAGAGAGAGAGAGAGAGGATCGCAATCGAAAGCGAAATTAAATGCGTCCTTCTAGTTTGCGATATGCGAGGCTCGTCCTTCGAAAAGAAAAAAAGTTCGCAAAACTCTTCGATACATCCGCTACGTGAGGTGATGGGCTTTTTGAGGCGTGTGCGCGGTTTCCTGGATGTTTACGAAAGCGTCGATTCACGTTCCCCGGCCGTCGCTCAATAATTCGAACTTCTGGAGGAGGGGAAAAAATAACCGAAGTTCCTTATTGTGCAAAAATCTGCTTAAAAGAGCGTCGATTTTATGGGGAAGTTGACGGAAATGGCAGCATCCTGTACGATGCACGGCGGTTCTGTTTATATATTTTTATAAAGTGCCCTTTTAACGTGAGCGAAGGATCGGAAAATCGTATTTGGGGCGTTGTTTTTTACAGCCTCGAAATTTTGTGCGGCCTTCTACTCCCGTAGAATCGTTTACAGTGCAAAAATGTTGAGCGTTTATTATATTGAAAAATAAAAATAATGCTACGTAATATTTTAAAGTTATTATGCGACATAAGCTTTAATTGCTCTAAGCCAGAAATGTAAAATTGACATGCGGCACTTGTGCTTTACCAGTTTTGATCATATACGTCGAGATGCCGGCCGGGTTAGACTGGTAGGCAGTGCGCATGCCTTCTAACCCAAAGGTCGCGGCTTCGTAATCCCACTTCGAGCATGGATGTTGTGACGTAAGTTGATTTTCTCTAAGAGAATTTGACGGTGCAAAATAACCTTAGCTGTTGACGCACCTAAAAACCTAATTACTACTACTACTGTAAACCGAGATTTTATTTAAATACTTTTGTGAAAAGGAGGCAAGAGTTTTTCATAGTTACTGTGACACAATGGAACGGGGCTTCTATATTATTGTTTATTTTGCAAAACAGGCATCAACATTTTCAGAAAAAGTCTGTTTTTACAACTCAAGCCCTCATTAAACAATCATAATTCCATTGCATCCGTTAGTTTAATGGGGTCTTGATGCCTCTTCGAGTTTAATATCCCTGTCCTAGGCAATTTCATTTTAATGGAACACCTTTATCTTGCTAGGTGATGTCGCATAGCATGATAAAGTAATCATAGTTTATATAAATTTCTGTAAAAACTTTAATTATAGGAACTATTATTTTATGAGCTAACATAAATGGTCGTACATAAATTCCAAAAGAGTGTATAACATTTATTTACCCTATGGCAGCTAATAATGTCAGCAAATATAATGCAGCTATTAAATCAAAATGAAAATATGCATGCTTGACATCAGTGGCGTAACAATACGGTGGCGTGGGCAGCCAAATGCTATGGGCCTAGAGGCCAGAAGACCTCAAAATTGTCCGAATATAGAAAAAATTAAAAAATTTTTAGCAATTTATCTATTCATCCTAATTTCTGAATGACTTTCCAATTAATCATTATTTTTTAGAAAAAGTAACTAAAAAATCCTAATTGTAAGTACATTTCTGCTAATTGATCGATAAGTGTAACATGGTAGGCTCTAGGGTGGGTTTCATTTTTCATTAACCATATGTCTTTGTCGGAGCGGAGTAAGGGAAGGACCATTTTGCAGCAGGCCATTCCGTTCCTTGTTACGCCACTGCTTAATATAATGTTTTTAATAGATTTTTTTAGCTTTTTGTTGCTCAGTTGAGACGTCGAGGCGTCTATGTTATGTTTGTGACAACTAAAACTCCAAATGTATTCATCGTTACGCTATGAATCAGATAAAATCATACTCCAACGGTGTAAGTAATGACTTCCGGGATAACGTATTATGTTCCCAGCACGACATTTAATTGAAATCTTTTGTAGATCGCCTTATCAATTTGCTCGGCTTCGAGAGAAGATATCTCCGAGAGTGCTTTCTCTATAACTTCCGGTATGACCCGCTACGGTTCATCAACCTCGGGACATCTACATTTCATAACCGTTCTCGTCAACTTCCATCCACTGTCCCGTTCGGTTTTTTTTATAAAAACCAATGAAAACTTTTTTCTTATAACCTTTGACTTCTTTCGATTGTCTTTTTGTTCTGCGTTCTCGGTAGTTCAGAAGTATCGGTCTCCCCCCCACCTTTGTCTCCCATAAAATTTCTGCGATTAAGCTTCAACTCTCTTTATGATTTACAGCACTTCCGCAGTGGCAATTATTGCATGGAATTTAATTATCCATAACCGATTAATTAGCGAATAATTGGAGGAGTTAAACGTATTACGTAAGCAGTAGCATCGGCAATGAATTTCAGAAAATTTTAAGATCGATTTGAATCCGTCGTGAAAATACGAATGGGAAATTAATTCAAAAGAGAATTATCAAGCTCGCCTTATCCATAAAATCAAACTGACAAACGATTAATGGTTGTGGGGACGAGATTCTCACTTCTAATACCAAGTTGCCATCGTCAAAGGCGATCCGCCGATAATAGATTCTAAAAGGCATTTTGTCAATTACATACTCAATGTATCATCTGCGTTATAGCTCATCCAATGTGTACTTCTTTCTCCTCGCTGAATTTAAAATTTTATTTAGCTAGGCATTTGGTTGCCTAATCGATGGCTGATTTATTTTTGGACAACATGGCGATTTTGTGTTCAATGTTTGTGATTTTAATTTGACGATCTGATGTGCTGATTTGAATTGCATTGTTGCCGGCTGCATTTTTTCTCCGTCTTCGTCGTTTTCTATTTGTTTGGAAGTTAGACATTTCTTTCAACCCATATTTTTATGCGCTTAAAAAGTCGTTATTCTAATAATTGAATAATTTTTGTTATATGCACTGAAGTTTTTCTAGGTTAAGGACTATTAAATTGTATTATCACGGCAAAGTTTTTAACTTTCTCATATACGAAGTATATTTAGAAAGTATTGCTATCGTGAAAAAATTCGACCTCGAGATTTTGATGGAAATATATGTTTTAGGTGTGACAGTCCGAAATAGTGGTTTTCGCAATGCCGTCTGTTTGTATATTCGCGGCTCGAGAGCCTAAACGTTAGAGCGAAAATGTTTAAATCTAGTACTTAGACTCATACAGAGAAGAGGCTATGAAAAAATGGTTGACGTTGCTCAATAATTAAGGGAAGTTTATTCTATGCATTTTTAACAACAATTTGATTTTCTCAAAAACGGCTCCAACGATTTTGATCAAATTTCGTACAGTTACTTCAGTTTACGCCTTCAATAATACTACATAGTTCATATTTATCAAAGAATGAATATAAGGCTAGTTTATTCTTGGGCAACTTTAATAACAATTGGATTTTCGAAAAAACTGCTAAAACGATTTTCATCAAATTTCGTGTATTTATTTAAGTTGATGTTTATAATGATGCTACATAGTTCATATTTTTCAAAAGATAAATAAACGACACATCAGTATATGAGAAAGTTTGTACAATGTATGTTGTACCGATTTTTTAGTTTTTACTTGAATTCTGAATTTAAAACTTAGTCAAGGCAGAAGTTGAATTAATTATGCTACAAAATAATGCCATCTGCAACGTATCTTCCTTTCTGCGTCGAAAAACAAGCAATTTTCGACAAACCAAACCAACACGTACGTATGTTCTTTGTAACATCCTCGGAGATTTTCTTCGCCGAGATAAAGTCTTTGAGTAACTTATCCAAACCCCTAAATTTTCGGTTTTTCTCGCAGAATCATCGGCTAATGCGTATGTTCTTCGTGGCTTTTTTTTTCACTTCTCACCTCGATCAATCCTCGCCATCTCCCTCCCTCCTTATCCCCCACCGACGACAGTTTGGCCTCGCTCAGTGGCGTACTTGCGATCGTTTTTATCATTTCTGAAATGTATCCGGAACGAATGTTCCCTTTCCGGATGGCCAACCAAATAAATAAGAGCAACTCGTAGCAAAAGAGCAAATGGGTGCATCGCCCTTTCCCTTTCTAATCCATCCCTTCCCCCTCTCCTCTCTATCTCTCTCTATCACTCTCTCTCTATTACTCTCTCTCTTTCTCTCTCTCTATCACTCTCTCTCTATCACTCTCTCTCTATCACTCTCTCTCTATCACTCTCTATCTCTTGCTCTCTCCCTATCACTCTCTCTCTATTACTCTCTCTCTATCACTCTCTCTTTAAATGTAAGGAGGAACTATATAGTCTCAATTTTCCCCTTAATAAAATGGTTTGTCTGTCTGTCTGTCTCTCTCTATCCTCCCTCTCTATCTCTTTCCCCTCTCTCTCTCTATCACTCTCATTCTATCCCTCTCTCTCTATTCCTCTCTCTCTATTCCTTTCTCTATCACTCTCTCTCTCTCTGTCTCTCATTCTATCACCCTCTCTCTCTATTTCTCTCTCACATTGTCAAATCTCCCTTCCAATCTCAGTATCCTTCCAACTCTCCCTCTTGCTCTATTCTTTTGTTCCAATAAATCTCTCCCTTTCTCCGATTTTCTTCTCTCGCAATCCCTTTTCTCTCATTCAGTTTTCATGCCTCCGTATTTCTATTTCTCTGCAATCTCTGCGTGTCTCTATCTCCTCTCTATCTCTCTCTCGCTATATATCTTCATTCTTCTGCATCAATTTTTTCTTTGACTTCATATATATATATATATCTCTATTCCTATGTACTTCATACATCTCCATTCCTTTATCCTTTCTATTTCTTCATCATTTCTTTTTTATCTATATTTTTCTTATATAATTCTCTTCTCTCTCTCTCACTTACTATCGCTTTTCCTCTTTTTCTCTCATCGCATCTCTCTTGGTCTTTTACTAGGATGGCCAAGTCAGGTCTCTCCTAGTTTTTTACCGCAATTACTGTCTTTTTATAGAAATTTTCCGAATTTGTAATTTGGTATTTTGCTTGTATGTTTTTCTATTTATTTTATTTTCTGGTCCTTTCCTGTAAAATTATTATTACTATCTTATTCTCATTTGTAATTGTTGACGCAGGATTAAATGTAAGAAGGGACTACATAGTCTCCATTTCGCCCTAATAAAGTCGTTTGTCTGTCTGTCTGTCTTTATATCTCGCTCTTTATCTCCCACTATCTACTCCTTTATCTCTTAGCACACCTCTCTTTTCCTATCTCTTCGGTTTTTCTTCTTTTTCCTTCCTCCTCTCCCTATTCACGTTTTGCTTTTATAATTCTTCTCTTTCCGTTTCTCTTCTGTCTCTCTTCTTCCATCTCTTCCCTTCTGAAATTTTTAAAAATATATATATCTGCCTAGGTATCTTCAGCGGTCGATCGGCAAGTTGAGGAACCGGGTTCGATTCTCGGTCAAGATCAGAACTTTTCCTGCTTCTCTCAGCTGTATTGTTCACCCTTCTTTTGCTACATTCCCTTTCATTTCTCTCCTGTCCTCCTCTCTTCCTCATTTTCTTCTATTTACTTTCTCCATACATAGTTTGGGGAAAGTATTGTGATCACGAAAAAAATCGACTTCGAGATTTCAACGGAAATACACGTTTGAGGTCCCTAGAACACGTTTAGACTATTTTCGGAATGATGTCTGTGTGTTTGTGTGTGGATGGATGGATATGATTGTGGGCGCTTAACTCAAAAAGTACTTGTCATATTGTATATTGTCATATTCTCCGTTAAAACACCATTATTTTATATACAATTCTATATAAAGGTTATAGAGAATGTAATTTCCAACAACTTTTATTTGAAACAATTTTCCATATCAGTTATTGTTTAGGAATTATTTATAAATAATGGGTTTTTTCGGTTTCCGTCAAATATCTCATTAAATACGTCGTTATTGGTAATCTTTGGAAGTACCAAAGTTGTAGAGAATGATATTTCTCCCAAGTTTTGTTTTAAACAAATTTTCGTAGAACCATCCATTTCGGAGATATTGAACTTTTTCGTAATATCCAGTATACAGCGCCACCACCATGTAGCGGTGAATTCTTTAAACATATTCAAAATATACCTAATTTACGGCAGTAAGGACGACTGTATTCTTTTACGATACGAAATAATAATTTTGACTTATAATGCTATTCATAATAATTTAAATATGTATACCCCAAATATGGAGAAAGTCATGTGTTGGCCACAACAGATTTTTTCTCTTTCACTCTCCCTCTCTCGCTGTCTCTCTCTCCGGTTTATTCTCCCCAGCCCTCCTTTCACTCTCTTTCTCCCGCAATCAATCCTCCTTCAGAGACAGATAAGAACCGGAAAACAAAGGAGTCGACGAAGGAAGAAGAAGATGGCGCTCACGACTCGACTTTTACCCTTTTCCTCCCGTAGCCCTTAAAAATCTCCTTTCACCCCCCCCCCTCTCTCTCTCTCTATTCCTTTCTCCTTTTATAGGGCACTTCCGCGACAGCATGGGATTCCCTTCTTTTTTAGCTCTCCTACTCGGATCGTGACAGTGACATTCATTTCGATTGGTTTAACTACGCGGGATTTTCGGGAACGGATTCCAAGGGGAGGGGGAGGGAAGGAAAGAGGAGGGGAGCGATAAATAGAACAGAGGACAAAGGAAGAGAGGAGGGGGGAGGAGAGAAGAGAAGGAATAGAAGAAAGAGGAAAGGGTGGAGAGAAAGAGGAATAGAAGAGGAGGGAGGAGAATAGGAGGAAGAGGGAATAGGAGACAGACAGACAAACGACTTTATTAGGGCGAAATTGAGACTATCTAGGAGAGAGGGGGAGAGTAAGGAGAGGAGTGGAAGGAATTGGAAAGAGGGGGAGGGAGGAGGATGGGGGGAAGAGGATAGGATGAATAATAGAGGAGTATGAATTGGAGAGAGAGTAGGATGAGGGGGATAGAATGAGGAGAGAGGAGAAGGGGAAGAAGAGAGAGAGGGGGGAGTGAGAATAGGAGAGAGGTAGGGGAGGGGGGAGGAGAAAAGAGGTGAAGGAGAGGATGGAGAGAAGAGATGGAAAGAGGAGAGAGAGACAGACTGGCAGACAGACAAACGACTTTATTTAGTAGGGCGAAATTGAGACTACATAGTCACTTCGTACATTTAACCCTACGTTATGAATTACAAATGACAAAAATAGTAACATAGGGAGAGGGAGAATAGTAGAGAGAATAAGGACAGGGAAGGGAGGAAAGAAAGAGGAATAGGATAGGAGGGGAGAGTAGGGAGGAAAGGAGAAAGTGAAGGAATTGGAGATAGAGGCAGGGGCGGTTCCAGAAACTTCTCAAGGGGGGGGGGGGGGGGGCGATCGTCCCTCCACCTATCTAATCCGCCCCTGCCAACTGCCCTATATTTTGAATATCCCTACCCCTATCAGAATCCTTCTTTCCCTTGCTATACAGACCTAATCTGCAGCGTATAATTGATGATTTTTGCGCGGAAATAATTTCAGAAAGCTCCCAGTGGAGTGCAATGGGGTTATCCAAGGAGGGGGCGATCGCCTCCCCCCCCCTTGGATCCGCCCCTGGATAGAGGGGGATGGAGGAGATAATGAAGGAGAGGGAGAAGGTGAAAGGGAGAGGAGGGGGGGGGAAGAAAGAGGGGAAGAGAAGATGATGGGGAGGGGAGAGAGTGGAAGGAGGAAGAGGGAATTAGATAGAGAAACGGAAGAGGATAGAGGAGAGGAAGGATTGCATGAGCGGTGAAGGTGAAGACACGAGCAAAAGGGATGGTGACTGCTACTATAGGGGGAGGGAATGTCTGCCCCCTGGGTGTAGTTATAAGGAGGTCTACAAGGGACCTCGAAAAAGACACGTTCCCGCCCACCCGATGGGAAACGGGCGGCATAAGGGGGGGCGGAGGGAGGTTTGAGGTGTGGAGAGGGAGGACCTTGGTTCTCCCCGGAAGCCATCCATGTCATCCCGGTTTGAGAACCTCTGACTAGGCAGTCGCCACCTGATGCGGTCTTCTTCTACTTGCTCAGGGGGGAATGAAGGGTTGAAGGTAGGAGATAGACTGGGAGGGGGGTCTAGGAGGGGGTGGGTGGGAGGAGGTTGGGTTGGTGGGAGGAATCGAAGGGGTCGTTCGGGCGATATAAGAGCTCTCAAGATCTCTTTGTCGGTAGGGCTTCCGCGATGTTGCCAAGTGTCCTTCCTTTCCACGGGAAAAAAGAGAGAGAGGTGACTTAAAATGCTGCAGAGGAGGGTTTGGAGATGTAAAAGATTGTGTATGGCGTGCCTTGTTTTTTTATTTCGTCTGTCTTTTTATTCCATTAAGTGCTCGCAGATATGTCGCTCCTTTACTTACATGTAAACAAGACAGCGAGACGAGGAAACGGTTAGTCTGATGTACATTGCGCGTTGAAATGGCTTCGGAGGTTGGGATGGGAGGGAGGATATTTCGAGAAACTTAAGTAAACGCATTAAGGAAAGGAAAAAACTGCCCTTTGAGTAACTTTGAAATTTTTTTTATGTGCTAGCATTCAGTAAATAATGTCTCGCTAAATATCGTTGCGGGACATTGTAAAGCTACTTTTTTCAGGTAAGGTAGCAGACTTTGTAAACCCCAAATAAGCACAAATATTCAATAAAAACCCCTAAATAATATTGATAAACTTACAAAAACATTTAAATACCGAGGTATATTTGCGTATTGCTGCCGAATTTTAGCCCGAAGAATGCCTTATCATTATTTATAAATACCGTAATAATATAGAAAGAATTAGGAGGAATTGATTTAATATCGTAAAGGAAACGTTCCAAGCTAAGTTGGAGTTGCAAGGATGTGCCTTACGGCGTTAGGACCGTGCGATCAGTCAAATGTTAGTTAGGTCACGAGGCAACAGACAGACGAACCAACCGATTTGTGTTCTCATAAAAGGGGCCCTTCCATCACTGATCGTTTGCGAGAAATCTGATGATGAGCAACGGCGGAAAACTTCAAAGAAACCCCTGTACATTTTGGTAGTGAACTCCGATAAATTCAGTATTTTCATAAACGAGCTATGTTATATCGCAATGATTGCTCGTTTTGGTATTGATTGATTGCGAAATAACGGCGATTTTCAACCGGAGGCTGATAACATGGTAATCGGAACGGCTGAGGAAGTTAGCTAATGTGCCGAGGCATAACGCCTTGACTTTTTACTCTATCAGTTAGTTTATATATATATATATATATGTATGTATGTATGTATGTATATATATATGTATATATATATATATATATATATATATATGTGTATGTATATATCTATTTTTATATATTATATATATATATATATATAAACCGGTAGAGTAAAAATGCATATTTGAATGAATATATTCATTCAAATATGCATTGAATTTAAGTAGTTCTACTTTATTTTAATTTGAATATATACTTTAAACCTCGAGTGAGTATTTTTAAAGTTAGCTAGTTTGGAAGCATTTACAAAGTTCCAGATACGAAAGCATTCCTCGCGCTACCAGGTTATAACCAGATTCTTTGTCTAATCCTCAACAATTTCACAAATTTTCCTCCCTGCAGATTAAAACTTGCGCCCAACAAAATGCGTTTTACCGCACGTCCGATACGTAATTCCGAGAAGTGAGAGAGAGAGAGTCCGTCCGTTCGCGTATTCGGAGAACGCTATCGTACGTTATCTCGAAGCTTTTTTTCGTTTCGGAGAATCGGTCGATCGTCTTTCGAGAGGACACCGGAAGCGGATCTCTCCGTCATGAGAGTGTCGCTCGTTCGTCAAAAAAGAAAAAAGAACTCGTGTCGTGACCAAGAGAATACCGCTGTCGCCGTTCGATCATATATGGTATAAGCGCCGACCATTCTGAAATACAAATCACGCGGCCTCGCAATTCGTCCGTGGCTCGAAATGTAAAAAGAAACGAAGATCGTCGTGGTATCGAACCGACAGATACTATCGAAACAGGTGTCACATCGATATATATTTCTCGATTCTGCGAAAATGGGATCGTGTTTGGCAGTACTTTTTTCTTCCCGAACGCACCGGAACGCCGTTCCGGAAACTTTATTGCAATAAAATACTAATTTGCATAAACTAAAACAAATCAAACGAAGTCATGTGCAATGTAATAACGTTTTACTCATATTGTACAATCTCACAGTTTTTCCAACAATCACCTCTATCGCGTTCCGGAATCTTTTTTGATAAAGAAAAAAGCAATGGTGTTTGGTATGTGTAGTCGAAGCTTTTCAACTTTATCCAATCCTATAGTAAGAGGTAGAAGCACACTTTGATAAAAATTTTCAGAGTATAGTTTTGCATCTGCCATTTTCGGAGGGGACAACTCACACCGTTGCGTTGGAACAAACATAGATCCTCACTAAATATTCCCGTCCTTGAAAAACTGCAATCCTCTAGCTTCGGTAGTTTGGTTACGATAGCATTTCTCGATATTTTATATTCCGAATAGCGGAAAATCTATGGACTATTACTTGGAAAATCCAATCGGTGGAAAATTCTGAAATTGATAAAGAGCTGTCAAAAATTCGAAAATAATAATTCCAATTTTATATGACTTAAAACAATGAAGTTTATTGTTCACAGGCAGACGGAGTGATCGCATTAGCACGCGTGTGATTTCTAAGAAAACGTGCTGAAAATGTACTGTCAGGCTTCCATTAGTCGAAATGGCTTAAAGTCGAATAAGACGAGTAAAACTATCGATCCATCGAAAATTCTGCTCATTAAAACAAGGCTTAAACGCAACTCTTGCATGAGTAAACCTCCTTCGATTACATTCTGGAAAAAAAGGTTATAAAAATCGATATACAGCGTAGAGTCCGATATTCCAGTCTCAGAGAAAGATTAAGATATCCATTTCATAGACAATTCGAATCGTAGACTCCCGAATCGTAGTGGTGCGACTTCAATATTGCAACGCGATCATAACTGAAATAGATCTAGAAACACAAAACAAGAAATTTGTATGCGTATCTCATTAAATACCGATTACACTATATTATTCGCTCTGTACGACAGTGTTGGCCGAAGTACGGCACACGTGCCACTTGTGGCATGCCAAGCATTTTCTTATGGCACGGCACAAAATTAGTGAAGTTCATTTATGTGAAAAAACTTTTTCAGCGATGAACCTCATAAAAATCAAAAGCCTAATCGACTTTGAAACATCCTAAGTTTAGAAAATTCTATAAATTTGCAGCCACAAATTCAATTGTTGATTAAAATGAAATAATCCAAGGGCCAGTCGATAAATTAACTACAATTTGAAATATTTTTGTGATACAAAACAGAGTTGGCATTACAATAAATATGATTTGTTATTTGCGAGACATGCCATTCTTAATGAAGTATTTTGTCCCTTTTTATTATCATGGAACTATAATAAATTTGTTGCTCCACATTTACTCGTGGCACGCCGATATCTTTCCTATTTTAGAATGGCACTAAGCAAGAAAATTTTGGTCACTATTGCTCTACGAATTTATTATCTCGAAGTATTTTTTTTTATCAAATTATTTTTCTGACTCAACTTTTCAGGAACAGGCGGAAAAAATGCCTTAGTCACAGTAAACGAAAATGACGGTTTTATTGGTCCGTGGAATCATGGTCCAACTATATATATCTTATCATTCCTCCCCGCCCCCGTTAAATAACTCAATTATCGCAACAGAAAAAATTAATCGACGGTCAAAGTAACAGCTGCAGCCTTATAATGAATTTTTATAAAAAGATATTCAGAACAAACAACACAACGTGAGAATTGTTCTAATCAACGATCGGTATATTATTACCGCTGATGACGGCCGCTTTGCAGACGAAATTCGTTTAATTATCTTCTCCGTGGCTGCAGGATTCGCTCAATAATCTCGATTTGCGCCGCATTCCTTATTTGAGAAAGTACACCCAGTAACTTGTTCTGATTCTCTTTTTCCCGTCTGCGCAGCTTCAACCGGGGACAAACACGTTTTAAGCTTCCTTCCGGGACATTTCCGCGGACCCAGATACTAGGAAGACAATATCTCGCAATCCGGCCAACAGATGTTCGATTTGATGCCGAGCTGGCAACTTCCCACGACAGCTAGGCCAAACAACTTGGAGGTTTCTAAGGGTAACTGCCTAGGTTGTTTTGTTTATTTTTGGGAATCCAAGAAGGAGAAGAGGCATTTATAATTGGCATTAGCCGTAACATTCGTCGGTTGTCATGAGAAACGCCGCCGATTAAATGCGCATCTGCGAAAGCCATCCGAAATTCATCCTGTAACTATTTTTCCCTGTTCTATCTATTTATCATATATTTGTGTATGTAAGTATACAAATATAGCAACACCCAAGAAACGCCGATAAGAAAGTGACAATGTTCTAACTGTCTCAAATGCCAAAAGCGTATCAACTTAGCTTACAATCTGCCGCTTATAATGTGAATGAAGGAGCTTAGAGATATAGCGATAATAGCCTATCAGGCATAGATTACTGCACATCGAAAAACGAAATAAATTGTTTTTATCGCAACGGAGATTTCTAATCAGAAAGAAACTTTGCGGAATTCTGCAGGGATGGCGTCGAGAAACGTGAGAAATTTGGCACTTGCTACTTTTTGTAAAGCTTGCCATTTTCTTTGTTCAATCAAACCAATTCGTGCTTACCTGTTGTTATGCGATAACGAAGTACAATAATTTTAATTCAGATTGTGCTGCCTCTACTCGTTTTTCCACGAAAGTAACTGGACTTCACGGTTTTACTATATCCTGAACATCACGGATTACATACATCCCTCGAATTACCCGTTTTCGCTTTACACGATTTCGGTTCGGCACGGTTTTTACTTTAGAACACTACCTCTAATGGCACCGCAATCAATTTCATTATAGCAAGGTTTCGGAACGGCTGTCAAGCATTTAAAAAACAACAAAATGTTTCAATGTAACTTTTATGTCCTAAAAAAGAAAACAGAAAGCAACGGGGAGTGAAATACAGTAAAATCTCGTTACAACGAGTACTGCTAAAACGAAAATTTCACTATAACGGAAAAAAATTTAAGTCCCGGTCAACTTCCCTTTGTATTAGTGCTTTTTAAATCTCGTTAGAACGAAATTACTTGTTACGAAAAATTCAGTACAACGAAACCTTTTTGAAATCATCTGTGCATAAAATGTTTTTTCCTGCCCATTCTCTCTTCTTGGATAATTCTTATCTTTCTAACGATCCTTTTCCTATGGTCTCAAACTTTGCCCCACACAAACATCCTCTCCACCAGTAATATAGCTAACTTCTTGTACGTTGAGCTGTAAAACGGAATTCAAATGTAACCACATGTATTCCTATGGGGAAATCAATCCTACCTTACACGGATTCGATCAACGCCGTCTATTCCAGGAACGCATGTACCGTACAAAGCGAGGGATGGGTGTACCTAGCCCTTTGCAACTTTCCGGAAAGATGTCGACATCAGGATCTTATTTTGAATCCATTTTCATGGCTGAGGTCTTCCTTGCGGACAACACTCAACATGACCAAGCTCTTCCTCTATCTTGAAAAGAAAAGATTTATGCAGCCCCGTAACTAGATATTTTAGCTCCCGGGGCAAACTACTAAATATGCACCCTCCCCCCTTCCATAAATTATTTTCTCTAATTTATTTAGTTATAATTTGAATTTTTTGCGCCCCTTTCTTAGTTGCGCCCGGGACAGGGGCCCCGCTTGCCCCTCCCTATTTACGGCACTGCATTTATGTCACAAATGCCAATTCGTCCACCCAAGTGGTCACTCCTGAAAAATGATTGCTCACTACATTTCACCTTGGATCCCACTCCGAATGAATTATCGAAATATGAAATTATCGAACGTAGTGTGCCGAAGTACGACATCTGCAGGCAGTCTATAAATATCTATAAAGTCTTTGTATGCATGTATGTATATATGTATGTATATATGTATGTATATATGTATGTATGTTTTTTATAACACAGCAACTACAGCACGTAGAAACAAGAGGAAAGTCATTTTAATCGGAATAAAGAGTTAAATGGTGTAGTCAATACCGATTTGATTAACCTTTCTAATTTTTAAAAATATTTTCTTTTTTCATTTTCACCATTTGAATAACATAGAGATGAGTGCATCGTATTTTTCATTTGAATTTTAAAACTACTTAGATACGTGGTACGAACCTGAGATTTGGATGGTTCTATGCAGAAAAGAAGTTTCTTTTTATTGAAGACAGAATCGGAATCCTGATCGAATGGCGTAAAAATGCGTTTAGAATCGGAAAAATACGTGATTTTATCAGTGTTATGATAATGCCAATTATAAGTTACCATAACAACTCCCAATCTCGCCGAAGTTGAGAGTTCAATGCATTTATATTTGAAAAATTTTAACGTAATATCGTTTTTCAGTTTCTATGTGCGATTTTGCTTTGTTTACATGGAAACCAAATGTTTGTTAATTTTAATTGAAATATTACTATTAAATGGTTTTTAATGATATTTTCGTGTGACGTAGAGTACTCCAAGGCAAGCTGTTTCTAAAACTACGTAAGTAACTAAAATAATTAGATGTAGATTTTCCACAAATTGTGATTGGATAAATCGTTTCATTGTTTCCAAAGTATTGTTGATAGTATAGTATGCTATAATCACTAGTCAGGGATAGCTTTACCGTATAGAGAAGGTAGGCAATCGCCTAGGGTGCCATTTGGCACCTCTTTTACATTGTAAATTACATTTTTATTTTCTTTGTTATATGATAACACAAAACAAATGCAAATTTAATTTACATTTACAATCAGAATATAACAACGTTATTTTAGATGAATTTTTCAAAAGTGTCGTTTACGAAGTTGGTCGTTTAAATCCTCTTGCCTTGGGCGTCAAAGTACTTTGAGCCGGTCCTGTCTACCATTCTTCTTGTCAGTTCTTTATTCTAAAAAACATAAGATTCCGGAACGCATAGATTTTTGCCGACGAAAAGGTGGATATTATAAAAGTCAGACCATGAACGTCATTTCGTAAATGGTGGTTTGAATTTCACATGTGAAATGCACGTCGTTCTAGCAATGAATATTTTGAATTTGAAGCGTTTTATACATTTTTACTCTTACAACTTTCTTGATTTTATATTTTGCGCGAAAACAACTTCCGGGACTGCGTTCAGGTGCGTTCCGGCAGAAATAAAAAGCACCGTTCCTCGTTTTATTTGGTGTTAGGGGGAAAATACGATTACGTCCGTATACGTAAGGACGTACTTGCCAGTAAGGAAAGTGAGACGTATGAGAAAAAGGGCGACTCTTTTGAGGAAAATGAAGGAAATCCATGGTCGCTCGCAACGTAAACATTGTCTCGGAAGGAGATATCGCTTCGTTTCTCTCTTCCTTATTTTTTATCGCGTTTCGAGGAATCGCGAAGTGGCAAAGACCTCTCAACCCCGGCTCGACCTTGTATCGACGATTGAAATTGGGATGTTATCTCTGTTTCTTCTGACGGACTTGTAGAAAGTCTAGAGGTCTCTTTCTCTCAACCGTACCTAAACTCTTGTTAAACGAAAATTCTGTTCCACACAACTCAACGTCCTCCATGTTGGGAGGGGGGGGGGGGGGGGGAAATGGCGAAAACGAGGCTTATCTTACGTTTTGAGATTGACCATTCCCGATATTCTTTCGAAAATGGCTGTCTGGGGGAGTTAATCACTTATGCAAACTTGGTGCTTTTAAAATTGTAACGAAATCTGGCATCAGGAATACATTTTGGCGTTCATACTTTCCGCTAATTGCATCTTAAGAGCATAACCGAATTCTGAAATGGAATGACGAAAGATGTAATTAATGAGTTGTGATATCACTTTCATTTGTATATTAATGAATACCTAGTAGACAACGACCTTCAGAACGAAACAGAAATTTTGTATTAAATTATTGTTCTAAAGAACTTTAGACAGCCATATTAAACATCGGTTGAAAGTCTAAATATGGATTTAAAATCAACTATAACTACTATTTATCATGAGTATGTCTTTTGAAGCTATGCATCCAAAATAAAATTTTCTTTCGAATACTAATTCCACGCGTAAAAATGTCGGTTCACTTTTAACAATCACGTTATCGTCGACGCCAACCAAAATTAAGAATAAAAATTACCGATAATAGAGATATCGATAAAAGGTCTATCTCTCGAATCGATATCTCGTTTATAGTTCATTGATAACGAATCGCTTCGATTGGCTGGAGTCTATCGTCGTCCCAAGAGTTGCTAGGAAGCTGAGAGAAATTCTCCTTCGGATGGCGATCTACTATTTATCCACAAAAAAATTGCAAAAAAATATCAAAGGGTCGTCTACGTCTTCTTAACCATTCACGACTTTGCACCGAGATATCTCTTCTCTTTCTCTCTTTTTCCTCTTGGAGATCGCACCCTCCGGAACAATCGAAAAGCACGCCGCAAGGCGCAAAACCGCAAAACAAACAAAACTTTTCCTTTCGAGGGAGTCGACAAAACATCTGAAGAGCGAAATCTTTAAGCGCCGGCACCATTGGTTTTTACCACTTTTTTAAATATATATTTCCGCCAATAACTTTATATTTTTCCTTATGTTAGTTTAAATTTACATTAAATCTACCGGAGAAAATGTAAGAGGCATTCCATCTCTCTGATACAATAAGCTGATTAGCATTGAAAGATGGATTTTTAAAAAATTTAAAAATGTGTTCTAAAATGTAAATGTTCGTCGGTTAGAGGCTCCCCCATTCATTTTGTTAGTCATAGCGTGCGATTTTCTTAAAAACAACCAGCCCAATAATTACGTATGAACTTTTACACTTAACTTGGACCCCGTTCCAAGTGTCAAGACCGCGTCAAATGAGACAGTTTTCCCGCCATCGATGACAAAACTGCGGATTTATCAATCTCCTATCCTCGTTGTGTCGTCACCGCGCGCAGCGTGGAGTTGTTGACAGTGTGTAGACTGTATATTTGTGCATCGACACGTTGACAGGAATTAAATTGTGTCGAATATCTCCGATGAAAATGAGTTAAGATGAAGAGGTCTGCATTTGGTGAGACTTCTTCTGAAGGATATCTAAGAATTAATACTTCGTAAAATTTTTCGAATTATATTAATGGAATATGTACATGTAATAAGCATTACTTCTTTTGACAAGGCACAGTTACAATGCTTCCGACGAGCTTCCGAATCTGTAGAGTTTCTCGAGAATCACAATTGTTTGACAGTGAGTACTGATTTCCAACCTAATATGATAATCCTATAGAGGGATTTAAGGAACTTTTCATATATATATATATATATAACAAGGTTTCCACAGTTAATCATTCTGCAATATCCTTTTAATCGCATAGAATATTTTGACAAATTAATCTCGATTACATTTTATATCGTGCACGATTGATTGAAATTCCTTCGACAATCAGGAATGGCCAGGAATCATTTTGGTAAGATGTATTCCAAGAAAATGATCCATTTGCGGAAATTATTGAAGTTTTCGCGAACTCGTCATGGAACAGTAACTTTTTGTGGAACATTCATATTACGCATAAAAATAAATGAATTAAAGAGCGGTTTACGAGATGATCCTGTTAAAATGGAAGGAAAAAGTGTCGGCTGACATCAGGATTGGAATGCTAGCCTGTCATTTATTGATAGGCCAATTGCCAAGAAATATGTTGTTAAAGTACTAATGCTTTCGAGCGATAAAGAAATTCCACAGTCCAACAAGTGACGGACACGTGCGCGTAGATGAATACTCATTATGGCGATTCGTAAAATTGACTATCACAAATGTTAATAAAACTTCGCGGCGACTAAGGAAAATGGAAGTATAATTAATAAGCACAACTGGACTAGATAATGGGTGGATTGATTACAAATAAGTAAAAACTTTATACTTGTATTTTTTGAGGCAACGCGAATGGGCGAATGAAGTTAAGGTAATTACTACCTTTTTTTTAATGCTTACGGAAATATCAATAAGAGAATACTTGTTTTTCCGGTAAATACTGGCAAGGGAATGTAATATGTTATTCGCTCGAATATCAGCAAATGCTTTCACTGATTAGTAATTACTTTTAATAACAAGTAATAACAAGTAATTAACGTCACTCCACCCAACGGTTTTTTTTAAAAACTCATTTAATTGGATACTAAGTATATAGTTGTGCATAAGCATTGAACGCGTCTTAACGGTTCTTAAGATCTTAACATAGACGAACCTTACCGGAGAAATGAACCGAGATATTTAAAAAAGGAATATTGCTTTCGCGGCAAAATGGGAGACGTGCGAGGTTGACACGGCGTAGTTTTCTCTGAAAGAAAAAAGGCAGGGAATGAGTTATTCAAGTTCCGTAAACTTAAACTTTGTACAAAAGAGGCGGTATTCTTTTTTAATGTGTATCTACAATAAAAAATATCCAGTGGTCTAAAAGTTCTCGAACAAATTGACCGCCGAATAAGAAAATAACTATGCATAGAAGAGACACGTGTTCTGTAATATAATTTTTTGTTGCTCTACCAAATTAAACCAATAAATAATTAAAATAACCATGCCACGCATATTTATTTTTTATCAGAGGTGCAATTTTTTCGAAGAATTTTGTATGACCCTGTGCATTTCGCGATAGGTTTCTTAGCGCGCAACATACGAACTCACACACCGTCAAATTGTCCATGGCAAAACGGCCCCCCCTCCGAAACGACCACGCTTCTAAAGCGCCATTTTGATCAGGAACAATATTGTTTCCAATTAACATGAAACCCCTCTTAAAGATGTTAACCTCACAAAGCGGCCATATTTTCACCAATGTTTAGGCGGGCGCCTAAAAAGGTGTTTTATCTTGTCGCTGGTCGGGTGCGACATGCGATAAAAATCGCGCGACAAGATCGCACGCAACACGACTCGATTATTGGACGGAGAGATGGAAATCATCTTCTCACCCAATAACCACCACCTTATACCAACACAACAAAAATACAAACCTTTTTCTGGAACCCAATGAAAAAATATATACATATATTATTTATATATCGGAGGAGAGAAAGGATTTATAAGAAAATTGTGGGAGGGGGGAAGGGCAGATGTCGCGGCGATCGAATGTCCTATCTCTACCCTCTCTCCCGAGTATTTATTTTTTTACTTAAAAAATGTGAAAGGAGAGAGGAGGGGAGAGAGATAGAAAGGGTGTTCGAGAGAGAGAGAAAAAACTCGTCCCCCGCCCACACACCCATTCAGACAACACCCTCCTCCATTGGCATGGCAACAACAAGAGGGTAGGCCCGTAGGAGGTGGAGAGGGAGGGAGGGGGAGGGGTGGTGGTAGTGGAAAAGAAGGAAGGAGGGGGCAGAAGGAGACTTGTGGGTATTCCGGAGTGCCCCCTTCTTTCTAGAGGTCGGGTGCCGAAGTCCGAGAGAATGCGGGTTGCGCATCTGCAGCTGATGGAGTCGGAAGAGAGTGGGAGAGAGAGAGAGGGAAAGAGGGAGAGCGAGCGATGGAGGAAATAAGTGGGAGTGGGAGGAAGGGGAGAAATACGAAGCGGGGAAGGAGATTTATGTGAAATGGAGGAAGGATTTGGAGGAGGCCAGGCTGTGAGGAATGGTCGATGAGAGACGGGTGTTTTCTTCGAAAGAAATCTGTATGTATTATAAAAGCCCTGCTGAGGATCGGGATTTTTTAAATTCAATTTTTGGGCCCCGTGGACCTCGGTAATAAATAAAATCATCTTTGTTCGCTATTGTATTCTATGTATTTTTTAAAGAATAACACATGAGTAAATAAAACCATTTTTTTAAAAGTTAATTAGGACAAATCGTGGGCGTACAAGGAAAATGTACAAGTCTTCAAAACCTGATTTTGAGTAAATTGAATTTTAGTGGATTTTCACTCTCATAAAAAATACTCAAATGGACTTGCAGAAAAATATGAGCATCGTAGTAGTGTACTGGAAGTACATAGATAGAATTTTATTGGGTTCTCGCAGTAGCTGGATCGCTCAATTTCGGAAATAGTGGCATAAATAACTCAATTTAGCCAAAACTTGGACTTAAAATTAGTGGATTTTCATCGTACGGCCACGAAATTATGATTGTGTACAATAATCAAACAAATGCAAAATTAAGAAAATTCTTGGGAGAAATTTATAAAATGAAATTGTAGCTATAGTTAGAGAGGAACTGTTGAGGATTTTTTTCGTCGAAAAATTATCTATTATTATATCATTACAGTCTAACGTTTGAACTTCTTCGCTTTCCATACACAGTAATGATAGCGCTGACGATTTTGGCCGTAATAAAGTATTTTGTAAGTAGTTCTTGATTCACTTGAGCGTAGAAAAAGTGCGTTCACCACTCGCGAAGTGTTATTAAACAAAAGTTTACAAAATATAGACTTGAAATGATTGTTTTTTGCTCTTTTGGAGCCCCTTGGGCTGTCAGTTTTCTGTTTTATCTTAAATCGGGCCCCTGTCGACAGCGGACCCTTTTTGGCCTAAGCGGTAAAACGGCCCTTCCGAGGATAGTATACGCCTGTTAGTTTATCGACGGGAAGACGGAAATAAAAAAAATTGGGCAAGAGATTAAACTTAAAAAAAAAAAGACCCATCGGACGGAAAGGATTTCATTTTTAATAAAAAAAAATGGGGGACCGATTGGAGTTATTCATGTCCTTAAACTTCCCTTAGGGTCTCTATCGGCTAGGAAAGCCATTCAAGTCTATCCGATCGTGATAAGGATCCGTTGGGATCCTATCAGCTCGCATCGGAGCTGGTTTCTAACACTTTCTAACGTCGGAGATAGGGGCTGTAAAGGGAGGAAGCGGGAGGTAATTGGCGTTAGACTGGGGAAGGAGAGGGGAGGGGAGGAAGAGAAGGAGGATAGGGGAGGGGGAGATGGGTGGGGGGAGGAGGAGGGGAGTGAGAAGAGGGGAAAGAGAGTGGGCTGTGAGTATAGAGTTAAAGATAAAGCAGGGGCGTTCATGTGAAGAGGTGCTCAGTCCCCCTGAGGGACAAGTGCTCAGGGGAGAGGTTTAGGAGGCGTGAAGGATCGGGGAAGAGATGGGGGGGGGGGGGGGGGATAGAGAAAAAAGAAGGGAAATTAGGTGGCTTTAATGGTATTGGCATTTGAAACGATGGGGTGAAGAAGAAGCCCCGTGAATAAATTGAGATATATGTATTGTGGTTTCCGGACGCTCTCGCGTCACGCACTCGAAGTGAATAATAATTTTAAAATGAAAACTCTCTCGCTTCACTCGGCACGTCGGAGGGTTCTTTTTTGAAAATGCGTGCGCGACGATTTACGATGGAGCTAGTTGAGGAGATTTATCGAAGTCGCAGCCTTATATTTGTGTGTGGCTTTATTTTTTTATAAATTTATTGGACCCCTTTAACCTTTACAGAACGAAGTTTGTTTGGAGGAAATTTTCAAGGAAGTGGCCATAATCGCGGTCATATAAAATAATTAATGGAATTACGGTGGATTTTTCGTAATTACCGCGACAGCAGCTAAATTGTTTTAGTTCTAGATAATATATTTTTCGCCTAATTGTTTAGGAAACCACATGATTAAATGGGCGGTTTCACTTTTGTGAGTTAATTAAGACATTAATTTACAGAGCATGCACGAAAAATATTTTAAATATGTACTTCCCACTCTTAAATATATAAGTAACAATGTTTTTTTTAAATATCGTTGATTTAATTCAAACCCATAGACCGCTTTAAAAAAATATCACTCAAATCGTTACAAAAATGCAATTCGCGCAATATTTCAGCAGTTTAAAAAATAAAATAAAATAAAAACCGATACCGAAAGCATTCCAAAAACTGCACCGTGGTAACACGTGCGAGCTTGCAAGGGAAACGGCAAAACATTTATCACTCTCCGCTTACTGAATCCGTTTACCTATTTGCTCGCATAATTAACTCTTAAAAGGAACTTGACGTTTTTATCGCGCAAAAAGGAAATTAAAACTCGAACACGCGAGTGAGACGCGAGTGCAATAATAGTATATATCTCAAAAAAAAACGTCTAGAAAGGAATTTATTTTTTTGTTGATCGTCGGAAGGGCTCGTAATATGGACCCACGTGACGAAAGGACCCACGGAAGGGGAAGGGGAGTGTTTCCGAAAGAAGGTTTGAGAAGGGGGTGTTTTCGATCGTTGTTTGGGTGAGAGTCCCTCATCTAAAGGAATGTGTTGGGCGGTGTTTTTCAGGATGAGGGGGAAATGTCGGGTGTTTGGAGTAAATGTGTGTGGGGTATAGAGGGAGGGGGGGGGGTTAGAGAAGGGGTCAAAAATGGGGGTCGTAATGGCTGTGGGGTAAACTGGATGGGAGTGGGTTGTAGGTGAAGGCTTTTTCATCCCTCATCTTTTCCAAGAGGTCGATTTGAGACAGTTGAGGGGAAGAGGGAGGGTAGGGGGAGGAAGGGAGTCGGGAGGAAGGAAGGTCGGAGGGTGAGGGAGGGGGTGGGAGAGAGAGGGATAGGGAAGGTTAGGGAAGGAGAGGGGGAGAGTGAGACAGACAGACAAACGACTTTATTAAGGGCGAAATTGAGACAATATAATCCCTTATTACATTTAACCCTACGTCAACAGGTACAAAGGAGAATAGAAAATACAATAATAAACATTATATATGTACACATGCACACAATTTCGTAAAAAAGAACCAGAGGGAGACAGGGAGGGAGAGGGGGAGGGAGAGGGAAGGAGAGAGAGGGAAGGAGAGAGAGGGAAGGTGAGGGTTGGGGAGGTTAAGGGCAGAGAAGGGAGGAAGAGAGATCTTATTTTTTTAGGGTAAATTGTGTCGGAGATATCGGGGGGTGGAGTCGGAAATAAGAACGAATAGACCACGAAAGGAGTTGAGGGAGAGTTCGTAAGGAGAAGAGGGAGAATGCAACGCCAGAGGAGAACGATTTGTCCGTGACTAGAAAATTATCCCGTGGTCTCGTTTCCGAAGTTAACCGTTTTACGAGGACATGCTCGTGCGTAATATTTCACCTGAGTGTCGGTTTAACATCGCGCCGCAATTGATTGCAGGAGAACTATTAGCATTCGAAGTTCGAAGGGATGATGGCTTTTAAAAGCCTGCCGCTCTTTGCGCAACGGATGACCCAACAAGGAAACGGGATGTTGAGTTAATGTGTTGCTGTTATTACGTGAATGGCACCGCAAATTGATCGTGATTTCGATTTATTGATTACATAAATCGGTTGATATTTTCTCCGTTCAGTGAGAGCGCACGATTCGCATTTTTTTTATTTGTTAATATTTATCCCTTCTTACATAAAGACCGAAGGAGACGGTTTAAAGATCGAAGTTGATCATAAGAAAATTGAAGGTAGGATAAAATCCTCCACGATGAATCCTTACTGTAAACAAAAAATTAATCATTAACGTAATATTAATATGTTAACTTTAAGACGGCTTTGTCAACCTTGGCTTCTTTGAAGGCATTATTTGGAAGATCTACCCTTAAAGATTTCGAGGTGAGACGGTTTAAAATTGGTTTAATTTGATAACACCCGTTACAAATGTTGCCATCATTCAGATATGTGGCAGATACTCTTCTACGTGCCACCACAGTTGCATAGGAAAATTACCAAATTGATAGAGATGATATGGAGCTTATGGCTCTTTTACGGTATGGAGTATAATTTTATACTTGGAAGCAGGGCCGTTCCTAGGGCATGACGATTCGGGGCCCCGCGATTTCAGAGGCCCCGCGCTTCTATATTACTGCAAGGAAAGTCTAAACTTAATTTGGCTGTTAATGACAAGGGGGCCCCGCATAGGTCAATTTGCCCTGGGCCCCGCACCTCTGTTGGGACGGCCCTGCCTGGTAGCTAAGCTAAAAAGGAATAAGAATATTTTTCAAATGGCAAAAAGTGTAGTTATTGTAAACGTTTTCTCGCCAAGTGACCGGCATTACAGTTAGGAAATATACCAATCGAAAAAATTTTGCGGTGGTATTCATTTTTAATACAGAAAGTATAAACGTAGGATGCGAGAATTTTTTATATGAAAGCCCTGATTTTTTTCGTCTGCAAGATATTAAACTATGCATGGGATATCATTACTTGCAGAGTAATGTTTTAGCCTTTGAAAGTTATTACGATATGTATGATTCATAAACTATTATGAACTGGAAAATTCGGATAATTAAATAATTTCTAATCGTTTCATGTGTCAGCGACGAGTTAAACTTAATTCGTCGAAGGAAATGGAAAACTCCCGGGACGTTCGGCTACCCAAAAAAAAGAACCTACCCAGGGTTGAAGCCTTCAATGAGGTGATTCAATAAAACCATATAGGCTCACCTTGGACGAGTAATTCAACACACAGTTTGTGAAACCAACACTCCTCTCCCCCGTTCCTCCAACACCCCTCATCTCCCCCAACCAAACCTTCCGTCACGCTATCCTAACTACTTCTCGCATACGAAAATTGTCCCCCCCCCCTCCCCCCACGCACAACACACTCTATGCGAAGCGACACCATCTTCCCCTCTCCCTCCACCATCAAACTCCCTTTTCTCTCCTTCCTCCCCCCCCCTTCATGCACCCTTTTTTCACCCTTTCATCACCCCCCCAGCAAAAAAAAACCCTTTCCCTTCTCCCCACCCTTTCGCCCTTCCTTCCTTATTTTACTTAAAAAGGGGTGTCTAGCTCCTCCCTCCCCCTCCTCTCCCACTTCCAACGCGCCCTCGAGAGTCTTTGGTGCGTCTTCACCACCCTCTAACTCTTCCCTTCCCTCTTTTTTTTCTCGGACACTTTCCCACGGGGCGAAAGGGAGGAGGGAGAGGGGGGAAAGGCAGGGTTGTAGACTGGATAGGTCGGGGGTGTATTTTGGTGGGAGGGCAAAAGAGAGTGGGAGAGAGAGAAGTCGCGAAGGAGCGTCGGAAAGAGCAAGTGGCTGTCGAGGGAGAAGTCTTTTTCCATCCCTCTTCCTCTCTCTCTCTCACTCTCTGCTCTCTCAAAAACTCACCCTTTCCCTCCGGCCAACCCCCTGAGTAAAAGCGGGATTTTTTTTTGCCGCTACTCCTTTTCGCCCCCGGGGGCATATGAGGAGGCGACAGACACATGGAGAGGGGTTGGAGGTCGTTTGATGGCTCCCCGGCCAAGCAAAAAAAAAAGAGGGCCACTCCGGCTTATCCGTTGCCGTCTAGTGTGGCGGGAGAGGAGAGGGTGGAAAAGAACACCCGGGAATCCCCCAGCAGAGACTCGGATGCAAAGTTGTTTACTGCGTGACTAACCTTTGGAAATGAGATGCTGTTGGTCTTCATCGAGTTGAAATATCGCGTTGTGTTCTTTATTTTTTGTGGAAAATGGAAAAAAAACCCTTCCTCCTTCGTCTCCATGGGTTACACGCGGCCGCCCGTGTCTTCCGAATGCCTCGCATTTATTTCGTTTGTTTTATTTACAATAATCTATATTAACTCCTCTAAATCTCTTTGGGTGCATCGATTGGGAGCCCTTGTAAATCGAACCGTAAAAGAAAACGAATACATTAGAAATCATGGTTCGTAGAACTTCATTTTCCCTCTTAGTAATGCGAAGCGTGACAGATATCTTCGTCGAGCCAGTAAAAATTCGAGGTAACGAAAAATCGATATATCGAAAATTCAATTTATCGAAAATTCACTCGATCAAAATTTTACTTTATCGAAAATTCGTCGTATAGAAAAATTGTTCTAGACAATTTCAACTGTGAGTAATTATCGGTAAATTTTCGGCGCGAATCGTTAGTGACTTATTTTTACGATCGAGATTGGGATCGTAACATAAAATTTAAAAGTATGCAAGGTAAACAAAATGAATTTTCTTCTGGCGTATAATATTTAAATATTACAAAAAATTCGGGTGGTTATCATAACAAATAACTTAAGTAAACGAAGTTTTAAAATTATTATCCACCGTGTGTTTAATTGTGTTTTTTTTTAAAACAAAAACTCATTCGATAAAATCCAACGATAGGCACTTAGAACTGGTCCTGTAACCTTCCTTTAAATATCGCGACTTCAATTACAGTGGGAAACAAGTTTTTCAATTCTGAGTGTTTTTTGTTTGTAGACATTGGCTACGATAAAACTTCAGGTGAAATATCCATGTATGTTCGTTGGTTGGTTACGTGTTATACATGTTTGCACCATCCTGAAAGAAATTCTGCGGGCACCCATGCTTTCGCGTTATTTTAGTAACTCCCAATAGTTTGCTTAACCAAATCTTTACATAATTTTAAATGATTCAGCGTCTAGTAACCATCGTAACCATCTAACGTCACTAGCTGGAAACAAGCTATTTATTTCTTTCAACGTAAGACAAACTACACTTTAATAAACGAGTATATGTAATTATTTTTTGTGAGTTTTTTTTTTGGGTAAATATTGTTCGATCCAAGTGCTTTCTATTTATTTTCCAACGTTCCATCCCTTGTTACTCATGGAAATTCTAACTGACGCAAGTGTTTCCGAGAAATTCCCATCGAAACTTTTTAACGAACGGCCATTACCGCTTTAACTTCCCCTTCTATACGGCGTCGTTAATAAAAACATCCGCGTTCGTTTTTCCTTCTCTCTCTCTCTTTTTCTCTTTCGGTTCAACAAACTTCGGATTTTCCAGCCTCGTGGCCAACACGTTACATTTTTTGTTCGCAAAATTTTTTTGCCTTTTCTTCGCTTCATCCGTCAGGTGGCCAAGCTAAAGATTGTTTCCTCTCCCGAGATTGGCGATTTTTTTCCCTCGGTAAATTCTAATTCGAGTAGAGAAAAAATCAGATCGGCAGATTGAATCTCTCCTGTATCAATCGGCGTAACTGGGAGACCAAGGGCCCGCAGCAAAATATTGACCACTGTCCCTCCTCTCTCCTTACCCCCTCGACAAACGAACATGTTAAAACTGAAACCCATTGTAAAAAGTTACACTTATTGATCAATTAACAGGAACTTGTTGAAAAGGTTAGGCTTTTAAATTATTCCGTCCAAAAATAAGGATTAGCTGGTAATCCATTCGTAAATTAGGATATAAAAGAAAATTTTCTTTAAAAAATCTTTATTTTTTCTGTTTTGGGAATAATTCAAGGCCTCCAGGGGCCCCACGGGCCAGTGGCATTTGACCACTCACTCCACCGTATTGTTACGTCATTGCCCGTAACCGCTTTGATGCAAAGCAGCCGTCATTAATAACGATTCACCTGCAGTTGCCTCTAAATTATTAGAATGACCGCTGATGACGGCTGCTTTGTAACTTAAATGTTCATCTGGTCTCCCCAACCATTTTCTAATGACTAATGGAGATGAGAAGATTTGTCAATTTGATTTCAGCAACAAGATCGCATTGATAATTCTTTCTTGAATCGAAAAAAAATAGCTTAATATTTTTCAGTACAGTACTAAGTCCAAAAACCGGAACCGTAGGGCTAGAAGGAGGCCAGTTTCTGGATAATATGTATATAGCCTATTTACGAATTACTAAACAAAGTTCGTGTGCAGTAAGGAAAATAAAATGCTAAACAATTTTGTTTTTCATTACCAAAACTTATTTTTCTTCCGCTTGCGAAGTAAGATACTTATATATAGAAGCAAGGGCTGTGTGATTATAATTTACTTCTCGTCGTCTGTAGTTTAATGACTGGTTAGATAAAGGAACATATTTTTTGCGCTACTATCAAGTAATTTCATTTGTTTCCTGTCATTCTTCTACTCGTTTGAAATGCATTTGGCTTGAATTTCATAAACAGGAATTTTTTCTGTTCTACTTTAAAAATGTCTGGTTTTCGGATAATTCCGGTTTTTAGAGAGCCGGTTTTTTAACTAAGTACTGTATTTTTTAATATTGAAATGGTAAAAATATTGTCGATGTGTTAATAAGATATAAAAACATGTAGACTGAGGCGCAACAAGCTGGATAAAATTAGTAAGTAAGGGGCCCCGAAAAAATGTTTTTATACCTATATAATCTCAGAATATTAAATATCTCATTTTAAAAGCCATGACTGAAATTTTATTTTTTTGCACTGCGATACTTAATTTACTGAAACGGGGAGCTAAATAAAAAGGGGAATAGTCATTAGGTGAGGTTTCAGTATATACTTAGATTGCAGGGCTCACAATAATTTAGCGCCAGGAACCCCATTAGTTTAACGCCAGGGGCCTCAGAATGGCTAAACCCGCCTCTGTATATTTGGCAACATCTCGTGTTTTATTTCGCTATTAAGATTTCTCCTTTTAACATACTAGCTGATGAACTGAGATGAATATGGAATTTGAACACCTTTTATAAATTCAGTTTATATTATTTTTTGTGGTTATGCCGCCAAATATTCGGTTTGAAAGTGGCATCCATGCGCAAATGTACGCTCAAATATTTTAGCTTTCGAAGAAAATTTTAATGGTCCCTATCCGACCGTTTATTTTTCAAAACTCAAATCTAAATAAAAAATAAATGGCATCGTAGATCAAATAAACCCAGCAAATTTCAGTCTTATATCTCTGTTTACTTGCTATTTTAATTTAATTTATTGCATAGATGGACAGACAGACAGAGCGAAAAAATTAGCACGTTTATGAAATAAAACACGCTAAAATTGATCACGCGAGAAAATATAAAATCTATAGCCATAAGCAAAAGGAACACCGATACACACAAGGGGTACATCAACCGTTCGAAAGCAAAAGAAAATCGCTCAATATCGATCGTTCGTGACCCACTGAGATGGCGGAAGTGGAGTGAAGAAACAATGGCCTTAAAAAAATGGACGTTCACCTTGCTCCTGCATACGAAAGCAACCGAGCGTCAGGCACCTAATGGCGATTCTTTTATAACGGAATAAATCCGTCAGGGTCGACAGCGCCCTCGCCACTAAACAAGACAACAACGAAAACAAAACACACACACACATATATAAGAAGAAGGAATTTGTTCCGCGGTTACTTGATTAGTTCGAGGGTAAAAAACAGGGGAGAAAAGGGCGGTCCGAGAACGTAAATATCCACGAATACCATCATCTCTCGTAAAGAGAATGAAGCGCACATACCCTTAAGGGTTAGCGTAGGTCACGGCGGGGTACCAGCACGTGGTGCCTAGCAGCTACGCGTCGGGGGTGCGGGACTAAACAGAAAACATTGTCCACCCTCCCGCTTCCCCATACCCTTTCCTTCTCGCTTCTCCTTCTTCTTCTGTTTCCTAACCTCCTTACACCCTTTGCTGCCCCCCTTCTTCACCCTCTATCCCCCATCCCCCTTAAAAAGAGAACGGCCCAGCAGACGAAGCGAGGAGAGAGAACCGGCGTGTAACTCGAAACCATTTTGCCTCCCCAATTCCTAAGCCCTCCTCCCATTTGTCCTTTACCCTCTTACCCTGTCTATTCCACCCCTCCCTCTAAAACTTTCTCACCCTCCGAGAAGGGAGCTCTTTTTTTTTTTAGGAGAAGGAAGGGGTGTTTGAGGGTGTGAGGGCGAGACCTTCCCTCATCTCCCGTCTAGAGGGCGCACGTACTACAAGTAGACGGTAGCAGCGCCCTCAATGCTCGCGAAGGCGGGACAAAGGCCTTCAACCAGGACAAATGGTACTATTTTTTTTAAATCTCCCTTCCAAGAAGAGTAAGGAAAAAAAATATATATATATATATATTTTTTTTTTTTCCAAGTTTGTCAGCAAATGCAGAAAGCGCGCACTAACGCTTGGATCGCCTTTTTGAAACAACCGGAAATAAAATTTACGCATTTACCCGACTATAAGACGCATTCGAATATAATTCGAATAAAGAAGGTAATTTTGAAGAAAAAATTTCTAATTACCATTATTATAATTTTTTATTTGAATCTTTAAATAATATCATTACAATGTTCAACGCAAACGTGTCATTTGAATCTTACTAGTCATAATTTCTGCAAATATTATTTATTCGATTGAAAAACAAAAACAAAAAACTCGTTTTATAATGCGGTATTTTCATACGGGCTTTTGCTTATTTAATTGTTGTTTCAATTTTTTAGACGAGGTACATACTAGACCGCGGTAAATTGCATGAGTTGAAAGATAAGTATAAAAAAGTGACAGTTCGTAAAAAAAAAGATAGCAGGAATTGTCCTCCCGGAAGAATATTATGAAAACTGTTTTGTTTTTCGCTGTCGTCGCCTTGAAATATATCTTAGCCGCGGAAATGTTTTCGCAAAACAAAAAGCGAGGAAATTTGATTTGTCACTTTTTCGAAAAGGAATTTTAAAGGGATTAGAAAGAAGAAAAACTGCAGGAAAAGCTTATATGCGAGAATTCCAATGATTACCGATTCGTTTCGACGATATTTCAGAGTTGGATCGAGAGCAAGAGAGATAAAAATCACTTTTTTATCAAATTAAATTCTGTGGAATCTGACATTATTACCTTTGCCAGGGAAGACCATCGTTATTATAACTCACTTTAAAAGTGAAAGATTAAAAAAAAGAAATATAAATTGAAAGATTACCCGCGTTTTCATCACGAACAAAGTAATCTCGCATTTCACGAACATTCGGTCCCACGAACAAGTGATTTTTGACATCACAAGTTATTTTTATAACATCAAAAGTCGAAATTGTGCCCAACTTCTACGTCTTCAACACACGACACCTCGTAAAATAAATTGTGTGAGGAATTTAATATTATTTTTTTAATTTTACCATTTGCAAAATTTTTAATTTTATTGTGGTTCGAGTTTCCATCCATATTTTCGCCAAAATATTTGTTTTTCGCAAGTGTTCTCACATTATATTTTTATATTCATGCGGTGTTTTAAGATCACTCCAGATTAACGAGCTGTCGATTAACGACATACTTTCCAGTAACGCAGGATGTAATGTTAATCGACGGAGTACAGTATCTTAGACTCGAATTATATATTTTTCGGTGGATTTGAAAGTAGTAAATCACCAGTAGAATTATAGAAATGGGCAGGTGGTACCTATGTACTTCGTTGCGTTGCCCTCCAGATATATTGAATAATTGGCCCTATACAATTTCTAACTTAAATTCCATGCACTAGCTTGAATATTAGCGGCGTTTGTAACTTTTATTACCTTAATGACCTATTAACTTATTTTGAATTTCAAATCTATATTTTTTATCAGTTTTATATTCTAATATTACTAATGAATGCTTTTATTTTGGTGCAGCGTCTCCGAATTTAAGGCAAATATGTGTATCGAGTCTAAAAAAAACAAAATATCTTTATACGTTACCAAAAACGACTTTTATTTCTTACGCTGCGTTGGATAAAACGTTTCACCCATTAGTTGAAGAAATGTTAACCACCGTTTTCTAATTTCAAAGAAATAACCTTCAACTTCCGTTCCAAGAGTAATGGCGGATTTAAAAAAAATACCATTTGCGACCAAAGTCAAACAACACCGTAACTAACAATAAGTAAACTTAGAGACTAATCTTTCGAAAGGGGGGCGCATATTTAGTAGTTTACCGTGGGCGCTATAATATCTAGTTACGGTAGGTATCGCTTTGAATATAATTATGTCCCATATATTATGTTACAAATTCCCGCGCTGCTACTCATTACTTGGGAAAGAGCGATTAAAAGGGTTTATTCTTTCACCCTCCACGAATTGAAACAACGATTTAAAAAACTCGAAACATCCTCTTAATGAGCTCGTTTGCCGCCTATTTTCGCCTTTGTCGATTCTCGTCAAACCCTTTTCAGCTTTTGTTTTCTTTTTTTCGCGTAGAAACGTGAGAAAATAGATCACCCGATCTGTTTGAAGAGCGTCGGAATGCGTGACCCCCCCCCCCTTTACTCCTGCTCACCCCGCCCCCTCTCTTCCCTCCTCTCCCCCCTCCTCCCCCGCCCCGCAATTGGACATCCCCACAAAACGCGATGCTCATTTCCGTCCGCCGTAGTAGGAGGAGGCTCGTGTCTTTGACGCAGGCGACATCGGCGCGACGCCAAAATCGGAGGTCATATATTCATATCGGTCCGTTCCCTGGGACATCCAATCTGTTCTCCCCCCCTCCCCCTCTCTCTAACGGCTTCCGGAGAGCGTAATAGACCGGTAAACTATCGGCTTACCTTAACTCCCTTCCCTCCTTCCACCATACCACCTTCCCACCCACCAAAACCCACCACTTCTACGCCTCCCGTCACGCACTAAACCAAAACTAATCACGAGGACCAGGTGTTCATCCCTCACGATTTGTGCGTTACGAAGGGATGAGGTATGTGAGGAGGAGGAGAAGAAGTGGGATGGAAATGGAGGAGTGGAGGTGGAGGAACGGAGGTGGAGGAACGGAGGTGGAAGAGTGGAGGTGGAAGAGTGGAGGTGGAGGAGTGGAGGTGGAGTGGAGTTGGAGGATTGGAGGAGTTGAGGTGGAGTAGTGGAGGTGGAGGAGTGGAGGTGGAGTGGAGGTGGAGGAGTGGAGTTGGAGGATTGGAGGTGGAGGAGTTGAGGTGGAGTAGTGGAGGTGGAGGAGTGGAGGTGGAGGACTGGAGGTGGAGGAATGGAGGTGAAGATGGAGGAGTGGATATGGATGATTGGAGGTGGAGGAGTGGAGGTGGAGGAGTGGAGGTGGAGGAGTGGAGGTGGAGGAGTGGAGGTGGAGGAGTGGAGGTGGAGGAGTGAAGATGGAGGAGAGGAGGTGAAGATGGAGGAGTGGATATGGAAGAGTGGAGGTGGAGGAGTGAATATGGAGGAGTGGAGGTGGGTGGTTATGGAGGATTGGAGATGGATGATTAGAGGTGTATGATTAGAGGTGGAGGAGTGGAGGTGAAGATGGAGGAGTGGATATGGAAGAGTGGAGGTGGAGGAGTAGATATGGAGGAGTGGAGGTGGGTGGTTATGGAGGATTGGAGATGGATGATTAGAGGTGTATGATTAGAAGTGGAGAAGTGGAGGTGAAGATGGAGGAGTGGATATGGAAGAATGGAGGTGGAGGAATGGAGGTGGGTGATTATGGAGGAGTGGAGATGGATGATTAGAGGTGGAGGAGTGGAGGTGGAGGAGAGGAGGTGAAGATGGAGGAGTGGATATGGAAGAGTGGAGGTGGAGGAGTGGAGGTGGGTGGTTATGGAGGATTGGAGATGGATGATTAGAGGTGTATGATTAGAGGTGGAGGAGTGGAGGTGAAGATGGAGGAGTGGATATGGAAGAATGGAGATGGAGGAGTGGAGGTGGATGTGGATGTGAAGTGGAGGTGGAGGAATGGAGGTGGAAGAGTGGATATGGAGGAGTGGAGGTGGAGGAGTGGAGATGGAGGAGTGGAGGTGGATGTGAAGTGGAGGTGGAGTGTAGATGGAGGAACGGAGGTGGAGGAACGGAGGAGGAGGAGCGGAGGAGGAGGTTAGAGAGGGGAGGGGTGGTTGTTCTGGAAGAAGGGAGAAAAGAGGAGCAGACAGCGTTAGGAAGAGTGAGATAAGAAAACGAAGAGACGGAAGGAGAGAGAGAGAGAGGGATAGGAAAGGATAGATAGGAAAAGGGAGAGAAAGAAGGAGCAGATGGAAGCAGTGGCCAGACGGGGAGAGAGAGAGACAAATAACAGCGCGCGCCTTCATATATTTTTTTCTCTTCAGGAAAGAATGCCACGACCTCCATTGACAGCATACGAGCTATTTAAACGTCTGTCTCCCTCTTTTTTTCTTCTTCCTTTCCCGACTATGACGTGGATATCGTGTTTCGGGGGGCTTAATTAATGCGTTATTTACTCGATTTTTGCCTTTCCTCGCGTCTTCCAGGAAAAAACCTCTCTCTTGACGCGGAGATTCCTCGGACATGAGTACAAAGGAAGGTTTTTCCTTCCTTTTTAATGGACGAAAATGCGTGAAAGTTTTGCGTCCGTTCCGTTTCGAGCACGCGTGGCAATTACGCAATTACCGAGCATAATTCTGATAAAATTTAAAAAGAAAAAAAATCGCCGATAGGATTCGGCGTATTTTCGACGTCTTATGTTTTAGGTAGCTGGTGGACGTCTCTTCGAAAAGAAATCACAGTTCGTCGAAGAAATATCGATTATTATCTAATGGTATCGCGAATCGTCGAAGTATGCCCGTCTGGAAATCGCGAAAATGTAAATAATGTACAGTAGGTCAAATCCTAAGAGCCAAGAACCGATTGAGGAAACCATTTCCGGATTCCAAGTTCCCAGTTGTAATCGCTCGCTCTATCGACGATTCGATGTATCGGCGCCGCATAATCTAGCGTCGAAATCGAATATATCTATCGTTTAAAAAATAGGTCTTTTTTTTAATAACAAAGACTCGCACGCAAAAAATAACTTTATAATATATGTGGAAAAATATGATGTCGTTGACGCAGTTGATACATGTTGCGTTGCAAGATGCGCCACGAGCATTTCGTTTAATCCTCGTAAAGAAAATTAATAAATGCGATATATCGCTTTATCGTTTTAGTATACATATCGAAATTTTTTGCCTAAAATCAAATTGGTATTCACATCGAATACTTACTTCTCTCTTGCGCAAGCCGCCGGTGTTTATCATTGGAATTGACGATGGGCGATTAACCACTGAGGATGGATACTTTGTAGCCTAAATTCGATCAAACAGTTTACTTAACTGCTTTTCAGCAAAAATTTAGTCGACCTGCGTCATTTATTCGGCACGAGCCAAAACGCGAATTCCTTTATTTGTTTTTTTAACCAACGATTAAATCTAATAGATAAAATTATGGAGGCGCCAATTGCTTAAGAGGTTAGTCCAAAAGACTTCATTCTTCGCGATAAACTCGATGGAAAAAAAGCTTTTCTTTCTCATCCTATAACGACTACTATATATACGTACATACCCGTTATACTCTCCTTTAACAACAAACGGACGAATCCTTTAAAAAGAAAATCGCCTTTTTTTTTAAAAAAAAAGAACCCTTTTTTGGGAGAAACGGTAGGACGGAATACACCACGTTTTTTTTTGCCGCGCGTTATTAGCCCGAAAAAAAACACCAAGATTTGGTCTGCTGCTTTCCTTCACCGCTTCACTCACCCCCTTACCGTCCTCCTGCTCCCTCCTACCATAACCATCCACTCCAGACCATCTTCCCTCCCCTTCTCCCTCAGGACGCACTACGCACCCCGTCCACCCGTCCCCCCCACACACACAAAAAAACTCCGAGGGAAGGCCCTGAGGTGGAAAGGGGGTGGGAAAGGGTACTCTGGTGAAAAGGGAGGTTTTTAGCGGGGGAGTGAGGGGGAAGGAGGGGGGGGGGGGGGAACAGAATACCCAGAGTGTCGGGTGGCACATAGCAGGGTGTGTTTTGTGGTGTCGCCGCTCGAGTTTCGGGTGGCACCACCTGTCCCCATTCTGTTGCCGGCGCTACGGAGTGGGGACTCCTAAAAAAAATTTTTTTAAGGCCACCGCCATGCCTATACACCTATTTTTCCTACCCGTCTTTATCCCTTTTTATCGGGGCGCTAAGCAACCGTCTCTTTCTTTCCATTTCAATCCCGTTTTCCATCGCGATAACATCCCAATAGGTATGCTCCATCTTGCGTCATGTGACACTGCTAACCCTTTTCTCAGAGATTGGTATAGTGTGCGCGCGTTTGTGACGTGATGGGTGTTATGTCCATGTTCGTAGCGCTGACGTGATTGGAGGGATTTTATTGGTGTATTGGCGACATCTGTGAGATGCAATCGAAGTTTTCACAAGGACAACGTAATCAGGGTCAGCGTTCGAAATGGAAAATGTTACTAAACAGAACGCTTGTGTTGGTAGTGGAACGGAAATGTTTACGAAACGGAACGCTTGTTATAAGGGACGGTATTTCTAAATTTTTTGACGAGTTGGAGCAGCGTTCCGGTTCACTCCGAGCACTGGTCGGGGTTACGTCTTTATTGGGGCGATTCGAGTGATTCGGACGGGGAAAAGAATTTTTATTTTTCCGAGAAGAATTTTTAATTATTTAAGGACAGTTAAACATATATAAATAATGACGTATTTTAGTAGGACTCAAACGCTCCCGTTTTAATTAAAAATATTTTTGCCCAATGTTGAGTAGGGATATGGACCATAAGCTTTATAATAAACAGAAGATTCGAAGAGAAGGTGACAAATTTTTAAATAAAGTTTGAAAATAAGTCTAAAAATCTTTGCATATAAAAATATAAATGAAAATAATTTCTCCTCCTTTTAACTTCTATTCTCAACGGAATAAAAACATCAAATTTATGTGTCTGCCACTTTTGTCATATAATTTATATTGGTATGTTTGTAAATGATATTCAGTTTACAATTCTAAGCAAATCTCGATATATAAAACAAGCTTTTTCCTATTGCGTCAGCAAAATGAAGCTCCCATCATTTTTATTCTTATTTCCTGCATAGATTTAATTCGAACAGATTATTTCAATATATATATAAAGCTCTTGTGAAATTATGTCCGTAAATCGTATCTTATTTTCTGTCTCTCTCTCTCTCTCTCTCTCTCGAAAAGCCACGTCTCGTCAGCAGTTAATCTGCATTTAATACGATAATAAAATCTCTCTTTGAAGACTTTCCTCTTACTTCATCCTACAGTCATTCGACAGCCCCGTTGATATTCAGCGGCTCGTCAGCAATTAGAAATTTATCTCTCCCGCCATTTTTTTATTCCGGCGTATCTGTTTTTCGATCGTTTTCCTCTTTAAAAAAACAGATTGCGACGTTTTCCTCCAGAATCGATTCGTGAAAAAAAAAAGTTCCGAGAAGGAGTGTCTCTTAGGTGACGACCTCCGATCAGGCTATTTTCCATAAACATTTCGCACTCCCTCAAAGCCTCACTCGTCTTTCAGAGTTGAATTATAAGAGCTAAAGAACTCACGGCTCGCGCCAGATGATGACGTTTGTAAATCCTATAGCCACATAAGGTTTGCTTTAGGTATTTAGGAATCCCGACTAAAAAAGAAAAAGGTTGCTATCCTCAGTGGCGGATCTGATGTTCCAAAAACGATTACACTAGGTTTTTGCATAAAATATTTTCAGTTTTTCTGACTTGCTTTGAAACTAAATATTGGGGTTTAATTCATTAAATAACCTGTCGAGCTTATGGCTGAAAACAACTTCCGGAATGATCAAAAATTGAAAAATTAAGTACATATCTTGAGCATCTCTAATTTGTTATGGCTATTTGGAGATATATATATATATATATATATATATATATATATATACACACAAACAAGTATTAAATTGTTCAATTTTTTATATTCAAGGGTTTATTCTGCAATTGGGATATGAGGCCCGTGAATCAATTGAGGTCTACTTTATAACTGCACTGCATATAATCGAGAGTTTTACGAATGTAGGTGTATTTGATTTATGTTAATTTAAACATTCTAAGTTAATAATTTATTTTATTTATTTTTGGCCCAAACTTTTCGCCTGGATTTGCTTTTTAGTTTGCTCCCTTAGAAGAATATATTTTATCAGAATTTTTCAAATAAGCGAGCTGTTTGATTTTTATTTTCAAAACCAAACAATACCTATTCAGCACTGGAGATTAATTTTTATTTTGTTTGACTCCATAAAGAATATGTAACACCCTGCCTCGCGATATGTGTCTCTTTATTATAATATCAACGTGGGGAATGTTTCATAAAAGGCACGAGCGCCTCCTTGTGTTTTTTTCGGACCAAAGACGTGCAATAGATATAAAACCTTTCTTGCAACCTTTTTTGTGGCCCATACTCGGCGATATTCCTTCTTTTTATTTCGAGGCTAAAAATATAAGTGGCTGTTGATTGGATCGAGATATAAAACCTTTAGCAAAAAAAAATGAAGACTTTGGCCCTTCGTCTTCTTCGGTTATCTCAAGAGGTACAGGAAACAAACCTCATGGCCCTCTCTCTCTCTCTCCTTCCTTCTCCTCCCACCTGTTCCCTTCCTCCTCACTAATCTATCACCCTTCCTCCTCTTTCCCCTTCCCCTCCTTTACCTCCCCCCCTCCTCCCTCCCTCTTCTCCATGCATTCCATCTTCCAAACTCTCAAACAAAAAAAAACTCTCCAGACATTCCCACGACATTCCCTTTCACCTCTCGCCCCTGCTAAATCGCTCAATTTTTTCCGCGGGATTTTTTTATTTTATTTTTTTTATTTTTCGATTTTGTTCTCCGATATCTGTAGATCGAAAGGATCGGCAGGGAAAAAATTTTAACAAATAAAATATTTTAGGGTATCCGTCGAGAGATTTCGCCACTCCGTCAAGACTTTTATGGGAAAAATGTTACGTGAAATGCTGCGTATCTTTCGACTCATCGACGAGCGCCTCGCTGAGATCAGTTTTGGAAACGAAATTATAAACAAGCGAAGGTGGCATCAAATCAAATTGATGTGTACGGACGTTCCCGCTCATCATTTACCATTAATTTTGATTAAACAGCCACGATAAAACTATCATCAAAATTACTGAATTTAATAAAATGACGAAGTTATTATTCAAACGAGTTTTCTTCGCCATTTTTTACGATTAAAATTAAACGTACATTATAGTCTGGAGAAACAGCCTCTGAACTTAGCATAGACACAACAATTTCTACTTTTTTTTTGATTAAATTGAAATAGTAAAGAGGAGTGGCAGAGCTTGCCTAAACGAATTCTAACGTGGTAAAATGCGATGGCGAAGCGATTCTTTCTCTTAAATCTCCCAGACGATCACACTTTTAGAAAAAGTCTAGCGCTTACACATTCTAACGCCGCTCGAATAACGATAGGCGTAATTCTATTGTAATAAAAGAGCTAAATACCTGATCCAAGTGGATTTTCATTCCGAGGTTTGGATTGAAAGCTCTCTCGTGTTTTGATTCGCGACTATCGGTCCTGAATTGTGAGATAAATCGTCTCTCCGCAATAGCTATATACATATTTACATACATATTTAGGGCAACTAGGTGTTGAACGAAACCCAGTGAGCACATACCGGAAGAAGAGCCGCTGGGGTGTCTCTCTTGTGCTGACGAAGGGATCATCCCGAAAGCTCCAACAACGTCTACAAATGTGTATCTCCGACACCCCAGCGGCTCTCCTTCCTGTAAGTGCTCATTGGGTTTCCTTCAACACCTAGTTGCCCTAAATATCCTTATTTACCTTTCCTCTTCCACAAGTGTGTGTGTGCTTAAGGAAAAGGAAAGGTAATTATAAAGGTAGGTGGTAACAAGGTGTTGGAGGAAGCCCAGTGTACACTTACCAAAACTGTAGAGCCGCTGATCGTGCTGAAGACACATGAAAAACAGAAACACACGAAAAAACACAAATTTGAAAGCTTTCGGGCTGAAGCCCTTCGTCAGCAACGAATAGAGAAGTACTGTATGAAGTGACACACTGGGTAGGGATATAAGAGGGTGATGCGAGGAGTTTGAGGATAGACGGGGAGGGGGAATGACCAATAAGGCTAGCGGAGATTGAGAACGGGGGGGAGGAGAAAGAGTCAAGTAGGTGTATATGGGCTAATTCCCACTGTCGAAGTAGGAGGGCGGGGGTGTCGTCTGGTAGGGCGCGGATAATCATTACATTAAAGCAAATATTAAAAAGTATCTTGTGTAAATTAGCGTGAGAGGCCACCAGAAGGGAACTTTTGAGATTTATACTATTCCGGTGCCCGTTCATTCTTATGTTAAGAGGGTTGCTGGTGAGGCCAACGTAGAAAGCAGGACAGAGGGTGCAGGTGAGGAGGTAAATGACATTCCTCGTGGTGCAGTTACTTCTGGAGGTGATGGGGTAGGTGATGTTGGTGGAGGGGCTGGAGAAGGAAAACGATGATGGGTGGATGTGGCATGTGAGGCAGCGGGGTTTGCCGCAGGGTTGAGATCCTGCAGCGGATGGAGGGTTGGGGATGGGTAGTTCTTTCTTCCACAGGATATTTCCCAAACTGGGAGGCCGTCATCCTCCACGCGTCTTAAAATTTGTCCGTTGATTCAAAGTTCTCCCACTTCTTTCACTCTATAGAAGTATCTCGCCTTCGCTCAGTTATGATTTCCTATTTTTTTAAATCCTTAAATCTTCTTTGCCAAAGATCGTTTTTTTTTAGTTTTTCAAGGCTCACCCGTTGAAATGTCGTAGTAATTGGGTTAAATCCTTCCTTTTCCTTTCTTCCTTAGCATAAATTAGAAGCGGAATTGAAAGTCACGAGTCATAAAATTTTATCAGCTACAGAAATTCAAGGGCATGCGAGAACGGTACCACGTCACACGAGCAAAGTTTTGCGTCACTATAATTTTTTTAACTTATCTAGAAGAGTATGCATTTGATTTTTAGGTTTACAAGTACTTTTACAGCTCGTTATTTTTTATTAAGATGGCTTTGTAACAGCTAAAAGTCCTCCCACTCACAGAACAAAAATTCTAGGTTTGCCCTTGATGTCATATTACGTGCAACGCCTATTTGCGACTATTTGCACTGTCTTTCCTTTAATAATAACAAATACAAATTTAGTATTTATAGAGCATATATTCCATTCGATATTTTCCTAAGATTAACATACCCACGCGTTTATTTGCACCGCTCTCCTCTCTTTCTAGCGAACAACAACAGGAAAACTCTAGTATTTATGGAATATTTATTTCATTCAATATTTTCCCAATATGTGAGATTATATATATAGGTAGGCATTTTATTAAAAATCCATCTGCGATCGTGAATTTCATTCCGAAGACGAAACGCAAACAACGACGCCATGTTGTTGTATCGTGAAACTCGGCGCGTTTACTACCAAGTAAATAAGCGAAAATGAACGCGTTATTTGCAACTCCTCCATGCGCAAAAAAAAAATACCTTCTCCCGTCATTCCGCCCAGCATATTTCCGCTCCTTTCCCTCTGTATACTCTCACCAATCACCCCCACCTTCCCCTCCACCCCTCCCCTCCACCCCTCCCCTTTTCTCCCCCTCCTCCTTCCCTTTATCTCTCCTTCGCCATTGTAGGGAGAGCTTTTTTTTTTCCTTTAAGTCTCCACGGCGCCAAATAAAGAGTCCAATCAATCAATCTCTTTCTTCCTTCCTTTCCGCCTCCCTCCCCACTTCCTCCCCTCTCTCTCCTGCCTCCCTCTCCTTCTCCCACGCTTCATCCCCTCCAACTCATCATCTCCTTACTCCTTCCTTCTTTCAGTCCTCTCTTCCTCCAATCTTAAACTTGTCTACCTCTTTCCCTCTCTCTCTGTCTTCTTCTGTCTCCCTATCTATCTCCCTCCACTCTCTCTCTCTCTCTCAGATTTTTCACACAACCTCCTCCTTATGTGGGCGTTTTCCAGCAGTGGAGTTTTTCCTAAGGTTTACTATATGTTAACCACATAATCTTAGTTTTTCCCCCACAAACAACTATCTTCATATACTTAACTCGTTTTGGTACATATATAGCAGACTTTCCATTGTGTTTTTTTAAACATTTGTGAATGTTATTTTTATTTTATTTTATCTAAAAAATGTTTTTGTAAGTTATTAATTTTTGTAATTGACAATGGATTAGATGGCAGAAGAGACTGTCCAGTCTCAACCTCGCCCAGAAATAAAGACGATATTCTATTCTATTATATTCTCCGTTCCTCTACCTCTCTCTTCTTCTGTCTCTCTCTCTCTGTCTCTGCCTCCCTCTCTCTTCCTTCGTCTATCGCTCCTTCTCTCTCTCTCCCTCCTCCCTCTATCTTTTCTTTCCATATCTCTCTACCTCTATCGCTATTCCTCTCTCACTCCCTCTATTTCTCCCTCTTTCTTTCCCCTCTATTTCTATTTGTTAGATGTTGGACGGAAGGAGATACAATCTAGTCTCAATTTCGCTTAATAAAGACGTATATTTATCTATTCTCTCTCTCTCTCTCTCTCTCTCTCTCTCTCTCTCTCTCTCTCTCTCTCTCTCTCTCTCTCTCTCTCTCTCTCTCTCTCTCTCTCTCTCTCTCTCTCTCTCTCTCTCTCTCTCTCTCTCTCTCTCTCTCTCTCTCTCTCTCTCTCTCTCTCTCTCTCTCTCTCTCTCTCTCTCTCTCTCTCTCTCTCTCTCTCTCTCTCTCTCTCTCTCTCTCTCTCTCTCTCTCTCTCTCTCTCTCTCTCACTCTCTCTCTCTCTCTCCCCCCCCTCCCTCCCTTCCCCCTCTCTCTCCTTCTCTCCCTCTCATTCCCGACATGTTATAAAAGAGATAGCGGAAGAGGCGATTCAGAGATAGCGAGGTATTAAAGAGAAAGAGAATGCGAGAGGGAAGGATGGGGGAGGGGAGAGGGGGAGGGAAGGAGCTGACATTCAAGGCTGTCTACGATACGCGAAAAAAATATCCAATTGGAATTGACGGAGGGGAGGAGGTAGCGATAAAACGCACCCGAAAATATTATTTAAAAGAAATATAACTGAAAAAAGTGCGATATCGTGTTGGAATTAACAGTTCCACCCGACTCCTGCGTGTTTCTGCTTACATCTCTTTCCATCCTCTCTCTCACTCCGTACAAATCTCTCCCTCACTCCCTCTTTCCTCTCCCTCACTTCCCCCCTCTTTTCCCTCACTACTTTCACTCCCTCCTTCCTCTCCCTCACTTCCCCCCTCTTTTCCCTCACTACTTTCACTCCCTCCTCCCCCTTCCTCATTCCTTTCACTCCCTTATCTCCCACCCTCCCCGCCATTCCTCCTCTCCTCCCTCCTCTCCCTCCCTCCTCTCTCTCCCTCCCTCATCTCTCTCCCTCCCTCCTCTCCCTCCCTCCTCTCTCTCCCTCCCTCCTCTCTCTCGCTCCCTCCTCTACCTCCCTCCTCTACCTCCCTCCTCTACCTCCCTCCTCCCCCTCCCTCCTCCCCCTCCCTACCTTCCTCTCTATCTCTCTACCACCTCCTCCTCAACTGGCTGCAACTAAGCGTCCGTTTTCATCTTTTTCCTCTTCCACCTCTTAAAGAAGAGGAGGCGAGCGAGAAGAGTTGAAAGGTCCATCCGCGTGGCCGCGGAGTATGAATTACTTTTATGCTATAACGGTTGTAAGATTCCGTTCCTGTTTGATTTTTTTTCTTTCTGAAGGATAACCTCCGCCGCCTCTCCTATGTTATAGTCCCGTGATGTTTGTCGAGGAGGCAGGGGAAGTGTGTTCTTTCGAAACGAAGTTTCCTAGGTCCCCCCCTCCATTTCCCCCTAGTACCCCCCCTCCCCCCTCCCCAAAATTCCCCCCGACCTCTCAAACGCTCGCGTAACTTCTTCCGCGGGGGTGACAGCCCGTCACGATTCCTGAAGGGGGCTTGGCTATTCTGGGGTTCTAAATGTAACCTCAAGTTTCGGCCACTATACAGGTAGTCTCCGATATTCCCCTTTGCGTTTACACGCGACTCTTATTCTTAGAAACGATTTTCCATATGCGCGATTCTCATCGTTGTACTTGCGAATAACCCTCCTATAGGTACATGCTGTACGGATTTGGGTAGCAGTCGCGCCATTTGGGAATCGATTACAACTTTATCGGGGAAAAAAATAAATGTCATACTCTTACAATGCCAAAGTCCCGTGTGAGCTAGTGATTTTTCAATCTGTGTGCCGCGACACATCAGTGTGTCGCTACATGCGATGAGGTATCTGGCGAGATATACTATAAATATTTACAAGAAATTTTTAATATAAAGCAGAGCCGGGACAAGGGCTAGAGGAGCGAGGCAGCCGCTTTGAATTTTTAAGTATTACGTTTCGTATTATAAAATACATTTAATGCATTTTATCTAACCTATACATTGTAAATGAACTATTGTTTTGAGGGTAAATTTGTGTACCGTATACATACTTTCATTAAAAGGGGGCGTAATTTTCAAGCCTTGCCTAGGGCAGAAATATACCTTATCCCGGCTCTGAGATAAAGTATAATACTTACGGTAAAAACATACTCATCTGGGTAAAAATATTAAAAGATGTATGACGATAAGTAACACTAAAACTAAAAATATTAATACAATCTCAGTAATAGTAATATTTTAAAAAAAGTGTTTGGTTATAATAAAAACTTTGTATGTACATATTACAACGCGTTAACCCGGGGAGGTCGGCAACCTGCAGCACTCTTGGTGATCGCAAATTTACCATTACATTGCAGCATTACATACCCTACCGGCTTCTCTTCGTTCACGAATTCAACACATTTCTAACACTTCTTAACATACATACATGTTTACAAAATAGAGAAAAAATGTAGGATGGGTGATATCTCGTTAATTTTAATAGGGTGTCGCCACCAGAAAAAGTTTGGAAACACTGGTCGATTGTAACATCCCTTAAAATTATATTTTTATTATTTCCTGGAGCGAATAAATATTCGAAGGCGGAGTCGAACCCGGTTTAGTTAGAAGAAGTTCTTCAGCTTTATACCTGTGTTATATCTTTCCGCGTTAAGATAAAAAAAATGGAGCATGCCGGATGAATGGCTTAGAAAACTCGACCTCTCGCGCTAGAATATTTATGACTTCACCTCGGCGTTAGGGAACGAAAAAAAGTTCTTTTTAGTAGATAGAGATAAGAGATATGCAGTACGTGTTTTGTGATTTTCTACGTTATCATACTCTCATTCGAATTTTTAAAATGTCCATAAAACACCAAATGAAACAGGTTTATCAGTTAAAAAGATATCAAGAGATCGAGAACGTAACTGTTCCTGCAGATAATTCCTAATTAATTACGTATTATCTCAATGTTCGTTGCAGTATAAAATATCTTTCCTTGTGTACATAACTCGTGAACGGTTTGTTTATAGACAAGTATTTACCTAAACATGCGGTAACAAATAGGAAAGCGGTCAAAGTATATCCCTCGCTGTTTTAACTTTTGCGTGTCAAGCATGATACGCTTTTTATAAATTCAATCAGGTGCTTTTTGTAAAAGGGATTTTTTTTATTTGGCCGATACGGAACAAAATTAAATCATGCCTGACATTTTTTCCGTGGATATCCCACCCAAAATCTCTAAAAAAAAAAAAAACAATCAGTCAAGTCCTCCATGAGACATGTAAGGATATGCAAGACACGACTTCCCCCTACAGGCATTCACTTCGTGCACACAGCGCGCAAAGAACGCACGAATTACGAAATCACGCTTCGCACTTTAATGCATGCGCTTTCTTCGCGCGAAAAAGAATACAGCTCGCCCGCTGAAAGAAAAGGTAACGTGAGAAACGCAGAGAGAGTGGATACATCGCGAGAGATGCGTGTTTCGTTTATTTAAATCGCCCCCTTTGCCGACATGTTCGTCCAATCTCACCGGAGACGTAGGTACTCTCTCTCTCTCTCTATAGGTGAGTAAATGGGTGGGAGTGCAGCGTGGATTGTAAGTGAACCTGACAATAACCGTCGAAAACGGGAGGACAAGACGCGTCTGACAGACTCTTATCGACTCTTTACTCGGACTCTATTTCAATAGCATGCCTAAAGCGAAATTCATTCTCCCATCCGCCCATCTACTTTCCTCTGTCCCTTTCCGTTCTCTCTATCTTCTCCTCTTCCTCTCACATTCCATAGTTCTTACCTCTCACTTTCTCTCATTCTTACTCTTTTAGGTGAGATAATGGAATAATAATCCCCACCACGAGACAGAAATCTAAAGTAAATATGACTCACGTCACCTCGTAAAGTCCCTGTGACGCGTTGCCATCATAAGTTCAAGACTCCCTCTCTCTCTCTCTATCTTCATACCTGAAAATGATCAAATTCTGGCAGAGACTTCATCAGTAAACATAATTTTGCGACAATCCGTGAAAAAGAGCCTGGATAAATGGGTACGGATTTATTTCGCGGAAAGTTGAGAGTATCAACTTCACTTTTTAGAAAAATACTTAAGTTAGCGTTTACGAATGTTGTATGATTTAATATCAGTACATTTACGAGCATTTAACACTACTCACATAATTCAATGGCCAGTTACCATATGGCTGAAATTAAATTTCGGAACAAGCGCTAAATTATCAAAAATTGAAAAATGAAGTGCTTGTCCCCACTTGACATGACGAGGTTTTGTTATGAGTCATCACAAAACCTCGTCATGTCAATAATGTCAATAGTCATAACTTATGACTATTGGTAATTTCTAAGACAAGTCCTTAACTTTTCAACCTTTCATACATATGTGCGTATTCTGGAACTACTCATATATAATATTTTTAAGCGCTTGTTCCTGATTTAAAAAAAAACAAATGGTTTAATTTTTAAGAAGGAAAACAGGTTTTTTTAAAATACGTAGTTGGTGGCATTCTACTTCTAATAAGATACTCCCTTGCGTCTTTAGGCGCGAGGCCCTATATCTGACTCTATGAACTAAGAAATCATAGTATTTGGTAAGCCATTTGAAAGGGATTAGATGTATATTAAATTTATTTTTATGTAAACATTTAAATGTTAAATAATATGACCTGTTTTATATGACGAAGGTTTTAAATGTTAGAAGAAACTAAAAAATCTTCATTTCGGCAGATTAAAGATGGTTGTCTGTCTTCCTCTGCCCCCCTCTCTCTCTCTCACTCTCTCTCTTTCTCCCCATTTTCTCTTCTTCCATTTCCTTCTTTCCATTCTCCTCGTAAGACGAACCCTATTTATAGGCTTACGCAACATCTCCTTCGCTCTGATTTAATGGCCGCGTTTATTGTCACTTTCGGAATTCCACGAACGCGACCGAAGGGCTTTTTTACGTTTCCGATTCGTTCCCAATCGGTTTCTTGGCGTTCTCTTTCTCTCGCTCACCCCCTCCCATTTCGATCGTGCTAGTAATTACCGTTCCATTCAGACAAAAAACTAAATAAATAATGCGATTGACGCATAATCTCTGCGTCAGAGCCAGTCGATGTATTGACAGAGAAAAAGGGGGATTCCCCTTCGCATTACCGTCAAAATGGACAAGGTATATTGACGAGTGAGGAAATCTGTTAACGCATATTTATTTCGAAATAAAAAGCTTATTTTTTTTAAACTGTGAGATTTTTCACTTCATACTAAGCTAACGTGAATATCGTGCGTGGAGGAGTTCTTTAGGTTTTTTCTTGATATGAATTATATTTTTGTCATAAAAATCTTTTTTTTAATCATGTTGAGAAAAAGGCTGCAAATGGCAGTCTAGTAGTAGCCCAAAAACGTTTACTGGGTATGAAAACGTTCCGCTGAAGATCATCACATTCAGCAGCTAGAATATGATTAATATTTTGTTGTTAAAATGCGTTTTACTCTGAATAGGAATTATTAATTTGCTGTAAAAAATCATCTAGGCTGTATTTATTGTATGCCAACAAATTTGAGCTGCATTTTACACGATTCCTTTTAGTTCGCCAGATCAGTTTTTCAGAAATTAATATATGTATAGTAAGAGTGGCGTAGCAGAATCATTCTGGATAACAAGTAGGAATAATACAATTTAATCAGGCAGTATAAATTAGGCGATTTTCATATCCATTAGTACATTATTTTTATTTTAATGAGTAAAAGTTGTAAAAGTAACAATTACACTTGTAAAGGCAATGACACATCAAAAAATACATACATGAAAATCATTTTATTTTTTCATTCTCACGTGAAAAAAAATTCCATTTGAACGTAATTTATAACAGTTAAGTAAAGAAATTTCATCTCTAGCTATTTTTTGCTCTTTATGAGTTGTTTCATAATAGTAATCCACACTGAAACATCGATTGTATTTCCCGTCTTTCGGTAAGGCCCGTTCGGTTTGCGGGATCCATAGCTCAAAATAATTGTTTTATTTTTGGGATAATCAGTATTTTCAGAAAATTTTCCTCTATCCGAAGGATACTGACAAACCGATTTATTAAAATCTAAGGAACATCTCGCCTCTGAAAATTCTTCACTCTCTACCATTTCATCGACGTTTTCACGAGGAATACAACTAGAGATACTCATTATTAAACTAGTTTCATCACTTACACTGTACGTTACCAGAGTCTTGCATACATCTTTAGCGTCGCTGCGATGTTTTACTCTGGACGCTGGCAAAAATACTCTTTGCTTGAAAAAAACTTTTCAGTAATATCGCATTCTTTTGAAGGAAACGTTAACATTCTCATTGTAATTTACGTTTTTGAGCACTACTTAACTGAGTTAACTTAGACATCTTAAAACATAAGGGTCATCAAATTTTATATGTTAATATAAAGGGGAGAATATTTCAATAAAACACACTTTAATTAATTCACGGCTTAACTTACGAGCAAGAGTGAGACAACCAATGCAGACACTAACTTTTTCTTTTTTGTTGACGCTCAAATTCACCAAAATGCAACTACTGCAATACAAGGGCAGCGAAGTCCGTAAGAAGCAAAGTTTTCGCTAAGACTGAATGCAGGGAAGCTAGTGGAGTCTCCACTAGCATCCCTCACTCACTCCAAGTCCGCTCTCATAACATTGGTGAAGATCCGACGTTCCGAGTGTAACATAAAAATGCTTTATGCAAACGGTTCTTCTCTACGTATAGCATTATGTAAACGGACCGCAGGCGTGGGTCGTATGTATTTATTCTTCGCCGTGATTACTAACAGCCCAAACGGCTCTTCCTCAAGCGATCAGCATTATCAATTGGTTCTGTTCATAGGAGCAAAAATAAAGTGCCATCGGTGCGGCTGCACAGGGCCACGCGCGGTCTGCTTTCACATCGAAACATTACAGGCAGGCAGACGCCAAAATGAAACTAAGTATAAGCGCATTTTTTTTAAACGCGCTAAAAAGAATAAAAGTAATTCTATTGATTTTACCTGCCGATATCGCACATTAAATTCTTACGTATTTTAAAATGCAACATTATGATCTCTGTAAGTAAATGTTAACCCAAAAATTTTGTATAACTCTTGGCCTTTTGTATTTTCAGATGGAAAGCAGGATTGCTGAGTGTGGCAGAAAACTTGAAAAAAACTGACTATTGTGTAACTTGTAATTCGGGAGTGTTGTGTTGCGAAAATCAGTATTTTTTTTAGTGGATATTCAAAGGTGAAACTGTGAACCAAAGAACGAACAGTTCGTGTGTAGTGTTTTCTTTCCATTGCCAAATCAAGCCTTCGGAGAGACTGCAAGTCGCATCGGAGGAGGTCATTCGTCGACGCAAGGGGACAGCTGAGGATCCAAAGGATTCTCCGATGGAATGAATTTTCCCTAAGGTCAGTAATTAATCAACGCAGATGGCGCTCCCACCGATGGACGACGGACGATGCTCCGGCCCCAGCGAAGGGTAGAAGAAAATTTCTGTACCACTAACCTTTAACTAACGCTTTAATTAACTAACTTAGAGTAGCATTAGTATAAGGCCGACGCAACAGAACATCTGTATACGTCTCACTTTCGTGTTTTGTAGGCGCGAATTGTTTTCAACGTTAGGAAATAATATTTAGGGAATCTTGAACGCATAATTCTGATTTTGTCCTTGTTATTTAGTTAGTTAATTAGTTTTAACACACTAATAGCTAATACTTGTGCATGTTATGTTCACTATTTCTCATCCAATGTTTTTACTTTCACCATACGTAGTAATGGGAAAGTATTGTGATCACGAAAAAATCGACTACGAGATTTCAACGGAAATACACGTTTTGAGGTCCCTAGAACACGTTTAGACTGTTTTCGGAATGTCTGTGTGTGTGTGTGGATGGATATGATTGTGGGCGCTTAACTCAAAAAGTACTTGTCATATTAATACCAAATTTCATATATAACACTTTGGCATGAGCACAAAGAACTGATTAGTTTTTGGGCAATACCGGTTAACCGGAAGTCGAGGTTTATTCTAAACCCGATTCGGTTTTTGCGATATTACTCCGTTAAAACATCATTATTGTATACACAATTCTATACCAATATTATAATGTAATTTCCTACACCTTTTATTTGAAACAATTTTCCATATCAGTTATTGTTTAGGAATTATTTATAAATAATCGGTTTTTTCGGTTTCCGTCAAATATCTCCCTAAAAATGTCGTTATTGGTAATCTTCGTAAGGACCAAAGTTGTAGAGAATAATATTTCTTCCAAGTTTTGTTTCAAACAAATTTTCGTATAACCATCCATTTCGGAGATATTTAACTTTTTCGAAATTTTTCGTAATTGCCAGTATCAGCGCCGCCACCATGTAGCGATGAAATCTGTAAACATATTCAAAGTATACCTAATTTACGGCAATAAGGACGACTGTATTCTTTTACTATACGAAATAATAATTTTGACTTATAATGCTATTCATAATAATTTAAATATGTATACCCCAAATATGGAGAAAGTCATGTGTTGGCCACATCAGATTTACAGCAAATGGAAGGCCATTGCCAAGATAACTGAATCGCTATGCATAAGGAGATACGTTTTTCTCTATTCTATACCAAATTTTCTTTACAAAATTAAACGAGTTTTATTGTGTGCTGTTTTCCAGTAATCCTTTAAAGTGGCGTAGCCAGGAATGTTCACGACTTTTTCATCTACTTGAGGCGGAAGTTTTTCCTATAATATGAAAGCAAGCAGGTGAGACTTTCATATGTTTATTTGAATTTTATCTTAATTTATGGAATTTTCGGGATTCCTTCCAGACGGCAGAATGCAAAAAATTAGGACGTCCGAAAAAATAAGGACGGATGGTATAATCCTAACAACTTTTATGTCGAAAACTTTTTATTTTTTAGATAATTCAATTATATTAATTTTAGATTGTTTTTCTTTTTACTTCTTAGTGCATAAATTGGCGATTACTCCAAAACTAACTTATATTAAATTATATTTTTTTGCTTTTAGTCAAAGGTTTAAAATTTAGCTTTCGCAGAAATTGTTCTCAAAGAAGTTTAGTAATTTTAGTCTCTTTATGTGACTTTATTAACAAATATCAATGAGTGATTGAATATTTATTTATTTTCGTCGTATTATTTATCTCACCCACGGAATTTCTTAAACACCTTGTAAATTTTTTGAATATGTGGACAGACGATGATGCGAGCTTATAATCCCAGTCGATCATAAGAAATTACACCAAACTAGCGTAAGTACCAGTTGAATTTCAACGGATTATTTAATCTAAAACTTTGACCGTGTAGCATGTAAACAAGAATAAGATAGTACACAGTTTAAGCCGTCGAATAAAGCAAAAACGGAGAAAATCGGTAAATATTTAGGCATTTTGATGAATGAAGGAAAAAACCTTGCACTCTGAAAAATCGAAAATTACGTGTAAACGTGGGGGAATAATTATTGAATTAAGCGCCCCTCCCCCAAATATACGTTTAATTATTTAAGTTACTTGAATTTAACACCGAACACAGTCAAAGTAAGAGGAAAACCTGCGGTATTTCTTACAATGTGTCACTGAAAATCTTTAATTCGTGGTGGGTCCCACGCAAACACTTTGCACCGGGCCCCGCGATTTACCAAGCCGGCCCTGAGTTCAAGCATCTTTTCATTCATCTCCCTCCGAGCATTTTTCTTCGTGTGTACGTGAAGCCGTTTAGCCGTGGCTCGCTTTGTGACCCCTTCGGCTCTAGGACCAATCCGGTCACGAGGGGACTGCGGGGGTTGTCCGCTTTGCCACTGGTAACAAAGCATTATATTTCACGTATTTCTTGAGACATATATAAAAAGTAATTTTAGAAAATATACCTTTCAATGCCATATTTCTAAACTAAACATTGTGTACGCCTCTCAATTATTAAACATATTTGCAATCGATTGTGTTAATAATTATCATGTTGTATATACCGAGCTAATGTTATGTTTATGGAGACACCAAAGAATCAGAACTATTGGATGATGTATATAACGAGAAGTTTTCCGGGAAAAAAAACACGAGTGGAATTACCAATTTGAGAATTCACGCTGTATTTTGAATTCGTCTTTTACTTGAGAGATTGCAGCACTTTGGCAACAACCTTTTTAAAAAAAACTCAAGCGAAAAACCAGAAGAATCGAAAACTGCCTTCATCTTCAGACCTTGAATGGCAGCGCATCGTGTCGTAACGTTAGTGTCACGCTCGATTCTCTTCTTTTAGTTTCGAATTCGAACGCCACGCTCATCAATTTTATCGCGTAAACCGTCAAAGAGCCATTTTTTTTACCGTAAAAAAATCTTATTCCGAATTCAGTACTCGCGTCCTTCGGCCGTAATTTCCAGAGGAATGACGACGATAGGAGGTGAAGAGTGGGCGTTGGCAGGAGCGATGGAATCCAAGCAACGAACGAAAAGGTGAAAGGGGGTTAAGGAGAAATGGGGGGAGGGAAATCGGCAGCGATCGGACATCCTCTCTCGATTTCTTTTTTTTTTTTTTACGGATCGAGAACCGATTGTCATTTGTCACACTTGTTGCTCCGCGCGGCCGCGAAAAAGGCGGATCGCGAAACCGTTACCTGTCCAGACGGCGAAAATTTCGATTATAATAAACAATCGAACCGTTGAATATCGCACTTGATTTGTTTTTGACTCCTCTCGATTAAGACGGTTAATTTTTCTGGTGCTCTGCGGATCGAACATTCCATAACATGAATCATTTTAATCATTCCATTCGATGACCTAATTTCAATATATATATATAAATTCGAACCTCTGTTACTCTGACAGAAATACTCAAAAATTTTCTGTCACAATTGATTAGTTCGAATTTCGTACGCTCAAGATTCGAGTTTAAATCTCGATTATAAACAGATAAATGACTTCTTTTGTTGGGCGTCTTGGTGCCGACAGTTAATATTTCTGAGTGATGCTCTTAAGTCTCGCACATTTCATTACACGAACCTTTTTATTAATCATTCCATCGATGAGATAACTCGAAAATTTCCGATCCCAATTCGATAATTCGAATTCCTAAAAACTCGAACTGTTGGCGTCTGATTCTTGCGTAGTACGCTTAAAGTTCGAGTTTACATGGCTTTTGGCCGCGAAGACTGCTCTTTCACATTTATCACATTCCAAAACAAAATAAAACCCCGCTTCTCATTCTTTCTCCGCATCAGAAACAGAAACTCGTGCGAAACCAACCGAAGCGATAATACGAATAAAACCTCTTCGGTGCAAACTTCAAGGGACTTATAACTTCGTGATACTTATTAACGAGTTATGTATAAATAATCACTTCGTTATAACGAGCAACATACAACATACACCTATGATTTTGCAGGAGATTGGATTATCTACGCGTCTTAAAAACGATCACTTTGTATTAACCGATTTTGTATTATCGAGCGTTTTACTGCACTAGCGCTAGTCATCCAGCATGATCACCCTGCAACGTGTATCGTAAACTTTAATGAACAACCGCACACCGTCCATTATAGTAATAATAATATTAAAAAATACATGAGATATTTCAAGTGTTCCTATGAGGAGGTGGACCTCAAAAAACCCTCAGAAATCCCAAAAAAGGAGTCGCACCAAATCATCATTTTTTTGTGTTCTCTCTCTCACATTTTTTCCATCGGTCCAAGGAGTCCCTACGAGTTTGTCTCCTCCACCCAACCCTTCCTAAACCTTCTCCTTCCTCCCCCACTCCTCCCGCTTCCGCCCGCATTCCCAGTCGTTTTCTTCCCCCCCCCCCCTCCTCCTCTCTCTCTTTCTCTCTCTCCCTACCCGTGTTCCGTCTATCTCTCTCTCTCGCCAGCCATCTCTTTCCCCTCCCTTTCTCTCTCTCTTAATCTTCCTCTTCTCCTCCACGAATCCCAGTTCCTCTTCCTCTCCCACGCTGCTGTCTTTTTTTCCTCCTCCCCTCCTTTCCCCTTTCCTCTCTCTCTCCTTCCCCTTAAATCCCACTTTTCCTCCCGCCCGCAATCTCTCTCTCTCTCCCCAAGTCAACTCCTTCCTCAACCAACCTCTCTCTTTTCCTCTCTACCGTCTTCCTCTTGAAAACTCCGCCACTCTCCTCAAACTCATCCTTTTCCTTCCTCCAAAGCGTTCCTCTCTCTCTTTTTCCCTCTTTTTAGACGCTTCCAACTTGGTCCTTCCTCATACCTCCGGATCGCCCTCTTTCCCTCTCTCTCTCTCTCATCTCTCTCTCCCTCCCTCTCTCTCTCCATCTCTCTCTCTCTTCCTCTCTCTCCCCCTCTCTCTCCCCTCTCTCTCCCCCCTCTCTCCCCCTCTCTCTCCCCCCTCTCTCCCACCCCTCTCTCCCCCCTCTCTCTCCCCCTCTCTCTTCCTCCCTCTTTCTCTCCCCCCCCCCTCTCTCTCTCTCTCTCTCTCTCCCTCTCTCTCTCCCTCTCTCTCTCCCTCTCTCTCCCCCTCTCTCTCCCCCCCTCTCTCTCCCCCCTCTCTCTCCCCCCCCTCTCTCTCCCCCCCCTCTCTCTCCCTCTCTCTCACGAGCACCATTTTTCTTCGGAGTCATTCCCCACGAAACGTCTTATTTCCTTATTCATCTAAATCTACTTTTAGTCCCCTGGAATACTTTGTTTTTCCTTACCTTCCGTTCTTCCTTTGTTTTCTATCCTCTTACCTGTTTTCACCTATCTCCTTGCTATTCTCCCCTTCTCTCTCTCTCTCTGTGTTATCTGCGTGTGCGCTCGTTGTCTTATCTACTTATATCCTCTCTCACTCTGCTTTTCATATTTCTTCCATATCCTCTCCCTATTGCCTCTCCTTATATTCCTATCTCTATATCTATTCTAGCCATATTTACTCCTTTCTCCATCCCTATTCTCCCTCTGTTCTATCCCTATTCTCGTTGTACTCTTTTCCTTGTTCTATTCCTGTATTTTCTCCCCGATCTATTCTTAGTCCCTCCCTATTATTTACCCATTACTTCCCTAGTCTTTACCTATTCTCTCCCTATTATTTACCCATTCCATCCCTGTTATTTTCCTATTCTTTACCAATTCTCTACCTATTATTTACCCATTCCATCCATATTATTTTCCTATTGACTCCCTATTATTTCCCTATTTTTCACCTATTCAATCCCTATTATTCACGTATTCCATCCCTATTCTTTCCCTATTCCTTCTCTGTACACTGACTATTCTTTCGCTATTCTCTATATTATCTCTGTATTCTCTCTCTACTCCCTCTCTTTTCTATTCCCTGCCTATTTCTTTTCTTATTCTCTTCATATTTTCTCTCCGTAACTTAACTATTAACTCCTTATCTTCTCTATGCTCTTTATTTATTTCGTCTCCTTCTTCGTTCTCCTCTTTCTTTCTATCTTCTCCCTTTCTCTGCATCTCTTTCTTTTCTCCCGCTCTTTCTCTCCTTTTTCTCCCCTCTTTTTTTCTCATCTACCTAATTCGTTAACCGGAGGTTATCATCCTGTCTATCTTCATTATATTTTACACGTCCGTTCCCTTTCCCTTTTGCTCCATTTTATCCCCTTCTTTTTTAAACTCACTCCTCTTCTTTCCACTCTTCTCTCTCCCTCCCTCACGAACACACACACTCCTTTTTTTTTTAAAAAAAAAAGTCTAGTCTCTAGAACTTCTCCTTTCAACCATGTCCACTTTTGACTGCGCTTTTCCATTTGTTTCTGTCAGCCTATTTTTTCCATCCTTTCCCTACGTGTCGCATCTCTCTCCCTCTCTCTCTCTCTTTCCATTTTGCCACGCACGTTTCTTTCCCATAGATTGTCTTTTTTTATTTCCTCCACCCCGCATCTCTCTCCCTTCTTATGTTTTGATACCGTCGCAATCGTCTGTTTCCCTATACGTATATATACGTATATATATATATATATATATATATATATATATATATATATGTATATCTATCTCTCTACTCCGCCGCAGGAGCGCGGATATTCCGTCGTGTCATGATCTCGGCGATGTGTCGTAATTCCGTTCGCTTCTTCCTTTTCCTCTACGTGGAAGAGGACGGCTCCCGATGCGACGGATCTTTTTGAGCGCGTTTCTCTTCCAGCGTGAGTGCCTATTGTCGTCGGTATGTCCGTCCGTTTGTCTGTCTGTACGTCGGTCCGCATGTTCGTTCTCGGCTTTTACCGAACGGATTTTCATGAAATTTAACATTAAGGACTTACTATCAAAGATAACACGAAAATCGCAAAAATGAATCACGGAAGCCAATCAGGGGTACCACTTTACTGGTGATAAAAAGTGAACTTTCCGTCATATCTCGTACAGTATTGCTCATATCAAAGTATTTTTCAAATAAAACTTGTAGGACTAATAAATTAGAGTATTTATTCTTCTACACATTTTTATCGTAGGAGTAGCCGTTATCGTGAAAATCAAACAAGAAGGTCTTAATTGGAGTTGAAATTGCTTGAAATTTCTTGCATCTTTTTGGGCGCGTTTCTCTTCCAGAGTGAGTGCCTATTGTCGTCGGTATGTCCGTCCGTTTGTCTGTCTGTACGTCCGTCCGCATGTTCGTTCTCGGCTTTTACCGAACGGATTTTCATGAAATTTAACATTAAGGACTTACTATCAAAGATAATACGAAAATCGCAAAAATGAATCACGGAAGCCAATCAGGGGAACCACTTTACTGGTGATAAAAAGTGAACTTCCCGTCATATCTCGTACAGTATTGCTCATATCAAAGTATTTTTCAAATAAAACGGGTTTTAGTTTTTTTTTATTCCCACCGATAGGGAGGGAGGGTGAAGAAGGGGTGTTTCTTTCTAGAAACTGTGGAACGGAAACAATCGAAAGTCATATTTACGTCGTAAAGAAACCGAGAGGAAGTCGAAATGCGCGTGTGTATATGGAGGAAATTTTTAATCGTGCTACCTGAGGTTGTCGCGTAAGAATTAACCTTTTATAACTGCTGAGGTTCAGCACCGCCAAAGTCAAAGGGTCCCCAACCTGGTGCTAGCGAGCACCGCTGCGAGCTCTTTGGCAACTCTACTGTGACCTTCTGCGATGCTGATTTTCTAGCTCCTCTAATTTAATTTGTTCGGTTGAGAAAATAAAGGCTTATGTTAATTGAAATGGTGTTGGTTTTTTTATATTATCTATGAAGGTTGCTTTTGAGCAAAAGTACAGTGGTGCGCGCTTGATGTTCTAGGATTCGGCTTGGTGCTCGCCACATTGAAAAGGCTGGGAACCTTTGACCTAATTTGTAACGTAAAATTACTCCTTTACTTGCAGATCGTTTACATTTTTACGAAGAAATAAAGGGAATATTAAACGTTTCCTTTTAATTACCTCTTAACTCTCATGAAAGATTATTAAACACGGAAAATTCAACTGTAGATATATCTAGTGAATAAATGATGTTAATGATAATAAACAATTGCGATCTAGGAGGCCGCACTTCAATTGCGTGATCATAATTTCACCTCACTGACTATAAAGTTTAAGATGTGAAGAAATACTCAGTCTAACCCAGTGGTTCTCAACCTTTTACCTCTATTGGGCACTTAACAAATTCTGCGATATGGAAGCGGGCACAAGCATTAAAAAAATTGTTAGAAATCATGAGAAAATACGCAATGAGATATATAATTTAATATATTTAACAACTAATACTTTTGATTAATGCTTGAAACAATTAAATTCTGTGAAAATAAAAACTGATTTTGATAGTTTTTCTACCAGAGGTGGGAGAAAAGCTCGATTTGAGGTAGTTTGAAAGGAACGGGTCATATCTCGTCACAGGCGACAGGATGTCTGGACATAGTTCCGGTAGTAATTATTATTTTCATGAAGCAAATGAGTTATTGCTATCGTTTGTTACGGCATTCACAACTTTTTCGGCAAAATTTTAAACGAAAATATTGCTAACGAAATTTTCAAGACTTGCATCATTGGATAAGGGATTATGAACATCTTCATGTGTGCAGAGGAAACCGGGCACCTAGGAATGACTCGGTGGGCACAAGGGCGCCCGCGGGCACCACGTTGAGAACCTCTGGTCTAACCTCTACGAATCGAAGTTCGAGCGAAAAGAAACCAATTCGAGTAAAAGGATTTACAAGTCCACCTGCAGGAAGTCACGAAAGTTAATTCTCCAACTCCCTATAAGATTGGATTTTTTAAGTGCAAACTGAGATAACTCTGACAGATATGACACGGCCGGAGAAACCTGAAACTCGCTTTGTTGAAAAAGAAATCGTCTTCTGCGATAATCCACCGATCGCTGATCTGTTTATAAAAGCGTTCCGCAATTGCGAGGGCCAATAAAAAAAAATAGTCCAATCACCTGTAACGTGCCTCATAAAAATACATTTGTGCTGACACGGCGTTTTTTTCTGTTATTGACTCCTATCCTCTTTATGGTTTGGGACCATTTCATCTCGATAGCTTCTTATAGCCATCGGATTAAGAGTAATTATCAGCTGAACATATACGGATAATGAAGGCAACGAAAAGTTCCCCACGAATAATCGAAAATCCAAGACTTAAACCCACTAGTTTCGGATATTCTAATTCGTTAGATCAAACTCTTTAAGACACTGTGTTTTATGGAACAAAAATCGTGCAAACACGTTTGGATAATGCCGTGTTATGAATAAGAACGAAAACAACCAGCGCCAAACCCTGACACTTCACAAAAATGGAGATTTAAAAATACAAATTGAGGTAACTGCGACGAGTGAAGGAAAGATCCTATGAAGTGATTACATCGGCAAAGCATTAGCAGCGAGATTAAAAATACTGGGCGGTGCAGAATTCGTGCCGCCTCGCCTCCCGTAAGAGTCAAACAGTTTAGGCTGTATAACGTGTAAGCGTGCGCGTCTTAACGAAATCAAAGTACGAGCATTACCTTTTTATACGCAGCCACAGTTCTTTTCACGACGAGAGCTTTTTTTTTTAAATTTTTATCGAGGAGCGAGGAAGACAGATGCGTGGGAGGAAGATAATGATACCGAAAACACTCGAGAGAGAGTGTGTGAGAGAGAGAGGAAGAAAGAGAGATAGAGAGAGAGAGAGAGAAAATGAAAAAATTGTCAAAAAGATTTAAAAAAAAAAAAGAAAAACTCACGAACGCTATTGATTCGTCGTTATCTCTTACTTCAAGACATCGGATTTTTTCTCCTCTTTCCTCTCCTCTTTTTCTCCCTCCCTCTCTTCCTCTTCCCGGTAATACCTTCTCCCTCTTCCCTCCCTCTCTCTTTCTCTCTCTCTTTCGCTCACCCCTTTTTCCTAGAATTTCGCCCACCTCTCCCCCTCCCTCTTCCTCCTTGCAGCATCCTCTTACTTTTCCTCCTTTCCTCCCTTCCCTCCCTCTCTTTCCGCAGTCAACTCTTTACAATCTCCTCCATCCCCCACCTCCTCCTACTCCCTCCCTCCCTCCCTCCCTCTCTCTCACTCTTCCTCGTGCGTCATCTTCACAAATAGCCAGGCCCCGCCACCCCACACACTTCCGATGTTCCTATTATACTCCGCCGCTGCTTCCTGCTTCGACCTGACGAGGGCGCTGTTGGCAGGAAGAGGCGGCGGAGGGGGGGTGAGGAGGAGGATAAAGGGGGAAGTGAATCCTCTTTCCCGACGCCTCCAAAGAGAAGGGGAAGGGGGAGAAAGGAGAAGGGGGAAAGCGTTTGCTGAGTTGTATCGAGGGAAAGAGAGAGAGAGGCTTAAAAAGAGTTGGATAGAACGTGGGAGGACGGAGGGGGAGGTGTCGAATATTATAAGGGAAGGAGAGAGAGAGAGGAAGAGAGAGAGATGAAAATGTGGAAGGAGAGGGAGAGAGAGAGTGGGGGAAGTTTTGAGGGTCGGAAGGATTGGAGAGTTAAAGGAAAGGGTATTTGGGATGAAGGACTTGACGGGGCGCGGAATGGAGAAAGAGAGAGAGAGAGAACGAAAGAGGGAGAGAGTGTGTGTGGGAGGGAGGGGGAGACAGAGAGAGAGAGGGAGGAAGGAAGAGAGAGAGGAAAAAAGGGAGAGGGGTAGGAAGAGAGATATACAGAGAGATGGGAAATAAATAACGGAAAGAGAAAAGCAGAAAGGGATGGAAGCGGAGAGAGAGAGGAGGGAAAGGTTGAAGAACAGAGTCTGAGGGAGATAATAGATGAGAGAAATGTAGTCTTAAGGAGGGGGAGAGGTGTTTGTGGGAGAAAGAGAGGAAGAAAGGAGAGAGATGGAGAGAAAGATAAAGAGGAGAGAGGAAGAAGACGAAAAATGTGCCAGGAGAGAGAAAGATGGATGGAGATAATGTAATTATAGGAGAGTGATTGCAGCAAAGAGATGGACGGAGATAAATGGTGAAGAGAGATAGAGAGAGAAGAAGATTTCTGGTAGAGAGATAGGAAAGAAATAGATTCGAACCTCGAGGAAAGATCGAAAAAAATCGAGCAATCGTAATTTCGATTTATCGAAACTTCGACTTATCGAAAACTTGAATTATCGAAACTTTGAATTATATGTGGAAACTCTGCATTATCGAAACTTAGATTCATCGAAACTACGATTCAACGAAATTTCGATATATCGAAAATTCCAGTTACGGAACTTCAGTTCAACCTGTACGAATACGAACGTGAAAAATACATCGAGTTATCGGAAATTAGATCCAGCGAACGTTCGAGATATCGAGGTCCGACCTTATTCAACACGGAGTTTAGGGCTGAGAGGAGATCGAGAGAGAGAGAGAAGGATACAGGCCCGCGCCGGGCATATTTGTCGCCCGGATGCAAGTAGTTTATGCCGCCCCTTACGGACTTATAAAAGCACCCTGGCCCAGATTTTTTTTCGATTTTTATATTAAAAGTTGTATTTAACTTAAGAAATAAATTGTACAGAACACATTGCGCAAACTTTCTCGTATACGAATCATCTCATTATATTACGTAAAAGTACTTTATTATAGATGGCGGTCTATCACATGAGTTTACAAGCACAGCGGAATGTAAAGGACGTTTTTGTATGATTGTAAAAACACAAAATTAATATATATTCTCGCTCCCGCTCGTGAATTGCCTCCCCTAATACGTTGCCGCCCGGGGTACGATGCACCCCCTTGCACCCTTAGGCCTGCGCGGCCCTGGAAGGATATATAGGGAACGAGAGAGGCGCGAAGAAATGAGCGCGAGAAAAGGAAATCGAGACGACACGGGTGCGTTGAAGCAAAATAATAAGGCGGAATTAAAAGTGGGAGGTTTGTTTTCTCGAAACAAAGAAGATGAGCGTGCAAAACAAGGTAAGTGGAGTTCTCCCCCAAGAGGTTGGAGGGAGGCGGGAGAAATACGTAGAGGCTAAGTGGAAGGATTGAGAAATTGAGTGAGCGAGCGGAGGAGGAGTGTGTGAAAGGAACGCTGACAGTTGCGTCGTTTGAACTCCGTGAGCAGAAGTAGAAGAGAGAGGAGGAGAGAGAGAGAGAGCCAGTGTGGAATGGAGGAAAGGGGTAGAGAGAGAGAGAGAGTGAGAATATATGAGAAAGAATAGAGGGAGAGAGAGATAAAATATGAGAATAGGAAGAGAATACGATAGGGTGGGACAGATAGGAAGGGAGAGGAGAGAGAGAGGGAAATGAAGAGAGAGAGAGACTGAGAATATATGAGAAAGAATAGAGGGAGAGAGATGAAATATGAGAATAGGAAGAGAATACGAGAGGGTGGGACAGATAGGAAGGGAGAGAAGAGAGAGAGAGGGCAAAAGGAAGAGAGAGAGAGAGTATGGGGAAGAAGATATGGGAAGAAAGAGGGAAAGAGAGAGAGCAAAAGTTGAGAAAGGAAGAGAATGAAGGAAATAGGGGGAAGAGAGGGATGAAAAGGGGGAAAGAGGAAGAAGAGATGTGAAGAAAAAATGGAAGAGAGCAAAGAAGAGAGAGGATGAAAGAGAGATGATGAGAGGGAAAGAGAAGAAGAGGAAGAAGAGATGGGACGAAAGCAAAGAAGAGAGAGAGAGGAAAGAAGAGAGCAAAGAAGAGAGAGGGAGAAGAGAAGAAACGGATGATAAGAGAGGGATGAGGAAGAGGAGGAAGAGGGGGGGAGAAAGAACGGAATAGATTTGGAGGAAGAGAGAGTTGAAGCGAAAGAGGAAGAGAGGGGGGGGAAAGGGGGAGATAAATGTAACTGAAAGGGAAAGGGAGGTGGAGCGTATAGGAGGAAGGAGGAGAGAGAGAGAGGAAGAAATTGCGACGGCGCGTATAGCTTGAAGAATCCTCTTCTTGAGTCACTCAGTACATGCCTACCTACGTCAGAGCATCTTAATCACCGCTGGCTTTCGCTTTTGAGCCGCCAAAGCCTGATTGGACTTCTCTTCCTCTCTCTCTCCCTCCCTCTCTCTCTCTCTCTCTCTTCCTCTCTCTCCCTCTCAACCCTCGTTCTTTCCCTCCTCCGTTCGCGAAGAACCTTTATACACACTGCTACACCACGGCTACACTCGCTATAGCGTCGCGTCTCGCTTAGTTAAAGAGAATTGTTTCGCTTCGCAATACGCTTCTTTTTTTTTATTCGACGCGCGTAGGGGGACACGGGAGATGATTGGACGTTGTTTTTGCGTGTCTCAGGCGAAAGAGGGTGGTTTCAATTTGTGATCTCTTCGAGTCGGAGGAGGTTTTCGAGTCGGGATTAGAGAACCGTGGGTTTCAAGTAAGGACCGCCGCCGCCGCCACCTACCTACACCTCCCTTCCTCCTAATTTTTTCAACTCGTTTACCCTCTCCTCTTCGTAGGGAGATGGGGATAAAAATGTCCTTTTGTCGTCGCTTTCTCGAGAGTCGAATTTAATCATAAACGGGAGCTCGCGTAAAAAAAATGAAAACTTTCGATTCGTGCGATCGTTCGTGTAATTAAGACCGGAAGTTTTTATTTATAAACTCCAATCCTGAAGAGGGAAGTGGATACGCTGGTGTTGGCTCAAACGAGGCAGAAAATGAGGGATTGACCTTTTTTTTTTAGAAAGTTTTTTTTTATCTCTGACTTATGACGAATGAGTTTTTTTTTTTTTAATCCTGAGAAAATTTTTGGAAATTTACTTGAGGAGTTTTTCAACGCGTCCAAAAATTTAAAAGTAAAACTTGGTCCATTTTTATCACAAGACAGGGAGTCTTTCTATGTAACATAGACGTATCCAGGAGCCGGGGCGGCCGATTTATCATCAGACACAGTATTTTTAACAGTAATTGTATTATAATATGCCGTATATTCTCACATATGTATTGGCTACGGAAATTTATCAAACCATAAGGCGTTTTTTTATTTTTGTAAAGAACGCCTAAAAAGAGCGGCCAATGAGAGACTTGCCTACGGGCGGCCGTGGACGTAACAATGGCAAAATTTCAGGAAACGCCTCAGTTACGTAGAATATCATTTTTCCTACCATTTGAAAAATGAATAGTAATATTTTATCAACAACGACTTTTAACGTTCTAGTATTAAATTCATACTTATCTATCAGGAAAATAAACTTTAGGCATGTTTTGCGGGGACGTTTGGGAGCCAATTTCGCCATACCCTAGTTACGGCACTGTCAGTTACAGATAATTATTTTTAAAATAACGGAATCGATTCGCGCTTCGCTGGTTTTTTTGGACGAGATTCAAACTTGCGTTCGAATCAATTATCAAAGGATGAAATTTAAAAGACGCGAAGACAAATGAAGCAGGGGTCCGAGCCAGCGATTTCAGGATCGGTTTTCTTTTGAGTAATAAGAGGTGATTCTCGAGACGAACGAAGCGGATCTGATGCGAATGTCAAATGAGGTTCGACAAAACATATTTTAAGAGCGAAAAATATTGAAATATTTATCTCCGACTGTTTACGATCACTTACAAGGGTCAACTCCTGGGATATCGCCTTATTATATCTGACGATTACTACCTTCTTATCTTTTTTAGTTCGAAAACGGACAAAATATGTTCACTCTGTTAATATAATTTTCACACTTTCACTTAATCCGTGTATGTCGCTTATTCTCCGAAAATATATTTTTTTAAAAACTAACTTCGCAACTTAGTGCGAAATATATCAAATATTTTATTCATTCTAAATTACTAAGTTGGAAATTTGAAAATGGTAACTCTGTTCTTCCAGCTTATTAAAACTTAAAGATTCCAAATGTTTGCGTAACAACCTTAAAAAAAACAAATGAAATTATGATATTTAGACAAATATGTAATAAACAATCTTACCTCAAAAGTAAAAAAATTCAAAACATTAGGTTCCTTAATAAAATTGACCGCACACACAGGGATTGGACGGATAACATACGTACGTGAAGCGGGTAAGGAAATTTTTAGAAGGAAAAATACAAAAGAATACAATAAAAAAATAAAATTTTCCGCACGTGCATGGCTGCAAAACACTGAGTTACATCGGATAAAATCCGTTTTTTTCCTGTTTGTCGATCGTTTCCTCAAATTTAACTCATCTCTCGAGTTTGAGGAGAACGGAGACGCAGTAAACCAAGATCGTAACATTTCCATTGCATTTGAATTCTAACTTCTCTAGCGGCGTCTTGTTTACGTAATAAATACATGCATACAACCATTTTAAATTGACTGCGATCTTTTTAACATTCACCCCGTAGCCTTTATTGATAACCTGCCAAGTCGTCCATTTAAATTTTATCTCGTAGCGCGCGGGGATATTTTTAACGACGATCGCTTTTTTTATCGGTGCGTGCTTTATAATTAAACCAATCATGATAAATTTCCCCCTTTGCCTCTTTAAAGGTTTTTGAATAACCCCCGCTGCTGCCTAACCTTTATGGATTTTCGCGACCACTTTTGAAAATAAATTGATGTGTCCAACACGTGACTTTCTCCATACGTAAGTTGTCAACTAAAATCAAATAAATACGGCCATAGGAACAGTTCAACTTACACGTTTCAGCGCTAGCGATTCAGTTGTTTTGTAAATTCACTTTTGCCGTCACTGCCACGCGCGCTACCTGCCCACTAACCGTCAGTTTCGAAGAAAATTTAATATTTCTTGAAATATTCCTCATATGAAAATTTATTTCAAACAGGAGGTCTAGAAAAAAATAATATCTACGACTTATATATACATATATGTTGACAAAAATTCAGTTTTAGGCGAAATATTTCAGAAAAACTAAAATTTGACAGGGATAAACCGCTACTTTCGGCTTACCGATTGTTATCAAAATCTTTCAAAATCCTAAGAATATACATAAAATCACAAATATAGAATTTCACGCTGATCTGATGAATATTTTTTTAGTTAGAGCGCCCACAAAATTTGTCACACACATACGGACACACAGACAGACACGCAGACATCATCGAGAAAACGGTCAAAACGTGTACAGGGGACATCGAAACGTGTATTTCCGTTGAAATCCCGAATTCGAATTTTTTCATGAAAACAATAGGTACTTTCGCTATACTACGTACCTATATCGAGGAAGTAAAACAATCAATCGCCAACGGTCTGATAAATTTCGAATATTAATTTCATTACGAATCAATTCGTCGCTGCTTTAAAAACACGTCACGTTAGAGGAGATAGGTTTTTTTTTCTTGGTACGTAAAAGTCAATCCGAAGAGAAATACAGACGATCGTTTCGAAGCCGTTAAATACGTCTTTTTTACCACAAACATCCGGATCAGCAAAGTGGAAGTTACGCCATCGCGTTGAATGATATTGAATCGCCAAGTGTCTCTCTATAAAAAAAAATAAAAATAAATAAAAACAAACACCTGAAGGACGATTCAAACGAATCCTGTTGACTAGGTTAACCTGATGTATTCCACCAGTGGAGAAGATTAATTCACGCCGCGCGGGTGTGGATTAGTATTCTCGTGAGAAGCATGACTGCTTAAAATCATGTTTGTCATTAACCTCTGCCAAAGGGAAAATGAACCCTGTGCCAGGGAAGCCATTTACCATCTGCGTATGCCAGACACACGTTTAAGGTATATCCGTCTTAAAACTCCCACCGGCGTGCAAATTTGCAGGAAATTTCCGGATGTTTAAAAAAAAGTTGAGCATCTCGTTCGATGGGGAAAGCAATGATTGCTTGCATATTTTTCTTGACAAAAGCCAACAAATCTTCAAATTAAACGAAGAGGAAATGCGCCATTACACTTGAAGTTGATTGTGTGCGTTTTTTGAAATGTTTTCATTCGCTTGACCTGGTTGTCTATTTATTCATTTTTGCTTTCGATATTGCTTTCAATATCTGGTCAAATACTTTATTTTTATTTGGGAGTTACGTCAACGAAAAGCAGCGCAGCGTAACTTTCATTCGCACTTAGAATCGTCTTATGAACATGGAATTTGAACCAAGCGAGGCCTAAAAGAATGAAAATCAGAGCTGGGAAAGTTGCGGTTCCGGAACAAGGAACTGTTCCAAAATTGTTCCGGTTCCTGGATCGGGAACCGGAAAGGCGGAAAAGTTGTATCGGAACCGGAACATGAATTGGAATAATGCTGTCAACATTTTGTTCCGGGAACGGTTACAGAATGGCTCCCTTAAATATTAATAAATAACTAGGAATTGTTCCAGAACCGTTCCTTCTTTTGATCACTCGGAACCGAACTCGGAAAGGAACGAGTTAGAAAATTTATGGTCGGAACGGAACTTCCCAGCTCTGATGAAAATTCGTTTTCCTACATTTGATTTTCAAATACGCGTCGAATCGGTCCACAGATTCGTTTTGAATGTGAAAATTTAGCGTTTTATTATGTTAAAAATATTTCGTCGTCAAGGGCAATCGCATTGTTGATGGTTTCGTTTTTGCTTTAAATTAAACTATAATCAAAATATTTTGCCTCGGGAGGTTTTTTAACTCCTAATTTATCACACATAAATTTTTAACGTCTCGCTCAATGGAGTGGAGCGTTCTTAACGATTCGTTCTGCTCAGCGCACAAATGCAGCACACTTTTAATAGAATCGGAGGGTTCCTGAAAGGAAAACAAACTTTTTATCAAGTTGGCAACTCGTGATATTTACAGGGTTGCCGATTGTATTAATGTCCCAGAGTTGGTCCCATCCTTGATTGTTTTTAAAAGGATAATAACTCTAACATAAACGATGAAATGATGTTTTTGTTTATAAGACTATAGTTAATCGACGATAACGTTATTTGTACGAAATGTGCGTCAGAGATAGGTTTGGTTTGTGCCCTGAAGGGGTATGGAGCACCGGCCTAATTTGATTATGCAAAGCTAGGTATTAAAAAAAGCGTTGTAGCGAAGCCGCGTTATAGCAGGGTCAGATGTATAGGTACCCATACACAAAAAAATTTTTTAAATAAACAAAAACACTTTTCCTTCGCGTCCCCACAGTTTGGGATCCAGTGCGGCAACAACGATTTCATTTCTATACACCAGCTTAAGGAGTAATTAAGAACGGCTAGGCACCCAGCCCGATAACCGTTGTTGCTGTTATTTTTATTTATTTTTCATTCTATATTTCGGTCGGTCGCATTGTTATCGCCAACAATCAATCAATCCATTGTTTCGAATGGTTCGAAAGATTACGAAATCAATCAGTCGTTCACCTCTCTCTAAAGGAACCAGAGAGAGAGAGAGAGAGATAGAGAGAGAAGAAAGAACAAAAAAGGAAACATACAAAAAAGCGATCCGACTTCCGCGTGACCCGAAAAACAAAATGGGCGCCTATTTTTCCACTCCTCATGGAAAAAAACCATAAAAGAGACGGATGCAAAAGGACTTGCGGAGATGAATGACCGCGCTTGTGTTCGCGCTAATGGCGAAGTTCAACATTTACTTGGAGGTCTTCTTCTCTCTCTTTCAAGAGCGCGGCCCGTTTTTTATTTCTTAACTTCGTTTTTATTTTATTTTTTTAAAGATCTCGAAAAAAAAAACAAAAAAGGATCGTTTCGGAAGAAATACACATAATTCTCTTTAAAAGTTAAAACAGCGAGACGAGGATGTTTTTAGTGTGGGAAGGATTTTTTAGGTTTAGCTACTTGGTTATTTTTTTAAAAAATGAAAACTTTCCTTTTTGTATTTTTCCGATCTCTTATTTATTTTAGAATTCGCGGAAGAATATAATTAGTTCTGAAGTCCGATCCTAAAAAAAAAATAAAAATAATGAGTTTATTTCCGTCCAACCGATAGGCACGTGTAATGTTCGCAAATCCGTTGTTTTTTTTATAATTGTAGTAGTTTAGCTATAGGCGTACATACGTGTACGTGTCGGTCTATCGATGGGATATTTCTTGTCATGACGAACTTCTGTGGAATCCGTAAGTCCAGTACCGGATCTAACATAAGACTCATTTAGACCTTCAAAATAAGCAATTTTACTGCAATAAGAATTTAATAGTATAGGACCCCAGCTAATTTTGCATCTTCACCCCTAAGAATCTAGAGCAGGCCCTGCGTAATTCAATTTTTTTGCACGGAAACCAATATTATTCGTTGTTAATTTTAGAGTCGATAAATGATAAATATCTATCTTGCACTTGCAAGCAAAATTATCCACTTACTTATTAACGTTTTTTATTACTTTCAAAAATCACACACGGCTTGTAACACATTTTCTCGATGGTGAATTCTTCCTTATAACATGCGTACTATTACGCTTAATCGAGATTCTATTGCATTGCTTGTTAGTTGATGCTGCTTCGCGCTATCTTCTGCCTCGATAATGAATGGTAAATGACTCTTACCCGTTAAAAAAGTCTTTTGCTTATTGTAATTGTGATAAATCGCCCATAGCTTTGAAGTGTTTTCGTCTAGGCTAGATTTTGCTTTTAAGCACATTCGCTATATTCCATAAATCATGGATTTTTAATCGTTTTGTGCTAACGTACCCATTAAGGATTTTTTTAATGGTCGCGTACCCTTGGTACATTCTAAAGTGACAATGGAATAAACGACACTTGTATTAAAATAGTTGTTTATTTATTTAGTTTACATTGCAAGAAGGCCTGGTGGCAAGCAAGTATTAGAAAATATATAAAACAATATCAAACATAAACACGTTACATAAATTTTAAAACTTACAGTTTCCAATGGACACATTAAATTAACAAAACGATAAGTTGGTAACAAAAATACAACTCGTGGCGATAAAGAATCCGTGGCATTAAGTTCAAAAATTACTTAATCAATATAATCTTTTTACCCTCCGGAGTTGAGAGTTTTCAAGTTTCATATGCCTGTATTATTTAAAATCGCACTTTTGGCGTGTTTTATCTTTGGTAGCGTTAAACTTAAGTCGTAACATCGCAAATATCGATAAAGAAGTAATTCATGAAATACGAAGGAGCAAAACTTTAATCTTTACAACTTTCGCGTACACCTTCAAAACTCATGACGTACAGTAAACTCCCGATTTACCAATTCCCGATTTACAAACTCCCGAATAACGAACTGCCGATTTACGAATACCCGATTTATGGACTCCCGATTTACGAACATTCGGCTTACGAACTTTCAGTCTTACGAACAAAAATTTTTATGCCACAAATTCGACTTACGACCTCAAAAAATGAAACTGCGTCCGCATCAGACTTTCCTGGATGCGTTTTTCGATCCTTTGGAGCGCTACTCTTTCGATATAAATGATGAAAGTTGTGCAAAACCTCCGCTTAAATGTGGAAAATGACGTCAAATTCAACGAATGAATAATTTATGATTAAAATGCATTTATTAAAATCTATTATAATTTGTTCCTTTCTCCTTTTTCTTTCACTTGTAGGAGGAAAAATTGGTTTTCTAACACACCCCGTGATTTTAACATTGCATTAATGGGACAGTCTCTCCCGATTATACTTTTCAGTTTCAGTTTACTGCACACCCATCTGAAAATTCCTTTTCTATATGTTTTAATGCAATTTGTCAATACTGCTCCGTCCAATCATCATCAGCCTTAATCGATGCGTCGGGAACGCATGAGTAAAACCGTTCCAATTGATAGAAAACGAAACATATAGGCTTCCATTTGCTTAAAAAAAATCAGATAAGAACGTTCCGGTTGGTTTTTTAAATCGCGTTCCCTCTTTAAGGATTTGAAACGTTACGTCGGTGATTTTGAAGTTCGACCACATTCGTAAATAATCGCATTTTTTCCGAATACATGAACCAATGAGAAATGGCGTATACAGTTTGCAGTAGTTTTTTACACGTGTTTTACTACTAGTAGATAGGCAAGTCTTGAATGAATATACAGTCGACCTTCTATAAGTCTACAACTCGAATTTTCCATAACTCGAAGTGAATTCATTTTACAGGACAAAATATTATTCGTGTTATTTTTCTTCTGTAACTCGAATTTCCTATAAGTCGATTATTATTTTCGTTTCCCTTCGACGTTCGACTTGTAGCAGTTCCCGCTGTATGTATATATTAAATTAAAACAGCTTTCAATCATCGGTTGATGCATGTTTGTACTGAAACAGAATGACGAATAATAAAACTGTAATAACTTTGAACCGAAAGCTCGCAGCGTTCTTCCTGCTAAGAAATTTTCCGACCGGAGCGCTGCTGGACTTAATGAAATAAAACACTCACCCTTTACATTTTTCTCTTTTTTTTCGGGATGCTCTTTGGCGGTAAGTAAAACCGCACCGTCGATGAACCAGAATAAGCACTATAAGCATCCAACCGCCAAAGATAGAGGGAGTTAGCGAAGAGCGTGTGTATGTGGGAGTAGAAGAGAGGGGGGAAGTGGAGAGGGGGGACAAGAGAAAAGAAATAAGGAGGGAAGAGAGCGTTATAGGAGAGAAGGTGCCACGTAACAGCTTTGAACGATGCTCTTGGTGAGGTAGGGGGAGGGAGGAGGGGGGAGGGGGGGGGGGTGGAACTGGAAATGATTGCGTGGTGGTGCGAGTTTTCTTTTTTCATTTTTATTTTCGAAAACCTCCCATACATAATGGGGTTCGCCCTATCGGGATGATCCGCGCCTAGTTTCTTCCGCGAATCTGTTAGGAGAGATGGGGGAGTCTGGATTTTTTGGAGGGAAGGGGATTTGTGGGGAAGATGGAGAGGAAGAAGGTTCGAGGAAACAACGCAGTTTGTGGGGGTGATGGCGTAGAGAGAGAGAGAGAGGTTGGAGCGTTGCGAAGCGGATATCCTTCATATTTCGCGGAGGGAGAGGAAGTCTTTTCTCCCTCTCCACTCCCTTCTTCCTCTCCCCCTTCCCCGCCTCTCCGCCCGCCCGACGGCAGCGCCGCCGCGGGTGGATTTCGGACGGCGGGGAAGGGAACTAACTGCCGACGCAGAGAGAGAGAGAGAGAAGGAGGGGAATATCTGCGGGGGAGGGGAGACGCTTCAAAGGGGAGAAGAGGAGGGGGGGAAGAAGGAGGGGAATGGAGGAGAAACAGGAGGGATGGAGGATGAGGGGGGGGAGGAGGAAAGAGAAGGGAGGAACCCGGGCAGAGGCGGCTTGCGTCGTTGAGACCAGTCTGCGTCCGACTGCTCGCCGTTTGCCCTCGCTGCTTGTTAGCGGAGGGCCAGACAGGTGGCACTTCGTACGAGGGGCATAAATACACATAAACAGATTTTTCCGAAGACGGCGACGGTCTGCAAAAACAAAGAACGACCAGTTGTTATCTTTCTCTTCAAACTTTTGAGGGAAGAAAAACCGTTGTTGTTTTCGTCGTCCGTTTTTCGGGGTGGATTCTTTTTTTAAATGGAAGATTGAGAGAACGTTCCCGGAAGCTTCCTAATCCGTTCTCGCCGTTCAGCGCGAGAGAGAGACACACAGAAGAGACGGGATAATTCTCCGGCCGGTCCAAGGCGCGAAGGTGTTATAGCTTAAAGGAGTGGAACAGGTCGCATCATCGCTGCTCTGCTGTCTTCTTCGAGCTCACACGGAGTCGATCCGGAGGAACGCCCTCAAGGTAAATAAAAACACACGTATGAGAGTGCGACTTTTGTTTTTAATGTAATACAATCATCCCACCATTGCGTTTTTACCCTACCCTCTCCTTTATAAAAAAAAAAAGGAAATACAACGCTTAAGCCGCCGCGCTACCCTGGATTTGCGGCGGTCGGCGTATGTTTTTTGTTTATCCGCACAGTGAACTTTCCCTCTTTTTTTTGTTTCGAATGTTTGATTGAATTTTCTGTCGAGAACTTGTCAGTACTTTACGATATACTGCTCGTTTCGTCGTGGTGTTTTTGGCTGGTTACCGTTCTTATCCCGTTCCTCACTAGTGGAATGGCGTTTTGTGTTACCGTCGTTACTGGAGAAACAGGAAGTCTTCTTTAAAAAAAAGTGGATAAATTTCAATTCTTCATGGTGCGTCCTCTACCACGGTGTTTTATACATGTGTTGTGTCTTTTTAAGATTTTTGGCAAGGCCTCGTAGAAACAGAGTTGGAATGAGAGAGAAAGATAGATAGTATCCTCCCAAAAGAAGATGAAGGCACGCTTCCTGGCCAACGTTTTTTGAAATTCTCTTTTCTGCGTAGGTGCACGTATCGAAACTCGCCGTGATCCCTCATTTAGGGATTCGCTAAATCTTCATTTTTTTTATTTCACCTCCCCCCCCCCCCCCTCTCTCTTCGTGATGTATCGGCAAAAATTTTCTCGTGATAACGCAGAGACTTTTGGCACTTGGGTCGTGTTTGCTAAGGCTTGCGGGGAAAAAAGAATCGTAGGCATCCGTCTGGCGATAATAAAGCAGGGCATAAGTCTCGCAACACTTGGAAATCTATGTTGTTTTTGCGTGAAAATAGTTTATACTGCCACCTTAAGCTTTTATCGGCGTGTTGCAGTTTCAAAGTTCGTTATTTTTTGGGATAAGAGTGAAGTTTGACGAAAAACGTTGCCTTTCACTTCTACGTGAAGCTCTGATAAACACGAATCCTTCACCTTCTTCTTATATATCTCAAGTCTTGCGACCTTAATCGTCAGATTCTTTTGGAGCGTTCTTAACGCTAAAATAATGGGGGAAAAAACCACACGTGATGTTTACGTGAGACCCGACCGGTGTATTAACAATTTTACGTAATGCCTGTCTTTTGATTATTGTTTTCTTTTTTTATAAAATCTACAAGATGTTATGGTTTTAACCCCCCACCTGAAGGACGACGTATGCGCGTCTTATGAATATATTGTAAATCTCTCGTCCGGCTGGCTTAATGCGCTGTCAGGTGGATTGGTAACACATGCCTTCGTAAGGATTGTGTGTGTGTGTGTGTGGCAACCAGGATGCGTCTGGGATTATGTGGGAGGAGGACTGGCGGGTAGTGAGAGTGGGGGGGGGGGGGGGGGGGGGTGTTATAAAACTTCAGCGGATTTTTTTTTGTTTTTTTAACGTACAGATAATAGCGTCGGGCTCGGAAAGGAAACCTAAAATAATAAAACAAAATAGGATAGAATTCTCGCGGGGGTTATGACGCGACGGGTCGTCAATTTCCGATAACGGCTTTTAAGTGGTTCCAGATTAAATAGTTGGTCTTTTTTTAATTTATTTAATGCGGACTTCGGGAGATTGTCGCGTCCTCTTCCTTCCTTTTGAAAAAAATGGCAACGTCGGGAGAGATCTCGGAAGGAAAAAATAATAGATGGCAAATTAGAGATGTTAAGATGTTTTCCGTTTAAGAACGGAGCGCCGTAGATTTTGCAAATGAAAAGTGGTACGACTGATTTTGCGTGTTGCATCTCTCTCTCTCTCTGAGAAAAATCAACTCGTTGCTAACGGCGAAGGACTTGTTTACTTCCCTATTTCTCACTCACTCCCCCTTTCGTGCGTGTATGTTGGCTATATTGGCACTTAAACAACCGATAACATGCATTGCGCGGTATGAATGGTTGACGTCATTAATATATGTATATGTATAAAAGATACGACCTCCTGGAAATTTGTTTTCTTTTTTGTGTTGAGCTCCGCAATGTTTACGGTATGTCTCCCGATACGATACCGCGTCGAGATGCTGGATACGACACAGATGCGTTTTTATTTCTCGGCTAGTTGAATCGGATGCAGCTAACGAACGCATCCCATTTGATTTCTCCTATAAGAATTACTTCGGGGTTAATCTTTGCAACTCCAACCTATTAAAGAATGGTCAGAATAAATAAGTTTATCACTTCGAACTGCGTCGATTTGATTATTCTGCACAATACCACCGGATAAATTGCAAGTTTAATGACTATCTTCGGCATATAAATACTTGCTGTATCGCGTTCGAGTTGAAAATGAGAATTAAACAACGCGCTTGATATTGAATCGCATGCTATTGAAGTTGCCTTTTTCCCCCCATGTAAGTCTGTTTCCATGGTATCCGAGCATAAACAGTCCGGAAGAGGGCGTTAATTTTTAAGTCGTTTCGTTAAGTTTGATTGATATTGTCTTTTTTCGAGTTTTGAAGGAGTAGTATACCGTTTCAATTTTCTCACTCCTTTTCCTCTATTCCTCTCTCCTTCTCAACTCTCTCACTAAATTCGCATCTTCCCAAAAGGGACGTGTGATTGTTACGAAAAGAAAAACCCTACACCCCCTCCCTCCCCTACCCCCCTCACACACACACACACACACACGTCCAATTAAGCCTCCTTGTTATTCGTTTAAAGAGGGGGGGAGCATTGTGTTGGGGGGGAGGGGAGGGAGGAGGAGTCAATAAAAAGGCAATGAATGTTCGCTGGAAGAGATAACTCGGCAGGATATGATTTACGAGCGATATCATTATCCCATTTCGTTCGCGACTTCTAACAGGAAGTGGCGGATGAAGAAAAAAAAAATAAAAAAATAATACGTGAATATCGGAAGACTTGGCTCGTATGTACCTGTGATACGTATACCGTTAAAATTTTTAAGCTTTATAGTGTTTTTTTAAATTAAATAAATTAGGAATAAAATGAGAAAAAATCACTTGGTATAAGTTTCACTTTATAAAGTGGAACTTATTATACCAAGTGATTTTTTCTCATTTTATTCACGATGGAGTTCCACCAAGTAAAAGGCTTCTTCCGTTTATTTTAAATAAATTATGTTTTTTAAAAAATTATTCTTCCGCCCTTCTCTTCCCTCCTCCCCCAACCTCTCGACTCTGTGCCTCTACGTAATAGGTCACGTGACTTCCGCGGAAGTGCTATGGAGGATTTTCTTTTTCTTCTTTCCTCCGTCCTACTCTTGTGTGTTCCTGTTTGTGTGTGTATATATATATATTAATTTGTCACGTGTTTGTTTCATACGCGCGTGTCCGAAAATAGTTTCCTTAAAAAAATAATAAAAGTTGTTTGCAATCATGTTTCGACGTGGGTGTCGTTATATATTTCACGCACCTCGTAAGAAGGTTTTTTTTAAAAAAAATATTGTTAGATTATATCCTCTAAATCATCTCTGCAGCGAATCGGCACGTTTATCTTCCATTCCAATAAAAAAATAGCTATTTTTTTCCTCGAATCTTATCTTAAATGTGGAAGTTGGACTACATTAAAATGGCGTTATCATAGTTTCGCAAGATCAACATTCGAACTTCCCCTTCATTAAAATCGACGCATGCAATAAATTCGACTGTTTTTAATAGGAAAACAGCAGGATTTTTTTTATTAGCGCACCTATTGACGTGGACCGATGCCGTCTATCATAGAAGCGAAGGAAAGTTCACGCGACGTTATGATTGGCAGATACTTCGTATTATGTAATACGCAACCGATCGTATTCAGTTCGACAGTACTGGAGTAATAATCCATCAATGGGATCAGATCGGTCCTAATTACGGGAGTCGAGGAATCAACAGGTGTCGCTTTTCGGAGTACCGCGGACCGTGGCTAGGTCGTCGGGAACGACTCTTTTTTCCGGCTTTTCTCCGGGAACCTTGACGCCTTTAAGCCTCTTCCCGTCTCCTTGGCTACCTTCTCCGATTCCTTCGAATCCCGTTTCGGGCGGATTTTTCACGCGTTGCATCACTTTTCGCGTCGCAGGTCAAATCCGCCCCTCCCTATCATTTTATTTCGTGTACGTCGTCATAGAAACGATAGATTGGTCGGAAAATAATTCGAGAGTTGTTATGTTACTCGTTTGCATGTAATGTGTTCAATGTTTGCATGTCGAGACTATGGCTGCAACCATTCGAGGATTCCAAAACCGAAGATATGACCTTATGAGGATTCCAAAACCGGCGATGTGACCTTATGAGGATTCCAAAACCGGAGATATGAGCAAAAAAATTACGTTAAGTATTTACATGAAAAAAATGCTCGCGGGACAATGTCTGCTTCTTCAATGATGTTAGAGCAATGTATAACATTGCATCGCACATCTGTTCTCGGTGACTTGTGATATCCAACGCGGAGTTCGAGTTGGTCAAATTGTCTTCAAGATACGCAAACAAAAAGATTCATTGGAACGACTTATAGATGAGCGAAATTTAGAAGAAGTCATAATGTAATAATACGGGACGCACTTTGTCACCAAGTCCATCCCGTATTGATTTTACCCAGGATAATGGACATTTGAGGAAAGTTGGCCGAAAAACGTCCCGTAACCGGAGACTGGTTATTAAAACCCGAGACGAACTGCGAATACCCGAGTCTCCGGACGAAAACCGGAGAGGTGGCAAGCCCTAGTCGAGACCTTAGGGGGTAATCTCTCGCAACGTTGCCCCAATTTACAAATACATACATATATCTCGGTTGTGTGATTGAACGTAACGATGTTTTTTGTCGTGTTTTTGCCCTATTCTAAAAGGTTTCCTTGTTTAGTTTCTATTTTGTTTAGTTCTTTAAAGTCATTCGATAAGAAGAATAATATTCGTATAATAGATTTATTTCGATGAATATGTCGGACGCTAGTCTGTAAACCTGAATCTCATTTACATTCCCATGTAAAATTGTGTCATATTACCGTTCACGTTCTTATTCCCTTGTTTACTTAACAAATTACGGAATTTCATTGAAGAAGGTGGTGTTTTCAAATTAAAAAGCGAAATTCCTTATATTTCACTGAAAAAAAGGCGATGAAATTAAACTGTTTTCGTATTCAGGTCGTTACATATATTATCCAGTTCAGAATTTCCTGTAGATGATTGTCACTGTTGTAGAAAAGACTCTTAATAAAAAATTTACATATTCCTGAGACGAAAATACTTAATATTTCTGGATCGTCTTTATTACGGCACCCTAAAAATTAAATGTGTCACACGTAATCGATTATATTTTTTAATACCTCTTTATTAGGTATTTCTAATACACGTATCGGCGCCATGAATATCTCCCTTAAAAAAAATAGAAGATCTAGAATCACGGACTGCAGTCTATATGTAGAAAATCTCCAAATTATACATGCTCGTTACGTGATCGTTTTGCACATTCGTTTTAAACTTAAACCACCAGATGAGGGTGCTGAACCACCTCTTCCAACTCCATATCATTACCACCTCCCTTATCGACAATCTCCACTAGCATTTCGTCGAACGCCTATTAATATTCTCGCCGTTTTCCTCGAACCCTCTCCGTCTCTCTCTCTCTCACTCTCTTTGTATTACCAGAAAGGGTTCACTCGTATCCTCGCATTCGGAGCGGAATCGTTATCCTCGTCCTAATGAGACACCCACGCGGGGTTGTGTTGGATTTCCTGAATTATTTCGCGTAACGTTTCCGCGGGCAAACTCCCAGATGCGATCTTCGTAGAGGGAACCCAATTATGATGAACGTGTGCTCCCTAGCACACACACACACACCGCTACTTCTCGCTTCGTTCTCGGGATCGACGGAGCAAATCATTAAAAAAGAGATTGTATTGTTTTTTTTAACGGACGCTGTGCATTTTTACTTCCTGATTTCCGTTCTCATTTTTTTTTACCCTTCCGAGTTGACCATAGGAGAATACTGAACAACGGCCCAACTCATAAATGCAGTGGAACTTTTATAAATCGAACTTCGAGGTAAACAAAAAAATATTCGACCTATAGAACGATTCGAGTTATATGAGAAAAATAACGCGAAGAAGATTTTATCCTGTAAAACGAATTCGCTCCGGGTTGTGGAAATTCGAATTATAAGCGTTCGATTTATAGAAGTTCGACTGTAGGTTAAAAAAAAATTCGCTGTTGCGGAACGCGTCGTTTAGGACAGTGTTTCTTAACCTTTAGTAGACCGGGGAGCACCAAGAGGTATCCATTAACTTGGAGGAGCACTAGAACAAACTTTTCAGGAAAACATTTCTTACCTACCAGCTGGAATGTCCATCATAGTGCACTTGTCAGTGCAAAAACGATGTACGAAAAAACGGATGAATGAACTCAAAAAATCGAAATGAAATTAAAGACGATCTCACACATATTGCATATTGGTTATTTAATTAAAACAGTAAATCCATACAAAACGATGAAGGATGAAAAGCTTGCGGAACACCTACCTAATGGATACGGTTGAGAAGCGCTGGTCTAGGAAACGGGGCGCGATCTTCTGATTTCGCGCGTTTTTTTTTTTTTTAGCAAGTACGAATTGCATGAAGGAATGCAAAATCGTGTATAATCTTTCGCCTTATCCCTTCGAAAAGCCCTTTTACTCTATCCCGCCAATTTCTTTATAACGCGAATCTCTTTATAACGCGAATCTCATTATAACCCGAATCTCTTTATAACGATCGCATAGCTTACTTTTCCGGAGAATTTTTCGCTCAATTTTTTTTTCAGGCCTCGGATTTCCTAATTCATGTCACCCTTTAGGTGCTTCATTACGGAAGGGGAAAATAAGAATTCTGAGTTTCTACATATCTCCTTCTATGATTCTTTAAATACGTATTTTTCTTCCCCGAAGGTCTTAACATATATATAGATTTTTCCACCAAAGCATTCGCTCTCTTTCGTGACGCGCCAGCTGAACTCGTCAGTGTCACGTACCGTGACGCACAAATCGAAGAGAAAAAAAAAGAAAATCGAATTGGGAAATTTTTCCTTTTTTTCGAGCGTAAAAAAATCCACCGTCTTTCCAAAGGGTAACGGGTTGTCTTTAAGTTCCCGGAAGGTTCTTATAATACGCGAAAACCGGGAAAAGGTTAAAAAAAATAACTTCCTCTTCCTACTCCCTTTACGCTCATACATAAGGTCGGTTTCGCCACCATTCTAAAATTCCGTTAACTCTGGGAGAGAGGCATTAAGTCTCGTTTGAAATAAAAATCCCGGAATGCTTTCGGATGAACATTCTTAACTTCTGTAAGTCGGAAGTCTATAACTCGAATTTTTCGTAACTCGAATTTTCATAACTCGAACTTTTCACGAATCGAATTTTTCATAACTCAACTTTTCACAAATCGAATTTTTCGGAACTCGGAAGTGAATTCATTTCACGGGACAAAATATTTTTCTCGTCATTTTTCTCCTGTAACTCGAATTTTGTATCAGTCGAACATTTTTTTGCCTCCATTGAAGTTTGACCGTAAATACAAGAAAAAGAGCTAACGAATCTGCGATCCATAGACGCGTCTAACCTGGAAGGAATGATAAAACGAGACAGAATTAGCCAACGTGCCATCCTCGCTAATAACAATATAAATGTTTGTTGCTACCCCACGCGTTCAATCATTCTTCCACGTATACTATATCGTTGCTGAGGGAAAGGAGAAGCGAGTTTTTTTTATTACCGGCTATGTGTGGTCAGGGGGAGAAAAACGAGGAGAGAGAGAGAGAGAGGAAGGTTTGAGGAAGAACATGCCTTAAAGGCTGGAGACGATGATGTAAAACGCGAATGCCCCGGGAGAATGTGTGTGTGTTTGCGTGTGTGTGTGTGTGATTCCTTCTGGCGTTGGGATTGGATAAGAAAGTGATTCGTTTGAGAGAGAGACCGACTCGACCCACTTCGCCTCAACCGATTTTGATCCCGCGTGTGAAAACGGGAGTTGTATCGTTAGGAGATGATGCTTTGCTCCCCTCCCTCCCTTCCTTCCTTTCTCCTCACCCCCCCCCTTCCCACCCACACCACAAACACTTTTAATTCGTAACATTTTTCTTCAGTTCGTGTTATTTTTTTTCAATCCAACTCATTTAGTTTTTTTTTTTACCTTTCCCTCTTCTTCTTCTTATGACGAAATAGCCGTTTTGGTTTTTCCCCCCTTCAATCAACGTCTACTACTGATTTCGTCTAATTTATTGACCCAAGAAATAAAGCTGCTTCCTTCCAATTATTCCTCGGCGGCACGTGTGTAGTTTTCTCGTTTCCTAACGGATCCGTTTGTCGTCTTCTGCATTTGCGGCGAAGATTCTTCTGATTTATCCTTCTTTGATCGTGGATTTTTGGGGTCAATTCCCATTCAATCGCGCTAAACTTAATTATATTAGCTTCGCTTAGGAGACAACGTCATATATTTTTTCTTTTATAAATCTAGCCACTTGGCGTAAACGTAAGAGTTTTAGACCATTTAAAAGTTTGATTCACTAATAAATAATGTGCTGGAAACATGATTTGAACGGATTAGAATCATTAGCCACGTAAAAAATTCCATTAAGTATGAAAACACTTAATGTTGGTTGCTTTCCATTACGCTACGCATAATAACAATACGCACGATTCGTACCACGGCAATTGCCGAATGTGTTTACCAGCCACTTCGAACCCCAGTTTCATTTCAGAAGGAAAAATCGGTACATTATACATTGTACAAACTTTCTCATATATTAATGCATCGTTTAGTTATCGTTTGAAAAATATAAACTATGTAGAATCATTATAAACATCAACTTAAATAACTATACGAAATTTGATGAAAATCGTATTAGATGTTTTTTAGACATTCCAGTTGTTATTGAAGTTGCTCAAGAATAATCTAGCCTTATATTAATTTTTCGATATACATGAACTATGTAGTATTATTGCAGACGTAAACTCAAGTAACTGTACGAAATCTGATCAAAATCTTTTGAGCCGTTTTTGAACTAATCAGATTGTTGTTAAAATTGCGTAGAATAAACTACTCTTAATTATTGTGCAATGTCAAACATTTTTTCATAGCTTCTATTCTGTATGATAAAATGCCTAAGTACGAGATTTCATTCATTTTGGCTCAACCTTTTAGGCTCTAGAGCCGCGAACAGACCGGCAGACGGACAGACAGACGGCATTGCGAAAACCACTTTTTCGGACTCAGGTACACCTAAAACGTATATTTCAATTCAAATCTCGAGATCGAATTTTTTCGCGATTGCATACTTTCTCAATATACTTCGTATACGAGAAAGTAAAAAATTGTTACCTCGCCTTTCCTAACGTCGCCATGGGCCGAAATTCACGCACCCGTTGCAGTTGTGGCCTTTGTTTGTAACCTGCAGAAACCTCATCCTCTCGTAAGACGGATGGAAGAAGGCAAAACCACTTTAACCCTTGGGGCCAGGAAAGTTCTTCTCCTCTGCATGCGAGCGAAGAGCCATCTCGTGACATATCCCCGCAATTAAAGGGAGGCCGAAGGAAGTTGTTTCACTCTTCTATTTTTTTTTTACATACACAATGGCGTGGCTGGTCCCGCCGACACCTGGAAGATCTGTTGCTCTCATCAAACGAAGAAGGAACCTCTCTCAAAAGTGAGAGAGAGGAATAAAAAAAGAGGAAGAGAAGGCCCCATCTTTTCCACTCTTCCTACGCCGCCCTCCCCTTTTCTGTGAACCTTTCCGCCCTGGGCTGGAATGCTGGGTAGGACGCACCCCTTGGAGCGGAAATGTTTACACATGTGATCCTGTTTCTCTTTCCATATTCACGCCACCATCTATATCCACATATATACATTAAGGGATCGGTGTGTGGCAGGGGGTGCTATGAATCGATCCGTTCCTAAAAGTTTCTCAATCTCGTGCTCGGTTATGTTATTATTGTCTCTTATAGCCGTAGGGAAATACATAAACCCGTGCATCGCGCAGCCTTGCAAACGGTATATCCTTCAGAAAATTCTGTCAAGGTTGTTTTGAGCAAAGAGTTGCAGTGCATACTTCGAACATTATTCTTTTATATATGGCAACATGTATATCTACATATTACCAGATTGGTGGGTGGCAGGGAGTTCTATACTTTAATGAAGTTTCTCAAGCTCTGGCTTGTTTATATTTCTATAGTCGCTGGTAACTGTGCGTCGTACATTCATGCAAACCTATATAGCGTGTCAAGGTTGTTCCAAATAAGGGTTATACTAATTACCTAAAACATTATTCTTTTATTTATCGCCTACGGTTCGTGATAATGGAGATCAACATATAATAATCAGTTTTGTGGATCACGCACGCTTCTGGGAACCTATTTTCACCCACCGCGTCCTCCGCCCTCTAAAAAAAAAGATACGCGCAAGAAAACGGAAGCGTCCTACGTAACAATAATTACCACCTCTACGTTTCGTAATCTTAGCGTATATTTTATAAATCGTTGCGGATATTATCGATATAAAACACGCGCGGTATTATTAACTATGTATATTGGAAGACGTGAAAGATCGACCAAGCCTTTCTTTCCGCTCGCATTCTCCCGTGTCCTCATAAGGACGTTGCGTTTGAAATTCCGGGAGCTGCAGGGCCTCTCTCGCCTCGCCTTGGTTTGTGTCGAGGAGGAGAGGATGAAAGGGGGGGAGGGGAGAGGGGGGAGGGGGGGAGGGGAGAGGGGGGAGGGGGGGAGGGGGGGGGGGGGAGGGAGGTGAGGCGTCTGGTGGTGCTGGGCGACCCCGGCAAGCAGGCGAAGGAGCGAGTTAAGGGGAGGAAGGAAGTTGAGTCTCCCTTAGCCAGCAAAAGAACGAGAGAGAGAGAGGGTAGGAGAGAAAGAGGGGAGGTAGAGGAAAGTAGGAGGAAGTGGTGGATTAGAGGGAGGAAAAAAAATGGAGGCGGTCGGAGTAGAGGAGGGAGTAGACGGTTGGGAGTTTTTGTAAAGGGAGTTGGTCGGTTGTTGGGAAGTGAAGCTCGGAAAAGGAAGGAGAGAGAAGCCAAAGGAGTGTGAGCTCTCTGCCGTGTTTTATGGCGGTTGTTACGGCTTTTTTTTTTAGGGTGGCGGTGTAAGGAGGGAGGTGTTGGGGTGTAGGAAGGGGGAACACACGAAACTGACTTAACCGGCCCAATGAGTAGGCTCCCAAATAATATTTTGTGGGGGTGAACGATAATGGGATTTAGGGTACCTTAGGAAATAAAAGGGAGAAAGAAAGGGAGAGAGACAGGTCCTTTAAAAAAGAAAAACGAAAAGGAGAGTGGATTTTTAAAATTTTTATATACATACGGTCGAACTTCTATAAGTCGAATTTCTATAACTCAAATTTTCCATAACTCGAATTTTGCATAACTCGAATTTTCCATAACTCGAAGTTGATTAATTTTACAGGACAAAATCTTTTTCGTGTTATTTTTCTTCTATGTATAAGCTCGAATTTTGCATAAGTCGAATATTATTTTTTGTTTCCTTTGAGGTTCGAGTTATAGAAGTTCCGCCGTACAGATGTATTATCTTGTAGTCGTTTCACGGCGAATTCTTTTTCCGTCTCGATCTGCTATAGAATAAAAGCGGACTTCCTCTTAAGAGCTGTTTTTTTTATTTCGAAAGGAATTCGGTTTGCCTTCCGAGACCGTTCTCAGATGGCGCTGGCGGTTTTCGTGGCGGAAAGTGAAAACTCCCGTCGCCCGTGACGGGCTAAGAAAATTTTTGCTATCCGCGGAAGAGAATCAATCGATGCTCCGACTTTTTCCTTCGCCGGTTTTCCACATCTCGGAACTAGAGGTTTTTATTTAACAAAAAAAAATACAATCGTTTCGATTCGTTTAAAACGCGGATATCCTTATAGTAGTATATACGGGCGCCCCACGCTCCCGCATTAGCGCCACAGCTGGGAATGCGATAAGCCAACCCGAGGGAGTTGGGAGATTGGAAAGCGTATATATACCGACGCTCTGGTTAACTATGTCTCGCGGTTACGACGGTGCGATGCCGTGGCCATACTTCCGCCCCAATGACGCGAGTAATTATTCGCGGTTACGACACCGCGGACACGGAACTTTTCTCTCTCTCTCTCTGTCTCAGGTTTTCGCATAAGCGTCGTCTTACTTAGCGCAACGACGAATCGACGTTACCCGAGTTACTAGTGCTGTTTACTTTTACGTCTAGTTTTTAACGCTCGTCTACGGAAACGACGTTCCTTTTAGGGCCGCATCATTATTTTTTTAAAGTCTTCCTTCCATCTCGTGTGTGTTATTCGGCTCTGCTAGAGAAAGAGAGGGGGAGAGAGATAGGGGGGGTGGAGAGAGGGAGAGAGAGAGAAGAGGAGGAGGAAGGGGGAGAGAATTCCCTTCCTTGCTTCGGGCTTCCCAGCGGTAGACCTTCGGGTAGGTGGCGCTCACGCCCAAGTAGGAAGAGGTGGATGGGAGAGGGGAAGAGGAGGAGGAGGGAGGGGGAGAGAGAGGGATGGGGGTGGGAGAGGGGGAGGAGTGGGCGGCAGGGAACCAGGAAATGTCGGCGGCTCCGACTCGTGGAGGCGGCGGTTGGTGTCGAAGGAGAGAGAGAGAGAGTGTGATGAGAGGAGAGAGAGAGAGGGGAAGGTTAGTCTGTATATGCGTGCCTTTTAGGAGGGTGAGGTAAAGTGGAAGGATAGGCCCGATTGGCGGATGGGTGTCCGTGAGAGGGTAAAAAAAGGGTTGAGGAGGTGGGGAGGGGGAGGGAGAAGGGTTAAGAGGGGGGAGGGAGGTGGGGGAATGGAATAGGTCTCGGGATTCAGGAAGAGCGAGTTTGGTCCCCGTGTGCTAACGGGTGGGCGGAGGATGAATTATCCGACTCCTCTTTCTTTCTCCCGCTCTCTTCCTCTCCCTCTCTCTCTCTTCCTCTCTTTCTCTCTCTTTATCTCTTTCTCTCTTTATCTCTCTCCCTCTCTTTCTCTTTATCTCTCTCCCTCTCTTTCTCTCACTCTCTTTCTCTCACTATCTTTATCTCTCTCTTTATCTCCCTCTCTCTCTCCCACTCTCCCCCCCCCTCTCTCCCTCTCCCTCCCTCTCTCCCTCTATCTCCCTCTCTCTCCCTCTTTCTCCCTCTCTCTCCCTCTCTCTCCCCCCCCCCTCTCTCCCTCTCTCTCTCCCTCTCTCTCTCTCCTCTCTCTCTCTCTCTCTCTCTCTCTCTCTCTCTCTCTCTTTCTCTCTCTCCCTCTCTCTCTCTCTCTTTCTCCCTCTCTTTCTCTTTCTCCCTCTTTCTTTCTCTCCTCTCTTTCTCCATTAATCTCTATCCCTTTGTTTCTATCTCCCTCCTCTCTCTCTCTCTCCTACCTAGTCTCCTTCCATGCCTTCTACCTTTTATAAAATTGCTACCTATGCTAAACTTAGCGTTTTAAGCTCCTCCTTCCGCATTCTCTCTCGTTCCTCTCTCTCTTTCTCTATCTCTCTCTCTCTCTCTCTCTCTCGGTCCTCTCTCCAACACTCTCCCTCTCTTCCTATCTCGCTGGTTTTATATGTTCTAATTTCTGTTTTACGGACGAATTTTTCGTCGGATCTTTTCCGTTCCGACTTCGTGCGTTTATTCAAAGCTGTTTTTTTCCTTCTCCGTATTTTCTTACGGCTTCTGTTGCTATAATCTTGTTTCGTTTCTTTCCTGTTCACTAAACTTCCTTCTTTTCTGGTTCCTGTTTTCTTCTCCTCTTCGTCCTCGCCGCATTTTTCTTACCTGTCAGCGTCCCGTTCTCAAAACCAATTTATTTATTTTCCAGAAAAAAGTAACTACGTCAAACCGATCGGATTTCTTTGCCGTTTCTTCTTTGTTTTGCCAGCGTCATTTTATCGGTTATCCGCGGTCGATTTTCTTGTTTGAATTTACTACTCGCGGCGTCTCTATAAATAGAACGCCTATGACTTTTCTATAACTCGAAGTGAATTCATTTTTTTTACAGGACAAAATCTTTTTCCATAACTCGAATTTTATATAAGTCAAATATTTTTTTTCTTTTCCCTTTGAGATTCGACTTATGGAAAAGTCCGCCGCATTTCAAATGTTTTGAGTGTTTTTTTCAACGCACGTCGATTTTTGTTCCGGCTAATAATTCCCTTCTTTTATTTTAGAATTTGTTATTCAAACAACGCGGACGCCCTCTTCCTTCCCTTCAAAAAATTTCTCAGAGTTTAATTTCTTAATGGCTCATTTAAAAGCCATCTATGTATTTAAGAGGAATTCGGATAATACAAAAGGTGCGATATTTTTCGTATTAGTTCCCGTCTCCTTTTCCTTCTAAGAACGCCGCTCCCTATTGAGTCCGCACCTTTTTAAGCGCCGGTTTTTTTCTTTCTTCGGACGAGATCTCGCGTTTCCTGGTCGATTTTTTTTTATTTAATGTTCGAGTGAGTTGTCGCTCAAGGTTCTTTCAACTTTCAATCTCTCTCTTCATGCCCCCTTTGCGCGGTTTGCCCAGCGTTCGTCCTTCTCAATTCTCTCTCGCTTGAGCTCCTCCTTGCTCCCTCCCCCCTTCTCTCCCCCTCCCTCTCTCCCCCTACCTCCCTCCCCCCTTCCCCTCCTCTCCCTCTTTCTCTTTCCACCTCCCCAACTTTCTTTAGTTCATCATCTCTTCATTAATATATTATTATTTCGCTTCCTTTTCTCTCTCTCTCTTTTTTATCTTCCTTCTATTTTACTCTCTGCTTCCTGCCTCTTTTCTTGTCTCCTTTGTGTGTTAATTTCCTTCTGTCTCTTCCTACATCGTTTTCCCTTTTCCTTTTTCCCGTTCCCTCTCTCTTAAATGTAAGAATGGACTATGTAGTGTCAATTTCGCCCGAAATAAAGTCGTTTTTCTGTCTGTCTGTCTCTTTTCCACTGTATTTATCTTCCTTTTTCTCTTTTTCTCTCTCCTTTTTTCTCTCTTTTCCTTCATTTTCCCTTCTTTTTTCATCTCTTCCTTTTTCCTCTCTCCTTTTTCCTCTCCCCTTTTTCCTATCATCTTTTTCTCTCCCTTTTCTCTCTCTATTCCTCCCTCTCTCTCTCTCTCTCCCGTATCTTCCCACCCCCTCTATAACCCTTTTCTCATTTTCCACTCTCTCCCTCTCCCTCAATCTCCATTTAATCCCCCAGCAACTCTACGTCCTCCCCCCTCTCCTTCTCTCTCTCTCTTCCCCTATAATAATTGTCCTCCTCCTTCCTTCATGTCCTTCTCGATCAATCCTCTCCCTCTAACCTCCCTCACTCCTACCGCATCATTTAACTTCCCTCTCTCCCTCTCATTCAATCCCGTCCTACATTCCCTCACCTCCCTCCCCTCTATCTCCCTTCTCTCCATCACATGGCCGCATCCAAGCACTGTGGCGTCACCCTCCCACTCTCTCTTTCCCTCCTCTCCCTCCCCCTCCCCCCCTCCCTTTAGGGTGTGAGATTGGATCCCTTGTGCATAACCTCCTCCCCATTACACTCGATTATACCTCTCCCGCCGTGACCCCTCCCTGCTCTCTCTATCCTTTTACCACACTTCCCCCCTTTCACCACCTCCCCGTTACCCTCTCTTCTCCCCCTTCCTTGCTAGGTTACTGCTCCACCCTCTCTCTCTCTCTCTCTCTCTCTCTCATCCAATGGTCGATAACTCGCGTGAAGCCTGCATTCTCAACACGTACACGGGCTAACAACCATCCCTAGAGGGGTTGTTCCCCAATGAATGGACTCTTGCGCGGTAGTTTCGGACGTCGGGTTGGTTAAATCCATGGCGGCTTAACGCTGTCCTACGGCGGCTCCATGCTTAATGCTACGTGCGATAGAGGGGGTTAGTGCGTTCGCCCTAATATCCGCCTTTCTCTCTTTCTTATTTTTCGTTAGGTTTCGTTGCTGGAAGCGTCATTTCCCTCCCAAGAGGATTGGTTGAAAAGATCTTTCATCCGCCGCGGATTCGACGCGTTCGAAATTTATTTAAAGTAGGGATGCGCCAGCTTCCGGCGTTTTTTTTTTTTTTTGGCTTGCGGAATTTAGCCGCTCGTTTGTTTTTCGCCCGCAGGGTTTTGTGTTTGTTCGTTCTCTTCGAGTCTTGACGCGAAGGAATGACGCGTTTTTCCCGGAAGGCTTGTTTTATTTTTTTCCGCGTCCGATTGCTTCTATCGTTATCGCCGTTTTCGCTAATGCTCGGATGGGATTATGGCGATCACTTGTCGTGCGTGAACGGCAGTCGCGACCGGGAGATTGAATCAACAGTTCCGAAATCTATGCGGGCGTCACAGTTTCCGGTCCCCATGGGAAATGTATGCAGACGTATGGTTCTCCGATAATTTCGCTGCTATATGCGGCACGGGTAATGTGACTTCAGTAACGACTTGTCTTTCACTTAATAAGATTCACTTAACTTGGCTCGACTTTGTGGATTCCCCTTACAGAGGAATGGAACTAAATTATTTATTTGTAACTAAACCAAATTTTTTGTTTCATTCCTTTTGATATTGTTTTCAATTACGCATATCCTCACATTCGATGTATCTATCTCTGTTATAAGAGTACTTATTAATATAGGTAACGCAAAAGTCAATTTGTTGTGCAGCCTTTCTCTGGAACACAATGTCATTCCGTGAGCATATGCTCTCTTGGCCTGTTAAAACTTCGTGTTCTTTCACGCTTCTTACGATTGCTGTTTCCGTGTTTAAATGCCTTATAAATGGGAATACGTCAGTACCGGTCTTAATCTATTTAAAAAAAAAGGGATCTTGTGGGTTATACGTCCGGATTTGATATAGGTCACCCACGACCGCAGCACCACCTGATTCCGGAAAAATGAACTACTGAAGTATGCGTACGAGCAACGAAAATAAATAAAACAATCAACAATGGCTTCATTGAGTTAATATAAAGCTTACCAACCTATGACTGATCAGCCTGCCGCGACATTTACAAACCCAATCACCGGACAACGGGGAGGGATAGTTTGGTTCCAGCGAGTCGAAGGGCGCGGTAGCGCCCGGAGACAACTAAAATAAAAACAAAGCGAGCCGAAGGCTCGCCAATATCCTCTCCATTTATTGTTGCTAATATTTATTTGGGTAAACATCAATAAGTTTCTATTTACTCGTACGCATACTTCGATAGTTCATTTTTCCGGAATCAGGTGGTGCTGCGGTCGTGCGTAACCTATATCAAATCGACCACCGCGTTTTTTCCGATGCCCAGTTCACGCTTACAGAATTTCGTAGAAGTCATTTTGAAGGACCAGCAATAATGGTATAATTCCAGAACCTTGAAGAAGGGAAATTGCGGATTCTTTATCTGCAGTGGTTCTAACAAGACTAATGAAACCCATTTTTAATTATGAAGATAATTGTGTATAATAACACAATTAGATACCAATATGCAAACAGTTGTAGTTATAAACGAGACCAGTTTGCGTATAACCCACAAGGTCCAAAAAAGAGTCGTTCCACACTCACAACAACAAAAAAAAACAATCGTGAAAAGGTCTAGGAGATATAAATTGCGAGTTCGAAACAACGCGTACCAAAACCGGCCGCGTCCCCGAGGGACAAAAGTTGCCTCGAGTGGTTGGACGTAAAAGAATGCAGTTCACCTTTCATATCGTCGTTTTCGTTGACACCTTTCTTCCGCGCGCGTAACCCACTACCCCTGGGCCTTATCCCCATCTATATACCATCCTATCTCTCCCTCCATCCATCTACCTCTTCCTACCTGCTTATGTCACTCCCTCCCAACAACATCACACGCTCCCACGATCACTCTCTCCTTCTTTTATGTATGTAATGTTTTCGCAGGTTTTTTCCACCACCCTTCCCTTCGTGTGTGTTTTCCTGTGAGGTTATTTACTAGGTTGGCCATGTCAGGTCTTTCCTAGGTTTTTACCACAAATACTTCGTCTTTTTTTTTTTGGAAGTTTCCGACTCTATAATTGGATCTCTTAATTGTTTTTTCTTTTGTCTAATTTCAATTTTTCGTTTTCAGCCAATGTGTTTGTATGTTTATATATTATTATTTTTTATTCTCATTTGTAATTACTAGCGTAGGGTTACATGTAAGATGGGACTATATAGTCTCAATTTCGCCCTCGATGAAGTCGTTTGTCTGTCTGTCTGTCCCTCATTCCTATCTCTCCATCCTTTCTCCCTATCTAATATCTCTCTCTAATTTTTTCTATCTCTCCCTCCCTTCCACAATATCTCCCTCCTCCTATCACTCCCTCCCCCCAAACATCACTCCTCACTCCCCATCTAGACACACGCACTTCCCCCTTCTCTCTCGTCTCATAAAAATACTTCCAGTCCATGCGTGCCCTTTGGGACAAGCACGAGGGAGGAGGGAATCACGCCTCCCTCCGTCCCATCGCACGGCAGACTTCCTTTGTTTGTTTTTCGGTTGCTCCGAGAATGATGAGGAGTGTGGGGGTTAAAAGTTGGTAGAAACCGCGCCTCCATCCCCCACCCATCTTTCAAACCCCTTCTCACTCCAATGGCCGCGGAGGCAAAAGAGCGACGTGGTGCTTCTTTAAGGGTTCAGCAGCCATTAACTCATCCACCGAGACCCTTTTTTTCTTCTTTTTTTCTTTTCCCTTACACCTGTCCAATTGGGAAAGGGATGAGGTTTGATAGGTCACCACCCTTCAAAAAAATCAAAAAAAGAGCGTCGGACGGCACAAGTGGTAAAAAAAAAGAGGGAGAGAAAGAGAGGTAGCGCTCGCTCTCTTGTCTTCTTACTATAAGTGGCGCCATCATCTCGCAAATCACGGGCGACACGTATTTCTTATTGTCTTATGTGTGTGTGTGTGTTTTGCGGCAATAAAAAAAGAAAGGAAACGTGCCCTCTTCCTCCTTCCTTCCTTGTGATGGTCATTGTACGCGCATATTCGTTTCTTCCCTTGCGTCTCTTCCTCTAGAATAGAGAAAATGGGGATCATTTCGCCAGTCGATTGTTTTCAGGTCGAATGATTCGAAAGGAGAGGTGATTGGTCGGCCCTTTTGGCCATATCCGCAACGTTTAATTCCCTTCTCCCATTTTGACGTAAGTTTACTTTTGTGTAGACTTCCGCGTCTCTCGTCTAGCTGATTAGAATGTGTGTTCAAATTACCCTACTCGGTAATGAATGTTTATTTGTTTAATCACCGGTACGATTTGGATATCAAGTCCCTATACTGATCCATGATTACATTATAATTTCCTATTATTTTATACGATTATCCATAAACTTATAAGGCTATGAACTATCATATATCGAGGAATTATATATCGATGGATCGAACCGATACATGGCATGAACAGTAAGTACGGATAATGGGAATAAATTTATTAGAAAATTTACAGCTCGTCGGTATAAGGCCGTAATGAAAATCACAAATGATCTTTCCAATTTATCCACAATGGATCTCATGATTGTGTTCTTTATGGTAATCAAAAGAGTTATGAAAATGTGTCAGTGAGACAAATAACCTGGTGCAACGATGAATAATAATTTCCATTCAGCAACCGTCGTATTTTCTTCCAAAGTCCTCTCGCATCGAAAGATTTTAGTGACGCCTCAAGTAGTAATCATTTACGATGACGAGACTGTAAAAGAGCAAGACGTGGGAATTGCGCACACGCACCCGCAAAGGATTTACACGGAGCCGTAGAAACGGTAGCAATTTTTAAATTTAAAACGAAAGAAAAAAACGTTTTTTTTAAATTCAACATTCGGAACGCGGGAATCGATTACACAACTTCGAAACATCCCCTCCCTCTTCCTCTACCCTTTCCTCTCCCATTCAGCTTTCCCTTCTGTTAGATACATCTCCCGAGGCCGCCTTCATAAACCCGAGTCTTACCTTCCAGTGCTCACAAGTCGCGAAATATTTGGCATTTCCGTTACGGTTATAGGATCGAAATAGGTCGTGTCCGATCTCTCACCCTACCGCTCTTCATTCTCACTTTTCTGTTTCTCATTCCAGAAATGTATTTTGTTCGGAAGGAGTTGGAAATGGGGGGGGGGGGGGGGAAAGAGTACCGAGAAAATGCGAGTTTATTTTCCTTTTTTCACTCGGTCAGCATTTCGTTCGAAAATTTCAAAAAACAAAAATAAAGAGATCGAACGTTTTTCTTTCTTCTTTTTAAAAGTAGAGGACGTTACGTCATTCCTGGTGAGTTTTATCTCGTGTTGTTTCACCCAGCCAGACAACAACGCCAGAGGCCCGGGGCGGAGGGGGGGGGACTCTTTTTTCGGAGGTCCTGACCAATACTATTTCGTGGCCTCCGCAGAACTCCATATAGCGCCGTTTGGTGGGAGAGGGAGGGAGGAGGAGAGGGAGGGAGGGAGAGTTGGAAAGTGAAAGCGGACGGAGCGCGGCGAAGAAAATCGGGCCGAATCGCGAAACGTTTGGCCAAAGATGAGTCTTCCTTTTATCCTGTCGATGGAGAGTGATTTTCCTTATTTTTTTTACGGACCTGCGTATCGAAAAAAAGGCGGGAAGAAAAAAATAAATAAAAGAATTGGGAAATTTAATAAGGCGGATGAGTTGTAAAATACGGTGGAATTACGTCGAACCTCAAGGGAAACAAAAAATATTCGACCTGTAGAAAATTCGAGTTTTAGAATAAAAATAACACGAAAGAGATTTTGTCCTGCAGAATGAATTCACTTCGAGTTGTGTCAAATTCGAGTTATTCGACTGTAATATTCTGGATCTTCTCTTGGTCCGTTCGAACGAGGTTGATTTTCGTTTTATCTTTATTAATTCATTCGCTTTCTGGTTTTAGGCGTAGCTCTAGTGATGGACGGTACTTGATTTCGTTGTGTATGTCGCAATTCATGCATCTTGATCCCTCGAGCCGGTAATTAGTTTGGGGGAACGAAATCTAGAGGATAGCATCGTGTAAGCAGTGCGAATCTGTGGAATTTTTTGGTTTAGCGAAAGGTAAATGTATGGAAGTTGGGTTAGGTCAAAGTGTACGGACAACCGCTACTGCGGTAGGAAAGCTAGTTCCATATGAAATGTGCGGTAAACCGGCTTTATTGTTTCGTTACATACACAAATGCGGATATCTAATCGTTATGTGCTTGAAAATGGATTTTGTGTTGAGTTTAGGCTTCCAAAATATGGACTAATCGAGCTCAGTTAATGTCGATCAAACATAAGATTAAATAAATTATTAAAACTTACAGTTTCCAATAAACATATAAAATAAACAATGATCTGTGGCTAGAAAGAATAACCTGTATTGGGTTTAAGGCTACCAAATATCTGATGATCTAACTCAGTTAATATCGAAGATATTGCGTGACTGCTATAAGAATAAACAACCTTATGGTTTCCATAGTAACCTCATAGTTCAGCTCCGAAAAAGGTCACGTTAGAAAAATCGAGCAAACGATAATAAAACGAATGTTTTATTTTTGCATTCGAATACACGGGAGAAAAACAAGAGCGAGTAAAGAAAAAAAAGTTCCTCCACAATAATTCTCATACAGTCACGGAAACTGTAGCGGAGAATCACTTCGCACGCGCGTTAAAGTTCACCCAAATTCCGAATATTTTTGGACCGTTCCTCACTCCTCCCTGAAAGTGACGCAACTCCGAGTTACGCCGTTAACAAACGAGGAAAAGAAAAGGGAAAGAGGAAAAAAAATTAAATATAAAACAGGGCCTTCGGGAGCCGTTTGTTTCTTCCTGAGGAGAGAAAAAATTTTTTTTTTATAAATGCTGGATGGAGGCCCACCTCCCGAGTTTAATTACCTCCCGACACTCTCTCGCACAATGGAATTAAGTTAACAGCATCAGGAGTGAGCTTAACGCGAGAGAGAGAGGGAGAGAGAGGCTGAGAGGTGCGCTGAGAGGAGGAGGGGGAGTGGGTGGGTGAGGGAGGGAGAAAGGGGGGAGGGAGGTATGTGTGACGGAAAGGGGTGGAGTGAGAGAGGTAGAGAGAGAGAGGAAGGAAAACCTCCGGGGAATTTTCGCCAATTATTGGAGCACGACCTGGATTCCGTAATAAATACGAAGCTACACCGTCGCCGGGGAGAGAGAGAGAGAGACAGTTAATCTACGCGTTATAGCCTGCGATTTTGCCTCAAAGGTGTGCGGCAGTGGGTGCAATGCAGTGCAACGCAATAGATTTTCTATATTTTTTTTTAAATCTCGCTCGCAGGCTTAGAATGTGCATTTGCGACGTCTTTCAGAGACTCTCTTATATCAGAGGTGAATTACCTTTTATGAATGGCGGGCCGCGCCTGTGTTTGCGAATACTTAGGCATTGAAAGTTTTTAATGCTTTCGGGATTTGAGTTTAAATCGGTATTTACCATCAATTCCAAATTAGGTTTTTTTTTTAGGGTTGAAAATTTCAAAATGAAAGATTAGTTTTCCCCCCCTTGAATAGACAGCTCCGTCTGTCCGTCCGTTTGTTGTTGATTTTCGGTGCCTTTTCTCGTTTATTCATCCGTCTTCCTACGTTTTCACGTTTCGCTCCTGGTTTCGTTTCTGACCGAAGGATGGCGTCGATTTTCGCGCACGTGGTAATTATACGGAATCTTAAAAACGAAGTTTTTCGCCTCGCGAAATAATGAAAAAATAAATTCGACTATTTATTACTCCCTTAATTGACCTCTTCGGTATCTTTTCCTTTTCTCTTAGTCTTCTATACGAGTTCGGACTAGCGTTCGATTGATTTTTCTTTCCGATTGAAAATCACTAAAGAGAGACAGACAGACAGACAGACAAACGACTTTATTTAGGGCGAAATTGAGACTGTGAAGTCCCTTCTTACATTTAACCCTTTCTTACAGAGTGAGGGGAGGGGGGAAAGAAACTGAGAGAAGACCAGAGAGGTTACCCAAGCATCTTGTTTTCTTGGATTAGCTAACGTTGGAGTCCCACACACACACACACACACACACACGCACGATGCTCTTCCTTTTGAAAAAGGGACATCCATTCCTATCGTAAATTGCACTTAACTACCAAATCCTAAGGTCTGTTCTTTTTTTTTAACACGGTGTTTTTTCCTATCCTTTCTAAACCTCCCTCTTTTTCGTTTTTCGGTTTAGCGGGTTTTTTTCTATCCCAAAAGAACCGCTTCGAATTTCGGGGCCAGCAATTCCATTTTAGCACCACTTCGAAACGGTCTCCGAGCATTTAAAAAAAGAACCATTACATGGTTCACTTCGTCTCTTGTGAGGTTATAAGAAAGGATCAAGGAGATAAATTCCGAATACGAAATAACCAAAATTGTCGTTTGTGAAAATCAAGAGGGCGTTTAAATTTAACCTTTTTATTAGTTTTGGAGAAATGTATCCCAAAAAAACTTTTCCCGCCAAATCCTTTGAAAATTCGCGATTTTTTCCTTATATTTATCACTGAAAATTTTTGGGCGTTTTGAAATCGTACCTGTAAAAAAAAAAAACTCCTCGCATTTTAACTTCAACGCAAACGGAAATAGAGACGAATTTTTGTGGGCAAACAGGAGGAAAAATTCGAAGGGAAGAATAAAAAAAACCCTGTCTTCCTTCGTTGTGTTAAATAGTTTAATAAGTCACATATTCTAGACGTTTCGTTGCAGAACCTCTCTCTCTATTTCTCTTTTTACGAAGGTCGCGGGTTCGAATCCCGCCGAGGGCATGGATGTTTGTGTTCGTCGAAATGGATTGTATATAAGAATGGACTAAATTGTCTAAATATCGCCCCTGAAAGTAAACTCGAATTATTATTATTATTTCTCCTACGTTTCCAACAGTATAGTATCGCATTCGTGCCGTTTTCTGGCGGTCGTCGTACCCTCTCATTTTTTTACGCGCCATGTTCTTTTGTTTTCCTCTTAGCGTTCGAACCCAAGGCAAAACTCGAAAGGTAGAGATCGGATTGAAAAAAATAAAAACAAAAAATAAAATAAAATCCATTGCGCAATTGGAAAAAGTGCGGCTTTCGTCTCTGTAAGACGACCGTTCCGGAACGCGCGATATCTCCTACGCTTCAATCTTCTCGTTTTATCCATACGTTTGAGATGGAACTAAGGAGTCTGTTTTGTCGTTTGTAATGCTGGTATCTCATGTCCGTATCTATGTTCCTCCTGCTTTTAGTCTTCCTATTTAATCCCTCTCTCCCTGTATCACATTATTATATTTGTTTATTTATTTATCTTTATTTACCTTAGATATCTGGGAGATATGGCAGCTAGAGAAACATTTTAGGAATCTCTTTACCGTTATTTAGAATATTATTTTTCCCGCAGCTTCATGAACACAAATATTATTTTTATTAGGAATAACTTTAACATTTGAGTATTAAAGTAATACATATTATGGAAAAATAAACTTTTGGAATTTCTGTTCATGAACGATTGTAAAATCTTTCGACGCGCCTCGAAGATCGCGTAACATATTTTTAAAATCTTTTCTCTCCGTTCGCAATGCCGACAACATCCGAGACGCAGCGGTTCTGTCCCGCTTGCGTGAGAGTGAGAGAGAAAGAAAGAGAGAGAGAGAGAGAGACCTCTTGCAAAACCTTCTTGGACTCGCCAAGCTCGCGACCGTTGAAAAAGGAAGTCTGGGAGTGGGAGGAGGGATGGATGCTATCTGAAAGGAATGAGAGGGGAGTGAGGAAGAGGGGGAGAGAAAGGGTTGAGTTGAGAGAGAGAGAGGGAAGGGGAAAAGGGTGAGTTGAAAGAAGGGTGGACCAAGGCGGCTACCGTGCGGGACCCGTTCTCTCATCGCAATTTCGGTCGAAAGGTCCCGAGTGCCCAGAGGCGCCTCTCTCGCAATGACTTGGAGCATGTTTGCGCGCGCGTGTGTGTGTGTGCATATCCTGCCATGCAACGAATGAGACGTTTTTTCGGCTGTTCTTTTTTTTAAAGAGGAGGAACTATAGAAGAGAAACAGGAGCCTCGATTCGCGTTTGTTTTCTTTTTGTTCGAGAACCGTTTCCCATGAATTTCTCAGGAAATGCATCCGGTATCGTCTGCTTCCGTCCTCTGGAATCTGCGTCGAACAGTTGTCACACGCGATTCCTGTTGCGCTTTTAATTATTATTTCTCTCGCGAGGCACGCGGATGTGTTGCGCGTTTTTCATCTACGTCATACTCTGCAAGTCACCTCTACGGTGGACGGCAGGTGGTGCGAATGCAACAGACATGGCCCGTAGCAATTCCAATTTATCGTTTCTTCTGTTGCGTGCGTATAAACGTTTTTTACGTTCAAAAAAATCTCACTAAAACGAAACTTCTGAAATCGAATTTCATACGCTGCATCTCGAAGGACCTTTTATTTTCCTTGTTTCTCCATGCCCTGTTTAATAAGTAAGTTGTGTAATTCGTTCGTTCGACTTTTGATCTCATCTCTTCTGCATTTCGCCGCTTAATTGAACATCCGCTCGTGAGTGCAGACGTTTATCCGTGCGTTTACCCAAAAGGTAGGTTCATGCTAGCAACCTTTCGTCGGATCGGCTTTCGGAACGTAAACACGCCATCGCTAACCAATTTTCGCCGCGTTCTTCGGAGCGAAGCGAATTTTCGTGGGGAGGGAAAAATTAGCGGCTGTTACCGAACTAGAGAGGAAAATCCGGTTCGAAAACGCTTCTTTTTTTTTTAGATTGCTTCTTTACCCGCCACGAGAGATCGCGAACGGATTGGAACGGAAAAGAAATTGACGATGGCGTACTAGGATAAATATTTAAACTATGCCGCGGACAAAGAATTTAATACCGCCCAGTATTATTGTTTTCCCTTCTGTCCGTTTTGTTCGAGAAATAATTTGAAAAAAGAACATTGGAGATCGGATTTTTTTTATAAATTAACATTTTTTTTTATCCTCGGGTCTCCATCAAAGATATTAGGCGAGGACAATTATTTAAGCTCGGACGTTGTGAACATTTTTTTTTCTTTTTCTCCTTATTGACGGCCTTTATTTCGTCCAGAAAACATTTCTTTTTTAAAAAAATACTTCTTGGATGACCGCCATTTTCTCGTCTCTCCACCTTCCTCTCCCTATTCCTCTTTTCCCTCTTCTCTGTTTCCGTTCTCCTCTATTTTTCTTCCCCGAGGAGTGAGGAAAGGAGGCTGCCCTTTCATCCCTTCACTCAGAACCTTCAACGCATCCTTCAAAACAACCCAGGTATTGCTAATTCTGGAATGGCGTTTTTGCGGAAGAGCCGAATGTTTTTCCCCATCGGCGGAACGTTCTGGGAACGCACAGAGAGAGAGAGAGGAAACGTGAACAGGAACGGAATGTAACGTAGTCTTTTAAGCGTTGTTCGGCTTTTTTGAAATTGTATTTATGAACGATTTATTGCGGAAGCCTTAATTCTGCGGTATTCTATTTTTAAAGAAATAAAACAAATTACAGCGGAACTTCTATATTAGTCGAGCCTAAAAAGGGAAGCAAAAAAATTATTCGAGTTACAGAAAATCCGAGTAATAGAAGAAAACTATCGCGAAAAAGATTTTTGCCCCGTAAAATGAATTTTCGAGTTATAGACGTTCGACTTATATTAGAATTTTGACTTTACTCTGAAGAACTCCACTGTGTTAATGGAATTAAATTACTTTTAATTTCGTTTCGTTCGTACGTTTTATCGATGTCCACGGTATATACAGTGGTTCCATCTGCAGATGTCGCTTGCGATTCCTCCGGTTCGGATTACTTATTACATTTTCCTATTGGCACGCCGCGCTCAACTTATATCTGCCACTTCACGACGTTTCGTAACACATATTTCCCGAGAAAATACTCGCGATTTGCTTAATTCATTGTCATTATTAAACCGCTTCGGAGATCAGCGGTTTCGCTGAAAGAGCGCCGCCTTCGAGCCAAGCTGGGACTTCCGGGAAAGTTTAAGCCGCGAGAGAATCTCGAGGATGATGTCAGAGGTATAATCGACGCCGGGAACGGTGGATGAGAAGAAGCGATCGTGAAGAAGGATATAAAAAAAGAAAAGATAGGCAATCTTCCTGCGACGGTTCCGTTCTTCTAGGTTAAAGCTCTCTTTCCTGTTGATACACGTTTCTCGAATTGAATACTGGAATGGGTGGCTACTTTTGAAACCGTAATACGTTCGTCTTTGAATGGTTTAATTGTCTTTTTGCTTCCTTTTGCCACCCATTAAAACGATAATGCGATGAATTTCGGCATCCTAAGTATGTATGTTCGTGTGTGGGTGTATATTTATGTAAATATTATTGTTATGTATATGCTAAATTATTTATATTGAATAATTCCCTGTAATAGATCAATGAATGGCTGCTGTTGGGTTATTTTAAGTAAATAAAAATTGTATGTATTTGTATAAATACGTATATGTATGTTTATGTAATTGTATATATATGTTTATGTGTGTGTGTATACACTATATATATATACACACACACACACTATATATATATATATATAGTGTAAGCTCGATAGAACGAATAGAGCATACATATAACGAGAACTTCATTATAGCGAGCGAAAACACCGTCACCGTCAATTTTATAACGTAACATTCACGGAATTTATTTTTCGGATATTACGAGCGCTCGTTATAACGAGTATTTTTTTCTAAATTTCATAAATTCTCGCCTTACAACGAGGTTTCACCGTATGTAAGAAAACCTGTTACGGAATGTCACGCGCTTGCCCAGTCCAGCGGTCACTCTCGGCTTAACGGAATGCCAAAGGTTTTCTTTTTGAAGGAGGTGTCTGGTGTCGGAACCTCCTTTTTCAAAAGATTCGAACGAACACAAAAAAAATAAATAATCGTAGGCGGGCGGTGACATTTCGGTCCGTTCCTCCCGTCCAAAGAAAGTTTATCTCCTCCTCCCCCCTCCCCCATCCCCCTCCCCCTTTGATCCCTCTGGAGGAAAAATACACGGAGAGTTCGTCACTCGGCCGAATATCACGCGTAAATTAAAAAAGAGGTGCTCTCATACCTCGTATACCAACATCGCCATAGCGGGAGGGTGGGAGGGGTGACTCACTTCCCCCTTAGCCGTCAGCTAGACAGGGTGACTAAACGGGTGACGCACTCTCTCTCTCGCTCCTTAGGAGAAAAAGAAGAAAGGGGGAGGGGAAGGAGGGAGGCAGGATACAGCCGCTCTGCCGTAAGGGACATAAGCGTGCAAAATATCGCCCTCGTAAATTCCGCGGCGTTGGTTTTCAACCATCCCTCTCTCTCTCTCGCACTTCATCTGCGGTGGTGCTTACCGATTTGCCCACCAGAGTGGGAGGGAAATCGTCAGTTTCGAGCGCCCTCCTCCCCCCCCCCTTCCTCTCTTTTAGTTTTATTTTTCTTTCCTCTAACAGACGTGGAGGGCAATTCTCTCTCATCCGAGCGTTTCATTGCATGAAGTTTTCCGTGGGTTAGGTGTACGGGTATGAGGAGTGGGGGGGCGGGGGGGGGGGGGGGGAGGCGTGCATTAGTCCCTATCGAGCCCTTGTGATGGGGAGCCACTGGAGGAATAGGGATGGATGAAATAGGGAGAGAATAGGTAGAAATAGAGGGGGAAAGGAAAGCGGTAGGAATTGCGAGGAAAAGGCACAAATCTCGCATTAGTTAAACAAGATGATTTAGAACGTGTAAGGCAGGCATGTCATACCGGCTTCCCGCGGGCCACATGTGGCCCTTTCTCTATCTTACTGTGGCCCGAACGCTAATTTTTCTCTCAGCTAAATCGTTCGAGATTTTATATAAATGCTTTATTTTTATGAAAAGGACACATGATTTTGTCTTAGTTATTGAGATACAGTAGAACGTGGCTTCTAAATCATTGTTTTTAATAGTAAACCAGGTGACCAATCTTATAGATAAAGTCTTTTTTGCCAATCCTGGCCCTCATTAATCAACCCTAATCTCAATGCGGCCCTTCGAGTTTGACATGCCTAGTGTAAGGGAAATATTTTTACGAGAATTTAGCAGCAGCGTACGCTTATACTGGTCCCATCAAGATTTCACGTCGAAGATTACTTGAGAGATTGGGAGATAATCTGTGACTTTCAACATAAAATATATTGTTTAGCGTCTTCAATATACGTATATTTCGTATATAATTTTAAGTAACACTAGTATGGAATTATCCTTATTTAATTTCACGGTCAGCTTTCACGATGTCTTCGCGGACTACATAACATGCTCTCGAGGACCTAATGCGGCTCCAGGACCGCAGTTTGCTCACCCCCAATTTAAAAAGTATGTCACGTCATCTTAAGCATTAATGAGCACGAGTATCTCGCGGAAAATTGAACGCACGGTCGACCATTAAGGGAGAATGTTACTCAATTTAAACAAAGAAATATAATAGGATTTAATCATTTTTCGCTGTTTCTCATCTATTCGTAGTCTTGGGAACGTCCGGTTCACGCCCACTGCTTTGCCCGAAACAATTTTTTTATAAACGTTTATCTTGCTTTCAGTTTCAGTTCCACTCTTGTTCTTCAACTCGAGTTGACCCGTTTAAACAGGGCGAAACGCAGTTAGGAAAAGCGAAAGAGGATGGGACCAGAATGGCACTTACCTTCAAAGAAGAGGCAAAAAGGAAAGGGTTGGATTCACTATACATTCAGGTAGGGAAATGAGAGAGATAGAGAGATAATGGAAGGTTTTGGCGAGGAGGGATTGGATTGGAGCGGAAGGTAAAGAACTCCTCAGGTCCATCGGATCAGACACGAATCTCCTTGTTCATCGCCATTGAAATGCAGAGGGCGCGCAGCAGAGAGATATTGCAAGGAGGTACGAGAGAGGAGATTGGGTTATAGAGTATTTGAGGCGAGGAAATAAAAAAATATTTACAGGGGTTTAAGATCACTGGAAGGAGATGCACTCTCCATGCTGGCTAAAAACACGTGCGAATCGCTGGAACTCCTCACTCCCTTCATTACCCTTCACTCTCTCTCCCTCCCTCTCCTTCCCATTCCTCAACTTCAATGAGAAAAGCCCCTTGCAGCCGCCTTACACGCCATGAAGTAGGGAAAAATGGGGGGTTTTCTTCTCTCCCCATTTTTCCCCATTTCCCCTTAGGAAGACCACACTGGTCTCGCCAGTGGATGCACGATGAAGGTGGTGATGGTCGCGACGGTTTTTCGGACCGTTTGCGGGTGAAAAAGGGGGGGGGGAGGTGAAAAGGGAGAAGGAGAAAAGACGGGAGAAATGGAAGGGTCAGAAGAAGAATCGGAACTTTTTCTCTCTCTCTCTCTTTACGTCCCTCTAAAAGGGGCGGTGAGTAGGAACTCTTTTGAAGGTTGGTGAAGGTATTGAGGTGGAGGCAGGAGAGCGGTGAGGGTTGGAAGGGGGGAGGGACGAGAAGTAGAATTGAGGGGGGTGGAAGGAAGGAATGCGTGGGCAGGAAAAGGACGAGCAATGGGGGGGAGGTGGGAGGAGGGGGCAGTATGTTTAAGGGGATGAGAGGCGGTAGAGGTTGCTGCAGGAGGCTCTGTAAGGTGGGAGCTCTCCCTTTCTCTCTCTCTGTCCCCGCCATCTAACGTAATTCAAGACTCGTTCCGGCCCCATGCCCCTTCCACTTTTTGGTCCGGAACAAAGGGATGATGGCTTGGTGGTACTTCTTAAGGAGGGGAGGGGGGAAGGGAGGAAGGGGAAGGTAAAGAGAGCGAAAGAAGGAAAGTGAAGGGGAGGGGGGGGGGGGGGGTACCACTTTTCCTCCTTTAGGAGGCTCTTCTCTCCTACGTCCCTCTCCTTCTTTTCTACATTTCTCTCTCTCTCGGACTCAAAAGAGCTGCTGCTGCGAAAGATCGCCGAAGATTTGTTTGCGAGGGTGTTTTTTTTTTTTTGAAGGATGGAGGGAGAAAAGGAGGAGAATTTTAGAGGAAGAGGGGGGGAGTAAGGGGAATAGTGACAGCTCGTAAGGGGTCCTTTGGCCAATGTCCGCAGTCTCTCGAGAATTCCTCTCTCTCTATTTTTATTTTTTTCATCCTTTCGTTTTCGTATTCTGAGAGAGAGAAAGAGAGACAGAGAGAGATGGGCAAATTTTGCGCAGTGCTTACACCAGGGGTGGGCAAACTGCGGCCCGCGGGCCGTACCAGGCCCGCGAGAGCATTTTGTGCGGGTCGCGATGCCTTTGTAAAAGAGAACCGTGAAATAGTAAATTTCACATTTGGTGGTTAAAACAATCGCCGGAAAACCTTATATAGCGAAGCTATTTTACCAAAATTTGTTAATAATTGATTTTCACTAATAGAGCCCTTCGCATTCCCTCTAATAATTTCCTATGTGAGACCTAATGTGGCCCGCCTAAACACCCAGAACTGCTAATGTGGCCCGCCTCGTTAAAAGTTTGCCCACCCCTGGCTTTACACCGAGTGTATGTATTTACAATCGGCGATTGAATGTATTCCCACTGAAGTTGGCTCATTTTCAACTAAATCACGTAGGTTTCAGTCAACCCTTATATTTGTTTACTAGTTTACTAGTATGATCTACTGTGTCATACCGTTTCGAAACGAATTGCCTACTTAAAGTTAAAGATGTAAGACAAGGATGGCGAATGATTTTTGTGTCGCTTGCCAAGAAAGTAATGTGAATCATCAAAAAAAAATTTCTCCGCGTTGCCGCTAGTTTTTGCTCCTTCCCTAAGAAACTTCATATTTTACGCAGAAAATTCAAGCTTTGCGAATGCCACTCACTTATTTGCCGTCCCTGATTTCAACAGCTTATGATACAAGTAAAAGTTAACGCGTTCGCGGTATAAAAAATACATTCCCCGCAATATCCTTGATAATACGGACGGCTTCCCAAAGATGTCGTGGTTCTGAAGAGGTTTTCTTTGGAATTGTTTTAAGAAGCGAGAAGTTTTGTCGCAGTCTGTCTGCTGTAAGATTTTCAAGCGGGGAGATTTTGATATCGGTCGTCGTTAAAAAAAATGCTATCTGTTTCGGTTACGTGTTATCTTCTTTCTGTTTCGGAGGTGGCAGCGTTCGAAAGTCGAACTGGAAGAAGAACTCGGAGCGTCTGCGAGTCGAATTTTCGATGTATCGACGGTTGCTTCTTTTTTCCTGTTTCATCTTCTGCAAATCGAATTTTATGTTCTCTCTGACACGATTGTTTTTTTTAAATTCATTTCCTCTTAATGTTCGTATTGAACGGGTTCCGTCGTGCTAACTTTCTAATAGATTACCGCCACGGGCAATTTCTTCTATCGACACATCGACCTGTATCGATACTCGTCCGCCGGATGTACGTTTCGAGACTTGTTCATCTCCTGGATCGGAACTCAGGGCCGGCCCGAGGTATGGGCGAGCAGGGTAGGCTGCCCGGGGCGCAAAAGTCTTTGGGGCGCTATATCGATCATATATCTATGCATTACTTGCAAGTAGATAAATATTGGATATCAGTTTATATCGCGGAACAGGCTATAATATTGATATATTATCCATTATATTTTTTCATCATCAATAATTTTTACGTAGCGATGAACAAATTAACATGTGCTTCGAAAATATCTCAACAAGCATTTAAGGGGAGAGGGGGGGGCGCCGGAATGCCATCTCGCCCGGGGCGCCGAAATTCCTCGGGCCGCTCCTTTTGGAACTATCGCGTTTATTCGCCATTTTATGAAAGCTAAAACATGTGTATCATTTCCCGGTCTTCATCCTAACTTAGAACGGCGTTTGCTTGCGAAATTTAATTTTTCTCAGCCGGCACTTTAGCTTCCTTTCCCGGACGCCATTTTAAGCAGAAACGAAAAAAAAAGAATCTTATGAAAAAGTTTTGTTTTATTTTATGTTTTTGAAAGAGCTATACGCGTGTGAATCTATGTATTTTTCTCTCCCTCTACCATCTCACTATCTATACCCCTCTCTTCCCCGCTTGAGCACCCTCGCGCGCACACACGCACGCACGCAGAAGCGAGAGCGACACCATTAATTTCCGTTTCCTCGCTTCTTGTTGACTCTGGCAACTTGATGTAGAGATAGCAGAGAGATACGGGAAACGTTGAGAGAGTGAACGTTATCGGCAGCTAGAAGCGCAGGAGGACGCATCTTCCTCGTCCGACGCCCTCCCTCCCTCCCCTCCACTATCCCTCCCCCCTCCTTTTCTCGATCCATCTTCCTTCCCCCTCCCCCCCTTCCCCTTTCCCGCAATATAAGTGGTTGAAGAAAATAAAATAAAGTAAAATCCAAAGACTCTTCGCGTCGCAATCTTATCTCTGCGTGACAAGGTACTTCCGCTGCCTTCAGCTGCGTTGGTCTTTTTTTTACTTTTTTTTAATCCCGTCCGTCTGTCCGTCCGGGTAAATGTTATAGACGGTCCCTCTCCTCCGCTCAACCAGCGAATGCCTAATGTCCAATTAAAGCCGTAAAACCGTTGTGAAATCTATCAAAGTTACGCTAATTTTAATCAACAAGTCAGGATAGAGATGTTGAATGAGACAGTTATAAAAGGCGATTTGTTCGGGAAAAAAATGAGAAAGACTGACAGACAAACCGAAAAACTTGCACGACGAGGCAGAATACTTAATATATAACAGGTTGGCGAAAAAATTAAGTCTCTAGCTCCTTTAGTTCAGGAGTTAGCGCGTGTGGCAGACAGACAGACAAATGGACAGCCGTACCTCCGTAATAAAACGTGCACAACGAGACGTAATACTAAATCCAATGACGAAAAACGAAGTCTTTTATCAGCTTTCGTATATGAATTAGCGCGTCAAACAGACAAGACGGACAAACCGAACGCACAAGCGGATTTTTTTGGGAAAAAACCGTTAATTATCAAGAACACGCCGAAAAGATTTTGAAATCACTGTGCTCAAAAAATAATCCTTAAACCGAAAAGTCATTCAGAAATTATGATACCAAACAGAGCTTTAGTTTTAAAAAAATATATTTATTTTTTTCCGTATTCGGAAAGATTCGAGGGCTCCCCCCACAGAGGCCCCAGACAAGGCCCCCCGCAGGTCCCGAGGCTTTCGTCCATCCGTCCCAACTTATCGTTACGCCGCTATAGAACCAGCTGTTATATCAACTTCGCTTTGGGACCCATTACGTCTTTTCAATCCTTTAATCGTCCGGTATTGTGCCTCACATCTGCGCTAGAGCCTCCGCTTCGATGCCCCGCCGTCCTTTTTCTCCTTCTCTCTCCCTTTTTTTTCGTCCGTCTTTTCCTCCTCCACCACCCACTCCTCTCGACGAAGAATGCCGTCTCCTCTGACGCAACACGTGGAGGAAAAGAGAGCCGCGGTTTCCAATGGCGGAGAGGGAGAGAGGCGGTTTTCTAACCTTTAATAAACATACCGAAAGGTAGTATCTCCGTTCTTTTTTTCAAATCCTTTTTCAAGCGTGACGTAACGTCTCCGGGAGAGGATTAAATAAATAAATAAATAAATTGCCTATTGTTTCTCTTTTAGTGATTTGGTTTTCCTCGTTATAAATAATAAAGGATGTGATCTGGGAGATTTTAAATCTCCGGGTGTTTCATTTCTCGAAAAAACAGGTTTTTTTTCGAGGTGATAAATATGTAATAGTCATACGTTTGCGAGGATCATTCAATAGTGTTTTCGTCGCGCGAAAAACTAGCTTTTGTTTATTCGGTTTTTGTGTGTCATATGCTTCTCGTAATAGGTGAATATATGATATGGCGTGATATGTTGTAATTTTCTCTATTTAAAATGTATTTTTAAATTGATAAAATATTGATTAGTTGTGCAATATTCAAAACTTGCATAGTTCCTTAAATAGTCTAATTACTGGGCGAAAAACTAGCTTCTTTTTATCTGTCACGTGTTTCACGAATTATTTCATGACTTATTATACGTTGGTCAATTTTAAAAGCTGTATTCAAAAAAATAAATATAAGTTTTTCGATCGAAACCGGTTCGTGGAATTCCGGATTGGAGAGTTTTTTTTCTTTTCCGTCCGCCTTATCGAAGGAAGTGCGTCAAACTGTGACATTAATAATTGTACGGTTGTATAGATGGCGTTATCGATTTCTTCATCGTTTCCCTCCCCCCCACCCCCCCCCCCCCACATCCCCTCCCTCTCTCCCCTCTTTTTCGAATGCGCTCCTTCCGTTGCTGTCTCCTCCTCCCAACACCCACCCCACCCCCACCACTTCCCATCGGGCACAGCGCAACTATTTCCGGTTAGGTAGCCCCCTTCCTTTCCCCCCTCCCCCCTTGTCTCTCTCTCTTAAGGGAATGACGTAACGTCCTTTTTTCGCGCTCGCAAGAGAGTACTTTTCGCCGCCTCGCCTCATTCGGGCTAACGTCGTGTGTGTGTGCGCGCGAGCATGAGTGTGTCGCAAGTTTTTTTTTTGTGGAGTGGGTAGATTAAGAGAGAGAGAGATGGATAGAGAAAGTGAAAGTGGACTTTTTTAATGCCTCTTTTTTTCCTCCCTCGTTCAGTTCGACTCCCTATCTTTTATTTTTTAAAAACGTTTTTCTTAATAGAAAGAAAAAATTGCTAAGGTAATCACTATGTCTGTCTGTCCGTCCGTCCGTCTGTGGACTAATATAACTTTTTTGGAGGTTTTTGGGAAATTCTTTTGGATTTGATAACGACATCAACCTGTGAATTTTCCACCGATCGGATTTTTCGGGTAGTTCGTAAAGTTTCCGCCAGGTGGCTTCAAAATCGGAAGATTCAAAACTTTTTGAAATGGTACTGTGGCCAAACTAAGGAAGCTAGAGGAGTGTAGTTTTCACGGATGGGAAGGTCTATTGAGGACCTACCTTCCAAAGGGTGATGGTTGCCCTCTATTTAAAAAAAAAACGGGGAGGTGAACCAGAACATTGAAAATTTTTCAGAAAACGTGCCTGAACCTTCTTGCTTACAGCAAGGGTATCTTTACTTGTTTCCGATTCTCTCTCCGCTCAATCTCTCTCTCTCTTTTTCAATCCTCCCTCCCTATCATTCATACCCCTATCTCATTTCTAACCCTCTTTTCCCATCCTTCTTCCAACCCTACACCCCAGTAGAGAAACCTCTTCCAGTCTGGTTCCATCAATATTTCCTATCTCTTCCTCTCTATCTCTCTCCCTTAAAAAAAAACCTCCTTCCATCCTTCTACGCTTATCTACCTCCCCTCTTTTTCCATCCCTTACTCACCCCTTTTCCCCTCTTCCCTCCATCAGTACAATCCAGCGACTTATCATACCTCTCCCCCCCGCCCCACCCCCACTCCCACCCCCTACCACCACCACCTCCACTTTTCGCTCACTCCTTCTCCGAAGAACACCACTTAGCCTCTTTATAAAAAAAAAGAGCTTCCCACCACTTCGGAATAGAAAAAAAGAACCCCTTTTTTCTCACTTTACCAGAAACAGTCCCGTAAAAAAAAGATGTTTTCACTTTTTTCGAGAACTATATTTATGTATGTTTTTGTACGGCGGATTCGCTCCCCATGCGTAAATGGAAGGAGGTCAGTTTTTATTGTCCTATGGATAACATATGGGATTTTTGGGAATACATACACATATATATATACACACACACTATATATATATATATATAATAGCTACACTTGTAGAAGGTGCTTGCAGAATTGAATTGAATTCCGTCTTCAAAAATATAAGAGATAACAATTTGTAAGCATTCCGATAGTTCAAGTCCCGAGTTCGAATCTTGACGAGAAATAATTCTGAAAAGCAAATATAAAAACCTCTACACCGATTTACTTGCTTTTCTCATGGGGCGATAATGGGGCAAAAACAGCCCCTCAAAAGTTGTAATTTCAACAATTTCAGATCTTTCCCTTCGGTTGTGTTAAAAACCCTACAACGGTGCCAGATTTCAAGTCTCTAGCTCATATGGAAGTGCCTCATAATTTGTATCTTCCTATATCCTATGACAGAAACGTCAATATATTATAGATATATTTGTGTGTCTAAAAAAAAAAGAAGAAGAAAATACGTTTTCGTGGAAATATGACGCGATTGGTTCCTTTCCTAAGTGCTCTCTCAGAGTCGAAAACGGTCAGATCCGTGTGTTTTTCGTCTGTCCTGGTCGCCTAGGAAACATAAAATGGATTACCGTGGATTTTTTTGTCTCCTTCCCTCGATGGGCGAAACATGTCGTCGCTTTCGATTCAATAAGAGTGTTATCGAGCTATCCGTATGGCTGAAAATAAGATTCAATATAAAAAATTGTAAAAATTAGCGTCTATCTTATGTATCTCCATTAATATCGCATGTTTGTGTCGTTAACAAATTTTTACCGGAAACAAAAGTCCTCGAAAACAGATTTTTTCCAGTTAGAGAGGTGTTCCTTTCCGGCGAATTAATCGTTACGGATATTGCTTTCAGCACGTCGGCATTCCTATTTCTGGTCGAACTTTTAAAAAAAACTTCCCTCCCCCTCCTCCCTCATCCTTCCCCCCGCTCTCACCCTCCTCCCCCCCTCCCTCACCCTCCCCCTCTCACCCCTCCCCCCCTCTCTCACCCTCCTCCCCCCTATCCCTCTGATCACTCAGCTGCCACACAGAGAGAGAGAGAGACAGACAGACACACGTACACACAAAAACGCTACGGAAGTGCTTTAAAAAGTAAAAGACTCAGGTTGTGTGTGTTTTGTGTGCGTGTGTGTGTGTGGGGGGGTGGGGTGGGTGGGTGGGTGGCGAGAGGTTGCTTTGGAAAGTTCCTCCGCCTCCCGCTCTCCTTCCTTCCCCTCCTTCCGCCCAAGACGGCGGATTGCTATTGCGTCAGGAGGAGTAGCAGCGGGGGAGTTGAAGGGGGAGGGAAGGGACGCGACCTGATTTCGGTAGGGAGGCGACGCTGACCGCCTCCATTCCCTCCCCCCTTCCTCCCCACACCTCTCCGCCTCCTCAAAGACTGCCCACTTCGCGAATTCGAGAATATTTCTCCCCGACCTGCGCGGGTTTGTACACCGTAGCTTTAAGCGACTAAAAAAATCCTCTCCGAACTTTTTTTCTTTACGGAAAACAGAAAAGTGAAAAAAAAAGAAAAACTAATCCTGTCAATGTGTACTTATTTCATAGACAGTTTATAACATTATCTATTTTTAAAAATAAATCGTTTATTATTACAACTGTTTTAGTGATTCTCGAGTACAAAAAATTTATTTCAGTTAAAACGTTTACTTATTGTTTAATATCTATTAGTAGGTTACTTACAAACAATAAAGTGAATAATTTATTAATTAAATAATTGTCATCAGTACTTCTTGGTTTTCGTGTTAAATTTTGACTCTTTGAGGGCCGGTTGGCAAGCTTTTGCAACGCAGTTAACGAACGGTTCTAAAGACTTTTTTCAAATTTAACGACCGGTTCCTGCGAACCGGTTCGAACCGGTCCCAGCTCAGCACTCTTACGTATGTACATCGAAGCCCGAGCAGAGAAATCTCTTATGTTAGCGAAATCCTTTGCTCATTTATTTTTCTCTAGAAAGATTCATATTCTCGTTTTCTCTTCCTCCCTATTTTCTGTTCCCTAAAACAAAGCGTCAAATAGGACTCGCGCGCTTTAATTACTACGCAAAGCGCTCGTTGTCGCGGCAACCAGACTTTGAGCACGTTAAAAATATGGAAGAGGTGTCGAGTATAGCTCGCCGTATGTCACTCTGCATGTGTCCTTTCTTTTCTCCGATCTAGTTTTCGGGACTGGTTCTATTCTTATTATTTTTATCTTCTAAAAGATCGACGGATAGGGTTTATTTATTTGTTTATTGCTGTTGGGGAAAATGAAAACGATTATCCGGCGTCTTTTATATCAATTTCGACGTAACGTTGAGATGGTGTAACAATGCACCGGAAGTGGCTGGTTCGTTTCGTTTTTACTCCTCTTCTCTCGCTTTACGTTATTAACTTCTGTTCGTCCGAAGGTTTTCGTCAAGACGAATTCTCGTACTTTATTATTTATTGCGGATTTACAATATGTATATGTGAAGGTAATTCGTAAGATGGCTGAGTGGACCGGATGTACATTTTAACCACAAATAACATAACCTTCTTCGGCTGCGTTTAATAGATTTTTTCAGACCGATTATGCGTGGATCAGGCAGCTGAAATGCGCGTCTATCTTATTCAACTGTTTCAAGCCTTCGTTGATTATCTATGTCTTTTATTTTATGGGTTACAAGCCGTAAGGTGAGATAAATAATTGCCTTTTTTGCTGAACATTTGCTAAAAAGGAATTAGTCCCCACTAAAAATTGAATTAATTCACGATCAAGCGTGTAATCGTAGAAGTCTTTGTTGCACTAGGTTTTCGGTTGTTGATCGATATTGAGAGAGTTGATTGCCTAATGCAAGCAAATAAGTTATAATCAACATTACTACAATAAATTGTCATTACATTATCGTTAAAATACACTATTATTACGCTTTGCATTGTTTAAATTGTCGTGAGATGGCGTTATTGTGATATTGGACGTAGATTCATTTATTGTTGTGATCCTATTATTAGCTCTGTCTCTGTAGAGTCACTCGAGTGATAGAGCTGCGATTCTTTGTGTTTGTTAACCAAGAGGAATTCGTCTTTATCAATTGGGTCGCAATAATCCGCTGCAATCGGGCGTCGCGTCCCGCTTTTATCTTAACCGTCCTTTATAATTTTTATATTACATATATCTTTTTTCTTGCGTCCTTCCGCTAAAAGCGAGCCATTTAAACCCTTCCAGTAAAGGATTATTTGTTTATTTTTCCTTCTATTTAAATCTCGCCGCATTTTATAATCCTACCCAATTTTTTAAATTAAATGCCCAACCCAACCGCAGCAGCTGTTTTAAAGTCATTATTTCGTCAGGTTTCCTTGCGAAGAATTTCCGCTCCAAAATAGCGATGCTATCAAGAAGTGGCGAGAACATTTTTTTTCTCGAACCTGCCCCCCTCGTTTAAAATTTTTAATGTGTCGGGTTAATGCCGAAAATACTGTGGTCGTGAGGTAACAATGAGAATTTTACGACTGTTGGCTTATTTTTTTGTATATGTACAAGCATAAATACATATAAAAACATACATATGCTTAAGGAAAAGGAAAGATAATTATAAAGGTGGCAACAAGGTAATTGAAGGAAGCCCAGTGGACACTTACCAAAGCTGGAGATCCGCTGAGGGTGCTGAAGACACGTGAAAAACAGAACCACAAGAAAAACAACGCAAATTCGAAAGCTTTTCTGGCCTAAGCCCGTCATCAGCGACGGAAAAAGACGTACAAACATACATACATATATATATATATATATATACACACACAGGTGCACATTTATGTAATGCGTATGCCGTAAAAATCTCCACAATTCGAACCTCGAAGGAAACCGAAAAATTCGAGTTGTAGAGGATCAAAATTTCGGACTTTCAAAAACGTTCCTTTTTACTAATTACCATATTTATGTTTATTTCTAGTCAATTTTTTAATCCCAGCATTCACCACTAATTAAAACGCTTACACGGGAATAAAGTGAGGACTCGGTATCAGTAGCCTGCGGCTGGTAAAAGGCAGAGCCGTGCGAAAAAAAACCTCCCATTTTTTACTATTGCACGCGAAATTCGCCGTCATATCTCATTTTGGAAATGAGTAAACCTGCGCGACAGATGATGGAAAGGGAGGGTTGATTTTAAAGATGGAGTGGGAGAGTAGGAAGGGGGAGATTAGAGCGAAGAAGAGTTTCATTAATGGCTCTGTCTCTGGCGGAGGGAATCATTTGCGTTGCATCACAAGAGGTTAGTCGGTCTCAAACCCTCTTCTTCCTCCCACTTACCTCTCTCTCTCCTCCCCTCTCTCCCCCCTCTCTTTCCTCAACATCTCCTTTCCTTTCACCCCCGAGCAATTTAGGATGAGGCACGTGAAATATATACACACAGACATACATTCTAGGAGGCCATTACATACCCTTTCACTTTATACAGCTCTCTCATTTGTTCGTCACGACGTCGACTCATCTTCTTTACACCTCATCCATCTTAAAATATATCTCTATCCTTTTCCCCTCTCCCCCTCCCCCCACCTTCTTCCCTCCCCTCACCATTCATTCCGTTTCGAAAGCGCAAATAATAAAAGTTTATTTTTTACCATAGCGACCGCTACCCCCCGAAAAACGGATCTGATGTTTTTTAAGATTTTTTTTTCGTTTCGGGACGGATGCCAAAAAAAATTATAATATTTTTTTAAAGAGATCTTGGTCCGCTGATATTTTTTAAAATTTTAAGCGTAAGAGAATTTCTCCGTCATCATCATCATACTAATCGACTTCATTTTCTTTTTTCATCGCGTATCCCTTTTTGAAGAAAATAATTCGGAACTTAAAAAAATAAATAAAATGACGGTTCGACAAAAGAAGGACGATTTTCGCTCCAACGCCCGAAATGTAAATGCATTTTTTCTTTTTTTTAAAATCCTTTAAAGCTTTCCGAGGGTGGAAACGGAGATGTTTTTTTCATTGCCCTTCCAGAAAGCCTAGGAAATTTCGCGGCTTAATCAATTTATGGCGGTCTTAAAAATTTTTCGTCGAAAAAATATTCCGCGCCTCGTTAATTATATGTGCGGAGCGTTTTTCTTTTTTTTTATTTCTTTCATTATACGTTCCGTCGGTCTTGATTTTTATGGCGTCCTCTTCCTTTTCCAAAGCCGTCCTCCACCTCCCTCCATCTACTGGAGAGATGAAGGAATTAAAACGTATTTTTTAACGAATCGTTCTAGTCTTATCTTTTTTCTTATCGATATGTGTGTGTGTATATGTGTATATCATCATCATCATCATAGGTAGTCTGTCCTTTGACAGGTCCGTGGTTATTCTAGGTTAAACTTGGTTCTCCATATACTCCTATTTTCCGCAGTTTTATTCATATCTTGATAGCTCTCTTTCCCTTTCAAGTCGTCTACTAGCTGAAACCTTTTCCTACCTCTTTCTCTTTTTCCATCCAGTTTTCCTTCTAGCACTTCTTTAATCATGCACTCTCTCCTCAGGTAATGCCCAATCCAGTTCGCCTTCCTCTTTCTGATAGTCTGTATAATATGTGTGTATATATATATCTATAATATATATATATATATGTATATATGTGTGTGTGTGCTTAAGGAAAAGGAAAGGTAATAATAAAGGTGTCAACATGGTGTTGGAGCTAGCCCAGTGGACACTTACCAAAACTGGAGAGCCGCTAGGGGTGCTTAAGGCACACGAAAAACAAAATAAATTCGAAAACTTTTCGGGCCGAAGTCCTTCGTCAGCGACGGAGAGAGACGTGTGTGTGTATTACATATATACAATTCTTTTATCGTGGCGGTACGCGCCGGTACGGCGCACCGGCAGCTTTTTTTCAGAGCGATGTTGACCCACGTCTAATTTCGATACATTTTCATTTTTTTTAATTCTTTAAAACTTAAAGTAATGATCGGCTTCTGTAAATGTTGAACATTTTGATTTTTATTACCGACTTTGTTATTAAAATTTTATCACAAATTCAATAGAGAAGGGATAGAGGGTGCAGGAAGAGGTGGATGGGGGATGGGAGTACCGGCATCTCTTTTTTTTTACCAAAAAGCATGGCATATATATATATATATATATATATATATATATTTCGCAGTGGGTATAGCACGATGGACCACATCCAAGTCGTGAGAGAGGTAATCAGTCGGACCAACGAGTATGAATTACCTCTATGTATGTGCTTTATCGACTACGAGAAAAACAAGGAGTAGAAGAAACGTACATAACCTTGATCAAGAATATCTACGAAAATGCGACAACATCTGTCCAGCTGCATGAAGAGACGAGTGCCTTTAAGGCCGAAAAGGGAGTGAGACAAGGAGATACTATGTCCCCTAAGTTATTTACAGCAGCTCTAGAGGAAGTATTCAAAAGGCTAGACTGGGAGGAAAAAGGCATAAAGGTAAATGGAGAATATCTGAGTCACCTGCGCTTTGCAGATGATATCATACTGTTCGAAGGAAGCCCAGAAGAGCTCCTTAGAAGAACTGAAGAGCTTGAGCAAGCAAGCCGAGAAGCTGGACTTAAGATGAATCTTAATAAAACAAAGGTTATGTACAACTCCTTCACAAATTCTGAGAAGATACATATCAACGGAGCAGAACTTGGAGAAGTAACCAGCTATGTTTACTTAGGTCAACTCATCACTACAGATGGTTCGCTTCTTGGAGAAATCAACCGGAGAGTGAAGATGGCATGGAGTGCTTTTGGCAAGAATGCGAACATCTTTAAATCAAATATTCCAGTCTTCCTAAAAAGGAGACTGTATGACCAATGCGTTCTGCCTGTTCTGACATATGGTTGTGAAACATGGACCATGAATGCCAGAATGATACAGCGCCTGCAAACAACACAGAGGGGCATGGAGAGATGCATGTTAGGGATCACCCGAAGAGATCGCAAGAGGAACGACTGGGTAAGAAAGAAGACGGGAGTCTGTGACGTGATTAGAAGAGTGAAGGTGTTAAAATGGCAGTGGGCAGGCCACATTGCTAGAAGAAATGACCAGCGTTGGACGTCCAGTGTCATCGAATGGATCCCAAGAAACATCAAGAGACCAAAAAGAAGACCGAAAGACAGGTGGGACAGAGAGCTTGTTAAGTTCTTGGGGCAAACTTGGAGGAGGGAGGCAGTTGACAGGGAAAACTGGAAGTGTCTGGGGGAGGCCTTCGTCCGTCAGTGGACTGAAAAAGGCTGATGATGATGATGATGATGATGATATATATATCGTTTTGTTTAGCTCTTTTTGACCACCGATCGATACTAGAAAAAAACTCATCTTTCAGAAAAAAAGAAAATAAAAATAAACGTTCGTCTTTAGGAAGAGAAACGACTTTAGACTCCAGATCGGAAGTGACGTCGCTGCATTAACAAAGAAAATAGCGAATCGTTTATTTTTATTCATTATATTCCGAATCGCTCCTTCTCCCTCTTTCCTCCCCTCCCACCCTCCCTTCCTCCTCCTTTCCCTTCCGCTCTCCCTCTCTCCTGCTTCTTTAATGACGCCCAGCCTTGCTCAACTTCCTTCCTTTCTTGTTTCTCTTCCGTTTCCCCTCTCCTCTCTTTCCCTTATTCTCTCTTCTTCCCCCCCTCCCCCTCCCTCTCTCTCTCTCTCCTACATCCTTCCACCTCCTCCGCTTCCTCCCTCTCTCTCTCTCTCTCTCTCTCTACTCTTGGCTCTCATTTCCTGCTTCCTTTTTTCCTCCCTTATCTTCCCCTTCCCTTTTTCGCCTTCCTATTCCCCTCCCTTTCTTTTTTTATTCCTTTTTATCGGCTGCCTCTCTCTTTCCTTCCTCTCTCTCTCCAACTTTACTACCTTTATCTGCTTCCTTACTTTTTCTCCGTCCATAAACATTTTGCCCGTGCTTGTTGGCCATTACGTGTATGCGGTTCCTGTTATTATCTCATACCGTTCCACTTCTCCTATCCCATTTCTTAATCCAATCCTCTCTCTCATTCTCTAATCCATCTCCTATCTCCTCCTATCCCTCTAATCCTTTCTTCTATCCAGTGACGTATTTACGCGAGGGTAAACCGGGCAGTTGACCGGGGCGGCAAAATTCGAGAGGCGGCGTTTAAATCGAACAACTTGTTTTCGGATTAATTAGTTTCTTTATGTTACCTACATATATGGCTACATTTTTGTTTTGATTTTCGAAATTTTAATGTAACTTGTTCAAACAGAATTATTGTTTTCATTCAACTAACTTAGGTAGAATTTAATATTGAAGCGAGGGCGGAAAATCTCTTCTGCCCAGGGGCGGCAACCGCCTTTAATATCCCTTCTTAATCACCATCTCCCTCCTCCGGTCTTCATTTTCCCTAACCTATTTTCCGTCCGCACCTATTACTTCAAAGACCATACGAGATCATAACAGGAGAGTGATACCAGCGAGGGAAGTTATTATGTAAGCTTTTTGGTGCGCTGCACCCCCTGCCACCCACCAATCTGGTGATTCTCAGGGTATTATGTAGATGCAGATTACTCAGAAATGAAATGCGATCGAACTTCTATAAGTCGAGCGTCTATCGACTCGAATTTTCCGCGACTCTGAAGAAAAGCGAATTTTCTTTTTTTTCGTGTCATTGTTTTCTTCTTCTTCTTCTTCCATAAATCGAATTTTCTACAAGTCGAATGTTTTTCTTTAACTCCGAGGTTCGACTTACGGAAGTTCCACTACTGTATCGATATCGACTTGTATGTACATATTAAATATCGACTGGATTCGAGACATAACTTCGATATCCACAGACCCATTGTGAAGTTGGATGGCTCTCTGCCGCAAAAACAGCCGTCCTCAGTGGCGATTCTCGCATAGAACATCTGGCGTTTGACCACTGAGGTGACTGTTTTCTTTAGGCGAAACTCTTATTATTTTAATTTTTAATCTTCCATGTGATTATATTCGTCTTCAATCCAATCCAATGTTTTATTTTTCAATCGCCTCCAACATTAAATCCTCTAGAAAAGCCAATCCTTTCTCCTCTTCCAATCCTCTGATTATCTCCGATTCATTTTTACTCAATCTCTCTCGCTCTCCTTTTCTCTAGGATTAAATGTATGTAGTCTCAATTTCTCTCTCAATAAAGTAGTTTTGTCTGTCTGTCTGTCTCCCTTCTCTCCTTTTTCTCCCATTCATATCTTCCCACATCAATTACCATAATTCGAAAACCCATTCCAATACTTCTCAACGTCGGGTAACTCCCTTCATTGTTATCTTTTTCTGTTCTTTATTCCCTCCGCCTCCTCCTCCTTTTTCTCTCTCTCCCTCTCCTTACCTTCCTTCCACTTCCTCTCCCTCTTTCTCTCCTCTCTCCTTTAGAATTTACCCTACTATATACATACCTCGGTACATTAATCCACCTTGCGTCGTAGTATCATTAAATCCTTTTTTTCCGTTCCTTCCATTTAAAAATTTTTTTTTAATTCTCCGAACGCAATGAACTGCGCACGTATCGTTCCTTCTGGTTAGAAGGCACGCCCTCTTTATCCTGCGTGGAAAAACGAAAAGCGTTTCGCAACTTCCCTTTCGAAAGATTTTCGATTCTCTTTTAAGACTCTCGCTCACTTCTTGTGAATTGCCGGAACTGCAGGTTCGTTCGGGTCGACGCTTTTCTTTTATTTTATGCTTCGATCTGGATTTCGTCATCGCCCTCCCTCTCTGTACGTAAAAATATATATACATACATATATACATACATACATATATACATACATACATACATACATATATATATACACACACACACAGGGCCGTGCCGATGGGTGAGGTGGCGAGGCAACCGCCTCAGGCACCTCTCGAAGGGGGGCGCCAAAATTTGACAAAAATGAAAACCTATCAAAATAAATTCATAAGGCAAGCGTGGCCAGGGGGCGCCATATTATATCTCGCCTCAGGCGGCAAAATGTCTGGGCACGGCCCTATATATACACACACACACACACATACACACACACACACATACACGCGCGCGCGCGTATGTATGTATATATTTTTTGCGTATTTCTCTATCCGTTGCTGACGAAGGCCTTCGACCCGAAAAGCTTTCAAATTTGTGTTGTTTTTCGTGTCTTCAGCACCCTCAGCGGCTCTCCAGTTTTGGTAAGTGTCCACCGGGCTTCCTCTATTACCTTGTTGCCACCCACTATATATATAAATACTACGGAAGAGGAAAGGTATGTAAGGATATTTAGGGCAACTAGGTGTTGAAGGAAACCCAGTGAATATATATATATATATATAATAAATGAGCGCGGCGAGGTCGTCTTATTTTTTTATTCACGCGGGCGTGGTTGTTTTTCGCGTCCTTATTCTATTTTCTTTGTTTTCCCGAAGGTAGGTAGGTGGCGCTGGTAAAATTCACCAATCAATTCATTCTCCCTCCCTCAATATGTAAATAACTACGTAACTGTGACGGAAATGACGAAATGGGAGTTTAATGAACTTGGACGCACTAAAAAACCGCCTTTAGCGGGCATCAGTCTAGTTACCCGTCTCAACATATTGGATGATATCCCTCGTTTTCCTTTTGTTTAATCCGTTGCCATGGGGATGTTTTGAGGCCAGTTCGCCACAAATTCAACGTGCATTCGTGCAATCCATCGAGCTCCCTTCGTCCGAAATTAAAGAAAGTGTAGGATTCGTTTTCCTCGTCGCGAGAATTATTGCATCCGTGTTTCCTACCGTGAAGTGATAATGGGGAGGCCTCTGGATGAAGAGAAAGAAAGCGCGACTCTGTCCAATAACGCGTTTAATTATGCATTCACGTCGTTTTTCAGTCTCGCTACCTCTCCAACCTAACCCTCGCGTATCCTTCCTTCACCTTTTGGTAAGCCTTTTCTTTCCCCTCTCTCTTTACGCTACGCCATTTTCGACTTTTCTTTTGCTTTTTTATTTATTTAGACGCATTTCGCCTCCAGAGTGAGCGCCTATTGTTGTCTGTCCGTATGTTTGTTCTCGGATTTTCATGAAATTTGATATTAATGACTTACTATCAAAGACAATGAGAAAATCGCAAAAATGAATCACGTAAGCCAATCCGCGGTACCACTTTACTGGTGATAAAAATGAACTTTCCGTCATATATCGTAAAGTATTACTTATATCAAAATAGTTTTCAAATAAAAGTTGTAGAACTAATAAAGTAGAGTATTTCTTCTCCTATACGTTTGTGTCGTAGGAGTAGCCGTTATCTAGAAAATCGAACAGGAAAGTTTTAAATCGAGTTGAACTTTAAAATTTTCTTGCATGGTTACTTCTTCGTTGTTGCTAAGATAAACAATCTCACAAACAAACGTTTACTTTACTTACGTGTGCATGCAGTATTATTAAATACAAAGAAAATGGATTATTTATAATGAAGAAAAGAACTTTAAAAACGCTATTTCCCTTAGGTACAGTTATGTAACTTATTTCTAATACTCCATTGCACGAAACGCGCCCATTTGTGATACGCTGTACACTTTCCTAACTTGTTTTTTTAGTCTTCGTCTCCTTCCCCTTACCCACCACCGCTTACCTTTTCTCCATCATTCCGCTTACCTTTGTACTTATTGTTAGTCCGTCCCTCCCTTCCCCTTCCCCCCCTCCCCTCTCCCCCCCAAATTCCCCTTCACTTCCATCCGTTGTGATAGAGGACGATGAGACTTCCGGGAGTGTCTTCCTTCCTTTCAAAACGTACCTCCTATAAGCTCCTCTCTCTCCACTCCTATTCTCTCTCTCTTTCTCCTTATCTCTCCCTACCTCTCCGACTCTCCTTTATCACTCCTCTCTCACTCCCCTCTCTCTTTGTCTTTCACTCTCCTGTCCTATCTCCCTCTCTTCTCCCTCTCTTCTCCCCCTCTTTCCTTCCCCTCTCTCCTATAGGTTAAATGTAAGAGTGAACCATAAGATAGAAATTTCGCCCGAATAAAGACTGTTATCAATCTATCTCCCTCTCATCTCTCTCTCCCTCCCTTCTTTCTCCACATATATTCTCTCTTTCTCCTCCCTCTCCCTTATTTCTCTGTCTCCTTCTTTCCCTCCCCTTCTCTCTCTCTCTTCTCATCTCTCTTCTTTTCCCCTCCTATGTCTCCCTATTCCTCTCTCTCTCCCTTTTTCTCTACCCCTCCCTCTCCCTCGTCCTCTCAGTTTAGCCCTAAATAAAGTCGTTTGTCTGTCTGTCTGTCTCCCTCTTCCTCTCTCCCTTCTCTTCCTCTCTCTCTATTTCGCCCTAAATAAATTCCTTTGTCTGTTTGTCTGTCTGTCTCCCTCCCTCTTCCTTTCTCACAATTTCGCCCTAAATAAAGTCCTTTGTCTATTTGTCTGTCTGTCTCCCTCCCTCTTCCTCTTTCTCTCTCTCCATCTCCCTCTCTCTCCCTCTCTTTCTCACTTCCTCTTCCTCCCTCTCTCTCTCTTACAGCGCGTTCAGAATTACGTGATGAATGCTTAAAAGAAAGGTGCCGCAAAGAACCTTTTCTCTTTCCTTCGATAATTTCTCCCCTCCCCTCCCTTTAATACTTCCTCTTTTGCACGGTAATTCGATTCGCTAACGAAACGTTCGAGGAGAATTTGTCGAATTTTGCCGCCCTCGATTGTTTTTCGGTCGAAAACTAAAAAAAAAAGAAGAACGATTCGCACCGTTGGCGACGCATCTTTTTTTATAACCCCCCCCCCCCCCCCCCTCTTTTCTGTTACGCACCGCTTGCAGTTTTTTTAAAAGAAACAGTCTACTGAGACTTTAGCCGCGATATACTTGAACGTCCATCATATATAATATAAAAAGGTAATAATCTCTCGGAGGAGTGCATATCGGACTTTTGTTTTTAAAAAGGGGGACATTTAAAAAAATATATTTCTTGTTTATTCGTCCGTTTCCCTTTTTAATAAAGTCACGCTTTAGTGCAACGGATTTTCTTTCTTTTTTTGGGGCATATATCTGCCGTGGACGCGCGCGTGCGATTTCTGTGTCCATCTCTAACCCTTCCCCACCCCCACCCCCTTCACTCCCCCTCCCTCCCCTCTCCTTCCTCAATCCTCTCCTTCTCTCTCTCTCTTATCCACGATCGGTTGAACAATCGCTCGTTTCCCCCTCCTCTAACTCCGCCTCCCTTCAATTCCCTTCGCAACAGCCTCCAGAAAAGAGGCACGCTTTCTCTTCCGCTCCCGTTTCCGGCACGAATATCCCCGCCGTGGATGAGGCCGCGTGGGCGGAGATGGAAGGTGAGGGGGGAAGAAGGAATTGGGAAAGGTAAGGGGGAATAAATGGCTTTTAAGGAACCGTTCTGCAGACCTGGTCCTTCGATCGATTATTTCGAAACTTGCACGGTTAGGTTTTTTTTGTCTCATTTTGTACCGTCGGCTTTTTTTAATACGAGTTTACTAGACGTAAACGTTAATATGACGAGTTTACTCGTCCTAAAAGTTTATATGGCGAGTTTACTCGTCTTAAATGTTAAGATGACGAGTTTACTCGTCCAAAAACGAGAGATGACGAGTTTACTCATCTTGAATGTTGATCGACTAATTTATTCGCCTTAAAATTTTTAGACTCTTATGTTAATCTCCAGTCTTTTCTTCGCCATTAAGGATTACATTAAAAGCTACATCAAACAAAAGGGATGGTATGAAAAAATAATAAAATAATTTTTTCTGAATTATGAAAAATACTTAATGTATAGTGGTTGAGTGTGTACATTTTATTTGACGCGAGAATGGGTGTTTTCATGATGCTCCTTTCATTCTTAAATATATTTGGGTAGGCAAATCTAATTTGGTTTTAATAAACCATCATTGAGGGCAACCTGAGTTTAATCTTATAGGATAAAAATCTGATGTGGCCAACAAATGACTTCTCCATATTTGGGATATAGATATTTAAATTATTATGAATAGCATTATGAGGCAAAATTATTATTTCCTATCGTAAAAGAATACAGTTGAACCATGTTTTCATCATTTTATTATTCCTTTATATCAACCTACAAATCATTCATTGCATTATTTATCTTCTTCTCTGGTCCTGATTAGCAGGTATAACATGCTCCCATGGCGGCGAGCTCTTATGGGCGCCAAATTTGAAGCCGTCGTTCGCTTGCGTGTTTTCGAATACCGTTGTCGTCGCCTGGTAGATGTTGGATGGGCTTGGTTGGACAAATCGCAAAATTCGACGCACGATGCGTAGAGGTTCCCTCATGTAATTACAGATACCTCATATGACGGAGAGGTATTAAAAACGTAAAAAAAATGTATCCCAGGAAAATGAATGGCGATTTTAACATAAAACATGAGCCATCAATATTTTCATTCATATCACTGTTTTTGAAATATTTATTAATTTTCTTTTGCTTTGAGGCCGTATTGTATTTTGAAATATGATATAAAATCGAATAATTTCGCCATTCTTTGACTACCCTGTCCTCTACATCAGTACATGTCATAAAGTTATTCGTGTAAATCAAGCGCTCTGAAGGCGTCTTTGCGAGCTCAAGGAGGCTCTACTCATCATCATCTTCTCTCTCGATCGCTGGAGTTTCTTTGGGATCAGTCGAATGTTAGCGATTGCTAGAATATCCATTTTATTGTCAGGAAGTTGCTACCATGTAATCGTCGAAATGTGCCGGATGGTGAGACATTTGGTTAGTTAAGCAGAAAAATATTTCTTTCTTCAGAACTTGCTATTAGCAAATTCAAGGTTTTTTTCGGAAAGTGCAAATGATTTATTGTATTAGCAATTACACTTCTTGTTAACAATAAAATACAAAACCAAAAACATGATAGGAAAATATTGCGTAAGTAGATATTATATGAAATATTATAATAATATATTATAAGAAATATTAGAAGAAATATTATTCTCTACAACTTTGGTCCTCACGAAGATTACCAATAAGGACGTTTTTAAGGATATTTGACGGAAACCGAAAAAACCGATTATTTATAAATAATTCCTAAAGAATAACTGCTATGGAAAGTTCTTTCAAATGAAAGGTGTAGGAAATTATATTCTCTATAACAATTGTATAGAATTGTATATGCAATGATGATGTTTTAGCGGAGAAATATCGCAAAAACCGAATCGGGTTTCGAATAAACCTCGACTTCCGGTTAACCGATATTGTCCAAAAACTTGTGCTCATGCTAAAGTGTTATATATGAAGTTTGGTAACGATATGGCAAGTACTTTTTGAGTTAGAGCGCCCACAATCACATACACACGCGCACACACACACACAGACATCATTCTGAAAATAGTCTAAACGTGTTCTAGGAACCTCAAAACGTGTATTTCCGTCGAAATCTCGAAGTCGATTTTTTTCGTGATAACAATACTCTCCCATTACTACGTATGGATAAAGTAAAAATATGTAGTACAAAACTGATAAAACAGAATTAACTAAAAGTCATAAAATTATTGTTTTACGACTTCTTGAGAATTCTGATTTATCAGTTTGATGTTAGCCATAAGACGATCTTGTTAGTTCATTGAATTTCAAGTGTAAATAATTATTATTTTACAGACTGTGCATAAAGAGTAACATGCCCTTGTTCTGTATCAGAGAGAATAGTATTAAAGCTTTCCACAGTATCTCGTCCTTGTCATTCAATGAATCTTACAATAGTGTAGTTAAATATATTCATTTGTTAAATTAAAACATTATACAGACACACACACAGCCATCATTCCGAAAATAGTCTAAACGTGTTCTAGAGACCTCAAAACGTGTATTTCCGTTGAAATCTCGAAGTCGATTTTTTACATGAACACAATACTTTCCCATTACTACGTATGGAGTAAGTAATAATAGGAGGGCATTTCAATACAATTTTACTCTACACGATCGTTTTGGCGACGAGTTTTCTCGTCCTAAGCGACCAACGACGAGTATAATACTCGTCCTTATGCGTCGAACGACGAATATATTCGTCCAACCAATGAAGTTCACATCCTACACAAAAAAAACACGTTTCATTAGTTAAAAAATCAGTGCGAAAAAACTTATCCCTTACACGTCAAAGCGCTAATTATCAAAAGGGGAAAAGGTGCGAAAAAAATTGTACCCTATAACGTACGCAACTTGCGGAAGTGTGAACTCTTGTCCGAACACGGCGTTCGAAATCCCTTCACCACGGGAACCGTTTCGACAGTCGAAAAACAGTCCCGAGGAGTGCAAGAGGGAGATTTCGGAAGGGGGGGGAGTCGAAATCACGCGGTCTATTTGCCGCCTCGCGGAAAACAACGAAGTAGGGCTTCCGACTCCCCTCAGGGGGGCGGCGGCGATTTTAAAAGGAGGAAAAAAAATAAGAAAAGAGTTCTAGTTCTTTTCATTTTTATCCGAGCGTGCCGATAGGTAATTGGTGAGGAAGAGAGAACGTATATCTTTCCGTATTGGAAGAGAAAGGCGTGGCTGTGTCGTTATGCAACCCGCAACGCGTAATTATTTCTTCGATTTTTTTTATTACGTTCCTTTCGGGTTTTTATTCGTTGATGGCGTGTATCCGGGTGTTTTATTCTTCAACGGACTCCTGGCATGCGGCGACGCGGTTCGTATCTCGGGCGACGGAGGTAGGTCTTTTCTGTTGAAATAATCTTCTATAGTTTTTATGCTCGGATCGAGTCACCGACATCTGTTGAGACGTTTGGTTGCTGACATTCCTTCCGGAAATTTTCTATTTTTTTTAAATTTAATTTTGAATTTTTAGCCGATTTCGTGGTTGATATCTGAGCGTTAGATTGGAGTAGTCTACGTCAGCGGGAGCCGAACTTTTCGGCTCGAAGGCCACAGCCCACTTCCGCTCTTCCTCTTTTTGTCGAATTTAATTACATGCTAGGATTTGAAAATTCGGCGATGTCATTTTATAACAGTAAAAACTACAGGAGTGCAGTGAGTTTTTCGAAAATATTTGAAAATACTAACGGAATTTCAAAATTAAGGCTACTCTTAGGTGTTATCTCGGTTGATTTTAATACACAGTCGTACATCATTATTTTAAAACTTTTCTGTTTATTCGACGACTACCAGAGATCACAAAAGGATATTCAAGGCAAGAGCGGATGCAGGCTGCATCCATGGGAGGGGGGGAATCAAGAAGAAAAAAATAAACTATTTGAAAATAAGGTAATTGACGTATATTTTAATAGATAAAACGGAAATGAAAGCAATAATACGGTATAGTTATCGCCTGACGTGCCCAGCGCGTAGGTTTAAGGGTTAAATTTTTCTAGTGTTCAGAAATCTTGAGGTAATTACTCCCTTCAATCCCTCCCCCCTGTATCCGCACTTGGTGCAAGCCTCCCCCTGCCACCCACCTTTACGGCGACCGTCACGGTAATGCGTTGATGTAAATGATCGATTTAATTTTACGAAGCATAAATCTCTCTCGAGATTTTTACCTCCTGTCAAAAGTACAAATAAATATCGCGTTCCCTTCGACTGATCGATTATTAATAAGTTCTCAAGCGACATTAATTTAGAACGCTATTAATTCAGTCCTTACTGATCTGAGAGCTTTATACAATCGAAAAGTCTATGCTTTGATTTTTCGATAGTTCGAAATGAATTTTATTTTCATGTCGGGTATCCTATCTAAAACTTAATCGACTTTGCGTTGTTTGGATTTTATTTTCGATATCCCACAGGGTTATATAGCGATAGATCGAATTTCCGCCCGTCTCTTTTTACAGTTTAACCGGCCGAGATTGGTCGCCATTAAAGAGTTTTTTTTTTGTTCCATCAGAGCCTTGTCCCAAACTACCAACGAAAGTTTTTTTTAAATTTATTTGTCGCATTCGTGTCGAAGTTGTAAAAATATCGTCCGTATGTACGAGAGGATGGCCATTATATACAGTTAACCGGAGCGGAATAAAGTAAAAGCCTCCTCCCCTCCCCTATCTTTATTGACCGTTATCTCCCCGGCGTCTCTCTTCCCAGTTCCTCAAGAGGTGCAGGGCCCCGATGGTCGGACGGATTGCCCCTTGGGGGCCCTACTCCTCGGCGCATGACTCGCGGTTTCGCCTCCATCTCCTCCGTTACAACGGGTGATCGGTTTTCGTCTCTCTTTCTCTCTTGAGGAAAATAGATTAAAAAATCGAAAACGGTCCGTTATTCCGTTCGGAAGTTCGCGCTCGCTCGGACGTTGCAAAGGCTTCTTTATTTTGTTGTTTTTCGCAACTGCTGAAAGGAATATTATCGATTAGGAAAATTTTTTGGATCGATGTATCGAACTCTGGCCGTATCGATTTATCGAACTTGAAGAGTATCGATATTGAATATCTTTATCGATTCGAGAAATGCCAGCATCGCCTAAAATTTTTAAGAGCCATCCTTCATGAGATCATTCGTTTACTTATCCGTATTGAAGTTAGCATTCGCCAGGTCGACCTATAGTGGTATCGATTCGTGTAAATTTCCGTATCGATGTATCGAACTCGCGTCCCATCGATTCGAGGAATGCTAGGTTAGCGCCTAAACTTTTTGCTAGGTCCTGAAATCATCTCGTTTTCGTTATCCGTTTGGAATTTGGCGTTCGCTCGGACTATGCAAATCCAATTTTCGTTTTGTCTCGCAACGACCTAAGGAGGTATCCTGTAAATTTCCATATCGAACTCGCGATGTATCGAACCTATCTATCGATTTGAGGAATGCTAGATAATTGCCTTTACTTTTTCGAGCTATTATTTATGAGGTAATCCGATGGAATTTGGAATTGACGAGATTTTTTTAAATGCGTAGCTATACATAATTACATAAGCATCTGAAAGGAGTTCTTTGCCTACGAAGCTTTTCTCTTTTCAATCCTCCCCCCCCCTTTTTCACCCCTCCCCAATGTCTCCTGCACCGAGCGCAGCTCCCTACACGTACGACACTTCCACGGGGTGAATTTCATGTGCGGGCACGTAAACCCCCCCCCCCCCCCCCCCCCCCCCAACGCGCATGCGCTGCTTTGTTTTCCATGTCAACACCTGTGACCGGTTGTCAGCCGATCCACGTGAGAGCCACTCCCTGGCGCGTGCATATATGTGCGCGCGCGCTCCTTTGGATTCGCAACAATTAGATTGGCGGAAGGACGGACGGGCGCCTTGCGTTATGACGTCACTTTAATTGCATAGCGTGGATGCCTACGCTCTGCACATGCTAGTTTGACGAGCGATTTGTAAGAGAGAGAGAGATAGATAGGCTGGCTCCCTTTTGGTGCCCGTAACTGTTTGGTGATTTACGCTCGTCCTACGTGCAGGTGCGGTCTTTTGTTTTCAGGAATTGGCACCACGTCCTTCATTTTTTTTCACCTCTCGGCGGCGGTTCGTAGCGGAAGAAAACGCCAACTGCCACTGCACGCTCGGCTTAAAGTTTTTTATAAGATTTTATTATACCGTAGGAATTTCTTTTAAAATTTTTTGTTCAAATAAGTTTTAATATCTTTGCGAATTTAATCCCATCAAAGTTAGTAACTTTTTAAATCTCCGTTCACCATTTTAAATTTATTTCGACGTCCTTGGCATTTTATGATTATCTCGAGGAAAAGTTAAATAAATGGTTCAGTTATTGGGGCTTGAGTAAAGAGGTGTCATGGTCCGTATACATATACGGACAACTCCTGAGTTAAGATGGCAAGGTCCGTACACGTGTACGTCGAACCAACTTTTGGTGACTAATGATGTCGTATTTGAGCTTTTGGATATTTTTCGTTCGATATTTTGCGAAGGTGAAAGCGATTTTTCGTTTTTTTTCCACCCCTCATCGATGAAAAGTCCTAGTTTTGTGTAATTACGTTTGCGAGCGTGTCGACATCACGTTTATAGACTAACAGGTTGGAATTTGCAGAATCCGACATAAAACTCCATCGCTGAAGAAGAAAGCTTTGATTTCGCACACTTGTCCTTCTTTACTGGTCGAAATATTCCAGCGTCGGCTATTACAACTTTGAAACAACATCGAATATTCGATACGATATATTCCGAACCGATATTTTTCAATCCGACGTCGGCAAAACTGTATTCGGGGAATCAATACGGAAATTTTCATGGAAACCATTCGCGATTTGTTTAATCGAAGGTCGTAAAAAAAACACGAAATTTACGTTTAAATTTGTCGCTTTCGTCGGAATTTAGGAGTGACACATGTTCCACGTTCCGGTTTTTTTTGCGGAATTAAAAATGTTTCCCTGAAAAGAATTAACCCTCCCTAAAGGAATAAGAGAGTGGTGGTAGCTATGGCAACAAGGTCTCTCTCGGTCACTTTATTTAGTTGGGTCTTCTTCAGCGTTATATAGTAGGAGCAAGCACACGCTCGGATGCCCCACCTGCCCCAAAGGGAGGGAAGGGAGAGGGTGAAAGGGAGGGGGAGGACGAGATGGGACGAATACTCTCCCTCTCTCTATACGCAGTCTCAGCATTCGCAACTTTCCGCGTGTTTCACGAGCTTGGCGGGCGTAGGGCAAACGGTGTTGTTGACACGCCAAGATCTCTTAACGCCCACTGCCTTGGGCTTAGGGTGATGGAGGGGGGGGGGTGTGAAGAAGGAGGGGAGAGAGGAAGAAAGATTGCGTGAAAGGTGGAAGGGGGATGGAGGGGAGGGTCGCAGGAGAGCAGTGAGAGAGAGACTCGGTGTACCTGCGTGTATGTGCGCGCGCGCGTGTGTGACGCGACTAATGCGGTGCGTGGGCGACTCCCGACTTCCCCTCACAATGCGGCTTCCCGTGGGTGCGGCGCACCGGCTACGGAGAATTCCTTTTCGAACCCAGTACTTTCGCCTCCCACCTTTGATTCCACTTTTCCGTTCCTTTAAATGTAACGTTTTTAAGTGGAATTATTCCCGATGTAAAGTATAGCGAATATTGAGATTAGTCAATTTAAAGTGCTATGAATCGATTTCTCTACAATAAATTGTTTTCGATAAATCGAATCTTCGATGGGGCGATTGATCAAATTTTCGCATATCGATTCCATTCGATAAATCGAATTTTCGAGGAATCGAATTTTTGATACTAATCGAATTCCCGATTAATCGAACTTTTCGCAACGCGAACTTTTAGCTACTCGATTTTTCTTATCAGTCAGAATCCTCTATCGTTCGAACCTGTTTTCGCTCTATGGTCGCGTTTCTGAAGTCGAAATGCGCGTGTTTTTTTTAACGAAACTCCTCCCCGAAATAGATCGACGGTTCGAAAACTTTTTCCCAGGTGGCGCCTTCGCGAAACAAAACAACATGGCGTTTGTTTATCTCCCCCCTATCGCTGGGATCGTCACTTATTCGGTCGTCCGTGTTGTTAAAGGATAGGAAAAAAGGCTCGTCGATCGTTATACTCCGGAACGAAAAGAGGATGACTTTTTTTTTACGTTTTAAGGAGATGAGGACGTATTCTCCGGAAACTATTAATAACTCGGCGATTGTTTTCCTCTGCGCCTCTCTTTGCTCCGCGCAAGTTCGCGTGCGGTATTTTCGAGGCGGGCATGTTTTGTTTATTGTCTTCGGAATTCTTTTCTCTCGGCAGTGCCTCATTTCGCCCTTCGTTCAACTCGTGTCTTGCATGATCCCTGTGACACGTTTATTTACGTGTGTGCCACTCGTTACAATCGGAACAAGTGTGTCCAATTTTAACTCAAATATTGTTACGTATCCGATGCTTCATTGTTGCTGTAAATTGGTTTTTATTATTACTGTCATTATTATTACTATCATCATCATCATTATTATTTATTTTGTTATAATTTTGTATTCCCACCTACGTAACAAGATCAAATGTGAAAAAAAACTCGAACACACACTCCCGAGGGAAGTTTCGATCCGGTTTTGCTCCGGCGTCGTAATCTTTGCACCGCAGATATTGCGGCTGCCATCTTAAATTTTGCCCCGCTCTGGAAAGTGCAGATCCCGCGTGAACTGACGCGGAGAGCGGTTGCGTGGGCTGACTAAGAGGGGAGGATGGGAGAAGGGGACCACACAAGCTATAAAAGTCCCCAAGGGGCAACGGTTGGCGCTCTCTGCCCCGGATGTGGTGAGCTATGGAAATTGATAGGGCGATCTGTAATCCGAGAGGCTGAAACAACCTCTCTCCCTCTATACAAAGGACCGTTCCTTTCCCTACCAACACTTTCTTCCTCTCTTCCCCCTCTCTCTTCCTCTCTCCGTATGCAGATTCTGCTATATAACCCTTTTCAACAGGATCTTGCCCACTTCACGAACCCGAATTCGAAAGACGGCTGTTGAATGTAATCACCTTATTTTCGCTTAACTCGATACTTTGTAGGTGGAGGGAAGCCCACCAGGATGCGCTGATTAGCCCTCCGAAAAAGTATTTCCTTCCATTTCGCCACCTTGTTGAGGTTTGAAAAAAAAGAAGGAAAAAAGATACAATCCTGCAAACCTGTTGAAAACGCGGAGGAATTCGTGACAGTCAACGGCGATTTTCGTCAATTGATCTATCGATTATCTATCTATCGAATGTCGATCTATCTAATGTCGATATATCGAATGTCGATCTATCGAATGTTGATCTATCGGATGTGGATCTGTCGATTGTTGATCAATAGATTGGCGATCTTGCAAAGTGGGCCATTTAAGCCTTCGCAGTGAAGAACTGTTGTAAATATTGCTTTGACATTTGATCGATGAGTCGATCTTTGTTTATAAGAAAGAGGTCATTTGATATTGTGGAACTGTCGTCGATGATATACCGTGCAATAGGTCACTGAAAGGCGCAGAAATTAACCAGTTTTGGCCATTTCAAAACTGACCCCTTTGTCCGAATTCTTTGCTCCACACCTTCTCGCTATATGTCGTCCGTCGAGAAATACGGACGGTGCAATGATTTTTCTTAATCTCGTGTTTTAAAAAAAAAGTTTAGGGGGAACCCCAAACAAAGTGGCACGCCATGCGAAAGAAAAGGTATTTCCCCTTATCCTCAATTTTATTATTTAAAAAAAAGACGGGATCTTCCCTCTCCCTCTCTTCCGATGCCTAAAAGGCTTTCGTTACACGGATGAGCGGATCTCTTGAGCAAAAGAAACGGAGCCTTTCGGTTGAGGAGAAGCAGAAAGGAAAGAGGTCTAAGGCTTGTGAGAGATAGAGAGGAAGTGGTCGCCATTCCTATAATGGAGGCAGGATAAAATATAAAAAAAAGAGGAGCGCGTACCTTCACTGTAGGAATCTGCCTCCGTCGCACCTCTCGCCTCCAGGTTGTATAGAAGGAAGGATACCTTTTTTTCTTCCTCCCCCCCCCCCCTCTCACCTTACCTTTCCCCTTCCCCCCCTCCCCCCTCTCTATTCCTCACTCCCTACTTCCACTACTCCCAACTCACCTGCCCTCCTTCAAAAAACCGCCACTCCCCTTTTTCATTCCACCTCGGCTGGATTTCGAAGGCGCGATTTTTCCTGCCCTCTCCGGAATGCGTCATTTCCGGTCTCGTGGGCCGCCTACAGACCTTCCATCTTCACCCTCTCTCTCCCTTCCCCTCCCTTCTCCGTCCACTTACTCCTACTCCTCCACCGACTACTCGCCCATAGGAACACCTCTCTCCTCGACTGTAAGCTCGGTCTAACATAAGACCTTCCTCTCTCTCTCTGTTTCGCTCTCCCTCAATGTCTTTCTCCTTCCTCTCTATTTCTCCCTCCATCTCTTTCTATCGTCCTTTCCTCTACTCTCTTCCTCTCTCTCTCTCTGCCTCTTTCTCTATCCTTTCTCCCTCCTCTCCCACTCACCCTCTTACTCCTCTCTCCCCCTATTTCCTTTATTCCTCTCTTTCTCTTCTCTCCCATTATATCTTCTCTCTATCCTCTCCCTCCCCTCTTTCTTTCCCTCTCTCCTCCCTCCGTCTCTCTTCTCACTCTCCATCCTATTTCTCCACCCTCTTTCCCTCTCTCTACCTCTCCCTCTTTCTCCGTTCTATATCCTTCCTCCCTCCCTCTACTCACTCCCTATCGCTCCTTCTCCTTCCATCTTTCCGCCCTCTCTTTCTCTTCTGTCTTCTTCCTCTCTCTTCACCCTTCTCTCTCTCTCCCCCTCAATTCTCACTCTCAACCCTTCTACCTACTTCCTCCCCTATCTCGTTCTCTCCCCTCTTTCTCTCTAACTTCCACATATCTTAACTTGAAAGCGTATATTATATATATATATATATATTTAGGGCAACTAGGTGTTGAAGGAGAGTTGTGTCTCTCTTGTGCTGAGGAAGGGATCATCCCGAAAGCTCTAACCTCTACAAATGTGTCTCTCCAACACCCACGGCTCTACTTTCGGTAAGTGTTCACTGGGTTTCCTTCAACACCTAGTTGCCCTAAATATCCTATATATATAAATATAAAAGATTGCAACTAGTAGTTGAGAGGGATAGGAGGGAGCCAGTGGACACTTACTTGGTGTTGTGGACGTCCATGGCGATATATATATATATATATCGAGGGCAAGTGCGGGCTTCGTTCGGAAGTTAAGTGTGAATAAATGGATGGAAAAGGAGGTTGCCGTGACGTGCACTTCCGCTGCTCCCTAGTCCCGGGACGATGCGCGGCGTGTGTGTGTGACGAAGGGAATCGTTCGAGTATTTCTTCCTTTTGAGTCACGGTGATGGTCGTCGTCGTTATTGGTGGCGGTGTTTGAAGGAGGAAGTTGGCGTCCGATCCGTTCCGAGGACTCTAGCCAATCGGCGTCGCTCTCGAGGTTTTGTAAGAAGAGGTCGTTCGATCTTGCGATTCTATTTATACGTTCCGTTTTGTTTTATTTTCCCTCACCTTGGCAACTTTTGGAATACACTGTATCTCTTGTCTCTCCGAGGCATTTTATAACATGTTTAATGACGCCCTATTCGTCCACGGACAAGTGAGAGGCATTTTGTGATGTTGTTCGTTGACAGGTTCGTTTGTGATCCTAAGTGGATGAAACTTCTTTTTACATAGTTGCAGTACAAGTCTGTCGGTATATAGGCGTCTAGTCAATAACTTTCACTAATTGTAACAGATGTTACACAGACATTGTTATATAAGCAGTACATTGAATAGTAATTCTGATAAAGTTACATACAAGCATATACTTAACATTGTTGGGTTTTAACTTCTAAATTATTCTCTAAATTAAAGCCACGTCATTATCTTCCATATATTCTCTTTTCTTAACGATACTGCTTTGAAACTTTGTTTCGTTATTGGTTGTTGCATCGGATTTTTATACCAAATTACTTGGTTGAAACTAACAATAAGGCGTAGGGAAACCAGTTGAGCATTTCAGACGCAAAACATCCTTCCTCAGTGGTAGTTTTTAGATAGCGATCAGTGAATTATCATCGACTGAGATAGGCATATTGTTCACTCGACCTTAACACGCTCAAAAAAATAGCGCTACATTATCTCAGGTTTCTACAATAACCACAAAAAGGTTATAAAAACTCATGCTTAACCCAGGCAGCCGACATCAGTGGTATTCACCTATATCAGCTACAGGAATAACCCGTCGTGTTATTCATAGGATGCGTAAGCCTCAGATTCATATCCAAAATTACTCTTTTTAATGTTTTTTTTATTTTCGTGCCAGTATTTTGAGTATGTACTTGATCTTGTTTCTATTCCCTCAAGGAGACTGCTATGTCAACATGTTTTAGCGACTGCCATCAAAATAACTCCTCCATCAAAAACACCTCTTCAGATAGCCTTCAAAAGAGGTTTTTTATTCTCACTTTCGCTCTCCGGTTCACACAGCGCTCGAATGAAAATAAAAATGGTCGAAATATTCACCTGTGTTACATTTTTCGGTTCCTTCCCTTTTAGTAATCTGCCCTTAAAGAGGAAAGCGTCCTCTTTTCGAATGCGTTTCTCAGCTCCTTGGTTCTCCCCCGAAATTGCGTCCGAAAAGCCGTTTTTTTCCTTGTCCGTTGAAGCGTGTTGCCCCGCAACAGGTTCCCTCCATTTCTTTCTCCCCCACAACAACAAAAGCGCAGCGGTGTCGCGCACCGAAAAGAGTATCCCTTTTAGGTCAAACTAAAAGAAAAAACCGTCTCTCTCTATCTGTGAGCTTCCCTAGGGACCTCTTTTCACTCTCCCGTGTCCCTTCTCTCTCTCTCTCTCCCCGTGAGAGAGCAGGTAATATTCCAGGAAGAGAGAACGAAATCCTAATCCATTTTTCCTCCTTGCCCCCGGGGCCGGGTAAATCCCGGTGCGTTCGCTCGCAGTGTTGCCGCACCGTCTCACTAGTTCCGCCTTCCGATTGTTGATCGTGGGAGGTGTTTGGCAACGTGGCGGATGGGTCTTTCTCTCTCACTCTGTCTCTTTCTTGCCTACCCCGTGGGAGATTCGGTTGGAGAAGACGGAAAGGAAGTTATGGGGATGCTAGTTCTCCCCCGCTTTCTTCTTATATATTTTTTTCTTCTTTTTTGGAGGGGATTCTCTTCCACATACACATTTCCCCTTCTCTTCGCACCCTCTTTCTTTCTCATGTGCGAGAGAGAGGACCATCCTTCTCTCTCTCTCTCGCTCCTTGACGCACATCCCCATTTAAAAACCTCCCGTTCGCCAAACCTTTTTTTGTTATTTTTTTCGTTCTTTTGTTGCGCGAAGAGTCTCGAGGAGCGCAACTTGTGTTGAAAAGGAGGGAGAGAGAGAGGATGTCTCGGAAACCCCTTCGTTCCCCCATTCATTGTTCACTTGTCGTTGCGTCCTTTTTTTTTGTTACATACTCCCTCCACCACCACCATCCAAAGCGCCGTATCTCAGGGTCGTATGGAGAGGGAAAAAAATAAAATAGATGTCGCTTATAGCAAAGAATACTTATGCACATTCGAAATTCTAACAAGTCGAACGGTCATTAACTCGAATTTTCCATTGTTCGAACTGAGTTCATTTTTACGGGGCAAAATCTTTATGGTGTTATTTTTCTTCTGCTCGTATATAAGTCTAATGTTTTTTTTTGTTTCCCTTCAGGTTCGATTTATAGAAGGCCCTCTGTATATATATTTTTCTCTCCTTGAGGTATTTTTAAATGGTATAGGGGTTGTAAACTCGAAAGAAGAACTAAAAAAACTTTTTTTTTTAGAGTTTATAATGTTCTATGTAGAGCTGCAAACCACTTCAAAATTTAGAAGTGGTTCGGTTCGTGGTTCGGTTCTAAATTTTTGGAAGAACTAAAAAAACTGTTTTTTTTAGATTTTATAATGTTCTATGTAGAGCTGCAAACCACTTCAAAATTTGGAAGTGGTTCGGTTCTAAATTTTTGGAAGTGGTTCGGTTCATTGTTCGGTTCATGGTTCGGTTCAAACGGAAATTTTTACAAGTGGTTCGGTTCGGTTTGCGGTTCTGTTCGGTTCAACTAAATTAATCATTTGAATTACTATCCATAAATTATTTATCCAATATAAACATTACACATTCAGTATCAATCTGTAAGTAAATCAATCGGCAGTCATTATCATTTTAAATGAAAGAAGAATTTATTTAAAGAAAGAAAAAATTTATATTTAAAATATATTACAATCCCATCATCATCTTCATTTATTTATATTTAAAAAATGGTATTTTTGATCTTAACATGATTTTTATGTGGATAACAATAGTATCAGAGAGGAAAGAGTTAGACACTCTTTCCTTTGAAGCAAACCCGCTGGTTATTCCAATGGAAATTCCTGGTCTTTTCGTTGGTCCGTACTTTGTGGATTGAGATCGAACCGAAACCGAACCACTTTTGCAAAAAATTACGGTTCGGTTTTCGGTTCATTGAAAAATTAATCAGTGGTTTCGGTTCGGTTCGCGGTTCAGCAAAATGGCTGAGGTTCGGTTCGGTTTGCAGCTCTGGTTCTATGATAAAAGTAGGCAAAAAGAGTTTTAATTTTGTCCTGCAACGCGAAAAGGATAATTTCTGGATGCGCTAGAAATTTCGTTACTCCATCCATGTGAAGAAAGAAAGGAAAAAGTTCTTCTTTTAGAAAACACTTGTTATAAAACTTGTATTGCCAATCTTAAAGGGGTTTTAAAAAGTTTTTGTACGCTACCTACGTGTTCCAGCTACCAATCAATCGTCTTCAGCGGCAACTCAATCAGCATTTTTTTCAAGTGAAATTCGTTGAATGATAGAGCGTTAAATTTTAAGAAATGTTCTCGAAGTGTCAAGATTCCACAAATCATTGCACCACTAGGAGCATATCTTTACATTTGCATGAATGCCCTGCAAGCCGCCAAGTGAGATTACAAGAAAATATATATATGTACCGATACAATTTATGTAAAATAGTAATGTCTCGTCATAATAAACATACGGTGTTATATGATGCATTAGTTAGATATTTTCAAAATATTGATCGTCTCCCCTTTTTGCGTCCGGGATTGTTCACCACCAATACAGCACCCAAACAGGCGTATGGCAGGGGGTGTAATGCACCAGACTTCCTCTTAAAAAAAAGTCTCAAATATCCCGTCATGCACTCGGACATTTTTTACGAAAAAATTAACCTTATCATCACTATAACGAATGCAGTTGGATCATAATGGTGTCCTATGGGAATAAAAACACGTAGAAGGATGAAGTTTCTTCAAGGAGGTTCTCCAATGTACGTCGCGTCATTCGTGGAAGGGGTGGGGAAAAAAAGAGGATGTCGGCAAAAGAGCGATCTGATTGGCTCCTAGGTCGCGCTCGTCGCTGCTCGATTGTCATTCCCCGTGTCGCAGACTGGGAAAGGAGGAAGACGTGCTACAGAGGAAAAGGGGGAGTGTGGGTGGATAATGGCGAGAGGGAGGGGGGAGGGGGAGAGCGAGAGAGGTGGGGGGGAGGAAAAGAGGGGAGGGTTTTTAAGAGTGCACCGGTTGTCAAGGACGACCTGGGTGCTGTCTCTCTCTCTCTTTCTGCCTCCTTTAGTACGTTAACCTCCCTCCATGGGTGGCTTACCGCTTCGTTTATGACGCCTTATTGCTACGCGTGTCGTTAGGTGTAGTAGGAATGGGGAAAAACCCTCGAGAAGCGGAAGCTATAGAACGGTCTCGTGCTAAACGTGCCTTCCAGCGAAGTGTTTGGAGAGTTTCTCTCTCTCACTCTTTCTCTCTTCCCCCAAAATCTTTCCTCGTTCCGGTATTGAGGTAAAGTTAACGGGCGGCGATTGTCAACCGTTTTTCATGCCTGGCGCCAGGCGTGCGGTTCCCTCCCGTCGTCAACGCTCGTTTTTTTTTCTTCGTCAGTATTTTTTCGGTCGTTTGAAGAAAAAATTTCTTTTAATTATCGTAAGTTGGCAACATGGTTTCGGAAAACTTCGGCAGAGTACATACTTAATTTTTCTTTTTTTTTTAATTTCTCAGTTTCCCGTGTGACAGTTACTGAATTACGTCTCTAGCTAATTTAGTAGCTCGTTTGTTTTTCAGCTTTCTCTCTCTGATCGTTTAAACGGGTAAAACCCTTATATAATGTTATTCGCGGTTTGTTTTCGTTTTTTGAAAAGTCGCCATTGCAACGAGTAGGTACATATTTACCTCTGAAAGCCATCGATTGTTTTTTTTTTAAAGGAGCTATTTATTTTTCTTTCCTGGGAGTAAATTTGGCTTATTTACAATCAGTCTTGTCGGTTTTTTTAAAGGAATGTATAGAATTCGATTTTAACTTATTGTTTCCTCTCCGTTCGGAGCTGTATATATATACCTTTTGTAGAACTTGATACCTCGAAGCGTCAAATCCTTTAATCTGATGTCGATGAATGTTTAAGACTGATTGTGAGTCATTGGACGTCAGCCAGCGACTGTGTCCAACTCGTCTGAGCGTGAATGCTTCTTTTTTTAAGAAAAAAATACCTATACAAAAAGAGAAGCTTCCCTACCGAAATTCGTGTTTAACCCTTGTTATCGAGTCTTTTAAAAAACTTTTTTTAACGAGCTTCTCCATGGTACTGCGATCTCGTCTCTACACCTGTCGCATCACTAAAAGAGAAATAAGAATTCCTTTTGATTGGAAAAGTGTTCTTTTGTTTCCTACGCGAGAGCACATTCTTCCGGTGTATGATTTTTTTTAAAATCGCTTCCGGCAGTGATCTTTTGAGTGATTACTTTTATTCCATCATGACGTTGCATACTTGGCCTCATCGACGATCGACTTGTTGGTCGTATATACATTGATTTGCGCTGTAAATCGATTTATGGAATGTGGATGAATTTGTCAAGGAAGAGGGGAAAAAACATTTAAAATTTTAAAATGTATGTGAAATATTCCTTCCCTTTTTTACGCCACTTCTGAAGGTCTCTGATAATGCAATTCCATAGCATGGTTGTGACTATTGTGTTGCCGTTGAAAGCCATTGTAGAGGAACAGTATAATATCCAACATGTATACTTTGAATTGCCTAAATTATTTGTATTATTATTGCTATATATATGCGAGAGCCAGTTTGGCTTTAACACAAGGAGATATACCAAATATTAATTATTGCAATGTTCACTAAATTACCTAGTTCGTCTTATGACTGAAAATAAATCGAAGAATAATAACTGCTATATAAAAGAAATTGAAAAGGTACTTACTTACCTTAAAGTACCGTATATGCCCGAATATAAGGCGAGGTTTTTTTCCAAAAATGTCCCTTGTATTCGAACCCTCGAACTTTGATAATTCAAGTTTTTGTCAAATAATTTTTTTCTAGTTTTCTCGGTGGGAAAATGGTGGGGCGCCCTATATTCGGGGTCGCCTTATATTCGAGCACGTACGGTATTTCCTATAGCCATTGCAAGTTTGAACTAACCTTGCTTACCTTTCAACGTCATATCCGAGATATTTTCAGCGAAAACTAAAGAAATCACTGACGAACACTACCATCATATGTTTCTTTCGTGTTGTTTCAAATCATTACGTTAAGTCCCCACTCAATTTTCGATCGTTCTTCCCTTCGCGACCACTAACGCCGATTCTTTGGATGTTAACAAACGGTTCTTTATTCTTTTACAAGTCCCTCATAAGTCGCCGCACGACGAATCAAACTCACGTAAGTTGGTAGGGGAGGAAGGGGAGGTGGGGGGTGGGTGGGGGGGAGGAGAATAGAAGAAGCATCGACATATTTTAACGTAGGAATAATTTCTACGCAATATTAACGCCGCGACGTCCTTTCGATTAATAATTCCGAAGAGATATCATTCCTCAAGTGTGGTTATTTATTTTCAAGAGTCCTGCCGAAGGAAGGGAGGGAAGGGGAGGGGAAGGTATAGACGTTCTTATGTTGGTACGTGGTCGACGTCCTCGAAGGACGCCTAGAAGACCTTCTGGGAAGGGCGGTCACTCCCCGCAAAAAAAAAAGCTCTTAAAGAGACGCGAAGGAATTGCCAGCGTGAACGGGGACGTGTGGAAAAAGGGGAGAGGAGGTTTTGAATAGGGGATGTTTTGTGCGTGCAGTTTTTAAAAAGAGGGAGGAGAGGGTGGGCGTGTTATGTAGGTGGGGGGGGGGGATCTTCCTCGGACAGGAAGTTAAAACGTGCGTGTGTGTTTTGAATCGTTACTCCCCCCCCCCCCTCCCCCAATCGCCCTTTGGCCGTTTGGACGCGAATGCGTTTGGGCTGTAAACACGTTTTAATGTCCGGACGAAATTTCCCAGCGAGAGAGAGATGTGTTGCTATTTAAAAATGCGCATTAAGACGCTTACGAGACGTGTTATACGGTGTTTTTTTTCAATCCGGTGTCCGCGACTCTCGATTTTCTTTTTTTTTTTTAAACAATTACGACCGCGAAATATCGCAAGATAGAGGAGTAAATGCACGCTTGATTCGTGAATACGTGCAAGGCAAAGGGCATTACGTAATCGTTTAAATAAGATAGATTTAGAAGCCGTTTTTGTTATGATTGATATTTTTTCACGAAACGTGAAGGAAAGGTTCTTTTTTTTGCTCGTATGTAGTTGGCTTCCCTGCTTGGATAATGGTGGCACCTCTGTTTGGTTCACGTGATCCGTATATGACATTTTACGTAATATTGCCTTTTACATAATAATTCCTCAATATCAAACTTCATGAAGGTCCACTCAGTAGGGGATGAAAGATGCGGACAGACAGACGGGCGTTCAATTACGTATTTTTCTTTGCAATGTCCTACCATGGCGAAGGATTATGTCGAGTAGTAAACCACGAATCGCGTCCATGTTACGTATTTATTGAAGTCGATAACATTTTTTGGCACTGGTTTCACCGTAAATTTACTTCGGCAGTTTCGCATCGCATTATCACCGTTCGCCCAATATTTCTCATCCTCGCGTTGGCTGAATTGGAGTATCGATAAGTAATAAACATAACGAAATGAAATATTTTGGTCGCATTTGGATATGAGAAGTGTCGTATTTCGGACGATTTGAATGCTTTGAAGATTGATTTATATAGCATATGAACAGATTATTCTTAGGTGCATATGGACTTCGCGCCTGCGATATGATTACATAGTAAGCCCATAATGGAACATGCTATCCGAGACGTCTTTCACGTTTTCGTGATCATGCTTTGGCCTTAAGTTTATTAGTACCTAAAAAAACTCAGTTGGGTATTGCAAGAAAACGCAAATCCACCAATAAACAAATGAAGATTCTACGGCTCTATTCGTTGCAAACCTTTTAAGGAAACACTTATACGAAATTAAAATGGAAGCTATTAATTTCGATTCTCAGACGCATCTCATTTCAATTTGACCCTTGATGACTACTTATTGACGACACACACACGGAAGGCTTTATTGAAGGTTTGGTCTTTTTTAAGTGCCGACTATAAAAAACTTACTCCTTTCAATTTGCATATTCTTAAAGACGTCGTACCTACCGTTCATTTTTCTCCCCATCCGGGAGAGTCGCTTCCTCAAGACCTTTCCTCCAAAAACCCGAACGTGTCAACAATATAAAAGCGTTTCCTACATCGTACGGGTTAGGTCACCGAAAAAATAAACTTGTGGCGTAATTCCTCAATCGGGAAAAAAAAAACATTTCCTCGGATGCGGTTCATTGCCCTTAATGGCCTGGAGGGCGTTTTATTATACTTTTTTTATATTTTGTTTCGCGAACCCTTAAACCATTACACTGCCTTATCACGCCTTCGCTCATGCCACAGAATGTTTTCGCCGACAGCTTCAGGAGAATAATAATGGCCATAAATATGTGACCCTTTACCACCGCCATTGTTGTGTCTCTCCCTCCTATCTCTTTACTCCTATCTCCCTCTTTCCAACTAAACCCCCTTCTCCTCACCTCCTCACCCACCCCCAACCCACTCCCACCCACAGCCACTCTCTCCCACTCCAGTAAAATGCGCCGAGCATTCTCTTGGGTTCCTGTTTAAGGATGCAAGGGGGCAGCACTGGAGATGTGATAGAGGGGGGAGATAGAAATAAAGGGTTAAATTTGTTCTTCCGCGGGGTATAGGGGGGAGGAGGAAGGGTTTAAGGAACCTACGCCCACCTATTATCATGCCTCCTTCCCCCCTCCCTCAACACCCCATTGGACACGCTCCTCTTCCTCATTTTCGCATTCATGGTCGTCCATGACGACAGCTTTTTCACTTGAAGCGTGCGTCAGGACTCTTGCTTCCTAGAAAGAGTGCGGTCCTCCTCTCCCCCTTTATCCCTCTCTCTCTCCCTCCCCTTTCATCTATTCCCCTATCATCCTCTCATCTCGCATTTTTCACGTGCGGTCAATACTCCCATCCCCCCCCCCCCCCCCGCCCTCTCTCTCCCTCTCTCTCTAGATCGGATGTATAGTCGGATGGGGGGGATACGTTAATGACCTGCGAAGCGGACATTGATTGCTAGGAGCAATCGTTCCCCTCTTCAATTAGCGTGCGTTAATTACAACGAAGTAAATTGACTCGTGCGGCCGTAAAGCTGGTTTTTTAGCGAACCGTAAAGAGAAGAGTGGACGTCTACTATACGACGTCTTCTTTTTTCTTTTTTTTTTAAACAGAAGGAGTTTTACGGTGAGAATTGACGTTTAGTAATGCCGGTTTCTTTGTGGTTGAAATTATACGTCTTCCGTGTTCTTCTTCATTTGAGAATCTAATTTCGGTGTGTTGCCACCGCCGAAGACGGCTGCTTTGTAGACGAACTGCGCGCATTTTTTTAAAAATAAAATTGTTGTGACTTTTGGAGATGCTTAAGATAAGTACGTAGTATTTCAATTTTTCTTGTATGTGTATACACACACACACACAGATATATATATATATATAAGTGGTTATTTTGGAATTGCGTATTATCATTAGGAACAGCCATAATTAAGGAATTTGACGCTATAGTCGAGATGAAGATTTTTAGCAACTCGGTTACAGGATTTGTCCTACGTCATTAATTTGTTTTATTGAAATCGATAACCAGGGTTTCGTATCACCAGGTGGCGTGCAGATTCGCAACTGTAAGAACGTTGAACCGCATGGTTGTATTCACGCAAACTCTTGAATGCAACACGCGAAAACTCAAATCTTACCAAAGAGAAAAATTGACGAAAGGGGAGTTACGAAGCCTTCGCGCGGTTGTCAAAGGGGTAGTAAACAAACAGCTGACTGCAGCTTGACGCTGGTACGTCGATGATGTTACGAAGGACGTTCCCGTTTCGAACTTTCGCCGAAGGACCTTCCTCCCCATCTCCCCCTCCAATCCGCCTTCGTCGGAGACTTCTTTTTTTTATTATTATTTTTTTTGGCGACACTGGCGAAGCCTTAAAAAGGAGAAGGGTCGTATTGTTGTGATGCGGGCGTGGGCCGGATGGCGACGGAGGGACGGTGCGTGTTCGCCCGAGGGAGTTGCGTGAGACAAGGAGTTGTTGAGCTCTCTTTCCCTCTCTTAAACCTCTCCCAGCTGTTCAACACTTTTTTTCACAATATCCTGGCTCATCGGGTGTCCATTTACACTCGCCTCCGATGTTAACGAGGCCCTTAAACCAAGTGGTGGTTGTTATTGTCCCAAGGGAAAACATGGCGATGAGATGAAAAAGGCGTATCAATTCCACATTTGCTTTGATTATTTGACGATTTTCGTTTGGGTGAAAACGTTTAACACCTTTCGCATTTATCGACTTTTTTCGATTAATCGCACTAACATGTTACGATATAAGTGGCGGGAATTTTGTTCGTATAGCGGTCTCGTATCTTTTATATCTTGCACGTTTCGTACAGCATGCTTTTTGTATTTAACGCATCCACGTAATTCAGGCGCCCAACTAGTTATATTTACAATAAGTGACCTTGCCAGAACCTCAGCAAAATGTTAAGCGTAGGATTCCATAAGGAAGCGGTTGCCAAATATTACAAAGCCACACCCTCCTTCACCTATAAAAACTGTCTTTTGAGTCCCCTCCAATCACAGTTCATAAACAGTACCTGCTGGATGTACAATTTGCATTAACAGAACCACCTTTTAAATAAAACATGAACGATAACGACACGTTCCCGCCACTTTTAGAGTAAAATTTGACAGTTGCATATTGTAAGTGTGAAGATAAGGATGATTTAACAGACAGCAAATATATGTCAAATTTTTGGAAACCGCAAAAAAAAAGGCATTTCTCTATGGACCGACTTCCTACATTCTTACAGCTGTTACTTTTATGGGACAGCGTCTCTGCAAAAAAAATATACCAACGCCGAAGTCAACGAAATTGTTGAATTGAGGTTGAAATAATAATAATGTCCCATATGAACAAGCTTTGTTTTGGTGTCGAGACCTAGTTCTTTTTTTTAGAGAGAGACCGTCGCCAATTCATGAGCATCGGGAGCGGAACTTGTTAATTGAACGGGAGGTCGCAAAAAATAAAACCGTAAATATGTCTTATGGTAACTCTTCCGACGCAGCTATCGGGACCGGAACTCCGCGTGGAATTTTATAGAACGTTAAAAATAACGACAAAAAACGACTCCCGGAGAATTTTTTCCCACCCTAAAGCTTCACGAATCATTATCTAGCGCACGCGGTTAGGAAGTTGGATCGATGATCGATCATCCGTTGCGAAAAGTTCGCATATCGACGCGCTATTTCGTTTAGATCCGCTTTTGTTTTCAATCATTAACACGTATGAAAATTTTAAATCGTTTTTCCTAACATTCGTTTATCGTTCCCAAATAATATGAACTGTTAAAAATGCCCTTAATCAATATATTTTAAGCTGTTAAAAATGCCATTAATAAATAAACCGTGCGGGAAAATACCAACCTTCGTCACATATATAAATCGTCGAATATGGCTTATTACCGAACAGGTTGAAATTGAATATTAATCTCAGTCGATAAAAATGTCGAGGGAAAGGCTCTCAAAAGTTGGCGGAAAATCGGAGCCAATCGCCGTTCCCTAATATGGCGGCGTATCCTTTTTAAATTCAACGTTTTGTAATTTTTAAAAGGGGCGCTAAGTTTTCCAACGATGCCGTCGGGTATTTTTAATGCCGTCTTCCGACCCTTGATTAGCCGTCTCGGTGGATGATATGGGAAGTGGTTTGTGAAGTTGGCAGGAGAGGATGCGAAGGGGGTTGTTGGGTCGTTAGGCGTGGCATCCTCGCAACACACGGTGCGTGCCCAAGAGGATTTTTTTTAATGAAAGGGGAGTGGGGTTGATATTCGCGTTGACAACCAATTCCGCCCTCTCTCTCTCTCTCTCTTCCTCTTCTCTTTCCCTCTTCATCCACCGATTGTTTCTCTCTTATTCACCTCTCCGAAAAGAAGTACGGTAGGCCCTCGACAACCGCGTTTGGATATTTTTCCCTTGGGTATTCGCTGTCCTCCGCGCGTCCGAGTCTCGTTGGCCAATTTTACTAATGTTAAAATTTATCTTATTGAATAAGCAATGTATGTACTAATTAGTCTTTGCTAGAAGGGGAGACGTAGGAAAAAGGATTTTTAGCTCCCGATAATGCCGCGAATTAGTAGGAAGATGGAAGTTCAAGAAATTTTGAGGAATTTGAATCAGGCGGTGTCACCAATGGCTGATCTACCATTATAGCATTAATGGACGGTAGTTATTTGTATTGTATTTTATTTTGTTTTTATATAAAATTTATATACATTTTTGAAAGGATAGCATAATTATTTTTAACCTTGACGTATATACAAATATTATAGTACTTAAGGTATGCCTCTCAGGGATCATCCCCAATAACACCTAATTTCCCATAAGCCCCGGCCTTCTCCAACCACGGTTTTGATATCCGCTGGTCAGGTCTGGAACTTAACTCCCGCGTTTAGCGATGGGGATTAACGCACTTCCCGAATTTCCATCCAGCTCCTGTTTTTTTCCCCTCTCTCAACTCGCGTTTCCTGAATTGCGCTTTTGAGTACTTCGAGGGGGGGGGGGGTACATCTCCGCCCCCTCCCACACCACCACTCCCTCGTCTCGTCCCGTGGGCAACCGTTTTCTTATTCATGGGAAGTATTCTGACGAAATGCCTTTTCCGTGGACTGTGTAAAGGATACGGCTTTCTATTTTCGTAAAAACTTTTACCCGCTAGCGTCTCGCGCAATTCATTCTCATGTTCTCTCTTGCTCACGCGTTTGATGCGGATATTCGATTAGTTGTGGGAAATATGGATGTTGAGTGAGCTAACCTTTTTTTTTTTTAAGTCGTTCGTTTCCTTTTTCCTCTCGCTATCTCTCTCTCTGTACCTCCTTGAATGAAAACGTGGATCTTAACTTAGCCATTGGCTCAGCGATTTAGAAGCTTATTTAGAACAAATATTGCTTGGAATGATGAGGGAAAAAGAAAAGCATTAACTGCGCTTTTGTGTCTTCTGGGAAATTCGCATGGTTTTTTGGTTTTTCGAGCTTAGCAATCATTGTACTAGAATATATAAACGAAAGAATGTTAATGCAACTATGAAATGTCTCAAACAGACCAAAAATCGTTCTTAAAACGAGAAAAAATTCAATTTGCAAATTTTTTTAATTTAAAATTATTTTCCAAGTATCATTTGTTCGTTAACATCATCGTATATTTGTATTGAATTGGCAAATCATTCTAACTCTAAATCAATACTCTATGTATCATTTATGCGATAAAATTATTGTATATGTTGATTACCATATGAGCGTAAAAAATCATATATTACAATATAGATATCATCATAAATTTTGAGCGCTCGATGAATCGTGAATAAAATACTGACTCCATGGCTTCATCTTGTGTCATCCATCTGTCATCCTGTAACTACCGGAAAATCACACCGGCCAAAATATTAAAACCAAACAACAAAGCAACTCACGAACAACTTCCCATTTAATGCGCTGCTAGAAATATAAAAAATAAAAACTTTTTTCGGACGTTAAGACGCCTCGCCGAAGGGACAATATTCCAAAGAGCTCGCTAAACCGGAAACGCTTTTTTTCCACAAGCTACCCGTGCTTTAATAAGACATATGCCACAGGGCGGGGGCGGAATCGTGGGGGAGAGGAGGCGGTGTGGGGGTGGAGGGTATTCACGGCGGAGCTGCGTGGATGGTTATTATCATTCAAGAGAGAGGGCAGCACTGTGTTTGCGCTTTCTGCCGAAACCTCTCCCTCCCCGAAAAACCCCCACCCACTACACCATCCTTCACTCTTCCTATCCCCACCCACAATCTTACTCTCCCCTTACCTCCCTGCGTAGGAGGAGCGAAAGTGCTCCTCCTCGGACCTCCTCCACCTCCCTCTTGCCCCTCAACCCACACACACACACACACATGCATACGCACACTCGCCCTCTTCTCGCCTCGAGTGCGTTGTCCTCAGCTTGCGATAGCTTGTGGTAGGATGGGGTGGTGGGTGGGTTGGGTGCTAGAGGGTAAGGAGGGAGTGGAGGGAAGAGAAGGAGGAGGAGATTAGCTAGCGGCTGTGGCTGCGGAGCAGGCAAATAGCCCTGGCCGTTACGTAAACCGATGAAGAGAGAGAGAGAAAGAGAGAAAAAAGAGGGGGCAATGAGGGCGGTTAAATGGGGAGGGGAGGGAGAGAGAGAGATGAGCTGCATTAGACTCCCGGATGCAGTGCTTCTCTCTCTCTTTCTCTCCCTTGAAATGAAGTTCGGAATCCATCAAGGATGCCAAGAAGAGAGCGATGTGTTAATTTGCTAGCGTCGAGCAGAAATTCGCCGTGTTCCCTTTCTCCTCCTCGTGGCGTTTTTGCACGCTCCAAGAGGCTTGACACACGCACTCACGCACGCACACACACAAAGAAACCGTTTTACACCGGAAAGATGGTATCTATGCGAATTCGACCATTTTTTTGTTGCCTGTTGGTTGTTGTTGGTGTCCCGTGCCACGACCGCGGCACAGCGACGCCCTCCACTATATCTCACCTACGCACGCGTGTTGTTGCGGGATGGTTCGCGGTTCCCGGGAGGATGGTTTGGAGCGGTTTTTTTTGTATATGATGGGCGATTATAAAAAGACGGCAACCCTTTTTGCCCACGGACGGGTTCTGATCGTGACGTCATTGTCGCTGGGTGCAGCGGCCCTAAGAGGAAACACATATCTCCTCTCGGCTTGTGTCGTATTCCTCCGCGTACAAAACTTCCTCCTTGGAAGTATAACGGATGGAGAGGCTGGAGGACATGGTGTCATGACGCGGTGAATACAGGAGGGATATAAAAAAAGGGATGGATGAAGCAATAACGGGAGGAAAGTGAAGGATGGCGAGATGGGATAGAATGGTAATTCAACTGTTAAAAATAAAAAATAAACGCATCGCGCGTTTCTTGAGAAGTGGCTCCATGATTGAAGATGCGAGGGAAGAGAAATTTGGTATGGAAAGGATTAAGGGGAAAGGAAAATGTCTCGGATGATGGAAGGCTCGAAGAGGAAAGATGGTTACCGAGAAATTAAGGTTTCAGAGCACAGGAAGATGCAGAGAAACCGAGTTTAACCTATAATCAGAGGCTTATCTGAGGACGGGGTTATAATGATGAACTTCCTCCTTCAAGATGCTGCGATTATTATTAAAGATGATCCGAGTTCGTTGAATAGCAAGCGTTGAATAAGCGTTCATTAAATTTTTTCAGTTTTTGGCAGGGAGATTTTGCAAGAAAATTTTAAAGTTTCTTAATTGTACTGTATAACTAATTTTCCAGTTGTATATTACACACTAACAAACATGATATGGACAACAGCGATATCTCCATCCTTGTCACGAGTTTTTTTAAAATAACGCATTCTTTCTTTAATCGAGTGTATACTCCATTGTAAGTTTCATATGCCTCAGGATCAGGGTACTAGGCTACCCACCTTTGATTCTTTATTTTTCAAACATAAAAATTACGTGGAAGTACATTTCACTCATAAAATCACCCTTCAGAAAAGGAAGTCGCTTCTCAGTTTTTCGTTAGAATTTTAAATCGCAAAAATTGCACTTGGAAGTTATATTTTACCTCGGCATGCGTTGAGGTTCATCCACGATTAATTTGAAATGTATTAATATTATACATCTTTACATACTAAACGGTGTTTGGCGACTTAGGGCGAATTAACCTTTTAAAATAATTTATGTCTATCGAAGACAAAAATGTATACGAGTACATATGACAAAACATGTTAACTAAATATTAATTACTATAAAATTAAAATGCAAGAAATGCGTATTCTATGTTATCGATTTTGTAAACGTGTAGCTCCCGTTCATCCAATTCATTAATAGGACATCCTCCTCACCCTCACGATAGCCCTCCAAACTTTCGAATCTCTCGCTAAAACATTGAAGCGAACTCATTCAGTAGGACGGCGTCTGGGACGCCTCGCAATAACCGACGACGCGGAAATCGACCATCTCGTCCGCGTCTACTAAGGATCAAAGGCACTTTTGACAATCGTCGCGCGCGACGATTGTCCCTTATCACCACTCGGCGCTTTTTTTTATTAAACGACGCCGAGGACGGCTGGTGCGTCGCCGTCCCACCCACCCCACTCTCTCCCCACCTCGACAATTCACGCGCTCATCCGCCGACTCCGACGAGAAAAAGGGATTAAAATTTTTTGAGACCACCATTTTTTCTTTCCCGACACCCCTCTCGTCGTTAGTCACGTGACTTGCAGAATTGATTCCGCGACGAGAGAGAGAGCGAGAGAGGATAGGTTCTTGCATTTTAAAAAAGACCTCACAACGAGCGTATAGATAGAGCCGGGATTTTAATCCTACAACCACACACTGGGGTCCCAGGGAAACCAATGTTTTGTTCCGGAGTTTGTGGAAGGCTAAATTTGCATCCGGTGATTTTGGGACATTTCGTAAATTCAGTTGGTATCCCTGTCTGCCTTATCAGGCGCGTCTGAGCACCATTAGCAATCAGACCGTCCACAGTAAATGTTCAAAATAGTGATGGGGTCCACTGGACCCCAGTGTGCCATTCGTGTTACTCATTTCTATACAAATATTTTTTTATCAGCGTACATTTGTTGTGGTATCATATTTCTACTTCTAACTTGTATCTAATTGTGTCTTTGTTTATTGTATTTAGTTTGGTGTTGGTCTCTATTAAGTAATTATCACCTAAATGCGTCATCGCGGCTAAGTACTGAAGAACAGATCTAAAGAGCGCTATTAGATTTGGATGATGACCCGGAGGAAGAGTTTTTAGGAGGTGACGATTCTGATATTTGGATAGGAATGTTCGGTGTGCACTTTGCTCAAGGGAGAAAGAGAGGGAAACCAAACTGTTGTGCAGCAGCTGCTTACAAGCAATGTGCTATGAGCACAGGGCGATGATTTGTAAGGAGTGCAGCAAGTAAAATTGGATGATTTGGACAAAAATTATAGATGTTCTACTGTTACTACGATTACCAAATTTTTTGTCAGTCATCTATCATGTTTAAGTGTTAGGTTTTTGTTGCTTTTATATGGAAATTTGAATAATGTTCTAATAAAGAATTTATTTTTAAAAAAGGTAAATTTTTTAAAACCTAAATAGCACTGTCGTGATAAACACGGCCCTGTTTCATAAATAAACTTTATAAAATGTTAAAAATCAGTTTACGCTTAACGTATTTTATGCAATAAATAAATAAAATGAAAATAAACATTTATTATGACATTTTATATACTTGGGGTCCCACAGACCCCAGTGTGCCGTTCTTGTAACTGTAAATGAAGTGTGTAGTTGGAGGGTTAAAACGGTGATTAAAATCGCTATGTGAGAGAGAAAGATAGAGTGGTGGGGGGTGTTATTATTAAGCGTGGTGGGGGTGTCAGCGGGGTGGGGTTAGAGGGAACGAGACGAGGTCGGCCCTTGCCTTTTGTCGCTTGCCGACTTCCGCGTGCCTAGTCGCTATAGGGCAAGCCTTTTCCCTCCCTCCCTCTCTCTCTCTCTGTCCCACGGCTGCTGGGTGCTGCTGCTTGTTGCTGGGAACGGTTGATGTGGTTCTAGGCAACCTTCCACCGTAGTCGGCGGGCTTGCTCCCGTTGAAATCTGCATCGTTTCGTTCTCGTAGCAGTCTAAGGATTTGCTCGCTCCAGTTAACGCAGCCGAAGCCATCGAATCATACAAGGTGGCGCTCTGTGTTTTAACGGGCTTTGGAAAAAAGGGAGGTGAAAAAACGCGTTAGTTGGTCTGAAAAATCGTGCATATCCCCTCTTGGGGTAAAGCCGTTTCCGACCTTGTTTACTGGATATCCGGGGTGTGACGTCGATTCTACTATCCCAGGTGAAATTAAATTTGCAGTAATCGAGTGCTGTTTTTCCAGCCATTTCCTTCCCGGTGGCGGATATAAAATGTGCGAGATCAATTCTATTTCACGGTTAGTTTTCGCCTATGTTCGTTAGGATCGCAAAATGAATAACGATTGCGTGAGGATTTATTTTAAAGGGGATGGTTCGGTTCGCGCGCTGTATCCTCTGCCATTCACCAATCTTGCGAATTGAGGAGGAAGTTTCTTTCAGATGTAGATGCATGCACGTTCACGCTTCGTGAAGAGACTCGCTTCCCCATACCGTGACCTAAAGGTTGATTTTGTAACGATTACGACACGGCGTTGGCGACTCGACTATCGATGTTTTTTTTCTCGCGTCGGACGCGGAAAACGTTCCCTCGACGTCATATATCTTCGATAGAATCGAAATACGAGGAACTTCCAAACGGTCATGAAGATTGTGAATCGATGAATATACGCGATGGATTTTTACAGCATGCGAAGATTATCGGTCGATAATTTACGTTACATTTCGGATTTAATCATTTCTGGTCTGATACCTACCGGTTTAAAGGAAAAAATCTTATAGTGACGTGATAATGACGTTTCGATCGTAATATTCACAGTTTTCTTTTCGATTTGAAATCCACGCCTAGCGACGGGCCAATTTGACTCGTTAAAAGTTCTAATTTTCCGAAAGGGCAGTGTGTGCCGAAATCTTCGAGAAAGCGAAAGTCTAAAGTTTCTCCGGAAGTTTTCCCTCTCTCCCGCATGGTCCTTGGCGATATCCATCGTTTTCGTAAAAATAGAAACCTGGGCGCTTTTTTTATTTTTAATGTATTCATAGGCCCTTTCAAGTGAAAAAAAGTAATGCGTAACCAAGGAGGATGAAAATCTTTAAAACTCAGTGGTATCCGACTGAATTGCTTGAAAGCGGTGGAAAGAATCTATTATCTTCCCATCGGTTTTTACGTCTAATGTAGTGTTTGCGTCAAACTTGGAAATTAACCTTCTTGAGAATTTCGCGTCTTCCCTTATTAATGCCAAAGAGTTGCGATGTCTCGAATTCGTTCCCGAAATTAACATAACCGCTAAAAGTCGATAGTTGGAATAAGGAAGCGGGTTCCCTCGCGTATGTCGTTTATCTAGGGAACGTGCACCCAGAACGAACCCGACTCCGTACACCGCCGCCGAGTGCGTGCAAATGTGTTGCGTCGACCTCAATTGGAACGAAATGAATCCAATGGGTACGTGGAGCGATACCAAGTATCCAGCCTGAGAGGGCGTTCGCAACATTACTATTCGTCCTTTCTCAACCCGTCCCCCTCTCTTCCTATCCTTCCCTATTGCGCTCTTTCCCTCTCAATTCTCACTCTACTTTTCCCTCTATTTTTCTCCTCTCTCTTTTACACTTTCTCTCCCATCTCTCTTCTCCTATCACTCTTATCTCACTCTTCTCTAACCTCTCCTATTTTTTCTCTCTCTCTTCCACTTTCTAATCCCTCCAATTGACCTCTCTCTCTACCCTCCATCTCTATCTCTATTTATCTCTCTCTCTTCCCCTCTCCTGTTCCTCTACTCTGTTCCTCTCCCCTCTTCTTCTCCCTTCTTCTTCTCCCCTCTTCCTCTCCTCTCCATTTCTCTCAATTTATCTCTTCCTCTTTCCCTCTCTCCCCCTCTCTTCTTTACTCCCTCTCTCCTCTCCCTATATCGCTTCCTCTCTTTCCCCATCTTTTTTCTATTCTTCTCTTCATGTCTCCCACTATCTTCATCTCTCCTATTCTCTCTCTCTCTCTCCTTTCTCTTCCTCTCCCACTCCACCCCTCTTTCTCCCTCCTGTCTCACCTCACATTCCCTCCCCACTCACCTCCTTTTTTCCCTTCCTATTACTCCACCCTTTACCTCCCTCAGCCTCCACATACTCCCTCTCCCAACTTGGGTTCACGAAGCGATTACTTCCCGTTCTCACGCCTCATGGCGCATAGACCGCCGGGGGTAGAGAGGGAAAGGGGTAGAAGGTGGGGGAGGGAGTGGAGGGGGGAAGGTGGGGGAGGAGAGGTCTTGCGCAGTTGGGAGGAGAAGGACGCGATACGAGAGACGCAAGTTTTTTTTTCGGGTTTTCGTAATTTCTGTCTCCCCCCCCCCCCCCTCCCCCTCCTCACACCACGCTACTTCATGCGTGCGCCACGCATATCGAGTGCATTTCCTCACGCACGCCTGCGGGGGAGAGGGTGAGGGAGGGAGTGTGCAACGCGAACTGTTTTTTTTCCCTCCGCTAGAGGGAGCCGCCTCCGCCCTCTTTTTAGCTATAATTATTAGCTCAATTCCCCCGGTTCTCTCCCGTTTTTCTCGCCCCCTCGCTGTCGTCTTTGATTTATCGGCTCCAAGGGCGGATCCAGACGTTCTCCTTGAATGGGGGAAGGAGGGTGATGGGGGTTATCAAAGATTAAAAAAATAAATAAATTTGAAAATGTCTCCAAAAGGATACAGATTTTAATATACAATAAAAAGGAAATAGATAACGTTTTATGCAACGAAAATAAATACGCAAAAAAGTGTTCTGTTATTACAGTCGGTCGAACTTCTGCAAGTCGAATCTCGAATTTTCCGTAACTCGAAGTGAATTAATTTTACTGAACAAAAATCTTTTTCTTCTATAACAGGAATTTTCTATAAGTCGAATATTTTGTTTCCCTTGGAGGTTCGGTTTATAGAAGTTCAACTGTATATTGATTTTATTTCGTTATCCTTGCGTGGGGATAATTAATCCCTTTAATTCCTTCCCCTCTCCTCGAACCGCCGTTGGTCGGCTCCCTCCCCCCTTTTCTACCTCCCCCACTTGTTAGAGGTTTCAATTTTGAAATGAAGAAATTTGCTCCTACGATGTTTCCAGACGTTTGTTTTGATCCGCTTTTCGCATCCTTAGCTTGAATATTCGAAAATATGATCGAACGATTCTTGAGGGAGTCTTCCAATCTTCATGTCCATGAAACATTGGCATGATATTCGTTCGACGTACCGCCAATCTTTTTAGAGAAATTTATTTCCGAAGGCGACCTTTAAGAAAAACCATTCGCATAACTGACGAATATATAAGAAAAGGGGCGATGCTTATGGTCGTAGAAATATAGAATTATTTGTTTTGGTAAAATTGCAAATTTTCTAAGGTTCGGTATAATATATATTTTCAGAAATTACGTTTATTTCGACTTTTAAAATTAACGATCATATGTCTGTTCGACCCATTTGACGAGCGATAATCGTCTCGACCAATGAGTGAATTTCTTTATTTTTTGTTATTTTTCCCCCAACGAGTTACGCCCGCGCGTCGCCATGACGACGCCGGATGAGCCGCGTCTCGCGAGAAACCTTTCGTGAAAAGTGACAGCTGTCACTGTAGTATCTCATATCGGAAGTCTTCGAGTCTCTCTCGATATATTCTCTGGGGGTCGACGAGTACGATTTTTTTAACCCTGAAGTCGGTTGACCGTCTTCTCTTGTTTTTACTCTGTTGCCTAATCCGAGGGGGTTTTGGTTGCGAATCTATTTTTAATCCTCCCATCACTTTCGCTGCCTGGCGCCTCGCCCGCTCCCCTGGGCGAATCGAGAGTGAGAGTAACCGTGGATATCGGCCTCTTGGCGCTTTGGTGGTCTCCTAAGCATAATCCGCATCGAAAATCTGCTCCCGATGAATTATGTACATCGCTGCACCGCTTGGATGCGCCATCGTCAGAATCTATCTCTCTCCCGATTATCCGGTATCCCCGCCTTTTAGCGCATTAACGCACCTTCAGTTGCTTGGATACCCGCGCTTGTTTTGGAGCCGTTGTTTTTTTGTCTGTTTTTGTGGATGGCTTATGCAAAAGTAACGGTTTTCATATGACTAATTTCTTCTGTTGTTAGGTAACAAAAGACGGTCTATCATCGAAAACTCTGATGATATTGTTTTTCCATTAAACATGACGCTAAATGTAATAATAGCTCAATAATTCTCTTTTTGACGAGTAAATTCGTTCTCTCTCTCTCTCTCTCTGTATATATATATATATATATATATATATATATATATTTATTTATTTATTTATATTTATATATATAAGGCAACTAGGTGTTGAAGGAAACCCAGTGAACACTTATCGGAAGTAGAGCCGCTGGGGTGTTGGAGAGAGACATTTGTAGAGGTTAGAGCTTTCGGGATGATCCCTTCGTCAGCACAAGAGAGACACAACTGTCTTACCTTACTTACCTTTCCTCTTCCGTAGTATATATATATATATATATATATAGCATTTACCGCTATTAAGAATTCGGCAACGTTGAAACGTCATATTTGATGAGTTTGATTTTGCATTCTGGCATCTTAACGTATTGTTTTACTTCAGTTGGAAATCTTCTGGCGTTTAGATAAATAGAACTTCCGTCTGTAATAATTTCAAATCTACTATAAACAACCTCTCGCTAATTCGCGCAATTTTCAGCGAAAACATTCGGTGCAACGAAAGCTGGGACGTCGAGACGATAACCAGATTGTTTTGCTTCCAAATTTTCCGAGGAAAAAAGGCGATGATGTAAAGACGGGCTCCGCGCGACGGTTTAAAATCGTACGCCAAAAAAACTTGCGAAATTTTTTTTTCGAAAAAAAAAAGGAAACGTCCGGATTCAGTTTTAGAAACGACTATATACACATACACACACACACATACATACATACATACCTATACATATATATATACATACATAAATACCTATACATACATAATATACTACATACATACATACACGCATCCCTATTAAATAATATATATGTTTTAAATGGATAATTTCGCAATGTTTTTAAAAAACCCATCCATCCTTGGGGGCTATCATTCTAAGTCCTCCTCATTGCTTCGTCTTTCAATCAAAGACGTCCGTTAAAAAGAATGGAATGCAAGAAGGGGCAATCTTTAACCTCTCTTCCCTCTCAGAGCCAATGAAGTCGCCTCTTCCGCCTTCTCCCACTCCCTCTCTCTCTCCCTCTATCTCCTCTCTCTCACTCCCTTTCCACCCCTATCATTTGACGCCTCCTCACCTCCATCTCCTCCTACTCCATCAACATGTGTTTTCTCTCTCTCTCTCTCTCTCCCTCCTCTCTCTCTCCCTCCCTCTCTCTCTCTCTCTCTTCCCTTCTCTCTCTCTCTCTCCCGGAAGAACGGTGGCTCTATCTCTCAAGGAATGGAGGGGAGGAAAAAAAGGGGAAGGGAAGAGTGTGTGGGGTGGGGGAAGATTGTGACCTTGGCCAGCCCCCGACTGCAGCGCCTCTTCCCTCGCGGGTGGGAAAATGCCTCCCTTCCCTCCCATGGACCTCTCTCTCTCTCTTTCCTCTTCCTTTTCTCTCTCTCTCCTTCCTCCTTTCCTCACCTTCTCCTTCTTCCTCCTCCCTCTCCTTCCTCTCACACTCTTCCTACTCAAACCATCAGCCGGCCAAGTCACTGACCTTAGTACCGCGGTTTTCCTCCACTTCTCCTCCTCCTCCTCCCCCGCCCTCTTCAACTTCCTCCTCTCTCTCTCCCTCTCCTCTCACTCCCTCTCTCCCCTCCCCTCTTCTTTCTTTCCAGCGGGACTACTTGGTTACATCTCTCCTCGCCTTACCCTCTCTTTCTCTCTGGCTTCCTCCTCCCCCTCCGACAGTCTCCTTCCTCATTTTTTAAAAAGAATTCTCCCTCTCTTATCTCCGCACTCCCTCTTTCTCTCTCCCTCTCCTCGCTTCTCTTCATCTGGGACTTCCGAACACGTGACACATTACGTCATCGCGGCTGCCCGGGGATGATGCTTTCTGCCGCCACACTCTCCTCCTCTTTAACCGTCTCTTTTCCTCTTAAATTGCCTCCTCTTTTCCTCTTCCTCATCTCTCTCCGCCCCTTATACTCCCACCCTTCCTTTTCCTCTACCCTCATTTAACTCCTTAGTTCATCAACAATCTCGCTCATCCCACACGTCTTCAGTGCACGTCCGCAGCATCCTCGTTTGTCGTTTCTTCTGCTGTTTCGCGTGTTTTTTTCTTCTTTTATTCTTCGCGTCGCGACGTCACGCGGCTTATTTAGCGGATGAAACGCGTTAAAAAAATATGAGTGGCGAAAACAGGTGAAGATCTAATCGCATTTTGTTTCAGTCGGAAGCGTCCGAGTGTGATGATCAACGGTGGTGCGTTAATAAGCTCGGAGAAGGCGTTAGAGGAATTTTTTGGACGTTTATTTTTTTGAAAAATAACAGGTATTAGCGTAACTAGGAGTGGAAGGGATATATCACCCATTAAATAAGTTCGATTAATACTGAAACCCATTCTTATTGATCAATTAACAATTAATATGCTGAAAAGGTTAAGGTTTTTTAAAAATTACTCTGTCCAACAATAACGATTAATTGGAACGTCGTTTAGAAATTAGGATGAAAAGAGAAATCGCTAAAAAAATCTTTATTTTTTCTATATTCTGAATAAATCAGGGCCCCTTTACACCTCCCTCCCGAACCCATGGGCCCGAAGCATTTGGGCCACCCTATTGTTACGCCACTGGTCCGAGTTGGATGATGATCTCGTCGGGTAATTCTTCTTCAGGAGAACTCTTTATTTTCGCCAATTTAGCATTTGAAAAAACTTGCCTTCGTATTTTTTTTTGATATTGTGGAAACTTGACTTGAAATAATAAAATATTCGCGAAGGGTGCGTTGTTTTTCATTTTAGGTTCTTAGCTACGTAAAATAGCACTCGGAACCGTAAGTATTAATTTGCGCGGAGGAGAATTATCTCCGTCGTTTAGGACCCCCTCTAGCTTCTTATGCTAAATGTGCGTTCTTAGGGAAAAAATAGCTTTTTTCCATCGCTTAACGCGCGTTTTTTTTTAAGCGGGAAAGAATAATGGTATGAGAGTCGAAAAAATACAGAGCTTATCTCTCTTTAACGAAGTATGAACAAGTCTGGAACGGCTCGTAATTGGCAAATAGAAAGTTTTTACAATTCACTCCTTTTTCTCTCCCTCTCTCTCTCTCGACGGTTTCAGAAGCTTCGGCGTGTTTTGTCCAAGAAAAGAGAAGAAAAATTGACGGTCGAAACGCGCGCGAATAACGACGTCCGTTTAACGCTTTTAATTCGCGCCTTTTAAAATTTTTCGAAAGAAACTTTTTTTTTCTTCCTCACTGCGCGTTTTTTCCGTCGCTTCCAATTTTTTTTCGCAATTCCGCGTAATAGCGCGTTTTAAAAATAGAAACCGCTTGCTCCTCCATTTTGTTAAAAAAAATCGGAATTCGATCGGTGTTTTTCCGAAGTCACTTCCGTGTATATAGCTCCCGGTTTTAAAATAGAATCCTCCCGAATTTTTTCCATCCGCTCTCCCTCTTTTTTTAGTTTTTCGTTTCGTCTCTCGCGGAATGCTGAGAGAGGAGAAAACGAAAAAAAAGAGAATTGAACGCATCGGAGTCCTGTTTTGGATGCAAGTTGAAAAACTATATGCGTGTTTACGTTTTCGAGTCCAAAAGAAATGAATTATTACAGTAGAAGTTCGTTTCTTAGGGGTGAACTCTATGCGAACTTACGAAAATATGGTTAAACCTCTATAATTCGAATTTTTTCTCAGAATAGTACTACTTTTTCCATTTCTTATGCTGCATTGAAACCATCTTCCTCTATTTTTGTCTTATCCATGTGATACTGTGCTTTATATGTTGACTTGTATGATGGCCCCTCCACATTCGCGGGTATTGCATGTAAAACTAAAAACTTGTGAGTAAAATGGCGGCATAGGCTTTTTCTTTAAGTCTTCTCACACAATCCGCCACACTCGTTTAATTTCCTTTGTTTATTGGAGTCAATATTTGAATCACTGTGATGTAGGTTAAGTGCAAAAAAAAAGATTTTAGAAAAAACAGCTAATTGCACGCATGCGAACAGATGGATGGAGGAAAATGCACGCTGAGAATATAGCGTAATGCACCTCGACATTCTTATCCACGGTCGTTCTACGCGTGCGTCACGGAGTCGCTACTTTTGTAGTATTATATATGTACTAAGAATTGTTTTGCCGTCGAGCACTTCGTGAGGCAGTAGGCGGAAGCTAATAAGACAATAAGTTACCTTCCGCGAACATTGAATATCGCTACAATAATTAGGTATCGCTGCAATAATTTGAATATACATAGCTACAATAATTTGAATATCGTTACAATAACTGGATATCGCTGCAATAATATGAATATCGATGCAATAATTCCTGCGCGAATGAGTGAAACCGCGAAGAAAATACCCGCGAAAATCGAGGGACTGCTGTATGCCCATTAAAACGGACGTTTGAAGTTGTTGTTTCTCCGTTCTGATTATTACCACACGTTGATCGGAAACTTTCTCGCTCGAAATTTCCATAATCAGCGTTCTTTTCACCAAAAAAAAATCTCCAGTTAAACGTTTCCTTTCTTCGTTAAAATCGACTTCATATTCTGGCGCATGTACGACGCCCTCTTCTCCAACACTGAGAAAAATAACCCATTTTCCCTCTATTCCTGCTTTTTGCTCGTGTATTTTATCTCTCTCTCCCTTTATCCTCCTCCCTCTATCCTCTCTCTTCCTCCTCCTCCTCGTTCGTATCCTTCCACCGCGCGACCGTCAGCGTTCGCGGAAGTAGCAAGCAGTCCCTCTCCCAAGGGCGTCGGAGCACCTCCAACTTCCCTCTTTCTCTCTCCGCTAAACTCCTATCCTTTCGCATTTACCAAATTCCTTCCTGCCGCATTGCCACCCTGGGAGAACTAAAATTGATCCTCCCCCTCCCTCCTCTCTCCCTCCCGCCCCCCTCTCCCCCCGTCCTCGATCTATCGATAACTCACGACTCTTTGAACGCATTATTTTTTTATTTCGGGGAGGTTGGCATCTCTAGTTTCCCTCCCAATCCCTCCTCCCTCTTTCTTCCTCTTATTTGCCGCCCCTTGGCTCTTGTGTGTAGTAGTAGCATGAGGGATTTAGGAGACGTGGCAAGGGAATAAAGTGAGAGGAAGAGATAGAGGGCGGGATGTTCCAGAGGGAGGGAGATTTTTTCTCCTCTCTCCTCACTCGCACTCCTTCCACCCAACCCAACACTACTCCTATCCTCACGCACTGTCTGCCACCGAAGTTCTATGCCTCTCTCTCTCTCGTGGAAAAGGAGCTTCGTTTAAGATCCGCTGAGATGGCGCCGTGGGTGTCGCTTGGATCTCCTCCAATTCCGGGCGCCTTCCCTCTCTCCGTCCGATGGTGCGTGCGTGTGTGTGTGTGGAAGGGGAAGGAGAGGTTTGGGAGGGAGAGAGGGCGACCCTCCTCCTAAGATGTGATAGCAGAAATATGGCGATGACATTTTTCTTCCGCGGTTGCGAGGGAGAGAGAGTTTTTAAGATGACGTACTTTGTTAAATCCCGCGGTGGCGCCTCTCAGCCAAAGCTCACTTCTGCTGGCTTTCGATAATGCATTCGTGTCTTCTTCTTTTCTCGCACTCATGATTTATGCATTTTTTTTTCTTATTCGGCGTGGATAACGCTTCTTCCTAACCGTCTCGAGGTCGCGATTACTCCTTTTCTTACAATATTAAAATTACGCGTCGAGACGTACGACGAAAATAGTTCTATGAGTAAAAACTGCGCGTATGTAGTATATAAATTGGATGCTAAAATTATTTCTGGTTTAATAATTTTTCCCGCTATAGCTAAGAGAGCCCAAATTCCATTTTCTTCTCGATTTCCAGAAGCTATAGCTTCTCCTACTCCTGTTTAAACTTTAGTTCATTCTTCTATAGCTTAGCGTCTGCTGGTGCGTTTATTTAATAATACGTTTTATTTCTTTTTTAAATATTAATTAGATATGGCGTTATGAGTTCGTGCTATCAAGGGAAGCGAATATCGAGGTGTCTGCGATTAAATATTTTGCGCCATAAATTTCCTACTGCTATTCCAAAGGCGGAAGATGTTTTTTTTTTTAAAGCCTTGGCGTCTTGTAGCAAATAATTAATACTCGAGCACGTCTTATGGCTTGTTTCCAATGTGATGGCACAGGTAATTCCTTGCGGCCATAACACGCTTGGGCGAACCAGATGCTAGTTTCAGCGCCAAAAGTATCCATTTTCGTTGGCGTTTCACCCTCCATTGATTCATGAACAAACTTCGTGTCTGATGAAAAGCAACCGACGGGCGCAGAATTGCCACTGAAGACGGCTCCTTTTCCGCCGAAATGCGCATCTGTTTCTTTTTAAATCGACCATTTTTTTTCCTTCTTTTCAACGGTCTCGGGGTTCGCCTACGTCACGTCTATCGGATCATCTTCGCGGAACACCAGTGGTCCATGCTAAAACCACGTTTCCCAAAATGGAGTCTCGAGAGGAAACAAACGAACACCCTAAAATGCGCAAGGGCCGGGCGCGCAAAGTGGGGATGATCGTCTTCGCGTTTTTTTTTTCCTACCTCGTTTTATTTTCGCGATCGGTTTTATATATATATATATATATATATATATACACACATACACACACACACACATACATATATATATTTTTTTTTTTCCAAAAAAATACCTTCCCCCGTTCCTGTGTGCCCGCCTCGCAGGCTCTCCTCCCCCCACCCCCGCCTCTTCATGCCTCCTCTTGCGCCACGGAGAACACCGTTTCCGCGTCTAAGCATCCCTCCCTCCGCCCCCTTTATTCTTCTTCACCAACCTTTTACCCCCATCCTCCCCCTTCCACCTCCTAGCGCGAAAACTCTGTAAGGAAGTGTGGTTGCGCTCGCGAGCTCGGATGGAGTAACTGACTCACTCCCACCTCTCCGAATATCTCCTCCTTCCCCTTCCTTTTTCTACCCTCCTCCTCCACTCCCTCCCCCCATTTCGCTATTCCCATCCTCTTTCCTCCCCCTCCTCCTCCCCCTTCTTTTAAGAGCCAGCTCCAGTCTCTCTCTCTCTCTCCATGCGGTTGCGGTGTCGAAATAATTGAAAGTTGCCGCGCGCCAGACTTATACCTCCTTTTACCTCCTGCAACTTCTCTCGCTATCTCACCGTCAGAGATGTGTCCATATAGTTCTTCTTCCCTTCTCCTTTCCCCCTCCCTCCCTCCTCCCTCGTTCATCCCGTCTTAACTTTCGATACGTCATAAAACTACCCTTCCAAATGTGTTGCGAAATGATATCTGGAGAGAGAGAGAGAGATTTCCGGAGTTTCATAGCGAAAGATTCGAAGGAAATCGAGATTTTAGATCGTTAATAGTTTTTTTATTTTCTCTACTTGTCGGAAGTGTTTGATCGTTGAAACCGGATACGGGATGTCCGATGACGTAATCTGAATTCCATTTCTTCCGTCTTTTGTCATTTAAATAATTTTTTTTTTTTGGAGGATGATTTTTACCTAAAGGGCACGTCGGTCGAGGTCGCCGCTGACGTTAGCGTCGGCGTTCCTCGAAATTAATTTCATTCAAGGGATTACCAGAGAGGTTTTTTTTAAATGCTTCGGTGCACTTAGGTATATCTGAGGATATTTGTCGTTTTAAAAAAGAAACCGTTAACGTTATTGAGGTTGGCGTAGACATGACGAAATCGGGGAAATTTCGAGAAATCTTCGTGTTTGGAGGAGACTGATAATTTTTTTATCCGGTTAAGCTTCCGGTTACCTTTTCTCTCTATTACCGATCAAATGCGATTTTTTTGTTGTGATTGCGAGAGCAGCGTGACGAAATTAAACGTACGAATGAACGATCTTCTACGTGATTGATACAGACGTTTCTCGCATAGCGACGTTAATTCGTTCCGCGGAAAAGCGTTTTTATGCGAAACGTCGTTATGCGAAAATCAAACCGAGTATCCCAAAAGTTAGGCGGAAATATTTGCGCCGGCGTCGTAACCGCGAATCGTAAACGTCGTTTAAGGGGAAAATGGTCGCCATGTCACGTCGTCGTAACCGCGAAACGTCATTTTAAGCGAGCCTTGTCTGTACCTGAAAATCTCCGACGCTTTCCATAAATTTCGGAAATTTACTAAATAATAAAAACGTTCGTTTTCCATCGGATATCATCCCTTTTTTTTCAAATTTTTTTCAAATTCGTATTAATTTGGCACCGCTTATCATAGCCTTTAACAGTAAAGCGGAAGTTATTTCGAGACGATGAAAGAACCGGGTTCGATCCTGACCGTTGCAATGTGCGTGAGTGTGTGTGTGTGTGTGTGTGTGCGCGTGTTAAAGCCCTCCGCGGTGTTGGCTCACCACACGTACATACACGCACGGTCTCTCCCATTCCGCCCTCGCTTCTCACCTCCCCCTCCTCTCTCTCTCTCACCCTCTACCTCCCCACCCTCCCCCTCCCACCCCCTCCTCACCGCCTCCCTCAACAGACATCATCCGCTTCCTGCTCTGGGGGTCGAGTGAACGGTGTCCGCTGCCTCGGGCGAGGAGTGGTAGTCGCATCCTTCCCATCTCTCTCTCCCTTCAAAACCTCTTCCTCCTCCTCTCTCTCTCTCTCTTTCCCTCTCTCCCTTCCACTCCATCTCCCTCGGTACATGCGTGGATGCCCTATTTTGCATTCGGCCCAGGCTCGATGCGATCATTAATGCGTTGGTGGCGGGGCGCACTTGGATGTACGTATTCTCATTCCATCTTCGCGCGATTCGCGGCTCGTTTGATTTTCCTCCCGTCCGATTATGCGCGATAGCCCTATAGGATGATTTTATTTCTTTTTTTCCTCCCCTACAAGCTTCTCGTCGCCTCGGATCGTTGAGGCGTCTCGATCACGTGCTTGGTCGATGTTCGATTTTTTTTTGCCGAGTGTTCTTTGACGTTTGTTTTTTTTAAGTTTGCCCTGTGGACGGAAATTTTTTTGCCCGCGCTCTGTCCGGTATAAATTCCAAAATTATTCTTCATTAATTTAATTTCGATATTTTTCGGTATTTTTATCATTATTTTGAAAAGATCAAGTCGTCTCCTTCGGATTATGAAGCAGTAATTTCGTCACTTTTTCAGATTTTGAATAAATATACTTAAATTGCACAAGTGCTGAGACATGTCTAAACTCAAGGCTGACATTTGTCAGCGAGGTCGACGAATAATTAGCCTTTTCGTAGAATTAAAAAGTTTTGAGAAGACAATTAGGATTTTTTTATATTTCGGTTACGAAAGACGGTGCCAAAATTAGCGAAGACAGCAGAAAATTCAAGCCTTGCACGTCATCATCAATTGGAAAGAGCATTTCTTATAATTAATCACGATTTAACTTTGACTCCGAGTGACTCTAATGAAAATTGATGCTCGCGAAGAAGTAATAGGCGTAAATTTTGCGTACCATTGTCCCTCTGAGATTAATCTTCTCCTCTGCACATTTTTAAAGGTTAATATATTCCAATCTCAGCCATTTAAACACCCCACGCTCTCTCTCCCTCTCTCTCGACTCGCTCATGTTCTAACCCTTTCTCTCCATTTGAATCAACAGGGGCAGTCAGTCCGCGGCCGACGCGCCGCCTCCTTTGAGGAAGGGGGCTCTTTAGAGCCGCCCCACCCACCCCAGCCACGACGGCCTCCGCCGCCGGCAGGATGAAGCTGCTCCCTCTGCAGCTGCCCCCCGGCACGGGGGCGGACCGCTTCCCTATGCCCCTCGGTCCGTTTACCGCCGCCTCCGCGGCCGCCGACATCCTCTTGTGGCGGTACCACGCGGCAGCCGCGGGGATGCCCGCCTTCCCGGGCACCCCGCCCCACACCCGCCTCCAGGCGCCGCCCCACCCGGCCCAGCATCAGGCCCCACCGGCCTCCCCCACACACCAGCAATCTCAGCCGTCTCCGGTTGATTTCAAGGCGCACCTTCCCTCCGGGATTGAGAGCGATCCGAGGGCGTGGACCAGGGAGGATGTGGGAACCTTCTTGAGGTGGTGCGAAAGGGAATTCGACCTCCCGAGATTTGACATGGACATGTTTCAGATGAACGGTGAGTGGTCGCATCGACAAGTGGTCTTCGCGCCAGACATGTCAAAATTAGCATCCAATCCTCGGTTTCATGTACTGCTTTATATTTATAGATGTACGATTGGATCCAAAACAAACAATTTTTACCTGCCTGGTAATTATCCAGAGAAATATTTCACTCCATCTATGAGTAACCTGTGCCTAATCTATTTGAAAGGCTTAAATCTTGTCAATTAAACACTTGTATAATATCAATAACAAATGTCACGTTTTTAATTAACACATGGAGGATAATGAAAGAAAATCAAAGCATTAAAATTTTCTCATGTAAGCTCAACTCGCTAAACAAGTGTTACATTTGAATTTGTTTTTAAAAATTATTGTAGCATTTTGTAACGTGGAATGCACAATTTATTAATGGAAGTTATGATGTCATAGTTATGTAATATCAATTGGGATTGAAAATAATTTAAACTGAATAACATCGTGACGAAAAATTGTAAAATCAAGTTGATACGAAATAGTGCTGACAAACACAGTGGTCAAATTAATTTGCGTTTTTACTTTAGATTATGCGACCTAACCTCTTTTTTTCCCCTCTATTCTTCGCAGGAAAGGCCATGTGCCTTCTGACAAAGGGCGACCTATCCGAGAGAGCTCCAGGTTCGGGAGACGTTCTTCACAATGCCCTCCGATTGTTGTTGTCACGGGATCACCCTTCTACGCCCACCTCTCTTGCCCCACCCTCTCCACCATCATCACAGCATCCTCCACGCACCCCCACCTCCCTGCACCACCCTCTCCTCCACCCCCATCCATACCACCACCTCCCTGCCTCCCCAGTCACACCCACCTCGGCTACGGCCTCATACCCTCCCCCAACATCCACGCCATCCTCTGCGCCAAGTGCCGCAGCAGCGGCTGCCGGTTGGTCACTGTTGGCAGCTGCGGCTGCTTCTTCCGCCGCCGCACCTTCTCCGGCTGCCTCCAGCTCAGTCTCTTCCAGGATAGTGGATGACTTCCACTCCTATGGTCACCATTTCATGCATCAAGGTAAGGAGATGCAAAAGTTTCTTAATCCAGTCTCCACAAAGGCAAGCTTGCGTGAATGTTTAACTGCCTCTGCAATAAGTTAAAAGTAGGACTTTAGTCAAATTATTAATGAATAAAATAATTTAGTCAGCAGCAGGAGTTTTCTCTGTCATTTATTTGAGTTGATGATCAAAATAATTCCAGTAGGCAAAAATATGTTAGGAGTTATATTTACTTTCAGTCAAGTTCCACCCATAAGGTGAGCTTGATAATTCATTATTCCATTTACTTACCTAATAAATAAAAATGTCTCATGCAGAACTGAGTCCCATGTTTATCACCACCATATTGCTTATTGATAAAAATAGTTTTTGCTTTAGCTTATTTTTACTTTCTCATACGAAGTATTGAGAAAGTATTTTATTTATGTTTTATCTTGCTCACAAACATTTATTGAAGGCCTTTAACAGTTAGATTAATAAAAATAACAAATACAAGCAAATAAAATCTGGTTCTGGGCAGAATTTGAACCCTTGACCCTAGCGTTGGGAGTCAGATGTGCTGATCAACCCTTTCTATGAGAACAAACTTTTATGTACAGTTATTATTTCTCTGCCTTCTTTATGTTAATCCCAAACTATCTCATTGTCACCGTTCAAAAATAATTAATTTTTTATCCTCATATGGTGCTGTTATTTATAGAATACTTACTTATTTTATTTGATGTAGTGAAAATAGTTTGATGGTATTTGTTTTTTTCAATCTCTCCAGGTAACTCTGTTACGCTAAGCCCAGCACCATCCATAGATAGCCAGTCGGGTAGCAGTCCGACACAAACAGAAGCTTTCAGTAATGGCCAGCAACATGGCTATGGAATGCAGACAGGATCTGCACCGAGAGGATCAGCTGGTGCAGGAAGCGGTCCATCAGACTCCGAGGAAGGCGATGATGATGCTTTTCCAGGAAGCTCGGCGGAAAGAGCGAGCAGTCCGGAAGGTGGACATCCAAGGGTGGTACCACCTCCTCCTCCAGCACCACATCTACCACCTTCACCAAGCACCAAGGCACCTCCCTCAAGGCCGAGGGAAATCATCCAGGCTTCATCAGAGACTCCAGAACCTAATACCAGTGATTATCTAACCTTTTTACTACATGCATTTAAAAGTTTAAACTTTGCAAACTTATGTGTATGATTTATTTGTATCAAAACTTAGTAAATTAGGTTAAATTCATTATTGTAAATTAATGCTGATGGAACAATTGGTTTAGTTTTTCAAAATTATCAAATAAGCCACATCAAGTGAAAGTTAAACTGATTTTGAAAGAGCTTGGTCACTTATTAAATAAGATTTTTATGGGAAAATTTTGTGGGACAATGCTAAAATGGCTCCGTAGTTACCTGCTTGACCAAACAATGATAGTTAAAGTAAATAACAATAATTCTGTCACTTTTATACCTACTTCCTCAAGGTTCTCACCTCTGACCAGTGCTATTCATTCTGTTTATGAATGACATAAGCACCTATATTAACCCAGTGAACCACCTTATATATGCAGATGACTTAAAAATATTTAAGAAAATTGAGTCGCCAAATGACTGTTTTGGATTACAAAGCTGTTTAAATAGGATAATGACCAGGTGTGACACAAATTACATGAAATTGAATGTTAGTAAGTGCTATATAATGTCTTACACCAGAAATAAGTCTCCGATAATGCATAATTACTATATGGGATCAAACAACCTTACTAGAGTGAATAAAATATCTGACCTTGTAATTCTTTTTGGCAGCTCATTGAATTTTACAGCACATATTGAGAATACTGAAGGCATGCCAGATGCTCAGGTTCATTCATCGAACTACCAAGAACTTCAGTGATATTTATTGCTTCAAAATACTTTTCTGTTCACTCGTAAGGCCAAATTTGGAATATTGCTCTTCAGTCTGGTCCCCATACTATGTGACTAGCATAAATATGCTGGAAAGGGTTCAGCACAAATTTATTAGAATGGTATTACACAGATCTGGTATCTTCATCTTCAATGTAAATTATGATGAGGTAATGCTACAGCTTGACTTGTTAACACTTAATACTCGGAGAAAGAATGCTGACCAAATTTTCCTATATCGCATATTAAACAACCAAGTAAATTACCCAATATTGCTAGAGCAAATTGCTTTCTGATTACCCACAGTTAATTCCAGATCGAATATGACTTTTTATGTGCCTTCCCTGGAAAGAAATTATACTTATTACTAGACAAATGAGCCCGTTTAAAATGGCCTTTGAAAACAAAAATATAAAAATAAAACCAACAAACAATTGATAAAATTATAATACTTGAATAAGATTGGAAAGAGCTACAAATAAAAACAAAGGAATAGTTTTAAAAAATTAAGAGGAAAACAGTCTTATACCTCAATAATATTATTTTAGCTATTCAGTAACTCTTATAATGACGTTCCTTGTAAATACTCTTTCGTTTAACAGCAATATTGCCCTTGATTATCTTTATCCTTAACCCAAAATTTCAAATTATGTTTGTCATGTGTTCTAGTTATGGCCACATACAGCTGTCCATGTGAAAAGCAATATTTAATAAGTAACCACAATCAATCGTTCAATTCCACTAAACAGCAGTTAAGAACAATCTCAATAGATATCTCAATCGATCTCAATACACACGCAATCAGCACATATACCGTATTTATTTAGAAACAATGTAATCGTTGTTTGGTTGGTTACCCTATAATTGGATTGATGCGAATTAAAAATAAACAGCACGAAAAAAAATATTTTCTTAATATCTGTTCTATTCAGATAATGTGAAGGCACAGCGCAAGCAACTGCCTTTAATATGCAGGAAGACTTCGATAAGACAACGAAGGCACGTTAAAACATCGTCGAATTATTTCAAACATTAGCATGTTTTAAATACATAATTTACCACATTTATCCATCCAATTTACGCAAATGAATATAGGTTTATATGAGCATATATGGCTTGAAGCAACAATGCCCGTTTCCAAGGCGATCATTGATGAAAATGAACGATTTTTCTTACATTGGCGAATTTAAACATAAAATTTGCTAAAGTTTAAACTTTTAGGTGAGAAAAGACGAACAAAATTAAATGACCCATATATTTTCCTTTAAAATGGTCATAATTTGAAGGTCGTAAGTCAATTCTTTCTAATTTTATTTCCCAAAAGAGTAAAACTCTGCACATTGAAAATTAAATTTTAGCGTGTAAACTTATGGGCCGAGATATGAGATTCATATGGAATGTAAAACATCTCCTGGCATCGAATACAGGACTTTTTTTAAATTTGTTTTATAGCATTCGCTTTTTGAACGTATTCATAGCAATCCTACCGAATTTGGCTGGACTGGCTGAAGAAATGGCCGAGATATGTTGAGATATTTATAACTAACTGGTGAGACCATCCGGCCACACACCAACAAAGACATCAAGCGTTTTATTATAGCAGATATGCCTCTATACAGAATGATGAGAGAAACCAACCTAATGTGCAAAAAAGTGGACTTTTTTAACTTATCGCAGAACTGCTTTAAAAGCATACTAAAACAATAATTTTTTCTTTGTTAATGCATTTATATATAGTGACGTCCTTATGTGGCATATTGATAATATATTATATTTAATGTTCAAAGTGTTTCTTAAATAAGTTTTTATTCATTTTTAATCTTGCATTGCTTTATAATTAGAAGTAACATGTGATATAAGCAGACCATATGAGATGTTGAAAATATTTAATTACTATTTATTTATTTTATCATTCAATACTTATAACTTTTAATATATTGTGTTCCTAAAAACACAGTTATTCCATGTATTTTTAATTTTGTACTGTATAGTAATAACAAGAAATATGCGCCTTATTATTAATGGACCTTATGATAATTAGAAACTATTTTTTACTACTTATAACTTTAACTTTTGAAAATTTCTTTAAAAAAGTGCAATTTTATCAGTTTTAATTTTTGTAAAATTTTATAAATTGAATTAACATGTGTTATGTTGTAAACTTTAATTTCTTGGAAGTATTCTGAATATTTATAAGACTGTAAGCAGACAAATTCTAATTTGTATTTCATTGTATTTTATTGGTGAAAGAGGGCAAAAGCCTGTAATAAAGAAGTTATTATTATTATAATGATGAATCTGAATTCCCTAAAAAACTATAAAATGATTGAATTGAATAATGCTGGTGACCCTTTTATTTAACTAAATTTTACATACTACTTCAAATAATTTGTGTATCCAACACTTCTTTTTGGTACTAGGAAGTTTTAGAAAGTACAAATTTAACGAATATAAATTTCTTTCTCTTTGCAAAGATGGGAGACTTCTTTGGGACTTCTTGCAACAACTTCTCAACGACCCACCACAACGGTATGGTCACTTCATCACATGGAAGAACCGCGAAACGGGTGTATTCAAGATAGTAGATCCTCCTGGACTGGCAAAACTATGGGGTATCCAGAAGAACCACTTGTCAATGAACTACGACAAGATGTCCCGAGCACTTCGATACTACTACAGGGTCAACATCCTACGAAAAGTTCAAGGAGAAAGGCATTGTTATCAGTGAGTATCTTGAGTTTTAACTTTCTATCTCCATTGGAAATTTTTAAATTATTTTACTACCTGATAAAGGAAGCAGATAATGTTAATGTTTTAATGCATGGACTAACATTCTTCATATTAAAGAAATGCTAATTTTATGGATGAAAAAGATGTCAATGAGGTAGAATCAGTAGGCATTGTTCGATCATCATTTAACTGATGGGAAATGTGGAAACAGGTGAAAAAATCTGCTATGACCGGGAATCGAACCCAGGTCTTCCACCTGAGTTCGATTCCGGGTCATAGCAGGTTTTTTCATCTGTTTCCACATTTCCCGTCATTTCAACTTATGCCTGTCTTCAGATCATCCTTTCCATCAATTTATATCATTTAACTGCTTGAATTGAAGATAAGTGTTCAATGGTGGCTAAAATTCAGTGGTTAAATTATTACAATTTGTGTGTTTCTGCAATCAATTCATTATGTTGTCATTAAATCTCTTTTTGGTAGAAGAGGAATTAAATTTAATATATAACGTTAAATATTCAAGAAATATTTTTTCCTTAACATGTCTTTTTTTCCATTTTTAGGTTCCTTCGAAATCCTAGCGAACTGAAGAACATCAAGAACATCTCGCTACTTCGGCAGCAGGTGGTAAACGGCAATGGCGGAGGAATGAACGACGTAGGCGCTTGCCACATTAGAGACGTAACAATCACTGTGAAGCAGGAGGCTCCAGAGTCTCCCGAGCACCACAACTCGCACGTCGCCGAGGACGATGAAGAGGAGATGGCCACGGATTTGAGTCTAGGCGGCGTCGATGCTCTCCTTCCGACTGACCTCAGTGTCGGGATCAGTTCGTCTCGGTCGTCCCCGTCCTCGGGTGCTCTCTCTTCCGACGACACCGAAGAGAGCGGGGCGGTCGCTCAGTCCGACATAGATGCCGCGGTTCGCGGCATTAAAAGGAGTGACTCTGATGTGGAATGAGAGGGACGGTCCTCTAGAGATGGTATACCGTTTCGTGGAGGGCTTGTTTCCGTGCATTCCTTCCATCTTTGTGATGACAATGAATTGTCAAACCTGTGATGCGTGACCTATCTGCCAGATGTGTCATAACTTCGGGAGGGCAAGAAATTTTTTTGATTCCTTGCAAAAAAATATAATATGTGCATAGATAAACTGCCATTGTGTACAAAAAATTTATTTGTTATTTTTGTTTGTAATATAGCTTATACTGACATGAAAAATTCTAAAAAGGGGCCAGACTTTTGTTATAAAAAACTAATTAAAATGTTAATGGTAAAAAAAATGTTATAAGGTTCCAGATGAGGATTTCAAAGGGTAATGGTTGTATCATCTAAGCATTCCACAGGGTTACTTTCAAGATCTATCCATTTTTAGGTATCGGGATTACTAAAAGTGAATCAAATTTTTTGTCATAGAGCAGTTGATTTTTTTTTTTAAGAGAAAAAGTTTAAAAAACAGAAAGGGATTTTTTGGTGGTGTCCTCCTCTGGTCCCCAAAATGGTGGTGAAGCTGATGTTGGTACCAAACTAAAAATCTTTCCTTTTTTTTGTTTTTAATAACTGGGATCGGTGGAAAAGCGATTGAACCCAATTGCTTTTTATCTACAAATGCTTACTCAATGTGCCATTATTTTCGTGGTCGTCTCCCTGTCGAAATAAATAAAAGACCCGTTTGGTAGCAGTGGAAATATGCTTTCTCGTCTCGACGGACGAATAGACTTATAAAGTGCAGATAGTTTCCTCTGTTACGTTTGTTTATGAGTCGATGAGTCGTTAATCGAGGTGATATGTTATGATGGGAGAACTCTCGAGTGTGCAAGAATGTAAGTCTTCCAAGATGATTTTTTTCCTCTTTTTTTTTGGAGGCTGTAAATGCAATCCGTGTAAAAGAAACGATGTTTTAAGTTTTTTTTTGGGGATTATGGAAGAGTGTGGTGGGAGAAAATGTGGTAATTTGAGGCTTTGAAGCAGAAAAAATGTTTAATCGATATCAAAGTAATAAGTAGGTGTGTTGGTGGCTGAATGAAGCGCGTTAAGGTTCTTTCTTTGACGTGTAAAAGTGAGCACATGTTGGCTGTATGTTTCTCTGTGATCTCCCCATCTTGTGGGCCACTCGGCTGGCCAGGCAAGCTGTGTATGTATTTGCATGTTCATCATGAAAATGTGTAAGATGTAATTTGGTGTGATATAGGTAGAATACTAATACATAAACGATGAAAAGTTTGAATCGCAACACAATTGAAAAAAAGTCTTACAGCAGTGTTTATTAATTACAGCACAGTAATTAATTATCGACAATAGCAAAGTAGGAAAGGTTTTACTTTCCCTATTATTTAAATGTACAAATTGAAGCTGTTAAGAATTGCTCTAATTGGCTTAAGTCGAAGTATAACAGTTTTCAATGTGGAACAAAACGAAATTTTCTTATTCTATATTATTTTTTCTGCAGAATATATTTATCTATGTTTCAAAACCTTAGGATGGTGGTTGCTTGCCACAAAAGGCAGAGTGAATCCATCTCTTGCAACTAATTATACTATTTAAAGGTATAGCATGAAACATGTACTTTCTAGGTAAAATATAATACACATTCATATAAGTAAAAAATTGTCTACATGCAGTGTGTGGTCCTACTCCTTGTTTAGTCAGATATTTTGCTCAAAACAGAACCTCCAGAAAAAGTCTTTGACTAATTTTATTTATAACAGTTTAGTTTTTAAATTTATTTTGAACAACAAAACCATAGTTTTCTTAACAAAGGACTTTTAGTGCCTAATAGGCCTCAGTTGAGTTTAGATTTCGTGGATTCATTCATGTACAGTATTTTATTATTTTTGTATTCAATTAAAAATACCAAACTTGTTTGAGCTAGAATAACTGGAAATTGCCTTAATAGCAACAATGGCTTAGCCATGTATTGATTTATTATCCTTACAGATTTTACCAACTTTGCATTATGTTGCGTATAATTTGTGTTTAAATGTTCATACAATGCGACAATAGTTTACCATTTGAATTCAAATTCATCATCAATAATTTTTAAACAGAGCAGTGTTGAAGAAACGGAAAAAAGTCTGAACTGATGGCTTTCATCAAATGAAAGTGATAAAAATATGTTTGAAATATTGCAATATTATGTTGGTAGCATGTTGTGTACAATTTCCTCAACCTGTTATTTTATCATGGGATAAACCTCTTCATCATTCCAATGTGAAATTGTGTTTATCAGCCTGATGAATTTAAAATTTTTAGTCAGTTACTCAGACTGGGGCTGTTGGCAGCTTACTTTTGCTTGTTTGCATGACTTCTGTACCTTCAATGTGAAAAACAGAGCAATGAATATGTATTGTAAAACAAGAAAAGATCTCAAATTATGGAATTGGAGGCAGCAAATTTAATGATATATGTTGTTTTATAATGAAAATGTAAAGAAAAGAGAGGATCTTATGCTCTGATATATTTGTAATTTGTATAAAGTATGAGCAGCTTATCAGATAATATTATGGAAGAAATTTTCATATATATTGAATGTGTTGAATTTTGTACATAAATACACTGTTAAGGAATTCTAATTTTCCGTAATCAGATAATAGTTATTGATTTTTAAGAATTGTACTGTTTTTTATTGTGTTTCCTCAAATACCGTTCCAACTATTGTCAGCATTTGATGATGCATTTGTTTAAATCAGGGTTTTTCAAACATTTTATGTTGCATCACTAAGGAAAAATCAGAACAATTAACTTCACATAAAGTAGAGACTTGCCACTAAAGGCAACAGATGATGGAAGAAAACATTTACCTTATATTAATACCAAAGTTATTTGCAAAAGTTGCAGCAGCTATATAGAAATGTATATAAAATGACCAGAATTAGTGATCTCCATCTTATGTTCTGTGGTCCCGTGAAAAACACTGATTTAAATGCATCTGTAACAAAGATATAGCTAAATTAGGGAACAACAAATTTTGTTTAGCAATTCTGGGGTAACATATGAAAGCTCCACATTCTTAAATAAAAATAATTAAAATAAACTTTGAGAGTAAACTCTGCACAAAGGCTGCTTAGTTTTTATGTTCTGTTTATTTATCAGATTATTTTGATTTTGTTGAAATAGCTTACTATTGGGCTATTTAAACAAATACACCGTAATAAGTTTAATCAGCAGAACATGGAACTTTGAGAGTTTATAATAATTGCTCATTATAAGAGAACCTTTGAAGTAGTCGTTAAGGATGATTCAAAATTAAATTTTTGATTGAATTTTATAGATGATAGAAAAAACTAATTCACATCTTTTTTTAAATCTTAACAATAATTTTCTACAAAATTTGTCATTTAAGGAAATTGATGATAGAAACCAAAACAGTATATCAAAAGTACTACCTACTATAGGTCATTCATAGAATACAAAGAGGACATGAAACTGTTTCCTCAAACAGGTGGGAATAAGGAAAGATTTGAGGATTATGGTATTCAATAGAAAATAATATACATTCCATAAATCACAGTCTAGTGTAGGGTTGCCAACCTCCAGCTTTTGGGACGGAGATCTCCGGGTCATCGCCATAATCTCTGGTCTCCGGTTGAGTAGCACAAATCTCCAGTTCAATTTTGATTGCAGCAGAAAGCCCTTTCTATGACTTTTTAGCATTTTTTAAATAAACGAATCGAATTAAGATAGTTTGCACTTTAATTTCCATTATATTTTGTTTTATACAAAAAACTCAAATTGACGATGCTCTTACGGTTTCGTTAATTAGCGATATTTAAAAAGATAAACAATTTTTAATCATGTGTCCTAAAATCATGATTGCCTTTCAGAATATTGAATATATGTATTTATCATTACATTTAATTCCTCTTTGGTTTCTTCTAAGTATCCAAGTTTCAAGCAAACTCCGGTTCATGAATATCTTAAAGTAGGCAATCCGTAACAACATCTCCGGTTCATGAAGATCTCAAAGTTGGCAACCCTAGTCTAGTGCTACTGTCTTGGGTGAACCCGGAGAATAGCCAGGATATAAATTATCACTTCATTGGCCCAACTACTCCACACCACGTCTGTTGCCATTAGTTAACTAGGTAATTGGGCCTAATAGGGCACCACCAGCTTACCGGATTGCCCTTATTTCCTGTCCACCCTTGACAACAGCTGCTAAAATAATCCCAGATATGTGCTAGAATAAACTTGAGGAGCTTCTGCAAGGGAATGGACAGATTTGAGATTACTTGATGGTGAACACATTGAATCTTATACCAAAGCATTGATAGCCTGAAGAAAATATATTAAAATATCATTATTTCAGCCAAATACTACATAGGTAATTTTGGGCCACCTGGTATATAACTCTAAGTTACATCTAACATAACATAAACGATTACTGCTTTGCTATTTCAGGTTTATAATTTATTCTTTGATTATCTAAGTTTTACTTAGAAAAAATAACAATTCTTATTATTTTTGCCAAGTAAAGCTGTTACTTATACCTGAATTTGAGTGCAAGTAGCTTTATGGCACTCACTAATAACCCTGCATCCTCCAAACAGAACAACAGACTGCAAAATTGTTTATCTACATTGTATTGATTCCGTTAACTGATAAATGCAAATGCTGTGCCTAATATTTGCCAAAATATGATGCACCTATTCAGGGCTGGTGGAAGGGTAGTGTGACCGGTGTTCCAACACAGTGCCACTCATCTCGGGGCGCCATTCAGTTCACCGACCACTACCGCCAACGAAACCCAAGGGGTACCAAACACGGAAAATAAACATTTTAAGTAGATTTTTAATGTGAGGGTAGGGAGCACCACTTCATGATTGCTACTTGGGCGCCAAATTTCCATTTATGGCACTGTTTTCTTCCTATGCAAACATGTTTTTAACAACAAAATGGTTTTACCGCTCTTATTTTGAGTGTGACATCTTGGCAGATGAGGGCGCTGTGCCAGCTACGAAACATGTCATCTGCTAGATATTATTTCACGGGTCTTCTTCTATTAAAAGGCAGTTATATTTTTTATGATGTAAAACGTAGTGTGTTAAAGCAACCTATTCTAAAATAAGAGCTGAAGTATTTCTCAAACAGTTTCGATCATCATGATAAAAGAGCCGAGATATCTTGGTATTTATTTAAAAGATGAATAGAGAACTTGAAAACTTGGATGAACCTCATAACTGCAGTTGAAGCCTGAAAATACAATGGGCACGCGATAAGTTTTCTAATAGGCTCAGCGCACTTTGCAGAGACGTTGTCTTAAGGCAGTCAGTAGAGCAAGACCTACAATAAGATTAACACTTGAACATCAAGAAAAGAAAATGATTAATACAAAAAATAATTTCTTTATTTATGAAATCCAAATTTTCAAAACATCTTATAGTTGTCAAGCATATTACAGTTAGGGTTGCCAACCTCCGGCTTTCAGGCTGGAGATCTCCGGGTCATTGCCATAATTTCTGGTCTCCGGGTGAGTAGCACAAATCTTCGGTTCAATTTCGATTACAGCAGAGAGCCCTTTTTATGACTTTTTTATAAATGATTCAAATTAAGATAGTTTGCACTTTAATTTCCATTGCATTTTGTTCTATACAAAAAAGAAATTGACGATGCTCTTACAATTTCGTTAATTAGCGATATTTAAAAAGATAAACAATTTTTAATCATATGTCCTAAAATCATGAGTGCCTTTAAGAATATTGAATATATTTATCATTACATTTAATTCCTCTTGGGTTTCTTCTTAAGTATCCAGGTTTCAAGCCAACTCCGGTTTATGAATATCTTAAAGTAGGCAACCCATAACAACATCTCCGGTTCATGAAGATCTCAAAGTTGGCAACCCTAATTAGAGTTTATAAAAATTTTTTCTAGATTTTTTATCAATGAATTTATCTATTGCTTGTTTTCTTATTTTGTTGTTATCAAGGAATCCCTGTTCTATTGAAATCAGTTGCTGAAGCATTGTAGACCTTAAAAATGTTTTGATCAATTTAAGTTTAGAAAATGATCTTTTGACACAAGCAACAGTAACAGGTACAGTTAAAAAGATTCTGAGTGCATTCCATACATTTGATAAGGTACATTGTGTGATCTCTAATAAAATTAAGAACATGTAAAGGACTCAAAGTTAATTTTTCATTTAGGGGAATGAGATTTTTTATATTTTTATTTCATAAAAGAGCTGTTCTCCATTGATATCAGAGTCTGATTCATCAGTCAAATCATTTTCCAAATTTTTCCATTAACTCTTTGTCATTTGTTACTTTTTTCAAATCAATAAGAAATGAAAATTTTCCATAAAAGTTTCATATTTGCAAAAAGCACTCATTAAGAGTGTCTAGAACAACTGATAAATTTTGTCAAATAGTTTCTATTTCAAATATCCTTTAGGATCATCATCTTGCTACTCACGTAGTTCAACATTCAGATATTGATTGTTCCTGTTTCTCTTTCTCCCTTTCGTTTTTTTAAACTCAGTTTCTCCACCTATATCATCAGCAACAGCTTTAGCTAAGTTAAAATATTTTTCAAAACTTTCTTCATTCTTAATAGATTCAACAAAATATTTACAGTTGGCTAAAGTTTCCTTTGCAACTCCTACATACATGCTTTCTTTTTGAAGCATCATGTCACAAATATTGATTTGGAAGAGTAAATCATACCAAAATCCTAGCAGGAAAATGAATTCCAATTTACAAATTTCATCTGCCAATGATTTTGCCAAAAAATCGAACAGAAGATTCTAAATTTGTATTTCCAGACAAATCTTCAAGAGTGGTTAGAACTCCTTTCAACTCAAATTTAAGAGCTTTTACCGCATCAATATGACATTCTCATCTGGTTGTACAAAGGGATTTTAATGAGTAAACATCTTTTTTTTTAATTTTCCATCGGGCTGGCGGCAAAAAATATTTTATGGAGATTGCAACACGCCAAAGAAGTTTACTCATTCATTCACGCAACTGACTGCATCTCCAATGACCAAATTTAATGAGTGGCATCCACAGTTAATGAAGAATGCCCACCTATATTTATCAAGAATTCTTTTCTGCACACCATTCTTTTTTGCAATCATTTTTGCACCTTTATCATAGCCTTGGTCCCGGCAGTTGTTTAAATGTTTTTCTTTTTCTAGATCACTAATGGTTCGTTATTTTTTTGGGTTTTTGTATACGTTTGTAGTTGTTCATAAAGTTTTCTTAAATTCAATAAAACAACTAGAATTACAGATGTGTGCATGGGAATCAAACAGACAGAGCATTAGCCGAAGTCTTAAGTTTATATTTATAAGTTTGCAATGGTTAAAATTCATATATAGGGGCACCAAATTGATTTGCACAGGGCGCTAACTCGGCTCGCGCCAGCCCTGCACCTAATAAAAAGACCTGCTTAAGCAAACAGCTAAGAAGTAATTATTAAAAGATTATACATATAGCTTGCTTGATTATTAAGCACAAATGGTTTTATTCAGTGCTTTTTTTAAAAATAAATGTGGTTACTCCCCCCCTCCACCTCTTCCTGCACCCTCACCCCCTTCTCTATTGAATCTGTGATTAACTTTTATTAACGAAGTTGATAATAAAAGTCAAAATGTTTAACATTTATAGAAGCCGTTTATTACTTTAAGTTTTAAAGAATTAAAAAAATGAAAATGTACTGAAATTAGATGTGGGTCAACATCACTCTAAAAAAGGTGCCAGTATGCCATACTGGCATATACCGTCACAAATAAAGCACTGGTTTTTCTTGTGTATAATATCCGTTATCTTCACAGATAGAAAGTTTGAAATAGCACCTTTTATTCTTTTGATTTCAGGTAGAAATGAGTTTGCAGTTCGTTACTAATGTTATCATTATAGCATTCTATTTATCATCTCTCTCCTACATGTCAATCATTATGTTTTAGTGCTAGTTGAAGTTTTTCTTCACCAATGAAAATCTCATCATATTTATACAGAACTTCTTTCATGAGAGAAAAAAATCATTTTGACAGCTAAGTATGGCCTTCATCAGTCACTCATGACTATGGTGAGGTAGGAAACTATATGCTGATAGGTTGAACCTAAGGGATAGAATGTATGGAAAAGAATATAAATATTCAAATAACAAAGTTAAATTGCAAGCAGTCATCAAATATTAAAATGAAAATTTTGGAAAGTCAGGATTGGGAAGACAAGAAACTGAATTGATAAAATGAACATTTTGTGAACAAATTTTTCATCACTAAATTTTTGCACATAATAGCAACATATAATAAGAATTATAAAACTGATTTGGTATATTCTTTTTATAAAACATAAACTTTGACTTATCTCAGCTAACAAAGTATACTTTAAAAAAATGAAATTTTCCATTGGAAAAAACGTTAGTTTTTTTAATCATTTTATAACTCTTTAAATTAAGACTGTATGAAGGTTATTCAGAATCTCTATTTCCTACAATTTATCATTGAAAGACACAAGACAAAAAGAGTAACATCACTCATACCTCCTATTATTGTCAATACTTGTAATTTTTTAATAGATTTAGGAAACAGTATGAGGGTGGGTCAGAAACACCTACCCTATCATCATTAACATCTCCATCATAAAATACGAAAATGCCATTTTTTTGCAAAAACTAGAATGAACTTGATATTTAAGAGAATACCTAGTTAATTATATTTCTTCAGTGTGAAATAATATAAACAGTATATTAGAATATTATTTATTGATGAAATGAACTTTACTTTTCACAGATATTTAATGAAAAATCTTTGGTGAGATTCATAAAGTAAATATAATTATGGCCAATAGAGATTCAAGAATTGCTGTTCTGGAAGAAAATTACTTCATCAGCAACAATAGCAGTTGTTGTTCGAGCATTTCCTCCTTCGTCTTTCACTTCTCCATACGTTAATTTACCAGATACATAAACTCGTTGGCCTTTTGAAAGGTACTGGTAAACAGAATCACGTAATGCTGGTTTGAAGACGCATACCCTATGCCACTCTGTCCTCTGCATAAAATCACCTGAAAAAAGGGCATACTTATTCTCTTATGTTTCTTTAAGGAAATATCCTTCAGTGTTAATATTTAATAATACCTGACTCGTATTTATAATTAGTATGAGTGGCAAGAGAAAATATAACCACTGGATGTTCTTCTGAACCTCTCTTTTGAGGATCAGCACCAACCCGACCAAGCAGTGTCACTTGATTTAATGCTGAAATGAAATAAACCATCAAATTAATATAACTTTTTGGGGAAAAATTTTGAAGTTTCATTTCCATCACTGAATCTTACTCTTTTCCATTTTTGTGGGTTCGTTCTGGTTACTATACAATAAAGCATGTATCCTATTAATGCTAGGTCGAAGTAATAATCTCGCCTGAAACAATTACGCATAATTTACGTTTTTATTATCACATTACACATACAATTCCATTTTATAAGCAAAAGGTAAAGATAAAAAAATTTATTTGGCAGAGGGGACGGTATCATAAATTGAATGTACAGTATTCATTATACATTAATTATCAAGATATTTTCATTTAAAGTAGCTCATTAACGAAATATGAACAAGCGTTATATCACTAAATTCAATTAAACGAATCAAAGTATTAGCAGCATAAAATAATTTCAACATCATTCATCCAAACTATTTTTCCCTCTCGTTTACGCTTTTAAATTTTCACTTGTCAGTAGTATTCCCGGTCATGTGCTCTTAACAGGTAGATTGACGTCTAAGTTTATATTATGCTTTATGGAATTCGACAATCAAGCAGATTCCCAATGATAAAACACTAACCTTTGAGATATTCATGTTGTAGGGAGTAAAAAAAATTAGATTAACTGTTTGTTTATAACCTTTTACGCTAACTAGGGTTCACACTTAACCCCCTGCCGTACTAGGCTGACGTCACTTGTCGGCGTATCGTGATTGGGCGTATGAGTAGGGGAAAATATGGAGGACACGTAGAAGCCTGTCGTCTGCAACCGTAGTCAATTTTCACGCAAAAATGGTTTCGATTATAAAGAACAAACTTCTAAAGCATTTATCTCGGTAATATAATATATATAAATTGATGTTATTTGTTGATAATTTTGGTTCGAGCTAATTGAAAAAATAAGTAATGAAATGTCATTTTTATGTATTAATCACGCTGTTATCAATGAATGATTACTCATCTGAAACGGCCTTTTATGAATTAATGTTTAGTTCATAAATTTAAGTATTATATGAATTTTTGGGTTTTATTATAGGTTTACTAAAAATTTATCCGCGGATAGAATAAATCTCAACACGTTCAAAGGAGAAGGTGAATTAACAAATTTAGATTTGGACGAAGATGTTATTACAGATTTAATTGAGTTACCATCATGGTTGAGATTAACAAGAGCTTGGTGTAACAAAGTATCTTTTCGAATTCAATTGAGGAAGTTGAGAAGTGTGCCTATTATATTGGTAAGTTTTTAGTTTATGTAACATTAGTTTTTTCTTGAGTGGAAGGCATTATTTAAATTCACTATTAATTTGATATATTTATTCTGATTCATAGACTCTAGATGAAGTGCATATTTCTGTGGAAACTTGTGAAGAGCTAAGACCTTTATCGGCCAATTATGGAATGTCCACTGATGGATCACCCCCAACTAAATACAGTTTCATCGACAAAGCAATTGATGGGATGACAGTATATGTCAATGCCGTGTATGTTAAGTTCCAGAGCCCTGCATTTGTGGCATCTGTGCAGGTAATAGATTGTTTTTAATGAGTAATGATACATTACTTCCACTGTCATACGGTCTGACATTTTAAATCTGCGATACCTTAATGCAATATTTTCAAGTAGTTAATAATCTGAAACGTTGAAGTATTTATATGTGGTTTATTATATAATCTTAGTCAATCTCTTGTGTAAACTGCTATATTTTTATTTCTGGCTAATTCTACATAAGCAAGTAAATTTGACTCCAGAATTCCACGAAGCAATATTTTTTGTTTGAAGTCATGGTGTATTTTGATTCCTAATTTGATTTTATTTTCCAAATTTCATTTTACATTGTTTAATGCATATTTCGACTCTTGAAGTACATCTTTTGTTGATTTAGGGTAGTGTTTTTTATTTTTGCATCCTGATGCAGTGGAATATAACCATAAAAAGTTAATCTTATGATCAGATCATTTGTCTTTTACACAAAGTTAAATTACAAATCTGTTGGATAGATTCAAAAGATGTTAGCTGGACTGTCCTTTAGGGTATTAATTTCACTAACTTATTGTATAACGTAATCCATTGACTTGATATTCATTTTCCCTCAGATGTCACGAATTGCGGTGTCTTCAAAGACGCCTTTGTGGATGGACTGCCCAGATCTGCACATGACAAGATTGAAAGATCCAGCAAGAGGGGAGATTCTTATATTCAAAGAGTTGGAGTGGCAAACTGTTAGAATCGAGGCGCAGTCTTCCAATGTAAATGCAAGCGTGGACAAAGGCAGTGCCCTCAGCCCGTTGCGCTTGCTCACAAACACGGCTCGGTGTCGTCTTATTATCAAGAAACGCCTGAGTGATAAGTTAGTCAAAGGATCTCGTTTGGTGCTGATTCTGGACGATCTCTTGTGGGTTCTAACAGATGCTCAACTCAGGGCGGCTCTTACTTTCCTGCATTCCCTTGCCGGGCTTATCCAAAAAGCTACAGAAGTCACGAGGATGGCCAAAGCAGAACGAAAACTCAAGGTGTGTTCCTTGTTAAGCAGCCGATTTATTTACCGTGCCAAAATTCTGTACCATTTGGATTCGTTTCTCCTTGACTGACCAGTTTACGGTGTTGTTCTGTGTAATTGATGATTTTTTTTAAATCTTGAAACATTATAATTGTCATACCGTTCTTGTAATGTACTTACTTTAGAATATCTGCTTTTTGGTTTGCCGTTTAGTTAAATGAATTAATATAGATGTTGACTGTTCAAGATCACCGATATGCCTTTCTTTAATTTCAATGTTTTACTGAATATAAAATATGGGTGTGTTACTTATGAGTTTTTTAGCAATTTATTATTATGCTGATTGCATGTTTAAAACTTAAAATATTGCTATATTCCCCAGGACTAATATCAGTGACCTACATCATAGCAGATTAATTTCAAACATCTATATCTTTATAAAAATTTTCTAGGAGAAATTTTTCCTGTAAGATTTGATTATTAATATGGAATCAAATCAGATTTTTTCCAGTTTCTTTAAATTCATTCTCTTTACTGTATTTAATCATTGTAGTGTTTGTTCCTCCACATTGCAGAGTTGTATTTATTTTAAATCATTAGCATTTTCTGTAATTGTTTATTTAAATATTTTTAAATTCAAGGCTTAGCTTAGCAAACTTAAGACATCTTTTGTTTGTGCATATTTTAATGTGTAATTTTTTTACATTTTCAGGAGCTTCCAGAATATGTGGCCCAAGTTTCACAGCAATCACGACCTAAGGAACAAAAGAGTAGTGCCATATCACGAATGTTTAACAAATATGATGTAATTGAAACTTCATATCATTTCTTATCGGAGCGAATAGATCTTCACCTTCTGGATGATCCTGGTGGTATGTAAATTTATGTTTTCATGGTGCGTTTATAAGTTTCTTCTGCCATCCGTCAAATGTTGCAGTCTGGCACATGTTCACGGATATAGAAAAATCAACATTCAGCTTTCCATTGAGTTTTACTGGCCATCTAACCTTCGAGATGTAATTAGATTTCCTTTGGTAATTCCTCAAGGAGGACATTGTTGTAGGAGCTTATTACTATCATTGTCATTATCCCAGTTAGAAGAAAGGAGAATTAGTGTGCCTCCATAGTTCATTGATAGAGTATCCACATGGCAAATGGAAGACCAGGGTTTGATTCCTGGTCAAGGCAGAATTTTTCCTACTTTCTCTCAACTTGTGTGTTTACTGAGTAAAAGTTCAATTTTAAGATTTTGACAAACGTGCATGTTTTAATCGCTCCTGAGTCAGAATAAGTGGTTTTTTGCAATTGAATCTGTTGACTTGTTGGTTCTGGGAACTTAATGGTATAACAGAATCAGGGAGAAATATCTTATTAGAAAAGGTTATACATAATATGATCAAAAGACGAATCATATTGGGCAACGGTGTTAGGCATTTTATTGTTGATTTTCAAAAGTGTCTATTCACTTAAAAATGTCTGAAAGGATTAGCATCTATCCAAATATAGAGCTTTATTTCATAAACAATGTCTTAATAATAACTATGTAACCTCAAGTGATATACCAAGTTTGAGGTCTAACCACATCCAAGCTCTTCTCACTCTGATATCATTCAATGACTCATATGCTCTGGAGCTATCTAGGAGGAGCATTACAGACAGCAGTCAATGGAACAGACAGCCTCAAGGCGATTAAGAATTAACAATAAGACATGAACGGCATGAGACTTCGGACCAGCTACTTCCTCTTATGTCCATTCCAGCCCCTCAGTGACTCATTGAATTGCAGTCTAAAACAGGGGTGTCCAATATGATTTTGATGCTCATCACACACTGCACGATACAAAATATACACTGTTAATAATGAGGTGAGGAAGTTTTTAAAAGTTGGTTTTCAGTCTTAAACCTACATTCATTTAGACTAATTCTGCATGTAGTAAACCAGGGTAACTTTTGTGTTTTGAAATGCTGACTTAAAAGAAATATCATCCTTTCCTCAAATCTTCAATATAGGGGGTTAATTATAAGTATGATAAATATTATTTAATTAAATTTCTTACTGTGAAAAACATTTTCCACATGAAACAAAAACTCAATTATAAATATATTTTATAATTAGAAAAAATTAATTAATTGATGAACGGCATTAATTAGTCACATGTCGTATATGGCCAATTTGCCACATCTGGCTAGTGGCAAATGTCCTTGATACCCCTGGCCTATAAGAAGCATGGTTGCTAAGGGAAACAATAAGAAAATATATTGTGTGTATAACTGTGTGTTAAAGTAACCAGTGATTTTATTGTATGGACTAAAATTGAGACGATTTGTGCAATATATGCTATATGAATTTTATGAATAGTGCTCGGCTTCCAGAATAGTAATCACTAGCCCTACTGAGAATTTTATGCAAATTTTTTGGACGTATTTTTTTTATTGTAATCAAAGATGAATTTTTGCAGAAAAATGTGGTTTTTGCATGTGTTTACTTTTAAACTTTTAAAAGTGATTTTGTGTTCATAATATTTTCCAGTTGTATTTTATTTTTTTATTCAATTTATGTAATGATGGTTACCTAAACTTTAGTGAGCCATACTTTTATATACATATAACATGTTCCATATGCAATTTTAAAGTCATGAAACCTTCGTTCAATTTAAAAATTTTCCATTTCCCATTAGCTGAAGTGCAAATGATTCTTAATTACTTTACCACTGTTTAATCACATTTTTAGAAGTAAATCAAAGATCATCTACGCTTTTGGATAAAGGACTAATGTAGAAGTTTTTATATACAGATTTAATAGCGTGCTGAAGAAATAGAGACTTAACAAACGAACTAAAAAGTCATTAACAGCTATACGTATTACAGTAATTTTCAGATGTCCTAAAGTTTGTTTAAATTTAAATAGGTAAACTAGTATAGGAAATTTTTCATTTGCATTTTAAAATTACTTAAAATTGTTGTACAAATTTGGGACTTGAACCAAAGAATGCACAAAAGAATGAAAATTCATTTTCATACTCCCTATTTTCAAATGCAATTAGAGTCAGCTCACAAAATTTGAGAAGAAAATCTTTTGTTTCCAAGAGCAACCTACATTGCTGCTGATTTCATGAAATTACTTATATTAATTCATTGGACTCGAGCCTAGGGCCCCAAATTTCTAATGGCCCGGATTTCAGTTTCTTTGTCATGCATTTATCAAAAATTGACAAAAATGCGTAACATTCAATTTATCAACATAGATTTTTCATATATACAAACATATGCCTCTGAGTCGTTTCATAAATCAAACACACGTGTTGTAGGAACTACTAACACCATCTGCAATTGAGGCCTCCACAACTGGAAGCTGGAAAACTGCACATATTATTTTTTAGTATTCCCTATTGTATTTTTTTAAATGAAAAATAAAATATCTTTGTGTTTATTTTGTTTTTATTTCGTTAATGTGAAAAGGCGGGACTCTATTTAATCTAGCACCTAGGGCTTTCAAGCATTACTGTGTGCTGCTGGGTGTTTACAAAATTTTGAACATCTGTTTGTGTGAGAGTAACATTGTTTTGGCTGAATTAACACGTTCACCCCGGCATGACTCACCGGTGAGTCACACTGAGTTTTCATATGGGGCGGTGTGGGTCACTGGTGATTCACGGCGCCTGCTCATTTTTATGTCGATTCATGTGAACCCGGCTCGTGGTTGAGTGTTTCTGTTATCCGTCCCGCCACATGAAAGGTATCAAAATTTTTTCTTGGACTTTCCAAAATGTAGTAATATCTCTCTTATCAAAGGGATTTATTTGAGAAAATCTGATGTGGCCAACTCATGACTTTCTCCATAATTTGTTGTCGTAATTAGTATTCGTGGGTAAATTACTAGAAAATTGAGTATAATTCCGTTTAAATATTGGATTCGATTTTTTCATTAAATCAATACTCTGTATGTGAGTCTGGTTCAACAATGCGCATTACAAAAATAGTATACAATATTCGTATGTAAATTACGAAAAAATTGAATATCTCCTTAATTATTGATTCTGAAAAATAACTTTTCAAACAAAAGTTGTAGTAATTAACTTTATCTATAACTTTGCTTATAACAATATATAAATATGCCAGCCTGATCGAATGTAATCTAAAATAAGCCCCCGGGGTGAACATGTTAAAAGGCAACATTTTCAAAAACATCTAAAGCAAGTAATCCAGGCACCCTTATATTGCTACTGTAGGTACTTGCTTTTATTTACAGCCAATGGAAACAGACTGGTAAACTATAAAATTCTACTCATTTTCTTAAATGAAGGCATTACTTGTTTTTTTAGTTGGTTGCATTTACATCAGAAAGTAAAAGTAAACAATCTAGTGAAGTGGTATCCAACCTTTTCTACATGGCAGGCTGCATCGATGGCTGTGAATCCTTCAGTGGGTTGCATTGTAATTTGCCAACTCTTCTTTGGGTCGGATTATATTTTGAATCGGAAGTTACTTATATATTCTGAGGTGCTATATAAGTAAAAATCAAGTCCAAATGAGGTTTTTATGGTAGACATTCCAATATTAAAAGTTTTATTATCAAAATTTTCATAAAAATGCACGAATTTGCTTGTTAAATTTTTTGGATTTCTTTTTCATCGTGCCTTCGTCAGCCGCAGGCCATAGGTTGGACATCACTGATCTAGTGAATTGAAATATGAATAAGAAGTTTTAATCAACTCATTGTTTTTTGCATGGATTCTCTAATGTAATAAGGCCAGCATGGTATATTTTATAATATTGTACATACTAAGTTAACTAAAAATAAAGAATTACTGTCTTGTTCATATTTTACAAATTTTCATTCATATAAACGACAAATTTTATTTGGCATCATACATTTAAATGTGTACTTAATGATTAGCTAGCCTTTTGTTTTTTGTCTTGATATCTAAACTGCCTATAGCAGTGCTTTCTTAATAGGTGTTGTATACACAGAGATAATGTTTCTAGTTATTATCAATTATGTATTTTCAAAATTGTTTCTTTGTTAATGTCTATTAATCTAAATCGTCAAAAAACAGAAAGGGCTAAAACAACCAAACTTGGCGTGACATTCTTTTATATCCAAAGGAAGAGAAAGATGCATGCTTTGCATCTCATTCTAAAGTCTCAACTTCAATGAAAATAAGTGTTGAGTATATTTTATTTGCATTTTAAAATCATTTATAATCATCGTAGAAACTCAGGATTTGAACACAGCAATAGGGATAAGAATTAGGTTTCAATTTCTTAGAATTAAACTTCAAATATTGGCCGAATTTGTCCTAAATGAAGCTTTTAACCACAAAATTTCAACATTTTTTAATCAAAATTTTATTTTTCTCGTGGCAACCCAGCTGTTATGTGAAAGCGCAATTCTTGCCCAAAAAATGAAATGGTGGCTTTACTCATTGATTGCCTTATAAAGCAATGTGTTGCTGAAGAAAAGTTTATAACTCAGTGGATACTGTAACAAATGTAAAGGAAGCAGTAAATTATATGGTTGAGTTTTTAAATTCACAAAAACCTCCTCGTAAGACACATCCATGGATGTCTCCTTCAAACTTTAAATCCCATTGTTATTGAAGCTTATTTTGACAGGATGGGCTAAGGGACAGTGTTTTTATCCCTATAATTCCTGGTGACTCTCCTTTTGAATTCGAACATTTCAATTTCCCGTTATGGTTTGTTTTGCAATGACCATTAATAACGCCCACAGTAAATCACTAAAAGTTGTCGGGACCCACTCATGTGCGCATTGCTTATCTCATGATAAGTTTTGCATAGAATGTTCAAGAAATTGAAATTGAAATTATTCATATATTCTTGTGCCAAGTGACAAGACCATCAACATAATGTGCATATGCATGTGCATTTAAACCACTCAGTCTCTTGGGCTATTATCACCGTAACTTTACTTATATGACTCAAGACAGAACGGATGAGGAAAAATTGATGCAGGTATTTGCCTACTCTTTATGAAGGGCGCCGAGGATGGAGTGCTTACTCACACGTTCTCCTTGAACCACACAAGTATGATATGGGTCATCAACATAGTGTATGAGGAAGTATTGTAAAAGGGTTTTCAGCATGTTTTAAAAAATTATAGAGGTAGAAGAAGATGAAGTTATAACTTTCAAGTCATCAAAGATCATTGGCACCTACCAAATAAAGATTTTCAAGATATTAATCAAGGCAAGGAGTAGCTCGTTCTGCTGGTTTATCCATAAAACAATGGTTCAGGGTTAAAATATCAGTATGATTTCTCCATATGTAGAAACACGTTGATTTTGTACTTGTTTTAATTGACAGTGTGTTATGAAATTGTTAAATAAAATGAACGATATCCTAAATTTAGGGGTATTTTTGCTAATTTATGACATCTGCACAAGTAGAAACTACACATTTTTATTGCATTTAATTCAGATTTCATATGTTTGGAAACTTATCTTTCCTTCCAGTTATTAAAAAAGTTTTGTCTAAGGAGGTAAAGAGTGAGGAATGTTTGTTTGACATATCATCCAAATTAGAGTTCAAAGGTTTTAAATGTACATTTTACTCTTTTTACTTTGTAATAAATTTTTTAGAAAATCAAACACCAATTTAATGCAATCCATTGTCATTATGTTGATAAGGTGGAAGCACTTCCACTGATATGGCTTTTTCTCCTAGTATTTTTGCTGTGTCAGTTGGATATAAGCTATGTGCAAGGCATAATTATATAGAGAAAATGTTAGAAAACGTAGTTTATTTGATTTAATTTAAATTATTTATTTTAAATAAATTCAATAGAGTAGGGATCGGCAACCAAGGCCAAAAAAGGCACGCGAGATGAATTTGAATGGCACGTGTAAGAAAAAATTATACAGAAGAATAATTCATATTTTAAATATTTAGTAAAAATCAAGATTTTTGGAAATTTAGTGAACTAACGTTGTATTTTATAGTAAGAGTAATTATTCACCTCTAAAGTCTGCTCATTCTTATTATGTAACACTGTTCTCACATAACTCATGTGTCTGCCATCTTGTGTTCTTTCTATCCGCCTTTGTGTGACTAATGGATACAAAATTCTGAAATTCAGACTATAGGTACAAATGCAGCCGTTTACAATGTGAGCCTTCTTTAAGTAACCCGGGGATGATTAAATAATAAAAATTGTTATTTAAATAAATGAAAATTTATTACTGGCATGCAGGACCACATACTGATGAGTCATGGTTCAGCCTTCGTACGAGGCAGACGTGTTCGGCAAATGCGCTCCTAGTGAAAGGCAGGCACTCCTGTAATGCATTGAATCTAAACATATACTCGCATGTGTTCTGTGTTAAGAGTATAAAACCGATCGAAGTACCTCTGGTCTGCAGTGTATACTGTGTTTCAGCTTGTCTAAATTGTGATATATATTGTTCTGTGCTAGTGGCAATGTCTGATTGTGGCGTGTGTAAGAAGAACATACAAAACCGCCATTTAAAAATTCTGTGCAGTGAGTGTAAAAGGCACTGTCACGCGAACTGTGTCAATATATCTAAAGACGATTTAGACTATATCACAGTGGAAAAACAAATTTGGCGTTGTCCCCCTTGTGCGACTGAAAGACGAAGTTGTATGTCAGCCGTCTCTGCACAAGAAATCGGACATGCAGGAATTATGCAGGTACTATCTATGCTAGAAGACGCAAAAAAAGACAGGCAGCGCATGGAGAAAGAACTAAACACCTCGCTGGAATTCACGCACAGCAAAATCGACGACAATAAAAAGGCTATAGAGGGCTATTGTGCTAAAATTGGCAAATATCTAAAAATCATTGATGAGCTCAAGCAGGAAAATACGTCGTTGAAGGATCGGGTGACGAAATTGGAAAGTCGGGTGGATGACTGTGAGCAGTGTGAGAGAGCGAACGACCTTGAAATCCATGGGATTCCTCAGGAACTTAATGAGAACGCTACGGAGGTAGTTAAAAAAGTTGGGAGTGCCCTTGATGTTGTAATAACAGACGAAATGATCGACACATGTTATCACCTAGGGAAGACGCGAGACTCCGGTAAGCCGTCAGGCATACTGGTTAAATTTGTTCATGGAATAGATAAAGAAATATTACTGGTGAGAAGGCGAGTGAAGAGGACCCTTTCGACCCATCACCTAGGTTTTCCAGTGGACGTGCCTGTTTATATCAACGAAAGCCTAAACCCTGGGAAAAGGGGAATCTTTGCTGCCGCTCTGGAATACAAGAAAACGAAAGGGTATAAATATTTATGGATAAGAAATGGTAGAATTTTATTAAGAAAAAAAGATAATGACCCGGTAATTAATCTGAAGTCATTGGATGATTTAAATAATTTGTAAACTGTCATGACATATTGTATACTTTACCGTATTTATTTACAAGTATACGTTTATTTTTATGAATTCTATCTTTTATACATTCGTAACTATTTTTGTCCAAAAGAGAGGGCTTTTCAAATAACTTTTTGTTTTGATATCTTTCTCATTGTTCCCTCAATTTGTCCTGAATATTTTCATCCAAAACTTCATGTAATATATAATATTATCTATTACCTTTTGTTGTGTGGTTATGGAAAATGCTAGTAATGACTCTACATTAAAAAAGAGCTTGATATATGTTCTTTGGAATTTATTATAATACATCAAAATATTAGAAGTATGAGGTCAAATTTTGATAACTTTATATTGCAGCTCCAAATTCTCCAACCTAAACCTCATGTTATAATTCTATCTGAAATTTGGATTAATGATTCTGAACTAATGGCATATAAGATAAATGGATACAATTCATTTGCGAAATGTAATAACAACTATAGAGCTGGAGGTGTAATTGTATATGTGTTGAACGTATATTCGTGTCTATCATGTGAAATATCTGATATGCTAACAGCAGATACTGTCAAAGTATCAATTGATGTTAATTCTATGCAATCTTTATCTATTATTGCCATTTATAGAATGCAGTCTTATCCAATAGAGTCGTTCTTAAAGGAATTACAAAATGTCCTAGATGATTCACCTGATAGAAATCTAATACTTATTGGTGATGTAAATATATGTGTACTACAGTTATCGGATAATGTTTATGAATACCTGACACTAATGGTCAGTTATGGGTTTGATCAAGTTATTGATACTCCTACTCGGATAACCAGGCTTAGTAAATCATGCATAGATCATGTCTTTTGGCGAAGTAGGACAAATTTGACTTGCATAGGAAAAGTTATCAATTTAGGTTTAACAGATCATCACCAAATTAAATGTGAATTAAATTTTAATCCACAAGACAATTCTGAGAACGAATCCCCAGACGTAGTAGTACAAGTTGATTACTCATATTTAAATGAATTGTTAACTAACAGTGATTGGAGTGAAGTGTATACCCAAACAAATGTGTCTGCAGCTTATGAAGTGTTTTTACGGACTCTTAAAAATTATATTGATTGCTCCAGTTTTACAGTAGAGAAATATAGGAGATACAAACTGATTAAACCCTGGATAACTAAAGAATTATGTAAACGTATTGCTAGAAGAAACTTGTTGTACAAAAAAATGAGAAAGCAGCCCTATAACGAAAAATTAACACGTTACTACAAATCTTATAAAAATCGCTTAGAAATTGATATACTAAAACGAAAAGAAAACTATTATTTGGATATCTTTCAAAAGAATAATAATGATGTAGCAAAGCAATGGCGAATATTAGACAGTATAATTGGAGGGAGGAGGAGGGATAATAATATTGATAAGATAAGATTAACAGAAAATAATATGGTGATCTCTAATTCACAGGGTATTGCAAGTGAATTTAATAGATATTTCAGCCAAGTTATAGAGGGGCTGAGAGAGAATTCTAAACCTAATACAAACTCTAATTATATAGAGTATGAGAGATTGTTTCCCACAAACATAATAGAGCGCTCAATATTTATGGTTCCCACAGACTCAGAGGAAGTCAGTAATATTATAAAAGGATTAGAGTCCAAAAAATCGACTGGCGCTGATGTTATTTCTGCAAAGGTAGTTAAAGCTGTAAATGAAAATATTGCATCTGTATTTGCTTATATAGTGAATATGAGCATGCAAACTGGTGAATTTCCAGATAAATTAAAAAACGCTGTTGTTATACCAATTTTTAAAAAAGGCGATAAGTTAGACATTAGTAATTACTGACCTATATCTCTACTGCCTCTTTTCTCGAAAATACTAGAAAAAATCATAAAAACTTGCTTACTAAAATTCCTTAACAGCCAATCTTTCTTCAGTAAATGCCAATTTGGTTTTCTGAAGGGGAAAAGTACTGAAGATGCTCTTCTACAGTTCTGCTCCTCGATTTATGAAGGAATCAATTCCCAGAGCAAAGTAGCAGGCCTGTTCATAGATATAACTAAAGCTTTTGATTCGGTGGACCACACTATATTGTTAAGAAGACTAATGCAATCTGGCATTAGAGGAATTTCAAATGATTGGTTTAGAAGTTATCTCACTGGTAGAACTCAGTGTGTAAGGATTAATAATAGCTTTAGTCAAAATGTACCACTTATGTATGGTGTTCCCCAGGGCTCAGTCTTGGGCCCCATATTATTTCTAATATATGTGAATACTTTATGTAATGGTATGTTTAATGGTAATCTGACCTCATTTGCTGATGACACAGCGTTATGCTACTCTATAACTAATAATGATGACTTACAATTTAAGATGCAAAGTGACCTAGACAGGTTAAAGTACTGGTTTTGTGCAAATAGTATGGCATTAAGTGCGAATACAAAATATGTTACATTTAGCTTGAAAAGTTCCTCTGAAGTGCAAAATGATGTCTATTACAAATGTTCCTTATGTATAAATAAACAGGCTACAACATGTAACAACTGTATAAAAATTGAGCAAGTCAGTAGCATCAAGTATCTTGGAATACTAATTGATCAGAATTGTAACTGGAAACTCCATATCAACAAATTGCAGATGGAACTGATTTCGGTGTTAAGGAAATTCTACCTCTTACGATCTATTTGTCCTTTCTCAGTGATGCGAGCTGTCTATTTTTCCTTGGTCAATTCAAAACTTCAGTATGGAATAACTTGTTGGGGTGGGATGTACTTTACAAACATTAAGCCCATTGTAATTGCTCAAAAAAAAGTGGTAAGAGTGATATCACGTGTACGTAAAACTGAACACTCCTTCCCATTATTTCAAAAACTGCAGATTCTTCCCTTAAGACATCTTTATGTATATAAGGTACTGAGAACGTTCTATAATTGGGGAGGTAATAGACAACAACCAAATGAATATGCCAGTAAACTACGATTTAATTATGGAATAAAAATTCCTAAACCTAATAATACTGCTTTTAAACAATCTTTTATATACATGGCACCTAAGTTATTTTCCTCTATTCCATCTGATTTGGCTACTCTGAATCCGTTGGGTAAATTCTTAAATAATGTAAAAGTATGGTTATTTTCTACTTCCGATGTTGAAGGATTAATGAAAACTGTTGTTTAAATATGTATGAACACACTTTTGTTGTTTTTGGTTTTTTGTGCCTAATCTTGATTTTAATTTATTATGTACAATGAATTATGTCATTTGCCGAAAATTTGTTTTATGTATGTGATGGTAATCCCAAAACAGGATTCCTCTGGGGTACCTATATTCCATATTCTCTGTTATTATATCTGCTGTAAATTTTTGTTTAAAAGGATGTGTAAGAGAAATGGAATAAAAAATTATTATTATTATTATTATTATTTGGCATGCCACTTTTGAAAGGTTGCCAACCCCTGTAATAGAGGACTGACTCATGTTGAGTAGGATGTACCACTCTTAAGAGGTGCACCAATTCAGTTATTGAATAGTTGAGGAGGTAATAGAGTAAACCGTCAACATTTGCAGTTTTGATTATTTACAGATGATTTCTATTTCTGATTTGAAATTTATAGCATATAAACTTGATTAGTTGCAGATTTAATTTGTGGCATCATATGTATGTTTTTGCTGTCTGTACATGAGCAGTCGAGTTGTATCGTTTACATATTTGACATTTGTGATGATTTTCAAGAACATAACCTCTACAGTTACTTAAGACTTACTATATTGAGTTGAGATTATTTGAGAATTTCATCGGTCTCCAGCATTTCTTTGTTCTGTTTGCCCAATTTATGCTCAGTTCTTTTACATTATCAGATCAACTGTTTTAAATGTTAATATTGAAACAGAAATATTGTGATGAGCTATTTAAATTAGATGTAGAATATTTGGTGTCTAGGTGTTCCATACCTAAACTGGGTGTTGGACATCCTGACAGAATGGTAAATTTCATCTAGTTTCAGCAAAGTTTGTAGCATTTGCTTCTTGAAATGCCTTTGCAGTTATACATAAATAAGTGCTGTAACATTTGTCATTTTAAAATTTATTTATGAACCCTTCATGTTATTGTGAATGTACAATGTCCAGGACAGTACTAATGAAAATAAACCATCACCCGATATCATAGTTTATAGTTTTTATCTCATTCCAATTCATATTTACATTTAGCATAGCATAGCAGTAGGACAGTGTATGTAATTAATCAGTGCATTAAGAAAAGCATCAACTAATTTGTTCATATTATTTATTGTATAATTTTTATTCCTAATTCACTCTGAATAAATTTGTTTCAATCTTCCCTTTTAGGACGTTCGGGCCATCCGGATCTCAAAGATGGTGGTGCCTTCCAGATCGAACTGCGCCATTTCCTAGTGGACTTTTATCCATACCATTTAGCAATCGGCGACCGCAAGCATTGGCCGGCTTACCGGGAAGGTGTTCACACTCGGTGGCTTCAGCAATCCTTGTCCGCTTTCCGCACAACTTTCCTAGACCTAGTTGACGTAGCTGTTGCCACTGGGGCCTCTCAGTCACCATCTCCGTGGAACAACCCTCGAGGGAAGTTGGAGGACGAGGGAGGGGACAGGGGGGAAAGGGGGATCCTGGGGCGGCCGCCATCACAGGGAACTGGCCTCTCTTCAGAACATACTTTGGTGAGAGTTGAATGAGACATTCATAATAACCTCACTGTATCAGTTGCCAAAGTTTTGGTTTTGAATACCAGATAAGAATTTTGTCTTCAAAGCAGCTATCATCAGTGGTGATTTGTTGATTCTTAAATAAAATTCTTGTGCATATTGTTTCACTAACTTTTTTATGGATGTTGGAGCTATGGAATTTGTCAGAGATCTTGGTGTTATGCCAGATTAGAGATTAATGTTTATTAGCTTCTATATTTTTGTACTTCTTCAACTCTTATTGGCTGATATTTGCTGTTCATTTTGATAAGATATGAGTGATAAGCATTTTCTAAAAGTAAATCAAGAAATGTAAATATTGTGTTAAATAGATGCATTACTGCACTTTATAAATAAGAAAGTGTGTATTTTGTTAATTTGGAAAATGTAGTTGGAAAAGTTTTCAAGATTTTGTAGTTTTGTACAATTTTCCTGCTTCAAAAATTTTATTATCTGCTGCCTCATCCTTTCAAGCTACTTTGTTGCTCAAATGTGATGCTACCAGCTGAGGGAATATCCTTTATTGAATTAAATTTGCTTTGTTGTTAAATGCAATGAAAAGTTATCAAGGGCATAAAATTATCCTGGACGTGCCTGCAAATTATTGTTTCAAAGAAAACTAAGATGATGAAATGTAACCTTTGAAGAGGTATGATACATTTTAAAGTGGAATGGTAAGAACCTTCCTTACTCAATAAAGAAAATAAATCTTTAAAATATTTGGCACATAGGTTACTCTGGTTGATACAATTATAGCATGTATTTCTTGCAGAGAATATGTATTTTTGCATTTTGCTGACTTCAACTTTTTTTTTGTTTAGGGGACAAAGAAACCTGGAAGCAGCCGGACCCCAAGTGGAAATGTGGTGAAGAATCATGTTTTAAGTCAATTGTCAAAGCTCATGACAACATGCATCATACTTAGGATAGAAAATTTTACGCTTTACAGAGTTACGACCTCTAAGAAAAAGGCTAAGCCTAGAGAATTTATTACTGGTAAGTGATTTCATTATAACATCTACTATTTTTATTGGTAACCAAAGAAAATTGGTATTATCCACAGTTCAACCTGGAAAACAATATCAAATGACTTTTGCCAAAATTAACATGTCATAAACATCTTTTAGTAAGATGTTAGAGTTACGAATGTATTGATGTCACATAAATTTGAGCAAAGAAGATTTTTATAGCATCATTTAAGTACAGATTATTATATTTTTAAAATGTGCATGAGTCATGTATAGTTCATATAAATATATAATTTGACAAATTCCATTCATAGTACAAATCGACTTATATATTAATTAAGATGTATGTCAGTCATAACCCAAAGCGAAGCTTCCCCTCAGCCATGCATAAGAGGAAGTGGAGGGAAAGGAGACGTGCAGATCATGTGCGCAGTAGCAAGCAGGGTGGTCATGTGGGCAGCATGCAGGGGATGCGAGGGGGGGGGGAGGCCTTGATACTTAACTTAGTATGTGGCGACAGCGCAGGGCCAGAGGTGGCGGCATACCATCGACAGGGCCCATGGTGGTCAGGGACGTGTGGGTTGGGCAGCTGAGGGCTTGCTTACCATTATACTCCAACAGAGGTCCGATTTCGGAGCTGTACAGGCAGCTAGTCTGATATGAAATGAATATATGCTCAAATTTTGTGAAAACACTGGATTAAAATTCTTTTTACTTTCGACCATTGCTTCAATAACATAGCATATACCATATTTTGTGTATTTGTATTAGTTATTAATGCCTACTATTTTAAACCAAAATTTTATTGTGGAAAATACCGTACAGATCCACATATAGGATGCAATTTATGTGTACGCTCCCCATGAAAAGTTCATTAATTTTTCATACATTATCTTATTATTATCTAGAATACATATGCATCTTATATGCAGGTGCATTAATATTCCTAGAATATGAGTCCAAAAACCTCCGTGCATCATATACTTGAGTGTGTCCTTTATGCGAGTCTTCAGAGTATTTTTATTGTGAACTTAGGGACAATTCCAATTAAAATTTCTGTTGATTAATTTGTGTTGTTCATTGTAATTTTAATATTTAAAATACTTGAGAAATTACCTGAATGTTTTATTTTGGAATCTTAAAATGTTAATTTGAGATGAGAAATTATTACAATAAACTATATAAATGGTTTATTTTAATCATCTTGCAAGGGCATATTGTCTGCATTTATAATTATATAGTAATCTGCAATTTCAATGGAAAGATTAACTACTTTGAAAGCATATGAATACAAGCTGCAAAAATTAATGTTGTTTTGAATTATGGAAAGAAGCAATAGATACTTTGGTTTTTGTTTAGTGTAGATACTGCTAGTCTATAGATGTAAGAAATAGTGATACTAATGTTTTCTTTTTTTTGTATACAAAATAATGTAGGATATTTATGATATGTTTAGGGAGATGTTTCAGAAAATTGGTTTTTCAGTGACGGTTATTGGATGAAATTTTAGTTATTGCACTTGTTTATTCTTGATTTAATCACTTATTTCATTAACAGGATTTAAATTTTATAGCAACAGTCTCATAACCTATAAGGAACTCAAATAACTAGAAAAAGAAGTTGTTTCATTTGGTATTTGGCTTTGCCAAAAATTCCTCTCCTAACTTAATGGAAAATGCTCTTTATCCTAAACGCAGCTATAAGGAAAAGGAAACAGAAGAAAACAGGTATCATTCAAAACATCACGGCTGTTAAGTAGTGCTATCTACGTTATCTGGTTTATAGCTTCATGCTTTACTTTTGCACGCTAATTTTTCATGAGTACATTTTGGAAAAGTTTTCTCAATATGTCAATTAAGCACAGTGGCTGTTTTTAAAATCTCCTTACATGTAAATGTACATATACTTCTTATAGTGTAGAGATTTATTTGTCAGACTTTGTTATCAGTCATTTAGAAATTTTCTTTGATTCCCTGTCAAAATTCAATTGAATGTTAGGCCGTACCTTAATATTCATTATCTAACAAAAGTAGAGTTCTGGCTAAAATACATTATAGGTTATTGGTGCATATCTATGATGAAATTATTCATTGTCTGTGTGTATTTTAGTTTTCAGTGAGGGCATGTCTATTTTAAAAGTATCTCTTAGGGATTAGAGGTGGAAATATAGTAATGGAATAACGAAGTTCATACAGATTTGCACTTCCTTCTTAGATAATCAATCTATTGTGTTTTTGTATAGTTCAGTTTTGCAATTTATCTATGCTTGCATACATTAGCTTCAAAATCTTTTTGATGCTCTCTTTTTAGCTCACCAGCATCCTGTACACTGCATTTAAAGAATTACAATATGATTTTGTTGTAATTTAGTGAATTCTTTTGTATATATTATATACTTGTGATCTGAAAGTTATTATTTTCTATTTTATTATGTGAAGCAGATATGTAGAGCATGTTGTTTATTTGTAAATAAAGTGGCCCGTTGTTTCCCTAAACGTTTTTCGACATAATTGCATCTGTGATTAAAAAAGCAAATTTTTGTATCATGTCGTAAACATTCTTATGTCAAAATTTTCATTGATTTTGAAATTTGATTTAGAAGGGACTCTAACTTAAATTTTCATCACATTCAAGAAATTAATTTACAAAATGTAAATTTAAAAAAAATAATGCTAGATTATTCATCAATTGTTTGATTTACTGTAATCCAATTTTCGGCCCATATTAATGTTTGAATGTTACCTTAGAGAGCACTAATGTTTGACTCTTTTATTGTCATAACTCTTGATTCACAACATCTATCTTCAGGTGATAAAGAAAGATACTTATTGTCCAAAGAAGAAAATATACTCCATGCAGAATTTACGTACTACTACTATCCTGGAGATTTGCCCTACCCTTGTGAGTAGAAAAATGAAAATTTATCATTGAAATTTCCACAGTTCTTTCGTTGATTTCATAGTGAGTGTTTTTGACTAAATAAAACAATTAACTGTTGATTTCAGTGCCACCGCCTAAGTTTTTCGTGCAGATGTTTCCAATTCAGGTGAATTTTGACATTCACAGTTTGCTGTGGCTCAACTCTTTTGCCCTGAATCTTGTACAGTCTCTTTCTTCACTGAGTGATGAAGTCCCTCCAGCCCCTTATGTAGATATAAAGATTGAAGCAATACATCCAAGAGTGAGTTGTGTTTTTTTACCTTTTTAACTTAATAATTTATTTTTCTTTTGCTCACTTCTTAACTCTTTTAGTGCCAATCCCTGTGATAGTTTTTAGCAAAATTAGTTAGAAAAAATTGTATCATACCGAATTTTGTAAATTAAATATTTTTACACACGTATAAAACATTATGCTGCATTCCACATTTACTTGAATATGAGATGAAGATTTTTCTTTTTTTTTTAGCAGCTGAAAAACCATTAGTCATGCTATAGCCATGTAATATATAATACCGTATATCTTTGAGTGTAAGTCGAGAAATTTCTTCCTTTTTTAGGCCGATCAAACCCTACTTTCGACTTATACACCAGCCCCTCAACATCTGCGAGTTCAGCATTTGCGAGTTCAGGTATTCGCGAGGTAGCCATAAAATTTTATTATTTCAAAAAGGCAACCGTTCTCAGGTTATAAAATTAAAATTAGACAGTCAACAATCCCATAAGCTGTGTGACTATCCAAAATATTACTAATCTTGCGATAAAAGCGCATAGAATTCTTGTAATCAATAAGGTATTAATTGATGCAAGTAGAATCTAAGTAGTTGGTGTTAACCGTATAAATTCTTGAGGACAGTAGATGTTAACCTTTCAAAAATGCAACTCATAACGTCCTACCTAAAATAAGCTATAATTCCGAAAATTGGAATCATTCTGTTACATAGTATGCACTATGTATGTACATACAAAGTTACAAAACCGTGCCACGGAGTCGAACGCTACGCCACCACCTTTCCCCACCTACCGGGCATTTTCATTCTTGCTGGCATTTCGCTCAGACTTTGTCGCTCGTACATACTTTTCATCAGTTTTTGCGCTTTGATTTACTTATTACTGTAATTTTTAATTTAATAATTACGATTTTTACTTAACCATGTTTTCAAAAAGAAAATCGTGAATCAAGTATAAAGAGATCAAAGAATATATACTATATAATACGTACTACGTATTACTACATTTTCATTTTGTTTTAACTGTTTTCTAGTTTTTTCGTGTTTATTTTTAGCCTACGAACTTTAATTTTAGGTTTAGTGTTGAGCACAAAGCAGTGTGAATGTTGAATATTAAGTTTGGGTAGTATAATCAGAGCAGAATTCTTATTCGCGAATTTCAACATTCGCGAGGTTATTGGGAACGTATCCCTCGCGAATGTGAAGGGGCTGGTGTATTCGAGTCGCAAACTTGCTGGACATTTTTCTGGGTCAATAATTAAAAACATGACTGTCGAAAAACAACATTTGATTGACTTGAAGCGCATTAGTATGAAAAATTCACGCTAACTAGCGAAAAATGCGAAGGCTAATGATAAAATTATACAGCATCACCGTACTTATGTAGTTTGAAAGGAAACCTTAAAATTTACATTTTATCTTTTAAAAAACCTGCCCAAATGAGTGGATTGAAGAGAAGAATCAGTTCAGTACTCAAGCGTTGGTTTTTTATTTTGATCCTGAATTCAAATTGTTAAACACCGTTCCATTTCTTCAATGACGACATTTTGTTTTTTACTTATAATCATGGACTGAACAGAGCCTGCATTGCGAATATGATCACCAATTTTTCCTCTGTCTTTTAAAATGGTTGCAGTTGTTGAATGATTGAGATCATAAACACGACCAATCGAAGCAAGCGTCTCCCCTATTTCTGATCTATGTATTATGTCCATTTTAGTTTCCATCGAAAGCACTCGCGGTTTTTTTACCACTCTTAATACTTTCACGAACACTACGTTTACAATTGTTTTCCATATTTCAAGGGTAATAAAAAAACAATACGTATATAAACACATACGGTTTCGAATACAAAACGGCAAATGACGTGTTGACAAGTTTACATGTTCTTACTGTGACCGATATTCGTAAGTGCGTGAGGGTGTGTTCGTAAATTTTCGTTTTCTTTGCTTCGACTTGTATTCAAGTCTTGGATTTTAGACGCTTTTTTAGGCTAAAAAGTACATTTTGACTTATACTCGAATCGCCTTATACTCGAAGATATACAGTAGTAGGTTGATAATTTGCACCAACGCAGGTGACATTCACTTTGGTCCAGACAATTGAAATTCTGTCATAACATTTCAATATTAGAGCTTAGAAATTTGGTACTTCGCCTGAAATAATTTAGCAAGCTTTGTTGTCGTCTATGCAAAATGAGACCTTGGAAGAGGTGCTGTTGTCTTTTTTGTCAAATTTATGATAAACTTTAAAAATACAGCACATTTAATAAGAGTTTTTAGAAAGTGATATGAATTTTTAAAAACTAATATTACATAATATATTCAAAACAAAGACATTATCCTTAAGAGGCTACCGGAGAGACGAAAAATTTGAGTGCTGACCGTGGCGCTATGGGCATTCACGGCTTTTATCAGAACTATGTACGTTCAGGATTCACAAATACCCATCCCCCTCCCCAAGCTACCTAAGGATCACACCTCGACCGTTTCTCGACCGAGATATGTTTACATATCTGCAGTAAGGTTTGGCTCAGCTTTTTTCACTTTCCTTTTGCAACGTGAGATGAGCAGGGGCAGACGGGCGAACCTGGCAGCCAGTGCCCAATGCCATCTTTATATTTAAAGAACATCATTGGACATAAACAGATATTTTGTTTACGTTTATGGAAGAGGGCCATCTGGAGAATAGATGCTTCATCTCCTTTCTTGAGACTGTCAAAAGGAAATTCCTCCGTCTCATAGTAGGGACAAGCCGGTGGACCATTCAGATGACGTCAGAACTATGGTGGCGCGATCAGTCTCCAGATCCGTGAACTATTAGAAGCTAAAACAAAGTTATTAACAACTTCTACTGATTTTTTTGTCAAAAATTATGCTACATCGACAATTTAAGGATAATTTAAAACAGAAAAATATGACTTTTCCGGCGTGCGAGCGATATTTTTCATTTTTGTTTTCCATTAAAAGATATTTAACAATTTAGAAGCATTCGAAAAAAAACAACAACAATTGAAAAAAGTGAGACACGTCCTGGATTTATATTGATTTAGGAATTCTGTATCCAAAATTTTAGCCCTTTACGTTGAACGGATTCCGAGAAATCAGTCGACGAAAATTCGGTTCGAAAACCCTCTGTCCAGTAGCCTCTTAATCGAGGCACAGAAATCAATAGAAAACACTGCTTTCTCTTTCAAATAACAGTCATTCCAATGGACTTCCTAACTTCCCCATCGCTACATTTTAACTATTTCTTCCACCCCTCATTCTTGCATTGACGGCTTTTGATGCTCAACTGTTTGAATATCGGTAAATAACGAGAGATCTGCTCTGAAGGTATGAACAACGGCTTGAACTGCAAAATTCTGCTGATAATGAACAGTAAAACTTGACATGGAACGTGTATAATTATAAAAATGCAATTTCTTAAGGTAATGTAAATGCCAATTTTATTGGAAATAGACTTGGATGAAAAATTATCTTGGGCGAGATCGCTGTTACTATATTTGGCCTTTGTGAAAATGAAGATGAATGAAATTATTATCACTGAGTATGGAATATTATTCAACAATGCAAAATTATTAATTGGAGTAATATTTCAAAATGTCAACAACTAAACCATGTCCCACTTTTCTTCGATCGCGAATAATGTATTCTAAGCCGTGCATGAATGCCCGGCACACTTCAGCATAAAATCTACGAAATTTACATTTTTACCAAAAAATGGTGGAAATTTTTGGGGGGTAGGCTTAAATTCGGGGTCGGCTTCTATTTGGGCAGATACGGTATCTAAAAGGCTTTCTGTGTGATTAGCAGAAAACTAATGAAAAGCAGCATGTTCATTTTTGTGATATTAGTGAGAAACAGTTTTCAGTTTAAATGAATTTAATGATCACCAAAAGTATGTTTGATTTAGATAAAAATATTTAATTGTATTTTATTAAGATTCATAATTGCAGATAATAAATTCTTTCGTTATTCTTCAGCTTATACTTGAAAGCAGATCTGATCACCTCAGCCAAAGAGATCGTCCAAAGGCACTTCACTTTCAGACTTCTAGAGCATTGGTCACCAACATGCGTTCTCCAGAGCTTGGTTCTCTTGCAGACTTATCACGTTGTCTGGAAGCCTTTCAGGAGGGCAGGCTTTTCTACGGAGGATCTACATTTCCGTCATTAAATACAGATTTTCAAGTAGTCATTGACAAGTTTATGTCTCATCTCAATGGTAAGGATAATTACATGTGTCTTTTTTAGGCGCGTTTCGCTTACAGCGTGAGCGCCTATTATCGTCGGTCGGTCAGTCCTTCCATCCGTCCGCATGTTCGTTCTCGGCTTCTACCCAACGGATTTTCATGAAATTTGATATTAAGGACTACCAATCAAATATAATAAGAAAATCGCAAAAATGAATCACGTACGCCAATCAGGGGTACCACTTTACTGGTAACAAAAAATTAAATTGTTGTCGTATCTCATAAAGTATTGCTCATATCAAAATATTTTTCAAATAAAAGTTGTAGAAGTAATAAATTAGAGTATTTCTTTTCCTATACATTTTTATCATAGGAGTAGCCGTTATCGAGAAAATCAAACAAGAAAGTCTTATATCGAGTTGAACTTAGAAAATTTCTTGCATGGTTACTTCATTGTTGCTAACATAAACAATCTCCTAAACAAACATTTAATTTCCTTACGTGTGCATGTAACATTATTAAATAGGAAGAAAATGGATTATTTATGATGAAGAAAAGAATTTTGAAACACTATTTCCCTTACGTACAGGTATATAATTGCTTTCTAATACTCCATTTCATGAAACACGCCCATTTGTGATACGTTGTACACTTTCCTAACTTGTTTTTTACTCGGACATTGAGGGAATAATCATTGCTGTCCATTGTGGCCGCATCGTTCATTTCAATTCTATTGTATAGTAGTTAAATTGAAGGTGATGTAAAATAAAATGTTTTTTGAGACCATAAGTGATTTAAGCAAATGCACAGATTGAAATCATTTTAATTTCATACTTTTTGGTGGCTCATCTTTGTGCAGTCATTATTACTTTAACTATTTGTTTTGAGTTAATGTTGAGGGAAAAATTTGATTATTAATAATCATAGTGATCATAAAATACATTTTCTATGAATAAATATCTTTCTTACCTTTTGGCAATGAAATATGATGAAAATTTTAAATTGAATGATGTTATACTTAATATTCAGTTTACATAAAATAAAATGTGTATGCATATATCAAAATTTGTCTTTAAATCTTAGTTAGATAGTATCTTTTTTGATCTACAAAACCAAAATTCAACTAAATTTTCCGAGTTGAAATGTTTTGGTTTTATGCTTCACTTGTTGCAGCTATTTTCTCGACTATGCATTTTTTGACACTTTTTTCAAAAATAGGGAAGGACCACCTCCGAGAAGCTCCCCGACTCCCAGGAAATTCCATTCAAGAGACAGACAAGAGAGTTTCTCGAGAAATGCTGTGGATCGAAGCAAAAGACGTGTGGTACATCACTTGCGACCCTGTTTGGGCCGAATTCCATGGAGCCAGTGCCACAGGAGGGAAGACGGTACCTTTCTTCGATGCGTTCCCACTCCGCCTATGGGCTTACATTCGCCCACCCACGGAATCCACTCCCATCCAATCTCCACGTGTAGCCGACATCCACATCCTTGCCTTCATCTCCGCCTTGGTCAGCGTCCAGCTAAACCATTACCAGTACTTATTCCTTTTACGTCTCTCAGAGGACATCAGAGAAGCCTTATCGTACCTTGCTCTGGACTCAGATGCCATCTCTTTGAGACAAAGATGTTTGGGAAAACCATCTTTGAAAGGTTCGCTCGTGGTCGGTGCCATTTTACCCCAGGTCGAGGTCAGCCTAGTCATGCCATCTCAGACCCCTGGGAGAGAAGAGGATGATTCGGATGGTGGTTCGTCTATGGTGACGGGAGAAGGTCGTACGGCGATACCACCTCTACCGATCGCCGAAGTTGTGGAACCGAACATGGATGTTGGTCGGTGCAGCATCGCCGCGAGTGAATCTGCATCCCCCCTTTCAGAAGATCCCGGCCCAGAGTTGCACTGGGCGACCGATTTTCCTGAAGTCATGGCTGCACGTGCAAATGGGGATGCTGTTCCCGGACCATCAACAGGTTGGAGCGACACCTCAAGAAACCGCCAACCGCTGGAGAGAAGACAGCAAACGATAGGGTCAGGCAACAACGTTGGCGTGAATCCCGGTGGATTCAATCTGATAATGCGCAAGGGATTGAGCAACTTGATGACCTCGATCGATTCCACCTTTGCAATTAGACCGAGCGCCGGAACAGAAGATTCGAGTGATACCGTGTCGTTGAGGAGCGATGCCAGCTCGGAAGACAGCGAAATGTATGTGATGGTCAACTTAGAGGCTGCAGAAGCGAGCGCCGATGCCATCTTCCGAGTTTGCAACAGAATGCCAGTCACGGTTCCGCTTCCTGCTGTAGAGATGGCCAGCGAGGTGATGGAGCAGGAAGGGGAAGACACGTCGTCGTCAACCAACTGCTCGCTCCACAGTCTCTGTAAAAGAAAAGATCTGGTGAGTGTCAATTTGCTGTGTTAGGAGATCAGACTTCCAATCCTGATTTACAAACAGTGAAATATGAATTCATGCCATTTATTTCGGTTGTTTGTTAAATGATTAATTTTACAATGGGATTTGAGGGAGGCAGAAGCCGATAATAGTTAAGAGTGAGAAGAAAAGAAAATATCAGGGCTTGATTAGGTCCTGGAGACATTCCAGAAATTCATTTTCAGTAGTAAAAAATGTTAGCATAAAAAAGGAAAGAAAATACTTTTCTAACAGGATCCACAAATTTCATATAATGCTTTTAAAAAAATCTCTCGACCCTGAGAGAAAAATTTTTTTATAGCAATACTGTATCATTAACACAGATTTACACAAAATTGTGGCTCTCTTGTTTAATTAAATTCACCTATCTATCTGATTTAAGTCTTGAGTCATAAGTATCGCCCATTAAACCGGGTTTTCAACCTGCATATTTTTCACCACAATGTTGTTCATAAGAATTTCTATAACAGCGTGTCTTAGTACTTTAAAATACTTTCATCAGTTAAATCCCTTGCAGGTTTCCATGACAACGTTCAAGTTGCAAAAAGTGGAGTTCATCCAGCAATCCGAAGGTTTCAGTTCTTCCATGAAGGTTCAGGTCGACAGCATAGTCTCAGACGAATGTGGATCCATCCCCTGGGATGAGTTTCAGGTATTTTTCATCCCACTGACAAGACACAAAAAAAAATCCTCTATGAAACAATTGCTAATACAGGGTCATTATAAATGTTTTATGGCCCTGTATTTGATTCACCGTTTCCTCAGCTGAAAGAAGCTTTTCTGCCAATGGCTATGTGTTATTTTATTATCCCTGCCTTGGGAGCCATTTTTCTCCTTTGAATGGCTGCCTTAGACTACACGATAAACCGAGAATGAGTGAATGACATCCTCCCTCCCACCCATGTGAGTGTAGCATTGTGCATGGTGAAGCCGTAACCGAGTCTTGAACCAGAGAAGAGACTGAAGGAAACAAGGGAATCATAATCTATCCTTATTATAAGCCTGTTGAATTACTATGAAAGAATATAAAAGCTGTGTGCACCTCAATGGTTCACGATACGTTAATATTAATCTTACTACATAATATTCTGCTGGATAATTTCTTGCTCTAATTAAGTCTTTAAACATATATTTCATTCTTTAAAATCATGCCTTTTCATGTAAACTAGTTTTTTTTCAATGACCTTGGTCATAATATATCATTTTAACAGTTTTTAGGTTTAATTTATGGTGACTAAGTGTTTGTATCCTTCAACCAATAATGCCCAGCACCAGTCCTATAGTGTGGAAGGTTTTGATATTTTTACATCTCGGCATTTAAGACTTTGCATCCATCAATTAAGTCACTTTTGAATTCAAAGAAACACCTAAAAAAGTAGTTTTAATTTGTTAAAATTTTGTTATTCTTGAAAATAATATTCCATTGAAATTTGCTAGAGCTGAAAATATGAAATTCATCACAGAAGAATGAAATTGCTAACTTTAGATCTGAAATTAAATTTAAAATTTTCAAAAGCATTTTGTATTTGGAATAAAGTACAGGCGACTCCCGAGATTCGACTGTTCAAGATTCGACCATCTCGAGAATTTGACTGATCGAATCGAGCCAGCTGATCGATTGGTCGAATTAGAAACTAGTTTATGTGAAGTAACTTTCAGCCCGCCCGACCACGAGAGGTTTAGGTTATTTCTGCTCTAATTGTTTGAATTTGTGCTGATTCGACGGTTCGAGATTTGACCACATTTTCAGGAATGCATCCCTGTCGAATCTCGGGAGTCGCCTGTAATCACTATTTTTCTTTAATTTCAATTTCTTTTGAAATTCAGGAAACAGTACATTATGATAGCAGTACCCCAAATGTTACCCAATAATTTAAATAAAAATATCATATTTAATTTAAGAGAAGTTTGTTTTTAGAAATTTCATAATGAATAGTCAAAGAGAATCCATTAAATATTCATCGAGCTTTAAATCTAAACTTTTTTAAAGACTTAATTCATGCTGACTTAACAAAAACATTCATTTCTGTTTCATTTGGTGCAATAAATACAAACTTTTAGTTTGAATTTGGACAATGGATGATTGTTTACTTACAGATTATATTTTTACTTGATAATAAAATGTTTGTATTAATGTGTTATAATTTGGATTGTGTTAATTTTTCATGGCAGTAAAATGTTGTCACTATTTGAAGCTGGATGAAAGCATAAAGTATATTGGGGATCATCATTGTTTATTAAAAAGATTGATGTAATTCCCTTGGTATACACATGTATTTAACAAAGTTTTTTAATTAGATTAATTACATTTATGCAGCCCCTCATCCCTAGAATGATAATCAAGTGTAGCACCTGTTTATATAATATAAACAATCATTTTATTATATGCATAGATGATATCTTGGACTTACTTTTAGCTTACCTTTGTTTTGGTCTGAATTCCCTGAGTCTTATGACAAGTATCAGCTTCGCAATGTATAATGATACACTCACTTGATTTACATATACTTTGTTAAGTTTATGGTATGCCTAATAGCTTTTTAAACTTTTGGCTTTTACTACTTGGAATTTTTATCTGCCTAATTATTGATTCCTTTTGAATTTCAGTTTATTTCCATTTACTTCTTCTCTTCCTGTGCCCCATTGATTAAATCTTTTACTACTATCATAATTATTCATTTAACCAAGCTAATTTACTAACTTTTTAGTAAAAAGTTTCAAATATCTCATGGAATTATTATGAAAACTAATGTTAGGGTATCTGTATCTAAATAAATTATTGAAATAAATTAGGCTGTTCATTTAAAAGCCAATTTTCTTTTCCTCATTATTTAATCTATTAAAGATGTGCATAGTGACTTTTATGTAAATTGTCCTTCATAACCAAATAATAATGTCTTCCTTGTCAGCCTCTAATATTATATAAAATAAGGAAAAGTGAAGCTTGTCTATTTAAAGAATTTAAAAAAACTGTAAAAACTGATCGTTTCAATTTACAGGAATAACGTTTTTATTAAATACACATCACCAACTTATCTTTTTAGTTTTTAAAGTAATAAATGCATTAAATATATACTTTAATATGCTGAGGTTATTATTTACCATTGCAGGTTATATTAAAATGAGTTCAACATTAAATAATCAGTTGCATTCATCTAAATTTAAAAGCTCAATAAAAGTTAATTTTCATTACAATTTGAGATATTTTTCATATTAGTTTTTTATTTAAATTGTTAACATTATAACTAAATTTTCACTTCAGAGAGGACAATTCAAAATGTTCAAATACTCCCACTACTATATTGCTTCATCACAATAGCTCTTCTCAACATTTTTAGAATATTTGACAAGGAAGTGTAACATCTTAATCAATTTGTTCATACATTAGTGGTGACAAATGGTGATATACATGGCGTTGGTAAAATGATACTTTAAAAAAAGTTATTACATTGCAGGAAGAGGTTATTGTTTTTTTGTTTAAATTGAAATTGCTCACTATAAAATTGCCTTCCAGTAACAAAGATCAATGAATTTGAAGACTCATTTTTTTCTGTTTTTAGGTTCTTCTCTCATTCATTCATAAAAACGATAGCAAAAATTCCATTCACTGATTTAGTTAGCAAAATAAATTCTCTCTTTCTCTAATAAAAATATTTTTAATTGTGCAAATTCTTTTGTAGGTAACTTTCTTGTTGTGTTTTAACTGCATTTAAAAAATTTTTTATTGTTGTTATACAAATATAAATCAGATAAGTTCAAAGATGTTCAGATATTTTGGCTCATAATTTATGAGATAAATGTTCTTAAATTTAATTAAGTTTAGATTTGTGAGAGAAGTTAAGATTTATAAATATTTTACGGAGAAGGTAAAAACATGAAAGTCATTATGAAATTAACTGTTTACAATTATTGCTCCTGTCTAGTTCAAGTTTAATGACTGGATTACAAAAAATGTTATGCTAATATTCTCTTCACTTTATTAAGGTTATAGATTCTTTAAAAGAACCTTACTTAGCATATTTTTTTATTATAAGTCACTAAATCTTGCTGAGAAATTTCCAGTTTTTAATTTGAAATTGATTTCATTAAATTACATTATTGTTCAGTTTTAAATCAAATGGTAATCTTTTAATTTTCTCATTTAACAATCATTTAAATTATCTAAGCCAATATTGTTTGTGATAGGATTATTCTGTAATAATTTCTGAGAAGTATTTAAATCTTTCATTAAATATGTCCTCCCTTCTTTTCTCTGAAAACTTTTCTCTTCTAAACCTATTAATTGGCAGCAATTCTTTTTTTGTTTGGCTTCCAAACTGTATTTATTTACAGCTGACATTTGATTCTCATCTTGTCATTTATTTAATCTTCATTGTAAAATTTTCTCCCCAGTGAAAGACATTTTCAATTTTGTTAGCTTGAAAAATCTTGGCTGTAATAATTTGCCTTCTCTGATTGTATGTGGAAGCAAAATCAAAATAAAATACTACTCAGCATAATGTTAAATTTCCTTGCTTACATTTGTTAGTTTATTCGAAAGCATTAAGTTATAACTTCAGATAGGCTGTTAGGATATTGAACTTCTCATTTTTTGTTTGGATTACGTTGTAATTGAATCTTCAGACAAAACCTTTTACTGTAAACCTTTTTGTGAGAAATTATCACGCAAGCCATCATGCTTGAGTTTTTACATTTAAAAGAATACCAAATATCCAAAACATTCACACCGTATCATTTAATGTGTCATCATAGTTGATTTTGAATAGCAGTATCGATAAAAGTTCTTTTACTTTATGTCTTTAGATGTTAGATTTCACTAGCGATATCACACAGAACCATCATGGAGTTACACCTTGGTAAAGTGATACATAATTTGATTATAAAGATATTAAAATGATTATTATATCACACTTAATGCAAGTATATAAAAATGCTATTGTTTTAAAATATTATTTATAAGACTATGATCTTAAAAGTAGATATTGCTTTTACTTCACTAAAACGTTATATATTCATTTACATTGTTGTATACTTTTTCCCTTTAATGAAAAACAGTAATTACCTAAGGATTACTTAAACGTCTGATTTTAATATTTAGATTATTTTGAATGCCAATGCAAACTTTCATATTTTTTTGTATTTACATAGGGTATATTTGCCATTATATCATAATGTTAACCTTCCTGTTATCTTGTTTAAAATTTATTATGTGATACACTTTCATATAAATACTCTTGCCCACATTGAGGAATAGCACAGAGATAACCCATAAAGGATAGCTATTGGTAAGTGATGAAACTGTTTTAATTCCCCATAGTTTGGAATTAGTGGAAATTGCATGAAGTTTAATTTTTGACTAGTGACATTGAAGAAATGTCTCATTCTCTTCAATTGCTTCATAGTTGAAGAAAATCTAATGAACAAATCTTAGCCTACTTTTTGAACAGAGAGAAACCTAAGATGTTGATCCGAGGGAAAGTGGCCTTTGTGACTTCCGACAATATAATTTGACGAAGAAAGTAAACATGCAGCAGGTGGGATGGTGACACACAAGAAGTACACGTGAAGAATATTTGTGAAGTTAAAGTTTTACTCATTACATCGATTTTTTAGGGATTTGTTAAGAAACAGCTACATTTACATTATTATTTAAATGATAGTGCATATTATGTATGTCAGAGCTTAGCATTTCTTTGCATTTATTTATATAATTAATCGAAAGACTTTGTATGATACATTTTTTTCTTTATTTGGCTTAGGGGGCAAGAGGCTTCTGACATTTAACTTATTTAAAACACAGATTGCTTTATTTAACAGTGTATACAAATTCAGTTGTGCCATGGAATTCTTGTTGTGACACTGTTTTTCATTTAATTTTTAATTTTAAAACTTCTCTAATTTATCAGGTTTTATGCAAGCCAGACTTGAACTTTGATTTGTTTTTTAATATTGTTTCAATATTTTATGAAATCCATGCTCTCCTCCATTATATTTTTTAAAAACTCCTTGGGACAGTGACAACTTTCTTATTATCAACTGCTAAAGCTTTTCACAATTTTAAAAATGATGTACATACTCTACAGTTACTGTAAAAAGTGATTTTCAGAATCAGCTTCAGTAATTGTGGGTAATTTGCAGTTTCCCATAAAAATTTATGATTAGTTGTAGGTAACATTTTGCTTAGGCTATCATAGAATATTTTAAACTTAAATTTCCCTGATAAGACGGGAATCAATTTTTTTGTTTATAAATTCTTAAAATTCTTCCCTAGCTTTGGCAAAGCAATGCTTATTAACTTAAACTTTAATAAGTTCAGTAATTTTGTTCCTTAGATTTTAATGGTTTCATTTATTTTATAATTTATGTAAGAAAGAAGAAATTTTATAACGTAACATTATTTCAATTCATTTCAAAAGTTTAAATTCTCGATATCTTTGCTAGCAACAAAGTAGCTTATGGCTATTTGATGTAAGCTCTTTGTTTAGTATTTTAAGGAGTGAAATTTAATTTCCTCTTCGTCATGTAATGGGTATAGTTTAATATGTATTATATATCAGAAACTTTGAGTTAAGTTATTATGGTTTATGTAATTATATAAATTATATTTGAACATTATGAGTGAAACTTTAGTTCCTAATGTAGTAGAAGTAAAAATATCGACACAATCAAATACTTTCTTTATTTTAGTTCAAGTAAGAAAATGTTAAAGTTTACGCTAGCATATAAACCCTCTGTTTTAGTGATGTAATGTTACATAAGATTAAAACATTTTGTCTCCTTTTTAATTTTATTTATGATTTTGTATTCTTTTTCAAGCAGTTTTTGAAAATGTAAGATAATTTTGAAATAGTTTACTTTTTTATTGAACTAACACACAGTGTATTTATTTAACTTCTGAGAAAGAATTTTTATTAGAGTTTTAGTAGCTGAGCAATCTACTTTAATTTTTTTATACTGACCTAATAGTCATTTCTTCTTTTACCTCTGCAATAATAGTTAGACTTAACAAAGTAATTTTATATTATGTAAATCTTCTGACTCACTTTTTTTTCAGACAAAAAATTGCAAACAGGAACTTCGACACCAGTCAGTTGTTCAACTTGTTTGTTTCCAAGTGTTGAATGTTTGTTTTCATTTTTGTTAATTCTGCATAGCGCAACTTTTGAACAAAAAATACAAGTGTCTATATTAATTATTATTGATTTATATTGCTTAGATTTTTTTACAAGTTTTCAGCACAATTAAACATAACTACAAAATGTCACTCTATGCTGTATTTTTGTTCATTATATCTTAAGTTATTGTTGAGATTACTTGTTATACTTTTTAAATTACTTATTTGGATTAAATAATTATCTTTAAAATTGAGGGAGGCATCATGTCAACGCAGGGGTAAGCAAATTATTTACATAGTAGATCATACTAGAGTTCCATTATCCCAGGTAATACTGTGAATCTGTTTCCTCTTACAATTAGAAATACTATGCTTCCATACATGTACACATGTTTTAGAAATGTTTTCAGCATTAAGATATGTAAATAATTATTTTGGGACCATATTTTATATGGCATTAATGAAACTAACCTTATTGTGATCACTATACATATTATGTAAAATGTTCTGACTGGTTCAGAGATTCATCATTCTATAAAGACAAAGCATACTGTTTAATACAGATAATTACTCGAATATCAAATGTTTTTCTCCTTTAATCATTATACAAGCTGGCATAATATCATTTTTTTTAACTTGCTCTAATTAATATTAATTTGTTTAGCACACAGATTTAGTTTACCATAACTGGAAGCCCATGAAAATCCAAATCCGGTGAATACTTTTAAATTTACACTTAGTGATCCCTTAGCTAACTTTCTGAAGTTAAAAAGTTAGCTGATGTTTATTTTCAAAATGTACAAATTAGTAGTGTATTGTAAATTATTTTAATGCAAACGTGTTTAAAAAAATAAATATCTATATTTACTCTTTGGTGAAAAATATTTTCAGTGGATGAGGAATCAACGTAGGTTATATCACTTTATCAAACTTACTTCTTTTCCGCATGGTGAAATTATTACAACATAAATTGCATTTTTCCTTAATTCAGCAGTAACACAAGTGGTGGTTCCTGTGTGTGACTAACGATTTATTTAACCCCTCAGGATATTATGATGCTTCCTATTTTTAAAAAATTTTAGACTGCCAAGATCTTTCAGTATTTTACCAATTTTTTGGATCTATTTAAAAGAGTGATTGTGGTTGATTCGAGTAAATTAATTCCTTGAACCGATCACAAAATGGAAACCAAAATCTTGGTGTGTAACGTTGTCATATCCCTTTGAATACTGCACTTAAAGAAATATATTGGCCTGTTTCTTTACCATGCTATTGAAATTGAAATTGTTAATTTCTGTAATGCATCATTTGCACATGAATTTTGTAGATAAAATGAAATCATGGGATTTGCCAATCAGTGTTGTGAGATCGGATGAGAATTGAAGATATTTATATGGATTTGTATTTAAAAATCTCTAAATTGACTTGTAGTTGTTAAATGGTATAATTTCCTATTTTAATTTTATTTTAAGAATTTTAATGTATTCATCTACAATTTGTATTTGTGCTTTATATTATTGGGCAGAAAAAATAAAAGCCCTGTATGTTTAATGTAGTATTTTATGGAAGTACATGATTTTGATGTGGAGTAAACAGTGTGGTACTTTTCTAGATATTACATCTGGAAGTACTTGCAAAATTGGTTTTCATTATTTCTGCCTTTGAGCATTTATGATATTGTGAAACTGACATATCTTGTAGACTACAGAAAAATTTTCAACTTTTTTGCATGCCTTCCATCTATTCTGAATGTTTTTGTGTGGCACATAGCAGGCCAAGAACAAGGTATTGGCAATCTTTATCTGCATTTTGTGTTATGCTTATGGGCTGTAGACATTTAGACTATTGTTATTCCAAATGCAATGGTTTGAACTTCATCCAAATATGAGTTTTCATGTGCGTCTATGATATAAAGGTAAAATTGTGACAGATTTTTGCTTTGTCCTGCATATTTGTTATTTATATGCTTTCAGCTTTATTTTTTCAAAATTATTTTAAAATTACATTGTTCTAGAAAAGTATTTTAAATTTATGAAATATTAAAGACATTTTATTGCCGTTACTGTGCTTCAATTAAATTTTTGCAGAATATCAACTATAGGATTTTTAATAGAGCTATTTAGTATTTCCACTTATGTTTGGCTGAAAAGAATTGAAATCGTAATTACGAAGATTTTTCTATACCATTGCATTTATTGTTTAATTATAGTAATTATCAAAAAACCAAAGTTGTGCATATCTACACTTTGTGATGTTTAAAGTGATTTGAGCATTTTGTTATACAATTGAAAGGATGCATCGTTTTTAAACCATTGGCATGAACTAATTGCAATCCATGTTATATTATTCTACAGTCCAAGGAGTGGTATAAAAAATTTGCACTTTAAATGCATTAGTGATTTATGCTAAAGGATGACATAAAAGTTGAGTATGTCTTTTACTTTAATACAGGTGTGGAGGCAAAAAGAAAATAATTGTGTACAATTCAGACTTTGCATGTGTGCATGTTATGATTTCATTCCCAATGCACAAAAATTATGTATTTAGGAAGTAGTATTCAGCACCAATATTCGTTGTTGGATAAACTAAAATTACTTGATAAGAACAGGCTTTAATTAAAGGTTCATTTACTTTTAATCCATGAAAAAATAATCATAGAGTGAGAACACTCAAATATTTTATGGAATCATAAAAAGTTAACACCTATTGTAACTAAGAGCAATTTATTTTTTAAAGATTTTTTCAATTTGTATCTTTTTCACGTGAAATTAACTTAGTTTTCCTCGTGCTTTTCCCTTGGTAAAATTTAACCAAGTGAAAAACGAATCATGCCAATGGTTTGAACTCGTTGTTTATCTGTCAAGGAACTTTGCAGCCTTGGGCGATTTGAGCATGCAAAACGCTTAATTCACCACCTCACTTTGGCTTTGGCACATTTAATCCCCTCTCCTCAAGTATTCACAACCTCCCTTTGGCTCGCTTGTGTCTGTACCCCATATCCCAGATATCTCCTTACCTGGTCACAACTTGGGTCTGCCACAAGTGAGTAACAGTTTGAAAATTGTCTGGACAGATTTCACCCATGCCAAAATGTGAGCGCTTTAAAAGAAATATTGCTTTGGTTCCTGGGAAATTTGAATTTTTTTATTTTGAATTTTTGGTGTGTTTTCGGCGACCTTAATGGCGTATATTTACCCGAACAGCATTTTCAATGTATATCCACTTGTCCATCAATTGAATTGTTACATTTGAATGTTATTTCAGTTTCTATTTAATAGATTTTTAAGGAAATACCTAATTGTTTTTCCCCGTAAAATATCAAACGTCTAGATTTTACTCTCTATGACAGAAAATATCTTTGAGAGCTGTATAGATGATGAAATGATGCGTTTTATGAATGACATCACCAAAAAAATTTGTCCAGCATATGAAATGTCCATTTTTAATTGTCACACCCGAGAAAAAGAAAAACATTGAATTTGCTGTTTCGTGTTACGTTTCCTTCTTTCTCATCTAAATAGAAGATGCACAGGTTTTTCGGTTTTGATTTTCTCATGCCTGTAAATATTTCCGGGAAGTCTGTCCAGATCAGAGGTGGTGGTGATGATGGTAGTTGCATATTTCTCCGTGGTTTTCTCTAAATCCCACGAGTGGCCGGTTGACGTTTCATTTCTCTTATCTATGCAGAGCAAGTTTGCTTCCCGCTCCAAGGCGTGGTCTGGGCTTGGTGAGCCTGAAGACGACGAGAGCAATCAATCTGGTCCATGTGCCTGTTTGAGATTTGACCACAACCCTACACCAGACGTCGATGTCAAGGCAGCCCTTATGAACAGCAACTCTCCATCTGTTTTGAATGACATGTTCTTAGACTTCATGGAAGTGAGGGTCCAGGGATTATCTCTCTCATTGTGCACGAGCACACTGGCTGGCATGGCGGAACTCATCGAGGATGAAATTTTTCCTAAGCCATTGCCAATGATGGTAATTAAATGTATTATGATGCAATATAAAGTGTTTTAATTAATTTTGTTGCTATGATATTGTCATGGTGGACATTCTCCCTAATTGTCTGTAAAATCATCCATGTCTGCTTTAATATATTGGCGTTTCCAAGTAATTGGAGAGGCAAAGGAAAATGTCTACCACAGTTATCATTAGAATTAAGAGTTTATGGTTATAGGTAATGGGTATATTACAATATACAGGGTTATTCATAAAGTAGGGAACACTTTCAATAATTTTTTATGAGAAAACAAATATTGCAATCAAGACATGTGGTATATTGTTGTATTCAGAAACTCTCAAAGTTTTGATCTTATCTTACAAATTCTCTATGTGAGCCCCGTGGGTGATTTTGCACACGTCGATTCAGTATTCCAGTTCATTCCACACTTTCACTAGGTCATCCGCAGAGATTGATGCGACTGCATTCGTGATCCTTTCCTTTAACTCATCCAGATCACGAGGTAGAGGTGGTATGTACACCTTATCTTTCACACACCCCCAAAGAAAAAAGTCTAGTGGTGTCAAGTCAGGTGATCTTGGGGGTCATTTCAAGAAGGTGTCATCATTGTTACCACCATGGCCTATCCAGCGGCCTGGCAATGTCTGGTTCAGGTGACTATGCACGCCCAGATGAAAATGAGGTGAGGCCCCATCCTGCTGAAAAATGATATCAACCTCATGCTGCTCAAGTTGAGGGAACAACCAGTTAATTAGCTTGCCCAGGTACGACATGCCTGTGACGGTTGCCTCGGAGAAAAAGAACGGTCCATAAATTCTGGTTTTGGCCAATGCACAAAACACGTTCACTTTGGGGCTGTCCCGTATGTGTTCAATGACTAGACATGGTTGCTCCGTTCCCCACACGAGGACGTTGTACTGAGCCACTTTTCCATTCATGTGAAACGTGGCCTCATCGCTAAACACAAGTCTTCCTCTTCGATCTTCTACTGCAAGTCACAACTAAATTAGAACCGATTCTCCTTGTCTGCATGAGTCAAAGCTTGCAAAAATTGCAGCTTGTAGGCCCGCAAGAGTAACTTCTTCCGTAAGATGCGCCATACAGTTGACTGGGACACACCTAGCTCTCGTGGTCGACTTTCGGGGACTCCACTGAAATGTCTGTTGGATCCACTGGATGATCTCTTCTGAAGCAGGGCAACCAGGAGACATACCCTTTGCAGACACATCCCGGCGTTTCAAACTGTGTACCCCACTTGTAAATGCTCTTCTGAGATTGAGGATCCTTACGAAATCGAGTACGGAATGCATGCCGAACAGCAGTTGCACATTTTGTTTCATGAAATCGCAGCACACAGAAAGCCTTCTCAGGTCCGGAAGCCATTTTGCCGCACTAGTGCCTCTCTTGGTCGCCGAGTGAGTGAGGTGGGAATTAAATTAAACTTTGAGAGTTTCTGCATCCAACAATATACCACATGTCTTGATTGCATTATTGGTTTTCACATAAAAAAATATTGAATGTGCTACCTTCTTTATGAATAACCCTGTATAATACTAGTAGACGGTGCTTGCATTCTGCAAGCATTTCAGCCTACTTTCAATAAGGGGGTAAAAACAACCACTAAAATTAGAATTTAAACGATGTCAGATTTTTCCCATTGATTGTGCCTAAAAAATCTATATTCTTACCTAATCTCAATTCTATAGCTCATCTAGCCTTATAACTTGTATCCTCATATTGGGCAATAACGAGGCAAAACAGCCCCAAAACATGGAATTTTCTCTATTTCAGATTTTATCCTATGGTTTTGGCTAAAAACCTCGAATAGTGCAAAATTTTGAGTCTCTAACTCATCTGGAAGTCTCATAATTTTTATCTACTAATATGGTAGAATTTTTACAATTTTGGATTTTTTCCATCGGTTTTCACAAAAAATCTATAATTCTGCCAAATTTCAAATCTCTACCTCATCTATATAATTTTTATCCTCGTTTGGGGATATAAATGTGGCAAAACAGCCCAAAAATTTGTAATTTTTACAATATCGGATTTCTTCTACTGGTTGTAGTTTAATATTAACGTCATTGTAATATAACCCCCTGATTCCATTAAATGCATACCCATATAAAAGCATTGATCCCATTGCCATGATAATCAATTGTTGAGACCCAGAAAAATTCTCACTTTTTGCTGATAAAAATTAAAAATTTATGCTAAATCTACTGGGATTTGAATCCTGTCTTCAAAAGTAAGAAGCTACAATTTCTAAACTTTCCAATAGTTTAAGTCCAGAGTTCATTTCTTGATGGGAAATAATTTTAAAAAGCAAAAATAAAAACCTCTACACCGAATTATGTGCTTTTCTCATGGGGCAATAATGAGGCAAAGATAGAACCTGAAAATTGGAATTTTAATAATTCAGATTTTTTCCTATAAAACCTATTATCTTGCCAAATTTCAAGTCTCGGGCATATCTGGAAGTGCCTCATAATTTGTATCCCCCTCCTATATCTTATGTCAGAAGTGTTAATATATTATAGAGATACCATGATATAATTTTTTTATAATGGTTTTCAGGCAAGAATAGAGGATGTTTATCTTCATCTGACTGAGGATCGCCCGTCTGGCAATATAACATCTCCTGGACCCCCTCCTCCTATGGATGTTTCTATCTCACATTTGCTGATAACTAGGGATTCAAGCGGAGTGTTTTGCATACAGCCTATGAGAGGTAAATTGTCAGATTTCTATCATATAAAATTTTCCCCTCTATGAGACCTGCATTACGCTATGATGGTTCAAAATTTTATGCTTCTTTCAATCGTTAATCTTGATTATATGGAACATTTTGAAGTAATCATGGTCCATTTATGTGAAGGCTAAAGTTTTGCATCGGTTAAAAGAAAACTGGCAGCTCCATTTTTGCAGTCATTTTTTTTATGTAAACAAGTTTTTTGTCCTATTGTGGATTAGTTCATTCTTTTCATTCATCAAATTTGGTTGAGAATGAGGTAAATACGCTAAGGCTTCTTTCACACGATACGGTTTTTTGCCGGTCCTGCAAAATCGCCAGAACGGGAGTCGGATTTGAAGTGTTTTCACACGATCCGTTTATTTGCCGGACAGTGTCACCGGCAATGTTCGAGGAACCCCAGTTCAGTGTAGCGACGGACGCTTTGGTATTCAGATGCTTCACAATGGATCAGAGAACCCCTTGAATTGCTCTTTACATTTTATACTGTCGCAGAAAGTCTCGAAAATCTAGACGTTATTGGGCTCACCCAATACTAGAAAAAAGAGAGACAGTTGGAACCTTCGGGACACTTTTTGAAGATTTAAGAGATGATGAACGAAATTCTTTAATTATTTCAGAATGTCCATTTCGGCTTTTGATGAATTATATAAATATTTAGAAAGAAGTTTGCAACGTCAGAACTCCGAAATGAGACATTGAAATTTTGGCTGTTAGTATTAGGTAAGAGACAATTAGTTACATTTTTTAATAAAAAAATTTTTGTTAACATATTCAGAAAATATACTCTGACACTGTTGGTATTTAATACAGTTCATTTTTACTTTCTCATATACAAAGTATATTGAGAAAGTATTGTTATCGCGAAAAAATTCGACCTTGAGATTTTTACGGAAATATACGTTTTAGGTGTCGCCGAGTCCGAAAATGTGGGTTTTGCAATTCCGTCCGACTCTTACTGGCTCTAGAGCCTAAATGGTAGAGTGAAAATGACTGAAGTCTCGTGCTTAGGCATTTTGTCACACAGAGCAGAAGCAATGAAGAAATGGTTGTCATTGCTCGATAATTAAGAGAAGTTTATTCTGTGCATTTTTAACAACAATTTGATATTCTCAAAAATGGACCTAACGATTTTGATGAAATTTCACACAGTTACTTGAGTTTACGTCTTCAATAATACCAAATAGTTAATAGATTTAATCACCTAAAGCCCTGAAAATATATAATTAAAAGTAGAGTTTATGTAAGCATGCTTGTAAAAGATCATTTGAACTAATGAATCATCTGAGCTTGTTTTGGCTGTTATGGGAGATCAAGGAGTAATTTTCAAAATTGATGCCATTTACCCATTTACTTAAACCTTTAACTGTTGTGATCATGTTTACTCATTCACTGCTTTCATGCCTTCAGTGCTACTCACATGTTAACCACTCATCTGGCTATCCCGAGTTAATTCGTCAAGCTCGAACATAACGCTGGTGCGTATCCCGAGATAACTCGTCACTCATTTTTCTGGGCCATTCACTATGGGTAACCCTAACTATTTCGTCCTGAGTCATATCCTCCACTAGCTGTGCCCTTTTAGTTTACGCTCGAAGTGCTAGATGGTGTATGCTACCTTAGGCTCCTAAAAAATACGCATCTAGCTGAAACCCTGCGTATGTTGTGCGGGTTTGCCTGCCCTTACTCATGCTATAGAGCAGGGGTCTCAAACTCGCAGCGAGCCACGGGCCGCAAAAGAACATATTCTTGAAGCCGCAGGTCGCATTACGATTTGCTGTCATGACGCTAATTGGCATCAAGTTGCAGTGAAAGTGTCATTGACACGAAATATAAATAAATATATTTGGTTTTTTTTTACAAAATGTCTCTGTCTTGGCGGGCCGAATAGGTGGGCGCCGCGTGTTTGAGACCCCTGCTGTAGAGAAAGTTAGTTGGAGCAGGATGTTTTTTTTCGCACCTCCATGTTAATTTTGACCATCTTGGAAGCTTCCCTTTTACCCTCCTGGAAGTCCAAAAGAGCAATAAAATGTACCCTTTCCATTTTGAAAACCGTTGCACATCTGTAAATCTATGTGAAAATAAGAATGGTTGGCCATTGAGCGGCACAGTTGGTGGTGTGATTTTCCGAGCGAATATACATATCTTGCATACAAATTGTTTTTCTGTTTATTTTCCGTTAGATTTGTGATATTTTATTTTATTTGTTATAAATATATAATTTTATAGTAATAGTGAAGGCAGTAATGGCATCGTCCAGCAAACGTATAAAGTTATCTGATGTTACTGAGGAGGATATATTCGGAATTGAAGTTAGTGAAGATGAAAGTGTTTGTGATGATGATCTGGAGGACATTTACATAAACATTGATGTAAGTGAAAGTGAATCAGACGAAGAAATTAGTGTTGCTGATGATGGTATGGTGACGAACATTCCGGGACATCCATATGTGTGGACTGCACATGAAGCAGAAGTTCGGCAACGATTTCCGTTTACGGGTGATTGTGGAATCAAAGTGCAAATAGTGGACAATGAAAATGTTTTAAAGTTTGTTGACAATGAACTGTGTACAATAATAGCCGAGCAAACGAACATTTACGCTAAGCAGTTCTTTGATGCAAACCCAAATCTGAAGTCACGATCAAGAGCACGCGAGTGGGTGGAAACAAATTCAAACGAGATGAAAACTTTATTAGGTGTGTTTATCCTCCAAGGGACTGTGTTAAAACCTGACGATGCCATGTACTACACAAAACGCGAGAGTATAGCCATGCCTTTCTTTGTGAAAGTTTTGGCTGAAAAGAGAACCACCACCACCTTCTCCTTAAATTTTTGCATTTTGCTGATAATACAACATATAATGCAGACAGCCCTGGTAAGAAACTTTTTAAAATTTACCCTGTTTTGAAGTATTTGGAAGATAGATTTTCTTCTGTGTACATTCCTGATCAGGCGATTGTAGTGGATGAGTCCCTCCTTATGTGGAAAGGCCGGCTATCTTGGAGGCAGTTCATACCTTCCAAGCGCAGCAGATTTCGAATGAAGTTTTTTGTGCTTTGTGAAAGCAATTCTGGTTTTATCTGGAAATTTATTATATACACTGGAAAGGACACAGGTTTTAGTGAAAAATATAAGGACGAGAGCATTACCAGCCGTATTGTCCTTGACTTGACAGACAATCTCTTAAGTAAGGGATACATTTTATATTTGGATAACTGGTATACCAGCCCAAGCCTAGTGGACAAGCTGAGCGGAAGACAGACCGACATTGTAGGAACAATACGGTCAAATCGAAAAGAGTTCCCTGAGAATGTAAAATCTCCCAGGCTGAAGAAGGGAGAAATATCGGCAGCCTTCCAAGGCAAGCAGATGGTGATGAAATGGAAGGACAAGAGAGATGTCATCATGGTGAGCACTTTTCACGGAACGGAAATGTGTAGAGTAGAGAAAAGAGGGAGATTTCAGGCGAAGCCGTGCGTCATACAGGACTACAACCCCAATATGGGCGGTGTTGACAAAAGTGATGGCTCATGAATATGTACAAGATCGCATGTAATAAGCCTAAGAAATACTACACAATATCTTTAGGCATGTGATAGACATGGCTATGCTCAATGCATACGCCCTGTATAAAAGAAATAATGGAAAATTCATTAGAAAAGAGTTCATTATAACGCTTGGAGAAAAATTGATTGAGAAATATGGACAGAATCCCAGAGCAGTGCAGGGAAGGCCCTCAAAATCACCACGCCCAACTCGTATCATGGAAAAACATTTTCCCGATTTCATTCTCTCTACAACGAAAAAATCTCCAACAAGAAGATGCGTAATATGCTGCAAGACAGGAACTCACAAGGAAACGAGATATTGGTGTCATGATTGTGGAGTGGGCTTATGTCCGGCACCATGCTTTCAAATTTACCGCACAAAGGCTGATTTGTAAATTTGTTACTGACATATTATTAATAGATATAGAAATTTTATGTTTTTAGTGAAATGTATCTGAAATCTCCCAACATACCAGATCACTGTATTTTTATTTTTTGTAATTTTTAATAATAAACATTAATATTGTGGAAATTTTCGATTTTCATATTCGCTTGTTTTACTTGACTTACTTACCTGCCAAACTTCATATTTGATAAAAGATTTATGCATTCCTCTCTGCTTTCAGAAAGAGAAAATAGTATAAGCGATTTTCTTGAAAAAAGTCCCAAGCCAAAATATGCGATGTATTTCACGAAAAGCACCGCTACTCCATTTTTCTCAGAAGTGTTCAGTGAAAAGAGAGTATCAGCAGAGCCGGTCCTAGACAATTGACGGCCCCGGGCAAACATTTTTGGCGGCTCCTTTAATAAAACAATACACATTTTTAGTACATATAATAATACCGTATTCACCTGAATCTAAGACGACCTTTTTTTCCAAAGAGTCGTCTTACATTCGGATACGAAGTATATTTAAGCATTTAATCAGTGGTTTTTACAACAAATGGTATATTAGAGTAAACAATTCACAACAGCAAATTCAAGTACGTACATAAAGACGTGAAATAAACAAATAGTAATAACAATAAGAAAAACATGACGGGAATAATAATTATTTAGACTAATAATCATCGTCGACGATCATAACACAGACGTACTTTCACCTTGCACGTAATGCCAACCTCAATGTTAAAACAAATGAGAGCGGAAATCATTGGGATTCCCCTTTCAAACGACGCACCGCGATTCACTAAGTGTGACAGTAACTTTGAGTTGTGCATTCTTGATTTAAATGCACAACCCTTAAGTTAAAATGACAGATCATGTTGAAGTACGTGGCACGAGTGCAAAGGGAAAGTTAACAAAGGAATTAGACGGAGCTAAGATACAAATTTTAAGCTGATCGTGATAAATTACGCCGAAAAAACTAATAACTGTGATGCGAGTAGAAAGTTCGGTGTATCTGAGGCAAATGTGCGTGGATGGAAACTCTCAAAACAGGAACTAGAAAATGCCAAAGCCACAAGGAAGTCGCTCAGTGGTCCAAAATTAGGCCGATTTCATGGCATTGAAGAAGAAGTAGTCAAGTTTGTGCGCACCATGAGGAAGAACGGTATGCCTGTTTCGACTGAAAGTATTATACTTAAAGCTAATGAAATTACTAGAGGACTTAATATATCATTGCAAGAATTCAAGGCCAGCAGAAGTTGGTGCGTGAGAATGATGCGACGAAATAATTTTTCTTTACGGCGACGAAATAATTTTTCTTTACGGCGACGAACTTCGCTGTGTCAGAAATTGTCAAAGACTATGTTGAAAAACTTCTCGCTTACCAGAAATACGTAATTGGACTTAGAAAAACCAATAATTACCTTTTGAGCCAAATAGGAAATGCCGATGAAACTCCGGTTTTCTTCTACATGCCATCTAATTATACTGTGAACGAAAAAGGTGCGAAGTCCGTCCTAATTAAAACTACAGGCAACGAAAAAATGCGAGTCACGGTAATGTTGGCGGTTTTAGCAGATGGGACTAAATTACCACCATATGTGATTCTAAAGCGGAAAACAATGCCTAAGAAACATTTGCCAAGTGGAATAATGTGTCAAGAAAAGGGGTGGATGACTAAAGAACTAATGAGAGATTGGTTACATGTGGTGTGGAATAGACGGCCAGGAGCTTTACTGAAACAAAGAGCAATGCTTTCACTGGATGCATTCAAGGACACATCTCCTGAAATTAAAAACATAATGAGTGCGATGAATATTGATCTTATTGTAATACCTGGAGGAATGACATCGCAACTTCAAGTTTTAGATGTTGCTGTCAATAAGTGTTTTAAAAATAATTTAAAGGTTTTGTATTCTGAGTGGTTACAGAGTGGAACTCATACTTTAACACTAAAAGGAAATCTTAAGAAACCTGAAGTTGCAGTGCTATGCCAATGGATCAAGGCATCGTGGCAACAAATAAATGCAAAAGTAATAGTGAAAGGATTTAAGAAATGCTGCTTATCTAATGCCATGGATGGGAGTGAGGATGATGTTTTGTGGGAGACTGATGATGAAGTTGAGAGTGATAAAGATAGTGAGCAGAGGAAAATAGTGAAGGTTGCATAGACAGTGATGATGACTAACACAATAAAATGATTTTATGCAGCACTTGGATTGAAATGTTTTTTTGTTGTCCTGAAATGAGTGTATTCTTTCAATGTATTTACTTTATTTTTAATGTTATGCTACCATTTAATTTGTTTGAAAACCTGAATGGTTCTATTTGTGATGTGATCTTATGATTTTAAAATGTTAAAAGACAATGACATTCAAGAAAAGTATAAGAGAAAATAAATATTTCACAAGATTTATAATTTTTGTAGTCATGAAGGTCAATTTGAGCTTTTTTCTCTTTTGGAATCATCAAAATGGGGGGTCGTCTTAGATTCAGGGTCGTCTTGGATTCGGGTGAATACGGTAATTACACAGTATTTTGAGAAAAAATCGTAAATTGATACATCAAAATGGTAATCATTATGTGAAATTTTTTATTTCAAAATAAAAGACAGTCGTAATAAGGTAATATTTTTACAATAATTTCAAACAATAAAAAATTAATATTTTTTAAACATTTAATATATTCTATAACTTACTTCTACAAATCAGAAGTTTATTTTTCGTGCTTTACAATTTGCAAAATCTGCAATTAAAGTGCAATAATCAAGCGATGATGCTACAGAATTTTCAATTGAAGTAACAGCGAGATCAGTCAGCCTCTCTTGTGTCATCGTTGAACGCAAGTATGTCTTGATTAATTTTAACTTTGAGAAACTACATTCACCACTAGCTACAGTGACCGGTACAGTCAATAAAATTCTTAGTGTAATATAATAATTTGACATAATTTCAATAAAACAGTTGTCACAAATATATCGCAAGGTATCCAGTGCCATTCCACAATGATCCGGCATTATTTGTGACACAGTCTTAAGTTCAGTAAACAGACTTAATCCGTCAAGTTCATTTTCAAATTCACCCTGTTGCTCAGAAAGAAATAACTCGAGGTCTTTGCACTGTTTACGCAGATCATCATCAGAAATGTTTTTCAGTGTCGAAATACTGCACAAAAAGCCAAAGATTTCATAAAAACGCTTTAATTGCTGAAATCGTTCCCTGAGTGGAAGAATTGCTTGTACTAATAAATTATTGAAAAAATCAACTCGTAATTTTTCCTCCGGATCATGTATTGATTCATCTTCAGCTTCATATGAAAATTGTTTCTTTATTTTTCTCCATCGAACAGACGATTCTACCCGAAAAACAACCTCTTCTGGATTCATTTAGAGTTCTTTTGCTAACTCTTTTGCTGCGTTTTTCGAACTTTCAAAGCCATTTTCTTTGAATTGAATGAAAAAACTTTCTGTGCTTTGCAAAAGTGATAATACCTTATCTAACTTCATATTTTCTCTTTGCATCATATTGCTAACAACATTTATTTGCGCGAGAATATCATACCAGATTACTAAAACTACCAAAAATTTAAAGCTTTTCAGTTCTTTGGCTAATGAAAGGGCTTCTGTTCGGTGCTTTAGGTCGTTTGCAGTTTCAGAAACATCAACTAATGCATCATAAACATTGTCCAGCTGAAATCGAATCGCTCTTACACAATTAATTTTACATTCCCTCCGTGTTTCCGATAGTGGTTTTACTGTAAATTTAGTGACATGCTTCTTAAAATCCTGACATGATTGTGTTGAACCAGAAAAAAGTACATAAATTTGCTGCAAAGTACCAAAAAATCATTTAGCTGCAAGAGATGATTTTGCCATGTTGCCGAGTATTAAATTTAAATTATGACAACCACAGGGCATAAAAAAAGCTCACCGATTAATGCGCAATATGTGGGCTTGTACACCGTTCTTTGAACCAGCCATATTTGCTCCGTTGTCGTACATTTGACCACGGCAGTTATAAATGGATAATCCCAATTGAGTAATATTTTCCATTAATGCTTCTGCTTTTTCACGATCACAATCGGTTACACATGTTGGTGATGATAATAAGCCAGTTATTTCTTGTCCAGACGAAACATTTGAAGGATTAAAATCTTCATTAATCGGTCGAGATGATTCTGCAATAACACCTTCACATTTTTCTTTGGTTGTCACACTCTTCTTAAAATGGTTAAGAAGCGCTCCTTGTTGAGATTTGGGCAATTCCTCTCGTGCCTTCTTTCGTTTACGTTTTAGAGCACCAGAATTAGTTTTACTTACTCTAACATAAGACATTTTTATTTAAAGGGTTAGACTGAAAGTGAATAAATTTGAATTTTTCTAATTAATTTATCCCAGGTTGTAAAACATAAAATGTTATTAAGTTAAGTGAAGAAATCCACAGTTAAAATACTGATTGATTTCACTGAAGAGAAGTACCATATCTTTGAATTTTCACTCTCCTAAAAAACAACAATACCTTCCGAATTTTGTTTCATGGTTTCTATTCATTGCATTTAGAAAATTTTGGCAGTCCCGGAAAACATCACAGTTTCATATAAAAGAATTAGAGACTCACCTACTCTTCTCTGACCGCTGGATGACGTATACTGAAGTTATCCTAGGTCATTGTCAGAAATAAGTATCTTTGGTGACGGAGAATTGCCACTGGTACCTACTGGGTGAGTTGTATGGAGTTATCAAAGCTAATTAAACACACAAAAGTAATAATGCAGAAAGAGGCGAAGACTAAGCCACCGATCATATGGACAAATTAATGCTAAAAAGCTTTTTACCACAGGAGACAAACGCACTGCACATGGAAAAGACACTGTCTGGACACTGCTAAGCATCAAACGTCATATAACCATACTATGTGGAAGTATTTAAATGTAACTCTTGTGTTTCCCGGACTTTGTTTACTCCCCACCTCACCTAGAGACATTGCATCTGAAATAGGAGCTTACTACAACCACTAGACTTCGCACCATCTCCTCTTTTATAAATTCCCTTCCCTTTTTTCCAAAAAAACTGAGATGCATTTCGTTGCTCCCCTATCCTACTGAACTCTATACAGAGTATCGAGTTCAGTGCTCTCTCCACACCCTTCCTCTCCTTACTCTTTATCTGCCCCCAGAAGAAATTTAACCATTAATAAATGATAAATTTGTATTTCTCCTCACTCTTTTAATCGTAGCCAGGAAAAATATGAAAAATATCTCTACAAAAATTTTGCAGTACGGTGCATAGTGTGCAATTCGGCGGCCCCTTCAAAGTGGCGGCCCCGGGCGACCGCCCGGCTCGCCCGCCCCTAAGACCGGCTCTGAGTGTCAATCATAGTTTAACATTAAACAAATATAAAAATTTAATTCATAACTAGTAATTAAAACATTCCACTTCATATTCTTGAAAAAAACAACTTACTTATTATTAAAGCGGTCTTCTATTAATTTGCAGAAGCTAGGGAGCTAAAAAAATCTCGACTCAAATTTAAATACCCACCACGGGTGCGGTTTCGGAAATACCCAGATGACTGGTTAATACCACAAAAAAAATTTTTTTTAATGACTAACAAAGAAAAATACCGTATTTACTCGCATATAAGCCACACTTTTTTTCCTAAATTTTTATTCGAAAAATTAAGGTGCGGCTTATGTGCGAATACAAAGGAAAAACATTCTTAAAGTGAGATAGTCTCACATAACGATCACAATTTCCAAATTTATGTTATTAGAAGTCGTAAGACACAGTAATCCCTCGCCATTTGCGAAATTTGTGTATCCGTGATATTCGTTTGCAAGGCAGAAATTTGCATATCCATGAATGATTGCTTAAGTACCGCTCACTCCGCGATATTTTTTTCGAAACTTCTTCCTTTCTCGATGTCTTGTAGTCACTGCGGTAGTGTACAAGCACAGTTCCTCACCTATTTCATGAATTTATTGTGCCATTTTCATAGATTTTTATTAGTAATATCGTTTAATCATGCACCATGTGACCAGTTGCATGAAATTTTTTGACGCACATGCACTGAAGTATGCAATAGGTTTATTAATTCCAGTGTAGCAACTCACATACAAGAATACAACCATCCCATACCATTGAAAATTTATCCCTGTTAAAATCGGTACATAATGATTACAAACTAGACGCCTACGAAAGCGTGCTCATTGTAAAACATAAAGAAACCGTCATGAATAACGACTGCTGCCCTCTCCGCCATTCCCCCCTCTACAGTTTAACGGTCAACCCTCCCCCTCCTTTCACTTTCACACAAACACTCCACCATTTAAATTTCCCAAACCACACTCCATACCTTCCTTCTACATCACTTACTGATGATGGGTACGTCATTCCCAAAATACGTATCTAGTGTCCCACTGAATATTTAGAGATTCCCTTTTGTTGCGTGAGTGCATGTGTGAGTGAGTGTTCTGACAGCATTAGTTCTTTTGGGGGTGAATGAGTGCTAGTGTTCCCTGCACATTTTTATAGTTTCCCGTTTGTCATTTGAGTGCGTGTGTGAGTGTTCTTCTGACAGGATTAGTTCTTTTGGGAGGGAATGAGTGCATGAATGTTTGTCACCAGGTCACCAGCGAGGAGTTATCCCCATAAACCTGTAAGTGTAAATTTTTTTGTTTGTTCCTTTGTTTTTCTTTCATTACCGTGTTTAATTTTACCATTTGTATCGTCTCTAAATATTCTTACCTTGTATGGTTAAGGAGTTCTTAACTTTTTAAAATTTTTTTAAAGTACTGAAGTATGTGGTAGGGAAATTTTGAATTATTTCTTTATGCATAGTTTTCCATTGTTTGCGGTGGCCATGTAATCTTACTTATTTAAAGCAGGCAGGGAAAAGAAGAGGTAACTCACAAATCTCTTGTGTATGCACCCGGACAAAGTCAGCTGCAAAAATCAAAAATTGACATTTTAATGCGCTCATAACTTCAATTATTCTACACCATAACTTTTCAATTGGCAGCAAATAAGAAAATTTCCGGAACCTCCGATTGTAGACATATTTTTGAGTTTAAAATGTAGCTTATATCGAGGGAAGATTTTATTTTCAATGTTGATAAACCCTGGGTGCGGCTTATATGCGGTGGTGGCTTATATCTGAGTAAATACAGTATACCATTTTGTATGAAATAAAGTTTAATGTGTTATAATAATGTAATATTATTAAATGCGGGAAAAAACTACCCGCCAATTCTCCTATTGCCTAAACTCGACAGGATTAAGCATCAAGGTTCTTCATGGCGATAAGGTTTTGTCACAATAAGTGAATCTAGAATCATCATAAGTGCAAAGAGGAGAGGTTTGCTACGTCGTTTCTATTCAAATTCATTTCATTATTGCAATTTATTTATTATTAGTTTTACAATATCCATTCATTCCATATATTTTTGCTTGCAGATTCTCCTGCAGTGGAAAATGACTTGATGTGCCATACCTCTATCTCAGCCCATTCGGTTGAAACCCAGACCAACACCGAGGTGGAACTTTTGCTGGAGAGACAACGAGCACGAGACTTGAGGGCGAGATACGAGGAACTGCAGGACAGGCTGGCCGCATTAACCAAAGAGAAGGACGTGGCGCTGTCTCGCTTGGCGGCAGTCTCGGAAGAGAACATCCGTCTCCATCGTGCCCTCCAGAGGGAGAGCACGGGTGATTCGTCGAGCCGAGGAGCACCATCCCTTTCGAAGATGTCCCTCAGAGAGCCTCTCTCGAGGGGCGAAGAAGAAGAGGAGGAGGAAGAGTGCCGAGAAGACGGTAGATAGCATCGGTGCTGCTTTGGTTGCCGGAAGTGACGGACAAATCGGATGCCGGGCCGAGAGGTTGAATCCCGAGACCCGGCGTTGGACCCCGGCATCTCTTCCCCTCGAACGGAAGCGTGGTGGGCGCGGAGGGGAGGTCGCATCCAGTGGGGTTCGGGATGCGATGGGCGCGTGGCCGCGTGGGTGTGGGCGCACCGCCGTTGGGGCGTGGAGCGACTTGGGATGCAGAGCTGTGGAACGGGCACGGGCACCGAGGATTGAACACACACTATGGAAGTCAATGCATATGTCGTGGCAAGGCGCCTCTTAGATGGTGATTTAACTTGGTGCATATATGTACATACACATATATATATATATATACATATATTTTTCTTGGTATCCATCTTGGTGGTTTCGTCTATTTTAAATCTACTCGTCATTGGTTTGATAGAGTTTTTAAAAACATATGTTGTATGTTGACATCTGTGGAGTTTGTATAGGTTATTATCTGACTTAAGAGAGTTTTTATGGTGAAGAGTTTTCTTTCCTTGTTGCCCTCTCCCCAAAAATATATATATCAGGTTGTAGTCCTAATTAAATAAAATAAGAAATGGCGAGATGCCTGCGAAGTAAAATTGGTTTGAGGCGAAGCAGTGGGGTGCGACACTGCCACGAATGTTTTCTACTCCTGTGATTTAAAAATGCTTATATGCCAGGGACATAGAAGGGTGGGTTTCATAGCTGTGAAAGTCAAATATTTTTTTAATTCTGTTAATAAGTAACAATATGACTGATAAATTGTACCTAAATGTTAATTACCGTTCCAATAGAGGTGTGTGTAATTATGTGGATAACAATGGAGATCTATGTTTAGTAGATTTCTCGTAATGAGATTCTTTCCCCGTCGGCATATTGTTAAATACTTGAATAAAGCACCACTTTGTGATTGCTGTTGAGTTTAAAAAAAATATTTGGCATTTTCAAAAAATTTCGAATGTAGCAATTTGATTGAAAGTATTATTATATATAAATAATTTGCCAAATTTCCATTTCATTGCAGCTATAAAAAAAAAATATATATATATATTTATATATATATATATGGGTACGCTCTATGTATGTGAAGTCTCATCTCTGAAGGAAAAAATCAATAAAGTCCTAAATACTGTCTCCTGTGCAATAATTGGTAGCTGACTTATTTTTTAAGTATATGTCCTTAAAAGAAGAAGAAAAAACTTTTAGCTCTCCGAGCACACCTTGAGGTATACTATGAATTCGTTTTTTCAACATTCCTATTCAGTCCACATTCTTTTTTTGAGTTTGTGGCGAAAATAATTTTTTAGACCTCCTATAACTGCAAATTTTGGTGCTTTTTTCCCCCGGAGAAAATAAACAAAATTGCTTATTATTAAGAGAGTTTGTAAATAATCTTTTACGCATGTTTTTACCATGTGGAACATAAGGGAATAATTTAAGAGTCAGATACTGCTGACGTATCTTATCTTAGCTCCTCGATAGCAAGCCTTATGACATGCAGTTCAACCTTGGTGTTTGTAATCTCCTTCGGCATCAGATAATGGTGTTCGGTAATGTGTTCTAATAATGTAATATTCTATGGCTCAAGCATTTGGAAAAAATGACTTATAAGCATGAATCTGTTGTGTGTTTGAAAATTTTGTCTAGATTCCTCTTCCTATGTAAAAAAAACAAAAAATAAAGCCAACATATCGATGAAGAGAAAAACTCTCTCTTTACATGGCTTATTTAAAAGAATTGTATGATAATTGCCACTCTGCATGTGAATGAGTGGATTTTTACTTTTGGCTGGCCCTGCCTATACACGTAAAACAAAAAGTTGAATTTTGAGCAAAAAGAATAAGACGTTAAACGTTTGCTCAAAACGAGTAATTTATTAGTATGAAAAAATATTCCTTTGAAAAAAATCATTTTACAGTATACTTATTGTCTGTGATTGTTTATACTCATGGACCCGTGAAAGTGTGTACATATCGTTTGATGGGCAATAGTAGTTGTAAACTTCCATAGCTTACTCATTCTGTAATTGTCGTAAGGCTACTACAATATTGTGTTATGCATTGTTGTTTGAAATGGGATGAGCCTGAGAGGTATCCTCTTACCTTCAATTGTTAAGGCTTGATTAAAATATGGTGCAGAAGTGGTTGTTGTTATATGTTACAATAAAGTAAGCCATTTAACTGAGGATTATGGTTTCATGGCTGAAATTTTTACATACATTGTTTGAAACATTTATTTTACCAAAATAATGGAAGCATTTGTATTGTTTTATGATAAGACTGACTGGATGATCAACCATGTACTTTTTTATTTTATTTTTGCTTGTAACATTTGTTAATTATAGGATTAAGCTTAAGTCTATGTTGAAAGTTCCTCATTGTTATATACTTAACATTTTGATTGATTGCATGATAATTAATATTGTTTTATTTTTTCATGCAGATTAATTTGATTTGTTTATTTCAGGCTTTATTTGTGATTTAATCTTTATTTGGTATTTGCACCTCAATGAAAATGGTTGTCCAATAAAATATACATTTGTACCATAAACTATCCCATAATACTCATCACCCTTCTAGTTTATTAAAGTAGAATTTCAGGAATTGAGACAAGTTTAACATTTTTTTTGTGTTATGTTATTTACTTTGTTTCCACTTAACCAGTCATCAGGGTATTTAATTTTGCCGTGACGCACAGCTGGTGGGTACTTTTTCCTCGAATGAGGTTTTTAAAATCATCACAATTACTAAGGATTTTAATAGATATTTATTAATTAATTGAAATAAATAATAATTATCTATGAATTGCATGTCAAAATCATAACATTTATGAAAAAATTATTTTTTATGAATTACAAAATTTTCAGAATGAAATATTATAGACATTAAATTATGTTTCACTTCTGTAAATAATGATAAAGTTGATGAAATAATTTCAGAATGCTAAAAATCAGGCAACATGTTTAAAACAACAAATGAACATTTGTTGTTATGTAGGAGCAATAACAGGCAACCCGCAGGACAAAGGCAGGGTTTTGCTACGAGACGTACAGCTTCTCAAAATAAGGAAGGAAGTGCCATCTACTGGCGAGACAGTAAACTAAAAGGATGCTGCTAGGAGTTAGAACAGCTGCGTGAAGGAATATAACGGCATACCCATAGAAAATGGACAAATTCGGCGTGCCATGTATGTACAGCATACCCACCACCAGAGCGTCTGCCCATGCCATATATATACGGCATACCCAGATGACTGGGTAAGCAGTGCTTTTAAAAAGAGGTAAAAATTTATTGCAATTACATATTGACTTGAAAGTCTAAGTAAACAATTTCATTTTTTATCTGTGCTGTAAAATTGAAATATAAATATGAGATCTTGGCTATAATTTTGGGATTTCCCATGCATTGGCAGCATGATACCATCGCTTAAATAAGACGATTGGAAATCCATAGCAGTTGCATCAAAAAGAAATTCCATTATGATATGCTTATTTTTATTATAAATTTTTATGGATTGATTAGGCTTAATAATTACATTATAGCTATTAATTTATGGTTTTTCATAATTTTGATAGCTCTTTTTTATTGGTTTTGAAATAATGCTTATTTTAAACAAAAAATACCATTATAGCTGATGACTGGTAATGTCTTTGGCATGAAAACCCATTCACACTTTTTCTGATTTTATTTTTCCAGCCACTATCTCATCACAATAGGGCATACAAGTACTAGGATACAAGATGTACAATTTCTTTGTAAAATTCCTTTTCTCAAAAAACAAAGAAATGGCCATTATCTCTACACATTAGCATTTTTTAATGTTACCTTTTCAAATGTAGTACCTAAGCATTTTAAATTTGAAGATGTTTCCCCAAATGTATTCTTCTCATCATTTTGTAGCAGGTGGATAGTAATTAATATTGTAAACACTTTCTGTTTGCAAAGATTGCATTCCTCGGAAACGGCCTGCTTGGTAAATCGCATAACCCGGTGCAAAGTGTTTGCACAGGTCCCCCCACGAATAAAAATTTTTCATTGACACATTTTACAAAACCAAATACCTCAGCCCACAGTCAACTGAAAACATCTTTTCTGACTTATTGGCTGCCAACATTTTTCCTTTAGTAAAATAAAAGATGTTACGTCAATTACAATTACAACTAATACTATACAAAAAATTGACTCCATTTTCAATATGCAATGGATGTTAAAGGCACCAAAATATTCTATGTCACTCGCAAAACACTCAGACTCACTGAGAATAAAGGCAGGCAGCCACTAGTATTTCCAAAATTAAATTAATTACATTCTCTACCTCGAGCTTAATAAATCTCCATACCTTCTATATTTTACATCCACGTGTGTTAATTATTCATAGTACATAGGTGTCATACTCATAATACATCGTGGATCGTGGGCCAAATCATTATGATTGAACATTTGTAAGCAGTGCCGTAACTAGGGTGGGGCAAGCAGGGCATCTGCCCTGGGTGCAACTAAGCAATGGGCGCAACAAATCTAAATAGTTACTAAATAAACTAGAGAGTATAATTTCTTGAAGGGAGAGAGGGTGCATATTTAGTATTTTGTCCCGGGCGCTAAAATATCTAGTTACGGGCTGTTTATGAGTTTTATTATACAGGTATCCCTTGCCGATCGTGGTTTTGCTTAATCACGGTTTGGCAGCGATCCTTCTTGTCACCAGTTTTTCCTTTTTTAGAAACAATTTTTGGAATTTAGAATTCAAATATCAAAATCTGGTTAAGAACCCTTTCTTAAAGTTTTACTTTAGTATACAGTACACCCTCTGCTTTTTTTTACGACTACAGAACTGCAGTTCAGGGCCCGGGAGTGAAATTCTGGGCCCCGTGCTTTTTCCATTCCCGAGCTCCCTTTCTTCAACAACAATTGAGTACACTTTTTTACTGTATGTGGGTGTATATTTAGTGCAGTAATTTTTTATAACCAGTGAACAAGTACATCTGTAAATTTTATGTAATTATTTATTTTTATGAAAAGTTCAAAGAGTGTAAATAAGCATGAAATTGAAGAAGTGACATTAACCACAATTCAAGTATTAAACAATAATATGCATAGTTTAATAAAGACATTGGTTTATTTAAGGCACAGCAAAGGTGTATATAATATGTATAAATGTTGAAAACAAAATGGATTGCAGGTATTGTGATTCATCTTCACAGGAAACTTTTGTCTGAGAGCGGGCCCCTTAAGCCTGGACCCCAGTTATTTGCATAGGGCCCTGCTGCAGTTATCCCTCTCGTATTTTCTCAATAGCATAGAGATAAAATCTTAAGTTATAAGAAATACATCTCTTGTTTGCGCCGGACCTGTGAGAATGTCGATCCCCCATTGAGATCCTTCCAGAGAAAATACTGTACCTTCTCCTTATGGGTATTTTCAGTATACCGTACTTTCAGTATAAAGTATAAAAATTCATGCTCCGTAGATATACGTTGTATTGAGATTTTACCGTAGAACCTTTATTTCTAGAGAGGAACGTACTGTTCCTGGGTTTAAGGTGGCAAAAGATCGCCTTACTCTGATATTATGTGGAAATGCTTCGGGAGATTTTTAATTAAAGCCGATGGTAATTTACCAATCTGAAAATCCTCGCGCACTTAAAGGGAAGATTAAATAAGATCTACCTCTCTTCTGGAGATCTAATAAGACGGCATAGATTAAGCCATGAGCACCCGCAGAAATTTTTTCAGGGGAGGGGGCAAAATGCCTCCCCATTAGCATTGGTTGCTCACCTCGCAGGGGCCACCTACACAAATATAGCAAAAATCTGATGTGGCCAACACATGACTTTCTCCGTATTTGGGGTATAGATATTTAATTCTTTTTATGAATAGCATTATAAGGCAGAATTATTATTTCATATCGTAAAAGTATAGTCTTCCTTATTGCTGTAAATTATGTATATTTTGATTATGTTCACAGAATCCACCACTACATGGTGGTGGCGCTGTATACTGTAAATTAAGAAAAGGCAAAATATCTCCGAATAGGTTGGTTCTACGAAAATTTGTTTCAAACAAAACTTGGAAGAAATATTATTCTCTACAACTTTGGTCCTCACAAAGATTACCTATAACAACGTTTTTAAGGATATATTTGATGGAAACCGAAAAACCGGTCATTTATAAATAATTCCTAAACAATAACTGCTATGGACAATTGTTTCAAATGAAAGTTGTAGGAAATTACATTCTCTATAACCTTTGTATAGAATTATATATAGAATAATGATGTTTTAATGGAGAAATATCTCAAAAACCGAATCGGGTTTCGAATAAATCTCAACTTTCGGTTAACCGGTATTGTCTAAAAACTACTCAGCTCTTCATGCTCATACCAAAGTGTTATATTTTAAATTTGGTAATGATATGGCAAGTACTTTTAGAGTTAGAGCCCCCACAATCACATACACACACACTTCCTGCTGAAAATAGTCTAGGGAGCTTATTGATGAAAATTGCTGTACCTCCATTCTGAAATTCAACATGAGAGAAAGATGCCACTAGATGGTAATTGTACAAATGAAAATCAATCAGTTCTGAGTCACTGAGCCAATATTCACTGATGCACAATACATCAATATTCAACTTAATGATAATTCCATTAAACTGGCCTTATTTCTCAAACATTGTATATTGATGTGCAACACTGATAGCTTATTTTTTAGAAAGTGAAGTGATGTGAGTCCATCATTTAGCCTAAGGGTACATTGGGTCGAATTTTGCGAAAAAAAATAACTATTAATCGAAACATTTTTTGGCCACAATGTTGGCTCACTTAATACTTTTAAGCTCTCAGCATCAGCTGACACACGAAAGGAAGCATAATCTCCCTTCATCACTAGTTGATCTACTTCTACATTGGCGCTAGTAGATAATTTAGCCTTCAAATACCTGATGAGATCTTCTCTCGACGTGTCCTTCGTGAATCTCCAGACATGTAGGTGAATCTTCCTCGGGACTCCAACTAGCTGGTACTCAGTGTTAGCAATGGTTGCACATCCTGTGATCGACTTAGGTTTGGATCTGTGCTTGCAACTCACTTTAGTGAAACCATTATCTTGGGTTTCGTTTTGTTTCACGCTGATACTAAGATTCTTCATATCAGCATCATATTTGTCAGAATCGAGACAGATATTGCTACTCGGTTGAACAACCTCGAAGTACGGTTGCGAAACATTCAATGTCATCATGTTCTGTTCCACTACTGAATCGCACTTTTCACTTATCTGGTGTGGGTTGGACCTGTTAAAACTATCCTTCATTGATGTTATTGATTCTTGCAGCTGGTTGATGGTTTTAGTCCCCGTCAATACAGACGGTCCCATCTGTCCCACGGGACATGTCGAACTCTCAGTGACAATCTTAGTTTTTAAAGATTTAATCTCTTCCTTTTGAGATGTAATCATTTGAATGCAAGAGATTAACATGTTTCGAAGATCCTTTACAATTTGTAAGACATCATCTTGTTGATTTTCAATCTTGCGCACCGCTTCATTCAGATGACCATTTGAACTACGTAAACAACTTTTACATCTGTAAATAAGATTTTCATTGCTAATTACTGCATTTGTTACTAATTTGCTCAGACTAATGCAATTATAATGAAATATGCAGTTGCATCCAAAGTTACAAGGAATCGCAACCTGCAAATCTTCAATTATTTTTGGAGCACAAAGCACAGAGAACATCAGTGTCCACCATCTTGAAAATTCAATGTATGTTTGGTGCAGTAGAATGTACATCGCTTGGCAAAAGAGCGTGGGGAGTTTGATGCATCTAGGGAGGAATATGTTATAGCAGCAGTCAAGTGCAAATTGGGTGGCATAAATCAGGGGGTAATTTCGTGTGTTGGGTGGTCTATATTGAAGGGTTTGATGGTCCTATATATATTAGGGGTTTGTTGTGCAAGTTGGGTGGCATATATTCCAGCTGATTTTTGACGAGTTTTTGGTGGCGCGCGCACGCACACACATACATCCTCTCTCCTGCACTCACTCACCCACACACACACACGCACACAAAATTATTCCATTTCATATATTTCAAAATATAATACGGTCTCAAAGTAAAATGATATTAATAAATATTTCAAAAAACATGTATTAAAACAATGATGGCTCATGTTTTATGTTAAAATCGCCATTCATTTTCCTGCGATACATTTTTTTTACGTTTTTAATACCTCTCCATCATCCTCTACGCATCGTGCGTCGAATTTTGCGATTTGCCCAACCAAGCCCCTCCAACATCTACCAGGCGACGACAACGGTATCCGAAAACACGCGAGCGAACGACGGCTTCAAATTTGGCGCCCATAAGAGCTCGCCGCCATGGGAGCATGTTATACCTGCTAATCAGGACCAGAGAGGAGGATAAATAATGCAATGAATGATTTGTAGGTTGATATAAAGGAATTATAAAATGATGAAAACATGGTTCAACTAATTCCGCTGCTACGTTGTAGATTGAGAAGTATCTAGAAGAAGAGTAAATGGAATATTCAGAGATGTATTAGGTTAATTCACGCGGTCGCTTTAGCCGTACCGATGGGTTAAGATAGCCTGAGGATAATGCGTCAAAATTAAACAAGAAAATATATTTTGGTATCCAAGTACATACGATAAAGTATGTGACAAGATGTGTGCGCGAATGAGCGAAAACGGCAGTGTATAAGTGCGAGAGAGAAAATGATAGGTTGGGTGAATGTGTGTGTGTGTGTGAGTAGGTGTGTAGGTGCGTATGTGTGTAGATGTGTGCGAGTAGGTGTGTATGTGTGTAGATGTGTGAGAGTAGGTGTGTGTGTGCGTGTGCGCGCGAGAGAGATGTGTGTGTGAGGGTGTGTGTGTGTGCCACCATAAAAAATCAGCTGGACTATATGCCAACCAACTTGCACAACAAACTTCTAATTATTAGGACCTAACATATTTACTACCATCAAACACTTGATTGCCCCTTCAATATAGACCACCCAACACACGATATGACCCCCTGATTTATGCCACCCAATTTCCATCAAGCTCCCCACGCTCTTCTGCCAAGCGATGTACGCTCTACTGCACCAAACATACACCGAATGCCCCTATGCTTATATAGCTCACAAATTCTATACATATTTTCCCCGATCTGTTGGTTCGTTTGTTTGTCGGATGTAGCGCTAAACCCGCTCGCTAGAAAAAATGCGAATAATGATATTTTTATTTTGACATGCCCTCGGCAAGATTCAAACCCGCGACCATAATATTGGGAGATAGACACGCTAACCACCCCCTCTATCGATAACTCGGGAGGAAATAGAGATAGACACTCTAAATTTGGCAAGAATGCTCGATTCGCATATGATAAAGCAGGCTTTCATTATTTTTACTTTCTCCATATACGTAGTATAGAGAAAGCATTATTTTCATGAAAAAAATCGACTACGAGATTTCAAAGGAAATACAAGTTTTGAGGTCCCTAGAACACGTTTAGACTATTTTCGGAATGACGTGTGTGTATGTGATTGTGGGGGTTCTAACTCTAAAAGTACTTGCCATATCGTTACCAAATTTCAAATATAACACTTTGGTATGAGCACAAAGAACTGATTAGTTTTTGGACAATACCGGTTAACCAGAAGTCGAGGTTTATTCGAAACCCGATTCGGTTTTGGCGAAATATCTCCGTTAAAACATCATTATTTTATATACAATTCGATACAAAGGTTATAGAGAATGTAACTTTCATTTGAAGCAATTTTCCATAGCAGTTATTGTTTAGGAATTATTTATAAAGTCGGTTTTTTCGGTTTCCGTTAAATATGTCCTTAAAAACATCGTTATTGGTAATCTTCGTGAGGACCAAAGTTGTAGAGAATAATATTTCTTCCAAGTTTTGTTTGAAACAAAATTTCGTAGAACTATCCATTTCGGAGATATTTTGCTTTTTCTTAATTTGCAGTATACAGCGCCACCGGTGGATTCTGTAAACATATTCAAAATATATGTAATTTACGGCAATTAGGACGGCTGTATACTTTTATTATACGAAATAATAATTTTGCCTTATAATGCTATTCATAAAAGGAATTTAAATATCTATTCCCCAAATATGGAGAAAATCATGTATTGGCCACATCAGATTTTGTTTCTACGTGCTGTAGTTGCTGAGCTATAAAAAAACACAATTTTCTTTATAAATACGTATCTATAGACAACGTAACAAAAGCCCCCTAACCCTATGGCGCCGTAGGTAATTGCATAGCATGTCGGCCCTTTTTAATTGTTAAACTAATAGAGGCCCTAGGAAACTTTTTTGTAACATAATTTGTTTAAGCGATATACTTCAACCTTTCCTCTACGATTTTATTAAAACCAAACATAGACGCTAATATTTCGAGCACAAGACAAGAGAATTTAGGTAATCTATTTTCAATATTGTATTAGATAAAATAATCAGAATATTATTGATAGACAAACTGTGCGTTTTTTTCTGCTCCATTTTAAGCATGTGAATAAAATGGACTGCTTGTAAGTAAAAGCAAACTTTTATTCACTCAAATGAAGCAAATGCTTTTGCTCTTTGCTTGGTTTTTATTCACTCAACTCAGTGTGTTTTAATTATTTAATATGTACTTGTGTAGTTGCCTGACAAAATGACGGGTACATATGCATGAATAAAATATATTATAAGACTTCCTATTCTCCCTCTCCTTTCCTCCCATTTTTCTCCCTCCATCTCACTCTATCCTCAAAAAATGTAGCTGTCTATCTCACCGATAACAATATAGAATGTGCCCCAGGATCTTATGCCGCCGCCGCGCCGGTGCATGTAGTTCATTCCAGACAGACAAACTCACACTTGCTCCATTATAGTATAGCGAGGATGTTTTAATTTTACGAATAATCTTAATTTTTTTATTTAAAATTAACCTAATATAATTCCAGAATTCTGGCATTTCGACTAAATTTCCATTCATTCTGCTTTCATATTATACCAACTTTAACCAACAAGATATTAGTTTTTAAAATTTGAAAACGAATTCCCCCCAATATGTGCAAGAATTCGTCTCTTTGTATATAAAAAGGACATTTCAAAGTTTGTTTTTGATAATAACTGTGCCGAAATATTCTCAGAAAAACATAAACCTTTTCCGTGTATGAAGGGAGTACCTACTTTCCTCGATGTACATTCTGTCTTCGATTGCTGAGGGACTTAAAAGCACTTACCATTACCTAATATCCTCAATATCGATTTTTGCTGAACGTTTTTCGTCATCCTTCACCCGGAATTCGTGGGCGCCGTCTAGTCCAGAGTAGAGTAGAATTAACCGCACGCCCCCGCGTCTACGAGCGGTCTCGTGGGATTCGTGCGTAGGACGCTTTCAATTGAAGCGGACGCGTAAAAGGGTCAGATGCAGCAGGCTCCGAAGCTGGATTTGACGTCCAGTGTTTTGGAAACGAAACAAATAATGAACGTCGTTTTCCTGTTTCTGTATTCCGATAAAAACAAAAGATACTCGCGAATGACAGTTGTTTGATTTTTTTAATGGAATTGATTACGCATGTTCAAGCAGTGCATTTTTTCGCAGAAAGATTTACTCAACTACCGTCAGTAACGATTTAATTTTGCATTTAAATTTTATAATAGACATCACGTCGTGTTGGTTGTCAGTTCTAGTATGATTAGTGTAGCTAAAGGTATTCTAAATACTAATTATTGGTAATTTTAAAAACATCTAATGACAGTTTGATCGATTTGTTGACAAATTACGACATCCAAGTATTACCCTTACTATTTTCCATTACGTTGAAATGTTTTTCCTCCATTTTAAGGAAAATTTTCTGAATTATGCCAATGGTTTTATGTCTGTATGCGCGTGTATGTACGTACACACGCGCACACATGTATGTTTTAAGTATGTAATTTTTCGTGAAATTTCGAGGATCGCATTGTGGAGACCGAGGATGCCATTGCTTTGAACGTCTTGTGTGGATGCTTCCAAGCAGCCATAGCGACGACCTATTTTTTTTTGAAGGAACCATTGATCTCCAACCCTGTTCCTATTCCAGCGAGCCTGGAAGATATCGCCTGAATTTTCCCTCGCATCCTCAGCTATAACGTTTGAATAGCAACTCGGAACGTTAAAAATAAACAAAAACACGCTCTATATTTATTTGAATGTTTATGAATGAGAAAATAAAATGTTTATCTCGATGAGATCATTTCGGTTGCGTCATTGCATCTTATTTTGAATGTATTGTTTTAGAATAATTGGTTTTAAAATCACGAAGAAAATGGAGTTAAATTAGTTTGGTCGCCCGTATATTGCGTTTAATCGTTGAAGCCTGAGACGGATTTCTGCTCGATAAAGTGGTGTTTTTTTTTCAGTGATATTTCTTTTCTTTCATTTTACATAATGGTTTTTGTTACATTGTTAGTCGATATGAACGGATACCATTGTTGTCGAGAATTTATACCCCTTATAGTACGAACCCCATTGTCAGCGTGTTAATGCCATGGAAAATACAATTATGATATTGCTCGTTAATTATCGGGCGATGTCTCTTCCTTAATTTAATCGGTAGACACAACATTTTCGCCGAATACAATCCCTTCAAAAAAACCTTATTTTCCAACGCTTTGTTCCAGGATCGTCGTCGTAGATTCTCTCCCGTTCGCCTTCATGAAAGCCGATGTCTTTCATCGAGCGGTTTTGGAGAGGATAAAAAGCCTTGCCGCTAGGTGGCGGAAGCGGAGGTTTTTGGCTGTCGGCGTTTCGTCGCGAGCAGTGTGGTTCCGGAAGCCGACGACGTACAACGCGAACGGGAGACCGGCCAGAGAGGAAAAGAAGTTTTCGCCAACCGGTCAGTACAAACTCCTTATCCTTTCTTGTTACTTACGTATGAATTTCGCTGTATGTTTTTCAGCTCGACTAGACGACAATGCACTTGCATCTCGTACGTGTATTGTGCTCGTAATACGACCGCGATAAAGATTAAAAGAGTTCCGGTACCGAGCGAGACGTGTATTACTAAAAGCCTCCCGTGGCTTTCCCATGGAAGCGATAACTACCTAATCTATGTGTGTCATTTCCTTGTGGCAATCTTAAAAAACCCTGCAGTACAAATCAGAGTTCGACATTCGGTCTTCTTTCCCCAAAACAAACGTAGGTAATACAGAGGTTGCATGACGTAGTATACGTTTATATTTACGCCAAATCACATCTTCCTCCTTTTGTAATTTAAAGGCTGACACGTTGTTTGTTTCGCACGCATTTAAAAATCACGTCGGTCAATTAATGCGTATGTTTTGACAAAAAAATATTTTTTCGTTTGAATATTGGAAAATAGGTTCAATTTGGAGGGGGATTACGCCGTCCGCATGACGTCAGCTCGGGAGTGAGAGCGAGAATAGGTCGGATGAGGTCTTCTCCCCCCCCCCCCTCCTTACAGATCGATAGGGCATCTCGTTTCACCAAAAAGGGAATCCTCGCCTCAGCTCCCTTTCCTGCCCTTTACCAAACTGTTTTATCGGGACCTAGGGGAAATTGTTCGGTGGGAAAGTCGCTCGGGGTTTCCATAACACTCGGAATAATCGAGCGCAGGACACAAAATGGATCCTTTGCGTTGAGAGAGGGAGGGGAAGGGGTACGTACAAGGACGTGGTGACCCCTACGCTGTGATTTGCCCGGTGAAACTAAAAAAAAAGCTGCGGGCAATCGCAAAAAATCGTCCAATAACTACCGGTTAAATATATGGTGTCGTGAATTATTTTCAAATCTGATTACATTTTTTATGTTTTGCTTTAGCCAGGACTCCGGGAGAACGTGTTTTTTTTTCAGTTTATTGGCTGGTGTAATTAAGGTGAGTTTTCGGAATTGAACGCGTCTATGTTGGTTGATGCTTGGTTAACATAAATAGCGATTAACCTGCAAATTATTACACTTTTCCAACATTTGTACGAGATTTGGTTCTTCCCTTAATATTGTTATTGCTATCTAAATTTTCTCTAGCTTTATTAATAAGCCTGTGCATTTATTTTAAGATTTTGGTCCATGTGAAAGGAGTAAACGTGCCATTTCGAAGCGCTAGCACTAGATAAGTTATTGTTTGTCGGTTGTTTTCCATTTTCATGTAAAATTTCGTATTGTGCTTTTGAAATATGAATAATTCATTTAATGACAAATAAACGTATTAAATTCAATTTTTGTTTCAATACAAAATCGGTGTCTCAAAGACTTAAATTTTCAGCCTCACAGCAGTATGCAGGCATTACAGATTGCGTTTATCTCTCTATATTATAAAGTCGTAATTGTCATCATGATGCATAACGCTCTAATTTTGAGAATAACTCGATTATAAATAAACTTTGAAGCCTGAAATTTCTCAGGATTTCAGTGTTGATGAATCTCTACGTTATGACTAAAAAAATTTCGAAAAAGGTCACGGGTTCAATTCCAGAGGATGAATGTCGTTTCCCATAAGATAACACGTAAGATTCACCTTTTTGGTTTGCAGCTTTCGTTCCTTTACTCTTTAAAATATCTTAAAATTAAGTTATCGACATGAAATTTGCGCTAAAACACGCCAAAATGAATGAGGATTCTTATTCTTACCGTCGAATACTCAATCTCATTCGAATTCGCTCATATTTTGAATTTATACTCGAGTTTTAGTAAATTTTTTAACATTTCAATACTAAGATTCCATGGTTACCGGTATTGTTGTCCTCGGTAATTTCCGTCCATGTGCACTTAAATAAAGGCTTAAAGATCGAAAATAAGATTAAAACTTGCTCGAAATGACCGAAGATAGGAATTTAATGCAAATAAATCGAACGCAGTATTCATGTTATTTATATTTTTTATCTATATTACTAAAATCCTATTTCTGGTTCTCTCTCTCTCTTTAACGCTCTATACCTCAGCCATTTTTAACCTCCCGGGAATTTCAGCCCTCTATGTTTATTTTTTATCGAGTTATTCATCTAATTTTCTTAATTTGTTATTAAAAACCAAACATTCATCCCTTATAAAATATATTCGTTAAACTCATATTCAAAACATATTCCCGGTAAACTAATCTAAATCCAACAGGTACATGGTAGGTACGAAGAAACAGCGAGCAGGGGGCTTGCCCCCTAGTATATACATATAAAATTTATCCGTGTAGCTCAATACATTATCTCCATTCAATATCCACCTGGAGACCCGAGGCACTGCTTTTATTATAGCGTAGGAAAATATCTCAAGGGACCATCGTGTGCCTCCATCAATATTTTACGAAACTTCTTCTCATATACCATTTTTATATTTATTACCAACTATTACGTCGTCGCTCATGTCCTTCTAAGCCATTTTAGCGATTTTTATGTAACGAAGGTCACATTTAAACCACTTTTTCAACAATGTTCGGTAATATCTTCGGACCAATGGCGACGTTCGTAATTTTGATGGCTCCATTTCCATAATTCTCAAGTGTTTAGGTTTATATTTCAGTAAACAGGAAAGCACCCGCGTCTGAAACTCTTCTTTGAAAATATATCTTTATCGTGTCTTTTTTTTTAATCAGACATCCACTGGCAGCACTCGGAAGAATAAATTGATGTAAGCTTCCATGATTTCCTTAGTACTCGGCGTAAACATCTCCATCATTTCGTAAATTATTATTTTTAAATCCATGAGAAATGAAAACTATTAGAAAGATTCCCTACCAATCTTTATCCCTAAACTTACTAAAAAATACAAACGTGAGCAATCCTCACATGATCAATATTTTGGCTTTAAAATAATCTTGCAATTTTACTTCATGTTTATATTGTTGTCTCACTTTTGCGTTTTTCTGTAACATACTTAATGTTTTAAGTTTTGGCTCGCATAGAAATCCTGCGTATAACATTTCAAAGTATATAGTTAATTCATTAATTAAATTGTACGCAGGACGATTTATTAATATGCGTTTACTATGGAAGTTCTGTTTGTTAATACGCGTTTAATATGAAAGTTCCGTTTATTTGCTACGAAATCCAAATAGAGCCTCCGTCCTATTTTGTTTATCTAATCTCGCCAACCCCGGATTGCTCCGTTTACTGTTTTTTAAATTTCTTTATTCCTCTAAAACCTTACCTATTTGTTTTGAAAAAAATATGGCCAACACATGACTTCCTCCATACAGAGCAATGAATATGATTGCTCTCGACATCAGCGTCCTCAGAAATAATTATCAGCAATTACACTGTTGAATATTTTAAAACATTTTCAATAGTATTTGTTTAAAAAACAATAAGTAAAGAAAATTGTTAGCTGTTTCTATGGATAAAAAATCTGGTGTGGCCAGCACGACTTTTTCCATATTTGGGGTATAGATATTTAAATTATTATGAATAGCATTATAAGGCAAAATTATTATTTCGTATCTTAAAAGAATACACTCGTCCTTATTACCGTAAATTAGGTATATTTTGATTATGTTTACAGAATTCACCGCTACATGGTTGTGGCGCTGTATACTGGAAATTTACGAATAAGTTAAATATCTCCGAAATGGATGGTTCTATGAAAATTTGTTTCAAACAAAACTTGGAAGAAATATTATTCTCTGCAACTTTGGTCCTCACGAAGATTACCAATAACGACGTTTTTAAGGAGATATTTGAAGGAAACCAAAAAAACCGATTATTTATAAATAATTCCTAAAAAATAACCTATGGAAAATTGTTTCAAATGAAAGTTGTAGAAAATTACATTCTCTATTACTTTTGTATCGAACTGTATATACAATAATTATGTTTTAACGGAGATATTTCGCCAAAACCGAATCGGGTTTCGTATAAACCACGACTTCCGGTTAACCGGCATTGTCCAAAAACTAATCAGCTCTTCTTGCTCATACCAAAGTGTTATATTTTAAATTTGGTAATGATATGGCAAGTACTTTTAGAGTTAGAGCCCCCACAATCACATACACACACACTTCCTACTGAAAATAGTCTAAACGTGTTCTAGGGACCTCAAAACATGTATTACCGTTGAAATATCGAAGTCGATTTTTTTCATGAAAACAATACTTCCTCGTTTACTACGTATGGAGAAAGTAAAAATCTATGTTTATCAAAATGCATACAAATCTGATAATAATAAATCATTTCGCACTATTGTTCGCGAATTCGTGTAATGGGAGGTCTGAGTGAAACTTATATAGAAGCATTAAAAAAAAAACTTTCATTTAAAAATTTATTTGAAGGCTTTTATTACAATATATCGACATTATATTGTAATATATTATATTATAAAATGCAAATAAAAATTTTCGAGGAACCTTTCCGGTGTTAATCAGGTGGCGAAAACAATTATCCTATGATAGAAAGTGGAGAAATTTTCGTGTATTCCCTCTCATATTCATTACATCTCTTAAGGGTTTGATGTTGCTTCCATTGTCGCGGCAGACTTACGTCATCCTACTCGTTAAAAAAATACCCGCGATTTCGTTTGTCCAATTCGATGAAATTGAATTCTTTGGTGGTAATGAAAAATTCCTCCGAACGCCTACGCTCCAAGGCTCGACGCTCTGCCACGCCACGAGCCATGCTCGAGTTTGACGACCTTTTCTCTCTATCGTGTTGTGACATACTTTCTGCGGCGATTACCTATTGGGAGCGATAGTTTTTGTGTCGGACCTAGGCGTTTGTGAAGTTAGCCATTTCACGTTACTCGAAGCTTACGTATTTTTTTACAGGCTTCCCCGAAATTTTATTCAAAGAAAAAGGAGAGATAACTGTCCGCGTAAACAATTTTTAACGTCCAGATTACCGAATTCTTTCAAATCGCATCATTTTACCTATGTAGCTAAGCGTGTATTCGACAATCACAACAATCAAAACAATATTTTGCAGTGTTGCCTTCAAGCGATTGAATTATCCTCGTGAACTAATGCTGAAAATTCGACTCAAAGGCGCGATTATATTTCGGTCAATTGACAATGTGCTATAATTTTAAAAAATCGGTACAACATACATTGTACAAACTTTTTCATATACGAATGCGTCGTTCAGTTATCTTTAGAAAAATATGAACTATGTATAATATACAGAATAGAAATATGAAGAAATGGTTGGCATTGCTCAATAATTAAGGTGTTTATTCTACGCATTTTTAACAACTTGATTTTCTCAGAAACGGTTCTAACGATTTTGATCAAATTTCGTACAGTTACTTGAGTTTACGTCTGCAATAATACTACATACATATTTCATTTTTCTCAATGAATGAATATAAGGCTAATTTATTCTTGGGCAACTTTAACAAAAATTGGATTTTCTAAAAACCGGCTGATACGTTTTTCATTTTCTAAAAGATAACTAGGCGACGCATTAGTATATCGTATGAGAAAGTTTGTACAATGTATGTTGTAGTGATTTTTTATTTTTGTAAATAACGCCTAAAAATGGCGGCAAATGAGAGAGTTGCACACGGGCGGTCGTGAGGCGCGCCCCTGATCGTAAGTATTGAGCTTAAGGAATGTATTTATGTACGAAAAAATTTTAAAGATCAGTCTTGGCCTCGCAGAGAATGTGTAGGAAGAAGAAGATTATAATTCGGCAAAGTATTTCTTCGCTAACAGATAGATTTCACTCAAATTTCAATGTAATTTTCAAGCGTTGCTAAATAGTTTGTGGATGCCGAATCGCAACTATTATTTTTTTAAATACATAATAAAAGTGCAGATGGAATTATGAAACCAATCAATAACGAAGATTCGAGGACGACGTCTCAAGGAAAAGACGGAAGCTTTCCATGTAATACACCGAAGAGATATGACCATTCGACGCTATTCTAGAGATTTGTGTTTGGGAAGAAAATGGCGTCGAGTTGCGCGCTTTTAATTGGAGAGAGAGCCTCCGTTTCGCAGATGACGTCATGATTTTAACCCTGAGAGAATATAACTACGTGCTAGCAGAAGATGTCGAAACGAAAACCGAAAAACCTTGTGGCCCGGGCCTCGAGCTCAAGGGGGACAGAGTTCAAAGACGTTTATTTTTTTGCAGATATTACATCTCAAAAAGTGGAAGAAGATGGGTTTATTATCCGTTTCAAATATCTTTGCGACTGACATTTCGAACGTACTCGAGACCGCTCGTGTGTGACTCCGCTGCTGGGAGTTTGGGGGGAGAACTCAAACTCGGCGTTGCCATATATACTACACTGGAATGCACCTTTCGGTGAGCTCGGGAAGCAAAAGGCAACACAGCACAGAGAGACTCGAAGTTGACACGACGGAGGCCTGAGAGAGAATGATGTTGAGGCCCCCTTCATTCCTATTGGTCACGTTTTGGGAAGCTTTCTCTTCTCTCTCTCATTGTCAATCGCAAAGATATTTGAAACGCGGTATAGTCAGACCCTCCTTGTTCGGATCAGAATTAATTCCCATTTGACGATAAAAATAAATTTTAAAATTGGGCTGATTTTAAATTTTTATTGTGACCAGGGGCCTGAAAATCTGGAAGCGGCCCGGGCCTCTCTCAATCTCTGAAAGGGGCCTGGTTGTCAGTACATATTTATCTACAAGATAATTTGTTTACAAAATATGGCACTATATGGCAGTGACACAATTTTGATTCCAATAAAAATGACCCTTTGCAGCGCAGGCGTCGCTATCAACAACTATAAAATTTATCGTAGCAACGGAAGCAGTTGTATCACTTAGCGAAGTATGTACTTAACATAAATGCTGACGAATAATCGAAATATCTCTTAAACGATCCGTTTAATGAAAACATTTTTCAAACAAAAAACAAAGCTTTTAGATAATTTTATATTGTAAACAACTTTAATGATAGCAAATGCTGGCATAAATTAAGTCATAAAGGAGAGATTTAGAAAAACAGTGAAAACGTATTCAGGGGGACTTTAAAAACGTTGTATTTCCGTCGAAATCTCGGATTCGTTTTTTTTCACTGAAACACAATGCTTCTATACTACGTATAAGGAGAAAGTATAAAATCTTAACAGTACTTTCAGCATGAAATCCAGCAGAAAAAAATCAAAACACACCTATAACCCTGCCAGAAACTGTCGATGGACGTCACCTGGCAAGTCGAAAGGACCTGCAAGATAGCAAAGAACTTCCGATATTGAGAAATAACCCGCCTCTTCTCACATAAAAAAAGATGGAACGATCTTGTGTCACTGCATTCCACCGTGTTATGCTTGTGGAGCAGAATATCGTTCGATTGAAAGCAAAAATAAGTCGCCTGTAAGTTTCGAGAGAGAGAGAGAGAGATATTTCGGCGAAGAATTTTCAAAGAAAGAAACCAACGAAGCGAGTAGGAGTCGAGAGAACAAATGACATAAGGGGAATGTCGAAGAATCCATGTCGCCAATAGACAGGCAACAGGGCGAGAATTGGCCATCGCAGGTCGCATATACAGGCTATATATGTTGAGGAAGGATAAGCTGCCGAGAAAAAGGAGAAAAGATAGGATGAAAGGAGAAAATCTTCTTTTTACCTGTTGGATTCACGGATGAGTCGTTGGGAGCTTTGGAGCTTAGGAAATATATAGAAACTAGCTACGGTACCCGGCGTTGCCCGGGTAAAAACACAAAAAATGTTCTAACAAGAATTAATGTCTTATTTCAGTGCTTCGTTGTAAACAATGTTTTTGGTTTTTTGATTATTTATAAGCATATATAAGTTTTTTCCGGATCCAACTCTTGATGCTGCAACATGCAGCTGGCATTACCATTGTAATGCTTAATCTTCTGCCATTGCTTTTTGTACAATTAATATAAAACATTTGGGATTAAAAAGTAGCCTAAGGCCTTCCTATTTGTGAAGAAAGTATCTGTTGAAAGTTTGATTGCTCTAGCGTTAACGGTGTGGAAATGTATAGATGCACAAATAAACAAACAAACTTTCATAAATATATGTATAGAAATATATAGAAATGAATTGATATTATTAGGGTATGAGAGAATCCCATAATGAATTATATAATGTAGTCCTGTAAAGGCGATAGTTATTAATTAGATACCTTTGGGCAGGGTCACCGAGAGGATGGGGATACCGGGGAAAAATCTCCGGGGTCTGGGCTTCTGAGGTGCCCGGTATTATAGTCTGTTCACTTTCTTAAGTCTCTTGACCTTCATAGAGCAAGTAGCCAATCACGAACGTTTCCCCTTCCATCGCCCCTCACAACTTTCGCGCGGGAGGACAGATATCGGAGCGCGTTGCCAGCTCTTGCGGATTTTCGCATTCAGCTGATATACTACACAATTTCTAAATAACATAACTTCCCTCCTGTTAGCCATTGCAGATCAGGAACTCAGCAGGGTAACAAAAACAACAAAACTAATAACGAAAATAATAACAAAAAATAACAGTAATAATAACTTAGAACTCCACAGCAACGGCAAGGAAACGGCGGTAGAAATGGCAACGCAGACCTATGTGAACGCTTCGAGACCAACAGTAAGACTGAGTTCCTCCCCACTACCTTCCCAAACGAACCGTCTCCTATTGGCTGCTGCTAGGTGGCGTACTCCCGGTATTCAAGGTCAAGAGACTTTACATAGTGAACAGACTATAGGATCTGTCATAAGGTTTTCCTGTCGTAATACGCGGGTGCAACCAATACCAACGGGCGGCGTTTTTTCCATTTCCCATTTCCATGTCTCAGATTTGGATTTGGGTTTTCCCAGCTCAACCCACTGCTTTTTTATCACCCCTTAACACCCTGAAACTCCTCCCCACTACTCTCATTTTTCTCCCCTTCGGGAAATTTCGTCTTTGGCCCCGGGTCCGGACCCACAAGCACTCGGAGTGTCGTTGTACGGTCATTTCTAAAGAACAATACCGTTTACTCCCAATTTTTTAGAGATGAGAAAAAAAAGTTGCGATGTTGGTAAAAAAATCAGGAGGAATCTAGAAAAATGCCTAGGACGCAAACAGAACGATGACAAAGGGAAACTCTCCTTCGGAGGATGGATTATACGTATGACACCTAGAAATGTAAATTTTGTGAGAATTTATTAGTTAAAGTACTATAGGGGCATCTGGCGATCGGTGTTCATTCATACGGTCTACTCTCACCTAATTCGTACTTTTGGACTCTTGTTGCAGCGCAAGATACGCAGCTACCTAAAAATGTCACGGTGGACCTCACAATGCATAGTGTAGAAAATTCCGATTCAAATGTGGTCGTCTGTTATGACAAGTACCGATTTTTTTTACACGTTCCTTTTTTGGTACTAAAATACATTTAAGTGTTAATTTGGAAGACCAAATTTAAAAACAATGACATATAATTTCGCAAAAAATTTAGTGATGAAAAACCTACACTTATCGACGGAAATTAAATTTCGTCGAATATTTGATTTTTACAAATTCGCTGTTTATCAAAATTAATTGAATTATACCAAGTCTAATTATGCTGTGATACGTATAGTACCAACGTATATTTTACATGTATTTTGATTAAAAAAATTTAATTGGATGGAATTTGACAAATTCTGTTTATAATACTGCGAGCCAATATCGTAGACAAGGGGGGAGGGGGAGTCGGCTGTCCTGGGCCTGCCGAGGGGCCACGTTCCCTTTTTGAACTTAAAACAGAGAAAAGGGGCCCGGCAGTGGTATTTTCCCCAGGGCCCGCGCTGGCTCTCGGCGGCCCTGCCTTTGGGGATAAAGGGATTCGGAGTTAATTAACTGCGGTCGACTTCATTTACTGGAGAAAAAAAATTTTCCGTCAATAAATCTGCGTCCATAAGCATCTTTATCAACGATTCCTCTTTAAAGTTTAGATTGATATAATCTTTCGCCTTATTTTTATCGTATTTTTTCCACAGGCTAAAATTTCCTTCGTTTGAATTTAAAAAATTAATATTGTCGTCTTAAAAATGCGTCTTTTCCACCATCCGGATCTTATTACTGTTGTTATGGTTACTGGTGAAGTAATGTTCAATCATCTTAAATATTCAAGAAGAGAAAATATATCTGGAAACAGTCAAGCAAATGAATTATATGCCACATAACATTTCCGTCTGCATTATTTAACGATTGAATTTAACATACGTTTTAAATTTGGATTAGGTGGGAAAGAAATGTGGACAATCAGCCGTGACATTGGTAATAAGTTGTTTATGATTATGAAATTAGGTTATGAGGTTTTGTTTACACAAGTACATATATGCAAACTTCAAGGAACTTCAATTTTCCTGGTTAGTAATAAAGAGGTTTGTAAGAACAGGATATTTTGTCACAACTTATAAATAACGTGCAATCTCAGAAACTGAAGTATACTTCTTAGAGAATAGTATTTTTACTTACGAGGTTGTACTTTGCATGGTGGAAAGACTAGTCTTTCCACCATGGTACTTTGTATGAATACATAACTCCTTTCGTAATTTTAAGCAGTGTTTCCATTGAAAGATAAATAAGTTATTATGTATAACAATTCAATTCCATCTCTTATTGTACTAAGGATTCATATAAGTTTTTTTTAATGCGTGAATTTTGGTTGCATCAAGAGAGGGCCTTATGATTTTCATTCCTCAGAGGAAGTAGTTTTTCCGCGAGTGTTTGCCCAGCCGCGAGAATTCAAACATTTGGAATCTCACGTGTTCTCGAGTGATATTCCAGTGAATTGACTCCACGAGTTCATTCTAATAAATTGCCCGCCGTGTTTTCGCTGCTCCATAACGATGCAGCGGTCGTGTTTGGATAACAATTTCTTCAGGTTAATTATTTCGTCGTAACTGTTATTTTTCGATTTTAACGCCCCACATTTCGTTGTAGAACTGCGTATTCACGATTCGTCTTTAAAAATGTGAAATTTAAGCTCATTCGCTGTTGTTATTTTAAAAGATTGAATAGGGAACGACGTAAAGTGACGATCGTCTTCACTTTGACTAAGAATGTTAATTTTGTTTCCCAGAACGGAAAGGTGAAGGAAATTATAACGAAAATCATACGAAAAATTTTCTTGATGAGATAGGTAACTGTGGTATAACTGCTCAAAACACCAGCTACAAATAGAATACAAGGGAAAAACGACGCCTGGTTAAATTTAATCACACCTATTAGATCATGGATCAATTGCATGAAATTTTGTCTGCGAATATTAACCAGCTGGAAATATTTCAGTACGTTTTAACAATACTTGAGCTATAATAAAACATTAATTGTACTTAAGTAGTATTTACTAGTCGCATTATGCATCGAAAATAATTTCCTATAGACGCCACAGTATACAAACACGGTCTATATATCCAATGATTTAATGAAATTAATATCCAGGAAACTTTTAAGAAACCAAAGCCTGCTTTGTTAGTGTAACAAGATAAAAACCTATTCTGGAGATTCCGAATAAAAAAACGCGCATTATTCAGCTGAAAAGTCACGGTTAAGTTGCTAATGGCTATAATCTTCACAAAGCAGCTTTCGTCTCATTATTTAAGCTTAAAAATATGGAAGCGGAATTACTCTTAAAGTTGCTACCTGTTTTAATTTTGAGATTAATACACGATCGACTCAATTAGGTAGCTGTATGATATCAATTATGCTTTTAATACATATGATTTTTTTTAAATCCCAACGATTTTTTACACCCGTGACGTCACGACGTCTCTATTGGTTGCGAATCATAAGTTGTCTTAATTGAAAAATATATTTTAATTACTTTTCTCTTTCTGTTAAGATGCCGTATCGTAGACCGTTTTCCTTCATAGACATTATTTCCTTTGTCATTCAAACTTTATCATTTTTCTGTCGTCGTTCTTTTTCCACCGTCCTCCATAGTGGTTTTAGTCCTTCCGTTTTCATGTACATTTTTCCCAAGCCTGTAGCCATCAATTCCTAGCGTGCATCCGGTCCAACTTAATCTCCCAAGCCCGTTAATTTCCGTTACGCTCTCCCCTTTTCGTCCTTTTTCGAATGTCGTGCATATTTTATTCGCGACCAATTATTTCCCATGGAATCAGCAGCGTCGGAAGGGATTTTAAAAAAAAAAGGATCCATGACCTCCAATCCGATTTTTAAATGGATATAAGGGACCGAGGGCGATCACGGGCTCTTATACTTTTACGTGAAGCTCTTCCAATTAAATGTAGGTAAAAAAAAATAACGAGTAACCTATTTTTAGAAAAGTTTCGCCGCTATGCAGTAGCCTCTTTAAAAAAAAAATATGTCCGACGTGCCCGAGTGTCCTCTGTCCGCGCAATTATGGATGGACTGATTTCAGTTGAGGTTTTTTTTCCTTGGAAAAGTCGACGTAAATGCATTTATTGAACGATGCTTTTTAGTTTATAATTGCGGATTATTAAGGACGTAAAACTTGCTTTAACTGGAGGCGAAAATTATTTTTATTTCCTACAACTCGAATAATTCTGTAAAAAAAGAAACTTTTTTCGTGCGCGGTAAAATATTGATGTGGTTTGAATCTTTTTAAAGGGTAGTTAATTTAAGAAAAAATAACAGTTGCCAAAGCATAAGTATGCCATCATAGTTCGCCCAATTTTCTTACAGTTTGCGGAAATGGCGAATTTTTCCAGAATGTTAATTGGTGAATCGAACGATTTGGGCAATGTTACTCGAAAGAGACACCGGCAGCAATTTTAAATCATTCTAGGTCTATAGAAAAAACTCAGTTTAAACGAATAATTATCCGCTTCTAGCTTTTAAGGACTTGTTAATTATATGTATGCATTGAATGGGAACCTCGTGACGCGAGCGACAATTTATATATGTAAATGTTTTATTCCTATGTTTAACCGTTTTCCGAGGCATCTGATTGCGCGTATAGCTGGAGCTCTCGAAGTCGATTTTTTTCGTAAACACAATACTTTCCCATTACTACTTATGGAGAAAGTAACAAGAAATGAATCTGGATTTGGCGAAAGTGATATGATAGGAAATACAATTATCGTTATATTTGAATGCAATAGGCTCGGAAACGGATTGTTACAAGCAAATATGATTAATTGTTAAGAAAAACTAATTGTAATTTAAAAGGTATCTATTATATATTTGAATGAGAGTGTATGTTGTGCTGTAGTAGCTGTACTAAATCCGTTGAAATTCAACGGGAAATTCTGCTAGTAGTATTATAATTATAATTATATTATTACTTCTATTTTATACCATTAAAAAGGTTTTAATTTGTGATTAACGTTTTCGATGCTATATCATTTATTGTAATATCTTATTTTTTTGCAAATCATCTGTGATTTAATATCTGTAACGCAATCTACTATATACTTATAATATACCTACTAGCGGAAATACCCGGCGTTGCCCGGGGAAATTTTGTTAAAATCTTATAGGAACTCTAGATAATACATGGTATTTAAGAATCCACTCGGCCACCGTTTTGAATAAAACGGGCAGAGAGAAACAAAAACAGCTTATGTATTATTCCTGGAAGCCCTCAACAATCCTACCAAATTTGATTGAAATCAAACGTGGGACTCGGGAAAATTAAAGTTTAAATCGGCCTCCATTTTGAATCAAACAGGCAGACGGAAACGAAATCATGCACTGACCTTCCTCTTGCTGTACCCTGTAATCGTGCCATATTTTGTCGTAATCGGTTAAGAAATGTGGACGTGCATAAAGGAACAGACAGACTTACTAAAATGTAGTGGTGATTTTCTCGGTCACTCGTTTGTATTCAAACTGCCTCCTTCTAGTTGGCAACAATCGCTTGGGAAGGAAACGTGAGCGAAGGCGGTTGCTAATCATCGAGTATGTCCTGCCGCCAGCTTCCTTCCCTTGGGCATACAAAACATACGTTCCTTCCGATTCAGGCAAGACTCGCGACACTCCCTCGATTTATCTCCGCCAGGCGTGCTATCACTGAAGGAATACTACGATACGCTTCGAATAATGTACCATCAGGCGAACAAAATCGTGTATATTTATGGCTAAAATGTAAAAAGATTGTTCATATTTGTAATTTTTGAGAAAAATTTAGGTATGATTTGCGTTTTTCAGCGGAGCGAAAATTCTTGAATGGCTTATCACTTTATCCATGCTACGTTAGCTATCAGTCGATTATGATTACAACAAGCCACTCGACTTTTAACTAATTTCTTGGTTCTTACTTAAAAGTTTTTGCTTTTCGTTTTAATTGAAATGTCATGTTATATTATATTATGTATCTCTGTGGCCATCAAAGTGCAAATTATATCGCTAGTAAGAGCATACCATACTAATTCCAGAGGTTTACGAAATATTGAGATGGAGGCGCTAATGCGCCATGAAAGTAATATCATAGCCTCTGGGAATATTGTTTTTAATGGAAAATATAATTACTTAAAAGGTGCGCACTTTTAATTTAACATTTAACGTCGTCTGATGATTGTAGTCCGTAAAAAAAATCCATTCTTAAAATCACCCGTGGAAATTCCTGTTAAAGCAGGCATTGTCGCAGGAGTAAACTCATTCACTATCTAAATAAAATTATATATCATGCAATTTTCTCTCAATTAGACTCAAGTTTGATTTTATTTCATTGCTTTATCCCGTAATTTAATTAAGTTGTTCTCTTAGTGAGCCAGTACGCAGAAAATATTACGTCGTGTTTGGCCGCAGATTTATCCATTGCTGTGACCAAATATCTAATTAAGAATCATATGTGGTACATAATTGAGAATCATATGAGGCTACCTGACAAGTCTGAATATAAAGAGGGAACAGTAAAATGTGGCCTTAAACATTATTCGAAGTATGATTAGTGAAAAGAAACATTTGGAGATTGCGATTAATCACTGCTATTCCGTGTAGGTAATTTTTTCCAGTCGAGCCTAAAATCTTTTGGAAAAAGGTTCCTAGTAGATTAGAAATTGCAATGGAAAGGTAATGTAATTGATATTTATCGATAATTTTGGTATTTTTAGCCAGTACGCATATATATCTTTCTAGAATCTACTATCAGTGAATTACTACTGATGATGGCTGCCTTGTGGCCGAAATGCGTATTTGGTTTTCACGACAATTTTATGGTTTTTTAAAGAATTCTTTTCTATCAGTTTACGTGTAATCTGGGCTAACTAAAAATTGCAGAGTGTTGGCTATATTTTCCTATTATAATTTATCAATTCCGTAGAATAACTAAAAAATAACATTTTTACGTCGCATTAATGGCGTATGCTTTAATGTATACAGATTTAATTAATAATTCTAATTTGCCTGGAATCTAAATCCACCCTAACCCGGGGATTTTGGAAGTGGCTTCTAGATTTGGGCCGGATTTGTTCAGGGTTGCATAAAATTACATATATTCTGAATCAGATTTCATTTGTTCGTGCGCGAACTTAATTAATATTCGGTGGGCATGCATTTAAAAAATATATAAATGCATTTTTGAGGCAAAAATTGTAGCTCGAGAATCCTAAAATAAGTAGTCCATTTTAACGGCGTTGGAATATTCTTTTCGTCGTCCAAATCCCGAATGGAAAACGCCCTCTCATGGACAGGATGAAACTCCAGAGGTATTAAGCTATCGAATCTATTACGTAGAAATAAAAATGACTGTATTTAAAGGAAAATAGATTTCAATTCTTTAAAAATGTAATAATTTTTATTTAAACAGTAGTAGTAGTCAAGTCAGCTAATTTAACTTAACAGTAACATTGCATTAAATTAACATTGATATAATTAATTAATTGTGCAAATCATGATGCATATCATCCGGTGATTTTTCGTCGTATAATTTTTATCATGTACTTTTTCTTAGGAAAGTTAATTTAAATCTATTTTCCTTTAAATACTTATAGTCATTTTTATTTCTACATAATAGATTCGGTTGATTTAATAGTTGCAGTATTAATATTATCATGACGCCATTCCCTCCTAAATATATTGGAATTGTCCCGCGCGGAACACGGTTGGCGCCGAACCGGTCGTGCCGAATCGGTCGTACCGAACTGTTCCTTTCCGAGAGGTCTTTTATCCCGGCTGCTATAAAAGGATCACCCGATCTATTTTCTTCACTCGATTTTTTTCCCCGTTCACCTCTTTGACAATAGAGCAACGTATCGGCCGAATCCCGGGTCTTCGGTGCACGTAGCGCCCTCACGTACGGAGGGATCTCAAAACGGATATCTCAAGTGTATCCGGGTGTTGCGAACACAATCGGCTTCCACGTAGCCACATTCTGGTGTCATCCGCATCACACCAGATTGACCCGCGCCGGATAAAAATGTAGATTTTGTTTGCCCTGGACGTTCCTTCATATCGCTATCTGCCTAGTATAAATAACGTAAAATTAAACGTAGGAGTAATTTACGCTATAATAATTATACTGTGAAGCAGGCGCGTTTCTCTCTGTGTATTTAAGAGTTGAAATTTAATTTTTTTTCGCTGAGTTGGCAGCTCTGATAGAACGAAACGGATCGAATATGCTATTGCCTCGTTTAATTCTAAGAATTTGCTAAATTACACGTTCATTGAAGTTCTTTCATATGATTTATTATTTAAAATGTCGCTTTTTACATCACTTAGTTATCCATTGAATATATATCCCCGCTGATTTCGGTTTTAGGGGCTGTGCTGTTTGGCAATCCGATCGTTCTCTTCTACCATGTTTGAAATCGCCATAACAAGCTCCAGCAATTTTATTCGTTCGCTTTTTCACACTCTAAACCTATTAAAGAATAACTTCGACGTTGGTTCGATATTATTTACGGTCATTCCTATTTTTGCTGAAGTATCGTTGATATCCTAGAAAATACGTCATTGAAATGGCTGGGAAGCCCTGTTTTCGGGATGAGAGCGATTTGACGCCGGACGTTTGGGCGCTATAAGTATAGAATGCTGCTTGATATACAGGTCCCAAATATTAGGGAGCCTGTATTTTGAACGGCGGAATTATGGTCGACGAATTTTCGAGATAGAGTTTTGGGCGCCGGCATTTTACAGAGAGAAAGCTTAGGCCGGCAGATTTATTAGCACCGTTGTTTTAGGCAGCGTAGGTAATTTTAGTCGTCAGGGTCATACAATACGTGCGGGTGGCCATGTGCGTATGCGCACGGGTGAAGAATATTGCACTTCTACGCAGGTTTTAACGTGACTAAATGAGGAAAATTTAGATTTCAATTCAATGAAAAGACGTATATATATATATATGGTGGAACTCCATGACATAAGAATGGATATAAATAAAAATAAAAAAGAAATTGCGTACCTACTATATATTATATACTCTGTAACATTTCCACAAATCTGCGGAAGTTGTTACAAAATTTATAATATAGTTGCATTTTTTTCGTTTTTATGTCAAATGACATCCTTTCCCCGAAAATTTAGATGTTTACTGGAGTAAATTTGCCTTCTCTTTCTTTAACCGTGACGATTATTTTCGAAATTTAATCTTCCCCGTCCCACGCCACGCAAAGAATCTAAGGGTTTCAGGGGGCATTACGAATATTTATGGATAAATTCTTCCTCACCTTCCATTTTCGACATTTTCGTTAATCACCTGAGATGGCTCATTTCGTAGTTCCTTGATTAAGAGAGGAGAAAAAGGAGAGACTGTACTCTTCCGTTCTGAAAATAGAATTTTCTACTCCCTAAAGGTGATTACGGAGAAAGATGAGACTGAGCAGCTTCTCCTTACATTCGGAATTCAGTTTGTTCCCCGTGTCTCGGGAAATCAGAAAGTTCCCTTTCTCGGAATAGCGTTTTCCTTACAAATTAGCTCTGCTAACAAATTAGGAAATGACGTCTTAAAGAGGGTAATGTTGTTACTTCGATTCGTGGAAATTGTAGATAAATTTTAATTCGTATATTCACACGACGCTAGGAACGTAGATAAGATGGTTTAATTTCGCCCGGGGCGCCTAAGTATTGGAGGCGCTAACCCTACCATCTATCTCTGCATTACTTGCAAGTGGATGAATACTGGATACCTATTTATATCGCGGGATAGGCGGGAACCTATATAAAATTCCTTTTACTTTTCATTATCAATCATTTTACGGGGAAATGAATAAATGAAGGAGCTCTTTTAAAAATACCTTAACAAAAATTTACGGAGGGAGGCGCTGAGCGTTTTATTGCCCGGGGCGCCAAAACACCTTGGGCCGCCCCTGCATGTAATAAATGAAACAGATTTGTTTAAATGCATGAATACAGATTCGGGAACGCCGGGTTCCGGGTAAAATATGGTACAACATGAGAATAAATGTAAATTCTGAATTCATGGATGACATACAAATATTTAATTCGATAATGAAAAACACAAATGCACTTGTTGTTAGGATTTGGTTACGATAGAAGAACCGCCGAATTCCTTTTGGCGGTTATTCCCAAACTTATGTTTCTTGAGCTTTTCGGAATTTTAAATTCCAGATTTCGAGAGCTTTGACTGTTATTGTGAACTAATGTATCTCCTTTCGTCGTTGTTTCATTTCGCGATGCAAAATTTAACCCTTATATTGGCAAGGTTGGATTTAAAGTTGGAAAAAATGTTTTTGTATCTTTTCTAGAACATGGTGAAAAATGAATAACATTTTGTTGGTTTTAATTTTAGATTTATTTTCAGTTGTATCCTAGAGTATACATTGCCAAGATTTAGAAGGAACAGAGCAATTCACGTAATAAAAATAAAAATTATTTCTGTATATTATAGGATAGATTACCAAGTTAAGGGTTAATTTCTTGTCCTTTATCTATACTACAAGCGTAACCTTCACCTTGAAATTGAACTGCTTTTTTTTATTTATTTCTGTGTACTTTTGTTTTGAAATGTTTTATTCGAGACCTCAGAAACGATTGGATCTTAATTAATGGAAAGGCTACTTAAAAGACCTTTTGTCACCAAACATTCTTATGCAATCGAGATTAATTATTCCAGTTTTTGTTGGCATGGTTGTCACCGTAAACATTCGCGTTATCAACATGGAAATGATAGTTGACGGTCGCGTTACCGGAACGCCCCACAAGCAAACATCCATGGAGGGAGAAATTTACGTGGAGAATATAAAACGCAGACCGTCGTAGACTAAGCTACCATCTCGGTGTGTTTGTCTTGGATTAAATGCCGCCCAAATGCTACACTGTTGCATTCTTTGGGATGTTATTGTGAGTTAACGAATTATCTAATAGTTCAGTTAAAATTTTTTCGTGCTAAATTGACTGTACGCGCATGTTTTCGAGTGAAACTACAGCACTCACTTTCTCCGGTCATAATGAAGTTAGCACGAGCGTTTTATCACGCAAGTCGAGCGCGAAAATGGAAAATGTCTCCGCTGTAATACAAAGTTGTTTGAGCTGCCTATGGCGTAACGAAAATTCTTAATGAAGCCTCCGGACGTCGTATTTTAATAAGTCTCCGCTATAGATTTACTCTTTAATAGGTTATTCCGTTTTGGTACTTCATAAAAATTTTCACCAATAAAAAATAATATTTTCCTTTTTCGACTCGTCTCTTTATTTTTTTTTTAATTTTCAATTACGGCTGAGAAATTTTTTCTCGCGTGCTTCTTTCTACTTCTTTCTCCGTTTTTAGTCCAGCTGTTTTCATAAATGTAAAATATTATCGCGGTTCTTTGATGATATTTTTTTTTCTGCGGTAGTCAAAGTCTCGGATAAAATGCCCTTTTTCTGGAGAAATGCCGCGTTCACTGGCATAATAGACTTATTTTTTTCCTCGGTGATATCTTTGATAACGTTGCTGGCGAATAACGTGCGACAAATTTCAGGAAGTGAATTTCAAGCGCTCCAAAAGTGACGTGTCCCTTTTCGTATAATTTTTTATGTAATTTAAAGCCGTCAGATAGATCCATGTGAAAATTTACACTTTATCACCGAATCTGTGAGGCAAATGCGTTCTTAAAAAAAAAGATTTCAATGTAGCGTGCGTAAAAACTATTTTTTTAACCCCGACGTGAGTTCGCCATTTTGATTCCAAATTTTTAATTGTTTTTATTGCGGTGTTTATCGAAGTTGTTTATGCAACCGTGTAAAATTTTCACGACTCATTGAGGCAGATGCGTTCTTTAAAAAAAATCAAAGTAGCATGCGTAAAAATTATTTTTTTTAAAACCGCAATACGAGTCAGCCATTTTTATTCCAAATTTCTAATTGTTGTCATACATCCAAATTTTTTATGCAACGGAGTAAATTTTTTATGAAGGCTGTCAAAAGCATTCGATCGAATTCTGGTCGAAGAAGAAGAATTTCTCACCCTCACGCGACTATTGCTCTAACTTACTATTGTCCCCGTTATCTCCTCGACCGAGCTTCATAATGGTTAAATCTTATCTTAGGGTAAATTTTGTACGGTAAAAATAGGGTTCTGACTGGAATTCTTCGATTTTTTTAGCACAATCTTAGCGCTCCAGATAGGATTTAGGAAATCTTTGGATTTATAAAAATTACCCAATGCCTACTTCAGGAAGTTATTTTTGTCTGTTACAACATTTGGACCGATGAACGTAAACTGAGAGTAAATGTAATGAAATTGAAGCTCCTCACTATGAAGAATTTCGGAACGAGTTTCTCCGATTTCATAAAATATATCTATCCCAGCCGGAACAAGAAAAGTTATCGAAATTTTCAACAAGTACGCAAAATATCCATGGAAGTTTAACTAAATTGATTTATTTTTACGAAAAAATAAAGCGTATGCGATGGTAATGGCATTACTTACTGACTTATAAGTTTGTTTACGAAGTTATTTAAATGCATGTTTAAGCTAAGATAACGATGTATTGTTTTCATCTAATTTTTGTATTTGCAAAATTCTTGGGTTGAATGTTAAATTCGAGGTGATAAAAAGCTGCCATGAAAAGATAAAGGGAGCGGTATCTCACGCCTCATTTTATTCCGCGTCGCCCAATCTGATAGCTTCCTTTTAAGGCTTCGATGCTTACAAGGGGAAGACCAGGTTTACGGGTCACCGATCTAGCTGAAATTTGGTAGGTATGTAGCCCGCAACACCACGATAATGAATAACCCCCCTTTTGCGGTTATATGAGCAATAGTTTAGCAATAAAATGCATTTGTAGTTTGGACTTTCAGAGATATATGTCTGTCTCTGCTATATCTGTAACGTAAGGAGTGGCGTAGGGGTAACGTGGTGGGCTACGGAGGTGAAGGTACGGGGTTCGCGTCCTGTAGCTTTTTTTTTTCGCTTGTTATTGACATTAATTTTTGTTTCATTTATGCGACGCTGCTACATTATTATGAAAACCATACTTTTTACATTGTTTCTGGAATTTTTAATTTTTGTTTGTTTTTCGTTTTTTCCGTGGGCTTTTCTACATTTTTATCTCGTCTTTTGGTATTTCATTCATCTTGATCCTATTCCGTCTCATTCTCATAACAACAGTATGTGGGGTGATACAAATCATAAAGACAACGGAAGCAGCAATATTTTCTACAGTGTAGCAGCTCGCTGCCTTTGCGGGCGACTCCAATCTTCCTAAAGGCCGGTCGCCCGCGAGCGATGTAATGGGCACCCCTGGTGACTATGTGAGTCATATGTTGTTGTGCACATTCGTATTTTCCTCGGTTGCTTGTTTGTCCCTTTGATAGCATCTTCATACAATTGAGGACAATGTAAAGGTCGAAGGTTAAGGAGGTAGGACTCGAATGACATTGTAGACAAATGGTTTCACAAATTGTGTAGAAGAGCAAGGGTAGGCAAAGCCATTCCGCTTGTTACTTTTGAAACGAGCTGTTCTCTTCGCTTTTAATAACTTACGATTTGTATGTAAGAAAGGAGATTCTTTGGTCGAAAACCTATCTGCGGGATTGACTCCTTTCATTCATTTCACTGTAGTGGTAAGTTATCTTTCATAATTTACATGGCTTTGCCGATAAAATACTACGTGTAATTTTGCTTTTTCCATCACACAATTTGTCAATTACCAGAGCTAGTATTTCATATCTTGAAATTTGGAAATTTTCAGGAAGAAAGTTTCATTGGAATTATGGAAAAAATCACCAGAGACGTAGAAGTTTTGCCAGCCATCGGCGAAAATGATCCCGATAAGCGTGAATTACTCGCCGATGGTTTGCACTTTTGTGCCGAACTTTTACGTGAAACAGGCATTATTTCGGATCGTGTCAATCCAGTGATGTCTGAACGGGCGATTGCAGTGGGACGTGAAATGTACATGCGCATTATTAACATGACGGAGGAAATGTCCATCGAGGATGATGATGAACTTTTCGTTGGGAATGATTTGGAGCCCATTCCTAATACTATGGATGCATCAGAAGACGACGAAGACGAACCAGTTCATTCATCCAGTTCTTCTGATGATTGCTTTGAGCCATCGCCCAAAAAAATGTCGCGAATTCCGCTGGACATTAAAATAAAAGCTGTCACGGCAGCGAAAATGCATCCCAATTGGACTATCAAATCCCTTCGTGCAAGAGTGACCCAAAGAATCAAAAGAATGGACAGCATCAAAATATGGGAGAAGGATATCATAGCAGGAGGTACGCACTGGGATAAGTACGAAACCATTGAGAAGTGGACATATGATCGCTTTTTAGAGTGCCGATCTAATAGTGAACATGTGACAACGAGGACGCTGAAGCAGTGGGCAATAGGGGCAGCATTTCAATTCATGTCTGATGCTTTCAAATTTGAAGCATCTTCATCTTGGGTGACGAGATTCAAAAGAAAAAATAAAATTCGACAGCGACATGTTACAAGATATGTTTCCGGGAGAGAAAGGGCAACTGCAGAAGAAATAATGCACTCTGCCATTCTTTTTCAAGAACAGCTGGAAAAGTTGATACCACAATTTGAGGCTGCATTGGTTATCAATACGGACCAAACGGGCTGTGAGTACAGGGCGCACATCAAAAGGACGCTGTCGCACAGAGGTGAAAAAAGTACGGAGGTGTATGTCAGTCAGCTAAATAAGATGACACATTCATATACAGCTCAATATGGATTAGCGTTTTCCGGAGAACTACTTCCATTGGTGTTCATATGCCTTCAAGAACCAACTGGAAAGTTCGGGCCAAGGGTAAAGGGCGAAGTAGAGGAAGCAGTGGCTCGATTTTCAAATCTATATGTGACATGTACAAAGTCTGGGAAAATGCAGACAAACACATATGAGATGTATTTGGACAATGTACTTAAGCCGTATTTAAGGGACAAAAAATACGATGAACGATTTATAAATGAAACAAATGAACCAACATGCACATTGAAAGTGATCCCGCCAAAATGCACGCCCATTTGCCAACCTTGTGACGTCTACTTCTATAGGCAGGTGAAGAAGTTTGTTTCCCGTCTGCAGAATGCTGCGATATTATTGCGTGAAAATCGCGACATTACGAGCAGGATGGACACGATGAGGATCCATTCCCTGATTCATCATCAGCTGTCTTCTGCTGTATTTAAACCGATGATACGATACGCATGGTTTGCATCTCGGTTGACGAAAAGCAGGGAATTTTTTTATAACGTGAACCAAATAATTTTCCCTGTGGAAGTATTGAAGAAGAAATGCAGCTGTGGGGAGCAGTGCTTTGCCAGGTGTTCCCACTGCAGAAAATATTGGTGCTTCCGATGTTTTTTTGATTTGTATCACCCCACATACTGTTATAATGAGAATGAGACGGAATAGGATCAAGAAGAGATAAAAATGTAGAAAAGCCCACGAAAAAAAAAACAAAAATTAAAAATTCCAGAAACAATGTAAAAAGTATGGTTTTCATAATAATGTAGCATCGTCGCATAAATGAAACAAAAATTAATGTCAATAAGCGAAAAAAAAAAAAGCTACAGGACGCGAACCCCATACCTTCACCTCCGTAGCCCACCACGTTACCCCTACGCCACTCCTTACGTTACAGATATAGCAGAGACAGACATATATCTCTGAAAGTCCAAACTACAAATGCATTTTATTGCTAAACTATTGCTCATATAACCGCAAAAGGGGGGTTATTCATTATCGTGGTGTTGCGGGCTACATACCTACCAAATTTCAGCTAGATCGGTGACCCGTAAACCTGGTCTTCCCCTTGTTAGTATAAAAAAATGGCGGAATTGATCTTCCTTTTAACCGTTTTTATCGCCCTTCCTGTTGGAGAGGAAGTCACGATAACCAAATGACCACAATTTCGCGGGTCAAGTTCGTGCTAGTGCGGGGTTTCCTCTTTAAATCACGTGATGTCGTGTTGCCCCGAAAGAAGGCCACCGTTGTCGGTGACATTTAAAAGGTGTAAAGAACAGGAAATTTCTTTCTTTTTCTCATTTGGAAATTGCCAATTAAAAAAAAACTTCTCGAAATTGATTTTGAGATATTAATTATATATACGCTAGCTAAAGTAAATAAATGAATAACGATAATATTTACGCTTCGCGTCGTTACATGAAAGATTTTGTCTTTTTAAAGGCATTAAAACAGTCATACCACCTTGTCGGTAAATTAAAAAAAATACGCAAAAAGATTCGAACCAAACCGAAGGAGGGCGATTAAATTCTAAAATGAAATTCCATTAAGCCAGGGGTTCCCAACGTTTTCGATGTGGCGGACGCCAAGTTGTATCCCAGAAAATCGAAGAGCGCCACTACACTTCCACAAGAGTAGTAACGATAAGGAATAAAAATCAAACCAAAATCAAAGTTATTCTTACCAACTTAAAGAGTTTCCGCGGCGTATGAAGGGACGTCGAGATTTTCGTTTGATAACTACAGTTTCGCTTTTGTCATCAAAATTTCGTCTTTGTATTCGTCGTGCTTTTTACTTGATGGAACGATTTCCGCTCATTTCGCGCAGAATTCGGCAGCCGCTCAAGTCGCCGCTATCTGCCAACCGCTTAGCGGTTGGTTCGGATCTTTATCAAGCTCTTCATTAATCATTCATCGGGACAACCTTATATGACCGGAATTTTACTGATTATCAAAATGACTCTTGCAATAAAAGATCTTTGATTCGTCGCTGAGGAAGGCTACATGTACAAAAAATAGGTATAATTTTTAAGCACCTTTTAATGACCATCGGATTTACTTAATCAATTACTCTTATCATGTTTGATCAGTATATTTTATTTCTTATATATTAAGAACAAAAATTTAAGAATATTTGGTTCTAATAATACCGTTCTTTCAATAAAAAAAGTATTTTTAATAAAATATAATCTCTGCCTCTGGCCCTCACGTTTCGCTCGTCCATTCCTTTCAGATTCATTTAACGCGAGTTTAATAAATATTTTCATATAAAATACGTTTTAATGACCTCATTTATAACGGTAAATTACAGAGGTAATGCGTATTTTTTAAAATAAATAGGATATTTCATGTATTAGGATTATGGCGTCATTATGTGTTTATCTCCTTGGTTGACATCAACGGTAATATCATATATTCTATTAATTCCCATTAAAAGCATTTAATAAATGCTATTATACTGTAGATTATCAATTCCCATTTAAAAGCACTAAATTCATTGGTATGCCAGCTAATGTTTTCCGTCAATAAAAACGAAAAAATTTCCGTTTATTCTCATCAACACAAATTTCTACGGTAATTCAGCTCGGATTTTAATTTTACCTTAAAATAATTAACTCCAGCCTTTGAGCTATAGAATGCCCCCGAGTTAGCGTCCCAGTATTAACTATTTAAAAATCTAAATTTTATAAAGGCCTGCGCTGATTTAAGCGCTTTTCTTAGGAGATGGGAAAGATACGAAGGGGATCGTAAATATTTTCCAAAATTCAACTTTTTCGGAATGTTACAGCAGCTATTCATAATAATAGAGATTACGTATCAGTCGCCTTGCTTATTAAAGCCAAATGACCCCTTTTGCGTCTAGATTCAACCACATCTCCGAACTCTTCAAACTTCTAACGGTATAAAAACATATAAGCGAACAATCAAAGACAGTCATGAATGGGAGAGGAATACTCTTCGTCTTTTATTTCCAGCTATCATCTCTTTTCGCCGCGGGGTGTTGGGAGAGAGTTGGGTTGGGGAAGAAGACAAGACCACTCCCCTTCATATCTAAGTAAGTCTCTCTTTGTACATCAAACAGCGGGGGACACTTGCGACGGGATCATTTAATCTTAAATGTCTTCCCTCGTGGTTTTTACCTCTATATTTCTCCACCTTTTTCCTCGCTGTCTTTCTCTCTTTAACTACCTTTTTCATTTCTTTCCTCTTTTCCACTCCTCTCTCCACCCCCCCGCCGCCTCTCCCCCCTTTCACCCCATTTCTCTCCCATTTCTCCCCCTCTTTCCCCTCCCCCCTCTCTCTCCCCTTCTCTCCTCCGGTCTCTCCCCTTTCCCCCTGATAATGAAGACGTATCTATCTATCCCCTTTCTCTCCCATTCTTTCCCTCTCTACTCCCAATTCTCTCCTCTCTCTCTTACCTGTTCTTTCTCGTCTCTCTACCTCTCTCCCTTTCTCCCTTCTCTTTCCTTCTCTCTCTCTCTACCCTTTCCTACTTTGTTCCCCTATTCTTTCCCCCTCTCCTCTCTCTCTACCCCTTTCTCCACTCTCAACCTCCCCTCTCTCTCTCTCCTCCATATTCCTCTCCTCTCTTTACCTTTCTCTCTCCCTCTCTCTCTCACTCCCTCTTTACTCATTTTCTCTCCCCACTCTCCGCCCCTCCCCAACCGTGGCTCTCCTAACGGAAGTCTTACGTCACGTTCGTACGTGTTATATATTTTTTTTCACCTCTACAGATAACACGCGTGTTACCGCGCGTGTGCTTCGTCGTCCTTTTTTTTCCCCCAATCCTTTTTTTTCTGCGAGAAAATAATAATAATAAAACCACGTCGCTTTTACGTGCTCGTAATGGCCGTCGTCTGGGGGGGTAAGGGGGAGAGAGGGAAGAGAAAGAGAGAGAGAGAAGGGAATCCTTTTAATTGATCAATGCAACGAGCGTTAGGCGCAAGCGCCGGTCCTTAAAGAGTCTCCCGGATCGTGGGCGCGCTCTGTCAGTCCTATAAGGGAGAGGACACGGGACGAGGAACCAGAGGAGTCAACGGGAGAACTTCCTCCGGATATATACAAGGAAAGAACGGGAAACGTGTAAAGATATACATATATATATATATATCAAGGAAGGAGGAAGTGCAGCTGAACAAATACACACCTTACCGTCCCGTATTACCGCTGAACTACGTGTCTGCCTTTTTTTTTAAAGGTGAGTGGAATGGTTTTGGTCCTTTCCGTTTAAATTTTCCGTCGCGACGTAAAAGGGAAGGATCGCGAGGGTTTTTATGAAAAACGAAAATCGCGATCCGTTCTTCTTCTTCGTCGTCGGCTAGAGTCGCCATTTCGCGAGTGTGGTCGCGGATAGCTTCGGATTTTTACCCGCTAGGGGGCATTCCAATTCCGCCGTTTCCTGTCAATATATACCAATATATTTAAACGATATATTTATTCTGTGGTGTTTCTGGCGAGGGTCCCTTAAGTATGTACTTCGTTTCTTGTGTTCATTCCGTGAAATGATCATCAGTTTGAATTTAGCCACGATTTCGGTCATTGCACGTCGTTTACAACGTTTCCCCGTAAAATGTTCTAATTTATGATTCCGTGGCGCGAAATGGGAGCATAACGTATATATATGTATATATATATATATATAATATGTGTGCCCCTCAACCGGACGTGCACAACTAGGATTTCATGTGCAAAATGCATTGCACCGGGGAACAACACCCTGGCCGAATAACCGGTTGGGAAATTCGTAAGGCGCTTAAAGGTCTGCCTTCCTCCCCCACCTTTTCCCGCCCATTCCCCCTTTCCTTCCCTCTTTGCTTGAACCTTGCGATCGATATTGAGGGCTGCTCAGCCCCCCCCCCTCTCTCCCTGCCCCTCTCCCCCCCCCCCTTCCCCCCTCTCTCCCTGCCCCTCCTCTCCCCATCCACTCGCTCCCCCTTCTGCGCCTCCCGTAGGCGCCCCTATCTCACGAGACCCAGTCCACCACAGGCCCTCTCCTTCCCTCCTTCCACCCTCTCCCTCCGACACTGCACCCACGTTACAGCTGCCCTGACAACGGCACATTTTGATTTCTTTGCCGTTTTCTGGTTCCCCTTCTGGAAAAAGTGCGACGACCCCATTTTTATTTTTTTTTTTTTAAGATCGGAGAAGTGTCGGTTGCTCTTCACGCAACTTGTCTCCTGCAGATATCGGGTGCGTTGCCTTATTTTGCGAAAATGCCATGTTCGGCTCAATGGCGCCCTCTAAAGTTTGGGAATTGCAAATGAGCGTCGCGACCATCTTTATGCTGCCGTCGAGTCTAAATATCTTCGTAGGCGTTTAGAAATGCAAGATATGCGACGCTAATTAGAAATATGAAAGGGGGGGGGGGTAACTGCGCTTCTTAAAAGAACGTATGAACACACTGTCGCAGGTGTTTAACGCCTTGAAACGAAGGAATGACCTTGTCGATACCCTATGCATTTTTCCCTCGAAATTTCAAGGAAGTCATTGATTTCCTCGGTTTAGCATGATATAACTTAAATTTGTATCATTTATATATATATAAAATTCTCGAAAATATCCCTCAAGAAATTGTAAAATTGAACTTTACCAACGGGAATATATCATCAATATATTGGTAGAAAGGGCTTCAGATATTGTTCTATGCATGATTCCCTTTTCAGATGATTCTTATCGTAATGAAACGGTAATTATGTTGACAATTTGTTTTTTTTCTAGTGAAATTTAAAAAACCAAATCGACGTGAAACTAAAGGCGTGATCCATATTGATTCAGTTTTGCTATTGCATACAATCGAATCATAATCGATAAGTTGATATTAACCGTAAAACAAGAGAATTGCAGCGTACACGCAGACCTGGATTTTCCATTGGGCACTGTGGGCACAGTGCCCAGGGCCTACGAAAAACTTTTAGGACAAAATATCATAGTCATAGTATCAAAGTATCATAGTCATAGATCTTTGATTATATTATGGGCCTACAAAGAATTGAATCCGGCCCGATGGGACCTATACATAGTATATAATGCAAATATTTATCTATAGAACTATCTTGGGGGCCTACGATTATGAGATTGACCAGGGCATACAAAAAGTTTAATCCGGCCCTGCGAGTATGTATTAGTTTACATAGTACATTCTCAAATATACATAGTATGCTATACTTCCTGAACGCAGAATGCTAAACACAGAGAGATAACATACTTATAAATAAAAAACACCTATTATATAAGTCCTAATCACCGGACTATATCGTTATTGCAATTTTTTTGCTTAGATAATAATAGAAACGTTTCCTAAGAGGCCTTTTTTGTATTTTTATTAGTATTTATGATATACCAGTCCAATTTCATTTTTTGCTTAGATATTAATGGGAACATTTCCTAAGAGGCCTTGTTTTGTATTTTTACTGGAGTTTCTGAGATACCTGCCTAATTTCATTTTAATTAAATTTTTAAAACGTTAGAAAAACCCTAAAAGCTACCAGTGAAAGTTACGAGGTTTTTTGTTTGGTAAAAAATTAAATGTAATAATGATTCCAGGGCACAAAAAATATGTAATTATTTATGTAGTTGAATTTTCATGTGGGGTTTTTAAAGAGAATAAAATTCAAATATGTGTGTTTCAATTCTGACCGAGTATTCACTCATTTCTGGACATTGTTGGTACCTAAAATCAAACCTTGGTAATATTTTGACGCTTTAAATTAAAATATCCGTTTTAATAAAATAAAAAAATCTGATGTGGCCAACACATGACTTTCTCCATATTTGGGGTATAGATATTTAAATTATTATGAATAGCATTATGAGGCAAAATTATCATTTCATATCGTAAAAGAATACAGTCGTCCTTATTGCCGTAAATTACATATATTTTGAATGTGTTTACGGAATTCACCGCTACATGGTATTGGTGCTGTATAATGAAAATTACGAAAAAGTTCAATATCTCCGAAATGGATGGTTCTACGAAAATTTGTTTCAAGCAAAACCTGGAAGAAATACTATTCTCTACAACTTTGGCCCTCACGAAGGTTACCAATGACGACGTTTTTAAGGAGATATTTGACGGAAACCGGAAAAACCGATTATTTATCATTCCTAAACAATAACTGCTATGGAAAATTGCTTCAAATAAAAGTTGTAGGAAATTACATTATAATATTTGCATAGTTTTATATACAATAATGATGTTCTAACGGAGAAATATCGCAAAAACCGAATCGACTTCCGGTTAACCGTTATTGTCCAAAAATTAATCAGCTCTTCGTACTCATACTGAAGTGTTATATATGAAATTTGGTAAAGATATGGCAAGTACTTTCGAGTTAAAGTGCCCACAATCACATACACACAGACAGGCATTCCGAAAATAGTCTAAACGTGTGCTAGGGACCTCAAAACGTGTATTTCCGTTGAAATCTCGAAGTCGATTTTTTCATGAAACAATACTTTCTTTATACTACGTATATGGAGAAGGTAATAATAATCTCTAGAAACCGGATATTGAGTAATGTACTGGAGACGTCAATATTTTCGCAGTTCAATTACTCCAATCCACGTTTTCGATTGATCGATAATTATAGCTATTTTCTCGATTAATCGATTTCGAATGACGATTGAATGTTAACCGAAATGCAAGTGGGTTAAGTGGATGAAACCTAAACACCTTGTTTACTTCCGATTAACTCTCGTCATGGATTTGCTGAGGATCATGCGACGCGCTCTCCAAGGTCACCTATATGAGACCGATCGATTGTCAAAGAAAGTATTTTGGGACGAACCGCTAAAAGGGGTTGAGTTGGATTCTACTGCTGCGTCATCTAAGTTCGCATCTTACTTGCGATGTACCAAACTAAACATTCTTGTATTTTTGATAAAAAGAAGCGCGTTTTTACTTTCTCCATACATAGTATGGGGAAGGTATTGTGATCACGAAAGAAATCGACTTCGAGATTTCAACGGAAATACACGTTTTGAGGTCCCTAGAACACGTTTAGACTATTTTCGGAATGTCTGTCTGTGTGTATGTGATTGTGGGCACTTTAACTCGAAAGTACTTGCCATATCTTTACCAAATTTCATATATAACACTTCAGTATGAGTACGAAGAGCTGATTAATTTTTGGACAATAACCCCAAATATGGAGAAAGTCATGTGTTGGCCACATCAGATTTTTTTCTAAGCTCCTTGAGTCATGCAGTACTTCTTTCGGTTTAAACGGCAGAAGAGAGCGTTTTTTTGTTTTTTCGGTCTGTGATGTTTAAAAAAATGTTCTCTCGATTGAATCTTTTTTTCGAATTGATTCGCCTCGGCGCCCAAACGATACACGTTGAAAATTGAAAAAGTAATTTTTAAAAAAATTCTTTAGGATTTAATATTTTCACCAAAATATTTTCATTGAACGCAAACGCACTCGTAAATAAGAGAGTTTTCCCCGCTAAAAACAGAATCATATCTGTTCATGGATATATCGACAGTTATATTAAACAATTGAAACAAATCGAGGCGATCACAAAAAAAAATTAAGGGTGTATAACAATGAGAGTTTTTCATTTTGAAATCGGTTGGTCTACGTTCCACAAAATAGTTGCTACATTCCTTTCGGACTCTTCGTGAGTAGTAGCGGAAGTTCAATTTTATCAGAAGAAAATCACGCCTTGTTCAACCCGCTCAAATCGTATGTATTCGGGGAGTAGCAGTTTTCATCATTTTTCCTCGTAGAACGTTTCCTCGACTTCCACCAATCCGATAAGCTTAACCCGTTCACTTTTGATGGACCGTTCCAAATATACAACGGAGCGTAAAAAGATAATCTAAGGATAATATCCTAATATGACGAAGAATAAAACGATTCTGACGACTTTACACCAGCTTTATTTAATGGCGTCGCAGTCATCATCATTAAGTGTTCTGACTGGAAACGGGTCCATTATTAGGGGGCATCCATAAATTACGCCACGCTCTGACAAATTTGTATCATCTACGAGGGGGAGAAGAGGGTTTTTTTTATAACGCAACGTATTCGTTTTGATAAATAATTTTAAAATAATTTAAAATGACAAAATAATTTATATGTAATGTGCTAAAATAAAATCCTTTATCTAATTTTACAACTTCCCGTCCTTCCGTCTGTCTGTCCCTATTTGTTTCTCGAGAACCATTCGTCATAGAGATATGCGGTAAACGGCGTCCTGTGGTTCATTTATATTTTCAATAAGATAACACGTAAAACTCGACTTTTCGGCGTGCAGGCTTTCATTCATTTGCTCATATAAATTCTAAATATTGGCAGACGAGCTTCGGACTTGGTATGTTTTAAAGAAAAATTATCAAGGATTCTTATTCTTATCGTCTTTTTCCGTTGTCGATTCGAAATCGCCCGCATTTTAAGTTTAATAATGCATATAATTTTCACTGAATTTGCCATTTTAACGCTAAGAACATTGACGACGGGCATTATCGTGCTCGAAGTCCTATTGTTGTAAAACCATATATAGCTCACGAACGTAAAATTAACGTGTTTTATAAGCCGTTTAAAGGAAGAGAGGGTAAGTGGAAAATGAGAGAGAGGGAAAGGAGGGGAAAAAGAGAGAGATTGATGAGCGAGAGAGGAAAGGGGAGAGACAAAGAGGGGGAGATATTCCTGCATGAAATGTTATCCTCGGTTGTGTTAAAATAGAAAACTTAAATTGTTATCTTAATCACCATATTGTTTATGTGTAACGTAAATCAATTCATGTTTCAATAATGCAAGAATATAGTAAAGTATGTCTTTAATAGAATTGTTTTCTGTGGGAATATCATTTGCACCATTAATTGAGTTACATTATTTTTAATAAATTAATTGAAAAAAATCGGTGCTAACATAGCGCGGGCACAGCTAGTTATAATAAAATCTTAATTAATAGTTTGTGAGTAACAACTAAATCTTGTGTTTCTTTGTATCGAAAGAGGGGCTTGAAAATTTTGCGACATAATTTTAACGGGCGAGGATTCAATTTTTTGTGACGATATGTGAGAGGAGGGGGAGGGGGGTGGGGAGAGATGAGTTCATTTCTTTACATGAGATAATTTATGGATGCCTCCTATTCTCCATAACCTTCCTCGTTTCTTCTTCTCAACTCTCTTTGTCCTTTCAAGGCATCCGTTAGCTGAAAATTTTTCCTTTCTCTTCCACTTTCAATTTATCCTTCAGTCACACCTTTGTGGAGTCTTTGCTTAGGAAATGCCCTATCCAAATCGCCCTCTTCTGCAGTCGTATCTTTAATTATGATCATTGATATCATTATTTTACATAGCAATTCTCAGGTGTCCGTCCGTCCAAGTTAGACGCATCACCGGCGGCATAAGATACAGGGGCACATTTTTTTAAAATCGCTATCTCCCGTCTATAGAAGGATTTTTCACAGGTTTTCCCACCGCTTTTCGAGGGTATTATCTCCCTGTGAATTTTTTCTGCGGTGACTAAACCTGACTTTTCCCCCACAAAATTCAAACTCATCACACCATTTAAGACCCTACTTGATCTTTAAGATATGTAATTATTCAAAAATTCGAAATTTGAAATTGTATCAATTTTCCCCCCCCATTTTAACGTAAATATTTAAGTGTTAAAAATGTAACCTTCGTGACATGATGAAAACTTCAACGGGAGGCGGCGCTGCGTAGTCTCAATTGGCCCGAATAAAGAAGTAATTCTGTCAATAAACGCAGACCGATGTACGCGATTGACGACGTATCGCATCGATTGGCTATAAATCGTCTCCCATGCTGCAGAGAACATGAGAATGTCCGATCATTTCCTTGTGCGAGCCGAATAGGAAACGACGAGAATATTTCGCTATATTGTTCAAAAGAGTAAGCGTCTCCAGAAAATTTGGAATGGCGCCAAATGTACGAGAAACGGAGGAGAAACATCAAGGACTCCTCCAAGACCATTAAATCTTCCACATTTCGCCTCATTTTTTATGAAGGTTATGAAGTGTTTCACGAGCAAACCTCGACTTGGCACGAATTTCACTCCGATTCGTGGGTTTTCTGCCAGTCGACGGATAAGTCAACGCGAAATTTACTAGAGAAACGTTTTTTTTCCCCTTGCATTATATGACCGAATGAAAAATATGATACAGTCGTTTTGTTGGACGATGTAAAATAGGACCAAGGCATCGCAAATCAAAGGAAAATATCGATAACGTGTTCAACAAATCTCTTGCACTAATTCAGTATCATAAAAGCAAGATTTCGATTCGAACATTGCAAGCACTTTATCACTTAATTTTTAGTATTAAAGAAATTGAATTTAAAAAATAATTCAAAAAAGTCACATTGAGTTTTGGATAGCTCAAAAGTTAACTAATGTAATGTTCCACAGGTTCCGGCACGAGATATGGTTCTCATTATCTGTTCCAAATAAAAAAAAGCCTTATCCTCCGACGATGAATTTCAGTATGAAATAGCAAACTAGAATCAGACGAAACGGATTCTTCTAAGTGAAACGAACAGATCTCCCATAGTTGAAGAAACCTTGTTATTCTGCGAGATATGACCGTATCTCTGTGATAGATTTTGCTCGTTAACACAATCATTCTTTTAGTTTAGTGTAAGACGTTACGCTCTGGCATTCATTCGGCTGTTTATATTTAATAAATTAAAACTTTAACGATAATATATTAACTTGAAAATTAGAAAAGAGAAAACGGTACGGATTGCGAAACCAAATGATTATTAGAGACAGTTTTATCGATGTCATTTTCAACGTAACGCATTAACTATCAAATTTTTATCTTCAAAATAATTGTAAATGAAGCTTCAAACAGATTGCTACAGCCAAGGAAGGGAGGGAGGGGGCAGCCGGATGCTCTTCACCCAAATATCGCAGATAATTTGAGCCGAGACTACTTTCGCATTAATTTCACCTTTAACTTGAAAAGAAATATATATATTTATTAAATGATTGTGATATTTTTTATTTTTACAGCGGTGTTTATGAATTATTATTTTAAATTATCAGCGAAAAGTAAGAGGGTAATCTCCTTGTGAAATATCGCTTTTATTTTTTGCCATCCCAAAGCAAATTCCTGGCTGCGCCATTGGCCTATAACGATCCGGCTATATTTTTATCGTTCGATGCCACAAATCCGGGTCTTGATTCAATTAGAGACAGATTTAATTTGATTTCTTTTTTCTATTTCTCTTCCGCAGGAGCAAATGAAAAGTTTAATTTGATGAAGAAGCAGAAAATGGGTGGGTGCGCTTCGGACAGCGTTATCGAAGCACCCAAAGTGTCTCTTGCGTCGTCATCCGGAAACCAGAGAGTTAACTAGGAGGAAGAGCTCTCCCCACTCATTCTCCCTAATGAAGACATCTGAAACTGACGTCAAGTCATTCATGAGGCGTCGGAGAAGACGCCGGCGGTGCATACCAGGCGCCGTTCCAGACGTCACGTGACTCACCCGGAAAAATAAAATCGAAAAAGAAATTCGTTTCTGGACGTAAAATTTTTTTCTTTTTTCGATCGCTCTGTGCGTTTAGATGATTTGGACATAACAAAGCTCTATAATGCTGTTAAGTGAAATAGAACCATAGTGACGAATAATAAGAAATTTAGACTGATAAATATAAAAAAACAACAAACGTTTGCCACATTTGGGTCCAATAATAATTACAAAGGTTTGTTGGAAACATTTTCGTTCTATAGTCTTGGCTGTGATCGCGTAATTTATTACCAATAAAGACGTTTTACCTCGTGCTTCCTCAATAAAACGAACAACCGAAGGTTTTACATTAGATTCGACATTTCGGCTTTGCTGCGCGAAGACCTCACATTCTCATCGAGTTCACATGCACGATCGAGGGACAAGATTTGCAAATCTCGTACAGAGCTAAGATGACGGCCTTATTTATAAAACGCGTATACTTCTAGTCAGTACAAGATGTCTACCTTAGCTAAAGAATCGTGTTAGTGTTCCGCCGTCATGTGCGACATCCAGAAGAAATTCTTCTGCCCCCGTTTGGTGGACTACCTGACCATCGTCGGGTCGCGGTCGATACCTGCGAGGGTCAGCGGGAGTGGGGTGGGGACGGGCGGAGGGTCTGTACAACTTCCGGAGCTGCTAAGGAGGTATCCACCAGAGGACCACAAGGATTTCCCTCTGCCCCTGGACATGGTGTACTTCTGCCAACCAGAAGGATGCATATCCGTCGGGCCTAGGAGGACCGCTCTCAGAGACGCAAATTCCTTTGTGTTCACCCTCACGGAAAAAGATTCGGGTGATTAATGATTCTGTCAACTCATGGTCTCGTCAAATTGCGATAGACGCCTTAACTAATAGTAGTTTTATTTTTTTTTGCATAGCTGAAATAATTATCTTGATCTCTTTGCATACTCTTTAAAATCACTAGTGCAGAGTCCATGTGTATATAACTTCGCCAAAACGTTTGTTACCAGGTTTTACATTAAAAAGTAAACAAAATTTCATGTTCAAAATAAATAGCATAATAGATAAAGAAAATGATTAAATACATTAAGGTTATAAGTGTAATTGATTAAATTAATCTTAAATTCTGAAATAAAATGTCTACTTCTCATTTAATTTTTATTTTGTTTATATAGTAACTCAGTAGTTAAAACTTGATGGAAAAAATTTTGAAAAATACTAATTGAAGTCTACCAAAAACTTCAGTATTATTCTTGAATTGTTTGTCTTAATAGGTTTTCTTGGGTGAAATATATTTTTTCATTGTGAATAATGTTAAAATTTAATTAAACAAAGCGTAGTGGATGAAGTAGAAATTATCGGCTTTTAAAAATTTAGGAAGAAAGATGGTTAATTGCTGAAATTTAGTAAAATTGTGTTTATGTTCATCTTTTAACATGTGCTGTGCTTTTCTTGGAAGAATAATAAATAATAATTCAATTTGACCATTTTGTAAGTCCTCTAATGTGAAAGTTATTGCAGAAATTGTCAATTTTTTAAAAGAATTATATTGTTTTAATGTACTTTTAAGTAGAAATTGCCTTGTGCATGAGTCTTCAAGATTTTATTTATTTTTGTGTTCAGGAAAAAGTCGCTATGGAATTTGTGTCAACTTTTATCGACCAATGGAGAGAGCTCCTCCTGGTGCTATGTCTGGAGCTGGAGGAAGAAGAAGTTCATCAACATTTCGCAGAGAGTCATGGAGAAAATCAATGGAAAAAAGTTCTGATTCAGCTTTCTCCAGGTATTATTTGATAGATTGTATACAAGCTGACGTATGTGACATTAAAGACACTTGTTATTACTTGCTTCCGACAACCTTCAGAAATTATACAATCTGTCTATTCACCACGTGTGATTATCTATTGCGTAATATTACCCAACATCCTAAGTTTTCAACTTACGGCTTACATCATTAAACATAACTTTACTTCTGCCATTTTTATTCCTAACAAAAATGAGAATTTAAAAATATTTTGCGTTAGATGATAACAGCTTCTTAAACTCAGATTCACATCCTAAAAATGTTAATAATCGTTCATTTGCCCAATTTTGCGTAGGGAAGCCTCATCAGCTTATATTTTCATGACCATTCATTGTTTAGCAACTGTTTTGAGGAAAATCAAATCTGCGGATGAGAATTGTCCAATCAATTTTTATTGACAATATCATCCAAGCTCCACCTTTTTGCAAAACTCTTTTGCTGAAATATACAGTGACTACCGGAGCAGCAATGTGGCTCCGAGTGACTCAGACAGGGACTGTCCCAGCAGGAGGGACTCTGAAGTGTCTGCTGTCGCTCACCACCAGCACCAACTGCACCAGTCGGCAGCAGGGGCTCCTCGCCTTGGCATCACCATTCCGAGCAACGACTCTGAGAGTGGAGGCTCCCATTCACCATCTCCACGTGCCAGCCGAAGGAGACAGGTTATAATTATTTTCAACTAATTTCTTACTCCTTATGATTCGAGAAATAAGAATGGATTGCCAAAATTTCATCCTTATCTTGATGCTGAAAGAATAAGTTTATCACTAAAAATTCTCATAGGTGGAGAATTTTCAGCCAAATAATCTTGACTTTAGTAACGTGGTTAACATATTATTTTTTACTGAAGAACTCTGATATTTCGTATATGAATTGATAAAGATGAGCCAACAAATAATTTGGGAATTCAATATTAAATAATTTTGTGATTGAATTTTTTTTCAACTTTCAGCGAGTACGGAACCATTCTTTAACTTCACTCTGCCTTCTATCTCATCATCCCTTCTTCTCCATCTTCCGAGAGTGCCTGTTTACCCTCAAGAAGCTCATTGATGCCTGTAATGACAGTGTTACACCTGGCAGAGGCTCAAGGCAGATAGTCAGGTGAATTAATAAAAACTTAAAGAGAGATGCATTTTTCGTGTTTAAACTGAATTTTATCATCATATTTGTTTGATGATTTTATTAAAAAGGGCAAATACCGAAAGATATCTGTTTATTTCCTAGTTATTTTATATTTATTTGACTTTAAAAACAGAATTTGTTGCTAGTGGGTGTTTATCATGCATCTTGTGATGGAAAATAATTTTATCAATTTGCTGAATCGATTCTCAAAATTTTGACGATATATCCATTTTAAAATTCTAGAGACACTGTTTGGAGTGTCCTTACTGGAAAAGCTCATGAGGGTACCCCATCCATTGTTCTTCATGATGTTAGAGAAATTGAAACATGGATTTTAAGGCTCTTAAGTGCTCCAGTTCCTGTGCCTGGAAAGACCCGAGTTGAGGTAAATATATTTTTTTATCTTTTATACAATTTATCTTTTCTGATGTTAAAGGTGTAAAAAAAATTGGCGAATATCTCTTTCTGTTTTACTTTACAAGTTATGTTGAGGCCATATATAAGGGCAAATAATACATTCAATGTAATTCATTTTGAGTAGTTTATTCAGAAGAGTTTTTATTTTGAACATCCACCTAACAGTTATTTAATACACCTTCTATTTGTAATTATTTCTTTAAACTTGTAATAGGAATAAATATGAAATTCTTTTCTGAATTGATTTTTCATGGAAAATAGCTCCTTGTTTCTTAAGGAAATATTGATTGACTCAAATTCAATTTTCCTCTGCCAACTACTGTTATTAGAAGTTAAAAATTCACAGTACATTTCTTGGCTAATATACATAAATTACTTAAAATGCTAACTCACTATCCTGAATTGATGAATATACTTAGAAAAATTATGCTAAATCTTTAATGATACAAGATCAAAACATTATAGTTTGGTATAGTTGGCCCTCTTTTAATAATATTGAATATCATTTTAAGTCACATGTAATTATTTCCAAGGTTGGAGATGGTTTTAAAGTATCAAAAACTTGATCAGCAAAAATAGCCTTTGCAAAGTACATCATGCAATAGCCTTAATTAAATGCCTTAATTTATGGAATAAATAATGTTTAACTCGATGGTTTGATTGTTACTTGCTGTAATTTCAAAATTTTACTTTTATTTATTCATGCCTAATATTTATATATGTATCTAATAAATATATTTTAATAGCTTATGATGATAAATTGTGGTTAAAACTGTTGTGTAATTAAATGTGTTAATTTATATTTTAATTCAGGTGGAGATTCTTTCCCAAAACCTTCGATCCCCTTTAACGTTTGCCCTCCCTGATCACACTCGCTTCTCTCTTGTCGATTTCCCTCTTCATCTTCCTCTCGAGCTGCTTGGAGTCGAAACGTGCCTCAAAGTTCTCACTCTCATCCTCCTTGAAAACAAGGTATGCTCATTAAATCAACGGATTTATAGCTCAAATATCCAATGAAGTACAGAAAATTTGGTATTTCATTTTTAAGTTGGTATTTCTGGATTTCTATAAATTAATTGTACATAATCTCTTTCTCATAATTTCCAAACATTCTAGAGTGATAATAATTTAAAGCCTTAATGTCTTCCAGTTGGTGCTGCAATCTCGTGATTACAATGCCCTTTCAATGTCGGTGATGGCATTTGTCACAATGATCTATCCACTGGAGTATATGTTTCCTGTTATACCTTTACTACCAACCTGCATGAATAGTGCAGAGCAGGTCAGTGTAAAAAGATTTGGATATAATGAAGTTCTGTCATTTCAAGAGATAAAACTAGACACATAATATTATCCTCATCAACTATCAGCGTTAAATAATTCCATTGGTTGCTTTACTTTTTAGCTTCTCCTGGCTCCAACACCTTATGTGATTGGGATTCCTGCAAGCTTCTTATTATATAAGAAGAACTTTAGGTACTTGTGTCATTCTTTAGCAATATATACATGAATCATACTGAAACTTGGAAAATAAGATAAAAAGTAACTATATGAAATTCTAAATTAATAAATTAATTTCAGATTACCAGATGATGTCTGGCTTGTAGATTTAGATTCAAATAAGATTACTATGCCTTCAAATGCTGAAGAGCTTCCTCCTCTCCCAGAACCAGAAGGAACTATTCTAAAAAATCATTTGAAGCAGGTAATTGAGTACAAAGTGACAATTTACTATGAAACAACAGCAGATTGAATGATTCTATCTTTTTAATAATGTGCCAAGATCCTAGAGTGTTAAAAAAAATTAATTAAAATTCAGAAATGCATCTAAAATCATCGAGAATTTTTTATTTAGTTGGAAAAAAGGTATCCTTTAATATTAGTGTTCATTTTTCATGCGTTGATGAATAACTGTGCTCTGAATTTATAGCAGTGCATAACATATCATGTTCATCAAACAATGGGATCCATCCTTCAAAATATCTTTGCACTGAATATGTGTGTGTAAAAAACACTCCATATGTCAATGCATCTTTTGATTTCTGATTTATATTTCACCTTGCTTGATATGGATCATTCTAAATGGCAAGCCAATTAACTTAATACCTGGCTGGCACATTACCAATCTGTTAAAATTAACTCCTGTCTTTTGCAAAAATGCACTCCAAACCTGCAAAATCATTCTGTTGATCTTTCTTCATCTCTATCTCTTCTTTCACATCTCTTCTTCACTTTTTAAGGCAATGCAACTGATGGATGAGGGAGGTGACAGAGTAAATATCATTTTCTTTCCTCTCTCACTCTCAAAATTTTTCTTTGTCTCATTGCACATGCATGGAATTTTTTTAGGTATCAAATTTTATGAGAACAAATTGGTATTACAGCAGTAGTTTGAGTAGTGGCACAATAACTAGAAAAATGTTTGTTTTTGAGGGTATGTTGTGATGCAATTTAAACACATTTTTCTGGTTGCAAAACTATTTATCCAGCGATAATGCTTTTGCTCTAACTGTAACGCTTGAATATTAGTACGTTGACCATAGCATATTGAAGTTTTAAAATCGTATATCATGTAAACTATAGCAATTTTTGCTTAAATGTAAAAGTACACATTGTGAAATTGGTAGAATCAAAGCATATTTTAAGTAATCTAATGATAAACTTATTTGAATTTACTTTTTTCATAGGTGCAGCCTGTAACTGAAATTTTGTGTGAAAATGAGATATTTTCTTATTTTAGAAATTATTGCTGTAGACTCTAGCTTCACCGTAGTTCACAAAGTTTATTGCCTTATATTTGCTTGGTAATCGCAATGCATTTAAACCTTTAGTAAATGCTTATGTAAAAATGTAAATTAAGTATTTCATAATAATAATATATCTTGTATTATAAAATTTTGTTGGATCCCTATTGAATTATTTGGTATCTTGAATAGTTATACTATTGATTTAATTCTTCAAGGTTGAATCATTTTTGCCCCTCTTCTTTATTTTGAGTAAATAAAACAGTATCATATTTTAGCCATTTGAAGAAATAGCATTTCATTTTTTGTTCTCTATACCTTAATGCAATGTTTCTCAAACTTTTTCATTCTACGGCACACTTACTCAAATAAAAAAATATTGGTGTCACACCATCTCCTATTTTCCCATATAGTTCTCCTGCTTCTCCCAAAATTCCGCAGGGCACCAGTTCGTGTCTGACAACACACCACTGTGCTGCGGCACACTGGTTGATAAACACTGGTATATTGCTCAAGCATAAATTTTAACACAGCACTACCACTCCTGGATGTAGAAATGTATGCTAATTTAAAGCTTCATCTAGGCCAATAAGAAAATGCATACTCAACAAGGCTATAGCCCAAAGTACCATCCATTTTAATGGATTGATTTCAATTCATGAGTAGTAACATATATTTCAAATTCATCAAGATTAATAAATTTTTAAAAATTATTTTAATTCCATTTATTAGTTATTCTCCTTTTGTCCCAAAAATAATTTTTCATGCTTATAATTATTAAGGCATGTATTTATGACAGATTAGTACGTCCTTTTGCTAATGTATTTTAAAATTCATTACTTATGACTTTGCATGGTAAAAATATTAGTATTTTATTATTTTTTGTCAAATTTATAAGGAGTGAACAATCAAGTTATTTTTGGACATTAAACTGAATACAGAGGTAAAATAATAAGCTTAATTTATGACTTACATAAAATAACTTATGGAATTCCTATAGCCTTTAAGGTCCACTAACAATTTAAGAATTTGTTTTAGATGATCACTCTATCTTGTTATAAGCTACAGTTAAAATGATTTGATTTGCTCATAAGATTATTTTACTGTATTTTCATATATCAACTTAATCAGAACATTTTGATTTACCAAATGTTTTTATGTATAAGAAAGTGATAGCCTTTTCAAAAATTGAAAATTACTGTTTACTTAACAAACACTGGAAAAGAATTTTGCAAAAATATCGGCCATAGCATTTTCTACAAGATGACATAAAGTGTGTATAACCAAATGTCTTCTTGTAATAAAATCCAAATTTTATTTGAGTCATTTATTGTCTCTTTCCCACAACACAGTTGATTTTCAAGAGCATTTCCTTCAAATGGAAAAGTGCATTTTATTTATTTATTTTAAAATATTGTTTTAGTTTGGGAAAAATGTATGAATGTATAGTTAATAGAGTTTTTATACACATATGTATTTTTAAGCAAAGCATAAATGGATAATATTTCCTTAAGACATTTTAAAATGTTAGAAGGTACTTTTTATATTGTGCAAATAAATGTTAAACAGACTCTGAACGTTTGACTTACAATTAGTGCCCTTTAAGTTCAGTATCATAAATAAGTTTTGCTTATACTAATTACTATGTAGCAACAATTTTTTTTCTTATGAGTTATAACATAACTTATAATGACAAAATGTTGTTTATTTCAATCACACAATCATCTCGTTGTAATAATGAATATTGATTGCTGTTTGTTAATGTTTTATAGTGTTATTAACATAGTCTTTGATAAATTTTAAAAGATTATTTGTATTGATTTGATTTAATTAAGATTACTTTTTCTTTAATGAAAATTTATTACTAGCCTTTTGAAGAATTTAAGTATAACCATATGTAGTGTCAAAGAAAAGAGTATTTTTATCTTCAGATTCAGAGATATATATGCTCCTTTGTTAGCATATCAGCCAAATTATAAATGCATACTTTGAATAAATGTATACCTTGAGGCAGTGCTGTAGTGTGGGGCAGCTGGAGCATGTTCCCAGGGTGTAGGTTCATAAGTGGGCACCAAATTAAATATTTATTATACAGTAGACAGAAAAAAACATTATTTTTAGTTCATTTTGGGGTGTCAAAAAAAACTTCTGCCCAGGGCACAAAATGAGGTCACTATGGCCCTGCATTGAGTTATATTGTTTCATAAGATAACCAATGTATTTTTATGTAAATCATTAATCACGTTGATTCTGAAAGAAAATGACATTTTTAAATTTCATGCCAAAGAATTTATTTTCAGAATATCTAAGATCTTGATATAAAAGTTGCTTAGCTTTACTTTTAGATTAGGCGGCACTCAGTGAACAGAAAAATAAATCTTCAACTTGCCCATAAGGAATCATAATGATCTCTGAGTCAATTTCCATTTATTTAAGAAAACTTAGCATGTCTGAATCATTTCAAATTAAGGGAGTTCAACTTATTATAATTATTATCTACGGGCAGTCCTCGACATCTGTACATTCGATATCCGTACAATTCGTTCTTTCATACATTACAAATTATCGCCCCTAAACTGCCTTTTGTACTCCGAATTCAGACTTTCGTACGTCAGCTGACGATCAAACATTTCGGGCTATCACATAATGGTGCTGTCTGTCAGCCAAGCCAACACTTTAATAAATTAAAGTATGCTACGTAATAATATATGTATTATATATAATGTAGGATTTGTGTGTAATGTTTTTTAATATTCTACTGAAATTTGACAAGATTAATACCACTGTAAAGTCGGTTAATAATCAATATATTATTATTATTATTTAGTCTCAGCAATGTTACCATCTTTGTTTGTACGTACAGCAGTGTTTCTTTGTTTGTGCATTTTACACCTATTATTTTATAAACATGAGTGAGAAACGGAAAACTAAAAGTGCTAATACAAGTGGAAAGTAATATAGGGCTCATAAAGTGAACACGGTTGGGACAAAGATGGAAATAATTAGGCATGCCAAAAGTGGCGAATCTTTAGTTTCAATCGGACGCTCATTGGACATAAGCCGGTCAGGTGTGTGTTCAATTGTGATAGAGAAGTACAAAATTAAAGTATGTATGAAATGCTGGAAATATAACAATTAGAGACATTATGATTGTGCAGTTGCTTGGCTTTCTTGTGAATGACAATTTAACTCAGTGGGACTTTCTTGCGAGTAATAAACATTTCTTGAGAAAAAAATAAAATAAAAAACAAATAACAATAAATTATAATAAAAAAGATAATAATCAATTACACTATGTGTGTGATAACCTTAGGATAATACAAGGGAACAGGAACCCAAGATAGCATAGATTCACACCCCTAAACCGCCTTTTGTACGCCGAATTCGGACTTTCGTGCGTCAGCGAAATGACGAATGAATATTTCGAGTGGTGATGGTTGCCTGGTTGCCAGCCACCAGTTTCCACTGCACCGCCATCTTTGTCTGTACAGCAGTGTTTATTTGCGCAATTATTTAAATATTTTATTGCATTTTGCCCTATCTCTCTATATAATAAAATCGATGATTGTGTCTAAAAGGCCCCTGCTCAAAAAACTAAATATTTATACCATAATTAGAGATTTAATAATATTTTTTTGCTCTCTGGGAATGGAACCCCCCCTATAACATGTAAATCTATGTTTGACATCCGTACATTCGACTTCCGTACACATTTTCAGGAATGCATTATGTACGGATGTCTAGGACTGCCTGTATATGTAATTAATTCTGCAGCTTTATATCTGTCATTCACATCAAATATCTTCATTAATATTATTATTAGTTCTGTGATTATTAATGGTATATAATGATCACAAAATCCTTATATTCTAAAAAAATATAATATAAAGTACCAGATATCGCAGCATATAAGTTGGCCCAGCATATAAGTCGACCTAGGCTTTTCGGCTTGAAAATACTAGATTAGACTTAAGTTCACTGTATAAATCAACCCTCATTGTTTCATTTCAAAATACTTCTCATGAAATTTTATCAGACAAAATCAAGGTCCTGTACAATCCAAGTTTTAACAAAACACAAATAAACATTCTATATGTATATACACACACACGTATATATCATTCTATAAGCACTCTTCTTACAGAGGAGGATATACGATATATATAGGATATAGGAGGATACTAATGTCTGGCCCAAACTACAATAGTTGGAGAACTGAAATTTAATACATGGATGAATCGAAAAAAATTATCGGAGGAATAAATGCAAAATTGCAACAATGTTTATTTTCTTGGCCGTAAAAAATTATAAACAATTTTACTAACATTTCATGGTTTAGGTACTTCTAAATGTGCTATGAGGCTGAAATTTTTTCTACCTATATAATTTGCCAAATAATGAAAACGGGAATATAGAAATTTGAAAATTTTTATTCGTTCGGCCGTAATAAATTCTCAAATGTTTAAAAATTTGACTAATGTTTACATACTTTCCGAGGATCCAGGAAGCTGAAAATTTTAACAGAGTTAGGAAATAATGTTCCGGTGGTAAATAACATTGAAAATTTTAGGAATATTTATTGTTGTGGCTGTTAAAAATTAATAAAATTTAAACAATGAAATTCATATAAATGCACTTCTAGAGGTGATACTTTCATGAAATTTCGGATAAATGTGAGGTATTCGTAACAAATGCTGAAAACCTATAAAAGTTTTATAATTATAAATTTTTGGGGTTGTTTTCAGCCCAATATTAACAATAAGGAAAAACACGTAAAGCGGCAAGAAGATGCAAATTGTTGCGTTTAAAAATAATTTGTCGGCTCATATTCTTTACTTTAGGGTGAGAGAAAATGCTTGCAGAATGCAAGCACACCTTTACTAGTATATATATATATATATATATATATATACACATATATATATACACATATATATATACACACACACACTAGCATAATTGCCCGTCAATATGATGGGATATCTTTAGTTAACCTTAAAATAGTTGCCTCCCTCACCCTCTTTCTCTCTCCCTCTCTCTCCTCCCTCCCCCTCCCTTCCACTCTCCTTCCCTTCTCCCCCACACTCACTCTCTCTTAAATGTAAGAAGGGACTATATAGTCTCAATTTCACCCTCAATAAAGTCATTTGTCTGTCTGTCTCCCTCCCTTCTTCCCTCACTTCCCCTCCCTCCACCCTTCCCCCTCATTCCCTCTCTCCTCCTCCCTCCCTCTCCCTCCCTTCCACCGTCTCCTTCCGCTCTCCCCCTCCCTCCCCTCTCTCCCTCCCCCTCACTCTCTCCCTCCCCCTCACTCTCTCCCCCTGCATTACCATCCCTCTCTCTCCCTCCCTATCTCATATTAAAAGCATTCAAAGCACACTTATATTCCCATAAGGATTGATACAACAATCGGACTTTGAGGTCTAACAATATAATTAGTCACCATGGCAACATTCCGTTAAAATGGCAAGATTTCCATAAAATATGTAAATTAAATGTTTAACATGGGATATTTCGAACTGTGGGCGAAAAAAGATGGACAGAATAAGAAACTATAATTTTTTCTTCAAATTGGTTCAAATCTGAAGGTCATAGGTTAATTCCGTCTAATTTTAATTTCCAAATGAATAAAAGCCTGCACGTCGAAAAATTGCATTTTACATGTTAAGTAATGGGAAATGGAAATGCCTCCATTGGAGTCGAACCAAGGAATTTTTTCACGATTTAAATTCGTCATCACCTGAAAAAGTGTTAATCAAGCATCCCTGCCAAATTTCAAGTTTCTATCTTCATTACTTCTCGAGTTATTAGCGTTTAAGTTAGCGTTATAGACAGAGAATTGCTTTTTGATATATATATATATATATCATTTAGAGTCCCTGCTATTCTTCTTGAGCCTTCCATGTGACAGGTGTTTTAATTTCAACCAATAAGAAACTGTTATTCTCGAAGAGTTTGACCACCTAAATAAAGCTTTCTATAATTTGATTGCTGTCAGCTGTTAACAATACTATCGAAACTAACTATACCTAGTGATCGCAATCGATCTCTACTGAGGTGAAATTCAATTAGATATGGCATATGTTTATCCTGCACACCTTTTTCCCAAAATGTCTTTTAAAAAAAGTGACTGCATGCCATACATGAAGATTTCTGATTGCGAGTTCCTATAGTAAATTTACTGCAACACACTTGTGTCAATGTTTATACTCACAGAAGGCAAAGAATTCTACAAAGTATACGAGTATCTACATGACCAAGCAAACGTTTAGGGTTTATACTGCCGTTGGTGCATCTTGATTGAGGTTGAGGTGACATAATATTTTTATAATATTAAAGCTATACCTTTTAATTGAGTTTTAATTTTATTATTTTTAATCAAAATAAGCAGTTCTGTCATTAAAAATTTACTATCAATTTCTACCTATACTTTTTCTGGAGTAAGTTGGCATCTGTTATGGGTGCTCGCCAAATTCATGTTGAATCGCTGACGCTCCTTCAACTCAGGAGAGAACACACCTATGGGAAATCCCACACCTTTTTCATTTTTTTTCTAATTTTCCCCTGCCGTGGACGTCAACTTATTCCAGCACGAATTTATTTTTTCTCTCTAAGCTGACTCAAAAGTAGGGGTGAGTGTGGTACACAAGGATGCAGATTATGCGAGTAAATACAGTATTAAAATTAATTATTTTAAATTTTGAAAAATGTCATAAAATATAAACACTGGAACAGCTGATTCAAAATGTCGATCACCTACACAGAAAGTTCAACTATCTTCATAAATATCAATGTTATTCATCTGTAATTTAATTTTGGCATATAAGTGGACAAAGTTTTAGGAATTTTTTTAAGATTCAAAGTTCAACTTATACACCATGGTATAGCATGTATTCTGCCAAGCTATACATATTTACATTATTTTTCTTTACTTCTGACTTGGCCTGTGTCACCAGGATAATTTAGTTTGCACACTTTAAGTCTGTAATTTCAAAGTATTTTACAATAGCTTGTTGTAAAACATTAATTGCATTAATTCTGATTCAAATAATTACATTAAAACATTGTTTTTGTTGCATAAAACCTGCATGTTATTTTTCAAAATTGAGCTGTTGCAACTAACCTCGTCTCAGAGAAAATCAAAATTGGTTCTCTAATTATCTCTGCAAGGTGTAATAATATAGATGAGGTATAAATAATCTTCAGAAGTATATTCTATTTTTTTATTTTTATGTATGCTTTAAGTTTACAGAGGAAATACTCTAAAATGAAATTATTATTGTAGCCATTGCCTTTGGCTCTACATTGAATTTTTAAATTTAAATTGTTTAAATAAAAATCTTCACTAAGAAAGATCCTTCATGACTTAAATAGAGGAATCAGAGTTATCATAAGGTATCACTATGTATTTCTTTGTTCTATATTATGTTTAAGTAGCATCATTATTGTATATTTTAATAATTTTTATTATTTTTTCATTTGTCTATGAGCATAGCTCTGATGGTAGGCAACCATTATATATACCTTCAGTGGTTTTAATGATCGATTACTGACATCTTCACACAAAAATCTCTCTGCTACCATCTATGCCATTTTATGACTTGTAAATTAATTTGGATCAGGCTCTCTCGGGGATGTCGATGAGTCCCGCTCCTATGAAGGATACAAATCAAGTGGTGTCTGAGGGCATGCGAAACGTAAGGAAAGATGCTGGCGACATGGTTACACAGCAACGTCAACAGCAGCAACAACAGCAGATGCCACCTCACATGCAGACACAGTTTGTCCAGTCGCAGCAACCGCAGACACCGCAGCAGCAACAGCAGATGCAGATGCAGAGGATGCAGCAGCATCAACAGCAACAGATGCAGCAGCAGCACCAACAGCAGATGATGCAGATGCAGCAGATGATGCAGCAACAGCAGCAGCAACAACAGCAGAGGAGGGTCAGCATTGTGGGGATGATCGGTGGGATGGGAGGAACAGGTGGATCGCAATCAAGCCAGCAGCAGGCTGCAGCCTTCAACCCATTCATATACGGCAATGATGTCGACTCGGTGGATGTGGCTACCAGAGTGGCTATGGTGGGATATTTTCAATTATGTTTCTTGCTTTTCCAAGAAATCTTAATTGCTTATGTTGTGATATCCTGAAAGTAGTAACTTCAGAAACCTAGCACCTTTGGAAATCTTAAAAAAGAATGGCAAGCTAGTCTCCTGGATGGCTCACCTCATTGTTATTCAACGCAATTATTGTTAGTAAAACTGTGTTAATAAAATCGTCATTAATAGGTTTATGTAAATTAAAATGTATGTATAAAAATTGTTTTCTAACAAACTTGCTATATTTGATTAACATTTCAAAGAATTATCAAGTTCATCTTAGGGCTAAGTACCTGTTGATAATTTCAAGATTAAGCACTTAGATATGAAGAATTGAAGAAGTGTGGACCTATCTTAAATATTTCCAATAGCTTTAACAAGGTTATAAAAAGAAAACTAGAGACTTAGTTCGTCTTCAATGCAGCTGTCTTCAGTTGTGATTCACCAAAAGTAGATTCTAAAAAAGAACATATATGGCAGTATTTCTGTGGTTTTTATGTGTGTATGGTAGGGAGGGGGATTTATGGGTGTGTGTCTGTTAAGAGTGCATATGGGGAGGTCTGGGGTGTGCAAATTTGAAAGGTAAAGTATTTGAATCTTTATTAGTATGAGGTTTAATGCCGAGGATTGGTAGCTTGGGATTTTTTCTAAGAATGTGTTTTGAGGAAAATTTTTAAATATTAGAGTGAGTCTGAGTAATGAGTTTTACACTCTCGATTTGAACAATTCAATGAGCATATTATTATTGTTGTGCAAAATATTTTTTTAAATCAATTTAATTAAATGAATGAGGAAATGCAATTGAAAATGGTTCAGCCGTCTAAAATTGTCAGAAAATTATACCATCTGCAGCTGTCATTGAAATTAAATCATTTTTGTTTTTTCCCCCCCATAAAGGTAAGGTTCTTCAACTCCCAAAATATCCTGGCCAACTTTACAGAACATACTCGTACCTTGCGTCTGTATCCTCGACCAGTTGTGGCATTCCAGATCAACAGCTTCCTTCGATCTCGTCCTCGGACTTCTCATTTCCTCAACCGCTTTGCCCGTACTCAAGTAAATCATTTTTTATTTCATTTAATTAAGACTATGATGAAATGGTTTCTGGTCTTCTTTCTTTGTCGTTTTAATTAAATTTTGCATCATTTGTAATTGCATTTTTTGAGATGTATCGCAATAATTAGGCAGAAATAATTATTTGATTCCATTTATTTTCAGGCTGTGGAATTTCTTGCAGAGTGGTCTCTAACACCTACTAACGTGGCCTTTTTGCGGGTGCAAACAGGTGTGTTTGACCCAACACAGATTGGTGACAAGTCAAAATGGTATGCTCACACCTTGGAACCAATTTACTTTCCTGTCTGGGATGATGGTAGCTCACTTTCTGGGGCTCTTAAGGCAGCAAGGCATGCAGAAAGTCAACCTACTGGTAAGTTTTTCCATTTGCTTTTTGCGTAAATGTATTTTAACATCGATGCTTAAAATCCAGAACTATATTGTTTTACTTGATTGATATTTTGTTTTTTTATGACTGATTTTTCAGGATATCCTTCTCTATTTAACTGTTTAAATATTTCCAAAATTGGTGCTAGATTTTGAAAATTGTTGGCAAGTTTCAGTGTCAAAATATTTAAGAGTTTCTTAACCGTTAAAAAATTATTAATTGGAGCTCTTTGAATTACCATCTTTTAATTAGGTATCAATCAAATTTCAATTAAATTTCAGATGAGAGTGGATCAGATTCTGAAGGTGCAGAAAGTACTAGTTCTTCGTACTCATCCCTGAGTGACTTTGTCTCAGAGCTTGTGTCATCAGACCTATCACCGAGTAAGTGAAATTGCCTTGCACTTTTCAAAAATTAATTGACATATTTACTATGACTAAAAACTTGAAACTAAAGAAAAAAAAATTAGTTACAGACCTTCAGTAAGAAGATTGTCTGGTGTGACGTGAAAAATATTTGTAAATAAGACATACTGATAATTTTAAAAGATTGATTATTTGGGTACTCTTTCCACATCCGTACTTGAGCAGTTATGATTTATTTGTTGGTAAACTTAAGATTACACCTGCCTAATAACAAAACACTAGTCATGTCAGTTTCAGGAACACAGGATGGTGGGGCTTCATCCCAGGCTGCTCTCTCTAGCGGCTTGGATCATAGGTCTGTCTACCACCCTCCATCATGCCTGCAGCTACCTGGTGGAAATGCATCCCCTGACTCTGCCTTCAGTGTCCCAGGATCTCCCCCTTCTACATCCTCCAGTCATTCTGATCTCAGCTCGCCTAGCTTTAATAGAGATTCCGAGATGGAATTTGCCAGCAGAATGGAAGCTCATGATGATGAAGATGAAGCATTGGGAACAAGGAGACGTAGAAGCAGTGTTAGTTTGTCATTTATTTTTACTTTACCTGAAGTACATCATTCACCTCTTACCTAAAACGGAAAGTACTTGTTAAGGAGATAAATTGGTCTGTATTTAAATGCATTAATTAGAAATGATGGTACGATCACCAAATCCTGAGACAGATACATCAAGACAATTCACTATTTTCAGTCATTTTTATTCGCATATACTTAAATGTAAAATGAATTTCCACAGCGTGAATGGTACTATGTTAAATATGTAGCAGAAAATTTTTAGATTTTACAAAATGCAGAAGTGGAAAACCATTTGAGGCTTCAGAACTGCATGCAGCCTGCAAAGCTATCATTCAAAAGACACTTAACACAAATTCATATAATACACATTCAAGTTATGACAATAAAGCCATTGATATTGAAATGCTAACCATAAACACCTAATTTATACTCGATTTTCACTGATGTCAACCTTCAATTTAAAGTCTAATCTGGCCTATCAAAGCATTGACAACTTACAATGTGGCCTGCCGATGAATTTACGACAACCAATGCAACCTGCCATTTAGAGGAAGTTGCCCACCACTGCTTTATAATATCCATCCAAACACCATACTAGGAGTGAAAAGAGACGAGCAAGAAAATAAAATATAATTACCATACACACTTTCTTTAGATGTTTCTAACTCATCCCCTTTCCATGGCATGTAGGTGAGTCATGTTAACTGGAGTGAACTTTAAGCAGAATTAAAAAAATACTCCTCAACAAGCGGAACGGATTTAAATCTCTAAAAATCTTCTGATATTTTATTTCATTTTCATCTTTAATTAATCATTTTTGTTTAAAAAAACTTCATGGATATTGTTACGTTCAATTTAGGCTGGGGCTAGAGGCATTGAGACGGAAGGAGAAGGTGCTAGGGCTGGAAGCACTGAAAGCGCCGGAGGTGAATCAGACTCGAATTCAACGACCACATCCCCTAAAACGGTTTTGAGCACCAATCGGCCTTTGCCTCCTCCTCCCATCCCTCCCAGACAATCTATCGGAAGCGATGGGTCTCAGGAACTATCGCCAATTTCCAAAAGCAGATTGGGTCGTGCCACTACGCCTGTGAGTAATGCGCTTTCGATTTTCCCTCGATCCTGAAAGTATATTTATGGTCTCATATTCAGTTACGAAGAGGGAATTTTCTTTTAATTATGTTATAGATTTGAAATGAAATTCTCGGATTGGTTTTATTTTAGAGCAAAGAATGAATGAAATTCTGGAGAGACTCATTTATCTGTTGATATTAGTCAGTTTAGTTTATTTAAAGTGGCTTTTTTCTTTTGAACTGCTCATAGTTTTATTCTTATTTAACAGTATGGAAGTCATTTGTTTTCATGAGTGTTATGTTTTGAAAATAAAAATATTTTAAAATTTTCCTTCATTCTCTAATAAGATTCATTATTACGATACACTTCAGTCATCATTGCATTGACAACATTTTTAATGAAAATTAAAGATGTACAGACTTCAAATTTATTTATCTCAGGTTATTTGAGTTTATTTTCTATATACTCATGATGCTTGTAGTAGGAAAATTTATACAGATAATGCACTCATTAAATCATAAAATTTCCTTTTTGGTGTGTATTTCTTTTGGAAATGAAAATAAAAAGAAATTTTATAACCCATACATTAGGATAAAATGCTTACCAATTGCAAGTATGGTTTTGTAAATAATGAAGGCTCACATAATGTTACTGATAAAAATAACAGCACTGGAATTTCCATATCATTAAATAAAAGCGTTGTTATAATAAAGCATTACTTTATTGAAATTACCATTTTTATTCATGATTGGTTATGGTTTTACTTAATTTTCCTCAGTTAAATAATTCTGTTGTGTGATGTTTTCATTTAAGTTAAATATACACATAATATAAATAACTAATTAGAAAATATTAATTACATGTTCAGCCACACAAAAGTTAAAATTGTTTTTCATAGTCCAAGGTTAAAAGAAGATTTACTGAATTTCATATTTTTATTGATTCAATTTTGTCGTATTTCTTTCTGATTTTAATTAGGTAATAAAGATGTACAAATAAATTAACTAAAATAATGTTTAATAATTGTGTTCACTGTAAAAATAATTCTTTGGGGGTAATGTCATATTAAGTGTTTAGAATGATCATTGAGAGAATAACAAGTTAATTTCCACCTAAAGCAAGCATGGAAGCTTCCCTTCTGCTTGTCTACATTTCCTAATCAATTCATTAATTAGGTCTTTCTCTTTTGAAGAATCTGACTATTGTGAGATCAGGTTTGATTTAATTCCTGCAAGTCTGCACATCACTCTCCCTCAAGAAATCATTTCATGTTGTCATTGTTACATTGCACTAGAGCCTCTTGTAGCCACCTGTTAACTTTTTCTTGTCCTGCAGATAAGCTTGCATGAAGCAGTTAAAATTTGTATTCCAGGAATGACAAAATGTTGAAAATTGAAAAGGTTGTACACAAGCTAATGTCAAATGCAATTTACTGTGGCTATTTAGTATGAGTTATGTGATTCTTAACAAATTTTATGTGCTTACAGCATATCACTGCAAAAGAAACTGGCAAATTTAATTTTCTTTTCACCGCAATCGTTTTCCATTTGAGGATTAAATATATTATCTTGGCAGTATATCGAGACATGGTCTGCAATAAAACTTTATGAAGTTGATGTAAGCATTACAATGAGTTTTCATGTTTGTATATAGTGCATCTCTCTGTTTTGATAAGAAATTTGCAGATATTTTTTGAAAATTTGTAGAAGTCAATCATGGTGATATACCGTATATACCTAAATATAGGATGAGGTTTTGTTCCAATTTTTATGACCGAAAAATAATATAACAATCGCGCGGTGCATAATAGTTTGACTTAGTTTGACTGACAGAAATATTCGATTCTTAAAGTCAATCGAAACAATCGATTATTAAAAGTAGCAGTAGAAAATGAATCGATTCAAATGTATTCAAAGACAAATACTCTTTTGAATTTTATCCTATATATTATGCGCGTAGTGAAGCTGCATGCGTACGAACCTTGCGTAATTATATCGGCGTATTTCTCGAGAACCGTTCGTCGTAAAAGATATGCGGTGAACGGCATTTTGTTTCTACTGGCTATGACGTCCCTGGAAAAATATTTTCGTTTGCTAAAGTGTTCCGGGTTCAAATCCAGGAGACAGTTATATTTTCCAATAAGTTTACACGGGATTTTCGATTTTTCAGAGTGCAAGGTTTTTTTCCTTCATTCATTAAAATATGTAAATATGGACCGATTTTCCTCTTTTTTGCTTTATTTGACGGCTAAAGCTCTATACTATCTTATTCTTGTTATGTTTACACGTTACACGGTCGAATTTTTCAGAAATACGCATTATTTTTCGAGATTATGTGGACTTTTCGTACTCATTCCGGGTGTTGCCTCAGATTCATTAAAGGCCAATTAAACGTTCAAATTGACGAATGAAAAGCGTTATTGTTATCTTCTCTTCATTGATAATCTAAACAAACGCTTGCATTGACGTCACCTTTATAGTAGGTCCTGTAAGAAGTTAAAAGCAGTTTTTGATAGACACTTGAAGGAAAGCAACTGTATATGCCAACTTACACTACAAAATTGCTTATTTCAATTGGTTCAATGTTTATTAGTCAATGGTATAATAAACCTCTGTCATTGTGTGCATAATAAATTTTTTCCTTTCATTAGGAGTTCAAAATGGGGGGTCGTCTTATAATCAGAGTCATCTTATAATCGGGTATATACGGTAGCTATTTGCTTATGAGATTAGAAAAAGTTACCGCCTGGTGGGTTACCCTGCCAAATGTAGATAATACCTAATTACCCATTGTTGGGTCATCTTTCTAAATGAAGATGCAAGGTTACAAACCACTGGTGTGTTGCCCCTCCATGAATGAGTTAACAAGCTTTAATGGTGGGAAAAGAGGAAACAGGTGAAAAAATCTGCCATGACCGGGAATCGAACCCGGGTCGTCCACTTGCCGGGCAGATATTCTACCATTGAACTACCGTGGCAGACTAATTCTCCTGTTTCTTAGGTTGGGACCAAGCTAGTCTGCCGCAGTAGTTCAGTGGTAGAATATCTGCCATGCAAGTGGAAGACCCGGGTTCAATTCCCAGTCACGGCAGATTTTTTCACCTGTTTCCTCATTTCCCATCATATCAGCTTATGCCTGTCACATAAGGATCTTCGGATCATTCTTTCCATCAAGCTTTAATGGTGTTAATAAGCATATAAAAATATTTTTTAGTTTTTCCATCATACAATGTTAGCCAGAGTACAATAAAATACTGTCCAAATTTTTGCAATTTATCTTATTAATTATATGGTACGATAAATTTATTTTCCTATTTTTTTGATAAAGGAAAAATGCAAAATGTATTGATTCATCTTAATAAAAACATCAATCATAAGTACATTAGAGGAGAATTTATTTTGGACTCAACTTATGCTGCCTCCATATAACAACTGCTGTCAAACACGTAAGATTGTTTCATTGCATGTCATAAGTGATATTTGACCTGTAGATTAAATATTATCATGGTCAGGGTTGCCCACAGACAGAGATTGTTCATTATGACTGCATAGTTATCCAAAGAGGCATAACATGGTATTCGGAAAGTTGAGATGAATCTATATTCCTTGTCTTGGCTGAGAAATTCTGTGGGTAGCTTTGGCAACATTGAAGACATCTCTTGATGGTTACTAGAGAAGATAATCTGGTTTTCTGCGTACCCATTCTTGATAATCGGTCAAGGTAATTTTGGTGTTCCTTTTTGCATTCTTAATCATAAAACCATTAGTGATATTCTTGTTGTTAGTGCTTAAAAGCAATTTATTTACATTTGCCAAATTTTGTATAGTGTGTTGAGAGCAATATAATTATTTCTGCACATTAATTGAAAGCAATCCAGAGCTGTTAAATGTAATTGTTGTATTGTGTGTTTTAAGTTGAGCATTTTATTACTGGCAAAAAAATAAAATACAACAATCTTGACAAAAATGGTACAGCCAGCAGTTTTTGTCCACCTCATATAAACCCAGATTGATTGCTTCTTTAGTTAATTTTTGCATTTCACTGCACAATGCTTTACCTAAATTTACGAATTTGTTGAAAACAAAAACATTTCAAAGCTTTCATTGTCCTCTTTTTGCATTTTATATTGATTATTTTTATTTGTTAAAAATAATCCCATTCTTCTCTGGATAATGAACAAAATTAATATTAAAATTTGTGTAGTTTTGAGAATTTAATTTTTAAACGTACAAAGTAAACCCTGACCATTAATGCTATTAATATTATTTTGGGTGTGCTTTGGAGCATTTTTTTCTTGTTAGCATGATGGAAAGTTGAAACTTTCACCACCAGATGTACATTGTTTTCATTATTCAGATATTATTTTCGACAGCTCATTGCCATTTTTAAAAACCAATTATACTCTGAAGAAAAAAATATACCCACCAAGTCAATAGATCAATAGCCACACTAAATGTTGAACTGATCAAGATTGTGTACACCATGTATAAAAATCTGAATAACACTCATTTGATTGCTGTTACTGCTTTGGCAGCTGTGTTTATGCAGGGCTTGTAAATGCAAGAGGTTCTATTGTAGGCCAGAAACATAATAGCCATTTGCAACAATAGCCAGACCAATTACTCGCTTCTATAGTTGGATGGCCAGGCATTGACCTTTTGCTGCCAATTGCATGCTTCACCCTGTATGGCCACCAGGTTCCCCCAGTAAGTCCCACCCCGCAGAGACAGTCCAGCATCACCAACGTGCTGGCCAGAGCGTCGAGCTTTGGCTCTGCATCATCCTCTGGCACAGGTGGGGCCCCAGGCCCTGTTCGCCAGGGTAGCCAAGCATCTTTGTTGGAGCAGTTTGCTTCTCAAGCAAAAGAGCTGGTTCGAGAGACGACTAGGCAGAGCAGCCAAGATGGCCTCTTGGCTCAAATGGATAAGGTAGTCCTCTCTGGATTGTTGTGTTGGTTGTTTTGTTTGGAAGCAAGTGCCATGGCTGCGCAGGACGTTTCTTCCTTGTCAGTGTGGCTTTTATGAATTTTTGATGGTGTGACTTTCTTTTTTACCATTTTGAAAGTTCTCTTTTCAGCTTCTTTTATGAAAAAAATAATATCTAAATGAGCTTAGTTTTGATCTTTTGTGGGCATTTCTTTCTGCTTGGTGTTGACTGAAAATTTCAGAACACATGGTTAATTTGATGAAGTTCTTGATCTAATTTACTTTCCGCCTGATTGTGTTCTGAGAAAAATTGCTAAGATGACATTGAAAATCTACCGGCTAACTAGGAGAAAAGAATTCCACATTTAAATAGGAAGTGAAACGAAAAGAGCAACAGAAGTTATGAAGTAAAGTTTTGTGGCATATTTTGAATTTATTTTAGGAAAATGTATTTAAAAATGATGTTGGAAATTTTAAAATTTTGTTATGGAAATTTACGTAAAACTATAATCAAATATCCTAATGAGACTAATAAGATAAGACTCAACTCGGAGAAGCCGATTCATTCAGGAACAGGAACTTAAAACATTCTTTGTAATAATTTCACCTCGATAAATAGACTTTGTTTGCAATCTAGGTTTTGTTGTGCTTCAATATCATCAGATGATGTTTGGTCAAATAACCCTATATAAAATGGTTATACTTCTTAATAAATTAAAGTGTGAGTCATACTTTATCTGTTTAGTTAAGATAGTTGTGGAAAGTGATACATTTACATTTTCTGTTCTACACTTAAAAAGGACAAGCATTTTAGGTTAGTGGAGTAATAAAATATTCGTGTTTGTTATATAAATTGTGGCATAAGATTGTAAGAAAAAAACTGTGAGAGTAGGTATTTAGTTTACTTTTAAAATAAATCCTGAAGGTCTTATCATAAAGTAAATTTTTTCTTTTAATTAACATGTTCTTAGAACTAGCCATATTTATCAGAGCTTATTTAGGATGTAATGGTCGATTCTACTCCTTATGCCTTGGCCATTCGACAAGCTACAAAGAGAAGAGAAGGTTTCATACTAAGTTTTAGTCTCACAAAAGTCATTAAACGGAATATTTTGCTATTGTTTGAGTACAAATTAAATTGCTTGTTATAGCCATATGGTGATTAAAGTGATTTTAAATAGATATTTCGTATACATGGACTAATTTTAACCATCATTTAGAAAGATCGACTCACACACTTATGAAATCATTGGAAATCAAAGCTATAATATGTATTTATGCTATTTATAATATATTATTTTCTGCTGATTACATACTCCCATATTTTGCTAATGTGCCAAAATGATGTCCGTATATTGCACTAGCATAACTGCTTTGCTAATTTTTGGCACTTACTAGAGATCTATGTCCATTATTACTAATCACAAACATATTTATCCAGTACTACTGCATGCTTTGTAGTTACATAGATTTTTGCAATTTTTCATTTCTTCAGCACCATGAATTTAAATGTTCCTCTTACCTTGTGCATCTCATTTTGGATATTTTATGCATAATTGTTCATGGTAATATTTGTATTCCTTTTCAATGTTTTTCACACTTCATATCCTGTCTTCTTCTCTGTTTTTACATGTTTCTGCTTGTAATTGTTCCAAAACAGTTGAAACATCAGGCAAAGGAGAAAATATCAGAAGCTAGGCAAGGCAACGAAGAAGGAGGTCTTTTTGCGCCTTTGGAACAGGTATACAGTTCAAATGAACAGTTTGAATTAATTTGTAAGGGAATTTACCACAGTTGTGCCGCATTTTCTTCACAAGATTTTGTTGACCTTATCTTTTTAATTTATGAGTTACACCTCATCATTCATTTAATAATAGTCTTTATTACTTTTCCAAAACTACAAAATGCTAGTAGACAAATTAAAAAAAAAAAATATCGCATCAAATTTTATTTCTGGTAAAACCCATTCCAAATTCAAGCCTTTAACAAACGTCAAATTACCAGCACCATTATTTAAAAAAATATTTGTGATGTAATTGTGGAATTTCTCTCAGTAAGCCATTTGTTTGACAAGTGATTTTCATTTTTCTGTTTTAGCTCACTTTACATGCAAAGAAGGCAGCAGAAGAAGCAAGTCGAACTGCTTTGGAAGCTAGCAAGACTGCAGCCGGGGTAAGTCGGAACACACTGGATGACCTGACTTATGTAGGAAAAAGTACATTTGGAGATTTAACGAAGAGTGCTAAGGAAGCTGCCTCCAAGAAGGGATTACTCTTAAAGGTAAGATTGTATTTCTTATAATCATAAATTCTACATTTTTACATAAAGGAATTTTTTATGCATCTATTCATGGTGCAGATTATCCATGACAATTATTTCTATATGAGCCTAGGTTCAGTATATTATACAGTATTTTGTGTGTCTATATGTTTTTTTCCGTAATGTAATCAATGCATGTATTTCTGAACAAAATTTTAGATTCTCATTTGAAAATATTGTCTTTCTGAACCAATGTTTATCCAATGAATTTATTATATGAGAACAAGGAAAGATAAATATCTTAAATATTTTATATTGTGTGATGAGTACGTCACAAAATTATTTCAACCTATTCCAAATGTGGTAATCTTATTGCCCCATGTTTGACAATGATTAGATTCCTATTGAACCATGAAGGTATAGAATATATTGTGAATTTTTTTTAGTAATATGGTAATTACAGATATATTTAAACTGCATGTTTAAGAAATTCGATTTAATTTAAATTCCTAGTATTTCTAATCAGTTATTGATATCTCTGAGTTGCTCTTCCTGACTCTTTCGATGTTTGTGATCATGCAACCTTCTATGTTGTGCATTTCTTCCTTTTCTTGTTCAGTAGTTCTCTTCTCCCATGTACTGTTGTCCCAAATCTCATATTTCGCAGTTAATTCTAATTTTGTGTTTTGTTAAATTCTTAAAGGCCTTGGGTGATTCAAGAGAAACAGGGACGGTTCCTCAACAAGGTTCTACAATGATGCAATCTTCCCAACAGCAATATCAACAGTCAATGCAATATCCACAGGGAAGGGAAAGGGAAGGCAGTGGCACTAGTGTGACTTCCTTGGTCCAACCAGACATTACCAGAACAGCTGGTCGAGATTTCTTTTCTAATATGAGCAGCGAGCTTAACGGCATTGCAGCACAGACTTCAAGCATGTTCAGTGAGCTTTTTGGTGAGTCTTTGATTTTAGATTTGATATAATTAGATATAATTTCACTCTAACTTGGAGAACTACATCTAAGATGTTTTAAAAGTTTCCATGCTGTCAATTTTAAATATTCCATTACCTAAACAATTTTCATTTTTCAGAGTTTTTATTTAGTTTTTTTTTAATAAAAGCCTTAAATGTCTTTAGTCAAATCATGAATCATTATTATGGTATCTACATTTCATTAAAATTGAAAATCACAATGCATGTGCCATATGCTTTTTATTACTTTAAAAAGTTGTTTACCTGGCTGGTATGCATTCTTTTAAAGATGATTTTTCATTTCAGTTTAGCATTGTTGATATTTAGGTGCATTTTATTGGCTAAAACTTTAAAATATTTTAAACAATATTAGTAAGTAAATGATAAATAAAGTGCTGTTGACAAAATATTATTAATTACTTGTTTTTCCTGAACAGTAGAGAACTTACTAAGAAATAATGAATCAATCTCAGGCATAAATGGTATACAGGCGACTCCCGAGTCTCGTTGGGGATGCTTTCTTGAAAACGTGTTCGAATCTCGAATATTCGAATGATGAATGCCGTTTTTCCATATATTTGCATGTTATAATCAGGGGATACGTTCCCGCATCGCAGGAAAAAGTCTTCCCTCACGTTCTATAAATATAAAATAACATTACTAATATGTTAATACAACAATATTAAATTATGAATAAATTATATAATAAATATTTTATATGTATAACTTATTTTTTGCACTAAAAAGGAAAAAATAAATTTTTGTTTCAAACTTCAAAGATAGATGTATGCAATATGCAGTGCAGACAGCCTGGTCCGGATCGCAAAAGTCAATTGTGACAAACAACTCGCGCGAGCTGGATAACATACCTGCATACATCTATATATACATACAACTATTTATCGCAGCGAAATTAATATAAAAGTTATTAAAAATGCACAAAATAACTTAAGAATAAAGAAACAATAAAATTAAAAATATTTTCATACCTTAAATCTTTTTCAACTGCACTTACTGGACTTGGTTTATTAATTGAGAAGTTCTAAGATTTTAGTTGGAAGAAGAGGAACTATTGGGTGGGGAACTGGATGGGCTATTGACTGGGGAATTGGATGGGCTAGTCCTTGCAGCAGATGTTGAAGCAGCTTCTGCTGGCTGTGGTCTTTCAACCTTCTGAAAGAATTTATACAGCTTCGGTTGAATTTTAGCCTTCTTCTTTTGTTCATAAAGGACCCTGTAGCAGGCTACGTCCTTAAGAACAGCACTTTGCACCAATGAGCTCCTTTCAGTATTAGGGTCTTTTTCATCAATCAAGTTTATGAAATTATCCAGACTCTGGAAGATCTCACTAAGGTCTTTTAAAGAAAAGTCCATAGGTTTAGTTGGAGAAACCATAATATCATCTTCACCGTCTTCCTTGGTCTCAATGGATTGTTGCAATTCGATGAGGTCTTTATTGGTCAACTCCTCTGCATGAGATGAAATTAGCTCATCGACATCTGCCTCATCCATTTCTAAGTCAAGTTGCATCCCCAGTGCAACAACTTCTCTGGTGATGGGCTCAGGGGTCTCTTCAAATCCTTTAAAATTAATGACAGACTGTGGGCAGAGCTGATTCCATGACCCATTCATGGTTGACTGCTTGACCTCAGTCCAAGAATCTCCAATGTTGTTAACTGCATTCCAGATGTTGTAGCCTCTCCAGAAGTCCCTTAGTTTTGGACTTCCGTATCAGTTACCGCGATTGTCTGCTGCATTGTGCGACGAGCATAATACCGCTTGAATGTTGCAATGACCGTTTGGTCCATAGACTGGAGCAATGAGGTAGTGTTTGGAGGAAGAAACAATACTTTCACATTGGGACTCATGTCATCTAAATTCTGGGGATGTCCAGGTGCGTTGTCCAAAATTAACAGAACTTTAAATAGCAGATTGTTGTCCTTACAATATTTTTTCACTGATGGCACAAAATAAAAATGAAACCAGTCCCTGAAAACAGATCCAGTCATCCGAGCCCTTTTGTTCGACTTCCACAGGCATCATACTTTTTGTCTTCCCCTTAAAAGTTCTGGGATTTTTGGAGGTGTACACCAACAGGGGCTTAAGCTTAAAGTCTCCTGCTGCATTGCCACCAAGCAGCAGGGTCAGCCTATCCTTTGCTGGCTTAAATCCTGAGATGGTTTTTTCTTCCTTGGCAAGGTACGTCTTGGCTGGCATCTTCTTCCAAAATAATCCTGTTTCGTCACAAAAACACGATGAGAACAATAGCCGCCCTCTTCAATCCATGCACACAATTCATCAGGATAACTTGAGGCAGCATCAGTATTTGCTCTTGCAGCCTCGCCAGTTAATTTAAGGTTATGCAAACCTGCCCTTCTCTTAAATCTGCCAAATCAGTCATGACTTGCACTAAATGGAGGCGCATCAACAGAAATTTCATCTATCCTTTCCTTCAAATCATCATAGAGAGCCTTAGCCTTTGCTCTAATCATGGTCTCACTAATAGGAATGTGTTTCTGACACTGATCATCTACCCAAAGTTTTAAAAGTTTTTCCATTTTAGGAATCACAACACCGTGCCTAGGACTGTTCATTATTGTTATCAAATTACGTGAATTTATCACATCTTCTAGAATTTTCTCCTTCTGTTTCACGTAAATGCTAATAGTTGAAGGACACATTCCCTACGATCGTGCGATTTCAGCTTGGCTATCACCTTTCTCAACATGCTTTAAAATTTCTAATTTCAATTCATAACTATGAATCTTATGCCTTCTTTTACTTGATTCCCTTACATTATCACTATTACATTTCCTTTTAGATGCCATGTCAAGTGATAAATTTATAAATAAATCAATAAAATAAATAAATTTAAATAAAAGATTAACAGAAAAAAGAGTGAAATCAGCACAAATTCAAACAATTAGAGCAGATATAACTACGTCTACACCAAAACTAAACCTTGCGTGGTTGGTTGGAACCAATTACTACGCGAAGTTTATTCCGCGTATATTATCGATCGGCGGAATCAAAATCTCGAATTAATCGAAACTTGAACAATCGAGACTCAGGAGTTGCCTGTATTTTCATTGTATTGTGGCCTACTGGCAGAAAGTTTATTGTCTTTTGCTCTATTAATAAATTAACTTTAAATTCTGTTGGAATACTGTGTGGTAAAATGTTTTAAAAGTTTTTATCATATATTTCATTCATTTAGTTTAACTATAAATACAACCATCATGAAAATCAATATCAATGTTCTTATTTGACTTTTGTAAATTATTATTTACATATCAACATTTCTCTGTCACTGAGCTGCTAGTGATGTGGGAAATGTAAATATTAGAAATAATTATAGAAATAATATAGCAACTTGCTCAATGGTATGAAGGAACAGGAAGGTTTTATTTTGTTTCTTAAATGATTAAAATAAGGGATGGCATCTTAAAACCTTTATTAAGTGAATGGTTGTCCCTACATACAGACTGCTGCCATAAATTTATCTATAGGTTTAGTAAAATATGGGGAGATGCTAAATTAATTCAAACCTAATTGAATTCAAAGGATTGTATTTGAAGACTGTAATGACTAAAATTTGTAAACTTGAATAAACTTTCCATAATTTTTTATAAAATTGGCTCTAGAGAAAATAGAATATAGAAGTCACCCACTTTCATGATATGAGTCGGAAAAAGAATTTAGCACCGTTATAACTTTCTTGACTATTGATAACTCATTTTTGAGTCATTAATAGTCAACAAAGTTGAGAAACATTTCGAAAATGGAAAATTTTTAAACGTATAAACTTAATATGATGAATTGTTGTTTCTAATATTTTAACTAAAAAATTCTGTATGAGCGATCCATTTCCTCCCATTTTAAATACAATCATCATAAAAAGTATGTTATTTTGTTCTGCTAGTGTTTACTAGGTTTCAGCTTTCATTCTATAATGTTTGGTGAGCTTAGAGTGTCATATTTCATAAGATTGTGTTTCATATTGGCTGCATAGATTGATTTTTTGATCAAGCAGACAGAACAACAGATCAGCTCCTTGTGAATAAAAGTATTAAACACAAAACATAGAAATCCTTTCAGGCTTCATGATATTTAAAAATGAGTTTATACTATTAATTTTTTATGATTTAAAGTATTTACTGTTCTCCTCATTCTTGACCTTATGTTTCATTGTAGAATGATGCATTTGCATATTGTCTGCAAAGTTATTTTTATAAGTTCTTTATTTGATAAATTGGTTAGCTAAACATGAATTAGTAAATATCAAAGAACAGGATTTAAATACAGGTCGTTCCTGACTTACGACTCTAATGCGTTCCTGAAAATCGTATTGTAAGTCGAATATTAATTTCCCATAGACTTACATGTTATAAATTAGATACATTCCAGACCTTGGAAAAAATGTGTACCAAGCCATATTTTGGCTATAAATTAATAGTTTAAGAACAAATGACTGTTATGTATTGTATAATAAACATTTTTAAGACTTAAAACAATCAATAAATTAATTCCTACAATGTGGACGAGTCGTATTGTCAAACTGAATCTTGGCCGAATATATGCACAAGAAAGTAGAGTGCATCGGATGTTGAATATCGTATGTCCGGGATACAATATCGGATGTTGATTTCGAGGTATCAGTGTATTAATGTTGTATGTCCAGGTTTATCGTTAAGTCGAAATAGAGTAAGTCGGTAACGGCCTGTATCAGCAACATGAAATGCTTTCATCTATAAAAACACATTATTATCATGCATATCATAGAGCTGTGCATTGAAGTGCTCATGACTCTATTCTTTATTCTTTTACACTTTCATTGGTTACCAGAACCCTTGGGTGTTGGTGGTAAGAGCGGTTAGAATTTGCATGTTCTCATTTAGAATCTGTTAAGCTTTAACCTTGAAACTTGTTTCAAAGGTATAGAGCAGTCGTTCTCAAGCTTACACCTGACATGCTGTATTTTATTAGCATAAAGTTCATCAGAAATCTTCGTACTGCTTGAATATATTTATTCTCTCAAAAACGAAGATTGCTGTTACATATTTATAAATTTTACATTTTGCAGAAATGTTGCAATTTTTTATGAAAATTAAATTTGGGCTTCTAATTGTTTTATCTTTTTTATGTAAAATTTTCAGTTCAGTATTATGTAATCTCAAATAGCTTTTGGAGCACAGTTTGAGAACTGCTGTTATAGAAAAAGCATGTGTAAGAAATAGCAGGAATAGATAATGGTGAAGTAAATATGTGCACCAATTGCATAGAAACTAGTGGTTGTAGTGTAAATAAATAATGTCATTCTAGTTGTTTTTGGTTGATGATATGGCACTTTGGGAAAAAGTTAATATTATGATATTTCTCTTGGTCAAAATTACTCTAAAAATGTTTTCAAAATTTGGTGAAAGCATGTATCCCTTTTCCTTCATTTTGTACTAATGGATAATGCGCATTCTGAATTCAAGAGTTTAATATGATGTAATATTAATTATTTTTAAATGAAAATCATATGTTTAATATCTATATCAACTATGTTTCAATTTTGAATCTGCAATATTTTTTCTTTGTAATATTAATTTGAAAATGAATTTAAAAATGAAATAACAAGTAATAGTTCATACTAATCCTACATAAACATAATGTTTGAAATTTCTCATAATTATTCTTGCAATAAATTTGAACCTGATAGAAATAGAAATAATTAATAACACAGTTTCCAAAATTGAGTACCACATTAAATTTAAAATTTTTCAAGGATTTATTAGTATATTTTTATAAATATTTATACAACAATTACTTTAGGTAAAAAACCATAAACCTTTGATAGATTAAGCTTTAACTTTAGGCTTACTTTTTTTTGAAATAGCTCTCACCTAGAAAAATGGTATCTTGGTTTCAGCTATGAGGTCATCTTTTCCAGAAAAAAAGCAAAAAGAAATGTAGTGTTGCAGTGCAACTTCTTGCATAAATGCATCTGAATATTTTTCCTTTGCTTTCTCCTTTAAAAACCTGTGATGGACCCATTGCTATAGTTTAGAGAGCCTATTTCAAGGGAAAAAAGCTTTTGCACGCTTTGCTTGCTATTGTCCGCCGTAGGGGGCAAAAGCGCCAGTGGTGGGGGTGCCAGTCCCCGTGGCGCCAGCCCCGGTGTGGCCTCATCCTCCTCCTCCTCCTCCGTGACGGGGTCCTTCAGGGTTAGAGAGAAGGCTCAGCCGTTTGGCCCTTTTCCCAAAGGTGAGGCCACAGGCCCTCTCTGATGTGTTGTATTTGCTCTAAGCAATAAGAAGTCATGCCCACCCCCCATTTCATTTCTCCCGTATCAATCCTCTTTTTGTTTCTTCGTATTGTTGTGCCAGAACTATTTAGCATTTGATATGCATGTTTTCTTTATATTTTTTGTTTAAGTAACTAAGGGAAAACAATGAGCCAGTTAAATTTATAAAGTTTTCTTCAGGCTTTCTTAAATGGAGAATAAAATTATGCTCATGATTTCAATATTCGAGTTCAAACGAAATGAGAGGATAACATTTATTTTGAGTAAATTCCTGATCAGAGATAAAAGTAGTACTTTCAAAAGAAAACTTTTAAGTATGTATGGCATAAAATTTGAAGTGATTTTTTTCTTATGTAGGTAACTGATAAATAAAATTACATTGTTTTGCTCAAGTAACAGAATGAAGTGATGATACAATTGTTCATACATTTAAAAATATATTCTTATCTTTCTGCCACTATTATTATATGAATTTATCAAAGAAAAATTCATTCATATCTTATTAATTGATGGTATATGATTACAAATTTTATCAAGGAAATTTTTTTATATTTGAATTAATTCATAGAAATTACAGTAGGCGCCGGTTATTGTGGCCACATTTGTAAATTGTATTTCGATTCTATTAAAAGGGGATTCTGTTAACAGAAAGTAGTAGGAATTGTACAGGATGAAAAAAATTATAATAATATACACATACAAATAACGCACTTTATTACATATTATCTAGGAAAATTTTTGCAGACAAAATAATGAGTAGATATTTCCACTGTACGTGTATAACATATCACTATACTATTGCACTCAAACTTTGTTAAAGGGTTATTATTTCAAATAGTCACTTTTTTAGCTTGCTTCGAACTGTCACTCCAGAGCCTATTGAGAGTGATTTCAATATTGTATAAAACTTCCACCACTTTCCAAAGCTCTCCTCAGGATGACGCTAGCTTCAAGAGTTTGCCGTTTGCTAACTGGGATTTGTTCAGATTCATCGTGATTTTCCTCATTGTCCCCCTACTTTGGTTGATAGTCAGTGGCAGATTGGGCAATCTCCTCATCTTTTAAGGCTGTACTAACTTGTAGGTCACGATCTATGTCCACCCACTCATTTAACTCCATGTCATCAGGCTTCCCCACCAGATCCAAATCTTGACACTGTTGAACTTTATCACCTGGGACTTAGGCCTCGGCCAGACTTTCCCATAGTGGCTAATGCTAGTCAGCGTCAGTCTGGCCGAGGCCTAAGTCCAAGCTGATTACTTACTTAAAAGTTTTTAACTCAACCTTTGATTCTTATAACCGAAAATCTGATTCCAATAAGCAATGAAAATATGGTACATTTTGATGATTTGAATCCGTTCTCTGAAATTTGATTCTATAAAGTGGCTGATTCTAATAACCAGATGATCACATTAAGTGGCACCTACTGTACTTCTTTTGAAATATTCGTCAAGTTATTCACCAGTCAGCTTTCTTATTTTTATTCTCCCTCTTCATTGTAATGAAGTTATTGCTATATTTATCTATGTCATTATGTGCCTTACTTTTTCCTCAAAAGTTTCAATTACAATAAAAATTAATCCTTGGGAAAGGATGTAGAAACAATAGGTTCTGGCTGATTGTGTTTCTTATTACATGCATATTAAAGACATGACCTTCAATTTTTTTTTAAAAGAATTTAGATATTTCACATTACTCCATGTTAAAAATAAATGCCATCAATTTCATCTTTTCATTTTTGGGGGAGGGGGAGAAGCCATACTCATCGTCCAGTTTCAGATTCCCGTAGATAGTAGGTACAGCTCAGTTGAAGTATTATGCATCTTTATTAGTAGTATTTAGAAAGCTTTAATTTATTTTTGATAATTAATTCTGAATAGACTAAAAAAAAGTCAATCTAATGTATGAATCCATAATATGTTATTGTACATTAAATAGTAATTAAAAATAAAAACACTAAATCCAAGTAGTAGCTTATTGACACTTGTTTGTTTAGTAAACTTGATATTAATTTGGCTTGCTTATTATCTTAGTATTACCTATATGGTATATGTTTATAGTGAATATGAAATATAATATGTCTTATTAGTTCTAGCCAGTTCTTAATGTTAGTTCATTATGATGACTTTGTTGAAATTTCAATGGTATGAACAATTGTTTAAATATTGAATTGCTTTTAGGGAAGTTATTTGGTTGTGAAATTTCTTAGCATGCATTGGAATTGAAACTAAAATTATTTAATGTTTGTATTTAAATTTTTACATATTTTAGTGTATTGTAAACTTTCTTAGTTTCTTGTTCTGTGAGCGTAATAAGTTAAATATAGTGCATTAAAAAGTGAGAAGGAGCAGATGAGTGTAATTTTTTATTGTGAACACCCTTTTTGAAAATAGGGCGCAAGGGTTTGGTTGAGAAGTCGTCCTTAATTCGACACACCACCCCAAAATCTCGTCAGGAGGAAACCCAGAAAGTGCAGAGTGCTGAAAGATCTTCCTCCAATTCTGAAAATCAAGCCTTCCTAAAAGATGTAAGTTTAATAACTTAATTATTCAAATGGTTAGGAAATTGTTTTCAAAGGAAAGGGTGACAAATGATTATGGATTTGTGGCCTTTTATTTTGATCCTCTAAAATATTTTGTTACCATAATTATTCGGAGAATACTGAACCAATATTGGTAGAGATAGAGAAAGATAGAAATGTGAATTAAATTTGCCATTTCATTTTTCAGATCGTTACTCAGGTTCTTGATGGGGAAGGCATTGGATGGCTGAAGCTAAATCGACTGAAGAAGCTGATGGAAGATGAGAGTTACAGGAACTTTGTTGTCAGCAAGCTCAATAGGACATTAGATAGAAAGATAAGCCCCGATGACCATATAGATGATGTGGTGAGAACTTATTTTAAAGCAGCCAAATTTTTCTATTCATCAAAAGTTATTATAATTATTTAATTTATATTTGTATTATTCAAAATTCATTTCTTTCATCAGTGTGTATAAAAGTATGTGTATTCCCATGCTTATTTGCATCACCTAGTGTGTTAATCAGCTTAGATAGCATTCATCAATAAATATTCAGTTTTTTTAGCTTTACAATAATTAAAGAAAATTAAATGTAGTGGTTTAAAATAATGTTTAAAAACTGTATTATATATTATTACCATATCATTATTTTTTCTTCTGATTTAAATCAACTTCGAGATAAAATTTAATTTTGATTGATGACAAAACTCTACTAGATAAAAAACAGAGCTCTTTCTCATTGAAATTTTATTTGCATTAAGGAGAAACTTTATGTGAAGCATGGAAAATCTTTTAAAAATGAATTTTAAGAACAAGTCGAGTCCTTTTTCAATATTGCTCGTTAGCATATTGCATCCTATTACATTATCACTGAGTAAAATATTTCCACACTTGCTATCATTGTTTTTACCTGATATTTTCAGTGTGTTAGTCGACCTGTATGGAAAGGTATGCTCAAAGCCTTACAAGCCGTAGTCCATGGATTAGAAGTCACTTATACCAACTTTGGTTTGGGTGGAATGGCCTCAGTCTTTCAAGTTCTAGAAATTGCTCATACTCATTATTGGAGTAAGGATTTGGCTGATCAACCTCAGGGAGGATTGGATCCATCATCAGCAGGAGGAGGGGGAAGTGGTGGCAGTACAGCTCTCCTCTCACAGGTTATATATTTTGATCTTTGGTTTTAGATACAGTCGAAAAAGATATTTGTCTTGTCTAGATTGAAATGCAACTATTTTTAGTGATATTTTTACAGATCGCTTATCTGTTCACTTTGTCTGTCTGTCTATCCATCTGACTGTGCAGGCAATATCTCTGAAACTGTTCAACCTAGAGTAACCAAATTTTCAGGCTAAGTTACTACATATGAGAGCTACATGTGGCAATCCAAAATTGTTTTCAGGAGATAATTTTGCCTCATTATTGCCCCATAAGAAAAGCACGTAAATCGGTGATGAGGTTTATATATTTGCTTTTTGCTTTCTCCATATGAAGTATAGGGAAAGTATTGTGATCACGAAAAAAAAAACGACTTCTAGATTTCAGTGGAAATACATGTTTTGAGGTCCCTAGAACATGTTTAGACTATTTTTGGAATGATGTCTGTGTGCGTGGATGTATGTGATTGTGGGCGCTCTAACTCAAAAAGTACTTGTCATGTTAATACCAAATTTCATATATAACACTTTAGCATGAGCACAAAGAACTGATTAGTTTTTGGACAATACCGGTTAACCAGAAGTCGAGGTTTATTCGAAACCCGATTCGGCTTTGGCAAAATATCTCCGTTAAAACATCATAATTGTGTATACAACTTGATACAAAGGTTATAGATAATGTAATTTCCTACAACTTTCATTTGAAACAATTTTCCATAGCAGTTATTGTTTAGGAATTATAAATAATCGGTTTTTTTGGTTTCCGTCAAATGTCTCCTTAAAAACATCGTAATTGGTCATCTTCGTAAGGACCAAAGTTGTAGAGAATAATATTTCTTCCAAGTTTTGTTTGAAACCAATTTTTGTAGAACCATCCATTTCGGAGATATTTAGCTTTTTCTTAATTTCCAGTATACAGCGCACCACTATGTAGTGGTGAATTCTGTAAACATATTCTAAATATACCTAATTTACGGCAATAAGGATGACTGTATTCTTTTACGATACAAAATAATAATTCTGCCTTATAATGCTATTCATAATAATTTAAATATCTTTACCCCAAATATGGAGAAAGTCATGTGTTGGCCACATCAGATTTTTTAAATTTCATGTCAAGATTCGAACTCGGAACTTGAACTATTGGAAATTTTAGAAATTGTAATTTCTTATTTATGAAGACTGAATTCGAATCCCTGTAGATTCAGCTTACAAAAGTGAGTTTTTCTGGGTCTCAACAGTCGACTACCATGGCAAGGAGCTCAATGATTTTATATGGGTGTGCTTTTAATGGGAATCAAAGAGCTATATTATAATGTCATTAATATTAAACAACGGCCAATGGAAGAAATTTATTTATTTTAATCGCTTTATAATATCTGCTTTCGCAGTGCATACTTTCCTAACTTTTTTCTGCTTAAATTGGACAGATTTAAGAATTGAAAAAGTTATCATTTTCATTTCATGCTTGTGAATTATTATTGATAGATGCTTGTATGAAAATTATTTTAATATTTTGATTATAAATGTTCCCCTCTACAATTATAAAAGAGTAAATATTAAGGGAATATTTATAACATATCTAATATGGGTCAATAAATTCACAGAAAAAACTGTCTAAGTATAAAAAAAAGATAAAATGGTTTAATATAAGTTTTTGGAATGATTTCTAGCATTGAAATGGAAAGAGTTGCCATTGCAAGATCAAGTTATTCTGTGATAATATTGTTTATTTTTTTAAAGTGGCAAGTTTTGGTAAATTAGCTTCTTAATCTTGTGTCCTCAGACTTCAAGTCCATTTGGAAGCAAGGAAAACCTTAAATCACCTCAAAGTCCAAGAGGATCTCCCCTGCCACAAGCACACATGGATTTCTATCAAGAATCATTGTCGAGGAAGTCATCTCAAGCAGGAATGCCAGGTGGGAACCTCATGAATGAAGTGACCGAACAAACCACATGTCCTGCTAACTGTTCATGATTCGATTTTTAATTACCTACATCTTTGAAAGCAAAAAATTGCATGTTTTTTTTTAACCTTTATTTGGTTAGCTGCCGAAGAAGGAGACCAAAGTGCCGCAGACATGTTGAGAGACCTCCTTAACCAAAAGAGGCAGATGTTTCTGTCTAAACTCACATCAATAGAATCAGAGGTATGGAATTTGCTTATGCTTCTCACGAGTCTGAATTTCATAGTATTGCATATAAATGGAGTTTTGAAGCATGCGTAGTGTTATTAACAAAAATCCGTTTATGTCCAATTGAAACTAAATAGCATTCTGTGGGAACGTCTTCTATTAGAACTATATTGACTGGTTGTAAGAGGTTTTAAATATCTTTACCTAAAATGATAAGGAAACAACTTCGCTATGTATATTTTTTAAATGGATAAAATTGTATATGACTGCACAGCTATATGTTCGAAGAATTTTTCTCGATTTGCCAGCTACTTTCTTGTTTTTTTTTTGTTTGGCCTTGCAATCCAAGTGAAGCCTTTCATTCATTTGCACTTTTGGGCTGTTTTTAAGGGAGGGGTGTCAGACAACACATTGCAAGGTTCAGAGGGTGTTCCCTCAGGCAATGCTTCCGACACAGGAAGCATCATCACGAACCCTGCATTTCAACGACACAGGGTTGGTCAGCAGTCCTTTCGCAGTACTGTGTCCGACAGTGAGATCGAGCAGGGGAATGTGAGTCCTTCAAATGTCTTATGCCCAAATTCCTCTTCATAGACAAGGCGGGGATGATGGAGAATTTTTGAAAAATCTAATTCGCTGAAACAGAGATTAGTAGATTTTTACAGAGCTGAACTGGCCCGTTTATTTTCACTCTTCATTTTCCTGTGAATATTTAAATGTATACATGTCTACCTTTTTCGTCTGCATGTATTGTGTGTATTATTTTATGAGAATGCTCTTATGAACATTTGTTTTAATAAAAAATGTATGCAAAAGTTACACGCTGCAAAAATTCTCTGTCTGCTGAGCCATTTTATAACAACTTTCAGTTGAAGCTATTTTTTGTGACTGTCCAGAAATGTGAGCACTCTTTATTAATTTTTTTTATGTATTTCAGTTACTCAATTCCTTTTGTGCGGGAATGCAGATCTCATAAATTTGTGTGTGAATCCATATTTGAATATCTTTTTTCTTCTACTTTTATGGAACAGTGTCAAATTCAGGAATTGAACAAATTGTGCTAAATTTATATAGCTGGCATTTACACAATGATAACAGAATGATACATATATTTGGTATCTGTTAAGTGTAGAAAAAACAGGAGTCTTATATATTATAAAATAATTTGAAAGTGATTTTTGACTAGCTTTTGATTTTTAAGTAAAAACTATAGAAATCAGATTGATGATGAAAATCATAAATCGTCAGTATACATAATAACAATTTCCTTTAATGTGTGTTTCATTTTCATGTTGCATGTCCATCTGTTTCCTGAAATGTTTGTACTTAACGTGCATGTTATGTGTGGTAAGTTCTTCTTTCACATACTTTAAGCTTAAGACATTAGGGTCATAGCAAATGCATTATGTTAGAAAGTAGATTTTATGTATATTTTGTGTCTCTCAGTGGCGGTCAGTGACCCATTGAGTAAGGCAAGCAGTGGCACAGTTTTACTTTGTGTAGCTGAGTGTTACTAATTGATCACTTTGCAAGGCTCACCTCATCATTCATGTATCTCATTCGGAAATGAGTTACGAGTATAACAAATAACGGTACACCTCATTTGAAACAAATTTATTTCTCACTCTGTTTCCAATAATTTTAATCAATAGAAATATATTAAATTACTCTGCAGAAATATCATAACCATACAATTACTTCTATAGCTTCAACTAATTGTTGGCATTCTGGCTTGGACAATGTTTTTTAGTTGCAAAATCTTGATAATTTGAAAATGATTTCACCAATAATTTTTATTACACAATGCTCATTATCCTCATAAAATTTTAGGATTAAAAGTAAATAATGTTTAATAGAAGGAAGTACCGATGTAGTGCACCAAAAATAAACACTTTATAAATCACATGGAGGCCGCAAAACAGCTAAACAAACATCTCTAAAAATTTGTAAAACCAAATTTCTCCGATAGATGGAGACAACGCAGTATTTTCATGTTATGTTCCGTGCCACATAGAAGCATTTCAAATTCTGCTTACTTCCCCTCCATTGGGCACGTATAGGCCCTTCCCTCTTTTCCCCACTCCCTTGTATCTACTCATATAACCACCATAGAAGCAAATCTGAAACTGCTTCGCGAGACCTGCACAGTAACAACTGAATAATATGAAGCACAATCAAGTTAGCAGAAATTCGTTCAAATGATGAAAATACTAAATATATTTCTATCAATTTTATAATAGTAATTAAAGTTATTCTAACTATTTCAGTGTGTTTGTTGCGATGTTTTTCACTAGGCAAGCAGTGCTTGTGTTACTTACATAGACCGATCACCCCTGGTGTCTCTTATTATTTCATATGCTTCTTATACTTAAGAGTAGTCCTGTTAGTTTATTTATATATATTATTTTTCAAGCATTGATCAAAAAATTTCTTAATATTATTTTTATTAAAGATTTAAGAAGCTTTTTTGTAAAGTTTTGATTGGCTAGCTGTATAAATGCTAATTAGTTAACTTGGCATCAGTTGAGTATTAATAGTTGGTTAATACACAATCACATAAACATTTTAAAAATATACTAAATAGTGAGCCATATAGCTGTATATTTAATATTATATTCATGCATGATATTTTAATATATTACATCGGGCAAATGTAGGCAATTTTAAATGCTGTTTTGGGCAAGGTTGTGGTATTATATTTAAATTTTTTTAAATTTTTACATGAAATGAAAAACATCCTCAATTATTGCCCTAAGTAACGGACAAATAAATTCTGAAATTTTTTCTGTCATATTGTTATTGTTTTTAGAACAGTAATGCTTCACAATTTATAAAAACCATCATTGAATGCAGTTTATTCATAAACTGGTATGAAATATTTATTTCATAAAGTAAATAAACCAGAATAACCTACCTAAAACTAGAACGAACAAAACTTTTTACATGTAATAAACACTGTAAATTGGTACATACATATTTTTGGAGATAATTATTTTTTGATGGATACATGTAAGTTTTATGACTTTGTTTTAGAATTGAAAATGATTTCAAAGAAACACTTGATGCTAAACGCAATTTTATATAACAGTAGCCTTAAAAGATGTAATATCCTGAGTTTAAATTGAGGATAACAATGACCTGAAAGTTTAAATTAGGGACCTTCAGTTTTATGGCTATGGCTAAAAACTCAACAAATGAATGAATTTTAGTACATAGAAGCTACAGTTTATGCTTTTCTTATATTTGTAGTTGACATAATATTATGGTTATGAATGTGCCTTTTCTTTCCTTTTTAACATTAGGAAATAACGTTACCTTTATATCAGTTTCCTCGCCAGGCAAAACGTACACCAAGTGTTTGGTCGAGTAAGTCTTCCCTAAGCACTGGATTTCGTTATCATGGAGGAAATATGATCAACACCTCAACTACACCGAGTCCAGACACAGGCCGGACATACCTATTTGAAGGTTTGTGCATTCTGTTTAAATTTTCTGAATAATGAATAAAAAACAGGAATAGTATATAATATCATGAATTTAACTTTATGTTCACCTATTTAATCATTAATATATATTATTATTAGCATAGTTAATTATCCTTGAATGGATAAAAATCACGATGTAAATGTATGCTAAGGTAGGTTTATTTTTTCACGATATTTAGCTTGAATACTTGTATATTTAGATTTCTTTTTTCAATTAGCCTTTTGCCAAGTTAGTATCTATAATATATGCTTATTTATCGAATGGAATTTGGGGATTTTAATTTTGGATAGGTACTTGAGATGCAAGGGAGTATGCCAATAGAGTCGATCTTGATCACAGGTGCTTCCGTTATTTTTTTAAATCGTGGTAAACTGTTTTATATATTTTTATTTATCAGTGATTTTCTCTCAATTTAAGGTTTGATTGGCAAGGAAAGATCTACAATATGGGATCAAATGCAATTTTGGGAGGATGCCTTTTTGGATGCTGTCTCTCAAGAAAGGGACATGGTTGGTATGGACCAAGGACCAGGTGAAATGATGGAAAGGTCAGTCTGATATGATATAGAGCAGGGGTGCCCATTACGTCCCCCATGGGCTACCGGTCGCCCATTAGGAGGGTCTGTGTCACCCACGCATCCATCCAGGCATTAAGCTTATTATCCTGAGTAAGGAGTTCTGTTTTTTAATATGAACTTAATTAAATCAAAAACCAGAAATGCTCTCACTAATGAACATCTCGAAGACTGTTTACTTCTCTCTCTGCTTCTAGTTACACGCCCAATTACCATTCACTAGCTGAAGATATACAGTGTAAACGTGCCCATAATCGCACAAATCAAGATGAAATTGAATTAAATTAATCAGGTATATAATGTTGTTTGGTTTATAAGGTATAATAAGTGCATTTTGCAGTAAATTTGTAGTCTAATTCATTCTTAAAATACCTTTTTATATATTGAAAAAATAAGTAGCCCGCAAGACAATTACCAGGATGAAAGTAGCCCATGATATGAAAAATTTTTGGGCACCCCTGATATAGAGTATATGGAAATGAAACCATTTAATTTTAATGAATAATGTCACAAACATTTTGTGAACTTGTGATGAAAAATCTCTAATGAATTTTCTGGAAATTTAACCTAATATTTGTTACTCATGAACAAAAGAAATGGGAATTCAATCATTCAAATCCATAATTCTTAATGTTGTCTCAGAAATGTTTTGTTATTTTAAAAATTTCCTTTAGGTTACCTTCAAATTGAAATAATGATAATAATAAGTATGCATTTAGAGTCATATTTAACATCCAGTGTTTATAAAATTCATTTAATAGAAAACTCGTTATTTGCCGTTTAATACTTATATGGGAATTGCGTTTATCTTTGGTACTTGACAATAAAATAAAATAATTTTTGAATATTCATTAAAGACATTTCTCTGGTGCTATAACTCTTAATTTATGCAAGATTTTTGTCAAAAGGTGTTACAAAACGACTTCAAAGGAAATAATTTTCAAAATCTGTTTTTCTAGGTACAATTCTCTTAGTGAAACTGAGCGCAAACGTTTGGAGCACGAAGAAGATCGTTTGCTGTCAACCATGCTGTACAATTTGGTTGCTATTTTGGTAATGGTGAATGTTTCCAAAGCAGAGATTAAAAAGAAAGTCAGGCGGCTCCTAGGGAAGAGCCACATAGGCCTCGTGTACAGTCAGGAAGTTAATGAGCTTCTTGATCAAATTAACAATCTGGTGAGTTAATTGAAATCAATTGCATCCTTGTCTACATTGTGGTTGAAGGTAACGAGAAATGCTGGATCAACATTAATTCTCTATCGCCATTTGTTGCAGAATGGAAACGATATCGATCTGAAACCACTTGGTTCAAGGCAAGTCCATCGACAAAGTTTTACGGTTCATTGCGGCACAGATTCATCAGGAGCTCTTCTGTTCATGGAAGTGAGGGAAGACGGTCTCGTGTTACGTTCAGTAACGGGTACGATTGTCGAACGATGGTGGTTTGAACGTCTTGTCAACATGACGTACGGGCCAAAGAATAAGGTTTTGTGCTTATGGAGGCGAAGTGGTGGACAGACTCAGCTTCATAAATACTACACTAAAAAGGTGAATTTATAAGTTGCATTTGGTTTTTTGTATTTGTTAAAAATAAAAAAAATACTGTCTATCTTCTTCAGATGTTTAGTGTAAATATAGTTACAACAACAAAATGACATTAACATTTTCATAAAAAATTCTTTTTTTCTAATTTTGTTGGAAAGTATTTTTTTATCATTAGAAAAAATAATACATTAGTTACAAAAGTAAAGAAACTCACCATTTGCTCAAACAATAAAAAGGATTTAAAAATGCATTTTACCACATTTCTTTAAATTTTGTCGTATAAATGCCACTTAGCTATTGGTTTCTTATTTATTATTCACCGTATCCATTGGACATGAATTTCACAAGTAACATTAAACTCACATTTCGATTTATTTCGTTTCTAGGGAAAATATCTCACCTGTTCAAAAGTTATTTTAATGAGCAATTCGTTATTTTTTGCATTCGTGATAAATTCAGAAATTCTTCTGCTGCTTATTTCTAGTGCAAAGACCTGTATTACTGCATAAAAGATGCAATGGAGAGGGCAGTGGCAAGGGGAAGTGGAGCATTAGCTGCAGGAGTTGAGCTAGGTGGTGAGTTTCCAGTGCAGGACATGAGGACAGGAGAAGGGGGTCTACTGCAGGTCTGCATGGAAGGTGTTGGACTCCTGTTTGCGAATAGCAAGGTAGGAGAGCACAAAATCCAGTCGCTTTTGATTTTAATGTGGTACAATTGCTAATTATGCAATGAACCTTATTTATAAAGCTTAATTATAATCATTATATTTATTAAATAATAAATATTCAAACATGATATTCTGCTTTAATTCTTTCAGCTTTACTGCATTTGTAATTTAATTCAAATTTGGTTTAATTACAATTATTGTTTTACATAATTTTTATAGTTTTAAATTCCAAATAAGACTAACTAAAGTGAGCATCTCTAGTCATTAGAGCTCTTTTTCTATGGTATCCTTTAACGATATTAATTTTAACATGAGATGGAATGAATGAAAAAATATAAATGTCTCACATGTATAGCTTCAAAAAAAAAATAAAGAGAGAAGTTTTTCAATTTGCTTTGTAAGCATTAAACAATGTTAAAACATCTCCAAGAAATAATTTTTCTTCAAATGAAATGCAAGGTAGGTATCTCAGAATTTGTAAAAGCCATACATTGTTAGCGATTTGTGTGATAAAGTGATTTATGAAGAAAAAGGTGCAATTAAATTAAAATACAAAAAAGGCATGTACTTTACAAATTTGCATTACATATATTGGCGACGTTATTGTAAATTTCTTTTTTGACTTTGAATGTGCGTTCAATGTTGAGGGAAAGATTTGCATTTTATTGTAACGCTTTGCATTTCTGCCTATATTAAAATTTTATCAACAGAAAGTGGGTCAAATTTTGGCCGACTTGTATATTCCACATAATTCTGGTGCTTTTTCTACAGAATTTCATTCTTCTTTAAATATATATCTATTTGTTAGTTTGCTAATGCATTGCTCCTTGTCTTTAAAAATGTTTCTTATCCATAATAGTGGTTAGCATAATCATACTACCTGAAAACTTTCAATCAGCATAGAAATGGGATGCTTTTATGACTTGTGTATGGCAACTTTAACTCGTTAATTTTTTCTGCATTAATTTTTCAAATTTTTCTATGGTGTATGCTATGCTCTGGTGAATTTTTAAATCTTTCTTTGAGGGATTTGTTATATTTGCCACTGGTAAATTAAAATATTGATCAAAAGTCTGAGCTAATGAATTTAGTCATAAAACTGGATTGTAAGGGAAATGTGATGACTTAGCAGATAACCATCATTGGATGCTGAAGAATAATGTCTACTGGCCTGACAAGACTAAAATGTAATGGTACATAGTTTGTTTTCATCTGTTTACTGTATGCACTATCAACAAGCTTCTCTTTTTCTGACTACTACACTGTGTGATGACATGCTGGATGTGTGTATGTGTAATGCAAGGACCTCTCAAAACTTTCCTGCTGCTCGCTACATTTGGTATATCCAAATCCCACTTTTTGTTTATTTCTCATTTTTAAAAAAAGATCTGCAAAAATCGACAAAAAAACAGTAAAAATTTGTTCTCGAACAATTTGGCGCAACAAAATGATGCTAAATAGATCTCCCAGATATATATATATTTTTTAAATCGGTAGATTCAGAGTTTTAATAACCTAATAATTTATTACTCAACCAAATTTTTCCTTTTTTTATTTAACTTTTCAATGTACTAACTCTTTCTGCATGGATATCTTGATTGATATCTGTTTTTTCAGCTGGTTGTAATCTCTTAAAGGCTGATTCTTTCAATCCTTATTGTCTTTTTAACTCCTCCTTGTTATCTTTCTTATCGGTTTATTTTATGTAGAATTGTTCTCTCTTTTTTGTCTTTGGTGGAACAAGCTTAGGAACTTTTGAGATGGTCCTTGACAATACTTTGAAGACGGATCCCAGATGCGGTGGGTAATATAATATATTTTTTCCATTCTTCTCCTCCATGCATCCAAATAAAAGGACTTTGAGGTATATAACAAACATCATCATTACACTGCTTCTTGCTAAGTAGTTATCAGTATTTAGAGTTGGTGGTATATAACTATCTATATATTTCTATATATATATAACACATTTTTTTATTTAGAAGTAATAATGTATCAAACTATTATATCATAAGTACACTCAAGAACTGCCAAAAAATTTACTAAACAGCATGGCACTTTTGTGGTCCTGGATATGCTCTTATAGTTTTTACAACCCCAGGTGATTGACCATCTCTAAAGTTACCTATGCTGTATTTAAACGTTGCTTCTTTGAATTTTGCGTTAGGTCCCAAAATAAAAGAGCTTATGTGCTTGTCTGGCAATTACACCAATCGTTTTTTCGTGTATGTTAATGTGCCACTCCCTGTTTTTATTCACACTTAAAAATGACTCACCTAGCTATGATAATGTTCAATAATTGATTATTTTGCATGTTGATGTGATCCAAGCGCATGACTGTAGTGCTCTTTTTATGAGTAGATAAGTGTCAGTAGTTTATTTGTTTGTAGCATAAATTGAGTCAGTCGTGTACAGAGGAAGGAATTGCACACCAGGAATAATTGGCTAAGTGATTGTTTTTCTTTGAGCGGAACATAATGCTCTATTTGTGAAGTCCTTGCCAACTTTTATAAATGAAGAATGCTGTGTTACGCTTCCATCAAAACTGCTAAGTTGTGATATGCTATAAAATTTCATTGGTGAATGTCAAAAAAAATGTGTGTACTTTAAAATTATTTAATCACTCGGTTCTTTTTATTAGAGTGAAATATATTATTGAAAATGTTGAATTTTGAAACAAAGAAATGTTTTGTTGTGAATGCTTGCAGCTTTTGTCGTCAGTATTGTTGTTTTTCAAAGGAGGACAATATACAACAATGCCTTCCACTGTACGAAGCACACGAGAAAGTTCCCTTGCATGACATATCTCACAAGCACTTTGAAGCATGCATGTGGTGTTAATGATCGTATGGTTGCTCCATGTAAAAAAACATGCTTTATTAACCTCATTTAACCTGTTAATTACACTAAGCATTCCTTTTTAAAAGACATGAACAAGAATATTTTGAATTTTTACATTTGCTATCTGGTGCCAAATGAATTTCATCGAACAAAACTATGTATGGGCACAAATTAGTACATTTTATTAATAATCTTACAGGACTAATCAATAATCACAATTTCTTGGATTTAAGTTTTTTTTTAAATCAAATCATAGCAATTTTGTTATTACTGTTAAAAAGAAAATGAAGTCCTGATCAATACGATCGATTATTAGTTTTTTATACCAATTTATTTGCTGTTTCAGTTTTTTGTGAGGCTGGATCACATCCGAAAGTGTTTCACTCAGAAAGGAGGAATATTTGTGCTTGAGGAATTTAGTGAGTATTCATTCCCCATTGATGCAGAAATCTTATTATATCATACCAAAGCAAAAATTTATCCATTTTAATATTTTTTCAGATCCTAAGACTAGACAAGTGATACAACGGAAATACAAGTCAGCGATGGTAAGTGTCGAAGGATTTTTTTTGTAAGGAATCAGCCTTTTGAGGTGATTTGCACATTCTGAAAAAATATATCATTGTCATTTATATATCCAACTGTTATAAGTACAGAAAAAGTTTGTCTTTAATAGATGACTACCATCAAACTAAGTTTCTTAAACAACTAAGTCTCCTTTTTTCAAAACTGACCAGTGATAATAAAATGTCCGTAAAATGGAATAACCATAAGTAAACAGCATTTATTTAAGAATGACTTTAATTACTCTGTTTAGAATAAAATTGACTGATATTATTCATTAGAAATTGCAGCAAATCACAGATAATTTCAAGAAACAGGGAACTGGTTAAGTTAAAGTTACTTTTAATTCAGAGCGCATCACCATAATCATGTCATCATAAAGAGTATATCTTCCTTAATTATGAAATTTTACATACTGGATAACATAAATTTAGAGTATGCTTAAGTGTTAGAATAAATCATTTGAATTATTCTTCAATTTTTGTTGGTCTAGTGGCTAGAACTTTTTTATTTATAAACTAATTGGCATGGAGTGCCATTTTAATATGTTAAATGTAAAAAAAACAATTTTAAGAACATTTTTCCCATGATGTAGGACTTAATGTGCTTAAATTTAAAGATAGGTCTCTTATATTATTTGCATGTTAATATCTGTCAAAAACAAGCAGATTGAAGTACTCATATAGTCATTTGATTTTTTATTGCCATATTATTATTATTAAATTATTAGTGACCAATTTTTTTATTAGCATGAATAAATCTCTGAATTATTTATTATATTCGGTTTGTTATTTGTGTCCAAATTCTTTTGCTCCTTTCTTGTTAGTCATTTGTTTTTGAAATTTAAGATATATCTGATCCTTTGAAAGCTTACTAGTTTTCAAAATGTAATATGTATGCACTTCTAAAAGATATTATATAGGAATCATCAATCAGAGAATAGAAATAACAAAAGTCATGCTTAGCTTGTATAAAGCAGATCAAAATTAAAACTAATGTTTTAGCTTGTATTTATTTTATTTTATTTGGTTTAGATTTTTACATATACATACATACAATATTTGTTTTTATTTTAATAATTTACTGAGTATTCACAGACTGCATGCAACTGTTTTACACATTTGCACTGTTTGGTATTAATACTGAATTGCATTTTATTTGAATCATAAACTTCAAATTTATTGTGAACAAATACGTTATTTTTTAAGAAGCTTAATTGCACTAAAAGCATTCAAACATGTTAATTATCAATTATTTTGCTAAAAAATTAAACAATCTATTTGCAATTGTCATTGAAGGTGAATTATAGCTGTGTTTTTGCATTGAAATCATGTTGTATTTTAAGTGTATCACAAGGTCATTATATTTTAAAAAGCTAGAATAGTGAATGCACTGCGTTAAATGACTAATGGACAACCCTTTTTGGCAAATTTTATTTTCCCTTTCGTGTGTTGTAGTGTTTGAGCTTTGTAATATTTGACACTGGATGTGGCCATATTTCAAATACCTCATACTGTTGTTATAATTTTGTTAAAGTCGATTTCTTCTTTAGCGGCTTCATTGTGCCCTCGTTCTCTTCCCCCTGTGCAAAGTTGGATGTCTGTTCCCATCTTGTATGTTTATAGGCCAACGAAATCAGTCTTTCCATGCATCGTGTTATCTCTCTGGTGCTTGCCAAACAACTGGAGAGCCCACAACGTCACCATCAAGGCCTCTCACCATGCACCTCTCCCCAAACTGATGTGAATCCATTTGCATGAAGTGGGCACACATTGTGAATGTTGTAAGCTTTATCTGTTATGTTTATCATTTATCCCGATAAAAAAATTTTGTCTGTTTTCCCTCAGTGTTATGGAAGCTGAACTTTCAAAGAGCAACTTTTGATTCTATGTTTTGTGTTTGTTTGTTTTTACATGGTTATCGAAAAACACCATTTTGCCTCCTAAAAAAATTAGTGTCATGACTAGGGTTGCCATCTTTTAGATCTTCATGAACCGGAGATGTTGTTACGGGTTGCCTACTTGAATATATTCATAAACTGGAGTTTGCTTGAAACCTGGGTACTTTAGAACAGTGGTGCCCGACCTACGGCCCACGGGCCGGATGCGGCCCTGGAAGGATTTTTATGCGGCCCGCGAAGCCATGACGGAAAAACAATCCGAATAATTTATCAAACATATTCGTACATTTTTATGAAAATTTTGATAATAAAACTTTCAATATTTTAAATTTTAACCATAAAAACATTATTTTGACACGATTTTCACTTGTATAGGACATCCGAATATATAGGTAACTTCTGATTTAAACTCTAATCTGGCCTGCAGAAGAATTTGTAACTTCCAGTGCGGCCTGCCAAAGGATTCGCAACCACTGATGTGGCCCACCATGTAGAAAAGGTTGGGCACCACTGCTTTAGAAGAAACCCAAGAGGAATTAAATGTAATGATAAATATATTCAGTATTCATAAAGGCACTCATGATTTTAGGACATATGATTAAAAATCGTTGTTTATTTTTTTAAATATAGCTAATTAGCGAAATTGTAAGAGCATCGTCAATTTGTTTTTTGTATAAAACAAAATACAATGGAAATTAAAGTGCAAACTATCTTAATTCGAATCATTTATAAAAAATGCAAAAAAGTCATAAAAAAGACTTTTCGCTGCAATCTAAATTGAACCAGAGGTTTGTGCTACTCACCCGGAGAACAGAGGTTATGGCGATGACCCGGAGATCTCCAGCCTGAAAGCCAGAGGTTGGCAACCCTAGTCATGACTTAAAATTTAAATTATTAAAGGACAAATTAGTTTTACCACCAAGAATTTCTTATCATTTTCAAATTTTCTAGGTCATGCTTGCATATTTTATTTTAAATAACTCACTGAAGTGTTAGCTTGCAAAATAATTAAAATAAAACATCGACTAAAAGGGAATAGTTGCTATTGTGGTTATATACTTGAAAATGAAGAACATATCTTAATGATAAATAAAGTTATAAATAAATATGCATATAAGATTAAGTAAAAGTTTGATTAACATAAGAAGATGAAATAAAAGACTCTGAATATGCGCTGATTATCATATTTACAATACAAAATTTCTATGAGGGTTGAAAGAAATAATTTCATGCAGTAAAAAATTAGGTTACAATGATAAATTACCATAGATGAAAAAAAATTTGCTGACATATTACTTTGGGTTTGCTGAAAGTAAGTTTTGGATTTTGACTTATTACATTATTACAGACATTAGTATTTTACATAAACCAGTCAAAAGCATTATGGGATATATTATTCTAACTATTTATTGGGATATAATTTACAAGAATTTCTTAGCCAAGACAGTTATTTTTTGTTTGAAAAGTTGGTAAAACCAAAATAAAAATTTGTAGTTCATCCTAGAACGCAATCAAGGGTAAACATGGATAGGCATTACCAAATTTTTCTATGAATAAATTACCTATTTTTTTAGTTTAAATTTAGTTGATAGGTGGTATTTTTTCCTTAAAATCACAACTTAGTACCAATATAGTTGATTTATTAGCTGAATGAAAATTTTAATCTTGAACATAGTTATTTTATTTATATAGAATGTAATATACTTTCTTAGTATCTGTTTTTATAATTTACTTTGAGATTTAAATGCCTTCTCTGAATAACACTCAAATTTCTCACTTTCTTCTTAAAATAGAATAATACCCTACAATTTAGAACAAACAATATAGTAATAATAATTTCAAAGCATGTTTTAATGTTTCAACTTTATCACCAAATCTGATTTTTTTGAACATGAAGATTGTAAAACATTTAATTACAAATTTTGTCATTGGTTTGAACTAGTGCATTGCATTTGTAGAAATAACTGTAGATTAAAAATCAGCCTTATTATTGAGTACAGTTCTATATTTTTTAAACAGTAAGCTTGAACTTTCTTTTACACTCCTTCAACAATTTTGCTGGATATTGGAATATAACTGCCTTATACGCAGTAGTTTTTTCCTAGATTTTGCATAGTGCTGCAGGGTTGTTAAAAATATTTCACTGTTTGCTTATCTTTTTTATCAAATGCAACCATTTTGCTTTATAGTCTTCCAGGCTAAAAAAAAAATTTCCTTAGCTCCCGAAAAGAAAGAACGTGACTTATCATTAGTGGCTTCTAATGTATTTCACCATAATTTTTTTACGGAACATATCATGTACTTTGTTTTGTCTTATTTCACTAAGGGGAAGGTATCAGTTCTTAGATTTATGGAGAAATGAAACTGTTTCTGTCTGCATTCAATCTGCAGAAGTACTTTTTCCGCACAGGCCGACCAGATCTGCTACGCAGTGTTGTGTGTGTTCTCGTATGTAGCCGCAGGGCAGGAGCAAAGGCGTCTCCAAGGTCACGAAATTACCTCCCAACCACAGAGCTTAACATTTCAACATCCCACTCAGCTGCAGCAACAACAACAGCAGCAGCAGCAACAACAACAACAAATGCAACAACAACAAATGCAACAGCAACAAATGCAACGGCCACATACACAGAGTCTACAGCAACAACGCCCACACCCCCAACAGCAGCAACAACAACAACCACAACGTCCCTACCCACAACAACAACAACAGCAGCAGCAGCCTCAACACCAACAACCACACCAGCAGCAGCAGCAGCGTACACTCCCACAACCGTTACACCAACCTCATCCGCAACAAACTCAGCGCTCTCAGCAGCAGCCTCCACCACCTCCGCGCTCTTACCCTCAACAACCAGGGACGCAACCGCGGCCTCATTCACAGCAGCAGTACCAGTACCATCCGAGGCAGTGAAGACATTAACTCTGTCCCACAAACGAGGGCAAGGAACTCCGAGAGAAAAAAAAACGTCGAAAACGTCCGAGTTCAAGATGTGGGTGAGTGAACGAGCTTCGCAGGTTAATCTATGCCACCGAAAACACTTGTTCCGTCATAGTGAAATTATTTATTCATTTTCCATGAATCGTGAGTGTCCTCTTCCTAAATATTTGTTCATTGATTTTTTTAAAGTTAGTTTAAGTCATTTGGAACAGTCCTCCTCAGTATTACAACTTCCAAAAGCAGAATTAAATGAACTTTTATCCATGTTACGGTTTTTCAGATTTTTGGCAATTATTTGATGTTTTGGATATTCAAACTGTGGGTTAACAAAATACAGGTTTGTGTGTTTTTCAGCTTAAAAATTTTTCTATGGCTCTTTTTGTATTATACAGTCTTTGGGCTATGGATTTTTAATATGGCCTTTCAGGTTATTTTTGTCATTTGGCTTAACATCTTTGAAGCATTCCATTAGGAAACAACGTTTGAAAATGGTATATTCCATTAAATTACTCAGTATTACCTAACATTTGTATTTCTTTCTTGATGGAATAGTATTCACTGTCTGGATCTGAATGATACTGCATACTGCAGTCTTAAATGACTGCTTATGGTTAAATAGGCTAAAGCTTAGGAGATATGAAATAAACTGATCTCTGGCTTTTGTGGTGTTGATGTGTAAGGTGGAACAATAAACATATGAAGAAGATACTGAAATATAACTTTCTAGAAGAAAGTTAGGGACAAAAATGTTCCAGAGGCAGAAGATTGACAATACTTGAAGATAGCCATAAGCACAGTATAAATAAACTCGATTTCACCAGAAAACATTGCATACCAATATAGAAATCCTGTTAAGTTTTGAATTTATTTGCAAAACTCATTGTAAATAGGTGTACAAATAGTTATATAATTTGCAGCACGGACTGTTAACTTTTGCATGGTTTTATTACATCTGTATCTGACATATTTTCACTTGCGTAAGGAAAACAGTAGATGGCTAGGTTTACAAAGTTGATATTGTAAATACCAGAAATGTAAAATAATTGTTGAGATATTACCAAGGTTGTGCCTCCACAAGTATTAACAGATTTATTGAATTTGTTACTATAAAAAAGCTGACTTTGTCAATGTATTCAAGCCATGTAGTTGAATATGGTCATAGCAATATTGAATTTACCACCAACTGTGGTTCCTATTACTAAAAAATAATAATAATGTAAAATAAAGATGTATATATGTATATGTATATATATATATATGTATATATATATATGTATATATATATATGTATATATATAAAAGATATACACATATGCAAGTATATACACACACATGCTCATTGAAATTAATTTAAATTAATATCTCGCAAATTGTGCAGAGCTCTTATTATTTACTTGATATAATCTTATTGTTTTTCCTCCATTTTATTTAAAATCATTTTGTGTCACGTTCGTATTATATTTGCACTTTGGTGCATTTCTGTAAAACAGTTTGTGTGCATATCAATAAAATATGTGTTTGAAGAAATTTGTTTAAATATACCCGTACAATTTATTCTAATATCATTGAATTTACGACTCGATGATGCCGTTAGTTTGCGTTATATAATTTTTACTATTTTCATGAGAGTAAGAATAATGGAGATGTATATTATTGTTTGGTTAATAATTTTATAGCATCGATATTAACATTTATTTATTGATGTTATTTTATATATGTTATTAATATATATTAATAATTATTTGGGGTCAACAACGTCTGTCATCAGTTGTTCGGAGAGTTCCATGAGTTTTATATGACGCGGGGCTCAAAATTAGCTGGCAGCGTCATCTTCCACAAAATTAACCGTTAGACCTGAAGATGTCGCATCGATCGAACTACTGATTCGTGCAGTTAATTCTCCCGTAGAAGTCGTGGAAGGTAGTTGACTCCGTAGGCATATGGGGAGTCGAGGTTGTTTTGTGCAAGTGAGAAACACCGAAGTGCACAGTTGAGAAGAGGGATCAATGTTGGAGACCTGACTGGTGTTGGCCTGATCTGCTGAAGGGAAACTGGCGTGTCTGATGACTTTGTAACCCGGGAGTGTTCGAAGCCATCGATATTTGAATTTCGACCAGGTAAGTGCGAGTCGGGGCACTCGACAAAAAAAGGCTACATGTAAACAACCACTTGCTGGATCCACAGGGAATGACGTGTTTGAAATTGGAATGGGCGGGAAATGTTTAATTAGAGTTATTGTTTACGGAGAGCAGGTGGTTGTAAGGTTTAAGGTTGGAGATGTTTACGTTTATCAGACTTTCATTAAGAATGGCACTCTCGTATCTCTATCGAATCAGACGGTGTAGCTGTTTTGGAATGCATGGCGGTCAGAAATTGTCACAATCTGTTTAAAAAATATCTCAGCGGGTTCATTCATGTAAATATTAAAATGTTTAAACGAAATAAAGGAAAAATAACTTGGTAAAAAACACTACAATAATCTATTCTGTACTAATTTATTTTTTGATTCTTTCATTTTAAGAAATGGAACTTCACAAAAGTTATGGCTAACCAAATAAATGTTATTAAATTTTTGTTTATTGTGAAATGGCTGAATATTCTCTCGTGGTTGAATTTGTTGCATGGCGTTGACTTAAATTGATATTATTTTAATGAATTCTCTGTGATTAGGGAAAATTATGACTTTTTGGATTACTTGAAATATATAATTAAATAGGTTATGCCATTTTAGTGATATAAAATCGATGTAATTAAACCATATTACTTTACATCTAGAAACTAGTTTTTGCTGCTTTCTTATTTAGATAAATACATATTGCTTCGTAGAAAGTGCACAATAGCAGGGCAAAGTTCGTCAAGGAAACTATTTCTCAATTTGTTGAAGCATTTGCCGAGTTAAAGCGTAAGCATTCACATTGTTTCGTGCTGTTTTTTCTTTGAGTCCTTACTCATTTTTGCCATTTGTTAACATTTACATCTATTTAATGGCTACTATAACGTTTGGCCAAACGCTTTATCGTCCTTTACTCGATCGGGAAAAAATTGGTGGAAATTAGCTTAGCATTGTTTACTATTTCGATGTTGTCGACAAGCACTTTTTCGCCAATCGCACCCGTATGGGAATGCAAGTACAAATCATAGTCACCTTGTTGTTTATTTACAATGTGACCATAAACAGCGCACGACCTTTTAAGGTGAGCCTGTCAAAATCAAAACACCGAGGATAACATTGCGTACCTACGCTGGATTCGAACACGAGTCTAGACACGATAAGCAACCATCTGCAAAGGCCGGTCATACCTGCCCCCAGGCGGATGATGACCTCTAACAACCTATAGGTACCCTTCTTCGCTGTCTCCTCCCCAATGTCAACTTTCCACCGGCAAAGTGGTGAAAAAAAATGAGTTATGGACGACCCGCTTTTATCCGCATTTTCTGTCCGACGCGACGTCTTTTCTTCATCCTGACCATCCCACCCCACGCGATTCGTTTCCTGCTGTCGTTTTGGAGCGCGTCCTCTTTTGATTCATCTCGGCGTCTTTCGTGTGGGAGGAGGAGGGGGATGTGTGTGTGTGTGACCAAAGGGAATATCTCGAGGAACCGGTTTTTAAGGCGTGTTGCGGCCGGCGAGTGTGTGCTCCCGTCTCCTGTCCATAAATGCACTCGGGTTAGAAAACCCCATTGTACTTGCGTACCCACCCCTTCTCTCTCTCTCTCTCTGCCTACCTGGATCAGAAGAAAACCTCTCTCGTCTTTTCACGAGTGCTCTTGGAGAGTGGCGTAGAAAGGGGATCGTGAGAGTGAGAGAGGAGGGGTTTTGAACGTGAAAAACATTTTAAGAAAAATAGCTCCTTCCTCCAGTTTTTCGAGATACAAGGTGAGCTCGATTGATTTCTTTTTATGAAGGTTTTGATTTTTTTGTCGAAATTTTCTCCCGGTATATTCTTCGAGTTTTCGTTGTTTTTTTTATGGTGTCATTTTGGTGGTGTCTCCTCTGGAATGAGAACGATGATGGACATAATAACGGCCGTGAGATTTTTTTTGTCTGAGGTTTCGCAGGGAACGGGGTAGCGCGATTTAATTTAAGGTACTCCGTTTTGTGAAATTTGATTTTCTGGAAAAAATTCTCGTCTTTCGTATATCTAGTTTGATTAGTCGTTTTTAGTTGGTTTTTTTATGTTCTAATGAACCCCTCTCCACCGACCGGTTTTTCTGTAAAAAAAAGTGCCATGCCACCTAAATCATCCCTTTCTCTCGCTTTTCTTTTTGATTCGACGCGTTCTCAAGATTGATTTCTTTCGTCTTGCCCTTATAATCCTCGGCTTAAAATCACGTCGCCTGTAAAAATGCGGCCGGGTTGTGATGATGCTTTTCCACCTGTCAGAAATCGGCGAAAGTTGGGATTCATGGAGTTGTAGATCCATTGAAGTTCACAACCTGTTTTCAATGGGGCGTATTATTGGCCACGCCGTTTTTTCCGCCAATAAATGTGCTTGTTGCCAGGCCACGAGGGAAGAATCGTCGTTGGATTATGGCGCGATCATATTCCATTATTAATGGATTAGGGATTTGTTGCCAATCCAGAACGGAATGGAACTCGAACCGCCCCGCCATTTCATCCTTCGTGAAGGCAAGGCAGCAAGAGTTCCTCCGCAATCCTTGAGACGCCCGCGCAAGTCAGGTAGAACGGGGCGAACGCACGCAGGTGTGCCTCGAGTTCCTGCCAATTCCATCCGGCTGCTGCGGCGGCGGGGCGGGAGAGGGGACACATTGGACTGGAAAGCTGGGGGCGTATGTGCTGTTCCAAGAGGCGCTCTCTCTCTCTCGGCCCGTGGTACTGTTCTTGAGAGAAGACGGGGGTCATTACCGTTTCCTTTCCTCCATGCATTGCAAGGGTGGGAAATATTTTCTACACATGGCGGGTCGAATTGATGTTTAGCGAATCCTTCGGATGGCCGCATTGCTAGATGCCAATGCTTCGGCGGGCCGTATTAGGGTTTTAATCGGAATTTGCATAGAGGTCCTGAGGTATCATATGTAAATGAAAATGGAGTCTAAATTAGGATTTATATATGTTTCGATATCGAGTGTCTTATCATCATACATTGAATTTTTTTAAAGTTGAACTTCTGTGTTATTACTTTCTCCATACGTAGTAATGGGAAAGTATTGTATTCATGAAAAAAATCGACTTCGAGATTTCAACGGAAATACATGTCTGTGTGTGTGTGTATATATGTTATTGTGGGCGCTCTAACTCAAAAAGTACATGCCATATCGTTACCAAACTTCATATATAACACTCTAGCATGAGCACAAAGAACTGATTAGTTTTTGGATAATAACGGATAACCGGAAGTCGAGGTTTATTCGATACCCGATTCGGTTTTTGCGATATTTCTTCGTTAAAACATCATTATTGTATATACAATTCTATACAAAAGTTATAGAGAATGTAATTTCCTACAGTTTTCATTTGAAACAATTTTCTATAGGAGTTATTGTTTAGGAGTTATTTATAAATAACCTGTTTTTCGGTTTCCGTTAAATATCTCCCTAAAAACATCGTTATAGGTAATCTTCGTAAGGATCAAAGTTGTAGAGAATAATATTTCCTCCAAGTTTTGTTTGAAACTAATTTTCGTAGAACCATCCATTTCGGATATATTTCTCTTTATCTTAATACCAGTATACAGCGCCAACACCATGTGGCGGTGAATTCTGTAAACATTAAAAATATACGTAATTTACGGCAACAAGGACGTGTCTTCTTTTACGATACGAAATAATAATTTTTCCTCGTAATATTATTCATAATAATTTAAATATCTATACCCCAAATATGGAGAAAGTCATGTGGTGGCCACATCAGATTTTATTTTACGGGTCTCTTTCTCGGACCGCATGAAACATTCTGTGGCCGTATTCGAACCGCGGGTCCTTCCACTTTCTCGAATTAAACGAGGATTGTTTTATCAAAGGGTGGGGAGAGGGTATTAGCGGGCTTAACCAAGCGGACGTAGGGAAACGCTTCCTATGTTTTTTGTGAGGATTTTCACGTTCAGTCGCCGAATGTTTTCACAGTCGTCACGAACAGGATTTTTGGATCGCTTCCAAAGGCTCGCTCCTGTTCGACGCTGACCGAGAGCTCTTTAAGACGTGTACTGGAGTGCAGCGGGTGCTTCCAAAAGGGAACAAACAACCTTTGCCCAAACGGCGCTCTCGGAATTTGTAATAGGGCGATAACGGCACTCGGGGTAACGTCCCGAATGTATCGAGTCGGGTAAAATTGGAAGTGACCCTCGGGCGACGTCGACTCCCGCCATTCCTCCCGCCGCAAATGGGCCTAGTTACGAAACCGGTAGTTTAAATAATTTGAAGGGACGATACGCCCAAATTTATATTTATATATGCCCGCCAGAAATGATTATGTCGTTTTAATTATAGGCACGTTGAATCGAAAACAATAGGTCTTCTTAACGTTCGAACGTTTTCCGATGAACTGAATGGATAATCACTATATTAAGGTGGTTTATATGGCTGTCTTAAAGAGCTATTTTGTGTGTGGTGTCATTTCCGGAAGTTATATAAGAAGCTTTTTTTTTAAAGCAGCCAATAGTTGAATAAATCGGTTTGTTCTGTGCAGTACACTTGAGTAAATATATTTATTTTTTAAATACTGAAAATAATAATTTTGTACACGATTTGTATGTTGAAAGTGTGCTGTTTATATCAAAATTAAAGTTCTATATCTCATATTTGAGGGGAAAAGTTTTTTGCTGATAATTGGTTTTATTTCGAACAAAGTTTTCGTATAAAATAAATCAATAGGACGAAATTTTTTAATTTAACAGTAAATTCGATTAATAGCTTTTAAAATATTTCTGTCATAATTTTTAAATGGGAATTGGTTGTTTCTGTTCATTGTTTTTATATCAAATGAAAATTCGAAGTTCAGATTTGCAGAAATGTACACGCAACAATTTCGTGGTTGACAGACCCCATAATTCCCTAACTACAGAATCGGACCGGGATATTGTATTCAGGAAGTATTTATTTGTCAGCGATGAAGCGCGTCGAGGGTCGCCGACGATAAATACATAAAAAAAACCAGGCTTAAAAAAAGAGTAGATTACGCTTCCCTTATAGACATTCCTGGTAGTTGCTATGGCTTTGGACACGCTTTAAGGTCATTTGCCATGGTAAAACAAGGGATAAAAAAGGGGAGAATGTCAGCTCAGCACCAGACAAGGGGACCCATTCGTGTTCACAAGCGGACGGGACAGACGGTTGGCGCAGATGTGGGGTGTGGGGTGGTAGGGTAATGCAGACGCTTCCAACAATCCGGAGCGCATCTCCACGTTCTACGGAGGCCTTTTAAGTATTTCGCTGCCGATATCCGCAATCACTGCCAATCCTCGGATCGGAATTCCTTTGCGCAACAGCGGTCGCCATGAATTAATTCATTTGTTTTATTTTTATTTCTCTCTCTCTCTGTAGTTAGAGTAGAATAGGGGCACGGCTGTGTTTTTTTCCTGCTTCTTCTCGCCTCGTCCTATTTTGCCTTCTTGGCGTGATCGATCGTTTTCATTCGATTAGGTTTCTTATATTTGCTTCCGCAGTCTTTTGTCTGGACGAGCTTTGTGTTTTTTTTTTGTTGCCGCGGGAGTGCGTTCTCATGAAAGTGGCCCGTTTGTACCTAATGCACGATTATATTTATAAATATGCATGCTAGAATTACCTGTGGGAAAAATCCCAGCACTTTGTACTGCCTTTTACATTTGACGCATTAATTAGTTTTTTTTTGGAACAAAAGTAGTAAGAATAAGGTTGTATCTTTGTTTTGTTTTTTTTTCGCTTGTTTAAATTAACGGTTTTGATTATTATTCGTGTATTAAGTAATGATGGTGCACTGTTAAAAAAAATTTTCCTTTTAAATTGAGAAAAGGAGCGGAAATGTATGTTGCCACGACACCAATATACATAACTTATTTTTCGGTTGGTTGCTTTGGCGCGTAATACGGCGGCGGCTATGCCATTGCCACCTGATAGAAGAGGAACTTTTAATTTATTTTTCCCTTTTATAACATAACGTAATTAAAGTCTCGCATCCTAAAAAAACTTATGCTCGAAACAATTTTAATTTTTTCCTGTTTAAATAACGCGTTCAAATATCCTAAACAAATTCCTCAGTTGGCCTTGTCACGGGCCATTGAACTTGGGCACATTTCAAGTGAAGTGATTGGATACGGATTCGAATCGCCGATCGCGAAAAATTTTGAAAAAAAGTCATTCCGAATTCGACCGAACGATTCCATGAATAAACCAGCCGTTTTAATTTCTTCGTCCAGCGCATAAAATCCCAAAATGTTTAATTTATCTCGGTCGTATTTAACGGGGCGATATTCATTTTAATTACTTGGCAGATTTTCAACGAATTAATATTCCCAGCGTACGAAAGGTCAAAAGTTTTTTTTTTAGCCTTTAAATCCGTTAGTGATAAATCTGCGTGCATCTTATGGTTCGATTATTTCAGGGCCGAACTAATTTTTTGTTGAATTTTAAATATTTTATCGTGCAGATCGTTCGGTTCTCTCACATTTGTCGCACATTGGGCATCGAGGCTTTCTCCGGTCGGATGTTATTGAAGTGAAATTTCTTCGGGCTCGCTCGTCCTTGAAATTTATTATTGTTATGGGTAAATGCTTCTGGAATTTAGTCTTTCCGTTCATTGGTCGCATAAAGAGGCCGAATAGGGGCGAAGTGAACTTAATGAATTCGACTGAAGAAAGTTATGGCGTGATTTTTTACCATATGGATCGAACCGTTAAATGGTTTTCGATAAATTAGAAAATATCTCTAATAGTTTCTTTTTATACAGGTTAGATGGACCTCGTTAAATAGAAAGTGTTTAACTTGAATTTTTCGAAACAGTTGAGTAGATTTCTCATGTTAGTTTTGCAATTTAAATATCGATATTTGGCTGTATTAATTTAATTAGGTTTTATTCGTGATTAATACAAGAATTTTTGGCCTATATAGGTTGCTCATTGGAACGTGTTAAATAAGCAGTAAGACGAGAAGCCTTGCGATGATTTTCTAGGACCTTTCCATAATCTCTTGCTGGATGGAGGTGCTCTAATGAGATTTTTTCGCCATGTAACCAAATTTCGGATTCTGACGCTGTCGTAGACAGGCGAATCGCAAATATTTGCGGCGATATTAACTCACCATCTTAAAAAGTTTTTAAGACCGCTAGATATTTTTAAAAACTTTTCTTCGTTTATTTCTAGTACTCCGTCTAGGATGCTTTAAGATGTCTTTATTTCAAGTTCGCGACGAGAATGTTGGATGCATTTCCACAAATTGATTTAAGTGTGATTTAATGAAAGGACATTGAAGTTGTCTTTCTGCAATTTCATGTTTCTTTTTTACATTAAAGGCATTGTTGATATTTAAATAATACCATTAGGTAGCCATGGAGATGATTTTGTTGATCCGTGTGAGTTACCATTGAGTTGACGGAAGAAATATTAAAGTCTTAAATGCTCTGTAATTACATAATATATTTATTACCAATATGTTAAGCGGTCTTATAAGCTTAACGAAGAGGTAATTAGTCATATTTATCTCTTTCAAGATCTTTTTAGATATTTTTTCATTCGGGGAACATCTTGTGCACGACTTGCTCTGCGAACTAATACGAAGTTTTAAGTTGACTGTTTTTGTGTACCCAGGAAGGTAATATTTGGGACTTAGTCAAAATGCGAGTGGTTAATGTATCGTCGAGCCTTTACAACCGGAAGCTTAAGGTAAGATAAGAAGATAAATTTTTAATCTTAAAGTCAACATTAAGAGAGATTAGAAAAAGTAGTATTCGATTCGTTTGAAGTAGTACCAACGTAGGTTTGAGTGTATTTCAGTGCATTGCGATGTTATTATATTCTATTTAAACTCGAGTACTCTCTCCCAAGAGGCAAATAATCAATTATAAACTCTTCTAAGAGCATTTATCATTGCGAGTGACGTGTTTTTCGTCTTTTATCGCACGTACGTGAGCTCTCCTGTTGTCTTAGGTTAACCGACTCGCACTGGCGTGGTTTGCGCAAACAAGCCTTGGCAACGGGAGAACCCGTGGGAGGAGTCGGGAGGTGATGATAACGCATCTTAACTGCTTGCGGGAGCTTTGTGAAAAGGCTCCCCCAAAGCGCCGCACCAAAGGAAGTGACCATCCATTCCCATTTCTCCTTTCTTTCTCTCCTTTCACTCTTCCTCTCTCATTTCTCCCATCGTTTGAGTGTGTCGGTTACATGAGTTATTATGCTGTGTAAGTATGCTGTTGTGAACTTTGGCGGGAACAAGCAACTAAACTTATCTCATTGTAAATTAATCATTTTATTTCTTTGTTTATCTTTTTCACGTAACTCCGCATAATTCGCATTCTGCTTAATTAAATTAAAACATAAGTACTCCTTAACCGTACCAAGCATTCTGCTTATTTCGGCGTTGCTTATTCTTTTACAAGGTAGTTTCGAATGGCTTGCCTATTTAATCAAATGTAATTTTTTCTGTTTGTTTAATAAATCTACTAATACTGCCCGACGGTCGCATCCAGAAAGCTATAAAGATGATATAGGAGTGCATCTGAGGCCCGGGATTCGAGATTTACTCTCGAATTTTCGTGTCGGTGATGGATAAAACAATTACGGTGCGTCGTCGGTCGCAGTTTGCTTAGTAAAGTATGTATATTGTATGCAATGGGGTAATTGTTTTTTGCGCGTGTGGGTGTGATTGCGTGCGAGAATCGGCGTGTTATCTTTCCTGCTGTGTCAGTGTATGTGTGTGAGGTTTTGCGTCGTGGCTGTCTGCGTGTCTCCCCGCGTGGTGCGTGTGTCTGTGGCGAATGCTGGGGAAGGGATCTTGCTCTTCGCGCGTGATGACTTACCATTGTTTTCCTTATCAGAGCATTTGTGAGAGCGCGATGATGATTACTAAAAAAGGAGGCGCGTTTCATTCGTGGAGCGTTTCCTTCCTTGCATTTCTTTCGCCCCTTTTATTTCCTTTCTCTCTCTTCTCCTCCTCCTCGTATCCTTTCCCGTCCTTGGTCGGCGCCCGTGGAGTTTAAAGCGAGCGTTAAGCGGTGCTTTTTTAAGATTCCTCTTCCCCCTTCTCTTGTGGGAGGAGTGAGTCTGGCCCGCTGGACGCGATGACCGTCTCCAAGGGCAGTTTCATGCTCTTCTGATCCCACGTCGAATTGACTCATTCCACAGGTTGCCAGACTCCTTCGGCCAGTGCATTTAACGTTTTCGGTGCGAGTCCTTCCAGACGCAGGAAGTTGTCGCGCGTAATTTACGCGCGAGCTGGAGTTTTGGTTTCGCGTAGGTCTGTTTTTTACTTAATTATTCAAATCGATAAGGTGTAACGTTCGGACCTTTTTTAAATTTGACGTGAAGAACTGTTGTTAATCCTTAAGTAAATTCGTGAGGTCCACGTGATCCCAATAGATATTCGATAGACCATTAGACCATAAAACACCATATTTAATTTGCTGTTGTTTTTGTTCAGTAACATGTAATTTTTTGCACCAATACGTCATTTTATAATATTTCCTACCAGTACAATTCGTTAAATGAATAGAATAAACAAAAAAGCATGATGATTAACAGACAATTATAGCACGATCCCAAGCGCCCACTTGTACTCAAAGTTTTAAGAATTATTAAACATTTGGGAAATGAATATTATGCTAAAACATTATAAAAATAATAAATTTATAGCACAGTTAAATCAAGGTTGATAACACAAGTGGAGACGGGAGAACGGCGAAAATCGAATATGAAATGTATTGTTCAGAACTCCAGAGATACGCTCGCCCACTCACTAAAGTGCCAGTCAAAGGAGGACAGTAGCGAGTGGATACTATTTAGCCTAACGCACCACGAAATGAATTATGGGCGAGTGGGTTTTGTCAAGTGGCGAGTAGGTTTTTTTATCGTATGTTTTGAGCCCTGGCATTTTTATTGGGGAAGCGTTGGAGTAGAAAAAAGATGTCTATGATGATATAGTGCACGCTTTAGTGGGAATTCGACACATTGGGATCATAGACCGTTAAATCAGCAACTACGAGACGAAGTGTGTAAGTGTAGCAGGTTATTCTGGTGGAACGGAAAGAACGCATCGAGGTGCACCAGTGTAAGTTCTGCAGATTCGTATTTGAATGATTATTGTCGTTAATTGTTGTTTCCACGCCGAGTTTCAATTGGGCTTACAGCCGACCCATATAATTAATGGCAATGACACATCTCAAGACATTCTACACGCCAAATATGTATTATCAGGGCGTCGCAACTTTTGACCTTGTCGTTATTGATGTTTTGGCATATTTCAAGATAACGTTGAAGTATGTACTCGATAACAATGTTCGCCTTTGTAATAATGTCTTTTATTCGTTGTTTATTGATTTGAATAAAACTCTCAAACAACTAAAGGAATGTGTTGTTTTTTACCTACTTTTTTTTGTGAAGACTGAGCAGGAGAGATGTGTAAGAATACTTTTCTGTAATGAAACTTGTTTTCTGAACTGATTTCTCGTTTAAATTCTCTTTTTCTGGGTCTACTTAATCTCGCAATGACCGCGAAATTATTTTTACGAAAGTATGAAATTTATTTCGAACTGTACAATTCAAGAGAATCTCCAATCGATATTTTGCATTTTATGGAGAATTTTCCGTATCGCGGTTCATAAAGTGTGTACAGTTCGATGTGAAATCGACCCACTTTGGCCGAGATTACGTTTTTTTTTCAAATGTCAGTTTTACGGCGTGGAAAGATAAAATAGATGGCTTTGCCATAGTAGTAGTACATCATGTCGGGCGGCTGCTTTTCTCGGAATGCGAACTAGTTGTCTGCGCTGAAGAGGACAGTTATTCCCGAAGCAGTTATCGTCTGCCCAGTTTTTCTTTGATCACGGCAGAGGGGGATTTAGCGTTAGAAAAAAATATTCTTAATAATAATCGGTTCAAGATAAATTCTGTGATCAAGAAATTTGTTTTGATTTTATATGTAAGAGTCATTATAATTAAACGCTGTTGTTAATGAATTTTATCTTTAAGTAATGTGAGATTTTATATTTTTTTAAAGAGTAGGTTTTGCCGCATTTTTGTTCTCGCATTGCTGCTGCGATGCCATTATGGTTTCGCAGATGATAATGGAAATAATCTTTGATAAAAGATTTATAATTATTAAGGATTTATATATTTGAAAGATTCACTTGTTTGGAGTTAAACAAAGTTCGTTAAAAATCAAATCGTTTTGAGTTTCTATAATTTATTTTTTCCTTGGTAAGTTCTCAGGTCGGACATGCTTTTTCGATACGAAGACGAGTATTATAACCTTTTAATTTAATTTTTCTCTCAGTACATGTTACACGGTCGAAGTTTTAGATTCACTAAATCCGTCTCGTTTATCTCTCTCGTATTTATTCTTAAGCCATTGACGTTCGGAGCCTTGAAAGCGTGTTTGATGGCAAATTATAGAGACAGCATAACCGTAAAAAGCAGTTGGCCTAACCTGCAGTTTGGATGATGGTCTTTCGTTTGCTCAATGTCTGTTAGTTTTGGAATCGTCCAACCAACAACCACCAAAGGCCACGTCAAAGCGGTTGTGGTTCGAGAGGAAAGTGTCTAGGATTCGTCGCGAGAATAAAAGAGGAATATTTGGAACGGAACGCTGTTGCGGTGTCTATTCGGTGAAAAAAAAGAGGCGATTTTTCACACTAACGGTAAAAGTGTGAAAACCTCAAACCGTTCTGCGTTACGAGCTTTTTTTTTTTTAAAAAAAAAGTGGTCGTTCCAAGATACGTCTAGGCGCCAGCGACAAGGTCGCACGATTCTAAATAATTTCTGTACACGTTTAACGATAAATGGAAGTGGTTTTGGCAGATTAAAAGAAATTAACTCTGATAAGGCACGGAACTCGAATATTTATGAATATAACTTTTATATTAAACTTGCCTAGTCTCATATTTAATAATATACAGTAAAACTCGTTTATTACGAATTTGAGGGGACCGACTCATTGCTTCGTTATAAGCGTGACTACGTTATATACGAGAAACATGGTTTTTGGCCTATACATCCCATATAACACGTATACACATACAGTAAAAGCTGTGCTATCCGGCTATTTAGAACCGGTCAGCCTTAGATACCGGCAATTACACAAATACAACTCATTTTGTATTTCTTTTTCTTTTTTTATGAATTTTTGTGTGAATAGTATAAGTGTAATACCACAACTTCCACTTTAAAATTTCTTAAAATATAAGATGCAGGTATATATTACGTATTTACTCCGTATACTTCTGTGGCTGCCGAGTAAGCATGGCGTTTTTGGTTACGTAAGCCATTTGCATTGTCTAGATGTTTTGGTGTACTTCTACAATTTCCAGTTTTATCGCTTTTTTTTATTTAAAAAATTACCCATCCATTGAATATGGCATAAAAATAAATACCTAAAAGCAAGGAACAGGAGAGAAAAGGTTGGTTTAACGCTAACACAAAAGCTGGAGCTGATCAAACGAATTGAAAAAGGAAAAAATAGAGCAGCCATAGCAAAAGAATTCAACATCGGATCTTCCACGCTCTACGATATAAAGGCTCATAAGGCTAAATTAATGAAATTTATGTCATCTTCTGAGACGAGTAAATCAATTAATAAACATCATACGCTTCATAAGCCAAAAATTAAGGAACTGGATAAAATATTATATGACTGGTTTTCACAGAAATGTTCTGAAGAATTAAATAATTTCGTCCTTTTCTAATAGAGTAAATAAAGATAAATAAGAAAGATATAATCCAATAAATTCAATTTTGGGAACAGGTTCACTGCCGTAATCCCCAAACTTCCCGGACGCCCTAAACTTTTCAATAGTCTTTTTGTTTTGCATGTAAGCGTAGCAACGTATTAAATAAGAATGGGTAAATAGAGTCTATATCTAACTACGTGTGGAAGAATTAAAATGGAAAATGTAAACCCCATGCATAGTTATGTTTGGGGAGTACGATAGTGAACCTAAGCCCAATTTGTTTGGTTATTGCTAAATTTGCGATGTCAAAATCGAAAAACGCTCACCTAACCGGATATTTCTCCTAATCGGCTTTCCACAGTCCCCAAGATAGCCGAATAACACAGCTTTTACTGTATTTGCAGTGAGTCGACTTACATACCGTACTTACATATGCAGAATTAGCGCTAGGTTAAGGCTTCTGGAGAAATTTAGTTCGGATGTTGTCTTAGAGGAGGTCTCAGGAATATTAGAGGCACCTACGTACATGGGCAGGCACGATCACGAGAATAAAATACGTGAGATCGACTGTAGGACCGAGCGATATCAGAGCTCGTTTTTCCCAAGGGCCATACGGGATCATAACAGGAGAGTGATTCCCACGAGGGACGTTATTAGGTAGGTTTTGGTGTGCTGCACCCCCTGCCACCCACCAGTCTGGTGATTTGCAGGGTATCATGTAGATATATATGTAAAAAGAGATGCTTATCAACTTCGCGGCATGTAAAATGTTCGACTGCTATTACATACGATTTTTTAAATTGTCAATTAATATTATTATTATGGTCATTAATTTACATAAACATTTCACATTTTTAATATCAATTTCAAAACAAAGGGAGCGTGGAAATTCGTATGGAAGGGGTAGATGGAGGAAGGGGACCTCTACGAACAAGTGTGCGGTAAACGGGCGGAAACTATTCATTACTTATCGCTCTGCTCGCCAAAATTCGTTATATATGGGGCATTTTTTGCCACGGGACCAAACATTTGTTCGTTACAGCCGAGAATTCGTAAAATGCGTGTTCGGTATATCCGAGAAATTTAACCAATGACCTTATGGAGAAGTTCAAGGGACCGAGACATTTCTTCGTTATAGCCGAGATTTCGTTTTAGGCGTGATCGTTATAAACGAGTTTTACTGTATTTCAAATATGTGAATATACGAATGTGTTCAATCTTCCTCTGGTTTAGCCTTAAAATCGCGACCGTAATTTACAAAGAAAAACTTTCTACATCCCTGGGAATCGATCCTAGGAACCTTATTTATTCAGTCTGCCGCCTTACACCCTGAACCAACTCACCTTTTTGAAGGATGAGAAAGGAGCATTGCTATTCGTTTTGGCAAAGCGGATATTTTGATCTGAACATTGAACTTGAGATTTTATACTATTCTGCGGACGAAGGAGTAAGTTTTTAAAAATGATATGAAAGTTATTTATAAATTTTTATATCCATTGTTTTCATCGTTATTTTTAACATTAAACTCAGCTGTGGTGTTACGTAATCGATCAAAAAGGCATTTTCAGAATATATTGGTGACTCGCTTCTACGTTGTCAGGAAATGTTATTTACAAAATTATCTATCGCTTCAGGACAAGCTTTCTGCAGCAAAACTATCTATCGATTCTTTTAGTAACTCTATGTCTTTATTTTAAACTGTTTCATAAGCAGCCTTTCGCATTGAGAGTAATAACGGTAATACCAATGGTCAAAGACAACCATGCCCTCTGCAGGATTCGAACCCACGACCCTTGCAATGGGAGCTAGGCACGCTAACCACCCATTCTATTAAGGATTCAGAATAGATCATGCAGCAAAAATAAAGCGTTTTGAGTCGCGAGATGAACGTTGTCGGTTTCGTGGGTTATTATAGAAGCGAAAGTATTTGTAGCACCGCGAATCGGTGTCTAGGTTTTTTTTCCTGTTCTTTTTTTTGTTTCCATCGACCGCCCAGTCGATTTCCGCATCCTTTGATCGTGGCCATTCTTTTCGCGCCGTTGCGCCAATAGAAAGGCGATTTTCAACTTGGACGTCTCTCTCTCTCTCTCGTGTCGAGTCGGATCGACGAACTTTTATTGCAGTAATCCCGAGGTTGCGTAAGAAGGCAAAGAGTTGCTATCGACTTTACTTGGAGAAATTAACCCGGAGCGTGAAATTCGTCGGAAGTGTGACTAAGAACTCCATCTGGCGTAAACGTTTTATCTGTTTTCTTGACGGAAAATCACGAAATGTATGTACGAGCTCTAGCATTTTAACCTTTGACAGAGGTAAAATTAAACGCTTCGCGTTGGTGATCCCGTCGTGTATATTCGGTAGTTTTATTCGTCCAATTTTCTTATCAGTTTCTCCAAGTTCTCTTTTTTTAAATTTCCATTAAAATGACGTCATCGACATATTTTATGTGGTTAGTATTTTTTCCGTTTTTGATTACTCCCGCTTGATCATTGAATGACTCAGTGATTAATTATTAGATGTATAATTAGAATCGTAGAAATTTGTCACTCTTGCATTACCCCTCTCGACTCTAAATTCCTTTAAATTGTTTTGTTTTGCAATTAATTTTTAAAAAAAATTTTGTATCTTGTTAAAATGAAGGTACTTCATTATCTATGCTTTTCTTATTTAAGATTTGAAGTAGTTTATCTCTATTGTCGGAGTCGACTGCTTGTTTGAAGGCAATAGAGGTAATGACTTTTACTCAATGCGTCGCAATGTAAATATCTTGTCCATTGTGATTTTGTTTCTATGGAAGCCAGCCTATTCTTTTCACATTGGTTGCTCATAGATCTTTATATAGATGTTTGGAATGATGTGAATATTGCAAACATGGCAGAGGGTAATAGGTCTATAATTACAACATCTCTTCCATTGATATTTGAATAATACTTGTGAGAGTCTCATATGGGCCTCGTGGCCTCCAAAACCGCAACTATGTACCTGAGTCATACTTGACCTTTTTGACCCGTGCGGCCAGGGGAGGTTCAAACGTGATTCAATGGCAGCCCCTATATGTGTTAAACGATAAAACGTGTGAAATCGGATGCATATAAACTGCAAATGTTCCCCCGGACTGAGACCTGGATAACCAAGAGGAATAAATAAATAAATGAAAAAATAATGCAAAGTTTGCGATTCCTTTGTAGTGCCAGCTGTTCCCTAAAGGCTAAAAGCAAAAATTGCTTCCGAGAACTGTTAACGTCATTTATTATTAAAGGTGAATTAAAGTCAAAATAAAAACAAACTACTTTTCTTTCTCGTTTGTTTATTCAATCCTATTGTCGCTGTCAATTTTTTTCTTGGAATTTCAAGTTAGTTTTTGTTATTTTGGAGTTATTGCAATATAAAGTGCTCGAAAGCAGCGGGTTTGTTGAATAGTACATAAAAAACATTAGGCGGTATACTTTTTGTGCGGTGTCAACAATTCTATTTTGAAGAAAAATCTTATTATAAAAATCGGTACAATATACATTGTACATACAAACTTTCTGATATATTACTGTGTCCTTTGAGCTATGTTGAGCAAATCGAAATCGTATTAGAAAGTATCAGTTTCATCCTCTGGCAGATAACAGTATATTGGTTTATGCTCAGAAAAACAACTTTCATGTACACCGCTGATTAAACCATTAATATTGGAAAATAAAACATCTGAGTGTCGTGATTGGTTATAGATTTATCCGGGGGTAGAGCTAAATTTAAATTGTATTTCTCCATGAGTTTATTCAAAAACGATTTATTTATGTTATGTTCAAGGTAAACTTATATTATTATTAAATTATAATACTATTAAATTATAATTTTTCTGTTACAGTTGCTTGATACAGATTTCATTATTTCTCTTAATGTTTCTTCAAATAATTCATTTGCTGTGGATGGTGATTTATAACCGCTAATCAGTAAGCATTCTGTACTTTGAAATTTACTAAATCCACGTGATGAGTCCGATTACCAGACTCAACCAAGGCAGTTCAAATGTACCAACCTCCAAATAATTTTCTTTCTAAAACGTTGTCTTTTATATGACAAAGGGACAGAATTTTAGATTGTCAACTAAAGTGAATGTACGAAGTTTTATCAAATCGGTCGAGCCGTTTTTGAGAAAGTCAGTGTTCGAGTCGCCCATGAATAAACTAGCCTTAAAGTTATCTTTGGAGAAAAATAAACTACCTATGTAGTATTATTTTAGACGTTAACGAAAGTAACCACGGTATTCCATCAAAATCGTTTCAGCCGTTTTGAGAAAATCAAATTGTTGTTAAAGTTGCCCAAGAATAAACTAATCTCATAGTTATCTTTTGAAAAATATAAACCATGTAGAATCATTATAAACATCAATTTAAATAACTGTACGAAATTTGATTCAAATCGTGTGAGCAGTTTTTTAGACAATCCAATTATTATTAAAGTTGCCCAATAATAAACTAGCCTTATATTAATTTTTTGAGAAATATGAACTACGTATCCTGAAGTATATTATTGAAGTCGTAAACTCAAGTAACTATACGAAATTTGATCGAAAACGTTGGAGTCGTTTTTGGAGAAAATCAAATTGTTAAATTTGCCTAGAATAAACTGCCCTTAATTATTGTGCAATGTCAATCATTTCTTTAGAGTTTTTATTCTATGTAATAAAATGCCTGATTACGAGATTTCATTCATTTTCGCTCCATCAGGCAGGGAGAAAACCACTTTTTCGGACTCAGGTACACCTAAAACGTATATTTCCATCCAAATCTCGAGGTCGATTTTTTTCACGTTTATAATACTTTCTCTATACTACTACGCATATGAGAAATATTTATTAGTTTCCGTCTGTCTGTCACGCTATTTTAATACACTTCTAAATGGAATTTAGAGCCTAAAATTTCAATACACTTAAACCCTAAAGAGTCATGGTATTGAAAAATAAACCATCACAATACCAACTTCGACTCCGGGAGACGATTATATTCTCCCGTAAGTGTACACGGGATTTTCGATTTTTCAGAGTGCAAGGATTTCTTCCTTTATTATTTACTTAAATATGGGCCAAGTTTCTTCGATTTTGCTGTTCTACGGATGAAACTGCATACTATCTTATTCTTGCAATGTTCACATGTTACGCTGTCGAAATTTACAAAAATACACGTTCCTTTACGAAATTTTATAGGCGTTACCTCCGATTTAATTGACGGCAATTAAACTTTCAAATAAACAAAAGAATAGCGTTATTCACTTCGAACTTTTTAGCGTCGAAATTTTTTGTCATTCTTTATGCATATCAGCGTAAATAGTTACTAAGAGTTATGTATGAAATTGCTGGTGGGAAGTGTTTCTAAGGGTTTACCAAAGAAATTGAATCTTCTTTCATCATTTGATTATTGGAATCTTGCCTTTTTTGTAAGTAAAATAATTATATTCTGCATTTTAATGTTTATTAATGCAAATAGTCCCACGCCTTTGGTTTACGTTTACCAGAGCCAGTGTTCAGTCATGGACAACTTTGCATTGCCTTTTCAAGGTTTTGTTGTTTACAATACATCAAAGTGAACATTTCAGACTGGCATAATTACACAAGAAATGTTGTGTCACGTGCTTTTGGAAAATTAACGGCAAAGGCATGTATATTCAATCATAATATTGTATAAAATAATGATACACATTTCAAAGGAGAGATAGAAGCAATTAAATTAACATTCAAATGTCTGTTGTGTTATATCATAAGGAGATCTCTTATAATAATGTACAACTGTTGGTTGGGTTGGTGATCATTTACAAATGCGAATAATTCGATAAAGAATCGAGATAGAAATTCTAAATTTGGCAGGAATGCTCGATTCACCTATTTTAAGGTGATGGTAAAAAAATCTCGAAAAAAGTCCTGGGTTCGACTCCTAGGAAGGATGGAAAGGGAAATGATTGATGTTTATGATGTCAATTTGGTCTCCATAAATAGCTCGAACGATTGAATCTCTACGCCCGTAATTTTTGATGGGCTATACACTAATGAGTTAGTAATAAATGAAGAATGTAACATATTCCAAAGTACAAAAAATGAATTTATTGGGTTATTAATAATTTATTGGTAAAAATAAGAAATTAACGGCATTGATTTCTTTATGAAAAAAGAATAGGAGTAATAGGAAACAAAAAATTGAAAATATAAAAGTTCACGATTAATTACTGTGTATCATTAATTACCTCTCTAAGATGACTTTTAAACATGCAGGTTTCCGACCGGCTTCGCAAAATTTAGGAGTGTTATTAGCGTTTTTGCGGACAAATACATGTCACACACACAGGAATGTGGGATATCAAGGAATTTATTTGCAGTTATTTATATACTTAAACCCATTTCTTGGTTAAGTGAAGGCGTTTTGAATTAAAGCATTAATTGTATTCTGATTCTCTTCTATGGAATTCTATAACGCCAAGTCGCCAAATCATGGCATTACTCAATCATGCCTACCGGCACAATGGGCCGGGTAATGCTGGTGTTTATTATATTCCACGCTCATTAAACTTCGTGGCTCCTTCCTGCATCGACTCCAAAATCAGGTGAGGTCTGAAATTTACGAGACATGTTTTTTTAATTGGCTTTGACGTAGAAAACTATTTCGTTTATTTCAGTTTTAAAGAAACACTTATTTGTCGGCCGTTATTCCGATCATAGGATTTCCGTGTTAAGGTGTCGAGTTGGCCCCCCTTATCTATTCTTTTTATCTTCGAAGCCATGGATCGCAGTTTGGGAAGGTGTGGCGGACTCTTTTTTTCCTTATTCGTTTCATCGTCAGTAGAGAGTGGCGAATATTCGCTGTCCTGTATGGGACGGCAAATTCGTAAATCAGCATTCACTGCCTTCCGATTCTAAATTACCTTTTAGAAAACGAATTCAAAAATATAAGTTTTTATCTGTCAGTCGCTTTGGTGTCTATCCGGAGATATGAGCGAGCGTTGTTTTCCTTTCCTTTGTTTTCCAGTAGGTGCGTTGGGTCTACATATGTGATCCCACTAGATTCGATTGTCAATTACAACATAAACGATTTTATTTAATTTTTTTATTTTTGTTCAATTATATGAATTTTCACTCTCGTACGTCATTTTAGTATATTTATCATCAATATAATTCGTTAAATATAATAAACAACATCACGATGATGGAGAGAAAAATAGAACCTGGGGTCATATAGACCCCAAACGCCCCCTTGTGCCTACGCGCCTACTTAAGGGTTAATCAAACCGCAAGGGAAGAATTGTATTCTAACCTCTTGGTTAGCATCCTTTTGCCCCGGTCTATATTAGGTCTCGAACTCTTGTAAGCGAGGTGAAATTGGCTCGAATTGATGAAAATAACTTGCCTTCGCTGGTATTAAGACAGACGTGGGTTGCAGACAGTCGTTCCTTTTCCACAACAAGGACTACATTTTCAAATTTAAAAGAAATGAGCTCTCACGTTAATTTCCATTACATTTTATTACATATATCTGTCAAATCCTCCCCGTGTACGGCGTTTAACAACTTGGTAACTATAGCAATGTTGTGTATTTGTTGATAAACTTTTTTTAAATATTCGACGGCTAGTGTTTTCTGTTTGACTTGTCTCTTGTAGTCGTTTGCGACTCGACGATATTTAAAGCTATGTAGGGCTGTAGGAATTGGTGTATCGAGGATGTGTTTTTTCGTTCGTTTTGGGTCATAGGACCCGTTATGGGTCGTTTCATGTCTAGCGGACGGGGGTAATAAAAGTGCGATAAGAATAGTCGCGTTCCTTGCCGTGAGTGGTAGCAGTTGCACAGCATGGCAAATAGGTCATGTCGTAGGCTCATATAGCACGTGGAGATTTTTAGCTTGTCTTATTCACATGCGACTTGGAGCGCGCTGTTCGCGAGGCGAGGGGGATCTGTCGACGCCGCCCTCTCGTCATTTGCGTTTCAATCTGTTTTTGCAGCTTTTGCTATGTGAGGCATGTGAAAGACGTTCTTGGAAGATCTGTTGTGGTTAATTTTCGGATCAAGGGCTCTTCGAAACCACGACGACTCTCCATAAAAAATTAACTTAACCCTCCAACCACTTCATTTACAGTTACGAGAACGGCACACTGGAGTCTGTGGGACCCCAAGTATATAAAATGTCATAATAAATATTTATTATCACTGTATTAACTTTTTTCATTTAATTTTTTTATTGCATGTAATACGTTAAGCGTAAACTGATTTTTAACATTTTATAAAGTTTATTTATGAAATAGGGCCGTGTTTATCACGACAGTGCTATTTAGGTTTTAAAAAATTAATTTTTTATTAAAACATTCAAATTTGTATATAAAAACAACAAAAACCTAACACTTAAATATGATAGATGACTGACAAAAAATTTGGTAATCGTAGTAACAGTAGAACATCTATAATTTTTGTCCAAATCACCCAATTTTACTTGCTGCACTCCTTACAAATCATCGCCTTGTGCTCATAGCACATTGCTTGTAAGCAGATGCTGCACAACAGTTTGGTTTCCTCTCTTTCTCTCTTGAGCAAAGTGCACACCGAACATTCCTATCCAAATATCAGAATCGTCACCTCCTAAAAACTCTTCCTCCGGGTCATCATCCAAATCTAATAGCGCTCTTTAGATCTGTTCTTCAGTACTTAGCCGCGATGACGCATTTACGTTATAATTACCTAATAGAGACCAACACCAAACTAAATACAATAAACAAAGACGCAGTTAAATACAAGTTAGAAGTAGAAATATGATACAACAACAAATGTACGCTGATAAAAAAATATTTGTATAGAAATGAGTAACACGAATGGCACACTGGTGTCCAGTGGACCCCATCACTATTTTGAACATTTACTGTGGACGGTCAGATTGCCAATGGTGCTCAGGCGCGCGTGATAAGGCAGAAAGAGATACCAACTGAATTTACAAAAAGTCCCAAAAGCACCGGATGCAAACTTAGCCTTCCACAAACTCCGGAACAAAACCCTGGGGTCCCTGGGACCCCAGTGTGTGCTTGTAGGGTTAATTTCTTTGAAATTCTATAATTTTATTAACCGCTAAAGAATCGAGTATTGATAGTTTTTTTTATAAGATTAAAGGTGTTGTATTGAAATTGTCAATCGTTTCTTCATGGTCATGTAATTTTGCACGCCTGCTTTTGTATTACTTACTTTTTGACGTTGATGAGTTCCTGTTTTCCGCCTCGTTTAATGGCCGATGCAATTATTTTAATAGGTTAATGGTTTGCCGCGATAAATTTCACCTATCGTGAAATCGTTGAAAGTTGCATGCTTGCATAAAGGATTAATTTGGTCCGAAATACACGTAGCGTTGTGGTGATTGATAATTTACTTCGATGTTTATCTGAAATTAAATAAAAACTCTTTAAATGTGAATGAAGCGCTGAAGGCGTCTTAATAATCTGATAAAAGTGGGAGCGTGAGCAAAATTCTAAAGCGGAAGCAGGTGAAGATGTTAAATGGGTTCTATACAGGTCACGGCGCTCCCATTGATAAGCAAATCTATTTAAAATTACGGCTACGACCCGAAACGGTGAAAGAGGATAGAGAATCTTGATGGTGGAATTATACTTTCTTATATCTGAACTACTTTCGCTTTTGTGGGAAGATAAGATCATTGTTCACACCTCCATCATCCCTCACGAAAATAAACTATTCCCGACTCAAACATTAAACAACGTTCAAACTAAGAAATCTTATTGTAAGGCGACACCCTGTGAGATTCTCCCGAATTATGGCAAACATTTGTCTAATGCATTCTATATATATATTTTAATCACGAGGTTATTAGAGATAAAAATGTCTATAATTAAATAAATATGGTCATCTCGATGAAAAACATCAAAGTAGATTTCTTCCCATTCTTCTAATAATTTGTTATTTATTCGGTGTTAAAAGCTCACATTTACTACCTATTTGAGTTATGTCGAAATTATTGAATCTGTGTAGTTGTCAGGTTTTGTAAATTTATTTTTGTGTGTTGTTATATTGAAAAAATATTGTACGCTGTAATATAAAAGCCGAAACGCGATGCATTATTTTCCTTTTAAAAGCAATAATTTCGAATATGAGGCGAAAATTCGATTTTCGTGGAAATGAAAATTTCCCATCGATAAACTCACGAAAAAGTATTTTTGAGTTCCTGAATAATTTTCGAAAATTTTAGGATGGATTTTGTTCCATTACCTATAGGAATTTAACTTTGGCCGGTCAAAGATTTATTGAAACATTTTAAAATTCAAAATTTGAAAAGCTTACGCTCCATCCTGTAAAAACAAAACCAAATCGAGAAGGAAATTCTCCTGAAGTCTTAATTCGTCCCATTATCGTAGACGATTATTAGCGAGTTGAAAGGAGTCTTTACCTAATTAAACCTTCGTATTTACTCCAGTTTAAATTCGGCATCGTTACGGACGAACAAAAGCAACTGTCCGACAAAGAAAAAACGAAGACTTTCGTTAGTAGCGCAAACAGGATTCTCTCGAGGGGAGCTCCGAAATATTTGACAAGCACAAAAGTTGTATGCAAGTTATATCAGTGTCGCGTTTCATTATTAATTATATTCAAGTTAAAAACAAAGGGGGAAACCGTCTTCTATTCCTCTCTGACAGCGCCCATGAAATTTAAATGAACGATGTGTTTCCACAGTTTAGAAAAATCACAATTTACCAAGGGGGGAGGAAGGTCCGGACACGGTGGACCCCACTCGTGTGTGTGTGCGCGCCACTTGACTTTCATTGTTGATAAAACGACGATAATAATCGCCCTTAAACATGACAAACCAACGTCCCCTGTCGATAAGAGTAGTAAACGCGGATGACGAGCTACAGTGTGGAAGAAAGTTAGTTAAGCATACGAGTTGTTCATGCAACAATCGACATGTATGTACTAGTTTATCGTTCCTCGGCCGTGTTGACTCCATCTCAGCGATTCACAACTCTGGTTGCGTCAGCCTTGTTGCAAAAGGAGCGGCGTCTTCTTTCTCACTGCGGCGAAGTGGGGGCGAATCCATCGGAGAGGGTGGATGATGGTCATCGCTCACGGACTCTCGACTTATCCAGAGACGTTCTAATGACGTAATGGTTAAATAACCAATCGCTTTCGCGCTTCTCCGGATGAAATTTCGCGGCGCAACACACCTCGCGTGGCTGTCGAGGGGAGTGATGGGTTGGAATAAGAAGTTGTAGTCATTCGCGTTATGTTAATCGTTATTATTAGCGATTTGCTCAATATTGGCTACGCCGTGACGTTTAAAAAAATTCAGCGTTGGGGGAAATTTGAGATTGTTGCATGCATAATGTGAATGCTGTTGTGATCGTCAACGGCAGCCGCTAGGGAATTAAATGAATAACTAAAATAACGTTTTTAAAGGATTTATACAGGGCAAAGGATTTTCGAAATAATTTTAGGAAACGATTTCAAATTTATCAGAACGTTGATCCATATTGGGTTATTTTTCTTTTTTGTTGTTTTCAAACCTTCGGTTAGCTAAGCAATTCTGCGGCGATTTCTGCGTTGTTTATCCCAGGTGAACTTTTTTTATTGAATGCCAAGTCTGAGAGGGAGTATAAATTTATTGTGGTTAACCAGGATGTCGCCATTGGCGTCGGCCAACCAAACCCAATAGCAGTTGCGTGATCGCGAGTAAAAACAATAATCACCTGAAAAAGCCCTGCCAGCGCGCGTCGTCATTTTTTTATTTTCTTTTTGCGATGGAAAATTCCAGAGATATCGTCCTTGTTCTTTTTACGCGGAAAATTTTCCGTGTATTCATCTCTCGATTCTCTTTAGAATGCGAAATTAACAGCTCTGGCGGAATGTGGAATTAATAATCGCGTTGTATGTTTGAAACGCCATGTATTCGAACGATTTTCAATGAATAATCTAGACGGAATTGGGTAAAGCATGAGCTGGGATTGTTAAGAAAAATTTCTCTACTTATTCCGGTTGTATTTCTTGGGCGTTATAATGGAAGCCTGTGTGTATGATTTTTTTTAGTGCATACTTCATGAATCAGTTAAGTTGTGTGTGTTGGGGATGAGACTTTTTATCTTGGAGAGAAATTTTCCCGAGCAGCAAACGCGCTCCCTATTTCATTGCAGTCTGGCTTTCCGTGTTTGTGTCTCTTTCCCTGCTTTCTCTTCTTCGCGGAAATTTCCATCATCTGGGAATCGCCCTTTTGATTGCGCCTCAACCGACCTCATTCCCATTATATTAGGTTTTTGCTTCCTCGTCTGCGAGTCCTCCTGACCTCAGGAGACACCTCGGTTCTCCTTGGTTATAACAACTGTAGGAAGGTGGGATAGGAGGGCGGCGGGCAAGGGGAAGCGGAATGCGCGGTCTACGTGCTTTGTTTTTCGCGTATTGCGAGAGGAAACTAGCGGAGTGCACATGTTCTTTTCTCTCGGAAAGTTCAAACGTGTCTACGCGTTCTGAAGCGAGTGCTTTGGAATGTTTTCCGTTTGAATGGGCGATTCCTCCATGACTCTTGTCAACTGCTTATCCGTGTCTGTCAATATACATAGGACGGGCACGTTAAACTTGGTCATCCTTCATGCGATTTAGCGCGGTGCGACTGCGAATTATTCTCTCATTGTCAGCTAAACCGTTCGAAATTATATATATATATATATATAAACATATATATATAAATATATATATATATATATATATGTAATACTTTGACTTTGTGAAAAGGAGAATATTTTTACTTAGCTATTGAGGTAATATAGAACGGGGTTTCTAAATTGTTCTTTTCAATTGTAAATCTTCTAAAGTAGGGGCGTGCAACCTTTTTACGTTCATTCATATACATACCTATTTGAGTACTTTGGCGAGCCTCGTGGGGCCGGAGTAGAATTTACATCGGAACTTGTTCAAGGGATTGTATGCGATTTTAAAACCCTAAATAAAGTTTTAACCATTTTAGCGTAAAAACTTCGCCAGGCAACGTGTTATGGAAACAGCCGAACTTAAAATTTACTAAATCCTCTGTAATAAATATCACAAGCCATATCTTCACCAAAGCTTCGCGGGCCGTATAAAATCCTCTCGCAATGCCGGATGTGGCCCGCAGGACGTAGGTTGCACGCCTCTATTTCTTCCAGCAATGGTCCTTAATAAAACTACTGTAATCCTAATGCGGCACTTCCATTATGTCCGCCGCTTTAATGCGGCCCTGATGCCCCCTCGGGTTTGACATGGTTGAACTAAGGATGTGCATGTATAATACATATTAGATCTGTTTTCCATTTGACGAAACGATCCACTGTACCAGTGTTTTTCCGCGCGGGCAACCTTAAAAGGGTTTCGCGCGATTTCCATGTTATTATTTGTGTATTTTATATTGTTTTACATTTTTCTTATAACATAATAATAATAATAACCAGTAAAAGTGAAATAATGCTTCTACACGCTTTCCTCCTGCTTGCATCAACGTGTAGAACGCTATAAAATTACGTTTACTCGAATCCAAATACTTTCGGAAAAAAATGCCTGGTTGCCTGTCATCTCGAAAATGCCGAACCTAATTTTGGCTTATTTGTCCACGAACGTCCACTTGCTTTCCATTTGTTGGCGTTGGTTCGTCACTCACGCTTGCACAACGAAAAGCTGTGACGAGTTCTTCTTCGTGTCTTTGCTAGAGCAATTTGATATCAATGCCTGTGTAATTTTTTCATCCCCCATCTTTAGCGAAAGTAATAAAATCTTCGGAATAAAGATACCTTCAAATTTAAAGGACAAATGCAGTGTATTCGACTCTTTTTATGGGACGAAGAAAGACATTAAGAGGATTCAGCTCGTTGTTATGAATTGTTTGCCCTCGTACGTCATTTTAATATATTTACCGTCGATATAATTCTTTAAGTATATATAATAAACAACATCATGATGATTGACAGAGAAATAGAAGCCCTTGTGTGAACGATAACTTTTAAGGATTAATATGCAAGTTTCTTATCATCTGTCAGCGCTACTGTGAGTAAAAGAAATTCCATAGATTTTGCTATTTTGTAGTATTAGTAAAATTCATTGACCAGCTTAAACTTTTGATTTGCTTCGGACAATTTTCGCCGCAATATATGAAACCGTTAGGATAAGTGTAAAGAACTTCGACATTAATAGACTTCATTACAACGATGAAAAACGAAATTAGCCAGTCAGTGCAAATATTTATTTTTATTTCGATTTTGTTTAATATTAGCAGAAGTGCCCTTTGAATTTCAACGGATTTAGTGAATCTAAAACTTCGATCGTGTAACATGTAAACATCGCAAGGATAAGATAGTAGACAGTTTTAACCGTCCAATAAAGCAAAAATGAAGAAAACCGTTCCGGATTTACCTATTTAGATGAATGAAGGAAGAAAATCTTGCACTGTGAAAAATCGAAAATTACGCGTAAACTTACGGGAAAATAATTATTGAATTAAGCTCCCCCCAAAATTTTTTATCGCCATATAACCTCAGAGTAAAATTATATACCTATACGAAGTTTCGTGACGATATCTTCAAAACGAAAACTGTAAGTAAAACCAGAAAGAACACAATAATCAACTGAAAATGGATGAACAAAGGAACAAACGAAATTAATTTAACTAAAGACAAAAAAGTAAATAGAGAACGTTTAAGAATCACAGAGTGAATATTATCCGATGAGTTCTGCAGAGTTCTGTTACGAGAAAATTGTATATATCAACAATACCTTGGGAACAATGAAACGTTTTATCCAACCACAATTAGTGGTAAATCTACGTCTAATTATTTAAGTTAACTGGTAAGACTTTACGTTCCCCAGTGTTAAAAGCGACGGTGGCGTTATATTGAATTGCGGTGAGAAGGGGTACCAACCCGACGTGAAATGACAAATCTGTCTTCGAGGATATTGGCGAGCCTTCTGCTCGCTTTGTTTTTATATCAGTTGTCGTCTCCGGGCGCTGTCGCGTCCTTCGCCTCGCCCGGAACGAAAGAAACCCTCCTAATTGTCCGGTGATTGGGTTTGTAAAAGTCGAGACAGGTCAATCAACAATAAAACAAATAATAAACAACGGTAGGTGGGGATTGTAGGGGAACGTAATGTAAAGTAATGGGGAACGTAAAGTCTAACCAAGTTACTTAAGTAGTTTTAATAAAAGCTTGTTTTGGAGAACGCTACGCCACAGGGAAATATCATTTAAACTATTTATTAGTAATATTTCAATTAAAATCAACAAATATTTGGTTGATATGTAAACAAATCAAAATCGCATACACAAATTGTAAAACGATATTACGTTAAAAATTTTCCCATATAAATGCATTGCACTCTGAACGTCGGTGACAATGGGAGTTGTCATGGTAGCTTATAATTGTTATTTTCATGAAACTGATAAAATCACGCATTTTTAGGCGCGTTTCGCTTCCATCAATATGGTCGGTCCGTCCGTCCGTCCGCATATTCGTTCTCGGCTTCTACCGAACGGATTTTCACGAAATTGTATATTAAGGACTTACAATCAAATATAAGAAGAAAATCGCAAAAATGAATCTCGTACGCCAATCATGGGTACCACTTTACTGGTGACAAAAAATGAAATTTTCGTCATATCTCGTAAAGTATTGCTCATATCAAAATATTTTTCAAATAAAAGTTGTAGAACTGGTAAAAAAGTATTTCCTTTCCTATACATTTTTATCGTAGGAGTAGCCGTTATCCATAAAACTGAACAGAAGTCTTAAATCGAGTTGAACTTAGAAAATTTCTTGCATGGTTACTCCGTCATTGTTGCTAACACAAACAATCTCACAAACAAACGTTTAATTTCCTTGCGTGTATGCAATATTTTTAAATAGGAAGAAAATGGATTATTTATGATGAAATGCTATTTCCCTTACGTACAGGTATATAATTTCTTTCTAATACTCCATTGCACGAAACGCGCCCATTTGTGATACGTTGTACATTTTCCTAACTTGTTCTGATTCTAAACGCATTTTTACGAAATTCGATTAGGATTCGGATTCTGTCTGCAATAAAAAGAAACTGTTCTTTCCTTCACAGAACCATTCAATTCTCAAGTTCGTACCATGTTTCTAAGTAATTTTAAAATTCAAATGATAAATAAGCTGCACTCATCCCTATGTTATTCAAATGGAAAAAATGAAAAAAGAAAATATTTTTTAAAATTAGAAAGGTCAATCAAATCGGTATAAAAACCTGACTACACCACATATCTTTATTCCGATTATAATTACACTTTCCTCCTTTCTACGTGCTGTAGTTGCTGAGCTATAAAATACATAAATACATACAAACATTTTACTTTATAGATATCTATAGATTGCCATTGATAACCATTCAGGACCAACGGAAGGGGGCTAGGACGAAATGGTCGATTCTTTCATCCGACGTAAAGCATTTAAAGAGTGACCCACCCTTTCCTTCTTGGTTAAACAAGAACTCTTGGCACCATTAAAACATCTCAAATTTTCCAGCGTTTGTAGGAAGCGTTTTTTTTATTTTCTTTTTTTTTTAGGAGTAAGAAAACCCTCGTCACGTTTCGGAGACGAAGAAGGTTTTTTTTCAAAGCTTCCTACGCAGATGTTTGTCTAAAGAAGTGTGCTTATTCATCCACTTGACTTAGCTTTTAAAACGGAGATTTTTGGAGCGAAAAATGATTCGTGGGTCCCAAAAACGACGCTTTTATTCGTGCTCGTTCACGGATATTTAACGGCGCGGTGACGTCATCTCCTCTCAAGCGTCTTGGTAAAGGACCCAGAACAGATTCGGGACAATCGATCTTTGTCTTCTTCTATCGGAGTTTTTTTTATTCCCGAGATTCGGTTCCTTTTGGGCGAAGAATAAAGTATTAAGCTTTTGATCTTATCAAATGAGGCCGCATTCGATCTCTTTAGAGTGCGCATCCCAGCGGAAGTAACTTGAACCACGAGGAAAGACGGAAATAATTCGGGTTTTTGGAACGTTCGCGTTAAAGAGGTTGTTAAATAATTGTAATAGTGACGGAAAGATAACCATTTTCGTGTAAAGAAATGTTTCATTTATAGGCGCATGTGTTAAGGAGCGTTGGCTCTTTGCTGTTGGGATAGGCCGTAATATTCTATCGTTTTTACCTTCTCATAAACGAAGTATATTGAGAAAGTATTGTTATGGCGAAAAAATTCGACCTCGAGATTTTTACGGAAATAAACGTTTTAGGTGTCGCCGAATCCGAAAAGTGGTTTTCGCAATGCCGTCTGCCTGTTACTGGCTCTGGAGCCTGAACGGTAGAGCGAAAATGTATGAAACCTCGTACTTTGGCATTTTATCATACAGAATAGAAGCTACGAAGAAATGGTTGACATTGATCAATAATTAAGGGAAGTTTATTCTACGCATTTTTTATTCTCGTGTTAAAAAAATCAGCCTTGACAGAATCAGATGAAATTTTCTTGACTTGAAAATATGTCAACCACTGCTTGATCACAAAAATACATCTAATATTGTCACCGCGATGAAGGTATTAATTATTTGGCGATAATGATGTATGCCAGCTAGTTGGCTCAAAGGTATACATAGCGATTCAACTACAGAAGTTATCTTTCGAAAGTAATCGTGTTGTTATAGTATATGCTAGTTTTTGAGTTGATTAAACGTTCTCGGCGTGTAAAATATCATCTCTATTGTGTACGCGAATATACTGAATTATCTTTTTCGGTCATAACTTATATAATGATTCAGCTTTAATCATACATGCACGTTGAATTTTGGCGAATCAATCATGCACGCCAAAAATTATAAAGGGTCTTGTCTCGCATTTTCGCCACCCGTCAGTTGACGAATCGACCGAAGGAAATGTCGCGTGATGCAAAATATTCGTCGTATTTTTATTTCAAATTAAGATTGTTAAAACTGTGAAATACGCTTTCCGTCTTCAACAATTTGGAACTAAAGATCAGCTATATCGTAATTATATTCAGGGTTGTTACAGTACATATACTAAAATGTATCACATATTTTGCCGAACATAAGTTTCCCATATATAGTAGCGGGAATCTTGATCCCCAGGAAAGTCGTGGTGAAAATAAAGGGAATTGAAAAAATTCACGTATTCGGCCCGCCCAACCAAGCTAAGCTACAGTTTGCTTTTAGAACGCGCACTCTCCGTGAATCAGATGATTTATTGGAATTATTTCGTAGGATGCCGTTGAATCGCGTGTGATTCATTCCTATATTTTTTTAAAGGTGTATCCGATTACAACGCGGGACTATTGATGTAGCCCAAGCTAATGTGTAGGGGTTTCTCAGAAGGGTAATGGTCGTCATATATTCACGTTACGAATCACATATGATTCACAGATCTCCCTTGAAATGGTTTCGAGCAAACGCAAAGCAAAAAAAAATCGCCATTTTGAAGTGTGTGTGGGCTTGGAAGAAAAATTTCCAATTAACCCTCGGGACGGTTAGCGTGTTAAAATGCACAATATTACTGCCACGCACCGGCTCTGTTCAGTTTCGCTCATCACGTAGTTAATCGACGTTAGTACATTCTCTTTTGAGAAGAATTCTGGTGAGAATCCACGACTTTTGGCGCCATCTTCGAAAAAGTGAGAAAAGAGGGTCTCGAACGTTTGACCAAGGCGGGCGTCGAAATGAGACGACCAAACCGTTCCTACGATAATGTGAGGAATAAACAAACTTATTTCGCACCTCGGCCATGAAATTGGGAAAAGTAAAGAAGCTCCTTTCCCCCCTCCCCCTGATCACCAAGAGAAAAAACAAACATTCCCTTGCTCCTTTCTGTGAGCACGCATTGGTGTGGCGGTCTCACAGTCGTCAATCCTAATGGCTTGTCGTTGTCAGCTCCTCAGGGAGTACGTAAGAGGCTTAACATTCTTATGTTAGATCTATTCGGCTGTTTGTTGGTAGGAGCGCTGACGACTTTCCCGGCCAAAGGCGGTGAGTGGTTGTTGACGGTTACCGTTGACCATATCGACGGTAAAATCGACTTTCGTAGGTATTCGATATTGCGATAACATCGCGATATCAATTCGATGATATATTCTGTCATTTGTTTAGATATTCTGCCGTGGACTACTGCGAAATGCTCGCGGATCGTCTTTAGTGTAGCGTCAGTCTGGTCGGTGGTAAACATTTCCAAGCATTACAATTCTCCAATGTAGAGGTTGGATATCCAATTTTTTTAAAGATTACTACATACTTTTATGGTTACATACTTTTATGGCTACCTACTTTGTCTACACGATCTAGGCAGTAACTTATCGATCCTCTTTTCTAATAATAACGGATCGGCGTTCGCTGATTTACCGCTGAGGTTGTCTGAAGTGATGTTTCACTCAGCACATTCATGAATATATACAAGGATAGCCTTGGCCATCAATGCGAGTCGGAGGTGTGTGGACGATAATTCGTATTTGGTCCGAGGCATTCATGTTTACTTTTTTAACGCGCGAGGTGATAACTAAACATGTTACGCAGTAAATATCTTAAAATTAATTTGTCGCGTTTTTGTAAGGTAAGTCTTGGTGTTCATAAAATATTTTTAATCAATGGGAAGACTTGTTAGGGATACGAGCGAACGTTTGTGGATGTGTACATTTTCGAGGGATGGCAAAGGACGTTTTTTTTTTAAATCGAGCGTTTTGCAGCCAGGTGGAACAAAATCCAGGAGGGTGGGTTATTTCTACCTTTGAGATATGACGCCTATGGCAAAATTTTAGAAAGCACCTCAGTTGTGTATTGTTTTCTCTGCCTTTTGATGGAGTATATTAGCATTCTGTCACATACAGCTTTAGCATTTGAGTATTAAATCAGTACTTATTTATCGGAAAATAAACTTTTGACATGTTTTGAGAGAACGTTTTGCGCCTTTTGCAAGCGGCGCCTATGGCCAATGCCGTCTTCGCCATACCATAGTTACGCCACTGGGTTATTTCCCTCCACAACATTGAAAAAGAAATTAATACTATAAATAAAAATGACATCGAAGAAATTTTACTTTTCTACCCTATTTATTTTATCGCACGAAATGTTATCTGTTTCATTTTTACAAGTTAAAATATGTATCCCTTTGAAGATATTTTCAAATGAATATTTCATTTTTTTCTCCTTTGATTGCCGCCCTTGTGCGAAAGATGTACTGTTTATTTCATAAAATCCGGAATATTCAATTTGAATTAGGCGTACGCTCTTAAAATCCATCTTATTTTAAATATTTGTAAATTTTAATAAAATAAGCCGCATCCACATTGTCAGCTCAACAAAAGCGAATCGTAATCCTCCTTCATGCGAGGGAAGGCGCGCACGAACCATTGTTACCAAGTTGCCGGCTTTTTTTTTTTGCTTTTCAGTCCCCCCAACCAGGAGGATGGGATGCTGCCGTGAGCTTTTTTTCCCTCTTTCCCTCCCCTAAGAATAGAAGCGAAAGGGTTGATGCTATCGGAACGTCCGGAGGTCGTGACAGAGCACTTTCGGTTGGCAGCCCTTCCTCCCTCTCTTAAGTCTGCGAAGCGTGAAATAAAAAAAAACTTTTCGGAATCGCCGCTCCGGAGATTCCTTTCCGTTCGCAGCCACTTAACGTCTCTCCGGGCGTCTGCTTCCTCTGTCACTTATCGGGGTTGAGGAAATTACCCTCCCGGGTACGAATGGCAGTGCTGCCAACAGCGAGATTTCGCAGCGTCTCCATCATCGTCTGCAATATCGAGAAGCGAGTGCCTCCGTCACATTTGTTATCCGACCGAAGAGCCTCAGCGAACGTGAAACGAATAGAATTTTTGTTGCATTTGGGGTCATATGAAACTGCAACGGGCTAAGCTGAAAATTCTGTTGGAAGGCCGCGGGTTTGATCGAGTATTGGTAGTTTTTCGCGTAATGGTGGTAACTCTGCTGTTGTTTTCATTATTATTTATTTTATCTTTATCTGCAGTTGGATTTTCCGTTTTTAATAATTTGTCGTTAGGATTAAGAGGTAATTGAAAGAAAATAACGGAATATTATTGCTTACGCTGTTAATCGTGCTGTGAACCGATTATTATATATAAATATTCGCTTTATTTCTTTGTAAGATATAAACTAGCGGAAAGAAATGGGGTAATTTGACACAATAACGTAAATGGTGACTCAGGGAGCTCACCTCCCTCTGTAGTCGAAAGTTAACCTATTTTTTTCAAGTTGGCGCGCGGCGTACTGAGTACGCCAGCTATGAAATTGTGTAATAATTGGTAAAAAAATGAGAAATTAATTCAAAGTAAGTTAGTTTTTAGATGTCACAAAGTTTAAATGTTGCTTTCTCCCAAAACTGACAAATATAATGTACATATAATGTAGAAATAATAACTCCAAGATGGAAGCACAGAAAATACTTTTGCAATAAATAGCTCAATTGCGTACTCTGTTCGCCATACGCGCCTAGTTAAGGGTTAAACGATTCACGTGAAATCGTGAGACTAATATTAAAAATTCATGTTTCATTGTACTCCAGAACTCCGTGGCCAAATAAGCGAGAATTTACTCCAAATATCCAACAAATTGAATAAACGGACGAACGTGGGCCTTCTTCAGTAAGCTTTTGAATGAGCTACTACTTGGCCCACGATCCGAAAATGACAGTCGACCCTTAATATATATGAATGAATTTAATTTCGCTACTTCCTCTTTACCTCTTAATCTGGTGGCATGAAGTGGACAGCTCTTGTTTTTTTTTTAAGGGTTCGTTCCATTGCGAATTCTTCTCAAAATGCCTCCGAGGCTACGATCCGGGAGGGACCACGAGAGAGAGAGATACAATTTTAAGTCAAATGAACCCCTTTCCTTCTCATCCTCCACGCACGATCCTCGTGCACTCTCTCTCCCCCCTCCCCCCCCCCATTCGTGGTGAATCGTGGCGGCAAAAGGATTCGTGCAGCGAAGGGAAAGAGAACGCACGATTACATCTAAAAATAGATAAGATAGTGGAAGAGAAATATGACTGCTTCCGCATGAGATGAAAGACACGAGCCTTTTGCTCGACGTATTGGTACGAGTTGACCAATTTCTCAGGGCATCGTGGTCTCTTTTGAGGGGTAACCGCCTTAAGAGAGGGGTTTTACTAATGGATTTTATGTTACTGGGAATCAGTTTGGCCTCAGAAAAATATCTGTCGTATTAAAGGATTGGCCGCCTTAAGAGGGGAAGTCATTTTGAGAGAATTAATTGAATTTGGATGATTTGAGAGTCTTTGCATCATGGTGGTCAGGATCCGCAGGAGCGGTCCTGTAGTCAGGCTGCCAGCAGCGCTATAAGCCTGTCTGGGTTTGCATAATGTCAGGTAGATAATGACAGGTTTTGCGGAGGCTCACCAGGATGGTTACCTCCGCAGCCGTTTAGAAGGTGGGTGGAAGTGAGGGCCGAGTGATGCGATGGGTCGTTTATGGCGATCCCAAGGCATCACCCGGATATTGGCGAGGCAGCTAATTTGTCCGTGCTGGGAGATGGAGCACTTCCGAAAGAAGGTACGGGCTCTGATTTTAAGGACTTCTGGGAGAGGGAGCACCCCAGAAGCCGAGTGCAGTTCAGACGTACGAACGAAGTGGAGCCTCGTCACTCTGAGGAGGAGTCGCAACGCAGAGTTCTGGACGATCGAGATCTGGCTAATGTGGCGAGGTGCTGCACCTGACCACACCGGCGAGGCATATAGCAAAGTAGGCAGTACGCAGGACTTGTAGATCCTCACCCTGGTCTCCAGAGAGACTTCTCTGGAGCACAGAATGGGAGCCAGCCTGCGTACTGCAAGGGACCCGCGAGATTTTAGGGCCGTAGCAGCAGCAGGTTGTAAATGAGTCGACCCATGAGCCGACACGGGCGTCACTGGTGCAGGATCAGTAGAAGGCGCAAGAGAGAGAGGAAGAGGAGAATGCGCCGGGGCAGTTACTGATTGGGCCGGCGAGCCAAGCATGACCCGAAGCTGCTCCTTGGTCATGCGGACAATCTGCCCTTCAGGATTTTTGAAGGCGATGAGCCCGTCACAAGACGAGCTCCTACGCCGCTGGTCTTCCCGGAGAAGAAGCCTAGGGGAAATAAATCCCCGTTCCCCAGACATGACGAGGCAAAGGAGGCGGAGAGTCTCTCCTTACAAGAGGGAGTGGAGGGGCCCTTGATGGGCAGTGGCAAGACCCAGGGATCCCAGGGGAGAGTAGCCCTTAACAGGGTTAACCCAAGGGGAGAGAGAGGGCCAGCGGCCCCCAATAGTAAAGACAGGAGTGGAGAGAAGAGAAGGCCCCAGCGGCCCACGGAAGAGAAAGGTCCGCAAGGACCGAGAGCAGTAGGGGTGAGAAGAAGGAACTTAGTTAGCCTTCCCCCGCTACGCAGAACCGGGTTAGTAAGGTGACGGATAAACGTCAAGTGGAGCAGGAAAACCGATCGGTTTAAAGGGTGACGAAAAATCATCAAGTGGAGTAGGAGAACCGATGGCTGATAGGACATCCACCAAGGCACCAAGGTTCTCATGCTCTCAGCGAGCTCATTTGAGAGTCCCCTCCTCTTTCCTTTATATAATTTTCGAAATTGTAGCGAAGTATACGATTCGTGGACTTTTTTCTCCGCGGTATTTATCTGGAAGATGGACGATAAATCTTTGATTACATATCTGCTTATCCTTGAAGGAAATTATACGTTGAGGAAGACAGGGAAGTTAACGTTTAGTGACGGAGTTTCTGCTATCGTTTAACATCGGTTCGGTTTTAATGGTGATAATAAAAATTCTGTCAATTCGTGAAAATATAAGCGAAATTTTCTACTTGCGTAACGGTGATAAGAGTATACAATTCGTGCATTGAACACGATAATTCTGGATATCGGTCTCTATAAAGTTTCGAACAAGTTTGATGATTTTTGGTGTTCCATGTAATCCACCTAATTCTGTTTTTGAATCAACATCCACAATTGAACATGGAATTCGTCAGAATGATGAGTGGCAGAGGCTGCAATGCACAACGCTGCGATTAAGATGAATGAATAATTAGGAACAGCTTGCCGGATGTAATACCGACTAATTTTGAAATTTAAATTTGGTTTCATCCAAATTAACACCTTCATACAAGAGTCAAAAGGAAATGTTTTTCACATCAGGTATTTTAGAATCAATTAGCGATGCGCCTCTACATTCCGAACCTCAAAACTTGTAAGCATCATTAGCTAGAACGTTGCCTTCATCAGGAATTGTTTTTAAGAATTTGCCGTCTCTTAGCAGTGATTAGTTAAGTCTTTCTTTTGACACGATGAATATTCGCATGAAACGTGGACAAGAGTGGCGACTCTTTTATCTTAACTGGCGCATCTTCGTTCTATTCCTCTTGTTTTGTGTTTGCGAATCTCTCCATCTGTTGGAACAATAAGGTGAAGTAATAATTGAATTCGCGTGCGCGTGCTAAGGAAGCGCTCCGAACCGAGAGCAGTTCGCAACTTCTGCCCTAATCCCGTTCTCTGTCCGCATGTGTGCGTGGATTGCTTTCGCGATTCAAGGACTGTTCCGGCTGCTCTTGATCTTACAATTAACTCGGACTGGGCACCACTAATTATGCCGGATCGTATTCGAAACCGCCGAGAATAAACCATGTGGAATGACACGACTGTTGGTGTGCTCTACTTTTGGACTCGTTGAGATCCGCTTAAAAGTCGGCAGCCGTCAACAAATATGTATGTAATAATAAGAATAAAGAAAAATAATAAATAAAAATAACTTTAACTATCAATAACTATTAGCAAATAGCAATAATTAGAACCTTCAAACATGAATTCTAAAAAAAAAATCTGATGTGGCCAACACATGACTTTCTCCATATTTGGGGCATAGATATTTAAATTATTAAGAATAATATTACTAGGCAAAATTATTATTTCGTATCATAAAAGAAGACACGTCCTTGTTGCCGTAAATTACGTATATTTTGAATGTTTACAGAATTCACCGCTACATGGTGTTGGCGCTGTATACTGGTATTAAGATAAAGCGAAATATATCCGAAATGGATGGTTCTAGGAAAATTAGTTTCAAACAAAACTTGGAAGAAATATTATTCTCTACAACTTTGGTCCTTATGAAGATTACCAATAACGATGTTTTTAAGGAGATATTTAACGGACACCGAAAAACCGGTTATTTATAAATAACTCCTAAACAATAACTCCTATAGAAAATTGTTTCAAATGAAAACTGTAGGAAATTACATTGTCTATAACTTTTGTATAGAATTGTATATACAATAATGATGTTTTAACGAAGAAATATCGCAAAAACCGAATCGGGTTTCGAATAAACCTCGACTTCCGGTTATCCGTTATTGTCCAAAAACTAATCAGTTCTTTGTGCTCATGTTAAAGTGTTGTATATGAAGTTTGGTAACGATATGGCACGTACTTTTTGAGTTAGAGCGCCCACACTAACATACACACACACACACAGACATCATTCCGAAAATAGTCTAAACGTGTTCTAGGGACCTCAAAACATGTATTTCCGTTGAAATCTCGAAGTCGATTTTTTTCATGAATACAATACTTTCCCATTACTACGTATGGAGAAAGTAATAATAAATAAAAATAACTTTAACCTACTATCAATAAATATTAGGAAATAGATAGCAATAATTAGAACCTTCAAACATGAATTCTAAAAAAAATTGGTAAAAATTGGAATCGAACTGAGGACCTAGACATGGAAGTTTCCGTAGCACGGCGCGCTAACCATTCCGCCAGCGGTCATCGTTGAAGAACATACTATGCCATCAGGCTATATTATGATGCAAATTCTTTTTTATTTATTTTTCTCTAGAACCCGGGTCTATGGGAGAGAATGCTGGGACACATGTCTCCCTATTTTGGGTCTATTTTCAGCAGAAAAATCCTACACCCTGTCTGCGACATCTTTCTGATAGTCTCTCCTTGTTAGTTATTGTTTCCTTACTCGTCGTAACTAATTGTCCTCGTTCTTCGAGTTCGGAGCCTTATTCGTCATTCTGAAGATGTCTATTATTCCCTCGTAGTGGTTAGAGTTGACGGGCATTGTTTTTGTAAACGGTTTGCGCTGGAATAGGAACGGTGTTCCAACACAGTCTTGGATCGGTAAGAAATTTTCTTCTCTGTTTCAATTGAGTGGCATTGAATGTTTGAATGTTTCTGCGTTTGGGCGGTAAAAATAATATTCCCATGGTTGAAATCCGTGGGATCGAAATTATCTTTCGGTCTTTCTGACAGAATGCTTCGTTTTCGATGTGCATTATCTTTTTAAGCAAAGATTTTTATTCGTATTATTACAGTATTGTAATAATAAAAAGATATTTTTAATATTTTAATTTCCCGGATTAAGACATCGGGTTATTAGTTCGTTGTACGACAATAAGATAAACTTGAATTTTTGTTCTTGAATTTTATGTAATGATTTCGAGACTTTATAAATCATTGGAAATAACTGAACGGAATATACCTATGTTCAGATCATCAGTTTCATATTTTATGTAATACTCGTATTCTTGTAAGTTATTGTATTGTTTTCTTGTAAAACATGAAGAAAAATTCGGCTGTTTCTCTGTGTATATTATGTGCCATAGGAACCGTGAAGTTGGGAAATTTAAATATACTACATATTTCAGTTTATCGCAAATTATGTCTGACCAAAGTTAATGTCACAATTTTATAAAAAGAAAGTAAGGTCTTTAGTTCGCTTTCGTGCATTTTTGGATTGCAGCGAATATTTCAAATGAGGGAACTGGCATTTATCGCGTTACAAATATTCGAAGAATCAATGGTTTTGTAGGTTATTTAATACAATATATTGGGCAAAATTCGTTTAATGGCATCACTGACGGCGGATTAATATTTTAGGTGAGATTTTTAAATGTCGCCTTCTTATGCCTTTGGAAATACTGGCATTTTCCCCGCGCATTCGCCGAAAGAAACTTTACAAGCGTCTTATCAGTCGAAGGAAAACCAAAGAATCGATATCCATACTAGTTTTTGCAGTTCTTCCTAACATTGATATTATTCCTCGCTATTAACACAGGAAGCGCGCTTGAATTTCTTAAGCCGTTCAAAAGTCACGTTTTTCCCACGTTGATCACGGAAAAGTTACCAGACTTTCTCCCCGAGAAGAAGGATGTGTGTGTGTTCTACACATTTTCTCATATTTTCAAAACTCGAACCGAAAATCTAAACAGTTTATCCTTTTTTTAAACTGTTTGTCTCCATAGCTTTCCAGAAAAAAGTTTTGCTTATTCAAAACATTTGCCTCAAAAAAAAAACTTCCCGCGTTTTAGAAGGATGCATTTTTTAAAAGGCCGCGTTTTATGTCTTAACGCACAAGTTTTCTGCAGATTTGAAAATCGTGTGACGTTCGAAACTCCTCGTTGGGGGTGTGGAGAAAGGAAGTAGGCTACCTCTACCCGTAGCGACGGGACCTTAATCCCCTTGGTGATCAATCGCACCGATTGATCACCAGGGGATTAAGGTCCCGTCGCTACGAGTCGCTCTTCGAGGCATAATTGGAGGAGCAGACGCCCACATGTGTCGCCGATGCGGGCTTTGTGGACATTTTTTCGAATCTCGGTACTTCCTGAGCCTTCGTTTTTCCAACGGAGGAGCAAGATGATGGATGCGAGTGCGATGCGCCGTGTGTCCCGCCAGCCTGTTGAAATGGGCGTGCGCGTGCGTCCTCCCCCTCGCTCTTTGCTCGTCCCAACCCTTCCTATCTCTCCCCCCCGTCCTCTTTTGTTACCCTCCCTTAAATGTAAGGATAAACTATTTACGGTCTCAATTTCGCTCTCAACCCTACAGTGGTCGCGCAGTTTTTTTTCCCCGTGAGTGGTCGCATTGGGGTATTTGAACACCCCAACTTTGTTAACGCCGTAAAAAACTTTTTTTCGTATGTCTTTTCAATCGTAGGTTATGGAATGATTTCTACACTCTCCTGGAACAGAAAAATGTCGTATGTTGCTTTTAATTTGAATTTGAATCAAATTTGATAGCCAAGAACTGCGGGAAGTGGTGTTGAGGATAGCAAAATGAGCTGTCAACAGAAAAAACCATGGTTAAAACTGTTTATTATAAGAAGATTAAAAAATTAATGGAAGAAACAGTAGAAAGGAGTCCACAAACAAGAAAATTAACAATTAAAGTGATGGGTGTGTTTACAACTACTCTCCACGATGTCGTTATTCATGATATCTCTGAATAAATTTAACATTCTTAACAGTTTAAAATATTATAAATATCCTAATTACAATTTGCAGTTACGGATAACACTAAGCACTAAACTACCATATTGCATGTTTTTATTTTCTTCATTTCTTCTTTCTATCTCCCTTCATCTCTCATTTCTATCTCCCTTCATATCTTTTCTCTCTCCCTTCATCTCTCCTCTTCATACTTTCATCTCTCCTTTAGACTTTTCGGAATGATGTCTCTCTGTGTGTGTTTGTGGATGTATGTGATTGTGGGCGCCCGATATAGGATTTGACTCCCAATGTAAGCTTCGCGGGATCGAATCTCGTATTGACAGGTTATTATGCGAATAGTAGTCAGCCAGAAATCTGTGTTTAAAAAATCATATTTTGAGAGGAAATTAATGCTGCACCGTAATTGATCGCGAACTTTTAGTTTTTAAATTTTGGTTCTTTCTACTTTCTTCATACGTAGTATAAGGAAAGTATTGTGATCACGAAAAAAATCGACTTCGAGATCTTAACGGAAATACACGTTTTGAGGTCCCTAGAACACGTTTAGACTATTTTCGGAATGGTGTGTGTGTGGATGGATGTGATTGTGGGCGCTCTAACTCAAAAAGTACTTGTCATATCGTTACCAAACTTCATATATAACTCTTCGGTATGGGCACAAAGAACTGATTAGTTTTTGGACAATAACGGTTAACCGGAAGTCGAGGTTTATTCGAAACCCGATTCGGTTTTTGCGATATTTATCCGTTAAAACATCATTATTGTATATACAATTCTATACAGATGTTATAGAGAATGTCATTTCCTACAACTTTCATTTGAAACAATTTTCTATAGGAGTTATTGTTTAGGAGTTATTTATAAATAACCGGTTTTTCGGTTTCCGTTAAATATCTCCTTAAAAACATCGTTAATGGTAATCTTCATAAGGACCAAAGTTGTAGAGAATAATATTTCTTCCAAGTTTTGTTTGAAACAAATTTTCGTAGAACCATCCATTTCGGAGATAATTTGCTTTTTCTTAATTTCCAGTATACAGCGCCAGCACCATGTAGCGGTGAATTCTGTAAACATTCAAAATATACGTAATTTACGGCAATAAGTACGACTGTATTCTTTTACGATACGAAAGAATAATTTTGCCTTATGATGCTATTCATAATAATTTAAATATATATATATATACCCCAAATATGGAGAAAGTCACGTGTTGGCCACATCAGATTTTTCTTATTTCACTTTCTCCTCCACCATTTCTACCTCCTTTCACCCTCCCCCTCTACCTATCCAATACTACTTCCTTCCCCCTCTACCTCTCCGTTTCTCTCTCTCTCCCTCCTTCCGCCCCTCGTAATCGTCTGCCTCCCTAGCCCGATGGTGAAATCGGCGAGAGGTAGTGTGAGAGATGCTGGCAACTCCCTCTCCCTAAAGCATGTATAGTATCACTCCTTCCACGCCACTACACTTAAACGCAGCAGCGTGGGGAGCATCGTCCCCATCCTTTGATTGCCGCGGGAGGGAAGAGACCACTATATTATATCAACTTCTCTTTCTCTCTCACGCCTATGTAACCGACTCTATCGGATGGGAGTAGAATTGATCCTGCGCCACCTCTCTCTCTCCCTACATCTCCCCGCACTCTCTCGCCCCCACCCTACACACGCACACACGCTTTCCTCTCTCTCTCATTCGCGCCCTTCCTTCCAAGCCAGCTATAACTGCTTTGCTACGTCTTTTCCCTTTCTCTCACGCCTTTTATGTCCTTTTGTGCTTTTCCGTTTGCCACTCTCAGCCACTCCCTCTTGACTCACCTAATGTCATCTCTCTAACTTTGCATCTCTCCCTACCGCTCCCCATCCTTTCTCTTTCTTCTTCCTCTCCTTCCTCTCTCTCCCCCTCCTTCTTCTGTCTCCCTCCCCCTCTCCTTCCTCTGTCTCCCTCCCCCTCTCCTTCCTCTCTCCCCCTCTCTCTCTCCCTCTTCTTCCTCTCGCCCTCCCACTCCTCTCCCTCCCACTCTCCTACTCTCTCTCCTACTGTCTCCTACTCTCTCCTACTCTCTCTCTCCTACTCCTACTCCTACTCTCCTACTCCTACTCTCCTACTCCTACTCTCTCCTACTCCTACTCTCTCTCTCCTACTCTTTCTCTCCTACTCTCTCTCCCACTCCTCGTTTGTCTGTCTTTCCTTCCCAATCCTTTCTTTCACCACTTGGTAGAAGGGTGGTTAGAGTATCTGCCGCCGAATACTAAGACCGCGGGTTCGAATCCAGCCGAGGGAATGGATGTTGTGTTCGTCCTAATTGGTTCTTTGTAAGATTGGATTATATAGTCTAAATATCGCCCTTGAAAATAAAGTCGAATTATTATTATTATTATTTATCCCACTATATCCCTTCCTCACTCACTCGTTCTCTCCCTCTGTCCTTTCCTCTCCTCTCCTATTCTTTCTCTCCTTTCCCCCTCTTCTTCGCTTCATTTTCATCCTTTCCCGCCGTTTTTCTTCTCCCTCTCCCTTTTCCACTTTCTCTCCGCCTTCCCTTTCTGCTCCTCTGTTCAATTTCTTCTCCCTTCCCCGTCTAGGAATTTCCCTTTTTCCTCGATCTTTAGGCGAGGCCTTTGATTTTTCCCCCTCATAATTAGGGTTCCGTGGAGTCGTGGGGTCATGGAGGGAGAAAGAAAGAGAAAGAGAGGCTGTGTTCCTTAGTTGGACCGACGCAGTCAGCGGACGTGCGTTTTGTTCGTAAACCGAGTGGCGATTTTACTATGTATATGTCTCCGTACGCCTACTCGTTGGGCGATTATCGCTGCGGCGGAGGCGTTCGCAACAGTGCGGGAAGAGAAAATAACAACTTAGGAAAGTGCGCAGCGTTTCACAAATGGGCGCGTTTCGTGCAGTGGAGTATTAGAAAGAAGTTATATACCTGTACGTGAGGGTAATAGCGTTTTCAAGTTCTTTTCTTCATTATAAATAATCAATTTTCTTCCTATTTAATAATATTGCATACACGCAAGGAAATTAAACGTTTGTTTGTGGGATTGTTTGTGTTAGCAACAATGAAGGAGTAACCATGCAAGAAATTTTCCAAGTTCAACTCGATTTAAGACATTCTTGTTCGATTTTCTAGATAACAGCTACTCCTACGATAAAAATGTATAGGAAAAGAAGTACTCTAATTTATTATTTCTACAACTTTTATTTGAAAAATATTTTGATATGAGCAATACTTTACGAGATATGACGGAAAGTTTATTTTTTGTCATCAGTAAAGTGGTATACCTGATTGGCTTACGTGATTCATTTTTGCGATTTTCTTATTATATTTGATTGAAAGTCCTTAATATCAATTTCATGAAAATCCGTTCTGTAGAAGCCGAGAACGAACATGCGGACGGACGGACGGACAGACCGACGATAATAGGCGCTCACGCTGGAAGCGAAACGAGTCTGAAAAGAGTGAGAGGGGAGGAATAGAGGGAGTCTGCAGTCGGGACGTGAATTACAAGCAGAGGACCTCGTGCAATCGATACTAGTACGCTCGTGTTGATAAGATATAGAGGGGAGTTGGTTTGGGCGTTTGTTTGCGGGTCGGACTCATTTCACCAGACCTCTCTTTTATTTTGCCGTTTAAAAAAATTGGAATTTCGCGTGCGTCGTGGAAATGTCGTCGAGGAAATTGGTTGGGCGATTATCGTTTCTTGGTCGAATATGGGAGGTGATTTAGATGTGAATTTAGGCGGATGTGTTTTATGAATGAAAGGGTGGGAATTTTTTGTTTTATCCAGTATAACAGCCCCCAATTGTATAATGGGATTCGTGGATTGTATGATTAGGCTATATTTACTTATATTTTAGCTAAATCGCTTATTTTTTCAGAATCTACTTTAATAAAAGGCAATGTCTGCGTGTCTGTCAGCAAAGGCTGAAGCTTAATATCTCGCAAATTAATGAACCGAATTTGATGTGATTTTCAGGATAGAATTATTATATAATAAAATTACGTTTTAACTTATTAAACTTGAGATCAAAGACCCGGGTTCGATTCCTGGAGACATTTTCTATTTCCCATAAGGTAACACGTAAAAAGGGACATTTCGACGTGCAGACTTTCATTCTTTTTTAGATTAAATTAGAAATAATTGACCTACAATCTTCGGATATGAACCATTTTTAAGAAAACATTATAAAGTTTCTTATTCCGTTCATCTTTTTCTGTCTACAGTTTGAAATTTCTCAATGTAAACGTTTAATTCACACAATTTGAGGAAATCTTGCCATTTTAAGGAGATGTTGCCTTGCCTACCAGTTCCATTGTTAGACCTCTATATCATATTGTTAATTCAATCTTTATGGGTATAAACGTGCTTTGAATGCTTTTAATAAGAGAGAGAGGGGGAGGAGAGAGCGGTAGAGGGGGGGAGCGAGAGGGAGGGGGAGAGAGGGAAGTAGAGAGGGAGGGGGAGAGAGGGAAGTAGAGGGGGAGGGGGAAAGACAGGGAGGGGAGAAATGAGGAGGGGGGAGAGAGAGAGAGGGTGTGAGAGGGAGAGAGGGTAAGATGGGGAGGAGGGGGAGAGAGGGGGAAGGGAGAGAGAGGGTGTGAGAGGGAGTGGAGAGGGAGGGAAAGAGAGGCAACTGTTTTAAGTTTAACTAAAGATAGCCCGTCAACAACAGAATATTCACTAGAAATGTTGTGTATGGCAAAACATTTCATATGTAAAAGTGTGATATTAATTATTTTAAATGAAAATAATAATTATCTATCTATCTATAATTCTTCCGTTGATATTTCAACGGGCATTACACTAGTCTATTATAAATCGCTGGCAGGTTCGTGTTGAACCAGAATTCTGCATCGGGTGCTTTGCTACCGCAGATTCGTCTGGGGAGGTTTTAAGGCGTTTAGTGCGTACTTGATTCGCGTTATCTTCCGTGGGCATTGGTTAACGTGTATGCCCAGATCTGCATAGCATGCGATTTCTTTTGAATGATTTCTGCGGAAAGGATGGTTGGTACCACATGAAATATTACTATTGAGGTGTAATATGACAATTCGCGCTGTTGGTTTATTCGTTGCCGCAGAGATCGATCAAACCGTGGAATGGTCCGTTTTTGTAATAATTCGCCTCCGCTAAGTGAATGTTATAGCCCATAGCATTGAGCATTAACAATGGCGTGGCGAAGGTAGAAGCACATTCAAACCAATGGACTCTTAACAGCGATGCTTTGAGACACTGGTGCCCAAACCACGCCCCGCCATGAGTCTAATAAATTAGCGAGACGGTGTAACGTAAAATGAAAAGTTCTAAAAGCGATAGCTATAAATTTAGTTTTGAATTCTTCATTTCCATACTAGAAGAATAAATATAAAACATCTGGTTATAGCGACCGACGACTCAATCCTTAAATTTCCTTTAATTATTCTTTCTACTGCGTATGGCCCGCATCGAGTGCGGAAGTGGACAATATGGCCCGTTATGGGTACAGAAGTTAAGTAAGTGGTCCTCGAGCCGAAAAATTTTACCCTCTTGAGCCGTTTAAAAGAAGGTAGGTGTTTCGTTCCTGTAGAAAACGAAATCAAAACTCAAATCAGGCTGGCCGCAGCCAATCAGAATCGACGGCGGCGACGCTTCAATTGTTATAGCTCCCGACAATGCGTTAGGCAAAACAAAAGGAAGCGTGATTTTTTTTATTGGTTAATGACAGCGTGACGTCGGATCGGCCACTCATACGAAGATTGTGGTCGATTGTGAGGGTCGATAAACGGACGGATAATGAGACGTACAAGTCCGATGCTTCTTAATGAGAGTGAGCCTCGAACGTGGCTGGTTAATTGGGTAGGTGGAGAGAGAGAGATGTTTGGATTGGGTGCGCGTTACGTGTCTCGACTGAGCGATTGAGAGAGAGAGACCAGAAATGAAACAAAAAAAGTATGTATCCGATCGAGGAGGAAGGACGTGATTACGAGGGTTACGTGTAGCGAGGCGGGGAAAGAATAAAAAAAAAAAGATTTAAAATTCCTCCCATGGGGATTAATCTCGACGGAGTTGGTGGGAGCTCCCGTTTTGAGTGTCTGGGAGGAAACGTTTTCGTGTTTCGGTGTGAAAAATTTCGTTTAGGAAAGATTGAAACGTCGAAAAACAACTTCAGGCGTGGATGTTTCTCTTAGCGGGTTTCGTTTCGAGAAAATGGATCCTCCTTTTCGCTCTTGAAGAGGTGAATTAACAAGTTTCTCGGCACACTGGGGCACAAGTACGGTCCGGCGTGTAAAAACGTTTGAAGACGTGCCCATATGGAGAACGAAAATGAACGAAGGAAACGATCGTGTGTTGTTTATAATCCTCTTTCACGGTGATGGGTATATGTATGTAATGTCATTGTTCTGCCCGAGGTACCGGCGTGGCGGGCGCCAAAGTATTGGGGGACGCTGGCTAACCATCTTACATAATTTCGCCTAATTATTTAAACAATGCGTTAACATTTTAATTGAGTGGATACTCTTAATTATATTATCCTTAACAACGACAAATTATTTGCTTGCGAGGTAATTTAAAAAAATGTTTCTCCTTTTTCGAAAACAGTTTCAGCATTTTGTGCACGTTTTATAAGCGGGAGAAATTTTCTTCGGCCTTCCGGAAAATTTCACAGTTTTTACAAGGAGGTCTTTGTTTCCGTCGAAACACGCTAGAGTTTTGGGGAAAGTTAAATCCGAACGAGTCCTCCGTCCCACATATGGAACAGAAACAATTTCAGTTTCACCTTCGATGAGCCACGTCCACATAAAATGTTAAGTTTCCGTCCTCTATCCCGTGGATTAACCCGGTTAATCTTTTACCTCAAATTCTGGAGAACCATTTCAAATTGTAAAATTTGTATAAAAACGTGTTTTGCTGGCTTTAGTGCGCAGAAATAAATAAAAAACAAATTCAATAATATTTTGTTTTTAGCGGTTAAAAAATCGTGTGTGTGTGTGTATATATATATATATATTTGGTTTGTCTATCTGTCCGTCCGTCTGTGTGGGCAATATTTATGGAATCCTCCAATCTGGAGAAGCTATATTTTCAGGATACATAGTTTCTGTGGGAGTTTTATTTTAGGGATGGGATTTTTTAATTCTTATTTTGTGTTGTTTTTCCCCGTACAAGATAATTCATTAATGATAGTTTTTGTGAAAAAAGAAAAAGCGCCTTATGTAATTGCATTTGCAAACGTTGTCTCCCTTATTGAAAGCTGGTTCGAAAATACATCTTTAGCTCTACCGAAAGTATATTTTAGTTATCAGTACTTTCATACCGTCATATATTCGAAGCGCATTCATTAGCACACAATGCTCGAATAAAGTCGAGTAATTTTCGATTCATCTGCAGTTTTTTTATCCTCCTCACTGAATTACCGCTCCTCAGCTGTGATTTTAACCTTTAGCTAGTGAGGTGAAATTATGAACACATTGTCAACTGAGTGAATGACTTTGACATTAACTTCAATGCTATATTTATTCATTTGTAAAATGTATAATAGCGGAAAGTAAAGGTGATGCCTTTCAGATCGAATGTCAATATTTAAATACTTATACGCGTCCACGAAACTGTTTACGGTTATAAATTCATAATAAACGTCAACTAACCGTCATAATTGGCAGTTCACACAAGTTTCCTCGTATTTAATTAGGTTCGACTCGTCGTAGTGAATAATTAGGACGGATTGTTGGTACTTGAAACGCGGCCATGTTTAACCCGACCGTTTTAACGGCCGTGTGAATTACTCGTACGATTTGCGCGAGTCATGCAACTCGAGTTACGTCTCTTCTCTCTGTGCCCGTTATATATTTATCCCCTGAGGCGGTTTAAAAAAGCCGATCATTGGACTTCACAGGGAGCGGATACGAGAGAGTGCATTTCCCGGCGTCCTCTCTCCCGTGCGAAATTCCGTGAATCGAAAAGGTTTGTCGAAGCATACATAGTCTCTGCCTATCGGTCTCTCTCTCCCAGGATTAACTCTAAAACCCCTTCTTCCTCCTTCATAACCCCCGTCTCTTGCAGTCTCTCTCTCTCTCCCTTCCATCAACCTCTTTGACGGTGCGCAATGAGGTTAAATGGGCCGTTAAATGGGCCCCCGCCTTCATTCCCGCCTGTTCCACTCATTCCGCGTTTCCCGTCGTCCCTTCGGCAGCCTCCATCATATTACCGTTATCCGGCCGCCAAACTGACCTCCTTCTACTCTCTCCTCCATCCACTCTTTCTCTCTCTCTCTCTCTCTCCCTCTTTTAACCATTTCAATACCTTCGTACCCGTCTTCCTTCCAACACCTCAAAGAGAGGTGCGCGTGTTTGAAGCACTCGTTAGATTCACCCGTGGTCGCGCAGACTCGTGACCTTCCGCGAACGGTGGTTATGCTCGGGAAGAATCCGACTGACTCTCCTGCATCCTGTTTTTTATTTAAAAAAAAAGGGACCTTCAACTTGGGAAAGAGAGGAAGGGTTCGCGGTGCAGAACGGGCGATTGTCCGAGGTTGTGCTCGCTACTTCGATCACGGGAATGGGTTGCGGGTAGGAAAGAGGGGGTGGGGGGAGGGGAATAGTGGGCGGGGGAGGGAAAGAGGGGGAGGGGGAGAGTTCGCCGGTTCAACGCTTCCGGGGAAGTGATTGCGTCAGGAATTTTTTCAACTCGAAAGTCAGGTGGTTTAAAGGTCGATAAGTGCTTCTAACTTCTGAGAAGCGTGCTCTTCAGAAACGCCTCATATTCGACTGTCCAACTAGTTCATGAGAGAACTATGAAGCTCTCTCACCTTGTGGTTAAAATCAATTTGACAAACTATATCTCTTCAGTAGCCATTACCACCGGTTACGGCTGCTTTGTACTGGAATGCTTACAGGTTTTCCCAAACTTGTCGCGTCTTTTGGAGTTTGTCGATGTGATCAGCTAGTAACAGTCATCACTCGAGATTTTTAGCCTAAGTTTTTAAGGGTACAAAATTCTTGTGCGCTTTCAGACTGGCTGAATAGCCGCAGAAAATTGGAGGAAAGTCCTATCCCGAATTTTATTAAAACTTATACTTACTTCTTCACCTTTCATCATTTTTCCCGCTTTAAGTTGCTTAAATTCAATTCGCTCTATAAATACGTACCTACATTTGATTATTTTTTGCTATACACCATGAAAGCATACTTAGAAGATCATATACAGTTTCTGCCTTCAAACTATCGAGCGATCTCCACAGTAATATATACGCATTGTCAGACAGAAAGTTGAGGGAATTTAAAAATCTTAACTTTTTATTCGCATTTCATATGTGTATAAATATGTCCATGAACTCCGTACGTGAAAATGTTAGAATTGTCGTAATTGGTTAGGTGGTCCATCTTGGGAATGTGTGCAAACTCTTCTTAATAACATGATTATTTATATGGGAAACAAAGTCCAATTTACTGGTACCGAGCGTAATTCTAGGAATTTTTGTGGAAAAATTTTTGAACGAAATTCCGTGGGTTTTTATTGACAATTGTGAAATATTGCGGATTTTAGAATTTCCCAGACCCTTGTATACTCTAAGCGGAAAAATGTAACAGCCAGCAGAACAATTCCAATACGTGGAAACTGTCTTGCGTGTGAATTTTCGGAAAATGTCTCTCGCAAAATGTTGAATGGACGTGAAAAACCTGGCAGTGTTGTCACAAGTAAATATTTTTATTTTTCGAGAAAATTTGAAAAGAAGTGAAAGTATTTTCATTTTTTCGTACCTTTGACAATCCACTTAACGCAGTAGGTACTTTTAAACCATTTCCGTTCTTTCTTCGCGGAAAGCCGGTCGCTTTACTGGAGTAACTCGGCGAGTTTTCCGTTGCTTTTCTACCTATTTCACACAAGCAGTTTCGAAAAACGCGTCAGATTTTTTTTTTACTTTTTCTTTACTGTCGAGCGTTTTAAGAATCTAGTTATGTGTATTTAAGGAACCGTCGAATCACGTGTATAAATAACACGTGACACTCGGGTCTCCTCCTGGAAACCATCCGCACCTGTTGGTGTTATCAACGCACTCTCTCCTGACGCCGAGATTGGATTTGCGAAATGCTATCGTAAACTCAATAGTGCATCACGAAGACGTCGTGTATGCGGAAGTTTGATATATTGCAAGCATGAATGTAAGTCGAAACCTTCCGTGCAGTTTTGACGCTGCGTTACTCCTGAGACGATTCGCGAGGCATAATTTTGTTGACGTCCGCGATTTTGACAGTTTTCCTCTGCGACCCACATCCTGCTGTTAGACCTTAGTAAATCGAGGTATTTATTAAATAGGTATATAAATCTGCCATTTTTGGGTAAATAGTAGTTTTAACAAGTAGACGTTGGACGCGCTTCGGTCAACGAAAAATATGGCGGATTTTTAATAATACACCAATACCCCGCTCAACACGTCCCCGGTGAGCACGAATTTGTTATAACAGGAAAAATATTATATTTTTTTTAGTAAAAATCGACCAAAAACAACTTTTTTCTTCATTTACTATTTTTTCACCTTAATGCTAATGCGAGAAAACGAATTCCTCTGTGTAACTGAAGTCTAATGAAAGAAAACGAACCTCTCGAGTGTTTCTACACATCGATCATCAGCATCTCCACCAATCAGCGAACTTGGTTTGAGGTGGATACGCTCCCAGCCAATCATCAATCCCTGTCTGTCGTCCATCTTAAAACTTTGTTTACAGTTCAGCATCATTTGAATTTCAGCGTGTTGTTGTGCACATTGTCTCTAAAAAAATTCTAAATTTTATAATTTATTCTTATTATAAAGAAATTTTGCATTAAATTATGGCCCCAAAACGTGTTAGTGATACCATTGATGTATTTACAGCGTAATTTTGTAGGGCCGTACACGCATCCCATTGCCTCCTATTGTTATATCAGCCCCGTTTAGCACGAAATTCGCTTAACTCGTATTTTTCAGGAACCTATCCTTCGTGTTAAGCGGGGTATTGCTGTAATTATATACTAGCTGGAACAATATATTTTTTTACCGCTTCGGTTTTAAGTTCTCTTTTGGACACAGCTGCCTGGCATATTCAGTGTATCTCTCTATTTAAAACAAGTGTAACGCCCGTTGAAATATCAACGGAAGAATTATAGATAGATTGATTATTAATATTTGCATTTAAAATAATTATTAGCACGCTTTTACATATGAAATATTTCGTCATATATTACATTTCTAGTGAATATTCTGTTGTCGTTTAGTAAATGCCTTTGGTTTTTATTTTCGGCTATAAAATTCTGTTATTCTTCTCCCACCTTGTTCTCGTCAATGCTGCATATAAATGTCGGTGTGCAAAGACCGGGAAATAATAATATGTATAAATATATAACGTAGAGAAAATAATTAAATTTCGTGCACTTAACATTATGATTGTTTTAAAATTGTACTGTGCACTGACGAAGAAAGAAAGCTTACTCTAATCCACAATAATGTTCTCCGTCGTTATGTATTACATAGTTAAAATAAAACTCTTTAAAATATTTAAATTAAAACTAATACAATAATAGTAATTTGAGGTGTAACAATGATAATGGTCGACATAGCAACATCACGTTAAAATGGCGAGATTTCCACAAAATATGCAAATTAAACGTTTAACATGGAATATTTCGAACTGTGGGCGAAAAAAGACGAACCGGATAAGAAACTTTATAAATTTTTCTTCAGAATGGTTCAAATCCGAAGGTTAATTTCTTCTAATTTTAATTTCCAAACGAATAAAAGCCTGCACGTCGAAAAATCGCGTTTTACATGTTAAGTAATGGGAAATGGAAATGCCAAGGAATTTTTTCCTGATTTAAATTCGTCATCACCTGAAAAAGTGTTAATCAAGCATCCCTACCAAATTTCGAGTTTCTATCATTATTATTTCTCGAGTTATTAGCGTTTGCATAGCTTGACCAACCAACAGACGACGGCTTTTATTATATTAAATAAGAAAGCATTCAGCTTTTCCTTTGTGATGCAAATCTTTCTCGAGTGTTGGCATAAGTGGTGGATTCGGTGACGTCGCTCCACTCGGAATTCGACGTTCATGTATGTCATGAGCAAAAGTACACAAGATTACGCAAGCGAGGGTCATGGGATCGATATAAAAGCGCGAGCCGATGATCTTTCGATGAGGCGTGCGATTGTTCACTTCATCGCAGCTGGCACGGGCGTGCGGAGTGGCGCGGTTCTTTTTAGTTTTTTTTTTGCCCCCTCCCCATCCCCTCCCCCCGCAATCCACCATATGCACGCTAATTGGGTGCGCACCGATTGAAATAATCTCTTAGCTTAATTGATCCGTCATTTCTGCGCAGATTGTTGTTTTCCTACCCCGCCGTCGCTACTACTCTGTAAACATCACGTAGCGTTGGTTTCCCGTTCGTATGCGCTATGGAAAACTGCGTGCCTCCTTCATCTCAAATGCTACATTGTCAAAATGTGAAGCTGTCATATCGAAAGCGATTCTATTTTATTTTTTTTTGTGTGGTAGTTAGGAATTCCGGGTTGCATTTATCTATGGGCTTGAGGTCAGGGTCTCCCAAGGGTAGGTAGACGCTATTTTCGTACCGCATTCTTACATAAATCAAATGATAAAACTATAGAAAATTTGGGCGCCTTAAGCCCTAAAAAATCCGAAATCCGTCAAAGGTATCGTACTGTTTTTATAACCTAAAAATATTTATAAAAATAATAGATTTTTAAAAATTAGACCATATATACCCAAAGTCTCGTATGCTAGTCACGTTCTGAAAAAAGCAAGACAAATTCTTAGCCTTCATCGGGAATCGAACCCGGGCCTTCAACTTGCCCGGCGGATATCCTACCACTGGACTACCAGGGCTGCCTGTTGTTTTGTCATTGGGTTTCCCCAAAGTACATATTTCTGAAAAATGGCGTCTTTGATTTCGGACTGATTTACCAGTCTAACAATTGTTAAATAAAATGAACATTGGAAACATGTACTACTGATTGTGAGTTTTGTACTTCAACCGTGTGTTTTATTTTATTTAACACACATTTATACCTGTTATGGAGTTTCGCAAACATACTCTTAGGATGATTGTAATCGCATTTTGTTTATAACAACTATGCGAAACAATTATGGTGATTTCAATAATGCATTTTATATTTTGTAGCTATTGTTTATCGTTTTATATTATTCGAAACAATGACTTTTATAAAAGTATAATGGTGTTTTTTTCATCGATTCAAAAGATATGTCTTAAAACTTTTAGATTCTTCGGCGCTTTTCGCGAGGATTTTGAAATTAAGAGGAAGTGGGACGAATTGAAGCTAAAAAGTAGGAAAGGAAGAGGTCGTTTACGGCTCTAGTGAAACTACGCTTGTCACTTTGAAATCTAGGTTCGTTGTATGTCGTTAAAGTGATCGAGGAACTTCGTCGACGCTCCCAGTTTCCGGTTTCAAGCTATGACGGTCTTATTTTGCCGTCAATTCTGACACACCGATGCCTTATCGCATTGTTTCGACCTCTTTAATTACAGGGAAACGACACCAATAATCCGTCGTCGTAATAATGTCTTTGCATATTGTTATACTAAGAATTTCATCTAGTTCTCTATATTTTTTTAGTTCTGAAACGAAACACGCTTTTTAAATTAATGCTGAAATTGAATTAATATTGGTCGAACTAAAAATTCGACTTCCACTGTCGATTGAGAATCATTCGATTTTTTTACGGTTGGGAAAATGTTGTATTAAAAAAAAGAATAAATTTCGGTCTGACTTAAAAGCGTAATGGGGGATTAATTAAGTCATTGGAAAATTAACAAAGTTGGTGAAATAGAAAGTAGGCTAAGAATGAACGTAGTATGAAGACGGAAAACCGACTTGCATGCCCTCACAACAATCTTGGATTCGACTCCAGAACCACTACACCACCGAAAGTTGCAATTACTTTATTTCGTACGTATTATATATTATAATGACTATCCAAAAGGACTATCCGAAGGATCGCCAACATTCTTGCTTACTAGGTAAATATAAACATTTACTTAGTAACTTCAGAGAAGGTAAAAAGTATGTCAGCTATTCTAAAACTTCATCCTCAGTATGTTTAGGTAATAATTAGTTCCTCTTGTGCCCACAACCGGCGCGGCGCCAGGAATCTGGCGGGGTTTTTCTACATGTTTTCTACATGAGAACCCAGTGACCTCCTAGCTAGTAGAAACAAAACGCCGTGTACCGCATATCTCTACGGCGAACGTTTCTCTAGATACAAATGGGGACAGACGGACGGACACTTGTAAAATTAGATAAAGGATTGTAAAATTAGATCAAGGATTGTAAAATTAGATCAAGAATTGTAAAATTAGATCAAGGATTGTAAAATTAGATCAAGGATTGTAAAATTAGATAAAGGTTAAGTGAAATGCAGAAGAAATGGTTGGGTCAGTTTTAACAGATTTGCTAAATGAAGTCATTGAAGTAAGGATGTCTTTGATTGGACAGATTTGGTGATCCAAAAAGCTACCTATAGTTATAAAACCAATGGCGAGGACGATCACAGGCTTTTTAAAAGAAAAATATAAAGCAGGTCTTACTGTAGTAAAAGAGAACATCTTGGGAAATAAAAGTTTGTTTCAAGGGCCTTCCTCAAGGTTCGTGATAATGAAATTCCACAAGTCGAAAACGCAAAGCTTTTTTTGTTTAAATCTCGTGCGAAATCGCGAGGGCATTTCCGAAATTATTTTCCATCCAATTGGCTTAATAATTATAACCTTGGAGTTGTCGTGTGAGAGGAAGGTTGCAATTTTCTGAAACATTAATTCCTAAAATCCGCGATAAATTAATCCCCGCCCAAGTTTTTTTTAATCGTAATATTAATCAACTACCAAGTGGAACGTTTTAGAATAATATCTTGCCGATTAAAATATTAGCGTCGGTCTGGCCGTCCGCATGTCCGTTCTCGGCTTCTACCGAACGGATTTTCATGAAATTTGATATTAAGAACTTACAGTAAAAAAATCACATGAATCACGTAAACCAATCAAGGGTACCACTTGACTGGTGACAAAAAATTAACTTACCGTCATATCTCGTAAAGTATTGGTCATATCAAAATAGTTTTCAAATAAAACTTGTAGAACTAGTAAATTAGAGTATTTCTTTTCCTATACATTTTTATCGTAGGAGTAACCGTTATCAAGAAAATCAAACAAGAATGTCTTCATTCTAGCATGGTTACTTCATCATTGTTGCTAACATAAACAACCTCACAAAATTACTTTTCATTTGCTTACGTGTGCATGAAATATCTTAAAATAGGAAAAAAAATGGATTATTTATGTAGAAGAAAAGAATTTTAAATCGCTGTTTTCCTTTAGGTACACGTACGTACATCATTTCAATCAAATACTCCATTGTACGAAACGCGCTCATTTGTGATACGCTGTACACTTTCCTAACTCGTTTTAAATTTTACGAATATTTTGTTAGTAGTAATCGTAAGAAAATTATGCATTCAAAAAAGAAAAGCTTTTTGTCCTCCGTGTAGAAGACGTTTTTCCGACTCAATTTATTTTCGTCCCTTGTCTAATTTTTCTCGCTGGAATTACGTCAATACCGTTTCACACCAATTTGTTTCGGGCACGGACTTCTAGTAATTACTTTCCTGGCGTTCGCTGGCACGAGCTAAAACTTCTATTCGACGGGAACGGTGATTTACTGAAATGTGATTTATCGCTTCCTCGGGAGTTTTCAGGTGGGAAAACCTTGAAAGAGAAGAAAAAAAACCGAATTCTTTCACGGATACCAAAACAAAACGTATCTGTTACGAGCGATTTTAACGTCAGCTGATTTCACGGGAGTGTCGAAGCGTTTCACGTCCATTTCTGGAAACGAGTTTAAAACCAGTGTATTGAACTTGGCTTCGTTTTGATTTTTAAGCTTATGAAAATGCGTAACGCACATTCAAACAACGAATTTGAAGCGCTTGTAATTTTTTCTGAAGATATACACATATGTGGCATTTTTAAGGGTGCGTTTTCGAAAAATCGTCTCTCGTCAGATTTTTTTGTTATATATTTTTTGCGAAAACTTTTGGCCTCGGAAATATTATTCTAGTTTTCTCTCTGAAATTTTATATTTAAGGCAAGAGAAATTGTCCTTCGCCTTTTGTTCAAGCTGGTATAATTCCGCGTGTACGTTAACACAAAATTTTTGGTAAGCAGTGACTGAAATGCCACGCCATGTATTCCAATTACATTTGCTTTATCCTTAAATTATTACGGCGAATAAATTTTTTTTAAAATCCAAACTACATAACTAATTGTTAGATTGAAAGTATACAACAATGCAACAAATGAGTATATAGTTTAGCTTTCGTTGTTAAATTGTATACGTGAAAATGCAATCGTTAAACTATCATTGTTCACGTGGAAACGCAAACAATTTACTCGTTAAGCTATCGTTGTTTTTAGCACCACGCAAATGATCATGTACATATAAAAAAAGCTGTTACTTTAAGAGCATGACAAAAAATGAACTTCGGCAGCATGCGTGCTTTGTGCAAACAACTAATCTCATTCTTCTGGCGTTTGCTTTTCCTCGTAGGAATTTCTCCTCGTTCGAAATATTTTCATCGGAATGCACGCTTCCCATATGACCGCGGACGGATAAAATTACCCCGGAAAAATTCCGGAGCGGCATCTAATCTCCGGGGGGGGAAACACAATACGTCTAAGAGGAAACCATAGAAAAGGTGGAATTGGCCGGCGTTATTCTGCCTCAGTTACTGGCTTCCTGCCGGAGAGCGGGGACCATTTTGCACTCCGTAATATATCGGGGAGTTTTTACCGCGCTTCGCCGGGGAAACGTTTTTTTTTTCGGGGCATAAAACAGTCTAATAAGGAAGTTTCGCATCCATCATAATATTTTCCCGACGGTGTGTGTGTGTGTGTGTGTGGTTAAAAAGCGTATCCCGAGGCGGAGTCGCATTAATCTTCCGTAGTGTTAGGGGGATATAAAAGGAGGGATTTTGATGCAGTAGATCATCGTTCTTTGGCGTGAAACTCGAACCCTTGTCAACGGCACCGAGGATGAGAAAAAACCTCCCCAAATTTTATTGTTCTTATAATGAGGCAGCGGTAAATCCATAGTTCACATGGGTAACTATGTATGTCTGGTCGAATTGTTCGGTAACACATGGTTTGCAGTAAGTTTACTGGTTCATCTGTGAGTTGATGCTTCGCGAGCGTCTATGAAGAATCAACGCGGAACCTCTAATTGTAAGCCGGTCTCCAATAGAAATATTCAGGTTCGCCACACTTGCGGTGAACATATCAACCTTTTCGCCACATAATACAAAATATTATTATTAAAAATAGGACTTTATACAGATACAAGGTTACAGTGATACACAATAATGATTTAAATTATTTATTAGTCAAATAATTAAATTCGTCCTATTGTTGGCTGTGTAGAACGTAGCAGCGGTAACCGGGCGTAAGAAGGCGCGAATCATTATTGCGCAACACTGAAACCGTATATTTGTGTAAAGTCCTATTTATCAAAATAATATTTTGTTTTATGTTGCGAAAAGGCCGTTGTATGTAAAATGTACGCAAATGAAGTACTATGTGATTTAATAAACTACTAAAGAACAGCTAGTAGACGGTAGATAGTGAGAATCAATTCGCCACATATCAATGGCCGATTCGCCGCGAGTGGCGATGGTGTTGGACACCTCTGCTCTAAGCTAAAGCCTTAGATCCAGAAGCCTATTTACAATAAAAAAATACTTGCGGTTATAAATAAAAATAATTTTTAATGAAGCGTAACAGAGTTTTATGAAAGAGATGCATTCGCTGTTGATTTTTCTGAAACTTTGGGGACAGCTAGCATCTGTCGGGTTCCGTCCTTCATGACCATGCGGCCTCTCCGTGCATGGCCAAACAGAATTCGTGACGTGTGAATTCTTAGTTAATGTATTAGCATGCCAGCAGATGTGGCCGACGTCGGCAAAACGCATGAACTTCCTCTCCAGTTTATACCGTGGTTGCTCCATGCATTTCATTAAAGAGGCTCTCTCCCGTTGTTTTGTTGAGGCGCAGATTTAAAAATTGTAATTACGATGTTGTCGTTTCCAGTGCGATAATGTTTTTAGGTACGGTATGCGTTATTTGAAATTTGATAACGTAACTATCGCCAAAAATTTTTTGAGTTTTATGGAATGTATTCGTTTTGTGCTCTGCAAAGGAAAGAATAATCTTCGTTAAGATTCACTGTCGAAATCTTAAATCATTTTTATTTATGCTTGTGGTTTGATGCTGTTGTTACCTATGGGTACCATATTTGGTGTGATTATTTCAATAAATATTTTGGGTTTGGTCCTGCCGTCTGGTGATTCGCCCCGTTGTTAATTTTTATTCATATTACGCGTTGATGTTATGATGCATCTATCTTCCGCAAAGCTGCGCTTTGGTCGTTTGTGGGGATGAGAATGGTAAAATAGTCTCAGGGTTTTATTAGCGAATCTGCTCCAAGATGGTTTGGAAATGTGAAAACTAACAGTACAAAGCTTGGCCTGTAAGGTTTGAACAATAAACAATAAAGCGCATCTTTTAAATTCGCGCGCCATAAATTGCGTTTATTGTTTCGTTGGCGTGGCGACCCCGAGTGTTCTCCTCCCTTCACACTCTTTGCGATTGAGTCATTATCTCCGGTGAGGCCAAGCCATCCACGTTAGTAGCGGCCATTATGCTCAGACAAACAAACAAACAAACAAAAACGCTTTTAAAAGGAGTTTCCACTTCCTCCTCGGCGACTGCTCTCTGCGTAGCAAATCGTCTTTCTTTTTTTACTTTGAAAAAGGCTCTGCTTCGCCCATCTAAAAGTGTCTGTGGTGTGTCCCGAGGATAAGCTGATTTCGTTCCCCCGGATGACCACTCGCGCCTTTTCGCCCAAGCAGTCAGCGTGTGGAGTTTTCTAACCTCGAAAGCAATAATAAAAATGGACGCTTTGTGCTGTAGTTTTGCGACGATTTAACGTCGTTTTCTTCTAAAAATAAATATTATACGCCGTCAGGTTCCCGGAAATTTAAGAGCGGGTTTAGAATTCATGTACCAGTTTGTTTTTTTTTGTGGTTACGTATTGTTGTCGTGTGTGAATACGGATGTGTTTTTGTGTTGTTATTTAATGAGTGTGTTGATCGGTTTGAATTTGTTTTAGTTGGCGTGTCTGGTTGGTAGAAGTTGGGTGGGTGTGGATTTCTGAAGAATCGCTTCCTCGAAACCGAAGCGAGATGAAGTATTTTATTATCCATGTTTGTTGTCAACTCCGGCGCTTCCCATATTTTTTGTACGTGTGGCACCCTTGGAAAGTTGCCCACAAACGCATCCAAATTGTTGATTTATTTACTAAACTATGTTTCTACGGCAAACCCTAAAAATCAGCTGCGGCCCTCGGTTTGGAAACCACTGGTCTACTCTTTAATTCTTTTATCTTTTGCTATGGATCGAATAATGATTATTCGATGTTCATCAACCCAAACGCAACAGGAATCATTGTCTGTCTTTTACATCAAGGTCATGGCATAAAAGATGCCCGAAAACGAACCATTTATTACTTTAATGGTGGTAAACTCTTTATCGCCTAATTATATGACTGTCATGATTTGTTTGGATGCGTCCACGAGTATTAGTGAACAATTTCCATTTGGACAATAGAAAAGACGAGTTTCGACAAAAAGCTGTATATATTGAGCGCTCAGACTGCGAAGATGACGCGTCAAACTTTGTCTCCAGAAAAAAAAAGTCTCATCTGCCTTATGTGCGGTCGCTCCGGGAAAAAAGAAGAATAAATGAAAATAACCGGCTTTTAGACCGGATCGCCAGCGTCGTCCGAAAATATCGAGTCGTCCGCTGTGCGTCCTCCAAGTGAGCCCGCGACATTTTTTGAAACAAGTTCAGTAGTTTAAGAGGCCAAGTATGGTCGCGGGAATCATCTCCAAATACGCGCCAAAATTTCGGCGGGATTCTACGAGGAAAAAAATTCCTTTTCCGTTCGAGGCTTTTTCAATTTTTTTTTTCCTCAGGCGGGAGTCTCTACATATTCCAAAAATGGTTTGAAATTCTGCGAGTCAGTGGTGCCATCTTCTGCCCGGTTAATCGGGTTCTTTGTTGAGGTTAATCTCTTTTAAGGTTAATTGTTAGTGAAGGAGTGGCCATTAAGGGCACGCGTTCTAGGTCAAACTGGCAGTGTTAATTAACAGAGATTTTTTAGACAAACTATATTTATTCGCATCTAACGAATCGTAAATCAGAGCGATGTATTACTTCGATTGTTGTTGCGTATTGTTTGCTCAATAATCTGGAGATATTATAGATCAAGATTATAAGTACCTAATTGGTAGAGCCAAAACAAAGACCTGATTTAGAGGAGGCTAATGTGGATCAATTTCAAAGCCAGGGAAGTGCAAGTGATGAGCCGCATTGGCACTTATATACGTAGACTTTGAGAATGGTTCGGCGGATAAGTTTGAATAGTAACTTAAAAAGACTTTTATTATGAAATTGAAAATTTTTAAATTTATTCGCACAAAAAAGTCACCGGTAAAGGTTTTATGAACGTTATTTAAATTTAAAAGCTTATCAAATTGTCTGTATGATGTCGCATATGTAATTTCCTACAACTTTCATTTGAAACAACGTTCTATAGCAGTTATTGTTTAGGAATTATTTAAAAATAACCGGTTTTTCGGTTTCCGTCAAATATCTCCTTAAAAACATCGTTATTGGTAATCTTCGTGAGGACCAAAGTTGTAGAGAATAATGTTTCTTCCAAGTTTTGTTTGAAACAAATTTTCGTAGAACCATCCATTTCGGAGATATTTAACTTATTCGTAATTTCCAGTATACAGCGCCAGCACCATGTAGCGGTGAATCCTGTAAACATATTCAAAATATACGTAATTTACGGCAATAAGGACGACTATTTTTTACGATATGAAATAATAATTTTGTCTCATAATGCCATTCGTAATAATTTAAATATCTATACCCCAAATATGGAGAAAGTCATGTGTTGGTCACATCAGATTTTTCGTCGAAGCTTCGCGGGCCGAATAAGATGCTCTTGCCGCCCGTTGCAAGTCTCATTTGCCGCCCTTTGTAGCCGTTCTTTACAAAAATTAAAAAAAAACTCCTTACCTATGGTTTGATAAATTTCCGTAGCCAATAAATATGAATGAATATACGGCATATTATAATACAATCTGCATTACTGTTGAAAATACTGTACGTGTCCGACGATAAATAGGCCGCCCCTGTTGTTTGGCCACCCGTGTGCGTCGCACTCATCGCACATATTTTGTACGTGCGAGCATGGGTTGAATTCCCCCGTTATAAGTGCACTAACAAGGAACGTGAAGTGAAATTTGAATGGAACATCCAGAATATTATTTAGTTGGATCTAGAGATTCGATATCAATACTCTAGCCTCCAGAAATGAAAATTAAATACATTTAAAAAAATGTAGAATGAGCGTTTAAGAAATGGCCACTTAAAGGTTGAATTGATTGACACATTGGAAGTTATGCTATTTAATATGATTTAGGTACTTATGTTTTTCAAAATAAAGGTTGTTTTTACTTTTAAAAATCTTTGGTATCAATTTTTCAATGCCAAATTGTCGCGAAAGTGTTCCGCTGAAAATTAATAATTTGTTCAGATAAGTAATTAATCAATTTTTATAGTATCTCCGTCTCGTATTTTAACCTCTTAACTAGTGAGGTGAAATTATGAACGCGTTGTAACCGTGGTGCGATATCCCAGATCGTTATTATTTATTCACACAAAAATCTTAATATTCCCGTTGTTTCTTTGTAGTTTTAACTGTAGGAAAGAAAAAAGCGGAATAATTTGACTGTCTTAAGTGGTATCTCACTGTAGTTTAAGGCTAAATTCTCCCAAGTCAAATTCATGCTATTATGAACTGCTAGGCGCATTTTCTGGATGTTTAGAAAAAGGCTTGTGGTGTACAATCTAACCTTACCCTAACATTGCGTATTTTGAACTCCATCTCACAGGCAAGATTTTTTTGTCAGTTTAAAAGTAAAAGGAGGCTTTAGAAATTCTCCTTCCTTGAGTATTCATCCTTGATTGGTTCTCGCAGAGCCTTCTTGCAAAAATCCGATCTCCGTGCGCCCCTGAAAAAAGTTACCGATGGGAACGCCGGAGAACAAGGGGAGAAGTTCGTTTTCTCATCCTGTCAGTCTACATGGAGGAAGGCCACTCCCCTATGGCCCTGCAGACGTAGCAGAAGAGCAGCAGAGCGACGAGGTGCGTCGCCTACGCTTTGGAGACCGATGGCCCGGGACGGTTGGAGGCGGCAGGATGGGGGCGGGTCGTGAAGGCTTGTGACGAGGCGAGGGTTACAACCCGCGAGGGGGCGAACTGTTCCAAGAACTCCAAGGAGGGGGGGTGTCGGAGGCCCCTCCCGGGTTCGAAGAATGGGGTGGGTATTTCGCCAGGGAAGGCAGGAAGGAAGCTTGTTCGTAGGGAAGGACGCGCGAGCGCATACCTGGCAGCCAGAGCAGCGTGTCGGTTGTGGGGAGGTGTAGGGTGTCCCAGCGGGGAAACTGGTCTTTCAGACGTCTCCGATTTATTAGACGGAGAGAGAAATCTGTTGCGGGGTTGAGAGAAAAAGGTCGATATTTTTTCTCCCGTGCCAGCGTTCGGTGTCGGGCTCCTCCTACGCGCCTGCCTCCGCCGCCGCGGTCGTTGCCGCGTCCAGATGGGGGCGTGCGCGGCGTCGGAAGTGCTTCTGCGGTCTTGCGATGTCTTGTGGCTCTCGAAAGGTCCAGAACGGGGGGGGGGGTCTCGAAGTCAAATAAATAGATGGGTTTGAAATAGATGGAGGTCCGCGTGAGATTTGTTTTTAACCCCAGGGGTGGGGAAACTTTTGACGATATTAGCGGTTGCAGTTGCTTAGGTGGGCCGCATTTACGGATGAAAATGCTTCGGCGGGCCACATTAGGGTGTCTGCATCGGAAGTTACTTGAGAATGCGAAAGTTTCTATTTGTGAAAATTGATATTTAATAATATTTTATCGCAAAAACTTCTCAGGAAAATTTTTCTTTGATTTTAACCAAATAAATACGAAATTGTGTGTTGCATTTCATGGTTCGCTTTCGTAATGACATCGCGGGCCGTATAAAATGCCTACGCGGGCCGTAGTTTCCCCAACTCTGGTTTTAACCCTTTATGTAGGCGTGTGTGGTCTATGTCAGTGGTTCTCAAACTTTTAACTGTCGCGGCCCCCTTGAATTGAGCTGAATTGAAAATAGTAAAAATAATAAACTTTAATACAAATTCTATTATTTCATAAAACTTAATAAAATGATTTTTATCACATCGTATTTCCTAAAATTTCCTGATGAATTTTTATAATTCGTGATATTTTATATTTTGGCATTTCATTTAACATCTAAAATAATTTGCGGCCACCTGGGGGGCTGCGGGCCACAGTTTGAGAAACACTGGTCTATGTTGACCCCACTAGATTCGATTGTCCATTAGACCATAAACGATTTTATTTAATTTTTCGTTATTTTTGTTCAATAATATGAATGTTTGCTCTCGTACGCCGTTTTAGTATATTTACCAACAATTTAATCCATTAAATAAATATAATAACATCATGATGATCGAGAGAAAAATACAAGCTGGGGTCTTATAGACCCCAAGCGCTCCCTTGTGCGTACCGCCTGCATAAAGGTTGTGTTGCAGGTTGAGTCTATGCTAAGGAAAGATTCCCGATTTGGGAATTTTTAACTGGTTGGAAAAAAATCATTCCTGGTCTGGAGAAACGAGATTTCGATTTTCCGGTTGTCCCCGACATAGTCTAATCAGAAAGAATGTTAAAAATGTTCGTGCTCTGGGGAATTGTATTCAGAGTTTTTATTTGATTAAAAACGAATCAAAAAAAATTTATTACGAACATTTTTGCAACTTTCTGAATTTTTAGAGGTCTTATAACTGAACTATTAAAGCCGATCGATCACAAAAAAAAGAAAATTAGCGTGAAAAAGTAATTTAATCGCACGGACCCCGCTAATAATAGGGTTTCCTGTTATTTCGCGAAACCTTTCAATCTTGTCATTGTGAATAATTTTTCACTTATAGAGTATAAAGTAAAACAGTAAAATAATGACGAACAAAGAAAAAAACAAATACAAGAACCGCATAGGATTACAATTCTGCTAAATAAAGTGAAGATTAAAGTTTTGAAAAATTAAATCTTACCCCTTGTAACATTAGTAAACGCGGAAAATCCATCCATGTGGATTCCAAGCTACGTATAATTCACTTTTCGTTCACGGGCGCAGGTTGTCATTGCAACACATCAACGTGGAAAATAAAGTGGGGAAACGTCATGGAATATGAGGTTCAAAGGAAATGTCAGGGAGCTAAATATTAGTTTCCATGGTTAATGGAATTATTTATCGAAATAAACACAGCTTCCCGTGAAACGAAAGATGGATCCGACCCAGATTCAATTTTAGGATTTATAGCCGAGTATTTAAGTTTTAATCATCTATTCAGTTTGTTTTCGTTGGAAGCTCTTCTTCGTTGGGAAAATAAGAAAGAATCGCCCCTCATTTTTGCTTTTTCTAATCCCATAAAAGGCGGTCTCGTAGGTTGTTTTTTAAAAGACTTCCATCGTGGAGGAAGTCGTGTGTTCTGAAAATACGGCGTTAGTATTTTTCCCACGCGGAAAGAAAATAAATGGAAAAGTAAACAAGGACGCAATCGAGTATTTGATTTTCAAAATTGGAATTCATCGATAGACCAAACAAAATTCGGTTTTATTCTCCGGTTAATGGAATCCTTCAATTATTCACATTCCCGAAGTGTTTCGCTTGAAGTTAAAGTGTTCGCAAGTTTTTTTTGCATTGGAGACTCTGTCAATGAAAGTCTTGAGTCGGTAAAGAAAATACGCCGAAAGTGGCATATCGGTCGGTGTCGCTTTTCCTGCGTTTCCTCTAGTTGAGAAATATCTGTGAGGGATTTATAAACACGCGATATGGCGTTCGTCCAAAATCCCTCACTCCATACGCACTCTCCCTTTCGACCAGATTTTTTTTCCTCGCCCCGAGAAATCTATCCGCCTCGGTCACGTGATCGGCAACAGGTGTATGTTTTTTTTGACTTTTTGCCTGCCGAATGCCTTTGAGGCTGAAACTCGATTCGGATACGCTGCTGCCTGCTGCGACGAATTACTCTTTTTTCTTTTTGTAATATCTAGAACTCAAAAGACCGCAAATGGCTCGGATGCTTTCGATTAATAAAGGTACGCATACACTATGCCAGTGATGGCGAACCTTCTGTAGTCCGCGTGCCAATATTACCGAAATTGCCGAATCTTTTCCGCCTCGCGTGCCACAAAAAGTCCTTGATTTTTTTTTTGGGTGCCAACTAAATTAAATTCGAGATAAATAAATAAGATGTAACCGTAAAAATAACGTTTATAATAGTCAACTAAATAAAACCAATGTTTTTGCGGCGTTAAATCAGTACGATAAATGATTTGTATGGTTTTCGCCTTTCGTTGGCGTGCCAACCAAAATCGTCTTGCGTGCCACTTATGGCACGCGTGCCGTAGGTTCGCCATCACCGCACTATGCGGACGAACGACAGCGAACGAATTTTCGGCTGTTTTTTGTCATTCGGACCGTTCATTTGCTCAGTTGTCTACACTAGAGCGAATGTTTGCGTTCGTTGATGTTCGACTCTTTGAACAGTTTCTTGCTGAAGTTGCCGAATTGTTTACTTGACCGTCCACACTGCGCACGAACTTCCTTTGATGTACCGCCCTGCCAGCGAACGGCGTCGTATGCAGTCGTTCGCATTCGTTCACTTTCGTTCGCCTTCGTTCAACCGTACACACTACATGAATTCATTCGTTCGCTGTCGTTAGTTCGCATAGTGTATCTGTACCTTAAGAAGGTAGGATTCGATCATTTACAAACATCGGTGGAGTTTGCGTGCATATACCCTATTTGGAAGTCGGAAAAATGCGTTTATTATTTGTGGTCGCGTTTGGTTGTTAAATGCGTCATATTGAACAGCAACACATTCGCCCAATCTCGTTACCTCTTCTAATAATGTATTTTTAGCGGGTTAAAAAAATCCTCTAATGTAATTGTTTTGTCCAGTCAGTCTGTCACACTTACGTGTCCTGTGAACTACTTCTACACTGTTCAAGTTAAGAGCAACCAAGTTTTGAGGGATTGTTCATGGCCGTAAGTTCTACCCGCTGTTGAAATTTGAAGACACCAGGGGCAGTCTAAGGGGTGTAGTGGGAAGTAATAGAAAACCTCGACTTTAAAATGATGCCAACACCTTGTTTTCAATTTCTTCCGTTGATATCTTTTAACACATTTCTAATTCCATTATTAAACTCGTCGGCTATTATTTGATAAGAGGACATGGCGTTTGAGCGTGTTTGACGAAGAACCTGGTAAAAATTCGTTAACCTTTCAAGTTACGGATTTACTGTAAAAACGTTTTATTGCCGAAATTAGCCGCGCATCAGTGGCGTAGGGACCATGGATCCGATGGATCGGTCGATCCAGGGCCCGGAGCTCGAGGGGGCCCGAAGGCCCGTGGTCGACAGATACAAAATTTTACCCTTTGTGTCATTTTAAACCACGAGAGCTGCTAAATATAGTGAAGAATCCGAGATCATGGAACTTATTTCATTAAAATTTTCCCCTTAAAAAATAAAATAACCAAAAAATATATATTGGAGGAGTGGTGGGGCCCGTAAAGAATTCTCGAACCAAGGCCCGGCTTCACCTTGCTGCGACACTGCCGCGCATAATTGGTAATTTCAACGGTTCAATTTCGCTTGCTTTAAAGTTATTTCTTTAGCGAGAAGTGTCAAAAACAACGAAGTATCAGCCACGTTGTGTTTTTCTCGTAAATGAAGACGCAGAATAAAGGCTGCTTATTTTGAAAACTGGCGTGACCATCAACTTTAATCTTAACGATTCGTCACTCTGATTTGCAGTCTGTGAATTATGATTTTGCCGAAGTAATTTTTGCTTGTTTTAAGTAAGTTGTGGTTTTTTAGCACCTTGGAAAAAATTTAAAATGATAAAAGGCTACCTGTAATTAGCCGAAATATTAATTTCAAAGGTAGTCATTTCTCCATGTTTAATACAATCGCAAATTTTTGATTCGCCACACACGTATGTTCGCATTGCGGTTCCATGGTCTTATTTACAGTGCTCAAAAATGTCAAAAAAGAAAAATTAATTTTTTTAGCGTTAAATATTTATACGCTTTGAAGTAGTAGTTACAGTTATCCAGAGTTAGCTATGAAATATATATAGCAAAATTTTAGGAAACAGCTTAGTAAAGCAGAATATTATTTTTCCTACGGTTCAGTAAATAACAGCAAAAATAATAAATTTAACATTTGGGTATTAAGTAAATGCTTAGTCTTGGAAAAATAAACTTTTGGAATTTTTTTCTGAAACGTGTGGCGCCTTTTACAAACGGCATCCATGGCAAATGAAACCTCCACCATATCATGGTTGTGTTTTAATTCTCCTTTGCGCAAATTTACCGTTGGATCTGCGACGATTGTCCGTGATAAATATGATAATAACGTACTATGGTTGTGGTTAATCTTTATAGCGGACAGCGAAAAAATATGACACCGAAGGGTAATAAATCAGAAATAACATTTCCCGACTTTGCGAAGACGTTCTTTGTACTTCGCACCCGGCTTTGTGACGATTGATAGTTTGCACACGCGTGTATTAACCGTTGAGTATCTCTCGACCCCTGGTCTCCACAGGGGTTTCTATTAGAAAGAAATCCGGCAGCGGAAGTGTCTGTCCATCGACATTTTTAATGCCCCTTGTGCCTGGAGTCTTTAGGGATGAGGAATTCCTTCCCGAATTAGATAGAGGAAGGGGGAAAGGGAGGGAGAGTTGGGAAAACAGAACTGTCTCACGCAAGGGCGGGAAACGGAAGTTGGCTATGGGGATACATTAGGTCCAGCTCTTGGCGTAGCGAGGGGAAGAGGAGGATGGTAGTCCCAGAGGTGTCGTGTGGGAAGTTGGAAGTGGAGGGCGTTGGAGGGCGTTTTGCACCAAGACGCGCGAATGCCGAATGAAGCCGGGGAATTTTAAGTAGAGGACGATTTTAAAAAAATAATCTCTGCTCAAGATGATCGTTATGGATGGATCCACTTAATAATTCGATGGGTCCAGTTTATGATTTTATGTTTTTTTTAACGTGGCCCAGAGACTTTTCCCCCAAGGTTATTAACACTTTCACGCTGGCGGCGTTTACATAAAATATCGTTTGGACGAGTATCTTTTATTATATACGTGAAATAATTTATAATATGCTCTCGGTGTGCTGTATTTGAAAAAAAGTGTTCGTCCCACCTGTGGGTCGCTCTGTCCGACCTGGGCATTACCATTCTGTTCTACGGCGGGTTCCTCTGATGTGAACATGTTAATTTATTATTACATAGCTTTGTGTTACGTTCCAAAAATGTTAATAGCATTACGTATTTCCACGTTTCATTTAAGCCAGTGTAATAGCAGTTAATTCTAGAAATATCTTTTATTTGTGATCAAATTGAAATCTTACACATTGGATATCGTGAAACTGCTTTCAAACACCTTTAAGATGATTGCATATCTTACTCAGTAATAGATAAATTTATGTATGCTTATCCGCAATTACAAAAGTTTGTCTTACGATAAATAAAAACAAACATTGTCCGGTGAGAGTGCCATCAATTTGCCTAATTCCAAGATATATTTACAGATGGATAAATTTAGAAAAAATCTTTTAATAAGAATATATCAAGTGATGGTGATTTTTTAAATTTTCTTCTAGGGAATAAGAGTAGCTTGTCGTCTTTATTTGGCCGAAGAAGACCCATATAACAATGGGTCGAAGTGGATACACCTGTGTGAGGCACACGTTCTGTTCAATTAATGTACTGCTATGGGTGAGTATTACAATTTTTAAAAACAATTTTTCATTTCTGTAGGTATTGTTCTAATATAGTTAAGTTATAGTGTTATTTTTTTAACTTTTCATTCAAAAAGTAAAATATTTTACAGCTTAAAAAAAAAAAATTTAAACTTTAAATTACTAGATATGACCTATTTCACTATTCACATATTCTTGTAGAGCTGAAAATTAATTTGTCTGCAGTTTTGAGCCTGTGATTTCCCTATTTATTTTATTTATAAAAGATTAAATCAAAATATTGATTAGATGTGTAATAAAGTTGTATTTGTTCATGTGAATGTTTTGACAGTAAAATGACATGTTCAGAGGAGGTTATGCAGGTTAAAACCGAGGATAATTTGGCTCTTTTAAATAAAAATTATTAGAAATTAGCAAAGAATATAATAGAAACTAGTAGACATACCAAAAATGCAGGATGTCTGTTTCAGATGCTGCCTTTTACAAAAAGGCTAACTTACACTTACAAATGTTGGCAATTCTAAATGTTTAGTTAATTTTTATCCTAAATCTTACATAAGTAGAAATTGTTTTAAGGGATTTCCTTGGTCTAACTGTGATTTCAGTTGATGGGCTGTGGTGTCCTCGGTGTGGGCATCTGGCTTCATTTGGCTCATGGCGGTTATGCCTCGTTAGCTCCGCAGTTTGCTGTGGCCAGCGCGGATGCAATATGTATAACGGCTGGAGTGGTAGCCTTCGTGGTGGCATTCTTTGGGTGCTGTGGTGCGTGGTTCCAAAGCCGCTGCATGCTGGTCACCGTAAGTCTTTTTTCGATCGAATGTTTTGAAAATTTTATCATCAGCTATTACCAAGTTTTTTTTTGTACAGTATATTTTGATAACTGGCCTAACTTTGTTGCATTTTGATCTAATTTCAGTATTTTAGCCTTGTGGTGTTCATGTTCCTGGTGGAATTTCTGCTTGCAACAGTCGCGTTTGTATTCCGAGAGAACCTTGGACGAACTCTTAGGGAAGAACTACAGTTTGGAATTGAGCATCACTATAATGATTCACAATCAGCTCCTAACGGTCTTCACCAAATTTGGAGCCACATCCACAGTGAGGCAAGTTTCTTTAACTCCCATGTTATAATTAACGAAAGCATTAAAAAAATATAGGTGATGGCTCAGAACTTTTGTATCTTGCATCATAATAAAAGTAAATTTGGCAGTAAAATTGGTTTTAAGTTATGCATAGCTAGAAAGACAGGGTATTAATAATTTTGTAATTATCAATTTTTAAAAAATCTCTTACAGTTCCACTGCTGTGGAGTCAACAACTATGAAGACTGGTATGATATTGATGCTTGGCGTGGTGAAAAGTTTGTGCCTGATTCATGCTGCCTGGTACAGTACCGAAATGTGACTGGTGAGTTGATTTTATTTCTTCGAATTGGTAAATTTAAAAAATCTTAGTTTAAAAGATACATTAAATTGATTTAATTGAGAGCACGCATTTTTCTGAAATGTTCGGCAAAAACAATCATTAAGAATGCATTCGGTAATGGTTCCGTGAAAACTAAGTGGAATCCTTTCACATTTATTTATCCATTGAAGTCTGAAATACGGCTCATTGGTTGTTGAGGCAGTTATTTTTCGATGCATTACTAAAGGAAGAATAAGATGCTAAAATGTTCTGATTTTTGTCCATTAAGGTTGTGGGAAATCAGGAAACCCGGACGAATGGTACACTAAAGGATGTGCTGAGCAGGTGCAGATGTGGTTTGTTCAACGCCTGCATGTGGTTGGGAGTGTCGGATTAGTGGTGGCCTTCATACAAGTAAGTTGTACTTACCCTCCTCCATTATATTGCTCAATGTATTTTAATTAAGACTTCAACAATTGCTGAATTCATTTTTTAAAGTTATGCTTAACAAAGTCACTTGTCTTTAGATGAAAAAATATGATAAACATGTTTTGTTTCTTTAGAAACGTGCATTTTGAAATTTTGCTCATTTATTTCACTAAAGAATTGTTACATACAGTAAATTCCATTTATCTGGCATGCTTCTATTTGGGAAACTCTTACGATATGCATCTGTGATGCCATGGTTCTACAATCTAAATGTCAACTTAATAGCAATCAACTTAACTGGTTATTGAGATACAGAAAGATTTGTGCTGTTGTATATACTCTTTCTATTTTTCATGATCTCTTTGGCACTCTAACATCAAAATACTATATGTAAAGAAAATTTTTACACATTTTATAATCTTTCTAAACCATTTAAGAACATGATGGCCCCTTTTATGAATTCTTAATGGTTTGTCATCTGCAGATCTGATTTGTCCAATTACCTCATACTTTGACCCCTTTAACCAGGCCTGTGCCGGGCATATTTGCCACCCCAGTGCAAGAAGTTTATGCTGCCCCTTAAAGACTTATAAAAGCACTCTGGTCCAGATTTCTTTCGATTTTTAGATTAAAAGTTGTGTTTAATTTAAGAAATAAATTGTACAAAACAAATTACGGAAACTTTCTTGTATATAAATCATCTATTATATTATGTAAAAGTACTTTATTATAGATGGCGGTCTATCACATGAGTTTACAATCACAGCAGAATGTAAAGGACGTTTGTGTGTTTGTAAAAACACAAAATTAAGATATATTCTTACTTCCGCCCGTGAATTGCCACCCCTAATATGGTGCTGCCCAGGTGCGATGCACCCCCTTGCACCAATAGGCTGGCGTGGCCCTGCCTTGAACTGCATCATACATTAGTTTGCATCAATATTGAATTATGCTGGATGGAGTGGTTAACCATGTCACACTTCTTCCTCATCCTAGAGTAGCCCAAACAGATACTTTTGAGCACTATGTTTACCTGTGCAGCCCATTTCATGTATGGATTAACGATTTGAGACCTGTCCAGTCTTTTACTTTCTTCAATATTTTTGCTACCTAGGTCATAAAAAACTCCTTATCAAAATCTACAAAACATATGAAATATCCTGATTATATTCATAATTTACTTCTATTACAATCCTTTTTATCACTGTGTGGTCTCTTTTTTTTCCTCATCCTCTCTGAAACATTATTTTCACATTTGGTTTATCTTCTAGTCGGAGAATTACTTAACACTTTCAGCCCCAATAGTATTTTCCGAGAATTTCTGAAATCCGAGGATTTTTTTTCAGTGATATTCCTTCTTAATAGTCTACTTATCCTATTCGAATGCAAATTATTATTTTTTGTTGAAAAGGAACCATTTTTTTTGCCAAAATTGGCACTTTTTCTTTTGTTTTTTAAACATTGCCTACTCCTCTTTTGAACCCTCCTATCATTTCTTTTTTCACAGTATTTTGGAAAATGTGAATCTATTGATATTATAGAGGGTTTCCATAATATGGACTAATTCTGCTGAGTAGTTTCCTTGGCAAGGGCGTATAAGATGGACAATCAGTATTCATACAAGGTCATTTTATTATAACTGAATTTTTTGTACAGGAGAATTTATTAACATCACCAAAATCTAAAATTAAAGAAAATATTAAAAGCTTTTATCAACAGAAAAGATAATATTAAAACAACATAGGAAAAATTAGGAAAATACGGAGAAATAAAACACCTCGACAGAAACGCCTATTACAAAATGCTGCTGTTACAAAAAAATATAAACTCGGACTGAGAATCGACGCATAGCACATGAAAGGCAAGCCTCAAATGTGACCGCTGTGAAGGTTCGAAAGTTATACCTAGGGTGTCCAGAGGCGGAGGGTACAAAACCGGGACATTTCCTATTTTGAGGATGAAAAATCCGGGACAACTGGGACATAACCGGGACATAATCGGGACATAACCTGGACAAATGCAGTTTTAGTCATTTTCTGTAGTTCGAGGTATTAAAATATTGTTTTAGTGTATTTTTTGATTCTGTTACTCTATTAATAAGAAAATAGGATGATGAGTTTACACTTTTTTCTGTTATAAAGTTTTGCAATTTTTATTTATACACTTAAAATTAAATACATAACATATTGTATTTTACACGTAAGGAAATTGAAATCAGAATTTCCCGTTGAATTTCAACGGATTTAGTGAAGCTTCCACAGCACAACATACACACTCTTTAAAATATATAGTAGATACTTTTAAAATTACAATTAGATTTTCTTAACAATTAATCATATTTGCTTGTAACAATCCGTTTCTGAGCCTATTGCATTCAAATATAACAATAATTTTATTTCCTATCATATTACTTTCGCCAAATCCAACTTCATTTCTTGTGTAATTATGCCTCGCTGAAATATTTACTTCTTTGGCTTGAAAAAGTTGTCCATGATTGAACACTGACTCCGGTAAATGTACACAAAATACGTGAGCTTATGTACGTTAATAAACATTATAATGTAAAATATAATGATTTTACTTACAAAAAATGTAAGATTCCAGTATTCAATAGACGAAAGAAGGTTCAATTACTTTCATCAATAAATGCCTCCTGAATAATAATCAGTATCTATTTACGTTGCTATCCATAAAAATCGATCGTTTCGTTGCTTAAACAAAAGTGCGAATCAAATAACACTAAACTTTTGTCTATTTGAATGTTTAATTGGCACTAATTGAATCGGAGACAACAATGAAAGACTCCTTACAATGCCCGGAAAGATTACGAAAAATTTCAAATCAAATAGCATATTTCTGAAAACTTCGACGGTGTAACATGTAAATTTTGCAGGAATAAGATAGTATAGAGTTTTATTCGTCGAATAAAGCAAAAACGAAAAAAATTTGTCCATATTTACGTATTTTAATGCTTGAAGGAAGAATATCTTGCAAGTCAAGAAATGGATTCATATGTGTTATCTTATGGAAAAATGTTAATCCCCTATATTTGTAGCACTGATTAATCCCGGTTGACCAAACCTTGACCATTCACTAAGTTAGGATGTAGGGAAGAATCGTACCAAATTTTGTTATTCTAGCTTTTACCATTTAGGAGGAGTTCCATGAACAAACACATAAAAACACACTTCAAAATATATTATAGTAGATAGATTACCCTTTGAAACATCCAAATTGTTATCGCATACCATAATTACAAATTAAACAAGTTGTAATCTATAAATCACTATTATAAACTCAAAATTACAAGAGATATTTGAATTTTAAGTCAATAAGCATGAAAAAGCACTATTATTACTAAACAAAAATCAATTTAAAGTTACATGAACGAATGAAATATCAAAAATTAAAATCTTTATTACAAAATCAACAAAAAATCACCTAAGAAAACATCATTAAATGAAGAAGAATTACCGTATTTACCCGAATATAAGACGACTCGAATGTAAGACGACCCTTTGTTTTCAGCCTTAATTGTAAGAAAAAGTTTTATGCAGTTTTCCAGCTGACTCAAATTTTTCCTGAGCCACAATTTAATACTACTAAAAAATAAATCAAATATGTTTACTTACAAAGTTTTGAAATCATTATACTGATGTTGTCCTTAACACACATGGATGCTTGTAAATTTATGCAGCATTTCTTTTACAGCCCAATGTTGCAATAACTTTTTTATAAGAAAACTTGCACTGCTTTCTATTAGAGATTTTATGAATACACATACACAAAATTGTTGCAAAACAAATCCTACAAAGTTCAAATTTCAAGTCTGTAAGTGGCCTGTCCAATAGTCCATTGCTAATCACTTTCAGAGCATTCACTTTCATTGGAAGATTCTTCAGTTTTATCACCGTCATTCCATATTAGATCATCTTCGGAACCATCCAGATTGTTTGTCACACAACACTTCTTAAAGCCATTCTTAATGGATTCTTGTGAGATCTTTTCCCATGAAGTTTTGAGCCACCGATGGTTTCTTAATGTTGCCAATTGGAGTTAAAGGGCAGTCTCCTGACAATAACCATTCTCCATAGAATCGACGAAGGTGGACCTTGAATGGCTTGTTCACTACGACATCAAGGACTTGGAGTTGGGATGTCATGCCACCAGGAATGACTACCAAATCTGTGTTTAGTGTAGCCACTTCATTCTTCACTTTGTCTGTTAAATGTCCCCTAAAGGCATCAACAGTCAGCATACCCCTTTGCTTCAATAGAGCACCTGGCCGTCTATTCCATACCTCTTTTAACCAAGAGACTATTAGCTCATCAGTCATCCATCCAGTTTTGTTACATTTGAAAATTATCCCACTTGGCAATTTCTCTTTTGGGAGATTTTTTCTCTTCAAAATCACAAATGGAGGCAGTTTTCTTCCATCGGCGAGCACAGCTAACATTACCGTAATTCGTAATTTTTCACTGCCTGTGGTTTTTATAATCACTGACTTTTCTCCTTTCTCGTTGATGGTTGTACTCCCTGGCATATCGAAATATACTGGCGTTTCATCAGCATTTACAATCTGACCTAAGAGGTAGTTGTGTTCACATCGTAGTCGTATTATATAACGCTGGTACTGGATCAGCTTCTCTTCATAATCTGCAGGAAGCTTCTGCGCTAGTGATGTCCTCCTCCGAAGACAAAGTCCATTTCGCCGCATAAATCGAACTGTCCACCCAACACTAGCTTTGAACTCTTGCCTTGGTATCTTTCGTTTTGACGCTTCTTCTAAAGCCTTCATGCGGATTGTCTCTCGTGTAATGCCAAGTCCTTTTCTGCGCATTTCTCGGACATACTCGAATATGACTTCTTCCAACTCCTTATATCGTCCAACTTTAGGACCACGAAATGCTTTTCTCATGGAATGAGCACATTTAAACTGCTCCTTCGCCTTCCTCCATCGCCGAACATTTGCTTCTGTAATACTAAAGTGGCGCGCAGCTTCGGAATTGTTACTCTTTTCGGCAAAACGCACTACCATTAATTTAAAATTTGAGTCATAACTGCAACGCTGCATTGGTTTATATTCTTTAGTAAATGAATAACCTCTTTTCTCCACATGATCGCCCATGATTTTAATGATCAAAGATAAAACACAACGTCAATTTATCGTTTCAATTTGAAAAATCGTTAGAAAAATCTGATAGTTAGTATGTTATGGTTCAAGAACGATATATCTGCCGATATTTTATCACCGATAAATCTGATCAATTTATCGACGGGTAGATATAAACGAAGAGTTCAGTTGCCAACGATATATCGCTCCGTTCAGGTTGGCCAGGTTGGTTGGGATATTCCAGACGACCAGCGATCAACGATTTATCGGTCAAACTGAGCGATAAATCTGTACAATGGCAACAAACGAAGCGAAAAAACGTTCAAATTAAAATATCGGCCGATTTATCGTTAGACTAAAACCTACACGTTTGTATCCTGGTAACGATAAATCGTATAGATTTATTGCTCGCGAGAAATCTGCCCGATTTATCGGACGATGAGTTCGGCCGATAAATCGCACCGTGTATACCCACCTAATGACAATAATGTATCAAGCTCTTATAAACTGTTCTAAACCCAATGGAATATTTGTATGATTATTTTACGTAATTGAAACTCAAACAATTAGAGCAGTAATAATGATATCTGGACTGAAGCTAAACCTCGTGTGGTTGGGCGAGCTGAAAATTACTTCTCGTAAGCTACGTGAATTCCAATTCGTCTGACCGATCGTCTGGGTCGAATAAATGGGCTTCGACAGGTCCAATTCTCGAGTTAGTCGAATCTTGGGAGTCGCCTGTATATTATAATTACTTGATTATAACTTAAAATGTTAAAAATTGAAAAAACAGATTTTTGTGTAATTTGTGTTGTTGTTCGCGAATATAAGACGATCCTACATTTTTTGGTGCCTAAATTAGTAAAAAAACTCGTCTTAGATTCGGGTAAATACGGTAATTAATGAGTTAATTTTTAAAACAAAAAATTCCATTCATCAAATGATAATCTTAACATTTAATTTTACATTTATATTTGGCTGATCCTTGCGCAGCTTTTAATATTTCTTCCTTTTCTTTTATGGAATTCATAAAATCTTCACAACTAAGATCTTTTAAATTAAAGACTCATGAGTATTGCGTTATCTAATAATTTCTAATCTGTTCCATTCATCAGTCTATTGAGCATCTAATAAAGAAAAAATTCTTTCACAGCCTGCATTGTGTCCTGGATTTGCTAACAGATATGAACAAATTCTAATGAATTCACTTTTTTGCTTGATAAATCCATTTTCATAAATATAGTCATCCACTTCTCGTTGCAAATTCATCCTGCTTTAATGGTTCAGTCCAATTTAGAAATACTCCCTTGTTGTTGAATAAAATTCGATGACTTCGTTGCTAAATTTATTTGTTTCTTCATCTTTAGATAGTTGCACTCCCTTGCTGTTGAATAAAATTCGATGACTTCGTTGCTAAATTTATTTGTTTCTTCATTTTTACATAGTTGCAATATTTCTTTAGTTTTAATAGGCAAAAATTTATCAGATATTCTACTAGCAATCATTTCAATTGTTTCTTCAACAATGTTTTTATCTCTATAATAGTGATGTTTGGATTCTCAATCTTTAATATCTGGCCATTCATGAATTGCAAGAAGTACGGTACACAAATATGCTTCTCCCAAAGCCTTAATTAAAAAATTCAAAATGAAAATATGAGCCTTTTCATCAGACATAAAATAATATTTTTAAGCCTTCAAAAATTTTTAAAACTCGTTCAATTGCAGTACATAGCGATAACCAAGGAGTTTTCAAATGAGATAGCAACTTACTATATTCTACTACAACAACATCACAGAACTCCTGTAAAGGTTCCGTTTGAACAGTGAACGTGTGAAAATAAGGAAACAAGCAATTAATTAATAAGAAAACGTATGCATTGGAAATCTCATTCATTGAAAACAAGTACAGGGTGTGCTCCTATAAACTGGGACAATTGGGCATCCCGAAAAAAATTTTCGGGACACTGGGACAGATGACTAAAATCCGGGATAAATCCCGGAAAACCGGGACGTATGGACACACTAGTTATACCTGCAGAAATGGGAGGTTATGAGAGTTTGAAAGCCGAAGCAGAACTGTGTAGTTGCCCGTCATATATTGAGAGCACTCGGATCATGTGTTAAACTGATTAAAAAGCAATCTTGGTATTTAATTACTTTTTATTCATTTTCTTTAAAGGAATCAACATTGACCTGACACTTTCTTTCTAAGTCCTTCATAAAATGTATGACATTGTTTATGTAAGCTTTCTCTAATCCCTTTAAGACTTCTGTTGGAATTTTCACTGAGTTTTCATTTTCCCTTTACCTCCAACATCATTTTATGAAATTTACTCATTGTAAACACTGAAAAAAATAACTGTAACTTCCACAAAAAGCTCTTGGTAAAAGTATGATGTTTCATTACAGCATCATCATTATAGCATCATCAGATGATTCAGTAGGAATAGGAAGGAAGAAAGTGATGGAGAAAGAAAGTTCACAGCAGGGAATGTGATTGGATGATAGTTTGGGTGACGATTAGGAATAGTGGGCATGAGAAAATTTGGGCAAATTTACACCAAAAGTTACAAAATCATTGGGCAGGAATAACAAGGGAGAACAGTTGTGAAAGATGCAGTCCTTAATAAGTAACCAATCCTTTTTTACTTTCTCCATACGTAGTAATGGGAAAGTAAAGTGTTCACGAAAGAAATCAACTTTGAGATATCAGTGGAAATGCACGTTTTGGGGTCCCTAGAACTTGTTTAGACTATTTTCGGAAAGATGTCTGTGTGTGTGTGTATGTGATTGTGGGCGCCAACTTGAAATTACTTCCCATATCATTACCAAACTTCATATATAATAGTTTAGCATGAGCACAAAGAACTGATTAGTTTTTGGACAATAACGGTTAACCGGAAGTCGAGGTTTATTCGAAACCTGATTCGGTTTTTAGATATTTCTCCGTTAAAACATCATTATTGTATATATAATTCTATACAAAGGTTATAGAGAATGTAATTTCCTACAACTTTCATTTGAAACAATTTTCCATAGCAGTTATTGTTTAGGAATTATTTATAAATAATCGGTTTTTTCTGTTTCCACCGAATATCTCCTTAAAAACGTCGTAATTGGTCATCTTCGTGAGGATCAAAGTTGTAGAGAATAATATTTCTTCCAAGTTTTGTTTGAAACAAATTTTCGAAGAACCATCCATTTCGGAGATATTAAACTTTTTTCGTAATTTTCAGTATACAGCGCCACCACCATGTAGCGGTGATTCTGTAAACATATTCAAAATATACGTAATTTATGGCAATAAGGATGACTGTATTCTTTTACGATACAAAATTATAATTTTGCCTCATAATGCTGTTCATAATACAGTAAAACCTCCAATTAACGAATTTCGAGGGACCAAATTTTTTGCCTATTCGTTATTCAGGAGTTCGCTGTTTGGAGGTGTTTGTGTGTTGCATAACTCCAGGGGCTGGCCGACTACAGTAAAACTTGTTTATAACGATCACGCCTAAAACGAAATCTCGGCTATAACGAAGAAATGTCTCGGTCCCTTGAACTTCTGCATAAGGGCATTGGTTAAATTTCTCGGATGTAACGAACACGCATTTTACGAGTTCTCGTCTGTAACGAACAAATGTTTGGTCCCATGGCAAAAAATGCCCCATATATAACGAATTTTGGCGAGCAGAGCGATAAGTAATGAATAGTTTCCACCTGTTTACCGCGCACTTGTTCGTAGAGGTCCCCTTCGTCCTTCTACCCCTTCCATACGAATTTCCACACTCCCTTTGTTTTGAAATTTATATTAAAAATGTGAAATGTTTATGTAAATTAATGACCATAATAATAATATTTATTGACCATTTAAAAAATCGTATGTAATACCAGTCGAACACTTTACATGTTGCAAAGTTGATAAGCATTTCTTTGTATATGTAAGTATGGCATTGAAGTCGACTCACTGCAAATACAGTAAAAGCTGTGTTATCCGGCTATCTTGGGGATTGTGGAAAGCCGATTAGGAGAAATATCTGGTTAGGGGAGCGATTTTCGATTTTGACATCGAAAATTTAACAATAACCTAACAAAATTGGGCTTAGGTTTATTATTGTATTCCCCAAACATAACTATGCGTGGGGTTTGCATTTTCCATTTTAATTCTTCCACGGGTAGTTAGATATAGACACTATTTACCCAGTCTTATTTCATACGTTGCTATGCTTACATGTAAAACAAAAAGACTATTGAAAAGTTTAGGGCATCCAGGAAGTTTGGGGATTACGGCAGTGAACCCGTTCCCAAAATTGAATTTATTGGATTATATCTTTCTTATTTATCTTTATTTACTCTATTAGAAAAGGGCGAAATTATTTAATTCTTCTGAACATTTCTGTGAAAACCAGTCATATAATATTTTATCCAGTTCCTCAATTTTTGGCTTATGAAGCGTATGATGTTTATTAATTGATTTACTCGTCTCAGAAGATGACACAAATTTCATTAATTTAGCCTTATGAGCCTTGATATCATAGAGCGTGGAAGATCCGATGTTGAATTCTTTTGCTATAGCTGCTCTAGTTTTTCCTTTTTCAATTCGTTTGATCAGCTCCAGCTTTTGTGTTAGCGTTAAACCAACCTTTTCTCTCCTGTTCCTTGCTTTTAGGTATTTATTTTGATGCCATATTCAATGGATGGATAATTTTTTAAATAAGAAAAAGCGATAAAACTGGAAATTGTAGAAGTACACCAAAACATCAAGACAAGGCTTCCTCCCCCTCTCCGATTAAAATGGGCAACCTCTCCTTCCGACTCTCCACAACTTCCGGGCTATAACCATAGCCTCCTCTCTCGAAATTTTCACTGGTTAAGTTCCACCTCCTCTTAAACTTATGTAGCCACCCATTGGATGCAACAAAATCGTCCATTCCCAGTTTCAAGGCCTCGAGCCTCGCTTGCTCCTGCAGGATAGGCCCCGATATCGGGATCAACTTAGCCCATCCCTGAGAGAGCCAGTTAAAAACCGCCCGATCAAGGTCCTCATTTACACAGGTTCGAACGTTTCCTATCTGGACCCTGCACAGCCACATTCAAAATATCTGAACGCTGAACAAGAATGGTCGAAAGCATTGATGGACAAATCCCAAATTGATGGGCCACTTCTGCCTTCTTCATCCCGTGGTCTACTGCTTTTAACATCTCTAATTTTTCTCGATAGAATATTGTCGCCGTTTTGTTCCACGGTCAGACATGGCCTTAATAAATTAAAAATTGACTAGATTTGGGAAAATAGCATAAAAGTGTATAAGTTTCAACGGAAAGCAGCAAGTACAAAGCGCACACTATTATTTAATCAACAAAAATATTTCCTCAAGGCATACATTAATACCCGGTAAATATAAAAGCAAATAGAATATGCCTCTCGATTTAAAAAAATGGAATCTGACCACCCTGCATAAACCTAGTGAGATTTATGAATGTTGCCCTTTAATTTATTACAATATTGCCGGGTATTGTAAAAATTTACGATTTCAAGACAATATTTACGTGATCTAGTTTTGTGAAAGCATGGCCACATGGACTGATAAACTAAAAACTTACCTTGAAAATCAGCAGATTGACAGAAGAAAATAAGAGTCGTGAACCCGTTAAATAACGAGCAATAAATGAATAAACCTCTCATTCACATTTGTGAATAGGATCACCTTATCGCAGGAAAATACTTGAACACTTACTAAACACCTCGCACCAAAAACCACCTAAGACCATGTGGTTAGGGATGCTTAAAGCCGGAAATATCATGTGACAACATAGGAAACGCTCTGATTGGCTCATTCAAAGCGAACACCTGATTGGGCCTCTGTATTTTCAATTGTTTTCCATGCTTATATGAAAAATAAACATTGTTTTGCGGGCAAAACTTCGTTATGAAGAGGTAAACATCATCGGAAGGGACCATTTTTTCAGTTCGTTATTCAGAGTTTTACGTTGTACAGGAGTTTGTTGTCAGGAGGCATTTTCCCGTGCTTTTAAATAGGAGTTCGGCGGGACCAACATCATTTGCTCGTTATTTGGAGGTGTTTGTTAACGGGGAGTACGTTAGGCAGAGGTTTTACTGTAATTTAAATATCTATACCCCAAATATGGAGAAAGTCATGTGTTGGCCACATCAGGTTTTTTTAACTTAGAGAAGTTAAGAAATTATCAAATGTAAATTAAAGGATTTGCTATCAGCAAATTAGTCTTTCTCTTTTGTTATCTTGGCCCTAACGATTTTCTATATTTTGCAACTTTTGATGTTGATCTACCCTTTCTTTCTTACCCCTACTTTTCTTGACTGAAACTACCATCCAATCGCCTTCTTACTGCCTTGTCAATCCTTTCCCTTTCTTTCCATTTATTTAACTGCTGGAATCACTGTGACATCTGACGATGCTGTGACTGTAGCAAAACTGGCCTTTCTTTTAATGCAACCTTTTCATGGAAGTCAGAATTATTTTTTCTCTTTTTAATTCATACCCTGTACAAAATATGTCATCTCAGAAAATATCCCAGAATTCATGAATGAGGCTAGCAGTAGCTAAGGGAAAATATAGGAAAGCAAATAATCTTCTTCCTAGAATGAAACTGTCAGTTTCCTCCACTTGTTTAATTTTTTGCTGAGAGTATTAATAATTTAATAATCCAAGAATTCCACTCATTAGTTTATAATCACAGAAAATCCTATTAACTAGCAGAATGATTTTCATTAATATACATTTTGTGATAATTTACATCAACACTGAATGACGAAGCATACTGTATTTATCTAGTTAATGTATATTACTCTTTGCTTGACAATATCCAGTCATCCTTTCATGGAACCAAAACAATGCAGGTTCCAAGGGTGCCAGATAAAGTGGTTTTTACTGTATTTTAAATGTAATTATAAAAACTTAGGAGTCCATTTTACTCTGAAGTAATGGAACTGTTCTGTGTAAATTATTCTCTGCATTCTGTGCACAATAAAAAATAGGAGTCTGTAGCAGTAATTCAGCATTTGTTGATTCTTGTAAGAAATAAGGAGAATGGGATTGTCGGTAGATGTGCATGGGTATGTTGTAAGTCAAAGTGGATATATATATCAAGGGCAACTAGGTGTTGACGAAGGGATCATCCTGAAAGCTCCATCATCTACATCTACAAATGTCTCTCTCCGACACCCCATTGGCTCTCCTTCTGGTAAGTGCTCACTGGATTTCCTTCAACACCTAGTTGTCTGATATTCTTATTTACTTTTCCTCTTCCATAAGTATTTATATATATATACAGTAGGAACTTGATAACTGTCGTTAATTGGTTCCTGGAATCCTCGATGATTAGAGAAACGACAACAGTCGAAACCGATTTTCCCATAGGAACAATGTCATAGATCAATAATTCGTTCAGAAAGACCTTACACGCATCATATAAAGCTGAATTTTTAAGACCTTAGTTTTCTTGAAATTTTAGACTGCGTCATTTTCATTCATTCAATTCTAGTTTTATTTGAAGAGATGTTACATTTCTGGACTTTTTTAGCAGCATTTTCACTAATAAGGGGAGTCCACGACATTCATATCGCCGATTTTCTTCAAACTTGCACGGTTGGTAGCAGGCCGTGAATAATGGAAGTATGTGAAGTAAGAAAACGCAACTCTTTCTCGTTCTCAAGAAAAACAATCTTAAAATGTTAAAAAATCCTTATGGCTGGATATTAACCATAGATATCAGCTTACATAGTGTATCTACGGTAGACTAGTTGCTAACGAGTTGTACTACGGGTGCAGACGTTATCTATCTGCTGTGGTTCGAACCCCATTTATTGCAATATTTTTCAAGGTATTTTTCCTTTTCTTTTTATTAACTTCACCCTGATTTTTCAAAAGAACATTAACCATTTTAATTATTGCCGTCTTCGGAAATAATTACCGAAAAAGGCAATACAGGTGACCCCCACACTTACGACCTAATTGATTCCTGGACGATGGTCGCAAAGCGGGCCGTCGTAAGTCGAACCCTTATTTCCCATAGGTGTAATGTTATAAATTGGGATTTCGTTCCTGGAAACCCATTTCATGCCATAAAAATACCAAAACTGACCATGAAAATAAATGAAATGAAATTAAAACAAATATATTTGTTGCTTCTGGTCACTTATCCATATATTCAAAAGTTTTTCCACCTCAGGAATCAGCCCTTCACGTTTTCTTATCACCGGTGATTGCATTGGCCTAGCGCTCTTCACGTCCTTCAAATATTTTTCCTTATCCTTCAAAATTGTGCTCACAGTTGAATTCGACAATTTTAACTTGGATATGAGCTCATGCACTCTCATTCCTGACTCATGTTGACTCAAAATTTCATGCTTCATTTCCAAAGTGATGGCTTTTCTTGACTTTTTTGTTGATTTAACATTCTGTGCATCACCTTTTCTCTTCTCAGACATAGCAAAAGGGGAAAAAATTTCAAAATTTGAAGAAAATTGACAAAAAAGTGAAAGAGCGTTGCAAAAGATATGCATTCACTCTAGGCGCAGCTGCAGACTGAGTCAGCTGGTGCGCTGCCGATCGACGCATTTGCTCAGTGTTGCCAATCGACTCGCCATCGGTCGCAGTTGTTAGGTGGTCATAAATACAAGTTTTGGTCATTACTGTGGGGGTCTTATTTACTATTAGAAAGGTTGCAAAAGGGGGGGGGTCTGCTGTAATTAAAACAGACTACAACTAACTTATGTGGCCATCTTGGGTTATATATAGGAGGGAATTGATAGGATAAAGGTTTGAGGTGGGGAAATGCTAGAGAACCAGGTTTAACGTGAAGAGGAGCAGCTCCTTGGATGATACCTGTGTAAAAGCAGGCAAAACAGAAAGATTGCAGACACCACGAACAAACTGCAAATGTGCATTTCCCACAATGGCAGCCACTTTTTTGAAGTTTTAACGGAAGCAGACATCATTTATGTTTAAAAAGTATTTTTTTCCATCACTCAATTTTGAGGCGTACCAAGCATATTTAATCATGTCATAAAAAATTGGTGCACTTGTTTGGTGATGGACGAGCACATAAATTTTAATAGAGTCTTCCCATGATGCTGTATCCCGTTGTTCCTCCAGCAGCAGTGAGCAGTTCTGCAGACGTTTGATGAAATTCTTAACTTGTCGGTAGAAATAATCGTCGCACGGCTGACATAAAGATGTACATTTTGGAGGTATCACTTTCAGTGAGCATGAGTCATCACCATTGCTGTGGACAAATACATCGTCATACAATGATGTAGTTGTTTGTCCTCCCCAGCAGCAGAAAATGCTTATCTCCGACAAATGGTTTAAGCACACACTCTAGAAATGTAATGTAAATTCTCGTGGTTAATTTCCCAGAATTGGAGCAGGTCACTACAACATTTTGATAATCTTCAACCAAGTTATTTATACATTTTTCTGAAGATGGGGCCAAATTCTTCTGTGGGTTCTTGAACACACAAGAAGAGTTTTGGTAGTAACTTCCCTGATAAACTAATTGAATATTGGGCATTATAAGAATGGGTTGTTTTGTTCAGGCTACGTTTTTTCACCAACACTGATTTGACGTCTCTGTGCGCAAGAGATCTGCCAAGTGTAGATTGATACTGACAGCCAGTTTGGTCAGTATTGATGATGTAATTGGCATCAAAATTTATCATGAGCTTCCTTGTCTGTGTCCTAAATTTTTCTGCACTTTCAAGAGTTTGTTCTAATGTTGCCGCATCCTTCTCACTAATATATCTTGTAATTTTCCTTTGCCTAATGTGCCTTTGATTCTTAAATTTTGCAACACGAATGACTGGTGGTGAAGTGAAAAATCATTTGATTGAAGAGGGGAAGCTGATGCCATGGCCCACTGCTGCAAAGTTCTAGTCGTCACCTGTTCGTAATTTCCTCTTCTATAAACCTTCGATACGTTGAAGAATTTATGATGGCGAATTTGTATTGCTTGGTACCTCCTCTTTTCATGTCCTCCTCCCACCATATCAAGTCTTGCTTGCTCTTCAAATGTGACGCCCCTTGTTTTTGTAGTTTTCAAGCCATACATCGGATAAAGTTTTGCCACGGTAACAACCTTTTTCGTATATTCTGTAGGAATGAAGTCGTAATCAACCAGTTGGTTTCTTCTCCTTCGGGACATAGCGGTCTAGATCTCCATTTTCTTCATCTTCTCTTTCCGAATCATAGCCGTCACTTTCATCGGGTAGATCAAGAACGTAATGCTCACTCGACTCATATTCTTATAATACAAAATAGATTACGCCCAAGCAGTCACAATCTAATACTACTAATTGATTGATTTAACAATCTTGTTAACATTTCATTCCATAGAAACAAATAATAAGCTAACAATAAAGTTTACATTTAAATATTAAATACTGTTGTATTCTGGAAATTTTACATTTAAATAGTAATTTAAATAAATGAATTTAAATAAAGTTTACTTTTAAACATTAAATAGCCCGAATATTAAATAGCTCGACGTTGACATTGAGTGATGGAAGAAAATACTTTTTAATTCAATTATTTTAATTTAATTTCCAAAAAGGGCAATAATTAAAATGGTTAATGTTCTTTTGAAAAATCAGGGTGAAGTTAATAAAAAGAAAAATACCTTGAAAAAATTGCAATAAATGGGGTTCGAACCACAGCAGATAGATAACGTCTGCACCCGTAGTTCAACTCGTTAGCAACTAGTCTACCATAGATACACTATGTAAGCTGATATCTATGGTTAATATCCAACCATAAGGATTTTTTAACATTTTAAGATCATTTTTCTCGAGAACGAGAAAGAGTTGTGTTTTCTTACTTCATGTACTTCCATTATTCACGGACTGCTACCAACCGTGCAAATTTGAAGAAAATCTGCAATGTGAATTTTGTGGACTCCCTTTGTAAGACTGAGTTACACGAATCTAGTCTGTGGGGTAGATGCGGCCCACTAAGCAATTTTATGCGGCCCACCTCCTGTGTTTCATAGCTTTCAAAACTATTTTCATTTATTTTAATTAACTACCAAATATTATTTTCCTCATATCAACATCTGTTACGGTACAAAATGTTGATTTGCAACCTCTTAGTTATTTCTCAATTCAAAGTAAATTCTTTTTAATGCTGTTTTTGATTTTTTTTCTCAAAGTTATTTCGAAGATTGTATTCCATCATGATTTTTAATATCAAAATGTTAACCCTAAAAAGCTAATTCCAACTTGATTTCCACGCATATGGTGCCTAAGAATCTCTAGGTAACGTACAATTTAACTATAATCCATTGGCCATTTCCAGTGCGGACTACCGAAGGGTTCACTGCCACCAATGTGGTCCACCACGCAGATATGGTTGCCTACTACTGTGATAGCAATCTTTCTCTCTCACTGTCAGTCACAGTGCAACCATCATCTTATTCGCTTGGCTGCTTCATTCAAAAACGGCGACCACTTGGTGGCAAAAGGCGGTTGATTGAAACAACTAGGTATTATCGGTGGCATCTGTTATCGAGGTCCTACTGTATATATATTTGGGTGTATGATGATATCTATACATTTAATAACACTAGCTGATAAGGTTTTAAATTAATCCACAGAAGTAGTCTGAATTTTAGAGAATTTCCTGGCATTTGGACATCCACATTATCCATTTGTGTTTTTACTCTTCTTTACAACATACTCTTTCTGAGAGTATGCTCACATTTAGAATAACCCCCATTTCCCATTATGCCATATATAGAAAGGCGGTAGGTGAGGAAAATAAATAAGGAGTAAACATAAGCATAATAATATTTATTTCTTTTTACAAATAATACAATTGGCAAGTTGAAAGACAATTTACGATTGACTAATAATTCACGAGAAGAACGGGAAGGAGGGAGAGGGGGAGAAGACGTGGTGAGAGAGAGGAGAGGGAAGAGTGAGAGGGAGGAGACGGGGTGAAAGGAGGAGAGAGAGAGGGGGAGAAGAGAGGAGAGGGAGGAGACGGTGAGAGGGGGAGGAGAGAGGAGAGGGAGGGAGAAGAGAGGGAGAGGAGACGGGGTGAGAGGGAGAGGAGATGGGGTGAGAGAGGGAGGGGAGGAGGAGAGAGGAGATTGGAGGTATGGGAGTGGGAGAGAGAGGTGACAAAGGGAGGGGAGGAGAGACAGAAGGGGTGAGGGAGAGAGATGAGAGTGAGGATAGAGGAAGGGGGAGAGAAAGGAGATGGGGTGAAAGGATGGGGAGAGAGGGGAGGGGAGGGAGTGAGAAGAGAGGGAGGGGAGGGGGAGAGAAGGAGACAGGAGGTGAGAGAGGGATGGGAGGGGGAGAGAGAAGGCGTGAGGGAGGGGAGGAGAGATGAGAGTGAGGATAGAGGATGGGAGAGAGAGGGGGGGAGGGTGAGAGAAAGAAGAGGTAGGAGATGGGATGAAAGGATGGGGAGGGAGAGAGAAAGATGGGGAGGGGAGAGGAGTGGGTGAGGGGGAGAGTAGAGGGAGACAGGGTGAGAGAGGGGGGGAAAGAGGGGAGAGGGATGGGGGAAGATGAGGGGGGAAGAGGAGTAGGAGAGAGGAGGGGGGAAGGAGAGGGAGGAGGGATGGGGAAGAGGAGAGGCAGGAGTGAAGAGGAGGGGGGAAGAGGAAGGAAAGGAGTGAGAAGAGGGGGGAGAAGAGAGATGGGGAAGAGGAGAGAGGGGGTGAGAAGAGAGGAAGGAAAGAGTGAGAAGAGGAAGGAGAGATGGAGGAGGAGCGGCGGGAGGGAAAGGAGGGGATAGAAGAGGGTGGAGAGAAGGGAAGAGGGGGGAGGGATGGGGGGAGAAAGGTGGGGGGGGGAGTGAGAGGAAAAGTGTGAAGATGAGAGGGGGAGAAAGGTGAGAGGGAGAGTGAGTGGGGTGAAGAGAGGGGAGGGGGAGAGAGGAGGGTAGAGAGGAGAGGGAAGCGACAGTGTAGAATAGGGAGAGGGGAGGGAGATAGAGAGGGGAGGTGTTCTAGGAGAGTGAGTTGGGTGAAGAGAGGGAGTGAGAGGGGAATGAGTGAAAGGAGGGGAGGAAAAGGGGGAGAAGGGAGTGAGAGGAGAGGGATCTATCTTTCTACTCCCCACTGCTCTCTGCTCCCCCATCTCACTCTCCCCCTCCCTATCCTCCTTCCCCTCTCCTCTCCACCCTCCTCACCACCTTGTCTACTCCCTCTCCTCTCCCCTCGAGGGGGATAGGTAGAGGGGGGGAGAGAGGAGTCCCGTTTCCCCTCTCCTTTGTCCTCTCCCCTCATTCCTCTCTACTCATCCTCTTCCCCTCATTCCTCTCCTCGCCACCCCTCCTCATCTCTCCTCTCTCCCCCCTACTCAACCCACTACCCTGTCCCCCCCTCCTCTCTACTCATTCCTCTCCGCTCTCATCCAACCCACTACCCTTTCCCCCTCCTCCTCTCTACTCATTCCTCTCCGCTCTCATCCCTCACCTCTCTCCTCCCTCACCTCTCTCCTCCCTCTACTCCCTTCTCACCCCTGTCCCTCCACTCTCACTCCCTTCTCTCCACCCTCCTCCCCTCTCATCCCTCACCTCTCACCTACATCATACTTCACGTTACTCCTTTCTCATATGACAACAGTAAACGAGGCAGCAACGAGCATTTCATAATCAAAACACAAGCACATAATAATTCTTTTTTTCCAGGGAACAGTGTTTTCTAAAATTTCCCATATGTATGTTGTATAAGTACTTTAAATAATGTATACTCCTTTTTTGTACTTTATTTTAAATTCTCTCGTATGTACTTGTTATATAAGAACTTGCTGTATCTGTATATTTTTGTATTTTTTATTTTATTTTTTTTTATTTTCTCACATGTTCCATGTATGTCTATGTTTTTTCTTTCCTCTTATCTGTTGGTATTCAAATCCTCAGCTTTTATCTATTAATATTTTTTTTCTTCTGTATCTGTCTACGGATTTTTCGCGGTTTTTTTACACCTCCCTACTCTTCGTAGGTGTTTTTCCGCAGTGGGACATTTTTTCTGTGCTAAAAGATGTGATTACACAGTTTTTTTCCAACCCACAAAACTAACATGATTCTATGGTAACTCTCTTTGTCAACTAACAAAATTTGTAGTCAATATGTATGTTATAGTCTGTAATTTAAATTGTATATAATTCTCAATCCTGACGAAAGGGTTAAATGTAAGAAGGGACTTCACAGTCTCAATTTCGCCCTAAATAAAGTCGTTTGTCTGTCTGTCTGTCTGTCTCCTCCCTCTACTCCCCTCTCTCTCTCTCCTCGCCACCCCTCCTCATCTCTCCTCTCTCCCCCCTCTACTCAACCCACTACCCTGTCCCCCCCTCCTCTCTACTCATTCCTCTCCGCTCGCATCCCTCACCTCTCTCCCACCTCTACTCCCCTCTCTCTCTCTCCTCTCTCTCTCTCCTCGCCACCCCTCCTCATCTCTACTCTCTCCCCCATCTACTCAACCCACTACCCTGTCCCCCCCTCCTCTCTACTCATTCCTCTCCGCTCTCATCCCTCACCTCTCTCCTCTCCCTCCTCGCCGCCCCTCCTCATCTCTCCTCCCTCTACTCCCCTCTCTCTCTCCTCGCCACCCCTCCTCATCTCTCCTCTCTCCCCCCTCTACTCAACCCACTACCCTGTCCCCCCCTCCTCATCTCTCCCCCCTCTACTCAACCCACTACCCTGTCCCCCCCTCCTCTCTACTCATTCCTCTCCGCTCTCATCCAACCCACTACCCTGTCCCCCCCTCCTCCTCTCTACTCATTCCTCTCCGCTCTCATCCCTCACCTCTCTCCTCCCTCTACTCCCCTCTCTCTCTCCTCGCCACCCCTCCTCATCTCTCCCCCCTCTACTCAACCCACTACCCTGTCCCCCCCTGCTCTCGACTCATTCCTCTCCGCTCTCATCCAACCCACTACCCTGTCCCCCCCACCTCTCTACTCATTCCTCTCCGCTCTCATCCCTCACCTCTCCCCTCCCTCTACTCCGTTCTCACCCCTGTCCCTCCACTCTCACTCCCTTCTCTCCTCCTTTCTCTTCTCTCTTCCTCTCCGCTCTCATCCCTCACCTCTCTCCTCCCTCTACTCCCCTCTCTCTCTCCTTGCCACCCCTCCTCATCTCTCCTCTCTCCCCCCTCTACTCAACCCACTACCCTGTCCCCCCCTCCTCTCCCTCCCTCTACTCCCTCTCTCTCTCCTTGCCACCCTCCTCATCTCTCCTCTCTCCCCCCTCTACTCAACCCACTACCCTGTCCCCCCCTCCTCTCTACTCATTCCTCTCCGCTCTCATCCCTCACCTCTCTCCTCCCTCTACTCCCCTCTCTCTCCTCGCCACCCCTCCTCATCTCTCCTCTCTCCCCCTCTACTCAACCCACCTACTCATTCCTCTCCGCTCTAATCCCTCACCTCTCTCCTCCCTATACTCCCTCTCTCTCTCTCCTCGCCACCCCTCTTCCTCTCCGCTCTCATCCCTCACCTCTCTCCTCCCTCTACTCCCCTCTCTCTCCCTTCTCTCCTCCCTCCTCTTCTCTCTTCCTCTCTCCTCCCTCTACTCCCCTCTCTCTCTCCTCGCCACCCCTCCTCATCTCTCCTCTCTCCCCCTCTATTCAACCCACTACCCTGTCCCCCCTCCTCTCTACTCATTCCTCTCCGATCTCATCCCTCACCTCTCTACTCCCCTCTGTCTCTCTCCTCGCCACCCCTCCACCTCTCTCCTCACTCTACTCCCTTCTCTCTCTCCTCGCCACCCCTCCTCATCTCTCCTCTCTCCCCTCGACTCAACCCACTACCCTGTCCACCCCTTCTCTCTACTCATTCCTCTCTCATCCCTCACCTCTCTCCTCCCTCTACTCCCCTCTCTCTCCTCCCTCTACTCCCCTCTCTCTCCTCCCTCTACCACCTCTCTCCTCCCTCTACACCCTCTCACTCTCTCCTCGCAACCCCTCCTCATCTCTCCTCCCTCTACTCCCTCTCTCTCTCCTCGCCACCCCTCCTCATCTCTCCTCCCTCTACTCCCTTCTCTCTCTCCTCGCCACCCCTCCTCATCTCTCCTCTTCCCCCCTCTACTCAACCCACTACCCTGTCCCCCCCTCCTCATCTCTCCCCCTCTACTCAACCCACTACCCTGTCCCCCCTCCTCTCTACTCATTCCTCTCCGCTCTCATCCAACCCACTACCCTGGCCCCCCTTCCTCCTCTCTACTCATTCCTCTCCGCTCTCATCCCTCACCTCTCTCCTCCCTCTACTCCCTCTCTCTCTCTCCTCGCCACCCCTCCTCATCTCTCCCCCTCTACTCAACCCACTACCCTGTCCCCCCCTGCTCTCGACTCATTCCTCTCCGCTCTCATCCAACCCACTACCCTGTCCCCCCCACCTCTCTACTCATTCCTCTCCGCTCTCATCCCTCACCTCTCCCCTCCCTCTACTCCCCTCTCTCTCCGTTCTCACCCCTGTCCCTCCACTCTCACTCCCTTCTCTCCTCCTTTCTCTTCTCTCTTCCTCTCCGCTCTCATCCCTCACCTCTCTCCTCCCTCTACTTCCCCTCTCTCTCTCCTTGCCACCCTCCTCATCTCTCCTCTCTCCCCCCTCTACTCAACCCACTACCCTGTCCCCCCCTCCTCTCTACTCATTCCTCTCCGCTCTCATCCCTCACCTCTCTCCTCCCTCTACTCCCCTCTCTCTCCTCGCCACCCCTCCTCATCTCTCCTCTCTCCCCCCTCTACTCAACCCACTATCCTGTCCCCCCCTCCTCTCTACTCATTCCTCTCCGCTCTAATCCCTCACCTCTCTCCTCCCTATACTCCCCTCTCTAACTCTCCTCGCCACCCCTCCTCATCTCTCCTCTCTCCCCCCTCTACTCAACCCACTACCCTGTCCCCCCCTCCCTCTACTCATTCCTCTCCGCTCTCATCCCTCACCTCTCTCCTCCCTCTACTCCCCTCTCTCTCCCTTCTCACCCCTGTCCCTCCACTCTCACTCCCTTCTCTCCTCCCTCCTCTTCTCTCTTCCTCTCTCCTCCTCCTCTTCTCTCTTCCTCTCTCCTCCCTCCTCTTCTCTCTTCCTCTCTCCTCCCTCTACTCCCCTCTCTCTCTCCTCGCCACCCCTCCTCATCTCTCTCTCTCCCCCCTCTATTCAACCCACTACCCTGTCCCCCCTCCTCTCTACTCATTCCTCTCCGATCTCATCCCTCACCTCTCTCCTCCTTCTACTCCCCTCTGTCTCTCTCCTCGCCACCCCTCCACCTCTCTCCTCACTCTACTCCCCTCTCTCTCTCTCTCCTCGCCACCCCTCCTCATCTCTCCTCTCTCCCCCTCGACTCAACCCACTACCCTGTCCACCCCTTCTCTCTACTCATTCCTCTCTCATCCCTCACCTCTCTCCTCCCTCTACTCCCCTCTCTCTCCTCCCTCTACTCCCCTCTCTCTCCTCCCTCTACACCCTCTCTCTCTCTCCTCGCAACCCCTCCTCATCTCTCCCTCTCTCCCCCCTCTACTCAACCCACTACCTTGTCCCCCCTCCTCTCTACTCATTCCTCTCCGCTCTCATCCCTCACCTCTCTCCTCCCTCTACTCCCCTCTCTCTCCCTTCTCACCCCTGTCCCTCCACTCTCACTCCCTCCTCTCCTCCCTTCTCTTCTCTCTTCCTCTCCGCTCTGATCCCTCACCTCTCTCCTCCCTCTACTCCCCTCTCTCTCTCTCCTCGCCACCCCTCCTCATCTCTCCTCTCTCCCCCCTCTACCCAACCCACTACCCTGTCCCCCCCTCCTCTCTACTCATTCCTCTCCGCTCTCATCCCTCACCTCTCTCCTCCCTCTACTCCCCTCTCTCTCTCTCCTCGCCACCCCTCCTCATCTCTCCTCTCTCCCCACTCTACTCAACCCACTACCCTGTCCCCCCCTCCTCTCTACTCATTCCTCTCCGCTCTCATCCCTCACCTCTCTCCTCCCTCTACTCCCCTCTCTCTCTCCTCGCCACCCCTCCTCATCACTTCTCTCTCCCCCCTCTACTCAACCCACTATCCTGTCCCCCCTCCTCTCTACTCATCCCTCACCTCTCTCCTCCCTCTACTCCCCTCTCTCTCTCTCCTCGCCACCCCTCCTCATCTCTCCTCGACCTCTCTACTCCCCTCTCTCTCTCCTCGCCGCCCCTCCTCATCTCTCCTCTCTCCCCCCTCCTCTCTACTCATTCCTCTCCGCCCTCATCCCTCAACTCTCTCCTCCCTCTAGTCCCCTCTCTCTCCCTTCTCACCCCTGTCCCTCCACTCTCACTCCCTTCTCTCCTCCCTCCTCTTCTCTCTTCCTCTCTCCTCCCTCTACTCCCCCCTCTCTCTCTCCTCGCCACCCCTCCTCATCTCTCCTCTCCCCCCCTCTATTCAACCCACTACCCTGTCCCCCCTCCTCTCTACTCATTCCTCTCCGATCTCATCCCTCACCTCTCTCCTCCCTCTACTCCCCTCTGTCTCTCTCCTCGACACCCCTCCACCTCTCTCCTCGACACCCCTCCACCTCTCTCCTCGACACCCCTCCACCTCTCTCCTCACTCTACTCCCCTCTCTCTCTCGCCACCCCTCCTCATCTCTCCTCGCCACCCCTCCTCATCTCTCCTCTCTCCCCCCTCTACTCAACCCACTACCCTGTCCACCCCTCCTCTCGACTCATTCCCTCTCATCCCTCACCTCTCTCCTCCCTCTACTCCCCTCTCTCTCCCCTCTACTACCTCTCTCCTCCCTCTACTCCCCTCTCTCTCCTCCCTCTACTCAACCCACTACCCTGTCCCCCCCTCCTCTCGACTCATTCCTCTCCGCTCTCATCCAACCCACTACCTGTCCCCCCCTCCTCTCTACTCATTCCTCTCCGCTCTCATCCCTCACCTCTCTCCTTCCTATCTCTCCCTTCTCACCCCTGTCCCTCCACTCTCATTCCCTTCTCACCTCCCTCCTCTTCTCTCTTCCTCTCCGCTCTCATCCCTCACCTCTCTCCTCCCTCTACTCCCCTCTCTCTCTCTCCACCTCTCTCCTCCCTCTACTCCCCTCTCTCTCTCTCCTCGCCACCCCTCCTCATCTCTACTTCCCTCCCCCCTCTACTCAACCCACTACCATGTCCCCCCCTCCTCTCTACTCATTCCTCTCCGTCCTCCCTCTACTACCTCTCTCCTCCCTCTACTCCCCTCTCTCCTCCTCTCCTACCACCTCTCTCCTCCCTCTACTCAACCCACTACCCTGTCCCCCCCTCCTCTCGACTCATTCCTCTCCGCTCTCATCCAACCCACTACCCTGTCCCCCCCTCCTCTCTACTCATCCCTCACCTCTCTCCTTCCTATCTCTCCCTTCTCACCCGTCCCTCCTCTCATTCCCTTCTCTCCTCCCTCCTCTTCTCTCTTCCTCTCCGCTCTCATCCCTCACCTCTCTCCTCCCTCTACTCCCCTCTCTCTCTCTCCTCATCTCTCCTCCACCTCTCTCCTCCCTCTACTCCCCTCTCTCTCTCTCCTCGCCACCCCTCCTCATCTCTACTCTCTCCCCCCACTACTCAACCCACTACCCTGTCCCCCCCTCCTCTCTACTCATTCCTCTCGCTCTCATCCCTCACCTCTCTCCTCCCTCTACTCCCCTCTCTCTCCCTTCTCACCCCTGTCCCTCCACTCTCACTCCCTCCTCTCCTCACTTCTCTTCTCTCTTCCTCTCCGCTCTCATCCCTCACCTCACTCCTCCCTCTACTCCCCTCTCTCTCTCTCCTCGCCACCCCTCATCTCTCCTCTCTCCCCCCTCTACTCAACCCACTACCCTGTCCCCCCTCCTCTCTACTCATTCCTCTCCGCTCTCATCCCTCACCTCTCTCCTCCCTCTACTCCCCTCTTTCCCCCCTCTACTCATTCCTCTCGGCTCTCATCCCTCACCTCTCCCCCCTCTACTCCCCTCTCTCTCTTCGCCTCCCCTCCTCATCTCTCCTCTCTCCCCCACCCCTCCTCATCTCTCCTCTCTCCCCCCTCTACTCAACCCACTATCCTGTCCCCCCCTCCTCTCTACTCATTCCTCTCCGATCTCATCCCTCACCTCTCTCCTCCCTCTACACCCCTGTGTCTCTCCTCGCCACCCCTCCACCTCTCTCCTCACTCTACTCCCCTCTCTCTCTCTCCTCGCACCCCTCCTCATCTCTTCTCTCTCCCCCCTCTACTCAACCCACTACCCTTTCCACCCCTCCTCTCTACTCATTCCTCTCTCATCCCTCACCTCTCTCCTCCCTCTACTCCGCTCTCTCTCTCTCCTCGCCACCCCTCCTCATCTCTCCCCCCTCTACTCAACCCACTACCCTGTCCCCCCCTCCTCTCTACTCATTCCTCTCCGCTCTCATCCAACCCACTACCCTGTCCCCCCCTCCTCCTCTCTACTCATTCCTCTCCGCTCTCATCCCTCACCTCTCTCCTCCCTCTACTCCCCTCTCTCTCTCTCCTCGCCACCCCTCCTCATCTCTCCCCCCTCTACTCAACCCACTACCCTGTCCCCCCTTCTCTCGACTCATTCCTCTCCCCTCTCTACTCAACCCACTACCCTGTCCCCCCGTCCTCTCTACTCATTCCTCTCCGCTCTCATCCCTCACCTCTCTCTTCCCTCTACTCCCCTCTCTCTCCCTTCTCACCCCTGTCCCTCCACTCTCACTCCCTTCTCTTCTCTCTTCCTCTCCGCTCTCCTCCCTCACCTCTCTCCTCCCTCTACTCCCCTCTCTCCTCATCTCTCCTCTCTCACCCCTCTACTCAACCCACTACCCTGTCCGCCCCTCCTCTCTCCTCATTCCTCTCCGCTCTCATCCCTCACCTCTCTCCTCCCTCTACTCCCCTCTCTCTCCCTTCTCACCCCTGTCCCTCCACTCTCACTCCTTTCTCTCCTCCCTCCTCTTCTCTCTTCCTCTCCCCTCTCATCACTCCCCTCTCTCTCTCCTCGCCACCCCTCCTCATCTCTCCTCTCTCCCCCCTCTACTCAACCCACTACCCTGTCCCCCCTCCTCTCTACTCATTCCTCTCCGCTCTCATCCTTCACCTCTCTCCCCCTCTACTCCCCTCTCCCTCTCTCCTCGCCACCCCTCCTCATCTCTCCTCTCCCCCCTCTACTCAACCCACTACCCTGTCCCCCCCTCCTCTCTACTCATTCCTCACCTCTCTCCTCCCTCTACTCCCCTCTGTCTCTCTCCTCACCCCCCCTCCCCCTCATCTCTCCTCCCTGTACTCCCCTCTCTCTCTCCTCGCCACCCCTCCTCATCTCTCCCCTCTCTACTTAACCCACTACCCTGTCCCCCCCTCCTCTCTACTCATTCCTCTCCGCTCTCATCCCTCACCTCTCTCCTCCCTCTACTCCCCTCTCTCTCTTCGCCACCCCTCCTCATCTCTCCTCTCTCCCCCCTCTACTCAACCCACTACCCTGTCCCCCCCTCCTCTCTACTCATTCCTCTCCCATCCCTCACCTCTCTCCTCCCTCTACTCCCCTCTCTCTCTCCTCGCCACCCCTCCTCATCTCTCTCTCTCCCCCTCTACTCACCCAATATCCTGTCCCCCCCTCCTCTCTCCTCATTCGCTCTCTCGCTCTCACCTCTCTCTCTCCTCCCTCTACCACCTCCTCCTCCCTCACTCCCCTCTCTCTCTCCTCTCTCTCCTCTCCCTCGCCACCCCTCCTCATCTCTCCTCTTTCCCCTCTCTACTCAACCCACTACCCTATCCCCCCCTCCTCTCTACTCATCCCTCACCTCTCTCCTCCTCTACTCCCCTCTGTCTCTCTCCTCGCCACCCCTCCACCTCTCTCCTCACTCTACTCCCCTCTCTTCTCTCCTCGCCACCCCTCCTCATCTCTCCTCCCTCTACCCAACCCACTACCCTGTCAACCCCTCCTCTCTACTCATTCCTCTCTCATCCCTCACCTCTCTCCTCCCTCTACTCCCCTCTCTCTCTTCCTCGCCTCCCCTCCTCATCTCCCCTCTCTCCCCCGTCTACTCAACCCACTACCCTGTCCCCCCCTCCTCTCTACTCATTCCTCTCCGCTCTCATCCCTCACCTCTCTCCTCCCTCTACTCCCCTCTCTCTCTCCTCGCCACCCCTCCTCATCTCTCCTCTCTCCCCCCTCTACTCAACCCACTATCCTGTCCCCCCCTCCTCTCTACTCATTCCTCTCCGCTCTCATCCCTCACCTCTCTCTACTCCCCTCTCTCTCTCTCCTCGCCACCCCTCCTCATCTCTCCTCCACCTCTCTCCTCCCTCTACTCCCCTCTCTCTCTCCTCGCCACCCCTCCTCATCTCTCCTCTCTCCCCCCTCTACTCAACCCACTACCCTGTCCCCCCCTCCTCTCTACTCATTCCTCTCCGCTCTCATCCCTCACCTCTCTCCTCCCTCTACTCCCCTCTATCTCCCTTCTCACCCCTGTCCCTCCACTCTCACTCCCTTCTCTCCCCCCTGTCCCTCCACTCTCACTCCCTTCTCTCCTCCCTCCTCTTAATCTCTTCCTCTCCACTCTCATCCCTCACCTCTCTCCTCCCTCTACTCCCCCTCTCTCTCCCTCGCCACCCTCTCATCTCTCCCCCCTCTCCTCAACCCACTACCCTGTCCCCCCCTCCTCTCTACTCATTTCTCTCCGCTCTCATCCCTCACCTCTCTCCTCCCTCAACTCCCTCTCTCCTCGCCTCCCCTCCTAATCTCTCCTCCCCTCTACTCCCCTCTCTCTCTCTCTCTCCTCGCCACCCCTCCTAATCTCTCCTCTCTCCCCCCTCTACTCAACCCACTACCCTGCCCCCCTCCTCTATACTCATTCCTCTCCGCTCTCATCCCTCACCTCTCTACTCCGCTCTCTCTCTCTCTCCTCGCCACCCCTCCTCATCTCTCCTCCACCTCTCTCTTCCCCTCTACTCCCCTCTCTCTCCTCGCCACCCTTCCTCATCTCTCCTCTCTCCCCCCTCTACTCAACCCACTACCCTGTCCCCCCCTCTACTCAACCCACTACCCTGTCCCCCCCTCCTCTCTACTCATTCCTCTCTCATCCCTCACCTCTCTCATCCCTCACCTTCTCCTCCCTCTACTCCCCTCTCTCTCCTCCCTCTACTCCCCTCTCTCTCTCTCCTCGTCACCCCTCCTCATCTCTCCCCCCTCTACTCAACCACTACCCTGTCCCCCCTCCTCTCTACTCATTCCTCTCCGCTCTCATCCCTCACCTCTCTCCTCCCTCTACTCCCCTCTGTCTCTCTCCTTGCCACCCCTCCTCATCTCTTCCTCCACCTCTCTCCTCCCTCTACTCCCCTCTCTCTCGCTCCTCGCCACCCCTCCTCATCTCTCCTCTCTCCCCCCTCTACTCAACCCACTACCCTGCCCCCCCTCCTCTCTACTCATTCCTCTCTCTTCCTCTCGCTCTCATCCCTCACCTCTCCCCTCTCTCTCCTCCCTCTACTCCCCCCTCTCTCTCTCTCCCCCCTCTACTCAACCCACTACCCTGTCCCCCCCTCCTCTCTACTCATTCCTCTCCGCTCTCATCCCTCACCTCTCTACTCCCCTCTGTCTCTCTCCTCGCTCCCCTCCTCATCTCTCCTCCCCCCTACTCCCCCCTCTCTCTCTCTCTCCTCGCCACCCCTCCTAATCTCTCCTCTCTTTCCCCTCTACTCAACCCACTACCCTGCCCCCCCTCCTCTATACTCAGTCCTCTCCGCTCTCATCCTCACCTCTACTCCGCTCTCTCTCTCTCTCACGCCACCCCTCCTCATCTCTCCTCCACTCTCTCTTCCCTCTACTCCCCTCTCTCCTCTCTCCTCGCCACCCTTCCTCATCTCTCCTCTCTCCCCCTTCTACTCAACCCACTACCCTGTCCCCCCTCTACTCAACCCACTACCCTGTCCCCCCCTCCTCTCTACTCATTCCTCTCTCATCCCTCACCTCTCTCATCCCTCACCTTTCTCCTCCCTCTACTCCCCTCTTCTCCTCCCTCTACTCCCCTCTCTCTCTCTCCTCGCCACCCCTCCTCATCTCTCCCCCCTCTACTCAACCCACTACCCTGTCCCCTCTCTCTACTCATTCCTCTCCGCTCTCATCCCTCACCTCTCTCCTCCCTCTACTCCCCTCTGTCTCTCTCCTTGCCACCCCTCCTCTCTCTCTCCACCTCTCTCCTCCCCTCTCTCTCGCTCCTCGCCACCCCTCCTCATCTCTCCTCTCTCCACCTTCTACTCAACCCACACCCTGCCCCCCCTCCTCTCTACTCATTCCTCTCTCTTCCTCTCCGCTCTCATCCCTCACCTCTCCCCTCTCTCTCCTCAACCCACTACCCTGTCCCCCCCTCCTCTCTACTCATTCCTCTCCGCTCTCATCCACCCACTACCCTGGACCCCCCTCCTCTCTACTCATTCCTCTCCACTCTCATCCCTCACCTCTCTCCTCCCTCTACTCCCTCTCTCCTCGCCACCCCTCCTCATCTCTCCTCTCTCCGCTCTCCTCAACCCGCTACCCTGTCCCCCCCTCCTCTCTACTCATTCCTCTCTCATCCCTCACCCTCTCTCCTCCCTCTACTCCCCTCTCTCTCCTCCCTCTACTCCCTCTCTCTCCCTTCTCACCCCTGTCCTCTCACTACCCTCTCCCTCCACTCTCACTCCCTTCTCTCATCTTCTCTCTCCCCCGTCCTCACTAGCCCGTCCCCCCTCTACTCACCTGTCCCCTCTCCTCTCACTCCCTCTCCGCCCTCTACTCACATTTCTCTCCGCTCCCCTCCTCGCTCTTCTCCCCTCTTCTCCTCTCCCCTCTCCTTGGTCTCTCCTCTGTCCTTTCCCCACTACGCTGCTCTCTCTCTCCCCTCACCCTCCCTCTCTTCCCTCTGCTCTCTCACCTCTCGTCTGTTTTTCTCCTCATCTCCTCTCCATCCTGTCCTCCCCTCACCCCTCTCTCTTCTCTCATCCCTCTGCTCCCTCTCATCTTCCCTCTCCTCACCTCTCCCCCCTCACTCTCCCTCTCCTCTTTCTCCCCTCCTCACTCCCTCTGCTCCCCTCACCTATCGTCTGTTTTTCTCCTCTCTCCTCTCCATCCTGTCCTCCCCTCACCCTATCTCTTCTCTCATCCCTCTGCCCTCTCATCTCCCTCTCCTCACCTCTCCCCTCACTCTCCCCTCTCCTATTTCTCCCCCTCCTCACCTCTCTCCCTCACCTCCCACTCCCTCCCTCCCCTCTCCAACTCTCTCTACCTCCTTGCCCTCACCTCTCCACCCCCCTTCCCCCTCTCTGCTCTTTCTCCCCTTCTTCCACTCTCTACCACTCTCCCCCTTGCCTCCCTTCTCCCACTCTGTTCTCTTCTCATCTCCTCTCACTCCTGTCCTCTGTACCCTCCCTCCTCCTCTCGCCTCTGCTCTACTCTCGTCTCCCTCTCTCCTTCCCCTCTTCCCTCCCTCTCCCCTTCTCTCCCGCCTATCCCTTTCCCCTCCCCTCTTTCTTCCCTTCTCCCATCTTTCCCCTCTCCTATCTATCCCCTCCTCATTCTCTCCACTCCCCCCTCATTGCCCCTCTCTCTTCTCCCCCCCTTCTGTTCTCTCTCCCATTCCTATCTCTATCTCCTCTCTCCGACCCCCTCCCCTCTCCACTTTCTCCTCCCCACTCTCCCCTCCGTTCTCTCTTCCCCCTCCTCATTCTCCTTTCTCTCTCTCTCTCTCTGCTCCCCTCTTCTCTCTCTCTCCCCCCTCCTGTTCTCTCCTCTCCTCTCTGCCCCCCTCTCTCTCTATCCCATCCCCTCTCTCGCCTGAAAAAGAAAAATAATTATAAGCTTGTTTTTACATTCTTTTATATAACCCTTAAAGACTTAACCACTTATTTCTTACTACTATATTTATTATTAACGAAGAATTACATATGAAATTATTGAAAAAATTAAACATCCTGTTGAAAAGCAATCACATTCAATTAATATTTGTTATCTATTTTTCAGCTCTTTGGACAGATATCATCAATTTATTTATTATTAATGAAGAATTACGTATTAAATAATTGAAAAAATTAAACATCCTGTTGAAAAGCAATCGCATTCAATTAATATTTTTTATCTATTTTTCAGCTCTTTGGACTGATATCATCAATGCTTCTCTTCTGCACTGTTCGTCACAAAAGATCATCCCCTACTTATAAATCATATGATCCCGCACACTGAAAGTGTTCACATCATGGACAGCATCATATAAAAAACATTGAAAAGTGGCAGTCAAATTTGAGTAGTTCATGAGAGAGCGTCGTCATCAGTGCCATGAGTGTCCAAGACAATAAATTAATTTCATTGTCATGCTGCAGAATCTTTCGATTATGAGATTTTGATTGGTCTTGTTTATATTTTTTTATTTAAAAGTTTAAAATATTGTTGACTTGGTCACACTAGAATATGCTATGAAGACCTTGTAAATCTTAAATTATACGTCGTTCATAAAGGGCAACTTGTTTTGAAATGCATATACATATTTAATTTCCATTACTTGTATATACTTGTATATATATAATAAAACAATATTTCTAAATATCGAGTGCTGTTTTTTGATATGGACAGCAGTGGTAACTGCATCGATTTACATGTAACTGTTGTTGAACTTGAAATAACAAGAAAGCTTTTTTTATTCATCCTAGTGTTGATCATCTATCAATGTTTCTATGAAGATAGCAAAATGTTAATCATGAAATGTATGTTAAACTGACCTAGCATTTTAAAAATTCCACTCAAAATTGTTATTTTTCTTTGATGTAATTAATATGTGATACTTTTACTATAATATTTAATGAAAAAATTAATAAAGGATATTTTCTCACAAAGCCCTATCTATATTAATATTATATGAATAAATGACCTACTCTGGATCTGTGGAATAATTACCACAATACTTTTAAAACTAAGAATCAATAGATTATGACTAACTTCTGAAAAGCTTCACCTTATTAATTCCAGTAACAGAGCAACAACAAGACTAAATATTTTTAACATTCACTCCTAGCTATGCCATATTGCCCAATTTTATCCATACTACAATTTTTTAGTTCCAAGAACCAGTAAGAAGTAACGATAACAAATAAGGAATAAGAAAGCTATTTAAAAAAGCTTTTGTTAATACAAAATGTGAAGAAAATTTATGTATGCTAGTATGATGTCTGAAATAATAATTTAAAAAATTTGGACAGATGGACCTCCACAAGAAAACTTGCACAACTAAATCAATGGGCAAACAATGAAGTCACAATCCGTTTTTGTTAAGGAGTTATGGCAGGGGTCAGCAACCTTTTTGACAAGAAGAACCATTTTTTCAAAATTTTTATAGAATCCAACATAAGATGAGCCGCAGAGCATGTACAGTGAAAAAATACGTATTTATACCTTCAAGTCATATTAAATGACATCTATTTATTTAAAAGCTACACACACATTTTGGAGATAATTCGTAAAAAGGACTTGAGAAACAAAAGAATATCTTACATAGGTTTATAGTATTCAATGAAAATATACAAGTATTCAAATGAAAACGAATCTAGGACTACAGATGAAAATGATTTCTTTTACTCAACAGCACATACTGGATTTATGTAATTATCAATTAAGACCGTCATTGTTGTCTGGCACACTTCAAGCGGGAGAGTGGGCATCGGAAGTTGTGGGTTGCCGACCCCTGAGTTAGGGGATCAGACACAACATATATGGGTAAATTGAACGTGTAAGCAAATTTGTTTGAAGAAACCACTAAAAGTTACTAAGAAAAGCAATGAAAAAATTAATTTTAATTGGAGATCATTCACCATCATGTTTTGATATCACTATTTTTTAGGCGCGTTTTGCCTCCAGCGTGAGCACCTATTGTCATCCGTCCATATGTTCATACTTGGCTCCTACCAAACGGATTTTTTATGAAATTTGATATTAAGGACTTACTATAAAAGGTAATAAGAAAATCGCAAAAATGAATCATGTAATGAACTTTCCATCATATCTCTTAAAGTATTACTCATATCAAAATAGTTTTCAAATAAAAGTGGTAGAACTAGTAGAGTATTTCTTCTTCTATACATTTTTATCATAGGATTAGCCGTTATCTAGAAAATCGAACAGAAAAGTCTTAAATAGAGCTGAACTTGGAAAATTTCTTGCATGATTACTCGTTCATTGTTGCTAACATAAACAATCTCACAAACAAACGTTTAATTTTCTTGCGTGTATGCAATATTTTTAAATAGGAAGAAAATGGATTATTTATGATGAAACGCTATTTCCCTTACGTACAGGTATACAATTTCTTTCTAATACTCCACTGCACGAAACGCACCCATTTGTGATACGCTGTACACTTTCCTAACTTGTTCAATGTACAAAGTGGCATTGTTGGGAATTATGTTTTATATGAAACTCTTTAATTCAAAACTTGTGTCAAACTTAAAAGAAATACTGTCCGGATACATTTCACTGATTTAGACAAAAGTTTTTAATTTAAAATAATATTGAATAAGACAAGCTTGTAATACATGAATTTATAGTACAGTTTTTCTCTAATTGCTAATATTACAAATTCAGTGCTAATTTGCTCGAAAAGTCTGAAATCTGCAAAAAAAAGCTTATTTCTACAGTTCTGCAACAATGTAAACATTGTTTTGATACGAATGTAGAAATGAATGCCTGGTTATTTTCAACAAATGGTAATGACTTTGGCATAAAGCGGATGATATCAGTAATCTTAATCTGTATAATGCTATCCACAGAAATTCAAGGCTGCTTAAAGCCACATGGGACATTTAAAAAATGTTATGGCTGTATTCTTTCTCATCTTTAAGTTTCAGTATTGGGTAAATGGCATGCAGTGTTGCCACGTCTCACTACCCTAACGCCAGCAAAAGTCTGCTAATTTAAAATTTCCTTTATGTAACATTAAGTAAATGCTATTGTTACAATTTTTGCCATAATACATGATTTTCTAAACCAAAACAAAAATACTGCGTAGTAAAATTTCTCTCACTACGTACCACGTGTTGTAGTACACTTGACTGCTATAGTGCCCCATACAATCCGGTGGCCCCAAAACCCTCATAAAAGTGAAAAAAAAAGGAGCTTAAAAGAATAGAATCCCATTGAAGTACCCTTGTTTTCCCTATGCGCTCAGATTTACTTTTTTCTGTGCTAGCGTTCAATTGTCTAAACCAGTCTTAGGTAGTCTTTTACCTTGTGATGTAAAGTTACCTACTCTTGCGAAAATGTCAAAATAGTAGAAAAATTAAAAAATATTTTTAATGTTGTATAATTGGAAAAATCACTCATGATAAAAATGTGTTAATTTCTGAACAAATAATTAATTAAAGAAAATAATTGAAATTTTATAAATTTACAAATGGGTTAAGTTCATTAATATTGTAACATATCCATTACCTACTTCACAGAACATCATATCATAACAAACAGATCAAGAAAAAGTCAAAAGTTCAAATTATTTGAAAGAAAGGAATAATTCCCCACCAGCTGAAAGAAAAATTAATTCTCCAGTTAAGGGTTTAAATGTCCTTCGACGTGTGGGATTAGTTTGATTTAAATGTGTTACGTGATTGAGGGGTTTATTATGTTAAATAAAGTTTCCTTAACAACAGCAAGACAATGCCGTAAACTGCCTAAAAATTAAAAATATATTTTCCCAATCAAAAATTATTTCATTAGAAAGGCTATTGAAATCATAAATAAAAGTTTAAATAGTACATATTTAAAAAATGCATAGTTTACTTTGTAAATAATAAATTAGCGTTGTAGTTGCCATTTGCATTTTTATGCATAACTCAATAAATATTTTGTTTAGAGAAAAATGTATAGAATAAAAGTTGTAGGGCGTTTTAAAATAGGTTACTCATTTTATGTTCTAAGCTAATTCGCGGAAAAGGCACCCAAACGATGTAAATTGGTGATATTGTCAGCATTCGGTTTCAGCTACGTTTGGAACATGATGGAACCAACTACACTTTTTGCCTATATATACGTGGCCAAATTCTTGCAAATTCACTTCGCCCTGAAGAAGCTTCCTGCAACGGTCACGAAACGTTGGTTCCATCATGTTCCGAACGCAGCTGAAACCGAAAGATGACAGTATCATCGAACAACCATGCTGCGAAAACCTTCGATCAAAATTGATGTAAATTGGTATTTAACAAAATTGTAGCATAGTTAATTGGATAAATGTGAGTTCGGAGGTACACTGTGTTCACATCTTATTTTTGGATTAACTTCCTCGCATATACCTACTAACAATAAGATTTCACGTAATGTGATCAGAGGAAAATAGTTAAGCATGTTTGTACGAGAATGATTGCTCACAAAATCCCTAAGTAAAAACAAGAACTGGATTATTTTATGCTGATCACTATACATAATGGAAATTAAGTTGCAATTGAGGAAATTTTTACCTGCCCGACATTACAAATTCATTTGCTTCTTTTTTAACCTTGTACATTGTCCTCTGAGACACACCACATAGTTTGCTCGTCCTACTGACAGCAGATGACAGGCTTTCATTAGACTCAATGAGGCAATTACTAAGAACATTCAATGCTGTTTGTTCTTTTTCTCATTGAGACGTCCATTTTCTCACAAAAACCACAATATCAATATGAAAATACGTTTGGGGATAATCAACATGTGATATACATACACAATATTTTTAAAAAGGGGACACTATAAACATAAAACCTGCAAACACAACATATCTCTACATTTGAACTGTATTACACACTTCAGTTTGAAAACATTTTGAAGAATTGTTAAAACAACTAATTTGCAATACACAATAAAACTGTCAAAATTTGTAAGTACTTTCCCGCAAACTTATAAGCAGACAAAACAACGAAAGCACAAGATTGTCCAACTGCTGAGTCGTAACTGGTCGTAACTGAGGGAAGAGCGGGCCACAATAAAACTTTCGCATTGTTCACCCTCCCCTTGGCGACCCAACCCTACATCTGGGTGCACCAAAAATAACTTCGAACATTTACCTACAACTTTCTCGCTTAGACCTTGAAAGTATCTTTATAAATAAAAAGGTTTCTCACAGACAAACTTTTTCAAGTCAGGCTGGAACACGCAAAAGGAACTTTTATAATTAAATGCAGAAAACAAATATTTAATATCAATTTATTAAACTTTCAGTAGCACCACTACGATCCTTAAACATTCCTGAACCTAATGCAAAAAACTGATTTACATTATTTTAAAACAGAACATATATATCATCGATTGAAACAAACGTGACAGTAAAATGTCCATTTCAGGTCAAATATTGTTTATCGCATTTTGTATAGAATATAATTTTTAGTTTTCATTTAAAAGTATATCATCAGATTCTGCATTAAAAATAGCGCAATTAGAAATTTTGAATTTTTATTTTAATGCAACTTTAAATTATTAGTGAGATTTGACAGGAGAGGGGAGAAACGATACCGTTTGAAGCCATACTGAAACTTTAAGATGGAACGCTCTATAGATAATATTTTCTTAAATCTTGATAGAAACGAGAAATTAATAATTCTTCAAACAAGTTTACTAGAATATTTGGTACTGTCCCATTATGACCCTGCAAATTTTTTGTTTATCTATTCCACCCTGCTACCATGACACAACAACAAAAATAAATAAAACCTATCAACAATAGCTTCATTGAGTTATAGAGAGTTGGTGCGTTTCTTGAAGGATGAAGAGAGTTGTATATCTTTCCTTCAACAGCATAACATATTACTAAAGAAATGGATATGTTCTAATTTAAAGCTTGCTAACCCATGACTGATCGGCCTGTCACAACATTTACAAACCCGATCACCGGACAATGGGGAGGGATAGTTTGGTTCCAGTGAGGCGAAGGCCGCGGTAGCACCCGGAGACAACTAAAATGAAAACAAAATGAGCCGAAGGCTCGCCAATATCTTCTCCATTTACACCACAACAGTCAAGCGAGATATAATTACAGATATCTTGGCAAAAACCAACCCAACCTAAGTCAAACTACAAATAAAACACAGATCCCTCAAATGTTAATCGTGACACTAGTGATGTGATAATTTGCGGGGTCATAATGGGACAATACCGAATATTTTTAAATGCCCCAACTCATGCAGAATTTGATAGCGATTAAGTAGGTGGGTCCCAAACCTTTTCAACTGCGACCCTAAACTGACCTCTAATAGGCTTCATCCTATTAAACCATATTGCATGCACATGTAAGGAAATTAAACGTATTTTTGTGAGATTGTATATGAAAGCAACAATGATGAAGTAACAATGCAAGATATTTTTCAAGTTCAACTTCAATTAAGACATTCTTGTTTGATTTTATTGATAATGGATACTCCTATGATAAAAATGTATAGGAAAAGAAACACTCTACTAGTTCTACAAGTTTTATTTGAATACTAATTACAAGACATGACGGAAAGTTCATTTTTTGTCATCAGTAAAGTGGTACCCCTGAATGACTTAGGTGATTCATTTACATGATATTCTTATTATCTTTGACTGTAAGTAATTAATATCAAATTTCATGAAAATCAGTTTGGTAGAAGCCGAGAACAAACATGAGAACAGACCGACACTAATAGGTGTTTATGTTGGAAGTGAATCGTGCCTAAAAACTAAGAAAATCAGTCCATATTTAGGCATTTTGATGAATGAAGGAAAAAACCTTACACTCTGAAAAATCGAAAATTATGGGTAAACTTATGGGAAAATAATTATTGAATTAAGCACCCCCTCCCCCAAAGTATTTTATCGCTATATAGCCTATGTTACCCATGGTAAAATTATATACCTATGTGAAGTTACGTAATGATACCTTCAAAGGTGTGGATTTGTATAGAGTGTAAACAAACAAATTTTCACTTAAATGTGTGTGTGTGTGTGCGAGTGTACACATACCAATATACAAAAATAAAAACAAACATCTGAACAAGACAAAAAGGAAAACTGTAAGTAAAACCAGCAAGAACACAATAATCAACAGAAATGAATTAATTTAATGAAAGACAAAAAAGATGTAAATAGAGAACGTTTAAAAATCACAGAGTGAATATTATCCTAAGACTCTTAGCTCGATTCTCTCATCAATGAGTTCCGTTATGAGAAAATTGTTTATATCAAAAATACTTTAGTAACAATGAAACTATTTATCCAGTGGTGATCGCCCCCCCCCCCCCCTCCCCTTGGATATTCTTAGGGGTAGCAAAAGGGGAAACCGAGAAGGTTATCTTGTTGCTGGAGGTTTTCCCTAATAGGCTTCAATGTGATAATTATCATACTATTTTATCGTGTACCATGGTTTATTAATAGAAAATAAATTTGACAAGGATTTAGTGTGCAAATTAAAAATATCCCCCACCCCCATGGAAAAATAATAATAGCCCCCCTCCCCTCCCCCCCCTTTGGGAGTTTCTAGATCCACCCTTGGATTTACAATTTGTGGAAAATATACGCCTAATTATTTAAGTTACACAGTTTTAAAAAGTTTGTTTGGAGAACTCTATGCCCACAAAAATATCATTAAAAACCATTTACTAGTAATATTTCAATAAAAATCAACAAATATGCCAGGTAACCAAAGCAAAATCGCACCCAGAAATTAAGAATGACTTTACGTTAAAATTTTTCCCATATAAATACACTGGACTCTCAACTTCGGCAACAATGGGAGTTGTCACGGTAATTTACATTTAGTATATTGTTACAAATCTTATAAAATCACGTATTTTTCTAATTCTAAACGCATTTTTACACTAATTGACCAGGATTTGGATTCTGTCTTCAATAAAAATAAACTTTGTTCTTTCCTGCAAAGAACCATCCACGTTTCTAAGTAATTTTAAAATTCAAATGAAAAATAAGCTGCATTCATCTCTATGTTATTCAAATGGAGAAAATGAAAAAAGAAAATATTGTTTAAAAATAGAAAGGTTAAATCTGTATAAAAACCTGACAACATCACTCTTTATTCCGGTTAAAATGACACCTTCCTCTTGTTTCTACATGTAAATGCTGAGTTATAGAGTAACATACAGTAAAACCCTGCTATATGTTGCCCCGCTATACGTTGTTTCACATATATGTCGTTTGTGGAATGCTAGAAAGCAAAATTTCATAAATTCCAATTGCGGTGCATAAAATTACAACTGCAGGCAACCCCCTACTCTCGTACACATACGTTCCTGAAAACGTGTACAAAAGTCTAATGTACGAAAGTCGAACATAGATTTACATGTTATAGGAGGGTTCCGCTCCCAGAGAGCCAAAAAATATTATAAAATCTCTAATTATGGTATAAATTTTGTTTTTTGAGCAGGGGCCTTTTAGACACAATCGTGGATTTTATAATATCGAGAGATAAGGCAAAATTCAATAAAATATTTAAATAATTGCACAAATAAACACCGCTGTACAGACAAAGATGCCCACGTGGCGGAAACTGGTGGCCTGGTGGCTGGCAACCAGCAGCACTCGAAATATTCGTTTGTCATTTCGCTGACGCACGAAAGTCCGAATTCGGCATATGGAAGGTGGTTTAGGGGTGTCAATGTATAATGATCGAAAGTGCAAGTTTTTTTCATTAAAGCATTTTGCTATTTTCATAGTTTTTTTGTAATATTGCCTAATTATGGCCCCAAAGAGAGTGATGATTGAAATGAAAGAAAAGTCGGTAAAAAGGGCGAAAAAAGTGATGAGTTTGGAGAAGAAAATGAAGTTTTAGATAGGCTTCATCAGTTGGTAAATTACTCGGTGTGACCAAGTCCACAATAAAATCGATAAGGAAAGTGAAGAAGCGATTAGAGCTAGTGTTGCAAGTGGTACTTCAATGAGTACAAAAAGAGTCTTTTGTACCTAGGAATCCGTATGTAGAGAAGACAGAGAAGGTTTAAACCTGTGAATTGAGACCCAAACTCGCAAGAAAATCTCGCCGAGTTCACTTGTCATTCATGAGAAAGCCAAGCAACTGCACAATCATTATGTCTCCAATTGTTTCGCGGTCTGCTAACGGGATATTGCCAACATCATCGAAGCATGTGTAGATCGGTTCCTTGCTCTTTAATAAAATGTGGCGTTTATTCAGAACGCCACAGTATGTATTGTATTATTATATTTGTTCTTCTCCTTCACAATTGAACACACACTCGACCGGCTTAAGTCCAATGAGCATCCGATTGAAGCTAAAGATTCGCTGCTTTCGGCATACCTAATTATTTTCATCTTTGTCTCAATCGTGTTCACTTTATGAGCCCTACGTTTCTTTTCACTTGTATTAGCATGTTCAGTTTTCCATTTCTCACTCATGTTTATAAAATAATAGGTGTAAAATGCACAAACAAAGAAACACTGCTGTACGTACAAACAAAGATGGTAACATTGCTGAGACTGAATAATAATAATAATTTATTGATTATTAACCGACTTTATAGTGCTATTAATCTTGTCAAATTTCAGTACAATACTAAAAAACCTTACACACAAATCTTACATCACATATAATACGTATATTATTATGCAGCATACTTTAAGGTTAGTTTTGTCTTCAGAAACTTAAAACTGTTAGGTCACTTTCTAAAAACTCATCAATTGAGTAGAATGATTTATATTTCAGCCATGAAGCCATTACTCTGTTGAATTTTATTATATTTGTGCATTTTGCTTCATTTGGTAATTTATTAAAAGTGTTAACTTGGCTGACAGACAGCGCCACTATGAGATAGCTCGAAATGTTTGATCGTCAGTTGACGTATGGAAGTCCGAATTCAGCATACGAAAGACGGTTTAGGGGTGAGAATGTATAATGTACGAAAGAGCAAGTCGTACGAAAGTCGAATGTACGAAAGTAGGGGTTTGCCTGTATAACAATAAAAACCCTTTATTCGCCTTTTTATTTCATGTTTATTATTATTTATATGAATTAATTTAATTTTGTGTTTATCAATTTGTGTATAATCATACACAGAATAAACATTTGCTGGCCATGTGTTTGAAGGATCACGATCGGTTAGGGGGTTTACAAGTTACACAGGGGATAAAAGGGACTGTCCCAATTTTAATGACGATGTGTAAAAACCTATTTCTGAGTAACAGTCAGCTATAAGAGAGCTTTGTGAACAGCTGTGTCTAACATTTTGTGTGTCCTTTCATCCCGGTTTACGTTTGCTTTGGTATCTGATGACATATTGGATATACTTTGGATTGCGACATCTGCATGAAAAGTACTCTAAAGTGCGTATCAGTGTGCGTGTAAGTAATGAAACAATTTTCAGTGATTTCTGAATTTACTATTGCAATTGGTTACTCGTTGTTACAATTAAATGTATATTAAACCCTAGTAGCAATGAGTGATAAAAACATAGTGGTAACATGGTATGTCTAATGTACTGTATTGATATGTATTATTTGGGACATAAATGTGTCACAAAATATCTGCAAGGAACGTAACCCCTACTTTTATCATAGTTCTTACGGAAATCTTTGTTTCGCTGTACGTTGTTTTGTCATAAGTCGCATTTTTCAGGAACACATCTCCGACGTACAGCGGGGTATTACTTACTGTGCATACATACAAACTCTTTACTTTATAGATATCTACTATAGATGACTCATATCCTCGAGGGTTACACATAGGTAATCTATGACTGATAAAGTTTTGGCAGCTTTCCATATATATGAACTAATTGTCGGAAAAGTTTTCTTCTGATGAATCTTTGTGACCCTACTGAGGACCCCTTCTTCCCAGCCCTGATCTGGGTCGCAACCTGAGGCTGAGAACCACCGATTAAAGTTAAATTTGTGAAACATATGTTCAAGAGTAATTTGTTCATTAATGGACGCGATGAAAACGTGATCATATGAATTTACAACTTACAGCCTTCGCAGTGATAGAACATAAAGTTTTTTACATATACATTTAAAACTCTTAAATGTTCATCTAAATCCATAAATTACACCTGAACAGTATTTCTTCTAACCATTCATCATCATTTTGTATGTTAACGCTGTGTCCAACTATATATACAAGCATAATGACTGTATGATCACACAGAGATGACCTCAATAAGAAAAAAATAACTATATACCATATCTGCCAGAATACAAGCCGATGTTTTTGTCAAAATCTATCATGAAAAAATCACCCATCCGCTTAAATGAGAGTCCGAGGAAAATTTGGGTTATGGGTAAATCTCATAGTCACCCATAGATGACAGTACGTCTCTCATTGCCGTCGCGTTCAAATGATAGTACTATATTTTTCGTGAAGTAAATATTTGACCTACGATGAATATTAATGAATAAATTATAAAGGCTAGAATACTGAATTTATTTGTTACCGTTTAAGGCTGGGTTTTTCACATTATTTGAGTGGTCACATAATTTGCGTAGATTGACTATGCAGACGATTACACAAAATGCGTTGACAGCTTTGTATGCTCAACTGTTTGAATTTCAGTAAAACTTTACATGGAACGTGTATAATTATAAAAATTCAATTTCTTAAGGCAATGTAAATGCTAATTTCATTGGAAATAGACTTAGATGAAAAATTATCTTGGCGAGATCGCTATTACTATATTTCACCTTTTGTTAAAATGACGATGAATGAAATTATTGTCACTGAATGTGGAACATTATTCAGCAACTAAAATTATTAATTGGAGTAATATTTCAAAATGTCCCCACGTGGCCCTTTCAGTAAAAAGTTTGGTGACTCCTGATTTAAAGGATGAAATACCTATTTTTAATATGTCTAACTAATAACCATGATAATTGATTTAGTTTTAAAAATCAGAATTGTTAATCTCTCTCTCAGCACAAGTATGGAGAACAACTGTGTAATCAAAATAAAATGCTATGTCTGCAGTGACAATCACGTGAATTTCATCCCACCACAGAAATATTAAAATGAAGGCCTATCAGAACGGAAAACTTGGAATATTATGTGATCAAGTTATTCCTCTATGATACGAAAGAAATAATCCTAAAAACAATACTGAGGGAAGCTACCTTTCATCAATAAGAGAATAGGAAAACTTCAACCCAAAAAAGTGGCTAAAAAGAAACTGAATATTAACCCTTAATTACACACAAGTGGGCACCAGGGGTCTAAATGACCCTACGTTATATTTTTCCAGTGATCATGATGCTGTTTATTCTAATTAATTAATTAATTATATTAACGGAAAAAATTTTTAATGACGTATGGGAGCAAAAAATTTACATATTTTTGAACAATACTAATAAATTATATACAGTTGTTTTTGGTGTAATGGTCCATCAAATATATAGTGAGGTCACGCGCTTAAGGATTAAACTAGTAACAAACATAAAAGCGCAAAAGATTGCCATTATGTTAAATAAATTCAGTCACAAATCCAAGTGCGATATCTTTCAATTTAGTTTTGCTTTTGGTGGCTCGATTTGAATGCTTTTTACGGATTAATCTACATTCAAAGGAGCGATATTAAATATTAACCACGTACATTTAACCGTCACCTAATGCATAAGTGTCCCGTTAACCTCTTGGAGCAGGCTAGGGCAAACTATGATCCGCGGGCCGCATGAGTCTCACAACGCCATTATGAAAGCAAGCCGTGGAATTTAATTCAAATAATTTCGCACTCGTTAAAAATTATAGCTGGAAAACCTTTACTAGTGAGTTTATTATCTTTATCATCAATTTTAACTGATACGACCCCTTGAGAAATTTCCAACGTGAACTTTAATGCAGCCCTCAGAAGCACTCCCAGTTACTGATGTGGTTCGTCCACCTAATCATTAGTTTCAGCTAATGCAGCCCACCTCATAAAAAGTTTGCCTACCGCTGCTTTAGAATAATGGAGCTCATTACTGACAAAAAAAATCGGTACAACATACATTGTACAAACTTTCTCATATACTATAGTCGGTCCATCATCTGAAGTCTGATGGCCTCGAAAACTGGGCGTGCACGAGTTAGCAGCAGCCAATAGGAGACTGTTTGTTTGGGAAGATAGTGGGGAGGAAACCAGTCTCACTCCTGCTCTCGAAGAGATCGCATCGGACTGCGTTGCCGTTTCTACCGCCATTTCCTTTTTATTTAGAAACTGCGTAGTATATCAGCTGAGCAAGAGCTGGCAGCGCGCACCGGTATCTGCTCTCCCGCACGAAAGTTGAGAGGGGCGATGGAAGGGGAAACGTTCGTGATTGGCTACTTGCTCTAAGTAGGCCAAGAGACTTCAGATGGGGGATCGACTATAATGCTTCGCTTAGTTATCCTTATAAAATGAAAATCATATGAGCCTGTTTTTAGAAAATCCAATTCTTGTTCAATTAGCCCAAGAATAAGCTAACCTTATATTCATTCATTAAGAAAAATGAAATACGTAGTATTACTGTAGATGTATACTCAAGTAACTGTACGAAATTTGATCAAAATCGTTAAGAGCCGTTTTTGAGAAAATCAAATTATTGTTGAAGTTGCCTAGAATAAACTAGCCTTATATTCATTTTTTGAGAAATATGAATATAAGGCAGTATTATTGAAGATGTAGACTCAAGTAACTGTATGAAATATGATCAAAATCATTAAGAGCCGTTTTTGAGAAAATCAAATTGTTGTTAAAAATGCGTAGAATAAACTACCCTTAATTATTGAGAAATGACAACCATTTCTACATATTCTCTGCTCAGTATGATAAAACACCCAAGAACGAGATTTAATTCATTTTTACTTTACCGTTTAGGCTCCAGAGCCAGTAGCAGACAGACGGACGACATTGCAAAAACCACTTTTTCAGATTCAGCGACACCTAAAATGTATATTTCCGTAAAAATCTCGAAGTCGAATTTTTTCGCGATAACAATACTTTCTCGATACTTCGTATGAGAAATTAAAAAGTCATGCGCCTTCCCCGCATCTATTCTTTTTTATCAATTGCACAGAAACGATCGTTTATTATTTATAGTTGCCTTGTCACTCCTCTAAAATGACGGGAAGAATATTATTGTTGGTACGTGTATTGGAAAACTGCAGTGCATAGGCTCACTCGCTCATTCTCCCAGCTGATTACATCATGGCCACTACCCCTCCCTCTGAAGACGGGTTAGTAAGGCGGAGGGCGGTACCTGCTAGAAGGAAAGTGACCCAAACTTATTTCCTAACCTCCTTCATCGGCTTGGTTAGCGTAGTGGGTTAAGTGCCTGCCACCAAATGCTGGGGATGCGGGTTCAAACCCAATGCCTGAGTACATGCTCTAATAAAAAAAGCTAGGTTGAAAGATCTCCCACAAAGAGGACGAGAGGTGCATTTAAAATAAAAATATTAACATTTACATTTGTAGTCAATTCTCTCGAAAATGACTTCATGGGATTTTCTATATTTATACCACCTTTTAAAGAATCTTACTGAGTTTTAGAGAGTCGACCTACACAAATAACTTGCCACTGATCAGCTCCACGTTACATATATAGCGTTTGATTTCTTTTTTTCATGCTAATTATTTGGAGACTACAGCGAGATGGATATTTTAAAATTAATAATAACTTTTAACCATATAAGGTAGAATATTTATAGAGTCGGTAAATGTTAGAAAAGAATAAAGAAAGAAAGAAAAATGTACTTGCAGGTTTACAGGAAAGAAAACTCGCTAGTGACCTGGTGTCAATTGCTCGTAGTCACTCTCACAAGAACTGTTACTGTTAATAACTATAGATGAGGAATGCAGAAAATAAATAACGGATGTTACAAAGATCCCAAGTGAGAATATGAAAAGTGATGATAGACTTCTCAATATGAAGATGAATGTAATTTACAAGTGTTAATGTGATAAGGAAAAAAGATGCAAACACTGGAGGATGAAAGTGGAAGCGAAATATAAATGAGTAAAATGATTTCAACATGTGAAACAAAGGACCTGGAAGAGTTGAAGATATTTAACTCCTTAAAAGTATCGTAAATTTTCAATTTTTGACCAAAATTCAACTTCAGTTGATATTTTTCCATGATAAAAACAATAGCTTAGTTCTTTGGTTCAAATATGGTATTTTTCAATGCAATAACGCAAAAACTCGATGAGAAATTATAATCTGGGAAAATCACTGGCATATCAAAATTGACACACCACGCGAAGCAGTGCCTGTATGTGATATGGACAAATCAGACAAAGGGTTAAGAATATGTAATATGGTTAATGTAGCAAAGGAGGTGGAATGACAAGTTAAAACAGATAGTGGGAACAAGTGCCTTGAAGGGGATGATGTTTCCGTACACAAGAAAACAAAGATAGGTATGAGGAAACAGAGCCATTACAGAGAAGCAAAAATTCTTAATAGAATGGTCTGATTAATTGAAAAAAGAATATGGAAGGCAAAAGGTGAGAAACCACAAAAACTAGAGAGGAAAGATGCACACTTGATGCATGCATACATGCAAAGCAGAGGCATTCTTTATTATGTAATCATGTTGAATGACAAAATGCTACAACTTTCCTTAGAAGCCTTTGATATGGCCAATACCTTTTCTACATATGACAAAAAGTTCATTTTTTGTTCACAGAGAGGTAGCACCAGGGACGGATTGGGAGCAAAAATTGGCCCGGGCAAATACTCGGATATTGGCCCATACTGCTGAGTAAAAACTTCTACTACACTCTTATTATGTCATACAATCTAAGCTCACATATAGTAAAGCTGCATTCCCCTTTTTCATTTATTATTAACAAATGAATGAATGAATGCATGTGGAAACAAAGAGGAACCATGGGAGGGAGGGTCTTGGGATATCCCTTATCCTCCTGGGACTTCCTTGCCTCAGGACTGCAAGGGGAGGATGGTGAAAATGCCCCAGTTGGGGAAAATCGAGGTAAGGGTAAATATAAAAGAACTGGAAGAGACTGACACAAAGACACTCACCCTTTCACCGATGCACTCTGGGCTGCCACCATCTTACGGACATGTGCGTAGCTGAAATAGCTTTAGAACAGTGGTTTGCAAACTTTCAACTGTCGCAGCCTCCTTGAATGTTTTGCAGCCCCCTTTCAACTGAAAATAGTAAAAATAATAAACTTTAACAGAAATTCCTTTATATAACTGATAATAATTTTTATCATGTCGTATTACCTAAAATTTCCTGCTGAAATTTTATTATTCATGAATATTTTATATTCTGGAAATTTTTAACAACTAAAATAATGTTGCGGCCCCCATAGGGGGGCGTGTCCCATAATTTGAGAAACACTACTTTAGAATACGAAAAAAGAACAGCTCCTGGCCGAGGCAGCAACCACTTAGGCAGCCCCCCGGCCCAGGAGCAGCATCGGCCCACCGGGACTTTACCCGGTGTCCCAGCAACCCAATCCACCCCTGGGTAGCACCCCTGCATGGGTTACATGAAAAACACAATTTTCTAGTTGTCCCTTGTTGGAAAAGTCTGCAGTACAAAACTTCAAATAAATAATAGATGGACACGACTTGATCACAAGGCACCCATTTTTTTCACTTTTTGGAAAAAAATGCCTGATAATCTGATTGTTATAATCAAGGAATAATCACCATGAAGAGTTATCTGACTTGGCATTTCTCACATCTAAACTCAACAATCTTAATCTTGAACTTCAAGGAAAAGGAAGAACTGCATCCTAGCTAATTGGATTAGTAAATGTGTTTAAATCCAAATTTTATAGATATCCCAAACTATTTTAAAACAATACTGTTGTATGGAACTGAAACGTGGCCATTAAGTGAAAAAGGCAAAAGTAGACCTAAGGTTGTATAGCTGAAGATACTGAGAAGCAGAGGGGAAAGTAAGAGATTGGGCAGAAAAAGAAATGAGGCAACCAGAAGGAAAGCTGATTTATACCTGTTAGAACAGAAATTGGATGTCAGTAGTTAAGCTGGTATGGTCACACCATGAGACTGGATAACGGTAAAAAAAATACCAAGAAAAATGGAGGCTTAAAATATCGGTTCAAAAACAATTTATGGAGAGATGGATTGATAGAGTGAAGAAGGACATACAAGAAAAAATGAAGACAGAAAAAAAATGGAACGCTACCATCATGAAGCAAACCTCCAGATTGGAAAACAGTTTAACATTTATTATCATTGCTCATAAATAAAAATTCATGAATTATATTTTTTCAGATATTTATAACAACACATGTGACATGCTTACTGATGCTTTTAGGCCAGGGGTGGGGAAACTTTTGATGAGACGGGTCGCATTAGCTGTTGCGATTGCTTAGGTGGGCCGCAATAACAGATGAAAATGCTTCGGCAGGCCACATTAAGATCCACATCGGAAGTTACTTGAAAGAATGTGAAGATTTCTATCTGTGAAAATTGATAATTAATAACATTTTATTGTATAAACTTCACAAGGTTTTCCGGCCCTAATTTTAGCCAAATAAATAGGAAATTGTGTGTTACATTCATGGTTTGCTTTCGTAATGCAATCGCAGGCCATGTAAAGTGCTAATGCAGGCATGATGTGGCCTGTGGGCCGTAGTTTCCCCACCTCTGCCTTAGACTATGGCAATGGGACAGCTGGCCAACTCACCCCTATTGCTACAGTACTGATTCTACATTTCTACAAAAAATGGAAGGTGGCACCATGGCCGGATTATGGCATAGGCACTGTGCCTAGGTCCTACGAAAAGTAATGCTGTATCGGTAAATTATTTTTATAAATTCCTTAAATATCTATAATAAAAGCAACTTACCATCTTCTGTAAATTTTATAATCATTCAGATATGACAATATTGTCTATTTAACTACCTATAACTACACACACATATATACATACATACCCATAGTGCCTACGAAACCCTTAACTCACCCCTGGGTGGCATATTGGTTCTACCTCTAATGCTATGTAATGCAGTGTTTTGACTTGGCTAACTTTTTCTACAGAAACTGGTTTTGGAATACCATTTCCCTAAAGAGAAACAGCAATTTACGAGTTAAACGATAATGCACTGTGATTTGTGATCATAATTTCAAAATTTGTTGGCGAGAATTTAAGGCACTGATATGTATAAATGAAGAATAAGACGTTAACTATGATTACATATATTTCCAATTATTAATATATCTCTTCATTAGTGTCGCGTTGGTTAACCGCGATTAACCGAAATTCATAGCATGATTAAATTGATATTCCTTAAGACTATTATTTACATTACTACACTAACTAATAACCCCATTAGATTAATTATTTTCGTTTCATTTAATCAGTTTAGATTATAACAAAAATTTCACAACTTTCACGAAAATTTCCCAAATAAACTTAAAATAATGGCATTCCTTCACTCTCCCGATTAGAAAAGAAATACCTACACCATTTAAGAAAGTGATACTTCATAATTTGTGAGTCAAAATTTGTTAAATAACAAAAAAAATAGCTCTGATACGACCAAAATATATGCACATCCCTTATCACTGCTTCAATTACAGCAAGAACAAATTTTACAACCACGTGAATTTAAAACAATTTAATGATCTATTTTATAAGACGGCGTAAATTCTTCATAAATAATATAAATCCATCGCACACTATAATTACCTCACTGATGTCCTTTGGACGTGAAAGTTATTATTGACCCTCTTTTTGCTTCCTGGCACCACTCTAAGTATTTTCGACGAAATAATCCACCATTTTTAATAACATTCCTTACGTGCAACAAGTAGCTTCAAATGAACGCTATGGTCCTATGGTCGAAAAATCGAAGTTTGAAATAGTACAGAGCTCCGTTAAGGAGAGGGCACTACGGTCGTCAGCTTCTGCGTCAAAAATGTGCGCTACTTCAAACAGTAACCAAGATCAGTATGCATAACCGCGATGATATCGAAGATTGACATAGTTTTTTTTAACTTTACAACATACTAAAAAAAACTTTTAAATTCAACAAAACAGGGTTTAAATTGTATGGAGTAGGTTTTTAATATTATTAATGGAACTTTATTAATTAATCATTTTTGGAAACATCAAACTTTAAAAGTAAATTATATAATATTTCCTAATACAGAAACCTATTACTCTCCAAATATGACAAAATTATTGCTTTATTAAGACCGAGTCGAATTCAAAATCTAGTAAATAAATAAAATGGCTAACTTTAAACATTAACTTGACAAACACTGGTTATAGCCTTGAGGAAAAATCAAATTGAAACAAATGGTCATATGTACATGTATCTTGTCATGTAAAGGAAAACAATCTGGATAAACAAGAACAAAGTAAACTCAATCAAATGACAATGGAATCCATTTCTGGCTGCTGCATTTTAAAAATAAACATTTTTAAAGTATGCAACAAAATTCTTATTTAGCAACAGCAGATGGCATAAACAAAAATTGCTCAAATAACAGTATAGGAGCGGCTAGCAGGACTTGCTGTCAATACCGTGGTTGTGAGCTCAAATCCTGCCCATGCCATTCGTGTGACCATCTCTGTTATACAGCTCATTGTTAAAAGTTATTAACAGTTATTGAACTTTAAAAATAATCCGACTGTAACTGATTTTACCTTATACATTTCAGTAAGAGATTCTATGCATCTCTAGCAGCTGGGACTCATATGCGCTTATGTTATCAATTGAATTATTTTTCATTTCCCATACATGGCTGTGATTTTTTTGTGCTACGCGGCAAATAGATGAGATAAAAATGTATATAGGCTCCAGGATGTTATAAAAGGTCCAAGTTATACATGGAAATATTTTAAATGTTACTAGTTTAAAGAAATATTAACAGTTCTACATTTTGCCATTAAATTTATCAATTAGATATCTAGATATGTATAAATGAAATCAATATACTGTGAGCTAGACATACAATGATGAATACATAATAATATCAACTTTGCAAATTTATTTTTCTTTCCTGCATGGTAAATGCATTATCACAAACTGATGACATTCTATAAAATTCTTTTAAATTCATCCTAAATATGCTGAAGTCTTTAATTAAAAAATTTCAAAACATTTTCTTTAGTACATAACAGGTAATTCAAATAAAATAAGAATTAAAAACTGCATTTATTCTTCAAGAAATAGGACCATAAACTCTCTCTCTCAGATCATTCCTTACAAATATCACTACAACAAACAAATCCTTTGTCCCTCTTGTAGACAACGAACATACTAACTTAACAATAAATAAACAGCATTTTAAAACAAAATAAAAAACAATAAATAACTACTGAAATGCATAATGTTGTTGAATGATACATTTTGTGAGATTTTAGTGAGTAAATGACCTGCAGTTTAGTTGCTATTCCACCATTGTCTTTGAACACTTGTTAGAGCTGACTAATGACTGTATCCAAACTCCTTGAGAGGTACTATCTTAAATCCAACATTTCATCCTTCTAGCTATCAATAAGTGGCACCTTTTCTGTTCCAACATTCAACTGGTCCACAAAAATTGATTCGTCATCCCAGCTGCCATCTGTGGTTAGCAGCAAATCTTCGCTCCCTAAATCTTCAACTGGAAGAGTTAGGCACAGATAAAAACAATATATGAGGTCGAGATGAATTTTTGTGGAGCATGCCACATAAGTTTAATGTAACCCTGAATATCTTTTTCTCAGTTAAGTATTTTTTAAAAGAATTTATTAAAAAGGTCAGCGATCGGTAGATATGACATTTCATCAGAATATAAATATAATCAATAAAGTATCAGTGATGACATATGTAATTATTTTAAGAAAATTTAGAATACCTACTCACATGCCATCAATTTTTACTACCTAACTCAATGCTGCAGAAGTTGTTTTATATGCTTACAAAATACAACGGGAAAATTTTGTACATAATAAAGATGCGTCTTTTATTCAGTGAGGAATTTAGTCATCCAGGACCCTAATTACAACCTCAAGTACTTATGTATGTACACACAAAAAATTTTAATTCAGAGTAAATCAGGGTCCCTCGGTGAACCAATTTTGCACCCAGTGATAAATTCACGTTTTAATTGCTTAAATCCTGGAATATAATTTAAACAAAATTCATTTCATATTTGAAGATGTATGAATTTGACAAAATCTGAATAAATAACGTTTTAATAAAGACACTGACATTAAAAATGACAAAAATCAATTGACAAACATCAATGTTACAAGTACAGCACTATCTAGCATGAGTGAAAAGCAGGAAAAGAAACATAAAAAAAGACCTATGGAACAAAGTAAATGGAGAAAGCAAAATGGCTGGCGTTTGAAAGGTAAAATAAAACAATAAAAATGAGAGAGGGAGAATAACCCAAAGAGAAAGGTACTTAAGAATATAGATACATCTTCTTTTCCTATCATTGGCAGGCATTTTCTTTCTTTTTCACTTCTTAAATGTATGCAATGAGATAGGATTTAAGATGTTTATTTTTACAGGTTATGAACAAAATTTATGTCCACACTTGCATATGCCAGCAATGTATGAACTGCTCATATTTTTCGTTAGGGTATTGAAAATGTACTCTATATCTTAAAAAGTACATTGGGCTAAGAAACAGCCAAATTTTCCTTTTGTCTCCAACATTACTGTATATTTCCCCTCCACTTCAATTAGTAAATATTGTGCTTTTTTCATAAAATTTACACTAATTGCAGCAACAAACATTCCACTACTGTTACATAAATGAAAATAAATGCATATTAAGTTTAACTCAACTCTATCCTGACTCTGAATAATTTCAGACAAAAAATTTTCAAATATTTTCCATAAAAGTGAATCAAATCCTGGGCTGTTGAATTGGATATAGTAATAATTTTAGAGATTTTGGAACATTCCAATACCAAACTAGAAAGGGTTTACAATATTGTGGGTATTCACATATCAATTAGTTATTTCATGGGATACTGACATTCGGATAGTATGTTTGACATTAACTAATACATTTAATATGCAACGAATAGCTCTCACAGTCTTTCAATTTTATAACTTTTTTGCTTAAAAATTAGGTTTTTCTAGAGCAAATCAACAGCTTTTAGTTTTTCCCATTAAGAACAGGATGGTATATAAAATATCCCAACACCAAGTTTTACTTGTTAAAACTTAATAAAACCCAGCTAATATTCGTTTAAATCCTTAAAATTCCTTCAACAGAATAATATAACTATGAATAAAAATCAATCCAGAGGGTATTGTTTAATATTCAATTAACATAGTGCAAGAGCATAAGTAAATGTAATAATCTTATTGCTTGCTTTAAGCAACAAGAAACATAACCCAAAAGAGATGCAACAAGCACAATATTTTTAAATTTATAATAAACTTTTGCTTGAAGAATATATTCTAAGAATAGGAAGTTTCCAAGAGGGATGCAAGGCAATCCACCTTATGACAGTTTTGGTCTATTCCAATCAACATGTATTAACAACAATCATAGAGCGAAGAAGGCGCAAATACGTCTCTCGTCTCTCTTTCATAAAAAGCATTTCGCATCCACACCATTCTCGTCATCTTCAAAACAAGAATTATTTTTAAATAATCAAGCATTATGTAAAAAGTAGCCACCTTTGTTCGAACTTATAGAGGCCACACCCTTAACCAGAAATTAATCCAAAATAACTACCAAGTTAGTTTTTTTGAGAAAGAATCAGAAAAAAGAAATGACAGCACCAACAAGAGTTTCTTTCATTCTCCATGTATTTCTCTTACATACTTTACACTGTGAATCCATGAAACACACTTTTAATCAAAAGTTTTAACAAAACAATTTGAATTCAAAACTTATTCACTAGCATAAGGTAACATTCCTGAAAAGTATAACAAAAATATGAGCATTGTAATTTACAACATGTAAAGATATAATGACGGGAGTAATGCTTACCCAGAGTTTGTTTTTACACTTCAGTGGGATTTATTGTTGTTAGAGATGCGTTATTGCCACATATTAAAACAATATGGCTTATTAAGGCATGGTTATTGGACCTTGAGCAGATTTACGCAGAGCACACATTGATGTTGCAAAAAAATCTACAAGTGAAATACTATGAACTCTTTGGGATACTAGATAAATAAGCTAATTCTGAAACTCAATTCCATAGCAAAAACTTACAGTTAGACCCAGGACAAGGAATGTCAGTTATAACAGCAGGGAAAACCAAGATTATTTTCTTATGAAAATTTTGGCACTTAAAATGAGTTCAACTTTATTTCTTTCCGGGTTACAATGCTTTTTTAACAATATTTAAGAGGGTATAAGTTACACAATTAACCTAATCCTTTATGAAATAACATACGTAAAGTAGTTAAAAATGAAACAACTTTTTCTCTTATATTACAAATAAACTACAAATTAAGATGAGACACAAACATCTTTTATTTTTTTGTGGCATCACCGTGACCGCAAAGAGAGAGAGAGAGAAAACGTCAAAAGTGTCAAAACCCAGAGGACGAGAAACAAAGCCTTTCTTTTTCGAGTTTCTGAGGAGTAAAAACACTACATTTTCAAAAATATTTCAAATGTTCTCACAATGGTACAAAATTCCTTCAAAGCCCGACAGTACGGATGGAGTCATCATCCACAAAATATGCAAGACATTTAACTACTTATTACACTGAGATTACATATCTCAAAAAACCTCACCTTCATTCAATAAAATAAATTACTTTTATTGAATATTTACACACTTTTGCTCCCCTGAGCAAAAATCGCAGTTATTACAAAAATCAAAGTAAACAACAATCTTATTATCACCAAGCACTTTTTTATTAAACATTAGAAATGAAGCCTAATATCAGTAAAAACTAATGAAAAATGGTAAAAAAAGAATGGGGGAGGTAGAATGTGGTGGGATGAGGGGAACAGCGGGTGAAATGTATGAAGAAGCGTAACTTTCTTTCTTTTATGGTTAGAACATACCGATAAACCTAATAGAGGGAGGACGACGTAGCGTAAACCCTTCACCTTGAAAGTCCACCAGAGGAAGGACAAACCCAAGAGGCCAAAAAGGGCGATTTTCTAGCATTTATTGGGATAACTTCCAAAAGAACAAGGTTTACTCGGGTAAGGGAGTACAAAAATAAACAGCACCAAAGTGCCACATGCATTTCAACTAGCGTTTTAAAAAATAGAAGAATAAAAATAGACATTTCCAATTAAAATATAAATAATAAAAAAATCAAACGTGAAAATAATCGAGAAATTACCACATAACTCAAGCTTTTTTTTTTAGTCTGGAAAGAAAATGAAATGACAGCAATATCCATAATCCAATTTTCCATCCTACTTTTCAAAAAAGTTTGGGTGGGGCAGGGCTCTAAGCTATTTTGTATTAAGTTTTGAATTTCGACACGCGACCAAGACGATCACCTCGACGGCACGAACGATTCAAAGAAACATTCCAATTAATTTAAAGTGAGACTAGGATTACATTCATTACTGAGGCCTGTGCCTATGTTCTCGTGTTTTGCTACGAGTCGCCAATTTGTTGGAAGCTTGCGACAGGTTCATACCGTTCCTGTGACTGGACGCGGAGCCGCCTTGAGGCATCGACATTAAGGAACTTGAGGTTTGAGAAGAATAAGCACGTGTTGAACCACTGACATTTATGTTCGAAGGCATCTTAAACAAGTCTATCTTAAGATGCTCACATATCTCCAGACACACTTGGGATGAGTACTTGAGTAGGTCAAAGGTTGTCCAAATCTGCAAATTACGAGAGAGCGAGAGAAGTTAGGAGCCAAAGCATTCTCAGACATTTTTTTGCTCACTAACCTTGCATTGTTTACATATAAATATAACAATATGGACTTTGTAGGAACTTTTCTTACTTTTAATGTGATTATTTTAATTCAAAAATAATTTTACAAAATTTAATTTGAAAATGTTAGGTAACCTAAGTACAAAATTCCACTAAATAACACAAACGTATGGCCATGGTTTCGATTCATCGTCTTATAATAACGAACCATTCCCTTACCGACTTTTGTTATTTTGTGGAATTTAACATTTAATCACATAACATTTTTATGTAATTTTCTTAAAAATGCAATTTCCTAAAGTTACTGCTTCCTCGTTTGTCAATTTATTTAAAAGAATTTAGAATTAAGATACAAATTATAGAGTTGGATGTATGCAAACAAAAATGATCAATTTGTTCTTTTATGGATCATTTAAATGCATTCTGATTAACTTAATATAAAATAAACTAAGAAGGATTTGTCTGGGCATTAATGAATTAAGAAAATAAATGCAAGGCAAAATTAATCTTACTAGTGGGATTCAATGTATATAATTTTATGTTAATGGCCAACTTACCAAGCACAGCCACAAAACTTTGTATTCTGCAATATAAAAATTGAAATACTGATTGAGGAATAGCATCGAGGGACCCAAAAGTGCCGAGTCTAAATACTCCATCTCATTCTTAGTCATATGTGCAACCTGTAAATTAAAAAAAAAATCAGTGGTAATTTTTAACAATACAATGCATAAAATAAGTATTTTATAATGTTGTAATTTGTAATATAAAACAAAAAACAATAATTTGATTAAATATATCACAAAGTGATATCTCTTATAAAGAATAAAATGTATCCATTATTATAGAGTAATTCCAACGGAATTAAAATACTTCTGACCCCACGAAAGTAACGCTGACACCAATTCGTAAATAATGACATGGGTGGCTGATTGCAAAAAACATGATGATATGCATGCATGATAAGAGGGGTACACAATGGATTGTAAACAAAGCTGGGAAAATTCTAAAATGAACTATTGAGATCACCATTGTGCTTGTACCAAATCAACAATATAGGCAGAGTTTAACAAATGTACTCATTTACGGTTAGAAATAGATAAGGTTAAACTGGTGAATAAAAAACTATCAATTATGCTGAACCATTCTCTGGCTATTTTGATGAAGCACATATGTTAATTCTGACTTTAAAAAAAGAATTTAGGTTTCTGTTACTCCTTACTCATTCTAATTATTATTTTTAAGATTACAAGCATGGTCCATCTGCTGTAAAATTTTACCTCTATTGACAAATTGTACTAGGCAATGGCAAAGATTATCAGGTAATATAAAGGAAAATGTAACAAATCTACTTTATGGATAATAGGAATATAGTCAACCCCTCTATATAATTTGCTTGGTTATGCATGATGGTGTAATGCTCAGTCTGTGTTTTCATTGGTTGAATGGAAAACCAATCAGGGTTCGTGACATCACATATGTCCGTGATGCTTGATTGAAGCACTGTTTCTAAGGCGTGGAAGAAACGCAAACTAATAGAATATATGTGATGATATAATTTGAAGTTATTTGCTGCTAGAGTTTTGAATAATTTTTTGATATATGAAAGACATTGTTTATAGGAATAATAAGTATGAGATGTTAAGTTAAACATATTCCTTCACATCATATTGATGGACTTATATACCAGTTAAAATATAAAATAGAACATGTAATGAGTAAATTATTACTTGGCCAATGAACTACGCCAGCATTCATTCAGATCTGGATTTTCATGACTCCCACTGCCATAAGACGTTTAGTAAATCATTGGTGGGTTGCATGCCCCTGGCTTAGAATATGACCAACAGAACACTTACCACCAAACGATTGGTAACTTTGGACGTTACCAAGCCAAAGGCAAGTATGTATAGCACTGGATTATTCTCATATACACCATCAATACTTTTCCTGTATATGATGTACGCTGGAACAATCACCAAACCAAACGGTATTACTGGTGACAGTACACTAGTACCCTGAAAAAGACAGAATGAATATTCAAGAAATCTGATCGGATCAGCCAATTGTTGGATTTGAATTTCATTCAAATTATAACTAACTTGCAACATATAATTTATACAAAAAATCATTAAAAAAGTGTTAAAAGATCTAAAGGACAGAACACACAACGATCAGAAGAAGGAAAGGTTAAACTAGTCAAATCTACGAAACATGCAAGCGACAGAGACATGCAGTCAAGAAAGCTATCTACTGAGATAATAAGCAAACAAAAATTTTTTAAAAAACTTGCCATAGTTTTTTCTATCGAAGGAACATGAATTTACAAAGCAGAAAGAAAAGAAAAAAATGCTTAAAGAGATGAAGGAACAAGTCGTAAGACTTACAGCCACAGTAGACCCATTTTTTCCCACACCACCAGTGAAAATGACCACAATGTTTGACTGAGCAAGTAGAATAGCAACCAATAAAGCCACAAACATTGGTATCAATTTCATTTCCACATCAAAAAATGGAAGCTGCTTGTAAATAGAAGAAGACCTTAATGAAGTATTTTTTTCTAAGTGTTTCAGAGGACAAAATATCTTCCCATCGGCATAATATTAGGCAGGAAGTTCAATATACAGAGAAAAACTAAGAGGATTCCCAGAACATCTGGCACATAAAGTCTTTTTTTTAGAAGAACCTGGCAAAAAAACTTGATAATCTTGTGCAAACACTTCACCAATTATTAACATTTAGACAATTCTACACTTTAATAAGAGCAAGCCTACTTGCAATTGCTGATTAAAACAAGAAAGTCATGCACAGTTACAAGAAGAGAGCTCTTAGAAGAAAGATTATATCCAGCACACTCCTTGCGTCAAATTATGGTTCAACTTACTGCCACCGTGGAGCCATTTTTGCCTACGCCACCTGTGTGTATTGTTTGGCAAAATGCCAAAAATATGTGGGCATAGTTAACAAAAAACACAGCACATACTGCTTGAGCTAAATGCACAGATGTGAATGGTATCTATTGGAGAGAAACAAATTATTTAAAATTTAGTTAATTTATACAAAAAGAGTGCTGTTGCATATGTTTCCTGAACTAAACAACAACAAGAAGTACAAATGTGCATGCAAGCAAACATTTCTTTTTAAACCATTGAGATATGCACAAGCTTTCCTTGTTCGTGTCAGTTGTATTTTTTTGTTTCTGTTCCACGATAGCAAACACTTCAATCCAGCACTTTAAAGCAGCCTTTCTTTTCAGACCATACTACCTATTGGATTTTTGCTGGAAGACAGTTTTTAAGGGAGGAAAAAATAATTGGGCACATTCTTGGAAAGAAACATTCACCGTGTTCCTCAATTAAATCTTTGCTTGGTCAGGTGTTCACTCTGAAAGAAAAGACAGCTTTTTACTAGCAAAATCACTAGGAACTCTTGCTTGAAGGAGGAGAGTGGGGGGGGGGGGGGCGGGGGGGGGGGGATGGACACAAGCATGCAAATATATTCCTGTTAGTGTTTGACTTGCTATATACTGCATGCAAAATTATCATTCTTGAAGAAGGATATGCAAGCCTCATAGTGAATTACATTATCCATCTGAAAAATGCTTCACTTCCAGTAAATGCCCCTCTAAATATTCTACAAAACAAGGTTATTTCCTCATGGCAACCTGGTGATAATGTCCCATTTTGTAAACACAAGTCACAGTACCCCTGTAATTGTATGAATGTAATTGAGTAGGACAAAACACAATGAAAGGCAGTGCTCAAGTATTTGAAAGTGAAAAAGTTCAGGTAGCGTGGGATTTGTGGTGTAGAGGAATCTCCTTAAACCTACATACGAATCCAATCGAGCAAATGACAGAAAGTTGTTAGTTTTAACTTACATCGAATTTATAACCAATTTCATAACTTACAGCAACAGTTGATCCATTTTTTCCTACACCACCAGAAACAATCACATTAAAACCATTGTAAAACGCTACTGCTGCACATGAAAATGTGAATACAGCCATAGGAAACTTTATTTCCACCATTAAGTATGGAATCTGTCAAAAAGAAATGTAAAACTCACATATGATCAAATGAGAACTTGTATGCAGCAATCAACATACAATGTTAACTACGAGATGTTGGTTCTAATCAAAGAAAATTTTTAAAATTAAAATTGCAAACTCTTTAATTTAAAAACCCTACAATATACTTTTAACAAACATATTCTGAAAATATATGATTATTGAAGCATCCCAATTATGTATAGAATTTAACAACAAATAAATGCAAAATTTTTTCAAGATCCTATGATAAGTTTCAATATATGAACAAGTGAATAATCTTTTCAATTCAGGTATGCTGCTACAACTTTACTGAAACAGATGGGCTGTATAAAATATGAATTAAGTATTAATTTTAAAATACAAGGAATGAGATAAAATCAATAACATCTAGAGCCATTTTAAATGTAAGGATGAACTGACAAGAAAAGGAAGGAAGAAAAATTAAATTAATTTTGAAAGCTTTGGCATTTGAAAACAATAGTGATGGGCTACATGATACAAAATGATTATCTTACACATTTAACACAAAATGTGAAAATGCGTCAGCATATCATAAACAATAATTTACAGCTTTACATAAAGAAATAATTACCAAGATAAAACGTAATATTTATATTTCAAGTGTTGCTAAATTTTCTAAAATAATAGTTATAAATGTACAAGAATAAAAATAAAATTTAATATGAAGCAAAGAGTAAAACCAATTTCAACTCCTACAATGACTTGATTATACAGTATGATTGGCAGATAAGTTAGCTAACTAACCAGCAAGCTTGAAAGTTATTAAACTGAAAATTGTTCTTGGTCCTTCAAACTGTAATGAAAGCAATTTGTTAAATTAGAAAGTGCTGGACACAGGCATGGATGAACCGGGTGGCCATCTGGGGCCCAGGAGTGAAATACAGGGTTCTAATATTTCTCAGGCTCCCAGGCCCCTTACCATCCTTTTCCTCTACTATAAAAATGTCTGTCTCCAAATGGCATTTAACAATATATAACAAGTTGTAGCTTTATTTAGGAAGTAGTTAACATAAACTTTCAGAGAATAAATCCACTTATAAAAGAAGGGACCTCTGGACTATTAATTTTCCTTTGAACAATGAGAGATCGATATATAAAACTTCTACTCAAAATGGTCCCTGCACTGCCTGACAGCCCTTTTCTTAAACTTGAATACCTAACTGCAGATCCTTAATCTAGTGAGGACCAGAGTCATACCGGAAAATCTGGGGTCCTAAGAACAAATAATGTGCCCCCCTACAATTTTGAATATCTTAGACATTTTTTCAGATTGAATTCCTTATCACTGCTGTTACATTAATAAACAATGCCCCATCAACAAACACTACTGATACATTAAAAAGTAAAAAAGTTCCCTTGATTCGGGGATCAGGCCATGATGGGGCCTGCTAATCACAGTGTACCTTCCCCAACCCACGTTGTAGGGGGTTGCAGGGTCCATTGAGATGCTACTGTGGAGGAACAATGGCATTAAGTCCTTTTCAAATTATAAATTCTACATCTAAAGCAACCGTCCATTCATCCTCAAGATTTTAAAATGGAAAAATTAAATGTATGAGCCAACGAAATATGCTTCCATAGGAGCACTTATTACAGAGAGAGAGAAAAGGATGGGTCAACTACATATGTACAAAATATTTTCTTGAGTTCGGAGGCCCCTATGGCACAGACGTCTAAAGCACAGGTCCCGATGGTGTACTCCCCAGTTATTTTAACCGGTTCAACTGCTAACTCTGGGCCCTGATTCAGATAAAATATTTTTATTTATCTTTTGTGCATTAGCACACTATTGTGTTCTGTCAACTTATTTGTTTATGGCTAATAATGTGTATAATCATTTGCTGGAAAAATAGAAAGATGTTTCAATACTGCTTGATTCTCAACATCATGAGTACAACATCACAAACTGTACATATTCCGAGAAAAAGATTTTTACTAGTAGATATTTAGGTTAATTATTATTATTATTCTAATTATTTATATTATTACTATTAAGTAGATTGTTATTATCTAGATTATTATATTCAATGTATTAAATTGGACAGCATCATGTGCACTTTCATGAGGTCAGTAGCACATCCCCTAAATAAAGGTTGTATGAGACGGGCCCACGAAGCCCAACTCATCTGGGGTCCGGGGAAAGTTATATCCAGCACAGATTAGAAATTACTGAATACCAATTCAGATGCCAACAGCTAACATTATGCCAGTTAATAAGTGCAACCAAACAATATTATTTATATAACTACATAACCACCTAAATCTTTTTTAAACTTCTATAAGAGATACCAGTGTTAAAATTATTTACCTTATGACTTGGTATATATAAAATTTTAAAATGAATTTAGCATTTACTTATGTAAATATTTACTTACGTAGATTCACACCAAATGCATTTTATAAAAGACATCCCACAGTTGGGGATGTTGTTGTTATGTATGCTTTTCAGGTTGGTGGATATTTATAAACAAGGTTCCTGTAAGTGAACCTGCAGAAGAATCAATCACTACCCACAGAATATCTAAGAATGCTTCTGTGCAACAAAAAAGAGAAAAACCACTTGCTCCATTGGACGTAATGGAGGAAAAAGGATCTAAACCAACTGCACTGGTTTGAAGGTGTCATAATTAAAAAAGTCATTTACTTCACAATTTCATTTTGTGGTGTAATTATCAATACTACGTTTGAAAAATAAAAATAATTCTTTATTTACTATTTTTAAAAGAGACCAACATTGAAGTCACAATAAATTGCTAAAGTGGTGATCAAAAGATATTTATGTCCTAAAGTGCATTCTATGACATAGAATGTAATGCAAAACCTGCTGAAAGAATAACATTTCCTACATGATAATGCTCACAAATTTATTTTCTTTAGTAACTTGAATGCTTATAAACTGGTTTCAAATGCTCTTAACTGAGCCCCAATATATTACCTGGAAATAAAAAAATCATAACAGGAATTTCTTGTACATCAGTTTACAATCCTAAATATACTTTGCTGCTGCATTTGAAAGAAATGTAATTATGGATGTTTACAGTTGTTTAATATAGCTAAAAATAGAGGCTGTGAATAAAATGGTAAATAAATTTTGTTGGAGAAGAACAAGCATTAACAAAGGAATATTTCTGAAAGAAATGGTAAACAGGTACAGAACTAACACTATCAAGTTAACACTTCAAAATAATAAAATGTACTTCAGAAAAGTCTTAAAGGATACTTAAGTAAAAATTTTAGAGTGAATATGTGCAAAATCAAATTTTATTATGCTCCCGAGATTTGACAGTTCAAGATTCGACAAATTCGAGATTTCAATCCAGCCGATCGAATTGGGAGCTAGTTTACGCAAAGTAATTTTTGTCCCGACCAACCACGCGAGGTTTAGTTTCAGTGTAGACATAGTTATTTCTGCTGTTTGAATTTGTGCTGATTTCACTCTTTTTTCTGTTCATCTTTTATTTAAATTTATTTATTTTATTGATTTATTTATAAATTTATCACTAGACATGATACCTAAAAGGAAATATAATAGTGATAATGCAAGTGAATCAAATAAAAGAGTGTCGTCTAACTATTAGAACTTATGTGAAACATAAGGAAAAAATTCTAGAACGTGATAAATTCATGTAATTTGATGGCTGGTTTGACAGATTTAAGAGAAGGGCAGGTTTGCATAATCTTAAATTAACTGGCGAGGCTGCAAGTTATTTTGTGCTTTTTAATAACTTTTATATTAATTTAATTGTAACTATTTTTCCCACTCCTTTTTCTTCCCCCCCCCCTTTTAATAACTTTTATATTAATTTAATTGTAACTATTTTTCCCCACTCCTTTTTCTTTCCCCCCCCCCCTTTTCCCCCTCTCATTTCATCCCATGTATATATACCTTCCCTGACTCATTCATTTTCATCTTTTTGATCAGCCTACTGGCGATGAAATTCCAAAATGTGTATTTAGGTAATTTTTTGGAAAGGAAGTGCTCGTGTGTTTGTTTTGTATTTGTGAGTGTTTGAACAAGAAAAGGAGGGGCACTAGCGTGGAGTAGATTCCCCTAAACCGAAGTGCATGCGAGTATTTTCCTTTTTTAAATAATACTTGTATGGTTATTAGGAGGTTCTTCCATTTATCTTCTATGACAAGGGTTTACTGAGAATTCTGAAACAGAAGTGCTATAATAGTTGATTAGGAATTTCAATTTTTTTTGTATAATATGCTTCTTTTAAACACAAAATTTCTAGGCAATTTTCTTATTTGGAAAGCATAATTTAGACAAAGGCTTGAATTGAATTCATCAAAGAAAATTTAAAGTTTCTTTTTGATTAAATATCTCTGTAAAAGACTCACCTAAAAGAATTTTCTAATCTGTAATTTACTCAGCTGAAAATAAAAAAAAACAAAACCTTATATTACAATCCAAATAAGATATCACCAAAATGTTAGCAGTTCAGAATGTTATAATACACAAATCATCAAAAAACTTTCTTAGAAGATCACAGCTGCAGAAATGTTGGTTACAGGGCTCATCTAAAAGCAACAATATCAAGTACAAAATTATAGAAATATACAATGAAAATCTCTGAAAATGAAGTCATACACTCCTACGGTAACTGTTCAACTACAAAATTCTGACATATACATTTTATCTTAAAACAATGCTTACAACTATGATTATTAAAATATGGAACTGGTAGGGAATTTCTATTATGAGTTCATAAATAAATGAAGTCATTACTTTATTTATCAAAATTAGGACCAAAATGACGATAGCACTGCAAAATATGATATAATAATCATGGGAGTTTAGCATTTTAACAACCTGAGTTGTTAATTATTTGTTTCATAAAACAGAAAAGCCGGTAAGTTTTAACTTTTAAATACATTTCAGTTTGGAGCCTACATAGACAATATTTTGCATGCTTTCAGTAGAAATGTAATAAGCAATACATATAAACACAAACAGTTCACTTTAGGCATAAATTCTCAAATAAATTTAAAGAAATAATTTTTCTTATATGAATTAACATGAACAAATGTTCTACTAATGCCGATTAGAAAACATTCATAGAAAAGCTAAAAGAGAATTTAAAAAGAAGGTTCTATTTTTACTTGTGTTTATCAATTTATGTATGCATAATTTGTCTGTACTATAATCTTCCATGTGAAGAAATTATGGGTACAAAATGAGAATCATAATGAAACTTTGAATAAGAAGACACATCCTTCGCATCCATAACCAGTCTATAATTTTTCAAATGGCAAACAATTACCATTCCTCAATAAGTATGTTCAAAATTTTGCACTTGATCAGATGATTTTAAAGCGCATAACTTAATTTTTCAGACAAAACCAGAAATGCAGTCTTAATTACAATTACCAATAGTTACAAGCAAGTCACCATAAATTACCTTAGTGCTCCAAATACTAGAACCAAATACTGCAGAAACCAGATGAATAAATATGATAGTTATTTGGGCTTCTGTTACATCAACTTTCCCAAACCTCAGTTTCCCTGCGTTGAGGAAATAAAAACGGTTAAGCCAAATATTCATGGTTTCTTTTCACGATTTCTCCAAGAAATGCAAACGTTGTGAAAACATCACTAACCAGAAACGTAGGTCTGCCAGTGAGCACAGTAAAAAAGAGCCATGGCGCAGAAACATTGGAAAAACATCCAAGTTGGATAGTATCCCAACTGTACAGATATGCAGGCAGAAATTGCGACGAAAACTGAAAAAAGGTTAATATATTCTCCAAAAATTACGAAAGGTATTATACACCATTAAATTTTACAAAGAACGAAGCAACATAATAAGTATTCTGGGTATCACATAAAAGTATGCGTAATCATTTACCAGTAGAGATTGAGTCGCAACCATGGTCAAATAATTCTCCCAATGGAGATGAAGTACCAGTCCGTCTGGCCTGCTTGCCATCTATTGCATCCAAACTTTGATAGATGAACAGCCCTAAGGCACATACAAAGAAAGCCCATCGCGGAGCCTGAAAGAGCAAGGACATATATTGCCACACAGTAGGTAAATATGGTTTACCTTACCACAGTGACTATATTCGTTCCTACCTCAGATTTGGCATCAGGGCTGTAGATAATTAAGATGAGAGTGGTCAAAATATTCACAGCAAGACCAACCACTGTAATGGCATTGGGTGCGACAGACAAAGGTACTTTGGTGACCAGCCAACTCCACCAAGGATTTAACCATGGATCTAATAAACTATCACTTGCACAATGGTATTTATGTTCACCTAAACGTCTGAGTTGTCCAGGGGATAGCAATTTTCCCTTACTGTAAAACATTATTTCTTCTTATTAATTCTAATTTTAATGGCACTAAGTACAATTTACATAACTGTGCTATAAGCCTTCTTTCGTATACACAAACGATCTTGACAACTGCCCATAATATGGCTGAATGCGCTGGAATCGTCACGCCATCTCGTGGATGGTATGATGCGATGCGATTTTGTTAAAAAAAAGAAATCAAAATTAAGTGGTTTATTTATCTTGGAAACCACAAAATATTCGTAAGCATAGCCATTCTGTGATTTTTTTATTTGAAATTATAAGCGTTTAAAGCTCTCATACTGAAGTACTTTAGCAACAGGCAATCCTCATATGTAAAGCAGTTAACATAGAGTATAATTGTCATTTCACCGCTCGAAAATTACAGAAAAACGCAAAAGCATTCCAAACTTGCCTTTTTATTTGTTATGTAAGATATTTTAATGGACCAGGTCGCATTTTCTGATAAAATTCCCCCATATGTAACGTACGCTCACCAGGTTTGAGAAAAGTGCCCACCAACTTTTCAGATAAAAGTACGTAATTCACACGGTTTAAATGCCATTATCAGACCTATTTTTGAGTTGCCATCAAAGGCATGATAACAACGCTTACATAGGAATTGGTACCTTATTGCCATATCTTATCCTTACTCTAACATGCAATATCTCTTTGTTTCTAAATTCCAAGTTTACATAACACAGCCAGCTTTTCATCAAAGCATGTGTATCTTCTGTAGTGGAAAGAAGATAATACACGCGATACATATCAACTGTCTTGCTTTTAAGGCAATTACTAATTAATAGAGGGATTAAAATTCGTATAACGCGGGGCTATGTTTCGAAAAATGCGGAAGTAAATAAAGGAACGAGAGACAGGAAAGAAGTTTACGAAATTTGTATTTTACTCGATCCAAAATAATAATAAACGTTGTTTAAGCATCCGATTCTCTCTCGACGGAATTAACTCCAATATTCTTATCTGTTGCACTCACATCAATGGAGGTAAAGTCAACTTCTAGAAATAAGAAAGAATAAATTTACTGATGTTTGATTTCTTGTAGATGGAGAAATTTGTCCACCACTAATAAGTCATCAGGTTTGAACGCAACGGAAATTACTGGCCGAAGTAAAAGTTTCGTACTAATCGAAACTGCATTCGTACGCCTTCACAGGAGGTTTCCTAAAATCCAATTAATGTCAACAAGATCAAAAACACTTTATGGAAGCGAGGCACAAACAGCGGGTTTTGTTTGAGGGGAAAATTGCCATCACGAAGAAAGATTTAGAAGCGATATTTTAGCCGTGACATTTTACGAAACAACAACTGGGTCACAATCTCTAGGATTCTTCTCTCACAGCTCACGAAGGAACGCCTGCCTGTTAAACATAATGCTCGACTATTTGTTTTTTTTTTGCAGCTGGTCACATTTCTTTCTCAGGTATCCATCTTACTAAGCAAAAAAGGGTACGATAAAAAATGGCCTAATGTCGATGCAATCAGTATCTTCAGTCTGTCCACCATCCTTAGCGCTGAAGAAGGCGAGGAGGAAATCTGGCGTAGAGATTACTTTGCGCTCGCGAATATGCTCCGCTGAGGAGAAAGGCTTTGAAACCATAAACGACAGTCACCACAATCTTTTTCGTGACATCATCGGTGAATAAGCAGGATAATCGTATCCGGAAATATCCTCCGTCTGGGTGATCTAATAGTGCAAGAACAGGTGGAAAAAGAGCAATTTCTTCTGCAATTGAAAAAGAAAAAGGCAAACTAAAAGAATGATCGGGAAGTTTGAAAATCACGATAAATATTTCAAACTTAGAAGTATTTCATATTGTCGTTTAAATAGGCGAGAGCAATGTATGCGTGTGTGCACTTTCCGGCGCATCATCCCCTTGGGCTACCATCGAGAGCGATGTACTGTAGTACCACCGCGGCGAAATGACGTTATATTTACACCTGCTATATATTCTTTGGTTGCAAAAAAATTTCGAGTTAATTTTGTATACACAATCGTCGAGTTTATAGATACATAATAAATTACACATTAACAATAAATGACGACGCAGGATTTTATCTATGGGGGCAATCATAAACCTCAGTAAAAAAACGTGCAATAAGTTTTATTAAAAACCCCAAAAAATAATGAACCAATAGGTTATGCGTCTAATTTTTATTCATTATATATTTTTTAAACTATTTAAAAACCTTTACCTTGTACTTGAAGGCGTGCGGATATGCCACATGTAGGCGTCTTCATGAAGATAAAAGTTTTACACGCTAATTTTGAATGCCGTCTAACTTGACAACGTTCTCAAGAAACCGTCAAATAAGACGTAAACAGGGATACAGGGGGAAAAATGCCTAAGAGAAAGGAAGAATGGAGCGATTCAACACGCATAACTTGTTTACAAAAAAAAAATCATCTGAACAAAACAATAAAAAGGCAAACAGGAAGACGGTTCGCTCATTTTTTTTTTTTTTTGTAGACTGCTATAGAACATCGTCCAGATCCATTTTTTCTAATATGCTCCGAGCGTATCTGATACACGTCCCAGATCCATCCACTGCAAAAAAAACCTGGCGCCTGGACTAATATAAACTCGGCGTCCGTACGTCATCGGAGCACTTCAAAGAAAAGGGTAGGGGGCGTGGGAGGGGGCGATGCATTATTTTCACGTGAAAGACACGGGATGATGCCACAGTTGCATCACTGAGAGAGAGAATGGGACTAAAATTAATTTTATAACAATTTTGTAACGACGAATTTATTTAAAAGTAGGATCTGCTAAAAATTCTCAAAGTTAAATAACCGAACATTAAGAAGGAATGGAATATTGCAATGAGTAGTATAATGCCCGTTGAAATATCAACGGAAGAATTATAGATAGACAGATTATTATTCTTTTCATTTAAAATAATTAATATCACACTTTTACATATGAAATATTTCGTCATATATAACAATTCTAGTGAATATTCTGTTGTTCACGGGCTATCTTTAGTTAAACTTAAAATAGTCGCCTCTCTTTCCCTCCCTACTTCCCTCTCTCCCCCTCCCTCGTATTAAAAGCATTCAAAGCACGTTTATACCCACAAGGATTGAAATAACAATATGATATAGAGGTCTAACAATGGAATTGGCAGGCAAGACAACATCCCGTTAAAATGGCAAAATTTCCTCAAACTGTGTGAATTTAACGTTTACATTCAGGGGCGGATTTATAGGTATGATGACGCGCAGAAGTAGGGCCCCGTGATGCTGAGGGCCCCCCGAATTCCAAAATTATCAAAAAAATATGACCTCAATAAAGGCTGCGCGCAGGGCCCCACTATCCATAAATCCGCCCGTTTACATTGAGCAATTTCGAACTTTAGGCAGAAAAAGATGAATAGAATAAGAAACTTTATGTTTTCTTCAAAATGGTTCATATCCGAAGATTGTAGGCCAATTCTTCCTAATTTTAATCTAAAAAAGAATGAAAGCCTGCACGTCGTAATGCCGATTTTACGTGTTATCTTATTGGAAATGGAAATTATCCCCTGAAGTCAAACCCGGGTCTTTGATCTCGAGTTCGATACATTAAAACGTTTTGTTATTATATCATAATGCTATCCTGAAAATTTCATCAAATTCGGTTAAGTCGTTTGCGACATATTAAGCTTCAAAAAGCATTACACAAAAAGTGACAAAGTGACACTGTCTTTTATATAGTTTGGATTCTGCGATTGTTGGCGTCGAACTGAGCAGCTCTCTCATCGATTCTATTATTACGTAATTACTGTTAGCGGAGAAACGAGTATTCGAGCGGCGATCAATTTTCTCGTTCACTCATATCTCGTAATAGAAGAACTAATTGAATTGGTAACGCCTCGGCGTTACGTCAACAGTTTACAGAGAGGGACAGATAAGCCCAATTGAAATAATATTGTACCACGATTTATCTGAGATGGGGACGTCAGTTATAAGAGTGCACGAATTGGAAAATTCTAACAACAGGAACGCTAGCAACAGGAACATTCTTATCTGATTTTTTTTAACGGGAACGCTATGGGCTTCATTTTGTATGAAGCGGAACGACGCTCCATTGCGTTCCCGCCAATTCGAGCACTGGTTATAAATTGTTTCTTCTGGTAAAGGTAGCATATAAACTTAGGCTTGCACGGATATGAAGAGAAGCAAGGACGTGTAGAATTTATAGCCCAAGAGCAGCGCAATACACGGAGAATATTTTCATTTAGTATCTAACCGCCGGAATAATCAAAATTTTATTTATTTATCAAACAATTGACTCACAGCACAAAACTAGTTACAATCGATTGACAAAATAAAAATAAAACTGAGAAAACACAAAGAACCGCGATAGATACAGATATTGTTATAACACTAGCAATAGTATCAATAAAATAATAGAATGAATTATAAAAAGTAAACGTTACAAACTTTAATTAAAAACATTAAAAACTCGTTCTTGTTATTAAACATACGCTAATAGTAACGTTGTAGCCGCTTGTTGTAAGAGGTTTTATAAATTTGGGATACTGTTAAGCTCAATTCCGCATTCTCTAATTTAAAAATACGACTATTTATCTATTTTAAAAAACTGACAAGTAAATGTGCTCGATAACACCGAAAGTTATACAATGCGGTCTAACACGCATAAAAAATTACGTTAGTTTTTTGTTTAAAAGTGTGGGATACACTCTAAAACCTTTTTACTCGGTTTTGAATCAGCGTTAACGTCGCTAGCCGCTGCTGAGAATTGCACTCGGAGTAATGTCGCCTCACAGGTGCATTCGCGCACGAGCAAATCCCGAACCCGTTAGAACTGGCGGAACAACATGCGATGCATTTCCACGGAAGCAAAATTTTAAACATCGCGTGATCAGTTTCGTATCTTTTATTATTTTGAAATTCAGTTTTTAAAGAAAGAAACGACAGCCAGCACGCTAGGATAACGTTAACGAATTACTTGGGCGAAAAAGCGAAATGCATTTTTTTAAATATATATATTTTTTAAATAAATCAGAACGATTCCTTCCGGAGAGACGCTTCCATTTGCGGTTTTAGGTTCTATTTTTTCATTCTTTTCCGGTCGAGTCATTTCGAGATATCATCCGTTAATATTTTCTAATCCAAACAATTCCCCTATAAAAGTTTAATAACTTAAAACTAAAATAGATCGAAGCAAAAAAATGAATACTAACTGGTTTCCATAGATTCCATTATAAATTTTGTTTGCGGTTATATTATATTTACATTTTAATTAAGGGCATTACTTATCCTTATTTGCCGGAGATTAAATTCGTTAAAACAAATCGGAATAGAGTTATTTAAAACTAAATAATAGCGAGAAGACTAATACGGGCCCAATTCTTTCTTTAATTCGCACAAGGGATCGATTTTTTAATTTGTTGGCATTCAATTTTGTTATTACTCATAGTTAAAGGAAAAGTTATTTAACAAACGCACGGATGGAAGATGAATTTTTGACAATTTTGAAAGAGGATCACAGATTATTCTTAATTTTGTGTAATCTACTCGAAAATTAATCAATTTTCTCCTCTAACTTAAGAAATGCGAGTAGTGTTGTAGTTGGGTACCTCATAATTTTCTGTTTTAGAATTTTGCAAGATGATTTTCTTTTTCATTTCAGAATTTCTTGAACAGTTCCCTTGAAAATGGATGAGCAGTGAAACTTCAACTCAAGAAATCGATGGGAGATATTGAACCTGTTCGATGACGATTTCCGTTTACCCCTATAATAGAGGTTAGGGCAAAATCCAGACAAAATATCCTCAATTCAAGAAATTAATTTAAAAATATTTGCCTCGGGTATCTCCGATAACCACTAAAAGGTTATATAGAATGTTTCTTACGCGAATTTCCACTGATGACGGCTGATTTTCGGCCGAAAAGCGTTTTTTTAACCTTGTTGTGGCCATTGGAAATACGCGAGAAAAGCATTTTTTAAGAAGTTTTGAACGAAATAGTGCGTTTCGTATGAAAAATATATAAATTCTGCGTGAAAAGTAAACCATACAATGTCCTCGTTTCAATCTCTTCTTTCACTCTTCAATATTTAAAAAATATCAATTTCGCGCCACTGAATCATTCAAAGCATTTTTTTACAGTCGCATTCACGGCACGCAGCAATTTCAAGCGCAGAAAATAATAAATTAACATTAGAAAATAATAAAAAAATAATGCACCGAGACATACATGTAAACCAGCGAAGGTTGGACGGAATCGGACGCGCAATAAACGTACTGTTCCTTTTGGCAACAATGCGCGAAACGTCCTTGAGCGAAATGAATGAAAATATCAATGGATATGTACGCATTCCCGATAGCGACGACGCAAAGCGGGAGAATAACATCGTTCGCTCCGCGTTGATAATGGAGAAAAAGTGGGACGAAAATAAAAAGCGGAGAGATTCTTCCTTGAAATATCTCGTTGTTTGCGTGCAAAAAAGGTAAACAGAAGGCAAGGGCGTCGCCTAGGAAAAGATCGGATTAGAGGCTAGAGAAACAAACACCAACGACAAGAAAGGTCACGTGGATGAATTCCCGACGCCTTTAAAAAGCTTTGAAAGGCTTTAATGCGCCTGGAGTTTTGAGCTCGTTTTATTTTATATAAACGCGCTTATGTTTTCGCTCTATCTAAAATCCGTCTGACAGTCTGTGCTATCAATTAAATCAAAATAACAAGTATACGGTAAGATGCTAAAAGACTAAAACTTTTGCAGGATGTGTGTATGTGAACTACGATGCCACTTATTACGCCGTCAAAGAATATTTTTGAAGAAATTGGTGGGTGGCAGGGGATGCCTTCAAAAATTTCAAATTAAGTTTCCGAGCAATTTTTTTTGTAGATGTAAAAGTTAAAAATTTTGAATCGACTACTGCATACATTACTTTATGCCATCTAATTATATTACTAAATTTATGAAGAATTATTGGCTTACAATTCTAAATCAATCTCAATAAAGAAAACGCGCTTTTTCATATTGCGTCGGCAAATGTAGCAGTGGCGGATTTAGACATTCTGAGGTCCATGGCGCTAAACCATTGGGGCCCCTGGCGCTAAATAATTGGGGACCCTGCAATATAAAAATATATACACAGAAAGCTCACCTAACGATTATTACCCCTTTATTTGACTCCCCGTTTCAATAAATTAAGTATCGCAATGCAAAAAAATTGTCTTCATGAATTTCAAAATGATAAATTTAAGATTCTGAGGTCATAAATAAAAACATTTTTTTCGGGGCCCCTTTACCTCAAGGGGCCCCTGGCGCGCGCCATGTGCGAACCCCATGCATTTTCGTTTTCTCTACCGGAAGCACGAAAGGGCTTGCGGAAATAAACTGAGTTTCGATGACGAAACCGGAGGTACGGATTTGAATATGACGCAAATCCTTCGAAAATGGAAGGAAAGCAAAAAGAAATATCGATTCGATTGGCCGAAATGGGGTCGTTTAATCTCGATTTCAAACGTTGAGGCAGATTCTAGGATTTTTATGGAGCGGAATTTTCTCTTCGTGAGGTTTTGTAACGCGATTTCACAGGTCAGCAACGTGCATCTTTGGCGACAGATTTATTGATAAACAGATCGCACATATACTAAAGGCCTCTTCAGAAAATCAGTATGTATAGGCGCTATTTAATTAATGAAAATATGATCGATAGAGTGAAAGTAATATTGACGGTATAGCCAGAACAATACCGAGGATTTATATTTCAGGACATGACGGTATCTAATTATCGTGTATGTAAAATGATTTTTGGCAATAATAGCTCAGTGTGGCATCATACATATTGAACCTCTCTACTTTCAGACATTTAGTTCGAAATGCTGCCGTATATACTGACAATGTAAATACAATACAATACAATGTCGAGGGTCTAAATATATCTAAGTAATTCCATAAATAAGTACGGAAGGGGCTTTGTTGGTGCATTTATGATTGTGTGTGTACGTTTACCTTGGGGAAAAATTGGTTAACAATATATCTGTCGATTAGGCTTAAAAACATCCGAGATTTCTTTTCGTACACAATTCGCCCGTTAATATCAGCGCTTAGAAACGGACAGACATTTTCCTATCACACTAACATTCTAAAGGCGGCGTTGTATGCATACGTGTTCGAGTCAAGAGACGAGGGAGAAATCGAAGCAGGAAAAATTAAACGCTCGAGTGAGGGAGAGAGAAAGGAAATGGATCTCGCAAGCCATTTCCCCCTTCCACTTACCCGTTTTGCCCGCTCAATTTCAACCTTTCTTTTTCTCCCCAGGAAGAATTTTATTTTCTTGCGAAATCGGCCGTTTTTTTCTCCCATTCCCGATACGGAGTTAACAATTTTTCACGTGAAATCGACTCGCGTTCGCGTTACATTAGCGATAAAAATCCTCCTTTGAGCGGCGACTATTATTTAAATTCGGCATTCCTTTTTCAAAGCAGTCGCGCTCGGTGTTAGGCCCCTTTACACACTCGGCTCTCCTGAGTCGCTAACAGGGAAGGAAAGGCAATGTAACGGAGCCGGTACCCTTCACACTAGAGCCGCGTAGCAGCTCTAGGGCCAGGCGTGCGGTTCTAGAGCCACAATTTGGCTCTCCCAGCTACTACATAGCGGGGACGATTTTTATATGTACAGAAAGTCCCCAACTTACACTGTTAATTCGTTCCGAAGGTCGCCATGTAAGTTGAAAACCGCGCAAGTCCAACAATGCTTAAATACGATATATTTTTACTTTCTCATACGAAGTATTGAGAAAGTCTTGTTATCGCGAAAAAATTCGACCTCGAGATTTTTACGAAAATGTACGTTTTAGGTATCGCTGAATCCGAAAAAGTGGTTTTTGCAATGCAGTCTGTCCGTCTGTCTGTTACTGGCTCTGGAACTTAAACGGTAGAGCGAAAATGAATAAAATCTCGTACTTATTGTTAGGCATTTTATCATACTGAGCAGAGTATATGTAGAAATGGTTGACATTGCTCAATAATTAAGGGAAGTTTATCCTACGCATTTTTAAAAACAATCCGATTTTCTCAAAAACGGCTCTAACGATTTTGATCAAATTTGGTACAGTTAGTTGAGTGTACGTCTTCAATAATAATGCATAGTTCATATTTCTCAAAAAAAAGAATATAAGGTTAGTTTATTCTAGGCAACTTTAGCAATAATTTTTCTCAAAAACGGCTCAAACGATTTTGATCAAATTTCTTATTGTTACTTGTGTATACGTCTGCAATATTACTACCTATTTCATTTTTCTCATTTAATGAGTATAAAGCTAGTTTATTCTTGGACAACTTTAACAAAAATTGGATTTTCTAAAAACAGGCTCATACAAGTTTCATTTTCTAACGATAACTAAGCGAAGCATTAGTATATGAGAAAGTTTGTACAATGTATGTTGTACCGATTTTTACTTTCTCATACGAAGTATCGAGAAAGTATTGTTTTCGCGAAAAAATTCGACCTCGAGATTTTTACAGAAATATACGTTGTAGGTGTCGCTGAATCCGAAAAAGTGGTTTTCGCAATGCCGTCTGTCTGTCTGATAATGGCTCTGGGTAGCCACCCCTAGAAATCCTCGTCCAGTGAAAAGATCTTCACTCTGCGAACCGTCTCTTTCTCGTACTAAATTGTGCAAGATGACACATGCCATCACGATATCTTTTGCCAATTTTTTTGGATACATTCAAGGGCCTATGCAAAATTCACCATTTATTACTGAGAATGCCAAAGGCACACTTAACATATCTCCGAGCTCTGCACAAACGGTAATTGAAGATCCTTTTTACTTTCTCCATACGTAGTAATGGAAAAGTATTGCGTTCATGAAAAAAATCGTCTTCGAGATTTCAACGGGTGGGTGTGTGTGATGAGAGAGTGGGGATGTGTGTGTGATGATAGTGGGGGTGTGTGTGTGTGAGAGAGGGTGTTTGTGTGTGTGTGCCACCAAAAACTCATCAAAAATCAGCTGGAATATATGCCATCCAACTTGCACAACAAACCCCTAATTATTAGGGCCTAATATATATACGACCGTCAAACACTTGATTGCCCCTTCAATATAGACCACCCAACACACGAAATTACCCCCTGATTTATGCCACCCAATTTGCACTTGACTGCCGCTATAACATATTCCTCCCTAGATGCATCAAACTCCCCACTCTCTTCTGCCAAGCGATGTACACTCTACTGCACCAAACATACACCGAATGCCCCTATGCTTATATAGCTCACAAATTCTATACATATTTTCCGCGATCTGTTGGTTGGTTAGTTTGTCGGATGTAAATGTCGCTAGAAAAAATGCGAATAATGATATTTTTATTTTGACATGCCCTCGACAGGATTCAAACCCGCGACCATAACATTGGGAGATAGGCACGCTAACCACCCCCTCTATCGATAACTCGAGAGAAAATAGAGATAGAAACACTAAATTTGGCAAGAATGCTCGATTCACATATGATAAAGTGGTGACGAAAAAAATCTCGAAGAAAGTGCTGGGTTCGATTCCAATGGAAACCATTTACATCTCCCATTAAAATAACACGTAATAAAATCGACTGTAGGCTTTCATTATTTTTACTTTCTCCATATACGTAGTATAGAGAAAGTAATATTTTCATGAAAAAAATTGACTACGAGATTTCAACGGAAATACACGTTTTGAGGTCCCGTTTAGACTATTTTCGGAATGATGTGTGTGTACGTGATTGTGGGGGCTCTAACTCTAAAGTACTTGCCATATCGTTACCAAATTTCAAATATAACACTTTGGTATGAGCACAAAGAACTGATTAGTTTTTGGACAATACCGGTTAACCAGAAGTCGAGGTTTATTCGAAACCCGATTCGGTTTTGGCGAAATATCTCCGTTAAAACATCATTATTTTATATACAATTCCATACAAAGGTTATAGAGAATGTAACTTTCATTTGAAGCAATTTTCTATAGCAGTTATTGTTTAGGAATTATTTATAAATAATCGGTTTTTTCGGTTTCCGTCAAATATATCCTTAAAGACGTCGTTATTGGTAATCTTCGTGAGGACCAAAGTTGTATAGAATAATATTTCTTCCAAGTTTTGTTTGAAACAAATTTTCGTAGAACCATCCATTTTGGAGATATTTTTCTTTTTCTTAATTTCCAGTATACAGCGCCACCACCATGTAGGGTGGATTCTGTAAACATTCAAAATATACGTAATTTACGGAAATAAGGACGACCGTATACTTTTACGATACGAAATAATAACTTTGCCTTATAATGCTATTCATAAAAAGAATTTAAATATCTATACCCCAAATATGGAGAAAGTGGTGTTGGCCACATCAGATTTTTTTTCAGTAAGATGGCGTCCTCCATAAGGACGCATTAAGTTAACTGAAAGAGAAAACGCCTCATCCCCAACTAGGACAAATGGGAAATTTTTCAATTGTCCTTCAACCAGCGAATTATAAAAAATAGTGTTTTTGAAAACAGAAGAGTAACAGTCTTTTCCATATAGAAAATAAATTTTTGTAGTTCAAGTACATCGATCCACTGCCAGGAAATTTAGTCACTCGCACATGTTTTCCGTCGACTGCACCAATACAGTTCGGGAAACGTGCAGATTTATTGAATACCTTCACTTATTGCTCACCGACTCTCCTCAGTTAGTTTTGGAAACTGGTCCTCCTTCATAATGTCCCACAATGCAGAGCAAACTTTTTTCACAATTTATCCTATTGTTGTTATCCCTAATCTATAACGGTAATTCAGATCTGTAAAAGTTGCTCCACTCGCAAGGTGCCCGAAATAAAAAAAATATTTAACACACCCAATTATTTTCACACACCCAAATATGCTAGTTTTCATCAAATGAGGAAGTTATTCAGTACGTATTTCTTTTCAGGTCAACTCATCAGCAGCTCTTTCCTTACCTGTTATGATCTACTTTCGGTGAATCACCACAGAAGGCGGCTGCATTTCAGCCAAAATGCTCAAACGGTTTTTCTTAACCTTGCTGTGGCTATTAGAAATAGCCAAGATAAATACTTACTTTTCAGTTCTTTGGAATTGAAGCGCTTATTCTCGAATTTGTTTCCAGCGATGAGACGGGCTCGATAATTCTCTAGTGAAGAGTTGATAAGTTGTACCAACAAGTAGCCCAATTTCATGTATGTACGGTCGACTTTACAATCAAAAGCAACGCATGTGATTCGTCCCCACTTTTTAGCGCTTTTTTTTTAAATCGGCCGTTTTCACATCGTCCGTCCGTGCGAAAAATTTTGGAGCTGTGAAGCTAATATTTTCAGGATGGTTGTGGCTGGTAACAGACATGTACTCTATTGATTTTGGGGTCTGTCCATTTGCCTTTTACCAGGATTTTTTAAAACCCCTTATGAACTATGTACATATAAGTATCCGTTACTATGGTAAGGTTTAGTTTTGTTTATGTTGCTACAATAATAAAAGCGAAAAGGGGTAAAGATCATATTACGCATGCTTAACTGCAGCGAGGTATGTTTTAAATAACTTTTGATTTACTTTGGGTTTAAAGTTTTGTTTTCAATGCTACGTTTCTAATGAAAATACAATGTTACATTATAATGACGCAGTTTGACCGCTAAATCTAAAGTTTGATGGATCATGCATGTGCATACGTTAATTTTTTGTAAAGTGAAAATATTAATAACATTTTTATTTATTTGCTAGTGTATAACCGGTCAAAAATGACGGGAGTAAAGATTCGATCGTTCACGCTATTTATGGAGATCAAATTGACATAAGAAACGTCAATTGTCTTGAAAATCATTTCCTCTCCTTCATTCCCCCTCACTCCCCCTCTCCTTCCCTCTTCCTCCATCCCTTTCTCTACCCTCCATCTCCCTCCCTCTCGTATTAAAAGCATTCAAAGCACGCTTACACTCATAAGGATTGAAATAACAATATGATATCGAGGTCTAACAATGGGATTGGTAAACAAGACAACATCCCGTTAAAATGGCAAGATTTCCATAAAATATGTAAAATGAACGTTCAACACGAACGGTTTCGAACTGTAGGCGGAAAAGATGAACAGAATAAGAAAAGTTATATTTATTCAAAATGGTTCATAGCCGAAGATCGCAGGCCAATTCTTTCTAATTTAAATCTAAAAAATAATGAAAGCCTGCACGTCGAAAAGCCGATTTTTATGTGTTACCTTATGGGAAATGGAAAGGTCTTCCTCGGAGTCGAACCCGGGATATTTTTTGAGATTTTTTTCGTCATCACCTTAAAATATGTGAATCGAGCATTCCTGCCAAATTCCGAGTTTCTATCTCGATTCTTTATCGAGTTATTCGCATTTTTATATGATCACCAACCAACGAACCAACCAACACATCTATTATTATCTACTATAATATATTTTGAAGCGTGTGTTTGTTGGTTTGTGTATTTGTGTTTGTTCGTGGAACTCCTAATCGGTAAAAGCTAGAATAACCAAATTTAGTACGATTCTTCCTTACATCCTAACTTAGTGAATGGTCAAGGTTTGGTCAACCGGGATTAATCAGTGCTGCCAATATAGGGGATTAACATTTTTCCATAAGATAACACGTACGAATCCATTTCCTGACTTGCAAGGTATTCTTCCTTCAAGCATCAAAATACATAAATATGGACCGATTTTTTCGTTTTTACTTTATTCGACGAATAAAACTCTATACTATCTTATTCCTGCGAAGTTTACATGTTACACGGTCGAAGTTTTCAGAAATACGCCTTTTGTTTCGAAATTTTGTGGATTTTTCGTACTCTTTCTGGGCGTTGCCAAGGCGGCCGTCATTGTTACCTCCAATTCAGTTAGCTTCAATGAAACACAAATAGACGAAAGTTTAGCGTTATTCGCTTCGCACTTTTGTTTAAGCAACGAAACGATCGATGTCTCTGGATAGCAACGTAAATAGATACTGATTATTATTCAGGAAGCGTTTATTGATTACAGTAATTGAACCTTCTTTCGTCTATTGAATAATGGAATCCTAAATTTTTTGTAAGTGAAATCATTATATTTTACATTATGATGTTTATTAACGTAAATAGGCTCACGTATCTGGTGCACATTTACCGGAGTCAATGTTCAATCATGGACAATTGTACGTTTCTTTTTCACGGGTTTCTTGCTTACAAGACATAAATGTAAACATTTCATGGGCATAATTACACAAGAAATGAAGCTGGATTTGGCGAAAGTGATATATATGATAGGAAATAAAATTATCGTAATATTTGAATGCAATAGGCTCGGAAACGGATTGTTACAACCAAATATGATTAATTGTTAAGAAAAGTTAATAATAATTTAAAAAGTATCTACTATATATTTTAGAGTTTGTATGTTGTGCAGTAGTAGCTTCACTAAATCCGTTGAAATTCAACGGGAAATTCTGCTAGTAAGAGATATTTATTAATTTACAATGCTACATATGTGTTAATTAAATGCAGAGGAATAATTGGACTGTTTGTTGCGATTGCTGGCTAGGATAATTACTAAGAAAAGCACTTTTGGAAACTGCTTCTGCAGTTCTTTTTTTAACTTGGTGGAATAGCCTGCAGATTAATAATAATTTAAAAAGTATCTACTATATATTTTAGAGTTTGTATGTTGTGCAGTAGTAGCTTCACTAAATCCGTTGAAATTCAACGGGAAATTCTGCTAGTAAGAGATATTTATTAATTTACAATGCTACATATGTGTTAATTAAATGCAGAGGAATAATTGGACTGTTTGTTGCGATTGCTGGCTAGGATAATTACTAAGAAAAGCACTTTTGGAAACTGCTTCTGCAGTTCTTTTTTTAACTTGGTGGAATAGCCTGCAGACGTTTCTTATCTCACGTGCGTGCCAAATCTTTACTGTTATTTCGCCGACCTCTGCGTCAAAAATACGAGAGAGGAAATACGCATGCATTTCTTTTTACGATTTATGTAATCATGTCAAAAAAAGATAAATATTAATGGCGTAGTATAATGGCTAAGCACTGCAAAACGAATCATTTATCAGAAGCGATGTCGAGGAAATATCGAATCTTTGATTTGGCGATTCATTTTCCAATCAGTTTTAATTAATCGAGCAATGAAAATCGTTTAAAAATACCTCACCTGATGAACGTGGTCGTAATGTAATATTTATGTTTACTTTCATCCCTTCGTCTTAAATTATCCATTTCTTTCATCACTTACAAACGCTGTGTGTGTACGGAAAGAAAATAAACGTTTACTCCAATTCTTCTTCTTAGATAATCCATTTCCTTTCGCTAACTAAATGCTATGTGGGCACGAAATGAAATTAAAGGCATTCATATAACTAAAGCAGGTCTTATTTATTTCAGTTGCTACGAAGACTGTTATCCTTGACAACAGTTGAAAAACCAGGCAATAAAATTTCTAGGTCCGAAGAGAATTTTTTATTTTTTTTTAAAGAACGCTAAAAAACGAATTTCAAACTACTTCGGGAAAAATGCAGAGGTCTTCTTTGGCGCTCTCCGCTGCTGGGAAATCTTGAGCTACCCAAGCGATCTATCACGGGAACAAGGAGACGAAAATTGTAGGGTAATGAGTCGCGCCTGCGGTTTGTATGGTCTATCGCTTCCAGAAGTCCTTTAACTTTTTTTAAAATATACGCTCACCTTGTTTACGGCAGCCTTGCTGCTCGACTGGAAAGTTGTTGCGCACGATTCCGACTGAGATTTCATTTTTTTTAATAAAGCAGAAGATAAAAAATTCCCTTACGTGAAATTGTAATATCCTTCGTATATCCCCTTCAAGATTCCTACCATACCGGTTACTCGACTAAATTACACGTTCATTAAATGAAATATCTACCATATGCAGTTTGAACTTGTATTAAGCGAAGACGGACGATTCTGAAGCAGAATAATCGTTAAAAGTGATGGTCGCTGAACGGGGGTGGTCGCTAACGGATGTTTCACAGTACATACATGTTTTACAAGAAGATTTCATTTAGAATCAGAATTAAGTAGAGAGGATATTTTTTTCGAACTAACATCTATCCCATACAAATAAAATCCACGAAAATATAAAATCTCACAATGCTTCGCCTCGTGGATTGCTGGTTTCGTTGCTTCTGAAAAATTTAAATGATTTTCCGATTCCTTGTCGGCATACTCACCTTTTATCTTCTCCGAAGAGTACCTGGGCGATTGAGACTGTGATATCCCAAAGATATCTGCCATAATCGGAGTTACTCACACCCGATGCGTAAAAGTCGTCACGATACGCGGATTTCCGCCAGCTGATTCCGGATCTCATTCGTCCGTGACAATTTTTGAACGTTTTGGGATCTAAACAGCGCGTCATATGTACATACTTAAAACGCTTGGGCACCTCTGCTCAAGGGAGCCTAAAGACAGATGTCTATGATTGCCGGCTGAAGAGTTAAGTGGAAAAATCACAGTTAGTCAACGCACTTTACTCCTAAATATTTCATGTTAAATACAAATTTAAGAATATTACCAACGTAATTTTTATGCATTGCACTGATGGCAACTGTACATACAGGATTTAAAAGCAAGAAATACTTTTACAGCGCTTGTCTTATAGATAGATATTCATTTCAATATTCAACTTTTGCTGGTACAGTCGGGCAGCCGAAATCCCCTTCTCCCAAAGAGCATTTTACGGACTTCCCCTGGAGATTATATCGTGTTTGCCGGTGTAAGCTATATCGTTAAAACTGATTGATTGTTGAGTAAAATTTTTAAGTTAATCTCCATCACATTCATCTGCACAAAGAAGTACTCATTCATTACTCGAATCATCATATGAATAGATTTCGCATAGCATTGCACTATTTATGACATTGAGGAATGGATGGTAATAATATAAACCTCTTTCTCGTGTTATATGAGGTTTATAAACGAGAAGGAGAAGTTTTGGAGGGCCTGAGTGCTTTGTTTGTAAGCTTGGATAAAAGGCAAAACATTCTATTTGTAGATATACGTGTAAAAGAGGGAGGTTTAGGAACTTTGGATCAGGAGAATGGTGCTTAAAGGTGTATGAGGCGTAATCCTTCTTTCACTATGAAAATCTAGGTTCGCATGACAGGGATTCACATTACATGGCACTTTTTCCGAAAGAAACCCCCGTGTTATAGGAGGGCCGAGGGTAAGGCCTATGAAACCTTTATGCATTTTTTGGGTGAAGGATTATTAAGAGTAGTTTATACTACACCTAGTCAATATATAATGCTTATTTAAAGTTTCATTACATATTTTTTTCAATTTATGTTCACGAATTACGTACTAAAACTAATCGATGGATTTTATGTTTCTGTTCGCCGTACAAGCTCATATAAGAACGAACTCTCGGTTGAAATGCAGGTTTGTTAGTAAAATTCTTCCATTCCGTCACGCAATGTTATAGCCAGAGGGAGTCAGTGTCAAGGATACCGCTATGTAAGCCCCCCATGCATCCAGAAGTTACACGCCTGATATCAGAATACACACATTTCTGAAGTGATATAAAAGGCTTTTCCTAGACACAGTCGTACAGAAATTCTCTGAACTCCAAAGTTGTGGGGGAAAAATATATGGGCAATTACAATCCGGCATCCACGATAAAAAATACCAATAAAATGAAAAAAGAAATTTTCACAAAAATTTCCAGTCGAAATTAAATTAAAATAAAATTTTATAACAACATTTATCATATTGTGTATGAGTTTTCAGTAAAACAAGACGATTAAAAAATTTAAAACTCGTTCAAGTCCAGGTTTTTTTATAAAATGAATGTTTTAAGACAGGTAGGTTCATTTTGATGCAATCACTCGTCACCTTTTACACGGGACCTCTGGCCACTAAACTTGTGAGCCGAAACATCTTCGGAACCGACACGTGCATGCAATAAATTGCCAATAGGTTCAGAAAGGGCGGGACTCATAAGAGGAACTATAGTGGACGACAGTAGACGAGACGAGACTCTGACGAAGTGGAGGGTGGAAGCGTGAGAAGGGTACTTTTCAGGCTTGGGCCTATCAGCGCCTTGCGACGTTGCCATACTGTGCCTTAGTAGCGTCGCTTCGTTTTTTATTCAGTAGCCTGGGCGTGGACTGTAAGCGTAAATCCGACAACGTAGCTCCCCCTCTACTTTGTGGGCGTAAACATCTGGGAGGCCAACTTATTTCTAGTTTAGTCGTAACGGTAAAATATGCGCAGATTGCTCCCCTGGAATAACAGCCGCGAATCACTTTTACTTCATGATCTCAACCGCGAATGAGTCTAGAGAATGCCACGCCATCTATTTTATTTATCCGATAACAACAATAATATCACTAATAATAATGGCAATAATAATAACAACAATGATAAATAATCTTCACAGATTAATTTAATCAGCCTGTTCCAGAACCGACTGGGATGTAATAATAATACAACATATAAATTAAAGCTTGCTATGGTTTGAGCGTCTCATTTACACGTGCTTTATATTAGTTTAAAAAACGGAGAAATGGTTCAAATGTGCAATAAATTTGACATATTACTGAATATTTGATTCTCTAAAATGTTTTTTTTTTCTGTTTCTTACTCCGTTCTCTTAAGGGGATATCTATCGAACTAATGAAACTGAGCCTACCATTCGGAATAAGATACTTCATCCAAGATTAAAACCGACAATACTTTATACATTGCCCGTCTATCCACCTGGTCTTCGATAATAGCGCCACATCCAATTTGCTGTACAAATATTTCCCCCAATTTCTTGGTTTTTATGTGTTTATCTGTGAAACGTTGTCCTTGATTAAAAAGCGTCGCCTCCGATTTTCTTCCCTTTGATAAAGCCGCTGTGCGATTTTAACATCACATAATCATTCTTAAATGTCATATTTATTATATGTATAACATCGGAAAAAGGTCATATAATTTTTCCAACTTTCGGCAGGCCAGTAGGTCCAACATTGAACAAATTCCGCCATTACAACGCTGCCTGAGCGATAAGCCTAAGCAAGACTCCGGGAGAAAATATAATCAAGATCACGCTTTGGGCGAAAGGTCTCCAAAAATTCTATTTACTATTGTTATCTCGAATTGCGCAAGGAAGTACTCGAAAATAATCGTTAATTGATCTGCAGTGCTGCAATACTTCCCGGTAAAATTTAATCCCAACACATTTGATCCTTGATTTAGCTTTAGCATATGTTTCAGAATGGAAAGATGTCACCACGAATTAAAAATAAATCGTCACGTAGGTATGCACTAGGAAGCGAGTTTTGGTAAAAGAATTTACAAAATATTTAATCGAACAAATGAATTTTTGAAAATGTACCTTTCCTCTTCTTTATGCCCCAAAAATACGCCTAAAATGCAATTTGGATTGCAGATTTAACACGAACGGAATATTTAACACCGAATAAATAAGAGATTTGAGTATAACATTAATTTTCTTTATCATATATATATATGTATATATATATATATTAGATATATATTATATATATATGTATATATTATTTATATATATATATATGTGTATATATTATATATATATATATATATATATATATATATATATACGTGAAAGGATTATCCTATACAGTTATGCATTTATAATAAATATGTTCATTGATCAAAAACAGAAATCGGATTGAACTTTGTTAACAGTAATGGCGTTAATATTATAGCACCTTAAAATATTTTTCATGCACGAGAACTAAGCCAACACACGGGAAGTTCATTATATTATGATTTACGGCGTCTAGTTACATGGATAAAAAAGAATAAAGAAAATGATAGCAGTAATAGAGGAAAACTCATGCCAAAGACCTCCATTAACTCTTCTCATCGGCTTCTCTCTTTAGCGATTAAGTGGCGCTAGTTTCATTAATCGATAAAAGATAGCGTAAGACACCAATGAATCCGCAACGACTGGCGCTATTATGCCTAGTCTCGGGAAAAGTCGCAAACTTTCAAACGTATTTATCTGAGGACTTCTGTTCGATCATTGCCACGACTTAACAAGATAAATGATCTGTAAATATTTAGCACATAAAATTAACCTTGTTATCTGGGATACAAAGATTGTTAAGTATTTTATTCACGTGAAATATTGCGCGTTGTGACCAGCCCAAATTAACGAATGCGTTTTAATTCGATAAGGTTTAGAAAATGTGTCGGATCGTTCCTTACTACAACAACGAACTTTTTAAAAGGAGACAGAATAAAAACTAGCAATAAAAGTGAGCTACTGCTTTACAATCATAAACATTACTATATTCCTAACGTCGACATTGATATAACATCGATCATAAAATTATCATCGGAGGATGAATGCAAAAAATTTTATTTTCTTTAAGTTCGGATGAAAATTAAGACGTTACATTTCATTATCGCTCTCACTGTTGAATTAATTAAATTTACATAGGAGATATTATTGATGCGGTTACTCATAAATCACTCGTTTATGACTTCCAATAAGGCCAGCTATAGCTATCCCGTTTTTTTTTTGGTTTCTCTCATTACGTAAAGTAGTTGATTCCAAAAATCGAATTGACGAAAAATTTAGCGCAGATACTACGGGATAGGGGGATATTTTAGTGGCGTCTTATCATTATTACGATTTTTCTACGCTAAATATCTCCGGTGAGGCAGTTTAGAACATAGAATAAGTAATTCTAAACTAGTACCTACCAATATTCCCCGCTAGATAACTCTAGCGTGCAATGGCGGATCCAAGTTGGACAGAAGGGCGATCGCCCCCCTGCCCCTTGTCCTTGGACGATCCCATTGCCCAATTACTTCAAATTTTCATTTGATAATGATTTATATTTTTTATGTGATGACAATTTATAATTTACAAGTTGTAATGAGCTTAAGCTTCTGTTTGGAAATAAATTTTGTAAAAAAATTGTAAATGAAGAAAGAGTTTCAACCATACTCTTCTATTATTGTAATATTATTACACTCAAATCACGCAAAATGCATTTACGTAATATTTAAGTGCACATAACTATTGCAAATAAATATAAATAAATATATCCCGGTATTCTTGGTTTTTTTCTTCCTGACAACATAAAATCTTCCGGTTTTGCTTCCTCGTCATCTGGACACCCTATCTATCGTACTTGTGGACATGCATATTTCATTGCATGCGCAAATGCAACTTCGCATACATTTGCGTAAGTACACGCCTCTACACTGAAAGGAAATTCGAGTTTGTCCTAGTAGTCGATGTAAAAACTCTTTCAGGCGTTTTATTTTATTGCAAATTGGAATTTACTTGAGGCGATTTACTAAATTAATATAAGGAACTGTACGAATCTGCTAATCTAATATAGGCGTAGAATTACATTTAATTAAGATTAAAAAATTCAATAAAAGGACGAGGACGCTGTTGAGTCAAGTGGCCAATCGTACTGATTTGGACGACATTATACTGATCGACCTTCTGTACTGATTTACAAATATTATAATTCCTTTTTCGATATAATGCTTTAATGCGGTAACTTAGCTAACTTGTCGGTATTTTGATATTCCCGAATTTTGGCCCTATCATTTGAAATGCTGCTTTCCTACCTACATGAATATCTTAAATTGATACTCCGTGACAGGTCTCAACTTTTATCGTTGAGCATTCTTTTAAAAAACTAGCATTAGCATTTCTATAGAGTTCTACGTCGATAACAAAATGTAAGAAAATTTGGTGCTTTTTATGGACAAACAAACGCCAAATTTACTGATTTGGGCTATAAAAAATGGCCACTTTACTGATGAGGATTTCAATGTAACCCCCTTAATAAAGATGGGTTAACGGAGAAAATTGAGATCATTCAATCGACAATATGTAATTTACTACATTCAGAACAGAAAAGAGGCTTTTACGGTCGCATAAGAAGAAAAGAACATTGCATTAGCGAATGCAACGACTGGAATTCCTCCACAACAATGCCATGAGCGAGGCAGATAAAAGAGTTGGCCCCGCCCTAAGGCGTGTCACTGGGTCAGCGAAATGCTATTCCACTCGCGACCTATTTCCCTCCCTCTATTTCAGTCTAGTCATGGATTTTTACAAGGTGTTTCACTCGCTTCCTCTTCTATTCCCCATGAAAATAGTGGGAAAATTGAAACCCTCGAACTTAAATATTTAAAAAAATTATACCCGCATTTTCTTTCCTTATACAGGCGAACCCCAACTCACGAATGTTCGTAAGTTGAATTGTTTTTTTCCAAAAGAACAATAATTAAATTCGTTAATGCGTTCCTAAACCATTGTCGAAAATAAATTTTCTTCATACAGAGGGGAGGAAATTACACTTCGTATATTATATACTTAATGTATTGAAAATATTTAGGTATTTCATTATACACACATTCAGTTGATTAATATTATTCCAGAGAATTGGAATCGGAAGGGATATTTGAAGATGAGTTTGAAATTGATTCTTGAGATGTGCTGTTCTCTACTTGCTTGAAGAAAGTGTTCAATCAAAGTTGAACCCAACCCTTTCTCCCATATTTGTTTTAATATCTCGAAAAATACTTCTAGCCTAATCTTGAATCAATTCAGAACTCAAGCGTTGTTTTTTTTTATTTCGATCCTGAATCCAAATTGTTAAACACCGTTCCATTTCTTCAAAGACGACATTTCGTTTTTTACTTATAAACACAGATTGAACAGAGCCTGCATTGCGAATATGATTACCAACTTTTCCTTTGTCTTTTAAAATGGTTGAAATTGTTGAACGATTGAGATCATATATAAACACGACCAATCGAAGCAAGTGACTCACCTTTTTCTGATCTATTTATTATGTCCATTTTAGATTCCATCGAAAGCATTCTATCTTTTTCACCACTCTTAGCACTTTCACAAACACTACGTTTAAGACTGTTTTCCACATTTCAAGGGTAATAAAAAACAATACGTACGTAAACACGCGCAAATGACAAGTGTTGACAAGTTTACGTGTTCTTACTGCGACCGATGTTCGTAAGTGCGAGAGGGGTGTGTTCGTAAATGAAGTGCGAGGCGCAAATTCATTGGTATGTGGAATGTTCGTAAATACGAACTGTTCGTTTCTTGAATGTTCGTAAGTAGAGGTTCACCTGTAATCTGGTGACTGCGACTGAAATTAATTATCCGATCGTTAGAAAATGATACACTTGAATATAAATGTTTCAAAAAATCCATTTGTGGAAACATCTGTTAACCACCCGTTACCCAATAACGCGTTGCTAGGGTTTACTCAGGATACGTAATTATGTCGCCACTTTCTGATTTTTATTAACTTTTGTTGAGTGATGCAATAGATCAGAGGTGGCCAATATTTTCAACGTGGCGATCCCCAAGCTGTATCCTAGAATATCAAGTGAACACCACTATACTTTTGCGAAAAAACATTTACACATAAAATCAAAACCCACGTCAACGTTTATCAATAACGTTTTTAAATACTTTTAGAAGGAAAACAACCGAGCAAATTAAATTTTAAGCACCGCGAGCACCAGCTTGGGAACCCATGATATGGATGCTTTATTTAAAAAGCAAATTTAACGAATTTACACGATTAAATTATGCGTTCGTAGAAATCCTACATTTCGGCATATTTTCGGCTTAATAAATGACAGTTTAAAAAACGAAATCAATAAAATTTGCTCTTGACCTCTCCGGGGTAACATAACCTTACGTCAAGAGGTAGTTTTCGACATCTTACCTATTCAAACCAAAAAGTTAACTCATTAGATATTTTCGCGAGTCATATCGAAGTTTGTACGGCTTGAACCTTACACAAAAATTTGAAGTTAGTACAACCTTGCCTAAGCTCCTCGTTCTATTTGTGATCATTGTATTCTCAAACATAGAGAGAGAGAGAGAGTGTGAGGAAAAGTTTAGAGAAGATTATATCATCCATTTCCTCCACGTCGTATCTTCATTGTGTGGAGAGTCAATTTATAAGCCGTATATCGGTTTGACCTTCACTCCACAGAACGGCTCTCGACTCAATGGATTCCTCCAGTCACGGGATCCTCCGGTTGCATCGCACCGCAGCCTCGAATTCGCGAAATAATGAAACGAATCCCGTCCTTCGCAAAAAAAAAATAATAATTTGGACTTGACCATACGTCGAACTTATCGCGCGTATATTTTTTTGGGGTGGGTTGGGTCAAGAGCTTAAAAAAAAAACTTTTTGCGAAATCATCAAATGTTCCGACATTTGGACAAGCTGGCGTTCGTCGCATCACACTCCGGCATTTGTTCCAATTGTTGATTTTTGAAAACGTTATTTTTTTCCTCGAGAGGTTTCTTGAAAATATACGCGACTCTGACGAGAGATGGCGTCCGACGACAGTTGGAGCGAAAGGGGAAAAGATAGAGGTGACAATAGGCGTCGGAAAGAGGAACTCGCAAGGCATTATTGGGTGGAAAATGGGGAAATTTCAATCGCGAGTTTCGTATTGAGCACCAGGATTACAGGAGATGTGTGGTATTGTTTTAAAACTGCGTTCGCACCCTAAAAATATATGTACCAATTCATACGAAGTTATGTATTTTACAGATTTAAAAAGAGGATTTTACTAACATGTTAATTTTGCTTAAGCTAATTTGAATTAATTGGTAATCACCTTTCTTCCTAAAATTTTGAAACCGACCAGCTATTCATTGCACTACCGCTTTGATACCCGTTGTGCGCAGGTAAGCGGGAATAAGCAGGTCGTAAAAAAAAGAGAAATTAATAAAATAAATCAGTCTCCTTATAAATACACGCAATATGCACGTAAAAATCAAAGAGACGAAATAAGTGCTCACTCGATCACCTATATTATCCATGAAATTGTTATTAAAAACACGTTAAGTAATTATTCTGTTCATTTGATCTGTTTAAACACCAATTCTGTCCATTTAATTTGCGCCATAATAAGAGCTTGGAAATTTCTTGGTGAAGTTTCTTTATAATTTACATTTGAAACAAAAGATGCATGTGGTATACTTATATTTTTAGTAATGCATTTCTTCGAAGTAAAAATTAATTTATACTCGTTACCTTACTCAAATTAAATACTTATATCCTGATCAGCATAAATTGGGCATATCCAAACTCGGCCAGCGGTTGCACTCCGAGGAACCCCTAAGGTTGGTGAAATGTGAAAGTGGTTCCCACTCTAGGGAAAACCAGAGTTATTCATTTACTTACTATCCTTTTCAGATATTTTTGTGGTTTCGGGGGAGGAAGGTCTAGGACACTTTTAAACACGCGTCCTTAGCCAATAGAAATATACGATCTCTTATTGGCGGGAATTTTCACACGAATTCCCGAAATGCGCTTTAAACATATACTTAATAAATAAGTTTACAGATTTTAAAATGGGAAAAGCTTGAACAGAAATGAAAAAACAACGAATTCCCTATTATAATTTCCCTGTTATAATAAAGAAAATGATGTGCGTAAGACATTAGACTTTTTGGTAGCTGGTTCACAGTAAAAATTTGCGAAAGTGCGAACTGAAAATACGTGTGGTTCAAGATATCCTGGCCGAGTATGGATGTTCCTTCCTGGGTGCCTTTCTCACCGCTGGCCGAGTTTGGATGTACCCTTAGGGATTAACCCAACCGCTGGCCGAGTTTGGATATGCCCCATAAATTTTATATTAACGTCAGCGAAAGAAATGTCAGACATTAAAATAACTATAAATGATATTTTTCTAGTTTTTGTTAGAGGATTGTATGGCAGTAATTCAAAACATTTCACGGCTTTTTTTTCTCTTCCTAGAATGGAACTTTCACACTCCCGTGTGTATAAACCGAAAAAGTCACATACGACTATTAAAGACTAAAGTACATTCCCTGAACAACTGGCATGACGAAAAAATGAGGCCCACAATAAAATGCTTTATGCGGCCCGCGAATCGATCCGTGAAACTTAACAAACGCGACTCGTTAATTTTAAATTAAAGTTATCGTTGTAAAATTCTGTCTTGTATAATTTCAATTCTTAAAAAAAATTTGTCCGCGATTTTCATGTGTGGGGCACCAAATAAACTCCAGGTAATTACCGATGCAAATTCTTATCTGTCGCGCCGAAGAATTCGAAACTGCAAATAAAGCCTTTTATGTTGACAGTAGCGGAATTACAATAGGTATCGCAGAGACCGCGAGTGCCAAGGAACTGTAGATTTAGGTCCATCTAAATATCATATTAAACATAACGAATTATGAAGGGGTTCAAGAATTATTTTCGCTAGGGGCCCGAGCGTTTGTAGTTCGTCACTGCGTGTACACAAGGTTGCTAATCCCTGATCTGCAACGTTGACTTAACAGCGCTTTATCAAAGTGGGTCGGGAAGTCTACCATTAGCAATATGCGATAACTTGTTATGTGTGTACTTGAACGCATAACGACTACGATGATGAAATGAGGCTACTCAATAATTGCTTAATTCAAACGTCAATTTTTTAATACGATTTAAATCAAATTTCTTCTACGTGCTATTTATATTCAAAACAAAAAGTTTATTAAAATAGGTAAAGTAAGCGAATTTCAGTTTATTTCGCTTTCCTTGACACTATGAATACTCGCTTTTCAAAGTTCACACGAACATAACCTCTACTTGAACTAAAATAGCAGTATTTAAATTTTGTACCTGTTTAGAATTATTAACATAGTATTCCAAGAGAAAATACTTAAAATTTAACTAGGTAAAAAGCATTTTATCTGTGGTCTGTTACCATTTAACCATTTATGCCCACGAAATTACTTTCAATTAGCAGACTGTTTTTGGTTTGGTGATTCATAAAGCTTGTAATGTCAATAAACTAATTATCTCTATTTAAAAGAACGATATATTAATTTAGATAGTTCGATCATATTTAAATTAAACGGTCGAATTCCTTGAAAACACAAAATAATATGAATTTTTTAATTCAGAAAGTTCGTTTTAAAATAATTCAAGCTATTTCATAATGTTCAGGGCTTAGATAAATTTATAACAAAATAAACTTTTGACTGAAATTTCGTTTAAAGCATTCTCTAAAGTTTATTAAAAACATATTTTATCAAATTTATATGTATTTAGTAATAATTTTCGAAATTTTCTGTTTTCATTATTATTATCCTTGTTATTTTTGTCTATTGCCTTTTCATATTTTTTTCTATTGAACATTTTTACATATGTGTTACCTTATCTATTTGGTACATTGCACGAGATGAAATGGCCACTTTAGCTCCGAATATGCAGATATGATAAATATAAAGACCGCTTCTCAATATTAAAATGGACTCTCAAATAGTATATGGTTTGCCAAATGATAACTTAACTCCACTTAAAATATTTAATTCTTCTACCTTTTTTGTGACAAGAATCTGAAGAAAAACCGGTAAATGCGCCATTTTCTGCCTTTTGCTTAATTATTACTTTAAGTATAATAAAATAAGATAAAATATATGGACTCTTGTTGGACCAAACTGAGACCTACGCTCATCCTACTTAAATGTTCGAATAATATTTTATGTGATTTAAAAAAAGATATTTTAAATATTTGCGGGCGAATCCAATGATGAAAAAGATCATTTTCAAAATACGTTCCAACGACGTTCTAATCGGTGCATTTTGTTATTTTTTCGAAGAATGATATGAAACACGTGTTTCATAACCGAGAACTCTCACGGAGAATTCATTGCTTAACAGGATGCGCGCAAAAACCTAGGGAGAAAGCTTCACACTGCATGCACAAGTTGCTTTCGCAAAAAAGTCTCTATTGTTCTTCGTACATAAACCCGGATGTCTTGACAAGGTGTAACATTCCATTTCATACATTATCTAGAAGGGACCTTTGTCGATTTTTTATGAGGTGATACTTTCCCGAGGAAATTAAAATACATGTAAAAGTTTAAACGAGCAAGAGTTTTTCTCCATGCGTTCAAATAAAATAAAACATTAGTAATATTTTCTTAATACGGCGGATTCGTTAATTTCCTCACTCGAAAACACTCTGACCAAAAAAGGAGAAAATTCCATCCGGATCTCTCTAGCGAATCAGTAAAAATTCTAATTAATTCCCACTCTCATATCAAGAAAACAGACATTTCCTTTTATAGATTCGGTCCTTAACACCGTGTAGGTTTGGAGTTTAAGATGACTGGTGAGCAGAATGAGTAAGGTGGGTATTTTGAGAAAGCGGAAGAAGTGGCCGCCACCGCATTTGACCCCGAGGCAAGCTAAATTAAAAACATGGAATTACCTAACCAACGATCACACACACTCTCTCTCCTCCTCCTTCTCTCCCGACCCTTTTCTCATAATCCGGCTTCGTAATAAACCCCCGCAAAACCAGCTCCCCCACCCGACCAAGGTGAAAGTTGGTCTCCATTGTAGTAACTAGTATCTCTCTTTCACGTGCCCTCCTCCGGTCTTTCAACTCAATCCTTACAACGTCACGATCGAACTTCTCTTCGGGATCACAGAGAGGTGCGCCCACACCTTGTGAAAGGTCCTGTCCGTTCATTGGTTCCCAAAGGAGAAGGTCGGTCAGGAGGTTAAGAGGGTTAGGGTGCCGAAACGAGGAGATTTCTTATAAATAAGAGGTCCTTGAGGGAAGGAGGACGATTTTTCTGAGAAAAGTGTTCGCTGGAGAGATCTCGACGAGGTTCCGTTAATTAAGGGAAGAGGGATAAGCCAGAGAGATAGAGTCCGCCGCAGTTTCCGGAAGGAGCGAGAACCCGTGGCAGAGATCGAAGAAGATCAAGGAAGCAGAGGAGTTTCTCAAGGAGAAAAACGGGAGAAAAAAAACAGGTACCGTTTTTTTGAATTTAGGGTGTCTCGATTGTTTATCTTTGACGCTCGTTTAAATTAGCCCTATTTAAATACAGTTTATTTCTTTTTAATTTTAAATCAAAGGCACGCGTTAATAGACGGATAGACACGTGTGACTTTATTACGGAGGGATGGAGACTAGACCAGGGGTTCTTAACCTTTTGCGAGCCCCGCACCCCCACAGCGATCCATGGTAACCCCGCACCCCCCTAAACCTTTTCAATGATTATTAATTTTAATTTTTTTTAAGTTTAACTAGGTAATTATTAAACGTATAGTATTTAAAATCAAATATATTTATTAAAAATTACATTTTAAACCTAATCTTTCCTCAATTCAAGACAATAAGATTGTAATACAGTTGAGGCGACGGTTAGGCGCCTCACGAAAGTGGTTCCAGCATTTTATTACAATGGAATCCTATCCAACAATTCCATAACAGTTTTCAAGATTGTTTCTTTTTAAACAATTTTTAATGCTGTATTCATCTCGCACTTCAAAATAACCTCTTTGTGGCGGATTATCTCAGTCTTCACCCGTAAAGTAGGACCGAGATGAGAGAGTGACTTTGTTATAAACGTAATTAAAGGCGGAAAAATATAGCGACAGTATGTCTGGGCACGGCAGTTTCAATCTCTTTGTAAACAGACCTCGAATAGTGATTACGGTTTGTTATTTCAAGGAAACAAATGTTCTTCAGTATCTCGATATATCTCTAATAAGGAACTTGGACGCATGAATATACACACTAGGACGGCAGCTGGTTAGTATGGGTGGTTCAAAATGTATCTAAAAAAATAAATAAATAAAAAAGTCAAATTGCAAGATGTTCCCACCGCACACGCTGGACCCCCTTCCCGCACCCCTTGGACCATCTTCCCGCAACCCCGGTTAAGAACCCCTGGACTAGACAGTCTCTTCTTCCATCTAACTTATGAATAATAATCAGGTCCACTGAAGTATGTTTTGGCATGCTGAGTTTCGTGGCATCCGCTTGTGGTGGTGAACATTCAAAACATCACATAGTCTAAACCAGAGGTCGGCAACCTTCGGCTCACGGGCCATATACGGCCCCCGAAGGCGTTTCATGCGGCCCGCGAAGCCATGATGAAAAAGTGGTATAGTTTAACACAGTTAGTTCCATATTTTTCTGTGAATTAAGGCCTCAAACCTTTTTCTGGTGGAGTTTTAACGCTAGTCTATTAATTACAATTGATTTTCGCTAATATGAGACCAAAAAATCTCTAGGTAACTTCTGATTTAAACGCCTATCCGGCCCGCCGAAGCTCTCGTGATTTCCAATGCGGCCCTCCGAAGCATTCACAGCAACGAACGTGGCCCCCCAAATAGAAAAGGTTGCCGACCCCTGGTCTAAACGAATCCGATGATAACCCAGAATCTCCATTCCGACAATTCTTTTAAAAGCTCTGTTGCTTAAATTTTCATTTCTGAGACTCTTGAATTCCTGTTGGAACCCTTACTTTGACGAACTGTTTTCGGGGAAATTAAAAAAAATAGATAATGGACGATCTATTTTTATCAACACGGAGCTTTTAAAATAAAAGAAAAAAATCCCATCACATATTAATCGTTTTTAATTAGTGCGAAGACTTAGTTGGACGAGTATACTCGTCATCTCACTATGAGGGGTTAAATTTTTAGTGTGTTATTAGCCTTGATCCCTAAATTCCCGACACATCACGAAATCACGATGAATTCCCAAGTTAATTCGACTCAGCTGAAGCTTCCTGGCAACTCATTTTCAATCGAAACCAAGTTTTAAAAATCAAACAGAATCGTACAGCGACAGTTCTCGGAGTTCAAGATGGCCACATTCAAAGGCAGGTGTGACTTTATCGTAATTATTTTGCTTGGAAACTTTTCAGGATGGCTTGCGCTCGGAAAGCTTGGGCCCTTATCTTCGCCGCGACGTTGTTTGCAGCCGTCGTTGGAATGCCGCAACAAACCCACGTGAGTAACGCACGAGGGAGGACGTGATAACTTCGCAATAAGCAACCATTAAGATAAACTTCCAGTGATCCAATTATTAGAGCGCATAAAATGCCCCACTTTGCCCTCTTATAACACGGGTTCTTACGAATGTGTTCGCTACAACACAATTTTTTTAAATACAAAAATTCATGCATTGCGAATAAGAGTCGGGCATGGGATGTGGAATCCCAAACGGCAGACGTGGAGGATCTGATTGCTTTCTTTATAAGCTTAAATAAAAGAAAAAAAACTGTTTGTAGACATATTATATACGATATACACCAAGGAAAGGTTTGGGAATTATGGGTCTGGACGAAGAAGCCTGAAGGGATATGGAACGCAACCTCCTCTTCGCTATGCAAACTCAGGATCACACTGCACGTATTCACACAGCACGGCAAGTTTCAGGACCCATTAAAAAGATGATGGTTTCGTTTCTAGATGATAATCAATTCTTCCACCATATCCATTAAACTTTTACGATTTTTGAAAATATTTTACATCCAAACGTGATTTTTCACTTTGGAGCATATTGCTCTCTCAATATCTTTATAGTTCGATTAGGATATGCCGTACGTAAATAGATATAACCGCGGATTGTAGCATTTAATGAAATGTAACGCTGTTTTTATAGTATATTTTTTAAGGCGCATGACCGAAGCTGGTTTCATTAGAGCTAACTAATACAATTCCTAGAGATTAAATTACATTTGTAAGTTCAATGGCCTTAAAATATATATGGCTGATCTAAATATTCTCATGGGAATCATTTGAATTGTAATTTACGACTGTATTGCAATTCATGTGATGTAATTTCACCGAAAAATAGTCCAAATCGAATCAGCGATGTCATAATAATAGCAATTAAAGTAATATGAAGTTCGCATTGTGTTTGGAACCGAGTGCCAAAAATTTGACATTTTTAATAGCTACGCTTATCGTGTTTACTTGCTCTACCAGCGGCAAATTTTTTTTACATCATTCAGCTCGTTTGTCCATAAGCGAACTCGTTATCCCCATAAGATAATCAGTGTAATTTATCCAAGGAAACAGTTGGATAAAAATACCGATAAAAGTTTATTTGTGAGTAAATCCTTGAAGTTAGAGATTACTCTTGAATTTAAGTGCAAGTAAAAAGAATGCACCGAACTAGAGGATTTTTTTATTTTGAGTTTACGAAATTTTTATCAATGAGTATGACCGAATCATCCTCGAAAACAACTTTTGTCTTTTGGATAAAACGAGTTTGTTTCGTCATAGGAACTCCACGTGCTGATTATTCAGCCGCACGTTTGAATAAATCGACAACAGAGACGAAGCACCAGAAAGAATTTGTGTCTCATTGTGAGAATACTCGCAGCCAATGAATACATAGATATATGATGTGCTTAAAGAAAAGTAAAGTTAATAATAAAGGTGGCAACAAGGTGTTGGAGGGAGCATTACCTACCTACTTACTTACCTAAATTGGAGAGCCTCTGGGGGTGCTGAAGAAACTCGAAAAACACAAACACAAAAATAACACAAAGTAGAAGTTTTGGGGCAGAAGCCATTTGTCAGCCACGGAGAGAAACGTACTGTTTGAAGTGACGCACTGTTTAGACAAAATCAAACTGAAATGAAAACGGTAGCGAACTTATGGAAGAATTTGCTAATTTAAAGAATAATCAGACGATTCATTTATATGCGATAAAATTCGAACAAAAGCATAAATAGAATTCGAAAGATAAAATTGCCGTAAACGAAGCTATATTTGGATTAATCACACAGTGTGACATAAGTGTATGCACCAGCACCAAATATTCTTCTTTTCCTTACGTAATAGCGACAGCTATTTTCTAATCCTCTGCGAATAAACACTACTTTCTAATTCAGTTCTTTTCATCATTACTTTTTCAACATTAAACGAAATTATACGCATTTCAACGCACATTATACGTTTGTAGGCATGAAATAAGCAAATGCAATTGAAATTCAACTAAACTGTAAACTTGAAGTGAAATCTGGTGAAGACGCTAATGTAAAGTTCCCTTCTGAGGCGTAGGAAATTGAATTTTAAACGAAGCAAGGCCAACGATTTCTTCCGAAACAATGGCGAAACGTAATATTGACCAATAGAAGGAACAAAACTCTTACCTCTTGGGTGATAACAGGTTGTTGGGTTTATCCAGCAGGTGCATCTTTATCTGTATCAACTGCCTCTCGACCTCAAACCGAGGATGATCAACAGATGTCCGAGATATGTATCGATTTAACGTGATAAACGAAAAGGACGATTTGAGGATTAACGTCAATGAAATTCTCAACGATGAAAGTTAAAAACGATCGATAAAACGAACGCACGTGAACTTTTAGCCATTAAACTCTCATTTCAACAGAGAATTCTCGAGCTCGTCTTATGGCTGAAAAAAAATCAAGGACGTGCACTTCAAAAATACTTGCCTCAGGTATCTCCAATAGCCACAACGATTACCATTGAAGACGGCTGATTTTTAGCAGAAATACACATCTGGTTTTTTTTAAATAACCTTGCTCTGTTATGGCTATTGAAGACACCTGAGACAAGTACTTTTTAAGTGCTTTTTCTTGAATCAAACTCAAGCTAAGTAAAAAGGCTGAATTCGCAAAAAGGATTTTCCGAGCATTAAATATCATTTGTCATTTTTAGCTAAATATGAATACATTAAATATCACAATTAATATATATGTGTGGTGATGTATTCTCACTTACAATTAGATATATTCCGGAGATTAGTGTATTTTTGTATCGGCCTTGATCCATAGCCTAAAAATTTATTTCAAAAGTACGGAACACTCGAGAATGACAGAGCAGTTTTCTTTGATTCCGAAACAAAAAATAGCCTTGTTTGAGTAGGTGACGAAGATTTGAAAAGGGATTTTTATTGTACTACGAATTTAACTTTTTTGCTATTGTAGTTTAATTTGGAATGAAAAGCAAAACAAAAAACTAAACAATAGACTCGTTTTAACCCCATGATCAGGTTCCGCTATTTTACCTCCTAATATTTTTGTATATAAGTGCTTTCTTTTTCGAAAATATTCACGTAAATACTCAACAATATCCTAAAAGCATTTTAAATTAAGAATTTAAATATAATGCATATTTTGAGCAACGCAACTAATGTTTTATACCTCCACAAACTTTGATACTCACCCACCAGTCTGGTGATTTGCAGGGTATCATGTAGATGTAGAAATGTCGCACAGAATAACTTTTTAAATCATTAAGTGATGCAGACTGATAAAATACCTCTCTCCAATAGCCCAAAATTCGATTCCAGATTCGATAAACCTGTTTTGAAGGAAGCGCTTTTATAAATTAACATATATTTGTATTATTTTGATAATGAAAGAATTGACAAGTATTGCTAATTTTATCTTAATTCAAGTGTTCGTCATTTTGGGTCGCAGTAAGGAAATAGTTGGCTTTAGAATTTTGGCGAAGCTAATTTTACCATTTACATTTAAAAATTAATCTCATATTCTTAAAAGAATTTGGCTGTCCCCTAGTTATTTCATATCTCTGCTTACATCCACTTTTATCATTCCTGAGATTAAAATTTTACATCCTGGGAAACTCCTAACAGAATAATTTAATCTCATTAAATCAGTGTCATTCTGGAATGAGATATTTAAGTAATCCGTGCAATAATTATATCCAATACTATATTTTGAGCGAAACTCACCAGCTGGGTTGAAAATATTACCAGAAAAAAGAGTTACGTTTTTAGGCGCGCTTCGCTTCCAGCGTGAGCGCCTATTATCGTCTGTCTGTGCGTCCGTCCGCATGTACGTTCTCGGGTTCTACAGAACGGATTTTCATAAAATTTGATATTAAGGACTTACTATCAAAGACAATAAGAAAATCGCATAAATGAATCACGTAAGCCAGTCAGGGGTACCACTTTAACGCGACCATTTGTGATACGTTGTGCACATTCCTAACCTGTTTAAAAATATGGACACTCGAAAATAAATCTCAACACAGTCGATATATGAAAGTTATACAACAAGAAGGTAAAAGAGAAATTAAGACATTTTATACTAGCGTAATTACCCGTCAAATGTGACGGGTATGCGTGAATTAAGTATTACGTTAAAATAAAATTAAAAAAACAACTTTTATATGCACTAAAAATCAAACAATAAATACAATATCCACATAACTGAATGTTCCTCAAAGTAAAAATAGTCAATGGCATATAAAAGTTGTGTAATTTTAATATGCAAATGATTAATACACTACAGTTATCCACGTGCTAATAAAATGGAGAAAATAACACCTAGAATCGAACCCATGACTTCAATGTAGACGGTGAGCAGCTAAAAATTTAAAAGGTGTTAAGCCAAGTAAATCCTGAAAGTATGAGTCGAATGGAATTTAACACAATGCCACTGTATATTATTCTGAGCGTCTTAAAAGATCACGACGTTACCAAGCAAATTATATATGGGGATAAATGTATGCTTCCAAAAATTCCCTACTGCTAATACGAGCGTCCGAAGGAGCAGGCATAATCTCGATCCCATAAATCATTAAGCCTCTTAAGCGAAAAAAAAGACTCGTCGGTCGAGCAACTCTTCCCATGGCAACCATTTCAATCTTCTTTTTCCATCGGTCACGTACTCGACTCTTCGTGAATCATCACCTTTCGTTTTTTCCCTCTTTCTCTCCCGCTCTCAATCCGACGGGTAAAGAGGAGTGGGAAGGAGGCGAAGATAGGGAAAGTCTTCCCTGCGGGCTAAGAGGCTGACCGCACACGATTGCGTGCGAATCGCGGTTTTTTTTATTTTGCAAAGATTTCAGTAAAAAATAAAAAAAGCCGGAGAAAACAAAAGTGACGCGGACGACAAAAGAAGAACGCTGCTTTGAACAGGATTCCTCGATCCATCTCTGTCCTTAGAGGATAGGAAAGAAGCATTGTTCCGTAAGAATCACTCAACTGGTTCTTATCAATCGTTCCACTCGAGACCTCGAGGCAAAACTCGGAGTATATGGTTGAATCTGTTCGAAAGTCGATCCACTAGGTTCGTTCGTGAGTTGGAGAGGTCAGGGCTCCTCCGGAAACCTCTTCCTCTCAATTTGGTGATAAATTCTTCCCTCGACAGCCCTATTCTTCACACGCCAATAACCTGGACAATTCGATAATTCCTCGACGGCGCGGATTACTCTGCCGTGAGAAATGGTTCGCCATTAATACGTATTTTATTTTCGTTAAGAATAGAATTTTCATTAGACGAAAGTAAACGATTTTATTTTGTTATCCGTGACCTTTCGATAACACTGCTATATAAATCTCAAGGTCTTGCGCGTCATAAATTTGTCACAATTCCGCTTAAAGATAAATTCTCATTCGCTTTTCTTCATTTATTCTCGGTAGAACGATTTATGGAGCGTTATTCGTACAAATCTCGAATCGATCAATAAATTTCAACTTCCTGCAATTCACCTGCAATTAGGACAAATTAATGGAACATTGGCGTAATTTCGTTACATTGTCTCCATTGATGGAACATTGTGAAAAATTAAACTTTTGCCTAAAATGAAACATACCTACCTACTTATTTTTTTAATGATTATTAAAATTTTGAATTTATAAAAAATTAATTGCTAAAAATTTTCAAAGAAGCTATCTTGGAAATACAGCCAAAGAGGATTAAAGCAATTATTTATTTTTAAAAAAGAGAAATTTCACTCAATGAAATTATAATACTTTTGTTTTGACATTGAGCTTACTAATACACGAAAGAATAAAATGCACTTTGTAAAATTATCTTCGACTACACATTTGAAAGTCCATTCTGGAAATTTTAAACATAGAGGGATTCGATTTAGCATTAATAATTTTTTAATACTCTAATTTAAGACATACAGGGTGTCTACTTAACACGTTCGTTCCGGTATTTTAAGAAGCTATAATTTTTAAACCAATGCAGATATCATAGAAAAAGAAAAACAATAAAAATGTATAACTACAAAAGTTTAAAACCTGATGCTAATAAAGTTCTATGTGTGCTCCTTTTGTCGCACGGCAGATTTCTAGTCGATAATGAATTTCGGTGAGGCTGCTATGTTGGAAAGACACTACCCGTTTCTTTAAACTTTTGATACCATTGCCTGATCGTTTTATCCATGGGAGGATCTCTGCTGTACGTCTGTCTGAATTCTCTTTGCACACAAATCACTGATTTAAATTCAGAAAACCACAGAACGTACTGTGCTATCACATGTGTAGTTTCCATTGCACTCAGGCACTATGACACGTAGGTCAGACAGTGGTGTGCTGCGCAGACAACGATGCGCACAACCATGTTGTCAACTCCCTACCTAAAACTGTTTAAGATATGGTTCAATTCGCAGGTTGGCTTTTTTCGATATTTTTAATTGTTAAAAAAATATAGCTTCTTAAAATACCGGAGAGATTAAATGGACACCCTGTATATGGCGTAGCATTGCCTACTTATAACCTATTCGTGATTATTTGTATGAAATATTGATGCCTCCTTTCCGTTAGACATAAAGGCATTGATCGCTTATGGAGACGACGTTAATGTCGTTAATTAGGACTTTCCGTAACATAATTACGCTACGATTCGCTCGAAGCCGTGAAAGCTTTCACTGGAGGGAATTCAGGAATTGGGATTGGCCGAGAAAGTAAATATCCGGTGTGAACCCCGAGGGTTTTCCATAATATTACCGGTATTTTGCAATGGCCGTTGAAATAAAAGCACTAAATTAATCAAATCGATTCCATAATTGTTTGCCTGAAGCTACTCTTTCGCAGGAGATATTTTCCTGCTATCCACCACTTACGTATCTATATCAAAGGAAGTGAATACATGCATTAATACTCTAAATTAAAATAAATACTGGATTTAAATTATGTCATACTAACATGACTTTACTGCTCTATTTATTGTATTAATTTATCAAGTTATACGGGTTAAACAGAGAATTATCGAGGTCATCTCATGGCTGGAAATTTTCAAGAACAAACACTTTAAAAATACTTGCCTCAGATATCTCCAATAGCTACATCAAGGTTCTACAAAAACACCGAAAATACATTCCCTTTTCTATTTACGATGAACTACCACTGAAGACGGCTGCTTTGTAGACGAAATGCGCATTGGTTTTTAGAATCTTATTTTAGCTAATGGAGATACCTGAGATACGCATTTTAAAATTTTTTATTCTTGAATTTAAACGGGAATTTCTGCCACTTCCTTTTTAAATACAATTTTAGACTTTTTCAGATTGCTATATTTCCAAACATTGGGCCATGTTAATTATAACCAGATATACTAGCTACGTTCCAAGCTAGCAATAACTGTTCATTAATTATTCGTAATTAGAAAATTCATCTGACTAATTTAGAAAAGAAGGAACTTCTATTGATGAACAAAATCCGTGGGCACCCAGAGTGTCGCCTTGGCGGACACAATACGACCAATAATTCCAATTACGTTTTATATGTAGCTTCCATAGGGTTAGTGACCCAGTTAATAGCTGTTACTAACAGCGATTCGTGGGCTCGAATTCCTAGGCGGACGTAAGTCAATTGCGTATTCAAATGGCGAGATGGTGCAGACGGGTTTATTCGTGGGTAGTGTGTTGGAACAGTTGGTTCGGTGTGACGTCAATGCGGAAGTCTTCTTCGCCGGCGATTAGGTCGGCGAGAAAGAGAGAGAGAAAGCGGATGGAAGGTCTCCCAGCAGACGGATCTAGTGCGTAGGATGACCCGTCACTCAAACTGGAAGAATTTCCGACGCTGTTCTCTCGCGAACTCTTGCGGCGGTAAGCAGAACTAACTGCTCAACTCTTTCGCTTCGCTCCCTCGGAAACTGATTTTCAAGTCACGCTCGATTCTCCTATAACGCAGGAGATGCGTTCTGAAAAAGTGCCGCGTAATGTGAATCCGTGTTACGTGAACATGGATTTACGTGGTGAAATTTGGTTGTCTTCTATAACCCCTTCAGGCAGCCTCCTCCAGAATCAGAATAAAAATTTCCAAACCTCTCTTTGATGGACTTTTAAGTACAATTAGAGCAGGGTTTCCCAAATGGGAGTCCTCGGATCCCTAAAGGGTCCGCAAAAGATTGCAGGAGGTCCGCAGCACTTGTAGAAAAAATACTTCTGTAACCCTTTGCACACGTATTTATATAATTATTCACGATCAACTGCCTCGTAATTATTTTACCCATGTATATGGTGCATACATAATGGGAAGATTGAAAAATACGTTTAAACAATTTCACCTGAATTTGACATTAAAAATTGATTTTTTCTCGTGGCCTTGAGACGAATCAACCTGCATAAGAGAATTAGACCTCGGTAAAAATAGCGAGTCTAACGATCGATTTTGTTATAGAGAAGAGTGAGCGACAGAAATGCCTATAAGGTCACTCTTCTCTGCAACACCGAATAACTCTTGCATGGAAAATTCACTTTTCGCAATTAAGATGTCATATAATTTCCATTGGAAGTTATATTTCAAAATCTAGAAAAGATATAAAGTGTATTTCCTAGATCTAACGTAATTTCAATTGGTCATAAAAATTAGAAGCTTTGTCTCGGTTTCGAAATATTTATACGCAAATCTCGAACTTCAAATGAAACGATTTATCAACGAATCTTTTCAGGAAATGCGCGTTTCAGACATGAAACATCTTGTCCAATAATAATGTTATTAGTAGAATAGTCAGTGTATATTCAGAGACTTCCATTTTCGGCTCCTTATTTAACCTTGAGCTGCTGGACAAATGGCTGCACCCAGCGGAAACCTGAAAACGTTACGGTTTAACATACGAATTTATCGATCGCGTGAGATAAAGAGTGGTAAGCCATAACGGTATCTTTAAGGACGTAAGAGAAAAAAATAGTGTGACATGGGAAGTAAATTTTGACCTTCCTTTTTCTGGTGCAGGCGCAACGCATGGGAATTGGGCAGAAAGATTCTGTTAATGGTCTCGATCACGTGACGACCGGTTTGTTAACGAATCATAAATTTAAGAGCGAATCGGAGTATCTTAATGATGGCCTAAATAACTCCCTCCGCCATAAAACCATTAAATAAACCATGTATTTCGGCTACAAAGCAGTCCTCATCAGTGGTGAACAATTAATCGTTGATCCTGTAAATAACGGTGTACTCGACCGTTTTATGGCTCAAAAAGTATCTTGATAATCAGTTAAATTCCAGTCATAACGGAAGCTAGGAAGTTGGTTTCATTTCCGAATCGGAGATTTCAGAATGATTATTCGCGTGAATGTAAATAGGAAATTTAACCAAAAATATTTCTGCTATATTGGGAATAAATGGGAATACTATATGATAGAAATGGCTTACATCAAGCTCTTAAAATGCATTAAATAAAATGTAATCTCGGTTTAAGCTAACTTCATTTATCCTGACGCCACAATCATACAAATTCAGTAGTTTGCCGAATAATAATTAAAGCAATGAAATTACATAAATAATTCTAACCTTCCTTTTAAACATAAAAAGTCATGTGCATTAAATCTCATAGTGATTCTTATCATTTGCAGATTTTGCCTTTTCTACACACCAAGGCAAAAACGATTAGCAATTCCCTTGAATTAATCATACAGAATCAATGAATTTCGTTCAGCGACATGAGTATTTAAGTGTTACACAGTAGACTAAAGGTAAGCTCAAGACGCAGTAACGGCGTGAGAATTTGTGGCAGCTAAGCGAAGCGAAACGTCCTTTCCCGTGCCTGAATAACAGTGGGTTAGTAGATCAAAACTGGTCTGCTGGAGGACTTACGGGTGCGGTAGATAGAGACGGGAAATTAAAGGAGCAGGAAGAATGAATGGTATATGTCATAAGCGTAGCAAACTTTTTGGGGCCGTAACTAAAAAGTCCTTAAGTGAAATATTTTTGTTTGATAATTAAATCAATTAGATTAAATATGAATTTAATACGCTTTAAAAGTTAAAAAGTAACTTTTAATACATTTATTTAAGCGCATAAATTAAAAGTATTATAAAAATAAAATCAAATAGAAAAAATATATACAAAATATACTACTTAAATTTAGTCTCTTCTTTGCGCACTTGTTTCTGCAAATATTATTGTTAACCCATCAAATGCTAAGCATAACAGCCAAGCTTGCCAGCCATTTTTGGTGCATAGCGCTACTCGAATAATTTTAGCCAATTATCAGTTTCGAGAAAATTTGGAAAAAAATGTAAAACCCTAAACACTAGATGCAGATTTCAAAGTAATTTGCAATAAATGAGGATTTAATAAAATGAATATGACAAAATACGGACTTTTTCTAGTTATCAAGTCCCCCTGTGGATTACTACCCTCCCCACCCCCAGGTTGGGGGCACCAGTTCGTTATTGTTACGTTAGGCCAGTGATAACTGTGACAACACAAGCAGAAAATCACTAACGCATCGAAACTTCACTTAAGCGTGAGATTCAGTGCTTGGGAGGACTTCTTTAAGGAGTTAAGATGATTCTAAGGGGAAAATAAACACGCATAACGTTGCGCAAAAGGAGCGTACGTTCTTATTAGTTAAAAGGAACGTAAGATAGGATACTATTGGCTCGGCATTAATGGTTAGTTAAAATCCGAAGCATTGACATTTACTTAGAGATATGATTGGATGAATGCACTTTCAGCTGAAATTTAAAACCACTTTTATAGAAATTTCCAAATTTTAAGGTCCTTAGTTATGATAAAAAGAACGACTTCGATTAATTTCTGCAAGTATATTACTTCGAACTGACGTAAATTGGAAAACAAATAATTCGTATGAAATTCCCAACACAGCTTAAATGATTACTTCTAAGCAAATGTATAGATCATTTAATTTTAAAATTTGAGCCATCATTATGTATTATATTCCCTGAATAATTAATAGAATAAATCAATAAGAAATTAGATAAATTTATTGGATAAATCCAGAACAAAAACTTCGCCCCCGAGTGGGCTCGAACCACCAACCTTTCGGTTAACAGCCGAACGCGCTAGCCGATTGCGCCACGGAGGCTTAGGATTTTACAGCGTAGCTAGGAAAACTAGAGTTAACACAATAATATTCTAAAATATATATATATATTTTTTAAATTTCCTCACTATTAGATTAATTTCGTTAAAATATTAGCGATTAATATTTGAACGACTAGACTAGACAGGCACGATGATACTTTTATTTTAGCTAAATAACACGCTCATTATTATTATTTTTTTTAAATTACAAACTGGTTGACTCATTTTAGCCGAACTGCATTGAAAAAAACTCTCTCAATTGCGGTGTCATTAGAAAGATAACTTCTTTCCATATAAATTAGAGACGACTCGCATGAAATAAAATAACCCCGCCCCCGGGTGGGCTCGAACTACCAACCTTCGGGTCAACAGCCGAACGCGCTAGCCGATCGCTCCGCGGAGGCTTTGAATTCACTCCCGAGATGTTTTTTCAGCTTCAAAAATGCTGTTCGTTTTAATCCTATCCACGCTTACACATAAATATCATTTATGAATATTCTCTCAAATTTCTATCCAAAAATAATTTCTTATATACCTAAAAAAAATATGCCCAATGAAAAATCAATCACGTTTTAGAAACGCAATATAATTTAAGCTATTCTCTTAATTTGCCCATCCTTTCAATTGTGACGATCAAATGGCAAAAGAAAATTAACATTACATTAAAAAATTTCAGCGAAATATTTTGTATGGACTATGATTTCCTTCAAAACCTATAACTGATTTGCTCATTTTCTTTCGATGCACCTTTTTCATATCCAAGGAAAGTTATGCTCGGAAAAAATTATGTCATTCGTTAACTCGTCCAATCTCCTTTCATTTATCTTGTCGATGAATGTAATCGTGATGTTAGAAATATCTCTTGACTAATTTGGCCATCAAGTTATATTTTTAGAAAATAATATTTGTTAAATGCAGAGTTCTTTCGGAATTCATACTGGTGCTACATCAACCTTTGAGCATTTTGACAGTTTCGATCACTTTTACTCTTACCGGATTCTTATAAATACATGAGATTGCTCCTTACACCTATAAAACACAAGAACTGAGAATTTACTTATACCATTTAAGCTGAGCTATATAATTAATTTTTAAACAACAAACATTTTTCATCTTATCAAATCATAGCACAAACCGAGAGAATATACTTGGTCAATATTAAATTCAACATCTGATGTTAAATTGCCACGATTAAGATCCTTAAATACTTAAAATTAATACCTAAGCGAAATAGTTGGCCGGGATCCTTCATATCCACATTAAAAAAAATGTTTTTCCCTCATAAAACTTTACGACATCACCACTTTTATTTAACTAAAAGAGAAACTGAACCTGTCGCTGCAGTAGAAAACTGACAACATTTTTTTTAACTTGTTTCAAATATCGTTTTCTCGGGGGTGCTGTGGTAGATAGAAACCGTTAGCTTCCCTATCTCAAAATTGAGGAACCGTCTAGTCTAAACTGGGACCCGTCAGTCCATCAAGCTCTGACGCCCGCCACTTCCTCATGTCTGAAACAACTTGCCGATAACATGGACCGCAAATTATCGCTCGACATCACGAGCATCCGTTTTATTCATGGAAGTGCTTTTAAAAGAGCGCGGTAGTTGTTTTTGCCCGCTGCTTACGTCAGTCGGCCTGAGAACGACTTTCCCTTTTCTTGCGAAACTCTCGCACAACAAACGCCGCTCGCCTAGAAATCCGGGCTGGTTTCTCATCGTCACCTACGCAAATCATCGTTCGATCACTTACCGGCCGCTGTTTACGAGAGGTGGAGCGGATGAGAGAGAGAGAGAGAGGGAGGAGGGGATTTTCCGCTCGGTTCAGCGACCTTTCCGATGGATGTGTCTCCCCTGAGGGGAGAAAGAAATTATGGGATTTTCCGCGCTGTTGAAATTGCGCGGAAAACAATGGAGCGAACGCGACGCAAATATGGGAGCAATTGGAGTTTTAGGACGGGCGCATATTCTTAATCGCCTTTCCTTTGTTTTCACTCCACGCCTCGAGCGAAATTATCGTCGGTGAATGATTTCTCTCCCCCGTACCCGTAAAGGCGATGCGATGTTTTACGCTGGTACTTTGAGGTGTATTTTTCTAAGGCGGATTTAAACATGCGGATAAAAAAGATTACGGTGAAAGAAAATATGGAAAGCCTACAAAAGGCTGTTAGTAATTTGGGAAATATTCTGCCAGCCTAAGTGCTAAAGAGTCGCAACCATCCATCGAATTACGCGGTTTCGCACTCTTTTAAAAGCACTTCCATGAATAAAACGGATGCTCGTGATGTCGAGCGATAATTTGCGGTCCATGTTATCGGCAAGTTGTTTCAGACATGAGGAAGTGGCGGGCGTCAGAGCTTGATGGACTGACGGGTCCCAGTTTAGACTAGACGGTTCCTTAATTTTGAGATAGGGAAGCTAACGGTGTTTATCTACCACAGCACCCCCGAGAAAACGATATTTTAAAAAAGTTAAAAAAAATGTTGTCAGTTTTCTACTGCAGGGACAGGTTCAGTTTCTCTTTTAGTTAAATAAAAGTGGTGATGTCGTAAAGTTTTATGAGGGAAAAACATTTTTTTAAATGTGGCTATGAAGGATCCCGGTCAACTATTTCGCTTTAGCTTTGTTTTCATTTTTTAGAGAAGTGGATCGAATTGCACGGCCATCAATTTCACTTTAGCACGGTTTCGGAACGTTTTCCAAGCTCTAAAAATCATAAAGTGTTTTAGTTGCAGAATTTATAATATCTTAATAAACCAATTATTAGTAAAATATAACTATAATGTTGCACGTTGAAGTAAATACGGCACTCAAATGTAGCCGCCTTTTTTACCTGATGGAATTGCACGGTTTCCTTTTTACACGGTATTTTCCAGGAACGCACGTGTTGTTGAAAGTGAGGGATGGATGAATTAGAATGTTGGGCGTCATATATATTTTCAAACTGTAAAAAACTTCAGATTGTAATTGTAATCAGATTGCGCCATGTTAATTATTTTGTGGTTAAGCTCATATGAATGACCAAATCCTAGAAATCGCTTGGAGCCAAGGTTTTTCTTCCTCACGCTAAAAATAAAACTGAAGCATTTAAAGAGTAATGCTGACATTCTGAAAAGGAATGGAATTTTGCAGTGTTCTGGCTTTCGGATTTTGGGAAACGCTATGAAAAAGGATTATAGAAGCTTACCTGATATGGGTATTCCGTATCACGAACAAAGTTAAGCTAGAAGGATTGGGTAAAGATGGAAATTAATAATTACAGAAGAAAATATTCAAAGACAAGCATTAAAATCTAAGACAATTATGTTATAAGCTGGAATTCCGTATGGCAACTGAAGCTGAGTTGCTTTCCATGCTAAATACCAACGTTAGTAGTCGGATGTGAACGGTTATTGACGTTAATATATGTCAACATTCTCTGTACGGCAGTTTTAGCGTAGTGTAATTTTGAATGCAATATTATATGTGCGATGTGTGCGACGCACACGGGCGGCCAAACAACGGGTGGGACCTATGGATATATATTGCCTGATTAAACTATTTAACGCAGGAAAAATTTTGAACGGTGGTAAATCTCAGTTCATTAATTTCCGTTGTTTCTTATTTTTTTTACAGGGTAGCCGTGTTAGTAGGCAAACAGTTTCAACGTTCGCGGCTGATAGAGGACAGTTCTTCCAGGACATTTTTCAGGTAAAGACACACGAACGTGAAATAAACGTACAAGTGAATATCAACGCCAATGTAAACAAAATTGAAGTCTTGTTTTAATTTCTGAAATTTAAAACTTTGTTTATCGTGCGAAAAATGCTAAATTTGATCTATCGGTGTAGAGCATAGCATGTGGTAACTATTGTATAGAAGGTAAACTTGTTCAATTAACCAAATGTAGATACAGAATTTCAATGCACACATAATGGTATAAGTTAATGGCATCTTGCCTTTTTTATCGTAACCTGGACTTATTCATGAAAACTTATAAAAACTATTATTGTGAGATATTATTAAAAAATAACCCAGGCGAAATTATTATTAAACAAATAACTGAAACTTTTCTGTAACGCATCGAAGTGAATTCATTTTTTCAGCGAGGTAATTCATTATGCGACGAAAATGATACAACTTTGAAAAAATGCGTATATCGTGTAACAATGCAACACAACTTTCTCTTGTTCTACAGTTTAAACCCGAAAGTTAATCAGCTATTTCGAGTTATCGACAGTTAACGGCGTAGTTTCAAGTATAATAAGCAAAAGCTGTTGCGTAATTTTGCCAATCTTTAACCGAGCACTTCACCTATTTATCAGGAGAAAAGAAAAATACAAAAACGAAAAGATAAGTTACTTTTATCTCTCCAATCGCCACGTTACAGTTCCTTGTACTTAGCAACTACACGCGGGCTGATTATCTTTTGTTATATTTCGATAACGGCCGTGCACTCTTGCGAGGAAAGATCGTTCGTATGCTGGTACCAGGGCAATAAGGTTAATGTTCGGGGCATCAACTCTTTATCACTCTCACTTTCTGACTCTTCGCGTGCTGAAATAATATGTACCTATTATCGTATACGTGATCGATTCTGTGGTATTCTTAAAAAAGCACGCATATTTGCTAGACAAAGGACATTAAAATATATGGTATTTTTATCACCACGCGATGAATTATCAGATCAGAAAAACTTCCAACTGACTACGAGCAGAATAGTTTCAAATAATTTCATTCGATAAAATTTCCACTTATTCCACATAATTAACTTTTTTAAACTCACTCACTCGGATGGATTGTAGATTAAAAATTATGGAAATAACATTTAGAATTTTAGTTCAACGCAGCGCCACTCTCCCCAGTTATGAGACGCAATCATTAACCGTAACAAATCGTAAGATTTGAAAAGGACGAAAATCACTGTTAAACGCGATAACATAACGAGGAATTTTTTTCTGGTAAATGAGGGAAAATGACTTGCATACATGACTTACGGCCACGGAGGCCAGAGGAATGGAAAATCCGCCCATAAGATGGTTAACCTCCCGATCTGTGATAAGTTCATAGGAATTAGAATTGACGCCATCAAATTTTTTTTCTAAAACTTAACAGAATGTCTCACTTTGTTCAGATACCGATCCAGGCGTTGCAAGCCGTGGCCATGCTCATCACCAACCGTCAGAACAGAGTGCAGAGGAGGCGTGAAGAGCTGGCGGCAGCTGCTTTGCTGGAGGAAAAAGAACAAAGAGGAACTCTTCGAAACGCATAAAAATCCGACGCCCAAAGAGACCAAAGATCTCAACTGTGTAAACAAAACAACAGAAGGTGCTAAGTCGACGCACAACTTGTTCGAATATGTGCCACCTTGTTAATATTTTTTATTTTTATTATATTATTATTATTCGTGTCTGAAAAGTAGTATGGTGTGTATAAACTCATATAATTCGTGATTTTTTTCCTCCATTAAGTTTAATTGTTAATTTGTTGGAAAAATATTAACTGATATTTGAAAATATATTATGAATGGGTGACATGTTTCGAACTCTGAGAAGACAGTCCAATGGAAATGGATACCTGAGCACAGTAATCTCACTCAAACATCTATTCATCTTTTTTATATAAATGAAATAACTACCATAGACGGTCTACCGCCAGTGATGACTGTTCTCACCTTGAATACTAAAAAGAATTACTGTACGATTATGTAAATAATAACAGTTAATAACAAATACCAAACCTGTTCTTTTAATAACTTAACTTTTGATACTTAATTCAATCTATATTATTTAGAAAATTTAACTGGGAATTTTGTTTAAATACTTAGTACAATAAATGTGTTGTTAACAGTTCGATTAATATGTTCACTGTAATTATTTTTATTTCGATAAAAGTTCATTTATTTTAATACATGAAGACATAGTGTTTCTAGTTCTTTATATGATCTTATGGTACTTTTTATACCAGTTAACGCCAAAAAGACATATTGAATTTATCACCATAATAAACAAACGGAAACGTTTTAAAATATATCGATAAATAACATTTTAAATCGTAAGAAGTACGTAATGCATTGTGAACGTTTTCAAATTGGCAAATATCTTGTCCTATTCAAGAAGTAATATCAATTCTTTTTGCGGTCGCTTACGACAACTTTTAAAAATTCGCTCATTACGTGACTGCTGCGTCGGCATGAATAGTCAGTTCTTTGTAAAATTACTTTATAAACTTAAAATTCCAAAACGTCGACAAATCAGTCATTTTTGCTTACTTTTCGACGTTTCATAATCAGATTCCGAGATAAAGAAACATCTGCGGACACGCGTCGGTGCAAAGACAATTAAATTCCACTTCTTGAAGCAAGGAAAAACATCGCAAACAGTTCGCAGACGACTTGATAAGATGTCGTGAGAAGGGCGCTTTAACTTTTCCCCCGGGGATCTCACGGAAATGTTTTGCCTCACACTTCAAGGCTGAGAAGAAATACACAACTCGGACTATATACGTAAAACGCCATCACGAGTATATTTAATAAAAAAGAACATGTCCCAAGGGCAGCCGCAGAGTAATTTCAACGGACGACGCACTTCGTCTTGTGAGCTCATTTGAGACGTTTCATACAACCGATGACAAAAATGTGAACAATTACTGGGTTAGCGACAGATCCGGAGGGTACTGCGGAGCAGATGGCGATGATGACAACCAAGAATGGCCGTGCGAACACCAAAAGTTTTTAGGGAAACAGGGATCCTTTAAATATATGTCATGGCCGTAGATAAAGACTGAGTCGCAACCTTCAAAAGTGATCAGCGTAGGGAAAAAACAAAAGTTTCGGGTCATAAAAGGAAGGCCAACTGTAAATGTTGGTTTTTTTCACGGCCGCAATCGAAGAATTTCCTTTCTCGGATAAATGGATGGAGCTTATTAAACACATTTACATTTATATCCTGCAGTTCGTCAGAAGCGTTTGGTGCTCTAGCTAAAGTCTCTATTCGCATGTCTTATCGTGTCTGGGAATAATGATTTGTAATAATTTTCGGTTCTAGCGACTATTTCGACGTATATTCTGCTACTCTATGATGTAACCCACGCTCTATTGCACCGATGGGCACTGCTATTCCGCGTACGTATTTAACGAATTCGGTGATATCAAACCTTTTAAATAGTTTCCGCTTGTATACTATTCTCCTCTTCATCTTCACCATTCCAGGTCTCTCAAAATACGCTCGCATCGTATCGGAACTCCTCATTTACAAATCTATCTGCATTTCGCTGAACCATTTAGGCCCTCCTCGTCAGGAACAGTACTCCACGATAGGTCAGATTGGCGAAAAGTATGCGATTTCCTTCACATTCGAGGGGCATCTCCGCAGTACTCTGGTGGAAAGCCCTTAAACCCTGTCTGCCGATGCAATAACGGTTTTGACGTGATCCCTACTGAACGTGTTGCTACTGAGTGTAACTTCTAAATATCTGTAATTACTGATGAGATGACGTATTATTTTAACCCAGTTTTTTCGTTTGGGTAACGGATGAAATTCCTAGAACACGAAGTTCATATCGGCACGTTCTATTTATAGTTTCCGCGATCTGTTGATTGGTTTATTTGTATGTTGGTTGGTTTGTTTACTGGTTTTTCTGATGTAAGCTACACACGCTCGCTAGAAAAAATGCGAATAATAATATTTATTTTTACATGCCTTCGGCAGGATTCGAACCCGTCACACTAGTTAGTTTCTCTTTATCCAAGTCAAGTTGTCAATCCTTACATCACTTCGTCACAGCCTGAACGTCCCCTTGCAATGTCACCTGGTCGCTTCCTGAGTTGATATCTCTATACACCTCATGCCGTAACAGTAGGTACATCCACATAAACAAGAACAAACATACATTTGTATCAATACTTAAACACGCTTTCATGCCATCGACGATGAAACATACGAGCCAAGTAGTAAATTAATCCACTACAAGCCTCCGTGGCGCAATGGCTAGCGCGTTCGGCTGTTAACCGAAAGGTAGAGGATCTCAGAAAGATGTTTTTGGGATTTAAAGAAATATTTTGTAATGCGTCATACGCCTACATTAAAAGTAGATTGAATCCACTTCCTCGAAAAATGTCGTTTAGATTTCATAAATGGTATCTTACATCATTTCCTGCTGGTAAATACATAAATACGGATGTGGTTTTAAAAAAAAACTGATAAGTAACGAACTCGTCGGAGTCTGAGGACCTCATTCGGCTGTTAACTGAAAGGCTATTTGAGGGCAAGAAACGTATAGAGTTTTATTCAAATTTTTATTCGATTTTCATTTAGATCGCTAGAATTTGTCTACTTTTCTCGGAATAATTCAATTATCAACTTCCGTATTTGGAATACATGATGTACCTACATGATTACAATGATGTATTTAGGTAATGGCTGAAATGTCCTTCATTGACTTTAGGCCCAATTACATTGGAAATTATTGCAAGAAATGGTGAATCTAGTTTTTGAAAAGGTATATCTTTAAAAGTCTAGCTGAATTTCTATAAGATGAAAAAAAACTTAGTAAAAACGACATATAATATTCGATATACTAGACTATCCAATACGCAACTTTGCACACGATTTATTTCACTTTAGGCTTTATTAATTTAACGAAAGATTTTGAAGTAGCTAGGAAAAAACTCCCAAAAACCCCACATGTGTTATTCAAGAAATTGGCTAGCGCGTTCGGCTGTTAACGGAAAGGTTGGTGGTCCGAGCCCACCCGGGGGCGTGTTTGTTTTACTTCATGCGAGTCGTCTCTAATTTATATGGAAGGTAGTTATCGTTCTAATTACACCACAATTGAGAGTTTTTTTCAATGTAGTTCGGCTAAAATGATTCAACTAGTCTAATTTAAAAAAATAGGAATAATAAGCGTATTATTTAGATAAAATAAACGTATCATCATACCTTGCTGTCTAGTCTTTCAAATATTAATCGCTAATATTTTAGCGAAATTAATCTAATGATGACGAAATTTAAAATATATATGTTTTAGAATATTATTGTGTGAAACGTTCACTCACGTTTTTGAAAGGATATAATTTTCTAAGTCTGGACGAAATTTTACAAGATGCAATTAAAATGAGTAAAAACGATATAGCGATCTAAAACGCAACTTATTATTCGAATTAAAACGACTTTTTTCGTTTGAGTCTTTCTTTTACTTTAATCGTTTCAAACGAAGGGTTTTGAAGGAGATTCCAGGAAAAAAACTTCCAAAACTGTGGAAAACTTTACATACGCATGTATAACACTCAGCCTCTGTGGCGCAATCGGCTAGCGCGTTCGGCTGTTAACCGAAAGGTTGGTGGTTCGAGCCCACTCGGGGGCGAAGTTTTTGACCTGGAGAATTTTTGCGCCTGAATCATCGCTGAATATATTCGTAAAATAATGAAAAACGATGAAACCTACAGCAGTAAAATGAGACCTATAAAGATGAAAACCGAAAATCGGTAGTCTTACTCTTACCAACTAAATTAAGCAACATTTTTCTGATAATACTTTCCGTCATTTTTTATTTTTCGTTTGTTTGCTCGTTTTCTTTTTAAAATATTATTAATTTACACATTAACAGAAAAACAGTAGTAGTTGCTTTATAAAATATAAAGCTTAAATTCGTATTTAATCTAATCTATTTAATTAAAATAATTAAGCCATTTCTTTGGAAAATTGCTATTTAAAAAATACGGGTGATGAGAGGAGCACGTAAAGAAAAGTTTTCTACGCTTTTGGCAGATACCATTCCGACTATTAATTTCATCGGACCCGCTTTATATTGGAATTAAAATTCGAACTTTCGCCTATTCTTACCTTAACTGCGGCAAACGGAGAAAGGAGTTTCGAAGTGTAACACTACTATTGAAAAAAAATTATAATAATTACAAGCTGCAGGCCTCCGTGGCGCAATCAGCTGTCGCGTTCGGCCGGTAACCGAAAGGTTGGTGGTTCGAGCACACCCGGGGGCGTTAATGGCATTTTGCGTCCTTCAAGGACGTTCTGCATTTTTACCCGTTTATGATCCAATTACAACGCTGTAAACATTTTTTCTTTCGTAGTATTGAGATAGATTTATCCTACTTGAAGGCGATCTTGTAACGAATTGACCACTCTGCAATGAAAACGATTATGATTTGATATGCACCGAGATGAAATAATCATCAAATCCGTATGGCAAATAAAATTTCCATTTTGGGACATTTAAAAATAATTTGCCCATTTCGCGAAATTATACTCATACTGAACAATATTTTTTAATGATATATTTTAAAAACGAAAACAGTCAAGATCATAAAAACCAAATGTTGTCCCGCTTGGTCACCTTACATTAATGCTCTATCCATGCGTTTTTAAAGAAATTATTTTCTCGCTGTAATGTCGAGCCTTTACTAAGATTATTCATGCTAGTCTGCCCATTTGGACGAAACGGTGAAAGGATATCGGAAAAAGGACTACAACATTAATTTTTGCAGGTATTATTTACTTTAAAAAATATAATTAAAATAACTTCATAGTATTCTTTTATATTAAAAAACTCGAATAGTCATACGATCGCTATTAATACAGCTTTTCATATTTCTTCTCGTTTCTTCATTGCACTGCATAAAATGAGATTTTTTTATTCTCCTCATTTCTATATCTCCTCCAATTTCTCATATAAAAACATTGCACTCGTTTCCGTGGCATGAGGATTTCTCATACTTAATTTTTTTTTCTGACAAAAATTTTTTAAGCTAATTCGGTATGAATTCGGATTCTCACATCAAGAAGCATATGTTTATTTCTTTGTGCTGTACAACGGCCCGAGTGTTAATGTCCCATCTTAATTACTATACAAATAAAGCAATTTCTTACGGTAAAATTATTATTTTAAAAAACGAATCACTCCATAACTATTCCATATTTCAAGATTTTAGGATTTTTCCCGATGCTCTCACATTTATATCTACCTATCTGGCGAGTTTTAGATTCTCATCCATTACTGACCTACACTAGATACACTACAAAACAAACGTACAGGATAATAAAATGAATTATCGCATAGCCTGAAAATAACTAAGTTTAAACGCCGTGAGAACTGCCCCCTCGTAAACAACCGAAGCCTCCGTGGCGCAATCGGCTAGCGCGTTCGGCTGTTAACCGAAAGGTTGGTGGTTCGAGCCCACCCGGGGGCGTTTAGTTTTTAATGTATGGCCTCTTTCAAAAAGTAATAATTTAGTTCTGAAAAATACGGAATTTAGTTACGGCATTTCTTCATCTAATGTATTTTTGTGCAGAACCAATGATCACCTTGAGCTTGAAGCATTAAAATAGTTGCTTAATAACGGTTTGCCTTATATATTTTGAATGAAGTGTTATACATAAACCTCTCTAAAAACATTCAGCTGGTGCGTTATTAAGCCTTCTCACTTAATAGTCGTTTACTAATTTACGCCTCGGTCTAATACCTCATAAAATTGTTGGCAAATGAAAATATTTTTTCCATATTTGGAAGGTTAGTCATTCGATCTGACACCGAACAGTTATTCATCCATTAAAAAAACCCATAAACTTTTAGCCAGGTCTGAGCTAACTGTATTGCAAGTAATTACGTTTTCCACCCTACCTGAAAATTTCCGATAGCAATGTCACTTTTCAAGGCAAACAACCTGTTTTGGTTTATCTCTTGTGTGACCTCCAGGATACCCGCTTGACCTCCCCGACTTGATGATGCCACGTTTTGATACGGATTGCCAGGGCAAGTAATCTAATGTCTTAGCGAGGCAGTGTTTTAATCGGGAGGTTTGTCAATGACAGCGTGGCTTATCAGAGGAAAGAAAAACTGCATCCAACATACGTAGTAAAATAAAATCAACCAATTCTGATATGAATATTTGTGAAATCTTCAGACGTGTGTGTTAGTTTAAGTGCCGCTGAAAATTTTAATTAAAGTTCCTACCTGTGCATTCATTGCTTACGATTAGATGCACAAAACGAAGGTTTGTCATAGAAATAAATAACAAAGAAAAATGATGTACTCCATGCCGGAGAACATAAGGGTTTTAATATTTGTTCTTTGCGATGTCGACAATTTTTCCATTAATCGCATGAACTCAAATATAGCAACAGTAACTTTCAAGAAAGGCTATCAATTGGAAATGCCTTCTTAGCAAACATTCATAAGCTGTGTGTATATCCTAAACTAGATTTGCGTTAAGATGTATCCTCTTATTAAAGGGGATGTTTTGTTTGGTCTATTCGAACCAAAAATGAATTTCAGTAGATGACCTTTGGCGAAGATCTTTCGCTCCAAATATCATAAAAATTTAGTCAAGTTATATGTTAGATCACGGATGAAGGGGGCTAGATACAGTTCACTATTCGCTTCGTGTACTGTTTGTAAAGAACGCATAATAAGTATGAACAGCGCAGCGCAAGAACGAGTTTATAATTTCCAGTGTCAGCATGAATAACAACTTGTATGCTAGTAACCTCGTAAATAATAAATCGAAATAATTGATTGGTGTTTTCCTTCTACCGGAGATTCTGAAAATCAACTGTAACTTTCCGTGGGCATAAAAACTAAGCGTCATTGATTTCCAGTTCCAAGAAATAATAATTGATAGCCTGTTGCGAAACCAGACAAATGGCATTCAGAGTGAAACGATGATGAAATAACATTCACGGTATATGAATAGTAGGAATAGTATATTCAAGGGATTACGCATTTTACTCGTTATAACATAACTTTGAATTCAGATTATAAAATTAAATAAATCATAAGTTGTTCATAAGACATCATTACTCCACTTTCATAAACATTCGTGTTTGTTAATTGGCCAAATTCATTCAAAATGATAGAAACAAGTCTAGGATCACATTTTCATAGTTCATTTATTTAGTAGACATGTACTGCTTTATATTTTAATCCAAAACGAATAATTTGAAAGCAGATATTATCAAAATGGACGGTATATGCATGTAATTTAGGGGATGATTTCCCAAGTGAAATCCTTACGACGAATATTTTTTGCACGGGGAAGTATATACGAGTATCATTAAATGTTAACAGGAAGAAATCTTATTTATTTCAAATTTTCATTCGGCATTCAAAGCTAAAAAAAGTAGATGTTTCATCGTTCATAACCTTTAACCACCGGCCTCCGTGGCGCAATGGCTAGCGCGTTCGGCTGTTAACCGAAAGGTTGGTGGTTCGAGCCCACCCGGGGGCGAAATTTTTTGTTCGGCGAAATGGCCGAGCAATAATTTGATAACAGGATTATTCTACTCAATATAATTTTTATGCCTAAACTTTAACAAACAAAACAGTTTACTTATTCTACACTTTTAATACGACTTTAAAAGAAATTCGCCATAAAGTAAAATCTTTGAGCACAATTTCAAAGACTACACGCCCAAGTTAATCAGCATTTTCCCACGACAGAACAACTTTAGGTACACCGAAATTGTAGTGAGTTCCGTTTAACTGAAGCACCTGAAGAATAAAGGAAAATGCAGGATATTTTTCTTTTATTATCCACATTATGGCGAGAGTTAAAATGTATATCCTGAGCTATTAATAAACGGAGGAAATAGGCATGCGGGCGCGTAAACTTATTATAAATTCTCACTTAAATGATCTTATTAATATGCGTCAATGAACTAATATGAGATATACACTTACAAATTTGAAATGTCGTATTTATTATAAAGACGTGCTTCTTTTTAAGATGTAGTCCTTAAAATCCACAAGGTCTTAATAATTATGGCTTATATTCGAGGTTTTTCTATAATCTCGCAATTATATTAATCTACAGATTATTTCAGAACTTTTCCAGAACGTTTCAAGTTGATAATGTCGGAGATTTTAACGCGCTGCGCAATCATATCAAATTTAATTCCTTTGGCCATACTTAAGTTCGAGTTTAGAGGGTTCTTAAAGGAAAATTTGCTACAACAGTACGTTTTCAGGCATAGATCCACAACTGAAAAATTAATGAATAGTAACGCGGATATAAGTTAAAGTATTTGTTAAAAATGGAATTTATTTTATTATTAGATTCGTCATGCTATAAATATTTCATCAATTGAAATCTACAAGAATCTTATTACTGGATTAATCGCTTAAAATAAGTGAGCTTTAATTCGTTGTTAACCCGATTCATTTTATCTGCGCGACAATCAAGCTTGCCGGACAAAAAACAGAAAAATCCTGTGAATTATTTTAGTAATGATAATGAATGTACAATGAGTCAAAGAGATTCTAAAAAAATATTTACTAATGTAGTTTCAAAGAAAATATGAGCGAAAGGGTTATATCTTCGCATCGAAATAATATATAACGAAATCATGAATGAATAACGCGTCTTCTCAGTGACAATGACATTAGTATTATTTCAAATATTTAATTTCGCTTAGTTGGTGTTTATGTGTGTGTATGTATGTACATTATGTTGCAAAAACCTTGTTTGAAAAACTATGATTTTTAACGCTTAAAATTTTTGCATAAATTAATCAATTTTTTTAATTTGGCGCCATCCTAAAGTTTATTTCGTAATACTACGCCTATTCTACGAGCGTAACTTTGGCTGAAGATTAATTGCGAGCAATACTGGTTAATCATCAGACATCAGTGGACTTGCGCATTAACACAATGCCATATCGGTCAAAGGACTCGAAACCACGTGACTGACTGGACGAGAGTCTCCGTCAAGGTCAGTTTTCTGACTCACCAACAAAACAATGGTATTACCTTCTGTTGCGCCTTTTGAGCGCTCAGTTGTTCATCACGCCACCCACCGATAAAGCTCACTTCCATTCGCACCACGGATCGGATAATATCGGTTGCGTGATCGATCTGAATTATTCCTATGGTTATGAAGCATGGAAATCGTGACCAAGGGGTCGTCGCATCCGTTGTATGATTTTTTTTTTGCGGTGGACGCGATTAAGAGGAAGCGATCACGCGGGATTTTGATCGTGCGCTCGAAAGCGAAACGGTTACCTAACTACCTGAACGCTCATCGAAACTCTCCTCTCATCGGCGTCTCGAATTCATCGAGGCAGTTTAAGCGATTATGGATCATTAAGGAAGGACGCATAACACTTTCTCGAACGGAAAGGGTTACGCAAGTGGCGGTTAATCAGATATATTCTTAATATTCACGTGAAGATCGCAACCTTTTCTTTTAAAAAAATGCAGGATGTAGAGTTACACAATTAGAATGGACGCGCCGCAATTATACCCGATGGTGCTGATGGTAGCAGAGGTCGACTATAGAGTACGAATAAACTACGCTGAAATAATTGCCAGAACCGACAAATAGCACTGGTCTTTTTCCCGGATGCAGTAAGTCAGGGCAGTAGATATTTTTAAAAAATGAGAGCTTCATTTGCTGAAGAAATATAAAAAAGCGCGTTATATTTATTGAGGTTTGATTACAAATTTAAACTTAAAATTCATTAAAAATTTAGTAATATAATTATATGACATAAAGTAATGTATTCAACGGTTAATAAAAAATGCTACCTTTCTATCTATGACAATTTGCTAAATTTGAAAATTTTGAAGGCGATTTTAAAAAATATATTTTTGGCAGCGTAATAAATGGCATCATAGATCACGTACAACCTGCAAATTTCACTCTTATATCTCTTGAAGTTTACTTGCTATTTTGATTTAATTGACTGCTCATACAGACAGACAGAGCGAAAAGATTATAAAATAAAACGCGCTATAAATGCGAAATAACAATTCTGTGCAGTTTTAAAATTAATTAAAATTGTACAAGTTGTGTTATTTCGTATTTTATTAAAATGCGATCCCACAAAATTACACTCTTTTTGGTGAATTTAATAGATATCTTCATCAGAGTACAAAATATGAATTTTTCGGATATATGAATCAATATAGTGTTTCAAAAAAATGTATACACACTTTAAAAGAGGTTATCTATGGACATTTTCATTGTGGAACCAAAATATAATGTACAGTATGTAGTGTGACGTTCACTCAAAAGATGACGTTAATCACATGAATGCCAGCACCATTTTGTGAAATTGCAAGACCCCCAAACAAAATGGCGGCGGAACGGTTCTCTTTCGAGCAACGCAAGATAATTTTGAAGTGGTTTTGGAAATTCGAGAATGTGTGCGAGGTCCAAAGACAATGGCGGCGTGAATTTACAACGGAACCTCCAGCACGATTAGCAATTGCACGCATTCGCGACAAATTTGAGGTCGACGGTACGGTGCATGATGTGCACAAGCAAAGATCTGGGAGGCCAACAAGTCCCTCCTCTTCTGCTACGGTGTTGCAACAGTTTACACGATCACCAAAAAAATCCGTAAGACAATATTCTCATGAGACGGGAATTAGCAGTACAAGTGTAGGTTACGTGTACATGTTGACTTAAGAAAATAAGCAAAATTATACTTAAGTATTTAAGCTGTAATAACATAACAGTTTGAAATAAATATCATTAACTATGTTACTAATACATACATTTACAAAGATCAAAATATTATAAGAACATTGTTAAAATCAAACTTACCTTCATATTCTTTAAATCGCTGGATGTGGACAAACGAAACTCACGTGCATTACTGATGAGTCTACACCCCAACTGTTGGTGACGACATTGTCCATCCACCTGTTGAAAAATCAGAGAACTACGACTGGCTCAAATTAAACGCAGGGCCAAATTACACGGCCTTCCCCTATACCGCATTCTAAAACGTGCCAAATGAAAAGTTTACATTCCAAGGCTGCTACATGCCATGAAAGAAGACGATTTTGATCGAAGAGTGCAGTTTTGTGAGTCTTTTCAACGCAAAGGTACTCGAGGATGTGGAGTTCGTGAACAAAATTGTTTGCTCTGATGAAGCAACATTTAAGCTCAACGGTACAGTGAATCGCCACAATTGTGTGTATTGGGCCCCTGAAAATCTACACATTCATGAGGACAGGGCGGTGAATTTGCCAGGACTCACTGTCTGGTGTGTACTGTCATCCAGGGGTTTAATTGAACCGTTCTTTTTTTTAAGGAACGGTTACTGGACCTGCGTAGCTCAACGTGCTTCGGACATCCATTTTACCCGCCATTCATCAGCTGTATGGGAATGAATCATTTTATTTTCAACAAGATGGGGCGCCACCACATTACCACCGACACGTCAGGAGCTACCTCGATGAAACCTTGCCAAGTCGATGGATAGAACAAAGAGATTGTGTTGAGTACCCCCCACGCTCACCCGATTTAACCCCCCATGACTTTTACTTGTGGGGGTGTCTGAAGGATGTGGTGTATCGTTCAAAGCCAGTAACACTGGAAAAGCTACGAGAAGAAATTGAAACTTCGTGTGCAGCCATCCCGGTGGACACCTTGGTCAGCGTTGGTCGTGCACTACTCCGCCGAACTCAGAAGTGTCTAGAAGTCGATGGCGAACATTTTGAACACTTGTCTTAGCTCAATATGTGTCACAATCCTGTCTACGTCAAATATGGACCTCCAATGTGTTACGTAAGCAGATATTTTGTACATTAAAATGTGTATACATTTTTTTGAAACATATATATACAGTAGAACTCCGATTATTTTATCTAAATGGGACCAAGGGTGCTTCGGATAATCGAAAATTCGGATAATTGGACAGAATAAAACATTGGAGTATAGTAAACAAGGTTCATGTATTTAGAACATGTATTTATGCTGTAAAATACATATTACAATGCATTATACGAAAAAAATATTGTAATACTAATTTGGTGGTCTACAAAAAATATATAATGTACGTAAAATGCAACAGTGAATATAAAATTTCATTTATTTAAGACTAGAACTGAATGACTGATAGGTATTTTGCGGAAGTCTTCATTTCTTTGCAGCTAAATCTTGTAATCTTCTTAAACAAAGCAATTGGACTGAATCACACTCTTCATGTCCCTCCAACCACTCCATTGCTGTCTCCAGGCATTTGATTTTTTAAGCTCGGGAATGAAGGTTTTGTCATACCATTCCAGAAACACTTCAATGCCCGAGGTTTTGCTGATTTCTCAATGAGTAGCACAGGCAGCATGTGATTTCCACTGGCATTAGCACATAACAAAATTGTTACCCTCTCTTTGGACATTTTGTAACCGGGTGCAGTCGATTCTCTCCGTGATGCAAGTGATTTTCATCTGCATTGTAGATCAAGTCCACAACGTATTTTTCTTTTTGAATTAAGTCTTCTAAAATTTGTACAAAATTATCGGTCCCGTGAAAGTCAGCTGAAAGCTTTTTGCCGTAAATATCCAGTTGACGTATACCGTGTCGTAATTTAAAATTCCTCAGCCACCCAGAGCTTGCCTTAAATTGTAGACTACCACAAAGTTTTTCATGGAAATGTATTGCCTTTTCACAAAGAATTGTAAAAGAAAACAAAATATACTGAATGTAAGTCAAAAATAGAAAAACTGTAATCAAAGTAATTACAAGCTGATCGGAAATAATTGTTATGGGCAAAAATATGGGGAATGTAGGCAACGATGTGTTGAATGATTTCGGTTCGGGTAATTGGACGTTCGGATAATTGGAGTTCTACTGTATATACACAATTAATATATACGTTATTTTATCTTCATTGTGACCAAGATAGATATAGTTAGTTACATTCAACTGATTAAAAAAGGATCGCTTAAAATCAAAATAATTCTCGAAGCGGGCACATTATGACATGCATGTGCTCCGGCAAGCCGCATTACAGTTCAGATGGGAAATTGCACGAAAAACTGCAAAGAACTCTATTAGTGAAAATAATTATTTTTAAAAAAATAATAACTATTTTGCTCCACAGCTGGAAAGTTTTTCGGTCCACAATTTTAAGCACACAACAAGCAAGAAATGATTCGGGTTAAATTTCAGGATTCGCTGTCGTGATGACTTCGAGGGCCTCATGCAGCTCGCAGGCCGTATTTTACCCATCCCCTGCCTTAGAGAGTAGAAAGCGTACGTACGTTTTCACTCAGGAGGGCTGGTCTAAACACTGTTTTTAGAGAAATCTCTCTGAAACGCTGCACTGCGCTCTGCACTTTTTCCCTATCTAGATTTCTCTTAACCATTTCTTCTGACTCACAATCGTACCCGTTTAACTTTTGTTGTCTCTAACTACTACGTTCAATCCCTCCAAATGTGCTATCCAACTTAATTTACTTACTCTCTAGTGAACCCGCATATAGAAGACTACTGATTACGATAAATCACTTCCGTACCTGTTCACGCGAGAGAAAGTTAGTTGATGGGTGATACGGTACTCCTTTAACGGTATTATTTTCTTTTTAGATTAATTTGGAATTTATTAAAATTTTTCACATGGCGAAAATGTTCGTCTTGTTTGATACTGCGGCAAAGAAAATCTGTGCGGAGTAGTGTGTGCGTAATTTTTGTAAAGTCAAGCAACAAAAACCGCACAACCATGGAGGATCAAAATGATTCATACTCCGATGCATTCTCGAGCCAAATAATAATCAATTAAAATAGACGCATTAAAAAAATAAGATAGTGAATACTAATCGAGAGACACGTGAATATTCTTTATTTAATCCACCGATTCTTCTATGTGATAAAAGTTATTAAACAATAATCCTAGTATATGTATTTTTTCGCTTGTTAAATTTCCGAAACTATTGAAACCATCATGATAATGAATCTGGAAATCTCGTAAAATCAATCATGGAAAGTCAGCCGAATACAGCAATTTGTTTATCATTCCAATTTTGATATCTAACGTATCTTAACGTTGGCTGTCATTGAATTTTTACCTCTGCAACCTTGAATCACAACCAGCGGAGGATTGTGAATTTAAGGAGTACGTCGCTAATTTCCCTGTTGGGACCCTCATCATTAGTCCGTGGTACTACGTATAAGAAAATTAGCACAAACTAGATCAACTTGTAGCCTCCATTTACTCAGTGGCATAGATCTTAGGCCCATTTCCATTTTCGTCGTAGTCACTTGACTATTGCTATTTATACTTCAACGAGAATAGTGCAGCGATGAATAGAAACAATGAACACTGAAATCTGTATCACAAAAGCAGGGGTCAGCACACTACGGCCCGCGGGCCACACGTGGCCTCCGAGAGCGCTTCGTGTGGCCCGCGAAGCTATGATGAAAAAGTGGTCGATAAAATTAACCTAGACAATTTGGGCAAAATTATGCCCTAAAAACCTATTCTGGTGGAGTTTTCACGCCATAAATTTAATTAAACTTGATTTTCATTGCTATGAGACCACAGAAAGTCTAGCTAACTTATGATTTAAATACTCATGCGGCCCTCCGAAGCTATCGTAATTTCCAATACCACCTCCCCCTCCCCCCGAAGCATTGACGATTTCGAATGTGGCTAGCCGTGCAATAAAGGTTGCCAATCCCTACACTAGGGCAGCCCTTTAACATATTTTTAAACTATAATATATTCATCAACATATGAAAGACATCGATAGTCATATTGCCGAAAGTACAACACAAACACCTGAAGACGTCGATCGACGAATGGAAAGAAGATGAAGATACTGTCGAGGACTAATGAAGAGAGCAGTGCAAGAAAAGAAGAAGAGGAGCGAGGTAGAAGAAATAACTAAAATGATGGCAATATATCTTATTTGCCAAGTGATCAGATATAAGACTCGTCTGACAGCAGTAGTCACAGAGCTTTCTCAATCAATTTAATTAACCATTGAGCTTGAGTTAATTCAATGAGTGCATGATATTTACTATTGAGATGCGTCCTTTTAAAATAACGATTTTTACCATTGCGTGAATGAATTTCAACGATTAGAACTGAATTTAAAGAGACGCAATGGCAAATAAAATTCTACAGTGCACGTTTTTTTAACGCATTCGGTAGCCGTTTCGTATGAGATTCGCTACTCTTTTGTTAATATACTTAGCACGAGCAGCTCCGAAGAAAATCAACAATCTTGGTTCGCATTTCGAGAAATTTCTCGTTCACGAAAGCGTCCACGGAGAAACAAAAACAATGCCTCCAGGAAGTTAATTCAATCGTTACGTCGCTCACGTTATTTACATTTACGACTGAATAATCAAAGACGGAGCACCCTTCGCAATTCTCCCCCACGAGGTCGCGTACGAAAGGGAAGCGAATGGAAACGCTCCGTAATTCTTCCATCAGAACGTGTCCCGTCATCGACACCGGTCGAACAGACGGAACGCAAGGCTAACGAGGAATGCCCATGCCCCGAGGACGTGGCGCACACGTCAACCCGTGACAGAAACTCCGCCCCAACGAACAAAGAAACGGCGAATAAAAAGAGGCGGCGAAGGTGTTTCAGTTTGCACTCGATTTCCGTCGGCTGAGGCAGTGATGGCTCTCAAGTTGTGCTTCTTGCTTCTCGCCGCCGGAGCGGTTCTGTTTCTGGCCGAATGCAGCCCGGTTGAGCAGCCGAAGGAAAAGGAAGAAGACGGACTCAGATTGTCCTCGGTAAGGTTAAATAGTGTTTTCTTTCTATTGCAAAAAGAAGCTATGCTATCAGTGAATTTTTAACACTAAAATTTATATTTAAAAAAAAAATAAATTTTGTATTATAATGGTGGGTGTTCCTCGTTATGTTTCAGCAAGTGTTGTTTTCCGGATATAGACTTGTATTATCTATGTTCATGAGAGATTTAGATGCGCCTGTTTGCATTCCACGCAAAAAAATTTATTTTCCCGATGTGACGTATAAATTAGGTGATTTTCTTGTTGAAAAATTGAAAAAATCAAAATATATGAGAAAAATACGTTTCATCCGATTTTTGATATTATATTCGTAGAATATTACCTGTGATAATACGATATGTGTTATTCTTAACTAGGGGCTCCGCCTCCGGCGGCCAACCCCGTGCCACGCTCCGCGCGGTCACTTCTCTTTAGTTAAACTTAAAAAATTAATTGCTTCTCTCCACGATTTCTCACCCTCTTTCTATCCCTCTCTCTCTCGCCGTCCCTCCTACCTTATGAGAAATAGAAATTCCTAATTTGTAGTCGAACCTAGGACTTTTTCCGAGATTTTTTCGTCGCCACCTTACAATATATGAGTCGAGCATTCTTGCTAAATTCAGAGTTTCTATCTAGATTCTTTATCGAATTATTAGCATTTTTAACACGGCTTCAAGAATAGCAAATTAATATAGTAGAAAGAAGATAATTTATGTGTGGTAACACATTTATTCATTTTATCAAAGATCCGCCTATTCTATTAGAATTGTCAGAAAGAATCGACAAAGAAAACTGATAAACTTTTATAAACTGTCCATAATTTAAAAAAAGAAAAAATTGATAAATAAAATATGTGAAGGCAGGTGTAGCGTCTGAATTGTTGAGAGCAGTGTAGAATTAAAGTTTTGCGAAGTCATCTTCAAATAACTGACGCACTTCTTTCAAGTTTAAATTGCTATTATCATCTATGATTCAAATTTCTTCGCTAGAATTCATCAATAACACAAAGTTTCCGTTTCTATGTGGAAGTTTCCGTTGCTATGTGGAACTACGTTTACTATAATATTATCTATCTATATCTATAATAGCCGTCCGTCCGTCCCACCCTGTATCTCAAAAGCCGTTCGTCGTAGAGATATGCGGTAAACTGCGTTTTGTTTCTACAAGTTAGGAAGGCCCCTAGATACTTTTCTCATTTTCATAAAGTACCGGGTTCGAATCCAGGAGACAATTATATTTTCCCATGAGTTTACACGGGATTTTCGATTTTTCAGAGTGCAAGATTTTTTTCCTTCATTCTTTAAAACACGTAAATATGGACCGATTTCCTTCGTATTTCCTTTATTCGACGGCTAAAACTCCATACTATCTTATTCTTGCGATGTCTACATGTTACACGGTCGAATCATTTACAAATAAGCAATTGTTATCGAAATTTTACGGATATTTCGTACTCTTTCCGGACTTTGTCAAGGCGACCGTCATTGTTGCATCCGATTCAATTAATGCCAATTAAAACTTCAAATAGGCACTTTGTTTAAGCATCGAAATTATTGCTGTAGCAATGTCAACATTTATACATAGCAACATAAATATTTACGGATAAATATTCAGTTAACTGCGTATGGGAAGCGTTTCTAACGATTCAATCAAAGCAGTTGAATCTTCCTATCATCGTTTGAATGCTGGAATCTTATCTCTTTTTAAGGAGAACCATTATATTATACATCCATAATGTTGATTAACGCAAATAGGCTCACGCACAAATTTAAAATTAAATGAGAATAGGGACACACGTTATTTTTTTAAACACATTACAAGGTTATCTTCTCTTCATTGATAATCTACATAAACAGCTGCATTGATTGTTATACAAATAAGAAAGGACATATATTTGAATAAAAGGAATAACATAAAAGTTCGCGATCAATTACCGTGTAAGGAAATGCATTTTTAGAGTTAAATGTGAATTACTGAGATCAACTTATTTTATATACATCATTTTTTATAAATCAATTTTAAAATGGGATCAGCTAGTAATAGATAATGCGCTACCCAACACGTTTATTTACCCTGGACGTTAGCTAACCATCCGTTAAGCCTCCGATTGAGCGTGAACAGACAAAATAAATTAGAGTAATAAGGGATAGACGGTAGAATTGGGTGGATAAAAATTTGAAAGAGAACGGTTTACTGAAAGAAGACATAAAATGAAGAAAGTTAGGAAATAGGCAAAGAAGTAGGAAGAGGATATGTTTATTAGATTCGTTAAAAGAAGGAATGGGTTAGGAGAATTTTAAGAGAAACGCTATGGCTAGCCAGGGTTTTTGTGGCGTGTGCCTAAAACCTACCGGAACGTAGAATTACTTTGTATTGTACGTATAAATGGAAGATGCCCCTAATAGATTTAATCTAATCTATTTTCCGAGAGCTCGAATTCCTCCATATTTTCAATATTACTTTATTCAAATTTTGGCTTCGTTTACGTATTATAACTGCTATGATTTAATTTTTAATCAAAAATAATAATTCTGGTCCGCGCTCAATTGTTGCCAGAAAAAACACCATCTGGAAAAATTTTCCACGATCGCGGATATTTCTAAATTAAATGTAAAAAAAGACATCTGGATTATTCGACCTTGAGATAACGACACTGCACTTCCGGAGAGCTAAGATTAAAAGTCTTCTTACGCAATTCAAACACGTTCTAGGAATGGCAGTTGCTCTACCATCACTCAGCGACTTTAAATCTGCTTTCATCGCCAAGGTAGACGTGATATCAAAAGGAAACGTTTTCAATCGCTGGAATGAATCCAAAATAGTGGATGTGCCAAAAATCAACTTCCCGTTTTAATAAATTGAAGAATGAACGATACGAATATTGTGCAACAAACCAGGAAAATGTTATTATTTTTATACATAGTTTTCAGATATATATATACTTTTTTATCAGAGTTTATTATTAAATGATTTAATTTAACTCGTGAAAGCTAACTGGTAACAAACCGTTAGATTCTATACGTAAAAAATTAACCCTGTTGATCAAAGGAGCAAAGGAAAATAAAGTTTGACTTATTTCTTTCTTCTTCGGCAATCCCATGAAAGGTAAATTCAGGCCTTAAAGGTGCCATCTCAAACATTTTAACGCTGATTTCTGCTCAGGTTAATTATCGTATTTTTATGCAATAGCGTGCTCGGTGTTGCATACGATTAAGGGGCAAACTAATTTTTTTTTAATGTGCGTTTTCTAGAAATAAGATTTTTCAACTCCACAGCGTAAAAATAGAAACACAAACTCGGGATTCTTGGTTACAATGTCTGCAAATTGGTCAACGCAGATTGACAATGGTTATTTGATATAACCCAGTTACGATCATAAAAGTTTGAAAATTAAGATAGCCGGTGCAGTTTAATGATGTTAAAGGATCTATAAGAGATAAGTGAGATTATTAAACCTTATGAGACATGTAACTCTCAAGTGCTACAATACTTTTATTTGAATTTCTGCTTGAACACTGCTTGAGCTGTCTCGTCACCCGTCAACTTGGCAACCACATTGCATGTAACTTCTCCCGATGAGCAAACAACTGCGTTTCAAGGCAATAAAAAGGAATGCACACAGAAGAAAATGCCACCAGGAGAGTTGTACGGGAAAAAACAAGCGCTTAGGGATCTATACTACTAACAATAAGCTATAATATATATATATATATGTTGCCACGTTTCCTTATATCAATTAGAGAATCGGAGAGAATAGTTCGTCTCTAATCGCCAAATACCAGTCTGCTATCGTAAATGCATACGCAGAATGGAAACGCTATGTTTTCACACTGGGATGCCAAGGTCTAAGAACGTAATATTGACAAGGAAATCATTAAAACTCCCTCCGAGAAAATGAAACCGTGTGTGTGTGCGCGTGAGAATATTGCATAATTCATTTCAATGGACACGCTCTCTAGAATACAGAGTGAACGTACTTTCTTGATATTACGAATAAAACTCCCCTTATTTTTTTTTTGATAAATTTACTCATTTTTCCTTATATTTACGGCCCCGCCCCAAAGAGTCACCCTATTTAAAAACTGATTAGTTTTGCAAATTTTAATTCTGAATTAAATGCTGGATTTTTCAACGGTTTTTCAAAAGAAATCTGCTCATGCGTTCGGTTTGTCCGTCTGTCTGGCGCGCTAATTTTCTCCTAAACGAAATCAGATACTTGTTTTTTTTTCGCCAATAGATACAGCATTCTGTATCGTTGTTCATGTTTTCTCTGTTCGTCTGTCTGTCTGTCTAAAATGCAAAAAAAACCCGTTAAATATCTGCTTACAGCTCTTTCCTTACTTGTTAATATAATATATTATGAAGTAAATCGTTTTTTTTTCTACAGGATTCCATGGCTGAAACCAAACCGGATGGACTGCACGTTATCAACAGGCGATCTGATAGGGCGCAAACTTTAGAAGATGCATTGAATGTAAGTTCATTATAAAGGAAGAGAATAGTTGCGGCTTCACTTTCGGGACGACGCGCACTCGATTCCTTCACGCTTTCTCGCCTCCAAGCGCAAAGCGAGTTTGATGCGGAAGAGAAATCGAGAATGTTGCTTTTTTTGTGTCGAAACAGAAAAAATGTCAACAAAAAAGGAAGAACGCGCGTTGTTTTCTAACGACCAAGCAATTTTAATCGGTTTGCACTTTTTTAACCCATAAAATGGCACAGCAATGCGTGTAGCTTCAGCTTCGGAAGAAAAAGTTTCGCAAACAACTATTGAAAGGCGACTATTTCGTAATAAGCCTAATGCTCATTCCTCGGAATTTCTTTGAGAAATTTCGTCGTAACTTCAAAACAAATTGCTCGGAATTCGATTGATGGCTAAAGAAAAAATCCGCAGTATAGTTCTGCTATTAGTTTTTTCATACGTTAACATGTTATCTTCAATATTGCTTCATTGAACATACTGCTTTTCTGATCTAAAATAACTATTAAATCGGGAATCATATTTACATGGATAAACGACAAAATAAACTTTAAAATGCGAGTAATTTAAACTAGTTCAATCGAGCAAGCGTAAATATGTGCAATATTACTGTACATAATTTATATAAAAATACCAAATTCAACGTGAAATATCTTTCACGAGTTTTTTAAGATTGTTCTCTCATTTGAATATTAACTGGTTAGTGAGTCACACGCAGCCTAACTCTTCGGATATATCCAAACTTTTACATTACTATAAAGTGCGACACTATTTATGCAAAGTAGCAGTTTAAATTGTGTTGCGCTAACCACAGAAAAAGAAAACATAGGGTAATAGATCGTAGAGCAATCGAAAAAACTAATCACAAATGATAATTTTCAGTTCAATATTGACCTATTGTTATTAAGAATGTGTCCTTATTCTTACACCATTTTAAAAACATTAAATGAAAATCCCGCAAAGAATCCAACTAACCTAAGAAATTCGGAGTAACCAGTAACCTATCTTCAGTTCTATTCTTCAACTCGAGGACTTAATTAAAATGAAATCACTGGTTTAAAAAAGATCTTAAATATCATAACCGATATTTACATCAAATGCGATACTAATAAGAGTTATAATTCCTCTACAGATTCCTATCGCTGCCCTCGAAGCCGTCAGCCGCCTGCTGACCAATCGCTTTGGATCAAAACAACCTGATGAGCAGAAGAGGGATTAGGAAAAAGCCTAGCCTGGATGTTGGAAGAAATATTTCGCCCCACGTTATGTAGCTGATTCATTCCGTCCTCCATTAAATGTTATTTTCAATCTACTTTGTAAAATTCACGTTCATAAATAAATTTTAATACAAATGTATAAATAAACAACGATGTTAATAAAATATTTCGGTTTAGGATTCTTCTTTCGTATTTGGTGTCGACGCTTAAAATAATTCGCAAAGTTATTTATTTTATGAAACATTGAGTCATAAAATGATGTTTCTATAAAATAATTACATAAAAGCATGCATTTATATATCACTGATGAAAACTTAGTTCAAAATGGTGAGATGAAAGAAACTATCAAATTTCTCTCGTTGACTGACTATCTCCGATTTTTACCATAAAATGTATTTATATCACAGCATAGAAAGCCTTTCACTACAGTACTAAAAGAGCGAAAAATATCTCTGTATTTTTAAAAGTTTTGAGACGTTATTTGAAACGCTGAACCGGCAGACGTTACATGAAAAGAGGGGAGAGAGAGAGAGTATTTATCGTGAGCAATATGGTGAATTATTGGAGGAAATGGAGGGGCTGGGGATAGCTCACGTTATTACGGAAATTAATTTAGCATGTGAATCTGCTATTTGCTACGACATGAAGGACTCTCTTAAGAATCTTCTCCAGCAGTGAGAACCGAAAATTGAGGAAAAAAGCGCCATTTAAAAAATTAACGCAAATCAACGATTATATAAATTTTCATGGGTGATGAACAAAAAACTATTTTGCATATAATCGGCGGAAGAGTGCCGAGAAGGTCAGCTTTGCCGATTTAAAAAAAATGGGTGTGAGAAAGTTAAAGCGATTATTTTAATCGACCTTGAAAAGAAGTTAATTAACAGCAAGCAATTATTAACCACAAAACTGAAAGATAAAACGGCTAAATGTTTTACAAGTTCCTCGATTACTTCTCTTAATCTTTCATGATGCAATCACAGCTATATTTGAAATATATTTATGGACCGTTGCATTGAAAATTTTCCGATTAAATTGCATATTTCCTATGGAACTTACTTGAAAACCCTGATTGCTTCAGAAAATGGAAAAGACACATTTTATTTTGTTACCTTTTTTTGTGCGATCGGTCCTTTCCTATCAAGAAGTTTTGTTTCGCTAATAGCTGAAATTCATTTCGTCTCATCAAAAAGAAGGAAAAAAGTAAGAAAAGTTCCTCGAAAAAAAAATCCAAAATGTCACCGCTGTAACTTATTTCATCAGTGTGAATACCTTTCATTGGCTTCACTAAATACATATGAACCACAGAAAACAGTGACCTTCCGATACATGCATGTATATTTGCTTAAATTGAATACTATAATATCAATTGCTTTGCCGCAATTATAACGATTCGGATCTCCATAGCACGTCCTAAAAATTAGAAGTTTTTTCCTTAAGTTTGAAAAGCAATCGGATGAATACACCCGAATTTTTATATTGTCAAACCGCCGTTGCCTTAGTGAAAGTTTTGCATGGTACGATTCGTCATGGTGGAAAGATTTTTTTTTTACAATTTACTAGGGCATCAAAAACTGAAGATTTATTAAATAATTTAAAGATAAAATATCGATTTTGAACTTCATCAGGTTTTCTATAATTTTATACACTCTTATTCAAAATTCGCAATAAATGTTAACTTAAGAATCTTTATAAATTATTTTTTCACTAAATTTTGTTCTCAATAGGGGTTTTCACCTAAGAACAGCGCTTTATTCTAAAAAAAAATAAGCTTCCGGGGCGCATAGTTTTTTTCCGACGAAAATGTCGATATTATAAGCGTCAGGTCATAAACATCATTTCATAATTGGTGATTTGCATTTCATATGTGAAACACACGTATATGTAGTAAAAATGCAATTTTTCTGCTTCGTTGATCGTCACGGCAAGAACTTACTAAAACTGTTAAATATATGGAAACTGAACCGCAAGTATAAGTGATTTAATCTAACGTTGCCAAATTCGAAGACCTGAAGGAAAAGTTGACAAATAATTATCGAGAGTTGTGAAAACCAAAAGAGGAATGATTTATTTCGATCAGCGACCTTTATGCATGAAATTCTAAAATTTTCACTTGACTATTACTGAAATTGAATTGAGGGGATATTTTGAAAGCGCACGCGCACAAAACCCTTCCTTCGCGCTCACTCGACTATATAGTGCCTGATAAACGAAAAGAGATGGCGTTGCTAAGCTATGGAGAATCACCTGCTTCCGCCAAAAGACGTACTATGAAGGAGGAGACAAAATAAATAATTTCCATGCAACGGATAAATGTTAGCGAAACACTCAGTAAACTATAAATCCTACTAACTCTTTTATACAAAGCGACGATTTGCAACTATGTTTAATAAGAAAATGTTCTTGTGTATAGAAAATACTATGCAGTTGGAGGATCTATAGAAATTATTTTCGTCAGGCAAAGACTGCGAATTGAACTTTTAATAAAAATTGGGAGAAAAAGAAATCAAAATTAAAACTGGTTTTATGGAACAAAATCCGTCCTAATATTTTTCAAGATACACTTCAGAAGTATTTACGAAAGTGACCATTAGACAATACCACGCGGAGCAATTTTAGGCAGAGAAACGGGATTACTATATTATCACTAGTGTAATTGCCCGTCAAATATGAATTAAGTATTACGTTAAAATAAAATAAAAATTAACGACACCAACTTTGATGTGCACTGAAACGTAAAAAATAAATATAAAATCCACATAATCGAACGTTCCAGAAAGTAATAATAGTCATGGGCACATAAAAGTTGTTAGGCAAAGATATATGTTAACGAGGATTTATTCGTTAAACATCTATATTATAAAAGGCGTAGGATTCTTCCTTTCTTGTTTTCTTGTCTACGCACTTTTGAAGCCACTATTTAGACGCGATTTAAGATAATTTACGAATACCTACATACGAGTTTGAAATTTGGCAGGAATGCACGAATCACGCACTAAAAAGGCAATGACGATAAAAATCCCGAAAAAAGACCGGGGTTCGACTCCAGCAGAACTTTTCTGTTTCCCGTAAGAAAACACGTAAAATGCGACATTTCGACGTGCTGGCTTTCACTCTTCTGCAAATTAAAATTAGAGAACATTGCCCTACAATCACCGTACGCGGACTTTTTTTTAAGATTAATGTACAAGGTTTCTTATTCTTATCTTCGATTTACGCCTTCCGTTCGAAGTTACATTTAACGAATATGTGACAGATTTTGACCAAATATCGCGCTTTTATCGATAAGTTTCCTAGACAACGAATGTCATTGTTGAGGCTCGAGATTCCTATTATAGCCTCAAAATTCATACGTCATACGGTAGAAATACGAAACATTTACGTAGATGTACCGAGCGAGAGGGAGGGAGGTAGAGGGAGGGGGAGGGACGGAGGAGGGAGGGGGATACGGCAATAGTTTTCTTTCCCGTCATATTGACTGGCATTTACGCTAAGTACTTAAGTGTTGTAGATATGAAATTTAAAAAAAATAATATTCAATAAACTTTCAAGCTTCTCTGTCTTTATTATTAAAAATGCTGGAAACATTTCAAATTTGAAATCCATATATACTAAAGAATTCTATAAAAATGTTGTTATATAAATATAAATGACCTAACCTACTATAATCGCTATTCAGATTGTAATGAACTTTCATGTGCTCATTTTCTTGCATCTATAAATCTGTTGCTGATAACTCGATTTACTGTTGCTTCTGGTGACTAAATATTTCTAAACGCTTTTCGTTTGTTCTGATAGTTCAATTTTTTTATCTATCCGGTTCCCTTTCTCTTCTCCTAGCTGCAGCAATATTTCCATTTGGCGAGATTTCCAGTGAGTTTGTGATCATATTTTAAGTCTTCTTTTCCTTTCATCTTGAGTTTCATTACTTTCCATGATTATGAACTCTATTAATTAAAGGATAAAGGTAAATAATACTTTAGTTATGGTTATTGTTGTTCAGAATTGGTTTTATATATGTGACTATACATGCCTAACGTTTAAAGTTATTAAGCCCATATATTGGCAGCACTGATGGAAGTATGCTTTTGGCATTGTAGATTCCACGAGAAATTATTAATTTTTATTCGACTATAGGAGATAGTTTCTTTTTTCCATAAGATAATACGAATACGTACGTATAAAGCGACTTTTTTTTACTGCAGACATTATATCGTTAACATTTTAAAATAACTTAAAAATACGATTTTGACGCCAAGCTTGTGCAGACATTCGGAGAAAATTATAAAGGTTAATTTCCATATCGTACCAATTCAAATATCAACCGAAAATGTCCAAAAATTATGTTCTAATACGATTTTTAACAACTTATATACTTTTTTTACATATTAGGATCGAGCCAACAATAGACTTTAACAATTGCAGTTGTCATAGCGATGAATTGAATAAATGCGGAAAAATAACGAAAGATAGTCGTAAAATGTAATTTTTTGCCTTCTTCGAATGAGATTTGAATTTCTACGATATGGAAATTAATTTTTGTTTTATCGGCATAACTGTGAAAATCTCGCGTCGATATCCCCTTTTTAAGATATTTTAAAATGCTAAAGAAAAAAGGCTTGCTCGTTTCGTTTCAGATCTACCCATGTTATTCAAATGGAGAAACTATGTGCTCCTGGAGTCAAATACAGGACTACTATGTATACGGCGAGCAGTTTAAAATTGAAAAGTTGAAAAGCCAAGTGATTCCTGAAAGTTTGATCGAAAAAGATTGAAAAGTTCTTTAGTTATGGACGGTTTTCCTTATTCTCCCGTCTAACTCCGCATAGCGTGACACGGTTACAGAATAAGGGTATTATTTAACAGGAGATATCGAGAATACAGATGATACTCCGACTCTGACATTGAGAAAACACAAAATTAAATTAAATAAAAAGTCTTTTAAGTTTATACAACTTTTATATTAAAGGCACCAAAAACCTAAAAAGAGAAATATAAAGTAAGACACGGAAGATTTGATAGAATGCTAAATATGGAATATTATTATGGAGCGGAAACGTGGGCACTCCAAAAATGACATAAAATACTTGGAATACTCTCCTTATCAGTGAGAGATGAGGCTAAACAAAAAATAAAAATTTTTTTTATTAAATTTAATTAATGTACCGTAATTTTTCGATTATAATACACACCCATCTTTTCTTCAAAATTGCCTTATCCCCATGTATAAGACGCACCTCAAATAGCAGGTTTTATTGAAAACTAGCAGAAATTCCCGGCGCTGCCCGGGGAAATTTGGTTCGAATCCGATCGGAATTCTAGATGATACATATTATTTAAGAATTCACTCGGGCACCGTTTTGAATAAAACGGACATAGAGAAACAAAAACCACGTATGAATTATTTCTGGGAGCCCTCCACAATCACACTAAATTTGATTCAAATCAATAGTAGGAATTGGGAAAATACGCGTAGTTTAATCAGTCCCCGCCGTCCAATTACGGATAAGAAAGTAGTCGTTTCCCTCATTTCTCACTGTGTATAAGATGTAGAGTTACCTGTTCTTTGAGAACAGGAAGTTTATGAGAACAGTTATTTTATTTGAGAGAACAGTTCGGAGAGAACTGTCCCGTTCTTTCTGACTCATCTCTAGATGGCAATGCATTAGCATACAAAGTTATTTTGCTTTTTGTACAATTAATATTAAACATTTGGGATTAAAAAGTAGCCTATGACCTTCATATTTGTGAAGAAAGTATTTGTTGAAAGTTTGATTATTGTATCTTCAACGGTGTGGAAATGTATAGGTGCACAAACAAACAAACTTTCATAAATATATAGGTGATTGATCTTATACTTGTATTGCAAGTGACAAATATCAAATTTGAACTTCCTAAGTTAATTTACTCGAGAGTTATAGTCGAAAAACCAAATCGATGCCCCCCCCAAACCTCCACTTAAAATTTTTTTTAGATACACCACATCTTATAAATATTTAATGTGTGTATGTGCGTGTATGTTCTTTATACGTTTTTACACCGTTGAAGCTATCGAATTAAAAAGTTTCATGGGCCAACCGATGGACCAGAGGAAGAACTTGGTCTAGGTTTGCAGACCGTGGAGTCTCTTATACCCCATGGGGTAAACAGAATACTATTTCCATAAGAATGCTTGGGAAATGGTGTGGAGAAACCCCAAAATGTCATGCAGCCCTTCACTGATGTGGATATAAATATACATAAATATTAACTTACGACCACGGGAAATGATTTATTTTACGCATGAAAGACTGAATATTTTAATTCTGTTCATGTTTTGTCATATTACATGCTAAATCGCTCTAAATTTTTCTTTAAGCGCAAAATTTATCGGTTTAGATGACCATTTTCCAGGCGGCAACAAAGCTAAATTTCTTAATTTTTGTCCTCTTCAAAGATATGGATATCTACGCCGTGGCGCGCCGTAGAGGAAGAATATCTAACTCCACGATAAAGGGTACAGATGGCCTAAATGCCTAAATATAGTCTATGAATACTTTTAAAGTGAGTCAAATGATTTTTAAGGAATATTAGAACATTGTTATCTTTTACCATTAACATTGAACGATTTATCGCAACATAAAGCGATACATCTACTTACATTTGTTCGGTAAACAAGATGTTGTTTATCGTTTACGTTTTAGTATTGACATAATTCACATAATTTTATTGCTGCTTTAAAGGCTTCGGTGCATCTATCCATGTGAATATTAAGTAAGACGTTAATGCGTAATTATATTAATGGTAAAACTTTACAATACAATACATAAAATAGTAAATGTTAATGTAAGAATCGCTTGCGTAATTAAGGAATGGGGAATGATGGAGAACGTTTGTCCCGAGCAATAAAAATCGTTTGCTATTTAAAAGGGCTAAACTGCAGTATTGTGGATCACTTACCTATCGCCGCCTCTAAATACATACGTATTAACGGGGAGCCCAACTTAAAAATATAAATACGGAACAAATATCATTTTCATTGTGTTTTAATTTTTCAAAACAACAACAGAAACTTATTGGCCGGTCTCGACATTTACAAACCCAATCACCGGACAACGGGGAGGGATACTTTGGTTCCGGGCGAGGCGAAGGGCGCGGTAGCGCCCGGAGACGACTGCCCATTAAAATAAAGCGAGCCGAAGGCTCGTCAATATATCCTTTCAATGTTATATCCTCTCCATTTGCGGCACAAGTTAGGTTAGGTATATTTTTCATGGTTTTGTTATTATTATTATTATTATTATTATTATTATTATTATTATTATTATTATTATAGATTAATTTGAATACGTTTCTAAGGTAAATTAACAAATTGTAATTCTGTTATTGGCTAAGACACGGCGGTAGGTAAGTGGTCTACTATACTGCATTTTTCCCCTTAAAATAAAACTCCTTCCCGAGCGAAGCCGGGCGTTTCAGCTAGTAGCCTATATTTTAAGCTGGACCAATCTAAAGATATGCTGCAAGTTTCATAAAAATTCGACCAGCCGTTTTTGCGTGATGCGGTAACAAACAAACAGACTGACAGGCTTTTTCCTAAAATATTTACCCAAATGGTTTTCCTAAAATATTTCTTATTAGACTTCTTCGATGTAATCAACCGTTAGCTATAAATCAGCGATTTCTCTTAGGGGTCACCTCCCCTCCCCTTGGTCTAATTTTTATCATCTACAGATTTGATCTTATACTTGTATTGTAAGTGACAAATATCAAATTTGAACTTTCTAAGTTAATTTACCCGAGAGTTATCGTCGAAAAACCAAATCGATGTCCCCCAAACCCTCACTTAAATTTTTTTTAGATACAACATATAGCCTATATTTTAAGCTGGACAAGTCTACAGATACGCTGCAAGTTTCATAAAAATTCGACCAGCCGTTTTTGCGTGATGCGTTAACAAACAAACAGACAGACAACAATTCTGCAATCAGGTTCAAACGTCTTCTTGTAATGCTAAACACACAAAAAAAGTAAAACCCCGACAAAAAAACAAATGTACAGACAGAGGTTACAATTTTGTTTATATAGATGATTACGAACTTTAAGTATAATATAAAACGCAATTTTACTAAATTTCAAACAATATATGTATTGCTTAGTATATTCTGTAAGTATAATAAACATTAAGAAACTAAAACGTTTATTTTCTTGGTTATTTCTTCTGAAAATCAGCTTTATGACGGCTGAAAGTAAAAGACGATCCTTCTTTTACTTCTGAAACAAACATTTACATAAAAATTCCATCGATATGCAACATTAATAGCAACTATCTTCATCGGTGAACATCTGTTCGAAAAAAGGTATTATTGACAGGCTAAATTTTTTTCCTTTGTTACCATGCAGTATACGCTCCCTAACTTGGTGATTTTTTTGCGAAATAGTTGCGTATTATACGCGAAAAATTATGGTAACGCGAAAAATAAATTATCAAAACGAGGATTAATTTATATGGATTAAATTTAAGTGAATTTGTTAGAATAGAAAAGATTCAGGTGCCCGAGGTTAATTGTCGCAATTGCGATGGGTTAAGTTACCCTTATAATAGAACATAAACGCTAAATTACGGGCAAACTCATATTTTTTTACCTGCAAAGAGCGTAAGCATGTGTGCACGTGTGTGTGTGAGTTCGTTCTCTGCGATTTTCCGCAAACACATGGGCGAGTACGTGAACGAGTGTCTATGTGTATGAGCGTGAGGATGCGTGTGTGTGGGCGTGCAAGGGTGTTTGTGTGCGTGTCCGAGTGAGTGTGCGAGCGAATGTAAGAGGGTGTCTCGTGTGTGTCTGCGCGCTCGCATGTTTTAATGTTCAGAGCGAGTTCATACACAATTGTGCGTATGTTTGTAAGGGCAAGGCCTTGAATGAGCGAATGTGTGTAAATATGTATTTTTCGTTTCTTAAGCGAAGTGGTTTTCTCTCCCTTGTGCTGACGAAGGGATCAACCCGAAATCATCTACTTAACGTGTGTAAATGTGTCTCTCCGACACCCTAGTGGCTCTCCTATTTGTGTCCACTGGGCTTTCCTCTCTCGACACCTAGTTGACGAGGTTGAGCCCCGTAAGAGTCAAGGGATAGAGCACCTAGCGCAATTTAAAAACATCTTCACCGACAAAATGCTATTTATTGGAGAAAATGCTCTTACCAATTCTCTCCCTTTACACTGACAAGGAGATGCTGCGACCTTCAGGTTAAAGATCTTGATGAAACACGATCAGGTGATTCTACGTCGAAAATAAGGAGACGTGCCTCGGGGGCTTTGTGAATGAGATGTTGGGTTTAAGAAATCAGAGTCGAAAACTTGCAGAAAAACCTATGCAGTTCATTAGGCTTCATTGTGGAGTTGTTCCTAAGCATGGGTTAGGCAACCTGCGGCTCCGGAGCCGCATATGGCTCCTTAAGCACATACTTGCGGCCTCTTTAGAAGTTAGCTAAGCTCCCTAATGTTTAACATTCATAAAAATTGCTTATTGCAATTACTAGAATATATTTTTAAAATAAATAAATAATAAAGTCGTACAGGTTGTCACTATGTGGCTCCAAAGTATTTTGGAATGGGACTTTGAAAGGTTGCCGACCTCTGGGTTAGGCTGAGCGGCTACCATGCCTGCCTCGTACGGCATCCCAAATGTTTTCATTTAAAAAAAAATATCCTAGTGTTATTAAAAGAGTAATATTACCCGGTAGTTTGACACCGAATAAGTTTTATATAGTGTACGAGGGACCATTCAGAAAAACTCCGAGACACGTAGAATTACCTGATCACGTTTCATCAAAATCCGTGACCAGAAGATCGTAACCTTTCCTTGTAAGTGTCAACAGTAAGGAGACATCGCGTCTCGCATGAATTTTAACCGCATTCTCTATTGCATAAACCCAGACTTTCGTAAGATAAGTCAGTCTCGCGAATTTCGATCTTATTGCTTCCACCTACCATTTTTTTAATATTAAAACAAAATATAATTTTAAATGATAATATCGTAGAAAATATTTGCGTAATTATTATAAAACTATTCAAAGCATATTCCATTACTTTCAAATCAACTCCCTTTTAGACTGGATAATTTTAAAGGCGTGGAAGATGGCATTATCTAAAAAACTGAGAATTGTTCAAATAGCTATTGAAAGAAGAAAAACTGGCAGGATACTTTGATATGCACGCGCAAAACTATCGTCGATCGACGCGTTTCTTCATTCTATGATTTATTATAAACCCTCTATGACGTTGGTAGACACTGACGTAATGCCAGCATTGGAACCTGTTTATAAGATTCGTTCGAGGAAATGAGGATAAGCTGAAATGCACCTTCTTCCCTATGTTTTAAGAGGATAGCTTTGACATTGAAACGCGGAAAAAAAGATGCACTGGAAACAATGCCGAGTCACAGATCAGAGGAAATTCTGCCACATTTCGTATTCTATAATCTTCTCAGTTACGTGAATAGATTTTTTTTAATTATTGGAATACTGCGGAGTATGAGTCAATACGGATGGGCTTTAAATGGTATATAAGGAGTGAGATTTTCCATCTTCACCATTGTCAGTCCGACAACAGCTACAGCAGATAACTGAGTTCTTGTCAAAGAGAAGGACTTTTCTTCCTTATTTTTTGTGAGGTAAGTGACTTTGTCGGAGAACACCCGCGTTCTAAATCGCAAACTATCGACCGTCTATCGAGAAGGATCCAAAAACCAAATAATCAAACCGTTTATTTAAATAGAATCACCAATTCGGGAGAGGTTTCAGGATTCTTCGATTTGTATTTGTCGAGAGGATTGTAAAACGCTGTTCTACAGTTCTCGTAGAGAGAAATGTTTTTCTATTGAGGACTCTGATAAAAAAGCGTTTTGTGTTGATAGAATGAGGGAGGCGATAAACGGTGGGAACCTCTAGAGCAGTGGTGCCCAAACTTTTCGGATCGAGAGCCACCACATAGCTCAATTTCGTAGTCTTCACGGCCCACGCCGTTGAAAATAGATTTTTTTAAATCACTCAAGGAAATTAAGGATTTAGTTGTGAGTCGAAAATACCTGATATCTTTTAAATGCATTTATCTATCATAGGATTAGAGAGATAAATACAAAATATACTGTTTTTATAATTTTCCATTCTCCTTTTATTTTACATTGTGTCCTTTAATTGTTTAACTCATGGCGGGCCGGTTGAAATCAATCAGCGAGCTGCAGTTTAGGCGACACTGCTCTAGAGAATAATTCGTTGACTCGTTCGTTCTAGGCTTCATACATCGAATAGCATATGACACACGCAGAAGCTTTGGGCTTGATTCCGGGGAACTACAGCACAAAACTTGCTCATTTTGACCACGGATTTTACCAAATACGTAGATCCCAAATTCCAATCTGGATTCCTCGCCATTCTTATCCAATGTCACATTTTCTGATATTTTATTTCCAGTGAAAAATCAAAATAAGAAGCAGGATGAACTCCAAGCTGCTGGCAATCCTCGTCCTCGCCTGCGTCCTTTTGGTAACTATGGCCGCGCCTTCTCCTGATTCTAGGGGGGGCCATCCTCATCCTCTCTTGGGCGCCGCGAAGACTCATGTCGCCCGCCACCACACTCCTGACCATCAAGGTGATGGTAGCGACGACGACCATCATGATCACGATGCTCATGACCACAGTGATCATGATCAAGATGAACATGATCGCGTGGCCGAGGGGGTAAAAGACGATGCTCCCAAGGTAAAAATATAAATTTCGTATTTGCGTCCTGTTGGTAATCATAGCTGCGCCGCCTAATCCTAATGATGACGTTTTACCTCGTCCTCATGTTCTCCTGATCGCCGAGAAGTCTCGTGTTGCGCGACATCATACTCCTGATCATCACGACGACGATGGTCACGATCACCACGATGATGATGGTCATGATCACCACCATGATGATGATCAACATACGTCGCCAAAGAGCAGCTAAAAGGCTATATATTCAGCAGTGTTCTCAAGGTAGTAATACAAACCTGAACGACGAGCATCCATTTGACGCGTAATAATATTGACGCCATAGTGGTTATTTGGGGCAATAGCTAATCTTATAACTTCCTTATAATTATAAGGTCATAATGTATTCCTTTATGTAGGAGCGCACGTAACGACAAATAGTAGTCCATAATATACTTTGAAGCGTGTGTTTGTTCATGGAACTCCTCCTAAACGATAAAAGCTAAAATAACCAAATTTGGTACGATTCTTCCTTACATCCTAACTTAGTGAATGGTCAAGGTTTGGTCAACCAGGATTAATCAGTGCTGCCAATATAGGGGATTAACATTTTTCCATAAGATAACACGTATGAATCCATGTCTTGACTTGCAAGGTATTCTTCCTTCAAGCATAAAAATATGTAAATATGGACCGATTTTTTTTCGTTTTTACTTTATTCGACGAATAAAACTCTATACGAAGTTTACATGTTACACGGTCGAAGTTTTCAGAAATACGCTATTTCTTTCGAAATTTTGTGGATTTTTCGTACTCTTTCCGGGCGTTGCCAAGGCGGCCGTCATTGTTACCTCCGATTCAATTAGCTTCAATGAAGCTTACAAATAGACGAAAGTTTACCGTTATTCGCTTCGCACTTTTGTTTAAGCAACGAAACGATCGATGTTTATGGATAGCGACGTAAATAGATACTGATTATTATTCATGGAGCGTTTATAACGATTGATGAAAGTAATTGAACCTTCTTTCGTCTATTGAATACTGGAATCTTACATTTTTTGTAAGTAAAATAATTATATTCTACGTTATAATGTTCATTAACGTAAATAAGCTCACGTATCTGGTGTACATTTACCGGAGTCAGTGTTCAATCATGGACAACTGTGTTTCTTTTTCACGGGTTTCTTGCTTACAAGACAAATGTAAACATTTCATAGGCATAATTACACAAGAAATGAGGCTGGATTTGGCGAAAGTAATATGACAGGAAATAAAATTATCGTTATATTTGAATGCAATACGTTCGGAAACGGATTGTTACAACCAAATATGATTAATTGTTAAGAAAAGCTAATTGTAGGTTAAAAAGTATCTACTATATATTTGAAAAGTTTGTATGTTGTGTTGTAGTAACTTCACTAAATACGTTGAAATTCAACGGGAAAATCTGCTAGTACATTATATGTTAGGAGTGTACATTTCGTTATCTACATCTAACCTGCTTCTTTCCCTATTGCAGATTCCCAAACCCGAAACTGATCGTCGATAAAACTGGTCGCACTTTCTACTTTTCCCATAAGCAGCACCTATACTTTTATCTCCACTAGAAATCAGATTGGCTTATAAGAAGCATTCTAATGTGTAATGAAACATCCACAATGTAATTCCAATGTATAAGTAAATAAATAGTCTAGGTCTTGGGATTTGAATAGCATTATGATTTGCATGTTCCAAAGAACATATGCCTGTACATCTACCTCTCACTAGAGACCGAGAATTGTTTTTATCCTAATACCAAATTAAGATGTAATTGAGAGGGTTTACAATTAGGATATTTTTCTCCTGGGGTCATTGCAGAATACGGAGCCGATAGATTTTACGTACGCGACTTATAAGTATTTATATAAAAAAATATCCATCCTTTCGTCGTTTGGATGCGTTCGTCTTGGTCTATCGTAGAGCTGGCAAAAGTTACCCTACTTGGATAATGGAATATACAACAATTTTCTTGCTGGAAATGACGCGAGGAGTGATTTACGGCGCACATTTCAAATCTTTAGCGCGGGATTTTACAACTAACCTTAATAATCCTAATTAGCGTCTAAATGTCATGAATTCTGCGAAAGAGTCTGAAAAACAGGAAAAATTTGGATTTCATATTTGAAGATTATAAAAATTATAATTTTTGCGACAGGAGAATGTTGAATGCTGTTTCTTGGGTGTGAGAATGTGGACCTTATTTTTCTTAACTACGGTGAGGTGTGTTTTACATAACAAGGAGGGAGAGGAGGTTGAGTATTCCGAAAATTTATTTGAACATTCTTTTTAAAAAAAAGGTGCTTTTGGAATCCGCTTTTGCTGTTATTTTTTTAGACTCGTTTCGATACTTATCAGATCTGTTCTCTTTCCAAACATTCTATGGCTTCAATGAAGTTCTAAACTCTCTTAACATTTTCTAATGCAATTATAGTTTTTCATAATTTCTCCGATCAGCGACCTTTATGTGCAAACTTCTAATAATTTTATTCACTAGCATTCAGACCGAATATTATTTTCTGTATATATTTGTGTTATAAAGTCGCGATATCCGTTCTATCGCAGCGGTGTCATTGAGGATTTTGAAGGGGAATATTCTGCGCACAAATCCCATCATTCGCTCCCACTCGACTAGTACCTCATAAGAGAAAAGAGATGGCGTCGTTAGGCTACGGAAAGCCACTTGCTAAACGTCACACGACATGTTAAGGAGAAAAGCGACGAAAAAATGTATTGCCTAGCAACGACTGCTAAGTTTTAGCGAAACACTGATTAATCTATAAATCCTATACTCATATACTGATATATACAAGAATGGCCACCGAATCATAATATGCATAGCAATTTTAGACGACTTGTGAAAGAGAAACGAGTGCATTATTATCATGAGAATAGAGATAGCAATCCGTATTTTACCGCCAAGAGAAAAATGCATCGTCAGCATAAAATTCAGAACGCGATATTTTTATATAATTCCGATTTCTCCAGAGATATTCTAAAAAAAAGTTGAAATGGTATGTACATTCAGTACATCCTGATATGCAATTATCATTTGAGTAATATTTTTGTTAAACGGTTTTTCATTTTCATTAGGTACTACATCATGTAATAATTATGGAAGTATTTTTTTCGAGATATAATAACCTTTAGGAAACGCTAGGTAAAGTAAAATATTTATTACTAATATCCACTAGTAATACTGTCTCCGTGCGTCAATATTGCGCAATTTATTTTATTCAAATGAGGAAAAGCTAAATAACGAAATACGACCTTGACCTTTGAAACCTCTTCATCGGTAAAGGGCCTAGAGACTGCGTAATGGGCTACCCGTGGTATTATTCATTTTTGCCGAAATACTCTGATGAGCAATATATGGAAAATGATATATTTAATAGTACCACCAACTATTTATTCATTCGCAATAAAGTCAACATCTAATAAAAATCTCTTTCAGCGAAAAAAAAAAAACAAACTACAAAGACAGCCACTTTTCAGATCACATGGCATAGCAACGCTTTTCTGTGTTGCTCCTGTTTTCACAGCAATTTTCTTTCGCAACAAACTATCCTCGTGGTCTCAAATATGCGGATTATCGTTTACTATATTCCTTGCCTGCGGAGTCTCATATTGATATAACATTAATAATTGCACTCCCATAGCAGAATTAATAGCCAAAGCAATTAAAGAAGTTATATTTTCGGAAAAATGCCACAGGACAATTATTTTGAGATAGATAGTTTACGTTTGCTGGGCTTATTTATTGATTGGTTCGGTTGGGTGTAATTTATACGGATTCAAACGTGTAAAAGTATAAATAAAAACGATAATGATGGGCATACTTGGACTAAATAAATGACACGCTTAATCCAAAGAGAAGGGACGCGACCACCATTAAGATTATAAAGAAGATTAGAAGAAGAACTAAGAAGACACGCAAGACTTGAACCCATAGATCTGGAAGCTCCTCTGAGGCGCATTTATTCACCTGTGGCCAGAAACGTACTACGTACGCATATATTCATAGGTATGCGTATGTATACGTGTTTGCGCGGGTTGTACGTGTTCAATCACCAGTGGAAAAACTATATTTGCGGGGACTACAATGTATTGATTCGTAATTACGGCTTAATTCAAGATCAAAGTATCATACAAAAAGCTTCATATATCAGAGAAATGATTATGTGAACCTAAAGAAAAATACAGGAATTTTTTCGGAGCATGCTCTTCTTTAAAAAAAAAAACGATAAGAAAAACCTCATAAATGAACGGAAATGCCAAAAGCGAATCAAAAATGACTTAAAAGGAGATTGGAGGAAATGGGCTACAGAATCGTTCCAACGAGTTTTGACCTTCAAGGACACGGGGGAAAAACCCTACCTTAACAATCAAGAGGAACAGGTTTAACTCTTATTTTTTCCTAGACATTTCGAAGACATGCCGAACCACTTTTTCCCCCATTGGTTTGATCCAAGCCTATATCAGAGAGTCGAGGATTTTTTTGCGAGGCACTCATCGGCGCAGCTTCCTCCTTAATAGCAGAGATCGAAATGTCTCCAAAGTTCGTATTATTTCTGCTGGCTGTGGCAGCGATAGCTGTGTTAGCGGAGTCCAAATCTATCATTCCTCATGACGAACTTCGTGCGGTGAGTTGAATTTAATTGAAATTCGAAGAAAATATTCGTTTCTTTTCTAATAAGCTTCATAACGCATCCAAAATTCCCACAGTTATTACCCCGATTCAAAGACCGTCACTCTTAACGACGGATCTCTATAAAAGTGATCTAATTTTCTTCCTTCGGTTCAATGGCAATTTTCCGTCGGGAACGTCGTGACATTCTTGCAAATATTTCGCTGTTACTTCTGGAAGATTTCGTTCTTAAATATTTGAAATTAATTTAGATGCCACTATGTTATTATAATTCATGATTTCACTTCACCTTCTTAATGCAGATTTCAAAGTTTTATTTATAGAATCACCGAACTGTGTCACTTATTTCATCTGAGCAATGAATCTAGTGCATTTTAATTGCTCCTAATTGTTTTATTGAAACATTACAGACACTAAAATATTTCCTTGCAATTTTATCAATTTACGACAGGAACTCAACAGAAACTAATTGCTATTGCTTGGCTATCGTTTCTTTTCGCATTTTTTCGTAGTCGCGAAGTTTTGAGGTAACGTATGATGCTATCAAAAGATATGGCCAGTGGCAATCGTTGATTAAATATACCTTTCAATAGATATAAAAAGGTTTGGATAGTAGATTAAAAATTATAAAATCTGTTATCGGGCATTGCCACTGATAACGGATGCTTTGTCACCCTTAATGCTAACTTACTTGAAATATATTGTTTGCATTTTAATTTGATCGTTGAAATAAACTATTTTAACGATAAGGGAGAGAAAATGGATGAACCTTTTATATACAAAATTTATGCTGTGCTGCATTCTGTTTTTTAGGCTCCTTTGGAAGAACCTGTGTCGGAACCGTTACTGAGACACAAGAGAGACAAGAGCTCGATAAGTGAAACACTCAATTCCGCCCTTGCCGTAAGTACACGATTCTTAAAAACATCCCTTTTTGCCATTATTATCGACCGTGTAAACGCAAAATTGATAGGAAACGGTTTGTGAGTTTTAGATAATTTTTTGCTATGTTAGGGTTCGTCTAGCATCTCTTGTTACCATAACAAGCTATTTGAACTACTCCTTGAATAAATTCGATAGATCAACTTGCCACAAAAGGTGCGGGAGAAGTACGTATATGCGCAGTTCGGGTGCAAAATAGCCGTCATCAGCGGTGATTCATTCGTATACGGTTTTCCTGACCTTTTTTGGCTAATGTAACTACCGAATTTATGAATTAGTTCCTAACCATAAGGTTAGTTCGATCATTCATTCATTATAAATAGGATTGATTGTTTAAAATTAATAATTTTATGTATGTATCGGTTGATTCAGAGTGTAATTGCTATTATTCTAAATTTAATAACAATTTTTAAAGAGTCAAGTTACTTTAAAAATAAAAAATCAAGGATTAATTTCAAAGATATGAGAAATTTTCGTTATAATTAAACTTTAAATGGATCCACAAAAGTATGATTTTAAGCAGACACAAATAATAAGCGTAAGCAAAATTTAAACCTTTTTAATCTATTTCTTTTTCAGATCCCAGTCGGTATACTCGAGTCCCTTAAAACGTCCCTGCATAAATTAGTAAATACGGCGAGATCGAAGCTGACATATAATAGGGACCACCATGACTGAAAAATACATGTACGTCCTACTATTACTAACGCAAATCACGCTGTATCTTTTACTCGCTCTTTAATGTTAAAAAAAATAATGGAGTACTTGTCCTTCTGTTTAAAATTTTAACACATAGACTGTTGTTGTGTTTAATTTTGCATTATGTATTAGATAACATTTTATAACTGTTAGGTTTACGGAAAAAATATCCATCGTGGTTGAAATAACACTTTAATTTCCAGCAACGATTCCTTCAGACCCAGTATTCTTGTGAGGTGTCACTAAAATGTCTGAAATCTGTATTGCTGTATATTGACTTTTCTACGACTCATGAAACTCATTGTCAGTGGAAAAGAAACAGCCTGGCTTACATAAATATAATTTTTTGCATGCCCATTCATACTTTCTATGCAATATTTCGTTTAATTATCATTTGAATGATTTCATCTGTTTCTACAACAATGATGAGACAAACTCAATATAAATATCCTCGAAAATTTTCAGACATCAGGAGGAAAGATAAAAGCTTTTACGATAATACTATAGTCTTCTATAACACGATGAAAAGTGGCAAAAAAACAAATAATCAGATTAATATTCCAGAGAAGTATAAAAAGACAGAGAAAGAAGAGAAGGCAGGGAGAGAATATATGTAATGGCAAAGAGAAGACAGAGAGAGAGAGAGTTGGATTCCTGAAACAAATGCATCTTAAGGCAAACGTTTTGGATTTAGCGAGAAATAACAGCCACATTGACACACTGCAATTATAGAAGATCCGAACTGAGAATGTAAGGGCTTAAGGAGGAAAAAGTGGACAAAGTTAGTTAACTTATATATTTCATTAGCCCTTGGGCGGGACACATTTGGTCTTTTACGAAGAGTTATTTTTTTTAAACGGTAGCAAAGACAAACGAAGATGTCCATACGGCAAAATTCGAACACGCGACCTTGATACTGCGCTGCAGACACGCGAACCTTCCTTCTCCAAGGCCGGAATCATCGTCATCTTGATTAATGAACGTTTATTCACATACACTACGAGCAAAGTTTAAGAAATCGTATTTTATCTAGCTTAATAAAACGAAAAAAAAACTCTTCACGTATTCATGAAACTAAAGTACTTATAAAATCCCAAATACTTTTGTCTCTAAAAATAAATTATGAAGAGGGCCGTAAAAAAAGCTGAAATAGGGCCACATTAAGGTATTTTGAAATTTTATATAAAGGAGTCACACTTATAACAATAAATATAATTTAACAGGGTTTTTGTTCAGCTGCAGGTATTCGAACGGCCACCAAAAGAAATTTTTCGTTATATTTTCGATCTGACAGACGCGCGCTATGTACCACATAAACCCAAGCCTTATTAGAGAGATACACCGGGCACCAGAGACCGTAATGAATAAACCATATTATTTCCGCCTTGTTGGTTTCATGCCTAACGCCTCGGATATTTTCGTTTGGTATATTTCGCGGTTGCGAAGGAAATGCTTAAGGTTTTTCCAAATTAATCCGTTGGCACTGAGACTTCCTCATCATTAAAAAAAGAATTTTTTAAAATCAGCTGCGAGAATTTCGCCACTCGTCAACCAGTTTTGTCCCCCAGTTTTGGTCGAAAATAAGACGCAAAAGAAAAATTAAGGATGGAATCGTAACGCCTTCCCTTCAGGAAGTACTACGCAGAATCGCACAACCCCCCCCCCTCACCACCTGTGACTGCGCGCCTTCCTGCAACCGAAGGACGGATGAAGAACATCGTCGGAGCGAGGATAGTCGATCACTATAATAATTCGAGACGGTAAGTGAAAAAAAAAGAAGCCTTTCATGGATAATTTACGATTTTTTGGGAAAAATTAACTATTTCTCTCTCTCTTCAAATTCACGGTCGTTTCTGAATGGATTAGAAAAGGATGCCGGGATATCACGTACATTCCCTTTGGGCTTTACCGCCGCCTGCTTCGGATTGACGTCTTGTTATTTTTTTAAAGGAGTTTGCTGCACCGGATATCGGTTCCAGGCCAAAGAGGAAGAGAGAGATTCTTCTTCATGCTGTTATGAGCGAGAGGGAAACTTTTTATCGGCGCCGGCGGCTTGGGCAAAAAAAAACAACCTCTCGAAAAGGTCGTCAAACTGTACGAGTTGCCAGGAATGTTGCGCAAAAATTGTTGACACCAAGACAAATATAATATGATGTTTTGGACTTTTACTGCGATGAATCCGTAAACAGTTTTTAACTTTATCGTACGGAGATTAAAGTCGCTATTCATTCGAATGTATGTGCCAAGCCCACTGTGTGACGCTAAAACTTTGAATTTTCTGTCGCGGCGGATGACTAATTATACCAGTAAAAGTGAAAAAAATCCATATTAAAAAATGAATAACACATCTGAGCGCTAAAAATTCACCAACTAACGCTTTGATCAGAGAGAGAGAGGAAGAGAGAGAAGCGAGAGAGGGATAGAGAGATAAATGTACTAATATTGATAAATATATTAATGTAAATGTTAAGGTGATTGAAGACTTTGAACTCTTCAAGAGGATTATTACATACGTAACCACATTTCAAAAAAATAATATTTAAATTTGCAGCGTAGTTATAATTATCATCGTTAACTGTTTGAAAATGACAAATTTTCGTACTTCTACGTCTACTCAAGATTAAATCGTTAGTAGAGTGGATGTGTGAAATGTTTTAAAGATTTAACTAATAAAAAAACAAAATTGGATACATCTATAGCAGGCCCGTTCATGGTCCTAATTATTATCATAACGTCCACCTGTGTAAAACATAAACTGCGTATAACTGCGCTTCCTTATAAAGAGATTGAGCAAAGAATTGCTCGGAAGAGAATGTTTTAAGTTATTTCACAAAACTTAGATTTATCCACAAAGTTATTCGTCTATTAGAGGGGTCGGCGACCTTTTCTGCCTGGCGGCTCACATTCTTAGTTGCTTCCGAGGGCCGCATGAGAAGTCAGGAGAGCTTCGGCGGGCAGAATGTTTTTATCGAAGAAATTCTGTGGTATAATATTAGTTAAAATATGTTCCTAAATGTCCCATTAATTTAAAAAAATTAAATATCAACGTATAAAAGAGATGATGAAGGAAATGGTAAAACCTTAATATTACCGCTTTTATAGGACGCCGACGCGACGTTATGATTTGTTAATTAAATAACACATTTGCCGAAGGTATTGCGAAAGCAACGTTAACGATACCTGGAAACCGGTAATACTTTTAAACGAAGTTAGTGGAACAAAAACATTTTAAATCATTAAATGAATGCACATGCTCACAGACTAGACCAGGGGTGGGCAAACTTTTCTGCACGGCGAGCCGCATCGGTGTCTGCGAATTCTTCAGCGGGCCGCATTGAAAGGTGCCAATGCTTAGGCGGGCCAGATTAGAGTTTAAATCGGAAATTTCTTAGATTCTTAGGCATCATACACATAAGTGAAAAACAAGCACAAACAAGGATTGTAGGGCTAAATTTTCAATACTAAGGGTTTTATTGTCATAATTTTACCAAAAGTAATATGAAATTGTGTTAAATTTTACGGATCGCTTTTTCACCAAAACTTCGCGGGTCAGGTTAAATGGTCTCCAGGGCCACATATGGCACGCGGGCCACGGTTTGCCCACCCCTGGTCTAGCGGGTATATGAAGTAGAAATGATTAGAAAACTAGCATACCCAGTATTGTTATTGAAAGGATATAATCAACTCTTTAGACGCCAAGACGTATGGGTTGGTAAGTGCATAATTAGTATAAAATGAGGTTTCTTTTATATCATTGAAGAATATATATAGCGAAAACGGCTTTGTTTAGTCATAAGAGACCGAACTTAATTAGGCATACTTCTTTTAAGAGCAAAGTTTCATTGAGCATCGATAAGTTGTTATCCATAGAAACAGCTAACAATTTCCTTTATTTATTGTTTTTTAAAGAAAAACAATTGAAAATGTTTTAAAATTATTCATTATCGTAATTGCTGATAATTATTTCTGAGTACGCTGATGTCGAGAGCAATCACATTCATTGCCCTGTATGGAGAAAGTCATGTGTTGGGCACGTCAGATTTTTTTCTAGTAAATACAATTGAAAAAATAACGGCAATTGACTTCATTAGAAATTTCGAACAGGTCCATGAGACGCCAGAGAACCAAATCTAAAAACCACGATGGTGTAGGAAATTCCAATAAATTATGGAAATTATTAGCGTTAGGGAGGCTTACTTATAAAAAGACAACATGAAAAGAAGAAATACACGGACGAAAAATGCTCGAGAGAGTTGGGTTTTCCACCTTTACATCACCGTACTTGACAACCTAAGTCATTAAAATAGTACCAGAGGTCGCACGATTCGAAATGTTCAACTTCTGTGAATTGAGTGACTACCGTCTGAAAAACTTCAAAACCGTCTGAGGCAAGATCAATTATCCATTGGAAGACTGCCCGAAGGTTAGTATGGTAACATAACAACGGAAACTCCGAACCAGCCGCAGAAAAATACGTTCATTATCCCATGAGTTCAACGGCTCACATTACAAAACATTAACCTCTTTTGCATCTCTCAACTTCAAGTAAAATCGCGAAGATGTGTCAAATATTACTACTAACGATTCAAAAAATATTTACAGTTACTGTTAATGAGCATAATTAAAAAGGGTTAGAGACTACGGCGAGATGGATATTTTAAAATTAACCGTACAGAATAGAATATTTAGAGACAATACAACCGGTTTTAACATGTTCACCCTCGATTGGTGAGACTAGAAAGTCTCAATCTTGCTCGTGTTAAAGACGTTTTATTTTCTTATCAAATACTATTTTGTAAAAAAAAATGAAACATCAACCTAACCTTAGGGTTTGAATCCAACAGACATACTTCTGTAATCACAGAAAGGTTTAATAAACTAAACGCTATCCTTACATGGAATCTTAAGAACGCTCTTATTGCGCATTCAGCTGATTTATAGCTTATTTTCTCACGATAGTCCTTTGTTATGTTGTGTATTACAGCTACTTGGCAGTTTTCAAGAAGAATTAAATTGAATTTAGAGTTGATAGTAATCTTTCTATTCATGACTGTGATTCTCTCTTTATAGTATTCGATAGAAAAAAATGTTGAAATGAAACATCGTTCGCCTCCCATAAATCTCAAGGCTTTAATGCATTTATGGCAACATTTTTACGTTTCTTGATGTTGCTCGTTGAGTTTTGTAAAGAACACGAGCGCTTTCCTCAGAAGCCTTTGCTGACTCGACTCGCGCCTTTCTGGAAACGTCGCAATTCACCTTTCCTGATCCCAAAGTTTGTCAACTACATCCCATTTTGTCTTCAAGGCCGACTGCCGACGCGAGAGAAAGAGAACGGCAGAGATTGGGGGATTCGTCTAAAATTAGAAGACAGTCTAATGCGACGCAAAAAAAAGAAGGGTTCCTCGTCGGCGAAACTGCTTGAAAGAAAGAACCAAACAGAAGTTGCACCCTTCGTGGTCCTTCGCTTCCGTATTGTAAGAGGTGGAATGCTTACTACTTTACTACCATTTCCTTGTCTTGAGTGTGACATTCCCCAACTTGAAAAGATTAACTGGAAGACGTATTATTAAATTACTAATTGTAAGTACCGTGTGTTAAAAAACAAAGATTCCATGGACATTTGTGGAGATATATTTTCCCATCTGTAAATATTGCGAGCATCAGCATCTCTAGCAAACGTGCAATATTTGTAAACGTATGGTTAATAACTTTCCTCAATCTATTCCTTATATGTATATGTAAATACATGAACGTCTCACATAAAGTTTTAAAACGTGGATTGTGTAATAACATGACAACATGAACATTTTGATAGTTTTAATACAAGATAAAAGGTTCCTTATGACGCCTGATGAAATTACCTATTAATACATGAACGTCTCACATAAAGTTTTAAAACGTGGATTGTGTAGTAACATGACAACACGAAAATTTTGTTAGTTTCAATACAACAAAATTACGAAGCTTGGTGAAATTACCTATTAATGCGTTAGTCTTTTGAATAAACGCAAAAAGCAGTCGTAATTATTCAACTTTTCACTCTTCCAAATGAAAATATAACGAACTTAAAAATAAAGTATATGACGTGTAATACTCATCTCGATCACAAATACTTTTCCAATTTATCAAATAAAACTAAATTTAAATTCCTTATTTGTGGCAGAGTGCATTATAAAATACCAAATTCTTTTCTCGGAGACAATACAAATTATAAAAACTCAAACCTACACTTTGAAATGCGCAGTGTTTAATTAATTCCTTGAGAAATACACGGAAAAAATACCACAAAAATGACGAAGAAACACTTGTATGAAATACAACTTGTTACCTTTTATTTCACTATAAGTGCATCAACAGCGCCTAAATATTGTTCGAGCCCACGAATGAGGTATAATAATCAGGGGCGTATTTACCTATGTATAGGCAACGGTCTAGAAATTTTATGGGTTGAAAATTTTCAGAATTAAAAAAAATAATAATAATAAACTAAGATATTTTATAGTTATTATAAAATAAATATATTGTATCAATATGTTTAAATGTTTATTTGTATAGTAATAAAAATTTTATAATTAATAAAACTAAGGGGCAACAATAATATTAGTGTCTATGGGAGGCAAAATGATAAATCCGCCCCTGATAATAACTTAACTATCGTGGTAAGCATGGTAATATAGTTGCAGGACATTCTTTAAAATCAACCTTTGTGCTTACATTTTTATTTGGTTTCACGCCCGTTCGTACACGCTATTTTAGCGAGGCAATTCGAGAGAGATATACATATTTATAAGTATGTGAAAACAACCCTCCATTGGTGAATTCCGGGGGAAAAAATGTTGTTCCAAATAATTTCTCAACACTAAATTATGTAGCATTTAAAGCTGGACTTCCCAGACCCTCCAGGAACCCATGACGTATTTTGGAAAACGTGATTCTTCTTTTTCTGGGAAGACTAATTACCAGCATTGAAATGTCATAAATTACTTCATTATTTTACTATAGTAACTTATAAAATGCTGCCGAGATGAAAATTCAATGCGAGTACTGCGACGAGCCATTTAAAAAAATTGCTCACGGATGCCTTAAAAATGCTGGTAAAATTAAAATGTTTCAAAAACGGGTGGAATCGTTGTGTGCTTCGAAGACGTGAGAATATCGCTCCGGGTGACCAATGACTCGGTGAAAGGTGAGCGGGGAAAATGGGATGGGGACGTGGAGGCGACGGAGATATAATGATGAGCCCGAAAACATCCCGGTGTCACTTGCTTGGAACACACGGCCCCGTGCACTGCAAGGGAGACACTTTTAGTGCACACGAAACGCTGTGAGTAGACAGTCTTTTTAGGGCAGACTTCGATCTTGGTGCTGCGTCTTATTCGTTTCGAAAGGATTATTACATATTCGCGTAAGTGATTAGTCAACATCTATTGCTGCAGACTGTCTCGTTTTGTTTTCAAAGCAAAGGATTTTCATTATTTTATTACGGTGTGAGCTTGACATTATAGTCGATCCCCCTTCGGAAGTCTCTTGGCCTACTTAGAGCAAGTAGCCAATCACGAACGTTTCCCCTTCCATCGCCCCTCTCAACTTTCGTGCGGGAGAGCAGATGTCGGTGCGCGCTGCCAGCTCTTGCTCAGCTGATATGCTACGCAGTTTCTAAATAAATAACTTAGAATTCCACAGCTAGGAAACGGCGGTAGATACGGCAACGCAGTCCGATGCGATCTCTTCGAGAGCAGGAGTGAGACTGGTTTCCTCCCCACTACCTTCCCAAACAAACAGTCTCCTATTGGCTGCTGCTAACTCGTGTACGCCCAGTTTTCGAGGCCATCAGACTTCCGATGATGGACCGACTATAACAGTTTCCATTGAACGTGAAAATATTTTCGCGAATAAAATGTTTTTTTTTTAAAGAAAAGAGTTATGTAGTTTTAACCTGCAAAATATCATTCCAGCTGTGAAGTTGCTCCTACGTAAATTTTACACATTAAAGCAGAAATTCTCTTACCGACTCTAAATATTTAGATCAGTTTTAATATTCAAGTTCATAAATAACTTCTTCAGATTAGTTTCCATTTCTCCATTTTAGGAATTCGAAATACGCAAAGATATATTTTTTGTTTGGCATTTGCAAAGGAAAAGCTGATATCATAATAAAGTATATTTAAGAATTTGACTGTTTTCTCATAAAATCTATACAAAGATCATGACAGAACAAAATTTTGAATTCAAAGAGAAACTTTTAAAGGAATGTGCGTCGTTTGGAGCCGTAAATTCTAAATTTCCTTTCTGTTTAGATAAAATAAGGCCTATCTATAGACGGAATTCAACGCATGACACTATGGAATACCTTCCGGATATAAAGCGAAATTCAAATAAATTTTTTATTTAAATGTCTTAAAAAAATATTAATTCAGCTTTTTAATCACAACTCGTTGGAATTTAATTGCGTAATTTAAAAAAATAGCTAACTTAAGCGAAAATTAATATCTGCTCAGTCCTACGACTTCACTTATTATTTTGTTTAGTATATCTTTAATATAAACATTAGAAGTGCTTTCAAAAGTTTTCCATTATTCTGATTAATCTTATTTAAAATCCAACTTTTTAAATATCCTTTGCAGTGAAAAATCAAATAACTGACAAAATGAACTCCAAGTTGTTGACAATCCTGGTTCTCGCCTGCGTCCTGTCGGTAACAATGGCCGCACCGCCAAGTCATCATGATGTTCATCATCCTCACCATCACGTTGTCGTAGTCCACGGAAAGTCACACAGAACTGTAGTGCGAGATGCTCTCCAGGTAAGAACGTAAACTTCAAATAGTTGACCGGATAGACGCCACAATGGTCGTTTGAGGCAATAACTAACTTGATAACCACTTTTATAACGCCAATACAAAGGAGTATATAATGGCTTTAGGGTTGCCAACTTTAAGACCCGGAGATTTTGATTTGAAACCCGGAAACTTTGGAAGAAACCCTGCTTTTTCTCTTTTCACAGGTTTTCTATCATTCACGAATTGCCTAATTAAAAATGCTGTAAATTAAAGCAAGACAAACTGTAAAACCGTCATTATTTACACGAAATTCGAAGAAAGCGATGAATAATCAAAATACTAGGGTGAGAATAAGAACTTTAATTTTTTTACGCTGATAAAAGTACAAATCCCATTTCGATGTATTAACTGTAAGATATTTTACTGAGAAAAAGAAAAACGGCGGATTTTTAAAATTCCCATATAAATCAAATGCGAAAGAAAGTTCCTGGAATCGAACTCGGGCCATCAATATTCGCAAAATAAATTATCCTCTGATAATTCGCCGGAAAATGAATTCATTTAGACAACTATGTATTATTTATAAATCTGTTTGGCTATCGCAATCGTCTAGTTCATTTATACTTTAGGACGAGTTTCCATTTTTTTCGTAATGATTAATTAAATGCATCGACCCCGAGAAATTGATGTAAAATCCTGAACCCGGAGAAACATTACTTCACCCTGAGTCTCAAGGGTGAAAATTATACAGTTGGCAACCCTAAATGGTATGTAGCGATGAATAATATAACATTATGTAAAATAAAATATAAATTTTCGTAACCTGCATCTGACGGGCTTCTTTCTCTATTGCAGATTCCACGAGCCACACTTGGAGCGGTCGACAACTTGTTAGCTGGTCTCCAATAAAATTTCTCGCACTTTCTAATGATCACACATGCATGCATCTTTAATAGTAATAATAATGACATAAGTGAAACATTCCAACGTAAAATGATCAGTGTTTAATGTAATTCCAAAGTATGTTTAAATAAATATTTTATTTTTTGGGCTAAGAATAGGATTCTTATTTACCTATTTCAACGAAAATATTTACCTATATATCTTTCTGTAAGGGAATGAAATGATAAAATCAAGTTCACTATCCGTAGCGTCGACTTCACTAAAGGCGGCAAGAATTGTTCCGAATATTAATACCAATTAACGAAGGAATTTGAAACGGTTCCAATTAGGATCATTATTGATTACGGAGCCAGTTATGTCTGCGGCGCTTAAATTCATAGAAAATACATGCTTTCTTAGATTGGATTGGATAGTCTCAGCGTGTTCTAGAGCTGGCTAAGATTATCTTTCAAGCATGAAGAACCATATAACAATTTTAATAAAGAAAGTGATATAAGGAATGATTTTCTCATATAGGACAACGATATATGATCATTTTTCTGGGCCGAATAGCTTCCCTGGTCCTATTCCAATGTGGAAAAGGCTATCCTATATTAAAAAATAAAGTTAAACACTATATTGCTGAAGTAAGTCACATTGGTTAAAGCGAAGAATATGGAAATATTCGTCTTGTTCCATTAGCAATCATTGAATTTCGTAAGTATAGTATTTCAGTTCCGATATGAGGGGTGTACTCATCAAATGGTCAGCGTGGGATTTTAAACATCCAGTTTATCTGAGGAAAGAGTTAACTACAAGCCTTAACAATTCTAAAAAGGTATTAAACGTAATGAATTCTCCGCATGAATATATAAAATAATAGTAAAAATTTTAAGGACGTAAAAACTAAGGTATACGAAAAGAGAGTGTGAGAGTTATTTCTTTTGTAATATAAGAATTAGGGTGGCGGAAAAGTTTTGTACCGAAAAGAGTATACGAAATGAAGCAAGCAGTGTGAGAGATGTCATATTTGCCGAAGTTTAAGAATAAAAAATCTGATGTGGCCAACACATGACTTTCTCCATATTTGGGGTATAGATATTTAAATTATTATGGAAAGCATTATAAGGCAAAATTATTATTTCGTATTGTAAAAGAATACAGTCACCCTTATAGCCGTAAATTAGGTATATTTTGAATAGCTACGTTTACAGAATTCACCGTTACATGGTGGTGGCGCTGTATACTGGAAATTACGAAAAAGCTAAATATCTCCGAAATGGATGGTTCTACGAAAATTTGTTTCAAACAAAACTTGGAAGAAATATTATTCTCTACAACTTTGGTCCTCATGAAGACTACCAATAACGATGTTTTTAAGGAGAAAACCGAAAAGCCGGTTATTTATAAATAACTCTTAAACAATAACTACAATAGAAAACTGTTTCAAATAAAAGTTGTAGGAAATTACATTCTCTATAACTTTTGTATAGAATTGTATATACAATAATGATGTTTTAACGAAGAAATATCGCAAAAACCGAATCGGGTTTCGAATAAACCTCGACTTCCGGTTATCCGTTATTGTCCAAAAACTAATCAGTTCTTTGTGCTCATGTTAAAGCGTTATATATGAAGTTTGGTAACGATATGGCACGTGCTTTTTGAGTTAGAGCGCCCACAATCACATACACACAAACGCACACAAGCACACACACACGCACACAGACATCATTCCGAAAATAGTCTAAACGTGTTCTAGGGACATCATAACGTGTATTTCCGTTGAAATCTCGAAGTCGATTTTTTCGTGAACACAATACTTTCCCATTACTACGTTTGGAGAAAGTAAAAGGGAGTTTGGCGAATTCGGAAGACAATGATATGTGAAGGTGAGTAGCGCTTCCTTCCGAAGAGAAAAACAACTAAGAACAGAAAGTAGATAGAAAAGAAAAACACACGAGCCAATCTCGAGTTCGGAGAATGGAAAATTTCAGTTAGTATTTCTTTAAATCAGTTCAATATCACCCCTAAAACATTTGGCATGCAAAATGCGACATTATTTTGCAAAGGTTTATCACTTAAGACGATAGGGAAGATTCACTATAAGTCAATATGGATCTACATAGAAAGAAAAAGATATTAGGCCGAAAGAGTGAGTGAAGAGGGGAAGGTGGATTTAAGGGAAGGGGACGAACCGAGGGAGTGAGATACGGGGGGGGGGGGTGATCCGAGGGATTTGGAGAAGGGGACAGGAACGAAGGAGAGAGGAACGGGAGTCACCGAAGGATATGGGGAAGGGGACGGGACCGAAAGAGTGAGGAACAGAGGGGTCACCGAGGGATATGGGGAAGAGGACGGGACGGAGAGAGTGAGAGACGAGGGGGGGTCACCGAGGGAATTGGGGAAGGGGTCTGGACCGAGGAAGTGAGAAACCGAGAGGGGAGGGGGATGACCGAGGATTTTAGTGAAGGGGACGGGACCGAGGGGGTGAGGGACGGGGGGTCACCGAAGGAATTGGGGAAAGGGACGGGACCGAGGGAGCGAGGGACGGAGGGATCACCGAGGGAATTGGGGAAAGGGATGGGATCGAGGGGTGAGAGACAGCGGGGTCACCGAGGGAGTGAGGGACGGGGGAATCGCCGAGAGATATGGGGAAAGGGCGGGACCGAGGGAGTGAGGGACGTAGGGGTAAACAAGGGATTTGGGGAAGGGGACGGGGGGTCACCGAGGGGTTTGGGGAAAGGATATGACCGAGGGAGTGAGTGACGGGGGGGTCACCGAGGTATTTGGTGAAAGGACGGGACCGAGGGAGTGAGGGACGGGTGGTCACCGAGGGGTTTGGGGAAGGGGACGGGACCGAGGGAGTGAGGGACGGGGTGGTCACCGAGGGGTTTGGGGAAAGTAAGGGACCGAGGGAGTGAGGGACGGGGGGGTTACCGAGGGATTTGGAGAAAGGACGGGACCGAGGCAGTGAGGGACGGGGGGGGTCATTGAAGGGTTTGGGGAAGGGAACGGGACCGAGGGAATGAAGAGTGGGTGGTCACCGAGGGATTTGGAGAGAGGACGGGACCGAGGGAGTGAGGGACAATGGGTCACCGAATGATTTGGAGAAGGGGTCGGGAACGAGGGATTGAAGGTTACCGAGGGATATGCGGAAAGGACGTTACCGAGGGAGTGAGGGACGGCGGGGTCACCGAGGGATTAGGGGAAAGGACGGGACCGAGGGAGTGAGGGACGAGAGGGTCACAGAGGGAATTTGGGACTGTGCCGGGACCGCGGGAATGAGGGACGGGACCGACGTAATATTGGACGGCGCTAGAGATGGAGGGGGGCGGGGCTTGACCGAGTGAGGGACTGTACCGTGAGCGAGAGAAGAATGGGACCGAGGGAGGAGATAGAACAGTGGGAACGGAACCAAAGGGAGGCGGCACAATGGAAGATGGACGTCACCGAGTGAGTGAGGGGCGGGGCAGTGATAGAGGGGTATAGACATTGCAGAGGCGTTTGTGACCACAGAAAATGTGAGGGACCACCAGGGCTTGTATGGAAATACCTAGGTTGACACTCAACAGAATTAATTAATTCGATACTTTATAATAGGCTATTTAATGAGATATTGCTCTTAATTTGGTGAAATAACTTACTAATAGTTACCTTTTGTTGGAAACATATATTTTATATGATAAATCGATTTTATATGGAAAGTCTATCATTTCCTGACATCTAAATCTGAGAATAAGTTGTCCCAGATAAACCGTAGTATTATATCGTTTTGAATGTATTTTAATTTTCCACGTAAATTAGAATTGGAAATTGGAATTCTGACATGCGATCAACAATGGTTTACTATCGCTGACGTCTCTCAGAAATTCTGGCATGCAAATGAATGAAACAGATTTTAAAAGAACTGGTGAACTCATAAAATTGGATAACTTATACAATAATAATATTCTCATCAGTCCATTACATTTAACCTATATTATCGTTGAAGATATTCATTCCTTTATAATAATGCACCGAAATATTTGGTGTTGTGAATCCTTTATCAGTATATGAGCAGCTGAGATTTCGTTTATAATGAAAATTGCAGAACACTTACTTATAGACAAAAAATATACATTTCCACGTTAATTCAACTAAAAGAACCCTTTGGTATATGAATATTTAAAAATTGAACCTATTATGTGAATTGCGAAAGAAAATTAGCTTAATGTTAAATATTGTAAGTTTACGCATTAAAACTACCCATTTTTACTTTCTCCATGCGAAATAATGGGAAAGTATTGTGATCACGAAAAAAATTGACTTCGAGATTTCAACGGAAATACACGTTTTGAGGTCCCTAGAACACATTTAGACTATTTTCGGAATGATGTTTGTGTGCGCGTGTATATGTGATTTTGGGCGCTGTAACTCAAAACGTACTTGCCATATCCTTACCAAACTTCATATATAACACTTTAGCATGAGTACAAAGAACTAATTAGTTTTTGGACAATAACGGTTAACCGGAAGTCGAGGTTTATTCGAAACCCGATGCGGTTTTTGCGATATTTCTCCGTTAAAACATCATTATTGTATATACAATTCTATACAAATTTTATAGAGAATGTAATTTCCTACAACTTTGATTTGAAACAATTTTCCATAGCAGTTATTGTTTAGGAAGTATTTATAAATAATCGGTTTTTTCGGTTTCCGTCAAATATCTCCTTAAAAACGTCATTATTGGTAATCTTCGTGAGGACCAAAGTTGTAAAGAATAATATTTCTTCCAGGTTCTGTTCGAAACAAATTTTCGTAGAACCATCCATTTCGGAGATATTCAACTTTTTTCGTAATATCCTGTTTACAGCGCCAAAACCACGTAGCGGTGAATTCTGGAAACATAATCAAAATATAATTTACGGCAATAAGGACGACTGTATTCTTTTACGAAACGAAATAATAATTTTGCCTCACTATGCTAATCATAATAATTTAAATATCTATACCCCAAATATGGAGAAAGTCGTGTTGGCCACATCAGATTTTTGACAAATCAGATAATAGTCATAAATCTCGTATTAGAATTGGATATATGCGGTGCTTCCAAAGAAAAGCTTTTAAGAAACGCTCATATTTATAAGGAATGAATATCCGACTTAAAACGAATGAAAATCGTATATAAATCTGATCCTTACGCAATTTTTAATGGAATTCAATGCTGTTACACGGAATTGATATTTAAACATCCAGCGAAAATTTTTATGTACGACAACGGATATAAACTTTCACTTTCATCTTCCTACTTATTCCAAAAGAGAAAATTATTGAAGTAGAAATGTCTATGGGTTATAAATAATGCGGACATCCTCCGGGATAACCTGAAATATAGCACCCTTGGTCAGGGCCACACTAACAATAAGAGGTTCCTATACTTACATAATCGATATTTGTAAAGAGATTTTATAAACCAACTAGCGGAAGTGCCCGTTAAAATTTCAATGGATTTAGTGATTTTAAAACTTCGACCGTGTAACATGTAAACATCGCAAGAATAAGATAGTACACGGTTTTAACCATCGAATAAAGCAAAAATGAAGAAAACCGCTTCGCATTTACCTATTTAGATGAAAAATCGAAAATTACTTGTAAACTATGGGAAAATATTTTTATCGTCTATGTTACCCGAAAAGTAAAATTATTTACCTATGTAGAGTCGTCAACTGCAAGGCCTTCGTGACCCGGAGATTTTAATCCGAAACCAGGAGATTTTGGAGGAAACCCTATTTTTTTCGCTTTTTACGAGTTTTCTATTATTCACGAGTTGCTAAATAAAATTATTTTAAATTATATCAAAATATTTTCATTTATCGATTGAAATACTATTTATATCGTTATGCATCAGTAGTTATTCTCAACTATTTTGCGAGATCAAAATGTATAAAAGTAATTTCTAGGAGAATGTTTTTCAGGATTAAAAATCTGTATTAAGTTACGTTTATTTAAAACTGTAAAAATGGCATTATTTACTCGAAATTCAAGGAAATGCGATTGATAATAAAAATATTACAATGAGAGTGCCGTTGGGTACGAAAGAAATGTTATATTTCGTCCAAAATACAATTTTTTGTTCATTTTAAAGAAAAAAGACACGCAAAAAGTGAATTTCTTCATAAAAATCAACATTTTCTAAGCATATGACTTATGGTATGTTTGTGCAAGGATAACCACACTTTTCTTTATAGATATGTATGGATGTATAGATATTCCTAATGGCGTGAAGACATTCACACTTAAACGTTGGGTTTGATTCCAACATTTTTCTTTGTGTATGCATTTGCGCTCAAACCGGGTGTACTCCTCAGGACGTTATTAGGACTAACAAGAAACAGTATCCTTGAGGCTCAGCCGTTTCGAGAAAAACTCATCCCGAAACACAGTCATTCTTTAGTTTCTGCCAAGATAGACGCCGAAGCTGCTTCACCTCGCCTTGACGGCAACTGCCAATATATATATATATTTTTTTAACGAGTGACGCGTACGCAAGTGCTTCTGCAACCGAATCTCTCGTGACCTCAAATCTCTCCACTTCTTCCGAAAAACATAACGCCACCAAGCGGGAGGAAAATTTAAAAAAAAAAACAAAAATCCTAAGCTGGTGGCGTGATAGTGCCACGCGTTTTATGGGTCAGCAGTTCAAGATAAAGACCGTCAACGTCCCGAGAAGAGGTTCGCCTAATCTCCATCATCGGGCTAATGACCCCATCGGAGGGTGAGGACTTTTTCGAATCGAAAAATCGCTCATTCATCCATACCGTGCATTCTGATCGGATCTCCCAACGCAAAGGGATGGCGCAAAGGTGAGTCGCAGAATCGCGCAGATTTTTAAAAAATTAGAGCTTCATTTACTGACGCAATATGAAAAAAATGTTTTAATTATTTAGGTTAATTTGGTATCGCAAACTTATAATTTAATATAATAATATGAAATAAAGTAATTCATTCAATTGTTAATTAAAAGCGTTTTACTTTCTATTCATAACCAATTGCTCAGGAACTTAATTTGAAAATTTTGAAGGCACACCCTGCCGCCCACAGATTTTTTCAAAATATTTCTTCTGGAGTGAAATTTGTTATAGGTCTCACAGATAGTAAAAATTGTAAAATTTATATATATATATTTATCCGTTTGCTCGGAATCTTAATTTGAAACATTTTAAGGCGCCCCATCATTGCCGCCCGCCTATTTCTCAAAACATTTATTTGGCAGCGTAGTAATAGATGGCACAATAGATCACATACACCCTGAAAATTTCAGTCATCTATCTCCTACCGTTTATTTGCCATGTTGATTTAATTGATTGCACAGATGAACAAAGAAAGCGAAAACATGATCGCGTTTATTTTTAAAAATTTTAAATAATTGACGCTAGGTCCCCACGGGGTCGTTACACGCTAGGGATGGGTGCGGTCGGGAGGAGTATTTTTCTCTTTTTTCTTTTTTCTCGAAATTGCAAAACCGAAGATATGGACGGGCAAGACGGGGGCCACACTCAATACGCTTGCACGCTTTTCTCTGCTGGGAGGGGGGAGGGTGACGAACGGAAGCGGTAGGAGGAGGGGATGAGAAGAGGTCTTAAATTCTCATTGGTCGAAATATAAGAGAAACATCAGGCATTTTGTTGCATATCTCAAACTGAGGTACGCCAGAGAGTAGTTGCTGGGTTAAGCAGTTCCTCTCTACAGATATATACAAGGAGAGAAAAAAAGGCTCGGCAGAGGATATTCCATCGGAAGGCGGTTGACAACAACGAGGGAGAAGCTAACCAGTGTTACCAAAGAGGAAAAAAAGGTAGGCTGGAACATGTTCTTGATTTAAAATTGGATAAACCCTGATAGTGTGAACTGTTAACCCCTCAAACTGGCGATCTTCTGATTCATTGTAATTCTTAGCGTTTATTTTTCTGTTGAGGGAAAGGAACATGCGTGGGTTACTATACAATTTAGGCTTGAGTTAAGAGTAGTCAGGGTCCGTAAAAGTGTACGTAGAACTAGCACAAGGGATTTAAATAGGAGCGATAGATCGAATATATTATGGATTTCGTCTCACATCCGTGACTCAGAGACGGTCTAGCACAGGCATCTCGAATTCGCGACCCGCGAGCCGCAAGAGGCTCGCGTGGAGCATTTATGAGGCCAACGAAGTAATTTACTTAATAGTACACAACTAAAACTCAAATGCATACCTTTAAAAATATTTCTAAATAACCTAAAAAGTGTATTAAATCAGTACTTTTAAAATATCCGCTAGGGGAGAGTGAATATCCACAGAATACGAAAACGTGTGGGGAACTGAGTATGGAATGCGGCCCGCGAGTTTGGCGGAGAGCCATCATGCGGTCCGCACGCCGATGTTAGTTTGAGACCCCCAGTCTAGCAAGTGTCAGTACTTTCAATCTCCCGGAGAAAGTGTGAATTAATACGCGTGTACCTATTGAGCATCCCCGGAGTCATTCTCGTGATCTGACAGCGTCACCTACGAAGGTAAGGAAAATGCAAATTTTCTAAGTGCCAATCCAATTTATTTTACCGAAATATTTTTAAAGTCTTGCCATTATTTTATTTATGAGAAATCGGCATACTTGGTTGAAGACAATTATTTACAGGTGGGAAATCAAGATAATTAATTTAACCATGACGTGGATTGTTACCCCCCAAAGATGGCTGAAATAATCATCTGGTTCACCGAACCGTTTCATTGATAAATAATATATCTTGATCGTCAATTTTATTCCGGCAATAAAGTGAACTCGGTAATTCATTTCACTTTTAATGGGTTTTTAAAAAACATCAGCTTTTGCGTTCGTTTTGTCCATCTGTCTGTCTCCCGCTAAACGAAAGCAGCTAGAGACTTCGTTCTCTTGTCAATCGGTTCAGTATTCTGCATCATTATAATATTATTTCAGATTAATCATAGAAGTATACATAAATTTAACATTCTGTATTGGCAATTTTTAACCGCCATTTATTGCCTGTTTCAGCAACTCTTTCCTTGCTTTTTAACTTGACGAATAACGATAAAATTACTAGCGCTCAACGGAATAACGATTCGAGGGTTTAATTAACATAGTGCACCACAGATAAAATTTTTTATTGACTGTTAAGGGACTTAATGGAGTGAACGTAATAAGCGTATGAATTTTGAAAAGTTGAAAGTATCAATAATGTATTTTTTAAACCAACTTTTATATTAATCATTCGATGATTAGGAATTGGAGGAGATTATAAGTTACTATTCGAATCAGCACAAAAGCCTACGACATAGTTAGTCCAATGGATAAGGCGTTCGTACTATGAATCCGAGGAAAGACGGTTCGAATCATCAATCTTCCAAGATTTTGTCTGCTGTCGAAGGGTTGAAAACATAAATAAATATATATACTACTATCGAAGTTAATATAAAAGTGAAAATGAGAGTGATTTACCTTTCGTTCACTCATCGAAATATTCCAAAGACCGTAAATTCCTACGACTGTCGCGAGTTAAACATCAAAGTTCAAAGATAATAGCATGAATCCTCTGAGCCTCATCTGACCTTGAAATTCATCCTGAGTCCAAATTCAATCGGATTGATTCCAAAGATAATCCAATGCAACAAATACAAATTTCAAGGACTATTTCTATCCATGAAATTTTACCTGTGAAAACCTAAAATAGTGGAACCGAACCAATGCACTTTTTAATCAATTTTTCTTAGATTATTTTCTTTCTATCGTATAAACGTTTTGGATGACGTGACATACACAAGAAAGCAATGAATGTAATTTGCCACTCTTTAGCTTGTTAAATTTATTACTGAAAACCTGACTTACGAAATTAAAATCGATGGAGAAAAGGACGATATTAGGATTATTTTATGCCGATTAACCAACCTGAAGGTGAAAGACGATCACGTCGAGCGAACCGAAAGCACGAACGGAATTGTTTAGCGATAAAGAATCAGACGAGGAAGCATGGCAACCAGCTCCGTATTCTTAAAGTAGCGTGTCGAAGAAAAATCTGAAGTTGTTTCATCAGATGCGAGTTAAATTCGCAAAACCACAGTGGCCTGCTTTACTTGGCAGCATATTTACGCACCTGAATAAATTGTTACCGTATGAAATAGCCAAGCGATGGGAAAACTCGACAGAAATGGAGACTGATCCGTCTTCCGAATTCTTTCGAAGCCGTTGATATATCCAGAACGCTCCAAAGTTTGACACGAAGATTAATTTTATGCTAATTTTAATTTGATAGCATTATTATACATTGAAAGAATTGATTGCATGTTGCGTATGAATGATTTAGAGTAAACTTTTGGTATCCCGTACCCTCGCTTTGCACGGTAGATACGTTCCTGGAAATGTAAATCGAAAACGTAGAAGGTTAGGATAAATTTACATTTGAGCGCCGTCTTGAGTTCAAAAAGCAACGATTTAGCTCCGTTGTATTCAGAATTGCTTCTGTTATAGTTATTATAATTCCTGAGTCAAACTGGAGCATTTAATACATTTTTTATGCTTGGAGACGTTCCGAAATCGTGCTAAAGTGAAATTGATGTCCACGCTATCCGAGGTAGTTCCTTAAAGTGAAAACCGTGCCAAACCTAAAACGCGTAGAACGTGCAAAGCGAGGGAATGGTTTAATCCAAATATATATATAAACTATATATACGGTTCCCAACATAAATCTACTTTTTAAAGTTGTATTTTTAATTATGGAGGTGTTTGAAACAACCATGTCTAATTTTCTTAGAAAAAATATATCGCGATGAAGAATTGCTGGAGGATACTGATTAGGGTGCGTACTATATAGAGACGGGACTTTCCTCCCTCGCTAACACAGGCAAACAAAGCACGCGACGCTTTCATAGTGTATAATATATTTAATTTCTATTAAGGATTTAATCCTTTACTTTTTTCCATCAGGAAATTTAAAGGATATTTATGTCTCTACATCAGTAAATTTAAACTGACATAAAAGCTCAGTTTTTTAAAAATCATCTATCAGGATTTGACAAGTGTGTCGGAATAAACTTGACGAGCGTTTTACATGCTAGCAGAATAGTATTTCCAGAGCGTGAATACAATCTGGCCAATCCAGCATGAACTGTGCATTTTTTTTTAGCCGAGCGGATGTAAACGGAGCATTTGTGCAAGCGAAACGAAACATTCGCGACTCCATTCGCTTTTATATCTTGTTCAGAAATATACTTTTAAAGGGTTTAATCTCGCTAACGCGAAAACAAAATGTCTTTGGAAAGGATTCCAATCAGGCGGGAGACGGAAGAGAGATCGTCGGGAGGATACGGAGGAAATATCTGGAGAGACATGAAGAGGACTTTCGCTTTCTTCCTGTTGGCGTGCTGCCTTTTTGCCTCGCTGCTCGCAGCTCCCCTGGCGGAGGGCGGAAGAACACCGCTTGAGGACAACGAGGTGAGTGAACTTACGCCCTTGCAAGGAGCGACAGGAGGGCTCCTTTCACATCGATCTCCGCCCCGATTGGTAAGGACGTGACCTAGGGTCAACGCGTATCAAGAATAAACCCTAACCTTTGTCTCTGGCGGAGACAGGTCAGGGAAACAACCGAGTATCACATTTCCTCCGCCGGGGACGCCACCAGTCGATTCCCCTTTATCAAAATTGGTGCCCCAGAAGTTCTATTTATTCAAGTAACGAGTGTAAATTTTGCAAACACTATCATTAAAAATCACTTAAACTGATTTCCAATAAAGAAACACTCCGCAAAAGAGATTACATTAAACTGGGGCTCCATAAATCGCTCGTTATTGCTATAAATATTAATATCGTGGGGCCCCCATTGATATTCGCATCCGGGCCTCCTTCAGCGCTTGGCCGAATCTGGCGGCAACCAAGTTCTTTTCGCGATGGTACTTCAGGTAGATCTTCGACGTTTAAACGACCTTTCCTATGCTTTCATTAAGCAAATGAAATTCAAGTACGGTTTTCCGCTACTTTCTAATGACCTTTTCCGAAGCATTTACTGCACATACATGAAAATCCTCACATCTGACGAGAATTAAGGACGCTTCCTTTTCAATTCATCTCGATCGCAAGCTGTAGCCATATTTGGACTCGAGTGTCTGGTGGAAACCTCTCGAAAATTAATTTCCGCCAGTCCTCCATGACCACAAAAAAGACTGACCTAGAGAGATGACTCAGCAGTGCCAGGGGATATGGGCACGTCCCATCAAGGCCTCCTAAAAGAGCGTCGGCTTATCAACAGCCTAACGTACTTTTTTGCTGGTCTCGGCTTAACTAGGAGGCCCATCATGAGAGACCAATCAAATTTGTTTTTATAGAACTTATCACGCTGAGTCCGTATGTGGCATAGCTTGTAGAAAAGTATAAAAAATAGTTCTCAATTCCTACGACGTGGATTTGCAGTTCGTAAATAGCCTATAATTGAAGGGAATGTACCCGGAAAGAATACAATTCAACGTTATAACATTAATACCAGCCAAGCATAGCAAATTGCGATTTCTGTACAAATAAAATGCGGTCAATTTCTTATTTAAACTGTTTGAAAATGTGCTATTATTATTCTTATGATTTTGAAATAAATACTGCACTCAACAACCGTGTAGAAAACGTTTTAATTAAAAAAGTTCGGTCTAAAGCAGTGCTTCAAATCTGGGATTGGAGTTATGAATTACTAGCAGAATTTCCCGTTGAATTTCAACGGATTTAATGAAGCTACTACAGCACAACATACAAACTCTTTAAAATACCTATATAGTAGATACTTTTTAAATTACAATTAGCTTTTCTTAACAATTAATCATATTTACTGGTAACAATCCGTTTCCGAACGTATTGCATTCAAATATAACGATAATTGTATTTCCTATAATATATATCACTTTCGCCAAATCCAGCTTCATTTCTTGTGTAATTATGCCTATGAAATGTTTACATTTATGTCTTGTAAGCAAGAAACCCGTGAAAAAGGAAAGTACAGTTGTCCATGATTGAACACTGACTCCGGTAAATGTACACCAGATACGTGAGCCTATTTACGTTAATAAACATTATAATGTAGAATATAATTATTTTACTTACAAGAAATGTAAGATTCCAGTATTCAATAGACGAAAGAAGGTTCAATTACTTTCATCAATAAACGCTTCCTGAATAATAATCAATATCTATTTACGTTGCTATCCATAGACATCGATCGTTTCGTTGCTTAAACAAAAGTACGAAGCGAATAACGCTAATCTTTCGTCTATTTGTAAGCTTCATTGAAGCTAATTGAATCGGAAGTTGCCGCCTTGGCAACGCCCGGGAGGGCTACGAAAAATCCACAAAATTTCGAAACAAAAGGCGTATTTCTGAAAACTTCGACCGTGTAACATGTAAACTTCGTATAGAGTTGTATTCGTCGAATAAAGTAAAAACGAAATAAATCGGTACATATTTACATATTTTTATGCTTGAAGGAAGAATACCTTGCAAGTCAAGAAATGGATTCATACGTGTTATCTTATGGAAACATGTTAATCCCCTATATTGGCAGCTCTGATTGATGCCGGTTGACCAAACCTTGACCATTCACTAAGTTAGGATGTAAGGAAGAGTCGTACCAAATTTGGTTATTCTAGCTTTTATCGTTTAGGAGGAGTTCCATGAACAAACACGCAAACACACGCTTCAAAATATATTATAGATAACAAACTCGAAAAGGCGACATGAGGCCTTTATCTCTGATCATAAAAGGAAGGTCACCATTATATGATATATTAAGTACGCCACAGATCTTGATAAAAATGTGGTGGCTCCGTAACAAGTCACTTTAACGAAGTCCTGAAATTCTTGAATCCATCCTTGGGTTTTGGTATCAAATTAAAACGAAGTAGACGCTTAATTTTGCGAATGATTAGCGATATGGCTGAGGGAAATTCGCTTCATAGAGTTCATGTGTGAATAAACTGCGTACTAAATGCCGCCATGAATCGATTGAGGACTACAAATGGGTAGAGATACCTACTAGGAATCTTTCTCGTTTAACAACGAAATAGTTAAATTGTGTATCGATTACGCATCTAAAATCACTGAAAATCACGCAGATAAAAGAAAGTGCTAAATAACGTAAAATTATACAAAGAAAACTTAAATATGTTGATGTTAAGTTAAGAACTTCACAGGATAATGAGCAGAGGAACAAAACTACAAAATCATCTCTTTGTTGGAACCAGAGGTGAAAAAAATTGTCTATAGATAGTTGTTGATTTCTCGTGCAAGTTGAAGAACACGTCAAGCATTCATCGTGCTACATTGTGAACATTTTCTACAAAAAATAATCACAGTTCGGTCGGTTCTAGCCGGAGAGTAGTAGAAATCGAAATGCACAATAGATAATAGCAGAATCGTATCTGCAACACAGACTGGACTAAAATTTATGATTACTTTCTACTTTTTTTAGAAATCACATTAGCCATTTATTTTAACTTAGGGCATTATTCACGCGTTTTTCGAATATAACATAGCCAATCTTAAAATTTCACTCGAGGAGTCAACCTTAATAGTTCAAGCACGTAATTATTAGTCCCCGTACTCGCATCCTGTAAACGAAAACTGAATTTTTAAAGTCGAAAATAATAAAATAATCCATTTAAAGATCTTATCAACGGTATAAAAATAAAATCTCGTTTAAAGTTTAACGGGAGCAAAAGTTAAAACGAACACTACCACACGAAATACTCGTAAAAAATTAACCGTAGTAAATACCATGTAATGAAATCTTTGTTTAAAAAAATATTATTCGCTATTCAAGTATGGCCATTAGCTATACGTAAACGCATGAAACCGACAACTCTACATATAATGTTGCTTCCAAAGTCATAAAATGTTATAGTACAGGTGAATGTTCTATATATGATCAACACAATCCTGCAACCCAATGAAGAGGGAGAGAGTAAAAAATCATCGGACACGCTTTAAAAGCCAAGGTCTTACCGCTTATGCGCTAGCAAGGATGAAAGTCCATTGCTTAAGGCGGTACCGAAGTAAGAATGAGTTATAAACCGGTTATAGAGAAGCGAAATTCTGGACGTGTTGCCGGCAGCCATTGTAGGATGAAACTGTGCTATGAGACGATATCCGTGGGTAAAGAGTGCCAGTAGGTATACATTTCCCACAGAATCCATCCCAACCTGATATCTCCCTTCTATCGTATGTACCTTCAATCTCATCTTTTGCCAGTTCTCATGTGTTACAACATGAAATACAAAGGAAAAAAAATCAGAAAAAAGCGCCGGACTAGGACATGTGGTTTTTTGGCGCAAACATCGGAAAATATAATAAGAATGACTGTACAATGAAACAAAAATATATGTGCGCTTCGATTGCATATAAGGTCGATTTATACACAAAACGAAAAATCCAAACGATGAAAATGACTCGATTGAAAGATAACCGCTCGAGATGAATGTAATGAATCAAGTGTAATAGTTATTGCACACACGCAACGCATTTATTTCTACACATTCAATAACGATAGATAGCATAACGTTTCTGCCTCATCACATTAAGATCGAAGTACGCTTTCCTGATGCAGCCTATAAAATACACTTAACGGACGTAAAAATCGCATAAAATGGATGAGCTTTAATAGTGACCCGATGGAAACCTGGTTTCGTTAGGTTATTTCGCAAGTGATCACTATTAAAGCTGCTATTAAGAAATCACATAAAATTCTCTTACTTACCAACGTGTGTCGTTCGGCAGGTCGTCGACACGCGTATGATCCGTGAGGGTCCTTCGAAGATGACGCCGAGGATTGTCCTTCCTCTGGAAGGTGGCGATGGGGTCTCGAAACCGGACGAATCCGTCTCCACTGGCGGAAGACAGCTAGAGGTGGCACCGGTCGAGGAAAACAGATTATTAGGAGAAGAACTCTTGGGAACAGTTATAGCGGTAAGTAAACGCACCAAACGACCCAGAATATCTGCACGGAGCGATTTCCGGCAACATCCTTCATTTGAGGGAGGTTATAAAAGGATATGTATGTACAAACCTCCAAAAATTTGTTTAAAATCGCAAAACTAATTCATAAGGGCCGATATAAAAAAGTTTGGGAATATTGGCCTGCAGTTTCGTTACTATACGAGAGGATTTTTTAAATCTTTATCCTAAAATGTGTGCATATGGTGTATAATTTAAAACTATAAAGAAGCACGCCATATAATATGCTGTTAAAACGGTATTGTTTTAAATTACACACCCTGTGCTATCAGAGAGTTTTGAATACAAACGGAGAGAATGAAAAAATTAAGGCACCATAGTTATTTGGCAATTGCCGAGTGTCATGTTTGTGTTTATGAGTAGCAAAATGGTGTTGGAGGAATCCCAGTGGACACTTAATGTTTATTTTGGAAAGCCCATGAGGTGTCGAAGAGACACTTGGTGACACGATGGAACTCTATGTAAGCCACGGAGAAAAGACAACCAATGGCCTCCTCCAACACCTTGTTGCTACCCATATCTCCCTTCGCCTTTTCTCTTTCTCAAGGGCATGTATATACTCATCTTGAATATGTGAATTGCATATCCTTCACGTTATAAAATAGAGAAAACACAATGAAAAATGAGTCGGGATTACTATACTTTTAATTAAAACATAGACTTTTATATAATAAAATTGGGAAAAAAGTTCTTATGTTAGGGATATCCAATAGCGATAACTAGATAATGACAAAAATAGACGCGAATTTCGGCTAAAATGCAGCCGTCTTCATCGAAAGTGGATTATAAATTTTGTTGTTGCTGTGGCTATTTGAGATATCCCAGATGAGCGTTTAATTTTTAATTACTATTTTTGAAGTTGTTTTTATCCATAAGAATGGCTCGATAATTATCTAAATAAATAACATACTACAAAATATTCTCTCAAAACAGGAAATCGTAGTAATATTTTTACACTATTAATCAGTAGCGCAGCCAACGGAGGGGACAATTTGCCCCCCCCACCATCACAAATGATTTGAACTGCGACTGCTAACCCATTAATTTGAACTTTAATATTAAAATAAACATATTTATTAAATGACTGTTATGTTTAAAAAAAATACATGACGATGTTTATGAGTCATTATTGTAAGTTATCAAAGAAAAATTAAAAGGTAATCTTCTTATTTTTAAAAATGCCTTTTAATATTTGCCACCCACAAAGTAAATTCCTAGCTGCGCCACTGTTATTCATTAATAATTTATGTGTGTTATGAGCTGTCATCCAACTTTTTATTGCAGCTTCCAAGTACTTTGGCGAAAGGACTCGAGAGATTACTGAACGGCGTTGTTGGAGGTCTCTTGGGAAGACCTAGCGACGCGTCGCGACGTTGACGTTACCATCTGATCGAGCCCGTGAATTTCGACCTGAGCGATAACCGCGAAGATTGGAGTGCTTTTGAAACTATCAAAGGTTTAAATCTAACTCAAGAAGTACGTTTAGAAAATTTCAAGTGTGAGAAAATTATAACTAAGCCATCCTAAGAATGTAAATATTTTAATCGCGCGTTTAGGATACATGTAAAGGCATTTGTATACACACGTAGACATTGAGTTCCAGCCGAAAACGAGACTTAATTTTTACTATTTCTTTCGTAGTTTCATGTCGTTACAGTTGCACTCGTGAAATTTTGCACGACCCGAGCCTGGATTCAAAAAGAACGATCTCGGAGAAATTGTATCCCACTGTTAAATTCACGGTAGACTAGGAAATCATATTAGCCAATGATTTATTTCTTAAAGATTAATACTTTTCGTTTCATCTCTGTGTCATTCCATCTGTAAATTAATCCGCATTAATCATTTAACTGTAATAAAGTGCTTGTTATGTTTTAAAAATAAATTATTATGTGAAATTTATAGAAAACAAATTTATTTGACAACATTTTCTTCTACTGCCTTTCTTTCGTATGAAAAGTTATCAGAACGTTATGATATTACAGATACTTGTTTATTCTTCTAATCGCAAAAACAATACAACACACTGGTGCGTCGTGGTACATTTGGAAATTTATAGGGAATGGAAAATCTCTCTGTTTCACTATTCTCATGCTAGGACCACAGAAACGACATATCTAATAAAGAGCGGTCGGATTTGTGACGCTGTTCCAGTTACTTTAGACCAAAATCAAATTGCTTCCTAATGGGAGAATTGGCAATATTTATCATCGAATAATTCGTAAACTAAATAGTTAAATGATTTGAAAAATGCAGTTTTTTTAGCAACAATTTCCTTCACCTGCGCAAGAAAGGCGATCGTTTTCTTTAATTTTTGTTGGCTACAGAGCGTGCAAAACGTTCCACGCACTATCGCAAAATTTGATCCAGTGAAGTTCGAGTGAACCGGAAAGTGCGTGGCGTGAAATTTGAACGGTTTCAGAACACTGCTTTTAATTTATTTATTAATTTTTACTTATTGTCAAAGAGTCTACCTACAATACCGGGAGAAATGAAAGTGAACAGGGTCTAACAAGGAATTAACTCGTAACAAGTAATAAAAATATGGGATAAAATCGACAAAAGAATATAACGAACTAGCAATGAGTAAATAAGTGAAGCAAAATAACAAAAAAAACAATCATAATAAATATTAACGACCAACGATTAAGTGACTCGGAAGCATTGTAGAGGAGGTTTCTCAGAGGAGCGTGAAAAATGTGGATGAGACTAGGCAATTAAAAAGAAGGATTATGTAAAAAAAAAAGGAACAGCGAATACAAGATAAGCGAGTCTTTCCAGCTGGAACACGTAACAACACAATGAAAGGTAATACACGACAGAGGATTTCGGCATTTACTACATTTTAGAAACAATTGAAACAAATTTCCACGAGATAACGACTGAAAACCATTCCGGTTGCACCTTCCGAGTCCGTGATTACAAATTGCTTGACACGCTTTCACTTAACCCTTTAATCGAATTTTCGTAATGTATTATCGCCGAATAAAAATAACGGCGCTTCATTTGCGACAACTTTACGAGCGCGCGACAATTTTTTTTATAAATCGCGAAAAAAGTCCCTTTTTTTTAAATCGCTCTAAAATTATCGCGCGCGTGAGGTAAGAGACTAAAAAAAAGTCCTGAACGACTCTTGCCGATTGGACACATCCGGATCTCGTCGGCGAAATCGTTTCTTCATTCCCTGCGTGTGGCACCGGATCTGCCAAGCGCGGTAGGGCCGAAAATTGGAAAAAAAAACATTAAGGCTGCAATTTCGGGAAAATTATTTTTCCGTGAGAGATGGCAGAAATTTTCCACTCAAAACACTGTAGATCCGCCTTAAGGACTTGCGTCAAGTTGGGGAAACTCCAAATGTTCTCTTTTAGGTCTAAACTTTTGACCCATTGCTATGCATACAAAATTTTGGCTCAAGGGCCACATAACAGATTTCTGCCATCATCGGGAGCCACACTGACCATTTCCGCCCTCTTCAGAGACCACAATGAGTCACAAACACAGTTGAAGAATAATTAAAGAAAACAAGGGTTTAGAGTGGGGTCTATATTACTTGATTTATTTTAATATATTTATTGTGGGGATAAAGAGGTAAAAGCGAAATATATTTATTTTATAATTCTCTATTTTTATTTGATGTTATATAGTGTCATGTGATTTTTAAACTAATCGCGAGCCGTATTAAGGCGATCTGTGGGCCGTAGGTTGGGCACCACTGATATAAGCAAAAAGGGTCAGCAACCTAATATCCCAGAAGGGCCACTTTTTTTCTAATACAGTGGGAAACCCAACACGAGAATAGCCGCAGTACTATTTATTTACATATTTACAGAAATCCATTATAAGTAAACTCTAACTTTCGATAATTGCAGTCGCAAGCGAATTGTACATTATAAGCTCTTTCTACGAGAGAAGAAATTGATTTGGTGAGCCGCAGGTTGCCGACCTCTGATCTATACGTTGCAGAAATATTTTCGCAACATCTGGTACGCTTTCTCACTGCCGACTGCGTAGCCCGTCCAAGAAAACGGTAACTGCTATTATACGGCCACGAAAAAAAAATACATCCTTTTCTGTATCTATTAAACCCTTCTACGCTATTTTTATTGCTTCATTGTGCAGTAAGAAAACAACACAAACGTATTCTTGAAAATAAAAGATTAAATCCTTTACCAAAAATTGAAAAACGTCGATTACAAAAGTTAATTAAACTATCATCACGAGGCTATGGCAGCGAATGCTTTCCTTATTCGTGTATCGATTAATATGCTCGCTTTGATTACGTGAGTTCTCGAAACTATTGTTATACTTACTTTTGATTCGTAACGCAAACCCAATCACAGACCAAAACAAAAATGACAGGAGCTAACTCCAATGTTCATGAAAGGATTGAATAAGGACATCGAATACAAAGAAATCTTCCTCAGCTGCAATTAAACAAGCGTCGACTCTCACGGTAAAATTCTTCTTCGAATGAAGCCTAAAGTGGATCGCCAATGAAAGAGGCTCATTAGTATTCGAAGCGCGCGCGTGATTTTTACCAAGTCTCGATTGACATAGGAGTTGCATCGATCATTTGAAAACAGGCGCTGGATAAAGAATCACCGATTGCATTATAATTCGCACAAGAACCCCCACTAAAGCATAAGTCAGTTTAATTCAAGAATAAGCTCTTAAATATTGAAAAAAGTACTTCTCTCAAATATCTTGAATAGCCACAACAAGGCTATATTAAACCAGATTCGCATTACGGCTGCAATGCAGCCCTCTTCAGTGATATTCACCGAAACAAGATAGATACACTTCAATTTTTTTTTTACATATAAGTGCTTATTCTGAATGTTTTCCGCCATTAAACGAGCTCTATAATTCTCTAGTGGATCGGTTTTCAAACCTTATGTAGGCACGGTATCCTTTCAAAGATAAACAGATTTTCGCGGCAAGAAACAAGGTTTTTATATTTTTACGCAAGATGCATCAATTTGTTGGTACGATACCATAATCGACTTATTAGAGGAAGAATCATTTCTATAATTAACTGTCAGCACCTCAAAGTCGTTGATTTATTCACAATTTTTTTTCAGCGGCTCTCTTAAAAATCAGCTGTGGCACCCCAGTGTGCATCGGCACATAGTATGAGAACCACTTCACCGGTGGGCTCCTGCGGGCTGAATTTATCGCCAATCTGCAACAACGTCAAACCCGTCGCTGCAAAAAGTTCATACGTATCGAACTCGTGATTAATATATATATATATATATATATATATATATATATATATATATATATATATATATATATAGACGCGCTTATAAAAAAATCCAAGCATCTAACATCTGTAAGCGGGCGGGACATTTAATTTACGCTCCATTTACCTCGAAGTGGCATTTCCAAGGAGACGGAATTCGACGGAAAGAGTTTTTCTTCGTTTAACGTTTCGCGTTTAGAGTATAAATTCAAAACATTACATATCCGTGTCAACGGCTTTCGAACGCTGCCGCAAGGCCGGTTACTGCAAGCGTTAAGGATTCCAAATAGAAAGTGAGAGGCTCGCGATAGAAGTGGAGAGGAGGGGTAAAACTGGCGCAACGCCGCCTCTGTGCGTCGACGACCCTTCGTTAAAGTTTATTCTTGAATATATCACACGTTCCAAGTATCCGCGCGTTCTAGTAACGTAGAGGCCCAAAGAGCGGAGGCGGAAGAAGTTGGGAAAAAAGCGGCGATAGTATAATTACGCTTTGAAATAATTGGACTTAATTAAAATTGTATGCATCAGGGGGTTCGATAACTTTTTTTCTGTGAAGTTCCAATCTATGCCAATTTCACTCTATTTCTGGCGTTCAAACAAGTGCCGATATAAAAATTAACTTTTATAAAATAACTTATATATTGATAATACCTATGTATGAATCTTCCATATGATTCATTGCACTGCCCCCTTAATCGGCAACAATGGAGTTTTCCTTGGCGAAGACAGTTATTCACATAAAAAACGTTAAATTTTTGTGTTCAAAACTTATTCGTGCATGAAATTAGATGGCAGGAAAATAAATTTTCATTATTTTAGACGTTCTTCAGTTCAAGCCCCAAGTCCCAATAGCAATCATTTACATTAATGAAGCTCTACAGGGGATACTGGACAATAATGAAAAAATGACAAGAGTAAACTTCCACTTTTGGTTGGCCAAATGTAGTCAAACTCTAATCAAACCTTGATTTTCTAATAACATTTTAAGATATAATATATCGTGCTGGTCTGATCAGTAGCTATGAGTTTTAAAGAGTCCACAAAATTCTTATCTCACATAGACATAATCGTATTCCGGGGGCATTAAGACGTGTATTTCCGTTGAAATCTCGAATACAGTGTTTTCATGAAAACAATACTTTCTATATGCTGAGTATCGAGAAAGTAAAAAGAGTGCTCATTAAATTATGTGACCGAAAGAAAATTTAAAAAATCGAATATCAGGAAATGGACGAATGGAAGAGGAAGAGGAGCCATACGTTCCCGAACGCATGCTCATGCTGAGAAATCGGTTGGACCGATAATCGCGGGTCTACCGCCAGACTGGCTACTAATGATGACATTTTAATCAAAATCATTAGATTGAGAAAAAAAGCCGTTCGTCAGAGAATGGCAATTAAAATCCAATCAAAAATAGGCAAATAAGAAAAAAAAGAGAATAGGCAAAAAGACCCCGAAGAGGTTGACATTGATTTCTTTGTGTGGGGCTAAAAGAACCAGTTTCGGGAATAGAGATTTTCAAGGTGCCTCGCACAGCTGTTCGCTGCCGGAAACATTCCAAATGGCACCGGTTAAATATCTGGGTGTCTTTGGATTGCTTTCGGAATTCACATTTTTTTAAGTGGGCGATGACATTGGAGACGTATCAGTAATGGTAAACCTATTTAATTTTGCCCGCGTGCCAGAATTAAAAAAGTTGGAGTTCCTTTTCTAGCTTAGCGTGATAATGTAAAATACATCCAAAAATAAAAAACCGGTACAATGTGCATACATTGTACAAACTTTCTTATATACGAATGCGTCCTTTAGTTATCTTTAGAAAAATATGAACTATGTAGAATTATTTTAAACATCAACTTAAATAACTATACGAAATTTGATGAAAATCGTGTGAGCCGTTTTCTAGAAAATACAGTTGTTGTTAAAGTTGCCCAAGGATAAACTAGCCTTATATTCATTCATTGAGAAAAATGAAATACGTAGTATTATTGTAGATGTATACTCAAGTAACGGTACGAAATTTTATCAAAATCATTATAGTCCTTTTTGAGAAAAATTATTGTTAAAGTTGCCTAGAATAAACTAGCCTTATATTCATTTTTTGAGAAATATGAACTATGTAGTATTATTGAAGACATAAACTCAAGTAACTACGAAATTTGATCAAAATCTCTGGAGCCGTTTTTGAGAAAATCTAATAATTGTTGTTAAATTTGCCTAGAATAAACTGCCCTTAATTATTGTGCAATGTCAACCATTTCTTCATAGCTTCTATTCTGCATGATAAAATGCCTAATTACGAGATTTAAATCATTTTCGCTATACCGTTTAGGCTCTAGATCTGCGAACAGGCAGACCCACAGACAGACGGCATTGCGAAAACCACTTTTTCGGACTCAGGTATGCACACCTAAAACGTATATTTCCGTCAAAATCTCGAGATCGAATTCTTTCGCGATAACAATATTTTTTCAATATACTTCGTATATGAGAAAGTAAAAAATATGGTTTAACTATGATCATTCATTGTCAGACTTGGAACACAGAAAACGACTGATTGGTTGATAAATAAAATTATAAAACTATTTTTATCGTCTAAAAAAGCTTATTTTCCCAGATTATTAATGGCCGAAAGACAATTATGGAGCAACAATCACATCGTCCTTGGACAAAAAGTCCATATTAGTTAGTTATTTTATCAACATCATTGCAATATCGACAGATTCAGCCCTTTTATATTGTCAGAAATCGAAAAATATTAAGGAGATAGTCAATAAACAATGGTTTTCTGTTGCATGCTAACCAAAAACCATCTCGTGTGCCAAAATTGGCGCGCGCGTCATAGGGTTACCATCCAGGACACACCTTTCCGGAAAAATAAATGTGAACATTACACAGAGAGGTGTTTTTCCACCAGCTAACATCGCACGATTCTTATAGAATTCCTTTTACTTTCTCATATACATAGTACATAGAGAAAGTATTATAATCGTAGAAAATTCAACTTCGAAATTTCGATGGAAATACACGTCTAATGTGTCCCCGCGTTCAAGTTTTCCCTTGCTTTCCACATAGCTGTAATGTAGCCGCTCCAGCCATTCTAAACACTCCTACAATAGTCTTTGTCGTAGACCAAGTCCACATCGTTAGTTTTCAGTTCTACAGCACTGAGAGCACTGCTGCCTACTGCCAGGTGCTCACGAAGGAAGACCGTAGCACGCACTTTGGTAAAGAACTGCGAAACAGCACGATTTACTTTCGACAATAAAACAAGTAAATAATATGTACATTCACATTACAAAAGTAGTGAAGTAAGCGGTGAATGACTTGGAGGAGTGGTAAGCTATTATATTCGCACATATTATGCGTGTTATTGTCTCACACTGCTCGCACGCTATTAACTGACTGCTGCATAATATATTTCCACCCGATGACAACCTTGTGGTTGCAATACGTCCCAAAAATTACAAAGGAAGAGAAATTGGTGCCGAAATATTTTGTTTCCATAAGCTTTTTAATGTTTATACTAGCGCAACTGCCCGTCAAATGTGACGAGTATCCAAGAATAAAGTATTAAATTAAAAATAAAATACTTCCCAATCTCACTTTCCTATTCTCCCTCTTTCTCTCCGGGATTTAACTATCCCTCACCATTGACCAGTGATCGGGTGGGTAAATGTTGCCACAGGCAGATCCGTCATGAGTTGGCAAGCTTTCGTAATGGGTGAAAGGGTTATCTCAAAAAATTATTTTTCAAAGGGGGTCCGGGATAACAGAAGAGAACACAAATTTGTAAACTACCCAACGTAATAATTACAAATCTACGTTATAACAATTGTAAGATGAACTAATCGGTAACGTTAAATAGAAGAACCAAATTTCAATACATATAGGTACTGATATATATTTAGAATCATTAATGTGATGAAAGAGTGCGTTGAAATTTTTCAGTTTTGTTGTCATGATATTTAGGTGGTTGCATATTTCAACTATATGGGAGAATGTTTATTGAGGAAACAAACGGCTTCCGTGGAATGAGAAATAATGGACCATTGCGTCATTGAAAAGAGGTTTATTTATGTGATGCCGCCATAAGTATGATGTCATCACTCTCCTAGCAATTTTCTAAAGCTTGAGCAGAGCCATAAAAAAATTCTGAACTTTGATTCAAATAATATTTTCCCGTCAATATTTTGATGGAGAACCGACCTAGTATTAAATAATAGATACGGAATTATAGTCTGTACACACCTATCTTGTGTATCGTTTTGTATCTCTTTAAACCCCTTCCAATGCACGATAACCTTTAGGGAATAACCTTTTGCCTATCTTCACCCCAATATTAATAGGAGTGAAAGTAACTTTGAAAATATACCATTTGTGCTATTAAGGCCGCAGTTGCGAAGACTGATCACTGAAAAAAATCATGCTCAATCGGACTCGACCCCGAAACTAAGATGAAAACACCAGTTATATCCCAAGGCGATAGAAGAACCTCAATTTTTTTATTAGCAGAAAATACGCCATTCAGTCTTCGGAAGACCGTTTTCAACATGTATTTCTTCCGCCGGTTAAGCTTTTTCACGTTAAATCAAATAATGATAAATCTTACCTCAGAAGAGAAATCAGATATCCAACGAGCTATTACATGGTTATATTAAATTGATTTTGAAATAGACTACTAAGAAATAAATATAATTTATATCTTTTTCATAAATTAAACTTGGTTGTTTTTCTATCTAGAATAATTTTATGCTAGTGCCATCTTATTAAATGTCCACAAATTCTGACCGAATAACAGTTTCCGTCAATTCTGACCATTTTATTTATGATTCCTGTATCATTTTCCTCTCGATACTAGAAAACGATACCTAGCGATCCTTCATTTACAATGAAAAAGCCTGTATATTTAGTCCTGGCGTAAATAATGTCGCAAAAAGTAGACTGTTACCCATGGACATGGATAAAACTAGCGCGTTATTTCTTCTATTAATAAATTCGGCAATAAAGTGGAATATTAGGAAGTGTAGCTTTTCTGCCACGAATCACAAATGTGAAGTTGGAGAAGGAGAAAAATTCTGAACTTGACCAGGAATCGAACCCGGGTGTCAACGTAAATACCCCACTTCGAGACTGTAATATCAAAAGCACCATATTCCCGAAAATGGAAAATCCAAGTCCTAACCCCGGTCAAGTTCAGAATTTTTCTCCGTCAAATTTGATAATTCTTTGAATTTTATTTCGCTACGAAGATTAATTAACCTAATTGACGAACAACGTAGAGTTTGGAATTCGATCGCCTGTTATATGCGTAAATTTAGCTTATCTCAGTTTATCTTTTATCTGGTTATACCGCCGCATATTCGGTCACTAGAGCCTTGTAAAGTGGCATCGAATTGAAAAAGTACGCTCAAAATTTCGGCATTTCGTCTTTTATATTTTCGGAGATATTAAAAAAATAATTTGAATGGGTCTTTATCTAACTCAGAATATTTTTTTAAAACTAAAATCTAAAGAAAAACAAATGACAGCAGCGCAGAAAACTACACTCCCAAGTTTCAGTTCTCTACCGTTTACTGTTTTGTGAGAATTTCAATTTAAGCAAGTACAAAGACGGATAGACAGAGGCCAAAGTGACACCATATGTGCATTAATTTTTTAAAAGCGCTAAAAAGTGATAATCCCTGCCCACCGCGATTTTTTTTTCAAATCCACATTTTCATTCCGGGTCCTGATATCTATCCCAGCTAAACAACCTTCACATCAGCAAATCGTGCTGTACGGAATCTTGACAATGACACACGGGCAGGACGATATTACATACCGTCAACCAAGATATATCACGAGTGAAGCGGATACACCACAGTTCGATTTAAGCACATCAGCTTTAACGGACATCATTCGAAAAAGAAAACAAACGATCTCTAAATAAATAAAATACATATTTTTTCGATCTTGCCTTCCTCCTCGATCACATTTCTATAAAACGCGCAGGGAGTCGGACTCGAGCAGACGCACAGGCGGACTCCTAACGGTGACGTTAGCGTTTCGCCATCGCCTTAGCGATCTGGGTTGCTGACTTGCAAGGGGACCGAAGAAACTCCGGCGTTAAGAAGTGCGTAGTCCGTCAACGTGGGTAACGGTTCAATGTGAAGCGGGGTCATGGCTGCTTGTGCTGGTCCCCCACCCGTCCAATCCTATCCAGAGCCGATGTCTCCTCCCCCCTCTCCCGTTCCTTTTCTCTAAGTAAGTCCGCGCCCTTAAGACTCGTTTCGCAAACTTAACAGCACTTATCCACGAGCTAGAAAACTAACTCAGGTCAATGAAAATAATTGGTGCGGTTCGAATAAAAGGCGTATATTTTTGGATATCGCGAACTCCGCTAGCCGCTTGAAGGCTCTCCTCGAAATTAAATACTCATCAGTATCAGGGTCGAAACGGCTTTTCTTTGTTGTGTGACGTAATGTTAAGACGACTGACGGTCCTCATCCGAGGATGCAACGCGGCCGCGGAAAGCTTAAAGTCGATTTTTAAGCTCATTTTAGAAAAATAAAATTACCCGATTTTATCAGTTCTCTTTATAATTCACCCAAGACGTATCTCGAATAGACAAAAAAAAGGCTTGGAAAACCAGATGCGCATTCCGGCTACAAAGATGCCGTCATCAGCGGTGATCCATTGGTCATACGTAGCGATAAAATGTTTATTTTAGCCAGGAGGCGATATCGATAATTCTCTATTGGGTTCTCTATGTTTAACTTTCCGTCAGTGCCAAATCACGAAACAAAAAATACGGATATAAATTGACTGAATTTTTCGAAGAAAATCTTTGCTTTACAAGAAAGATTTGAAAATATTTTTATGTATGCAGGAATTGTCAACTCAATGTGACTACACCTGACTCTCCTGAGGGATGCGTTCTGAAAAAGCACATTGTAATATGAATCCGTGTTATGTGGGCCTGACTTTACATGGTGGAAGGAGGATCGTGTTCCATACCCCTTCGGGCATCCTCCTATATATATATATGTATATATATATAAACCAACATTCCCAAACCTCTCTCTGATGCACATACGTATACGTACAAATGTAGAATTGTTGCCGGTTATCTAGGCTTATAAATAAAGCACTTCGAAATACCTCCGTTCTCGATCAGCAATATGAAATTATCGCTAACCATAATCCGCGTTACCTAAATTTTTGGCGTTTAAAACAAACGATATTGTGGCGAATCCCTTTCATAAGGTGAGAGATCTTATAGTCTAACAGATTTCTATATAATGCAAATAGTTCAAAGTATTTACAAATTTTAACTTCGATGAAACAACTACAACAACTACACATGGTGGAGACAGTTTATTTTTCTACGAGAAGAAAATAAGTTTCAATCTTTTTTGAACCTGAAATTTTATCAAGGAGTTGCAGCAGAAAATTATAAGAACTCTAGATAATTTCCTCCATCAAAAATATACCGCATATTCACCTCTTATAATTACCACCGGCAGATGTTCGTATCTTATGCTGGATACGAATCCGTGGCCTCGTGGCACACATGTTGACTCAATACCTTTCATTTCTTGCAGCCGAACGAAGGCAAATATCCAAGTGTTACGAAGCCTAGCTCCGGACGTAGCCAACACGGTGCCGAAAATTTTGTTTTAACGACAAATTGACAAATCCGTGTTTTTCTGAATTCCGACTAAAATATTTTCGTTAATTCGCTAAAATAATATCCTCAACCATTTCCTCAAGTTTGTATCGAATATTTTAAGATTGAAATTGAGTTAATTATCTGATTGGCATCCAAAATTGAACAAACGAATGCACTAATCATTTGAAGAGGCCAAATACGTATTCCGATTTAAATTAGAGGCGATACAGATCAAGTTGAATGTCTTTTTTTTTGCTGCAAAATTTTTAGTGCGACACTTGGATAAGGCATCAGACTTTCACTTTTTTGAAAAAAGTCCAGAGGTTTTCTCCGAGAGAAAAAAAGGGCAACGAGTTTATTGGACTAGAAAGATTATTTTGTCGCGTTCCGTATCAACAGATCAAACTTCTTTAAAGTTTCGTGCTGGCATGTCTCTTGCTGTTTCGTTCACGTTTAGTTTCCCGAAGAGTTTAAAAATAAATATTACAACACTTCCTTGCCCCTGATAATAATAATTTATTTTCGGTTTGTTCATATTTATGTATGGCTTAATAAAATACATTTTATAAACGTTCCTCATGACATATGTTCATGAAATATGTGCATGCGATTCAAATTCCTGTATGTACATTCCTCTACTCTTACTAACTATGTTCCCTGATTCCAATGCGACATTACATTTCAATTAATTAATTTAGTATCATCGGCGAATTAATTCATTGTCTTAAGCCACCTATTAAAATTATTTTCTCTGATTTTAGAATGAGTTATTACATTATGAGGAAATGACGATCGGTGTAACATAATTATTTCAAATAAGTGTTATAATGATCTACATTCAAGTAATATCTTAATTTTCCATGTTTTCATCGCAAAAATCTTTCCACTACTAAATTATCATGTAGCGCAATGGGAAAGATCAGCCCCGTAATTAGATATTTTAGCGCCCGGGGAAAACGACCAAATATGCGCCCCCTCCCCCTTCAAGAAATTATTTTATCTAGTTTATTTATTTACTATTTGGATTTTTTCGTCCCTTGCTTAGTTTCGCCCGGAGCAGATGCCCCGCTTTCTCCGCCGTAGTTACGGCACTGGGAAAGATCATCAATAAATACTTACTCTGTGGAGTCTTATAATATCGATTCTTTCACCGTCTCTCAAAAAACAAATCAAAAGTTACATATGCGCATATTTTGTTAGCGATGCTTTAAATCTGATTACATTAGTTGCAAATCATTTATCTCTATGCCAACACAGGAGACTGTAATCGCTACAAAATTTTATTTGTTATAGCTCTACAGGAAATTTAAAAAAATACTTTTGATTAAATACTAGACCTCTCATATTTTATCGAATCTGTTTTTGCTAAATCCGTAGCGAAAAGTATTAAGCTCTTAAATATTTCTTTCGATAAAACCTTCCAAAAATTTAGCATTCCTCCCTTTTGTGAATAATTTTCATGAGAAAGAAACCATCATTCCAATCATTTTAATTTATCTGCGATAGTCGAATTTAGAAAAATTAAATGCCTTTCCTTCATTACGCCATTCGTTATAAAAATAAAGGGCATCACGTTTACTCTTCAACCTGCTGCCGCGTTCATCAACCTAAATGGACTTTCTCTTCCTTGCACAGAAATCTAATCACAAAATATTTATTTTGCGTGAGATTATTAAATAAAAGACTTAAAAGTCCACGCCAAACCTAATGACGCAACCCATATTACGCAAAGCAAACATTTTTTTTTCGAAATCCTCGCAAATAACACTCATTCTAATTGAGGGAAGCGATGGACCTAATGCGCTCCTTCAAATAATAACCTAGTCAATCTAGTCGAATTTCGAAGGTGAACCACGATGGTCCACAGGGATTTTTTAGAACTTCCTCCTCGATCGACGCCCTTGAATGAGTTCGTTTTCTACTTTAAAAAATCACGTCCCGTTTTTCTTTTCCTGCTCCTTCTTCTTCAGGCTCGAAATTACATCCTTCATCGACGCAGGGAAAGTCCATCCCCGACGTGAAAGCAAAGGTTAGAGATGTTTCGGGGTGGGAGATAAATAGAGACGGAGGAGAGAAAAAAAGAGAGCGAAAAAAGAAATAAAAAACCGAAGCACGGTCGAGAAGCGTACCAGTTTTGCCCAAGCAGCCTTGGCTCTCCTATTAGTCCGTCTCCATCGCGTCCCTGTTCTTCGGACAAGAGGATGGGGGTAGTAACTGAGGGGCAGGGGGGGGGGGGAGAAAATAAAACTACTTTTCCGAGGCACCCTCTCTCTTTTCTATATATACCCGTGTGCGGAGCAAAATCGGGGACAGTCTTTCCGTCACGGGCATAAGGAGCCTCTCCAAAGAAAGTGATACAGTGTACATAGGAGTTGGAACTTTTAAGCATCAGCCATGAAGCTGGCGCTATTTCTGGTGCTCGTCGGTGGATTCCTTTGCGCAGTGGCGCTCGCATCGCCTATCGGAGAGACCCTCCCGGACAACCAGGTAGGATCCAGGATAATAAAATAATAATTTCGGCGGGATTTAGGCATGAGTCATGTATCCCAGAGTGCTTATATTTTGTTTTCGTTCGAAAAAAATGTGTACGGCAGCGAAGTGTGAGTCAGGAATCCTTGCGCGCGTTAAAGTCTCCGACTAATGACGGATCATTAAAATCGTTTTTGGATATTAAAAATGTATGTTATAAAAAGAGTGGGAGATGATGATTTTAAGGTGAACGCTAATATTTTTACGTGATAAATATTCTTCTTGCAAGGATTATAAATCACCGAAAAATAAGGGAGGGAATTCCTCCCTGTAACAATTTGCAACAGAATTTACGTAGGAATGCTTTGCACAATAAATTATTGCTTTCATTAAAATTCTGATTTTTATGCTAATTATTCCATTTCGTTTTTCTAAGAAAGAATCTCACCCATTTATTTGACTAAATCTGAATTATTCATGATGATGGAACCGCAGCTTTAAATTTATTTGTAATCAAAACAAAAAGACCGCTTATTCGATGAAATGAAACTGATTTCTATGTAGTATTGCGTGAAATAAATTTCCGAAGATAGAGAAATGAAACTGGGACGAATCAGTCGATCGGATTTCCGTCGAATCTCAATATATACATAGTATTAAATCGTAATTAACTATTGAATGTGGATAAATTTCGATGCATCCATTCCAAAATTTTAAATCTCTCTTTATAACTACCCTTATAAATTCTGGAAAATGTTAATAATTTTTAAACCGTACTTTTATGTAGATGACAAATACACGTAATTATTTAAAAAGTTAACTGTCCATTTAAATTTTATATATTTATTATGTAATCTGATATATTATACACGTTATTCGTTGGTTATCTACGGACATTTTTATGTCCAGTAATGAAATTAAAATGTAAAAATATGAAAAAATATACAAATGATCGCGAAGGAAAAGCTTAGCAAAAGCTTCAGATTACTTCCTGGTATTCTTGCATTCCAACATCATCATTCGAAGCCATCCTATATATTTTTTTTTTACTGAATAAAGGCATGGAAAGTTTCGAGCCCTTCCGAGATTCCCTTCTAAGAAGCATCTCCTTTCCCAGCTTCTTAGCCTACATCTCTAATGCACCGCCATGAAATGCGATTCACGGGTGAAAGTTTTGTTTTCCTTGTTAAAAAAAGAGAACTCCCGTCCAAATGACTCATCATATCCCGCGGTAGAAAGCATTCCGAAGCTGTACATCTCCTTAAGTTCAGGAAGGGTCAATTTTCCGCTGGCGGGATGAAAATGTCGTGCGAAACCTCAGCGCGAGTCTTTCGATTGTTTGGTAACATTTTTATAGGAGATTGGACTTGGGCAACTTTGAGAAGAACTGCCCGCCAGGAATCCAGCTGGCGTTTGAGCGTTCAGTGGCCCCGGATCATTGTCTCATTCTCCATCAGCTACACATCTTGAGGGGGGGTGGAAAAACCTTTCTCCTAAACCAAAGAGGCAACTTGCCAAATGGAGAGAGGCAATCGCAATCGCTCCGCTAAAAACCTAGAATTATACTCGTTTAAATCACTGTTAATCCAACTTAAGCTTCTAATTATTTGAGTCGTGCTCAAACTTTCTATGATTCATCGAAATTATGAAAATAAGGATAATTAGATGATTTTATTGCTTCAAAAGGCCGATTTAAAAAAATATAATTCTGTTTAACCGTACTAACTGATTATTACCTAGTTAAAGATGATTTTCGTCAAACAATTTATACGGCTATCTGATTCGCTGTGAAAGATATAATATGATTATAGACAGATATAGGGCCAGGTGATCTAGGCCAGTGTTTCACGCCGGTGGGCCGCAAAAGGAGTTGAAATGGGCCGCAAAAATTTTTAAAAATGAAGGTCGGTTAAAAATATATAAAAACTACCGAAAAGTTTTGGGAAAACTTAATAGCATTTTCTAAAAAAATCAAACGTAATAAAGAATTGATGACAATTTTAATAAATTTCTTGATGTTTTTAAAATAACTAGCTACTTTTAGTTAATGATCCAGAATTTTCTCCTGTCTATACTATATCCACCTATTGATATATAAGATAATTTCCTGTAGTTTAGGTGTTATCAAAAATGCTGATAAACGCTGATCTAGGTGACCCCATAGTGTCTCCCGCCTAGATCTACTAGAGCAGTGGTTCCCAAACTTTTTGAAGCCACGGAACCCTTATATTGAAATATTTTTTCTCGCGGAACCCTAAGAGGTGGTAAGCCTAATCGAAATAAAATTAACTTTACAATCATTTTAATGTTTATTTACGTAGCTTATGTATCTTACAGTATACATTTTACAAGTGAGGATCATGTTTTCTGCTGTAAATAAGAGAAGGAAGAACGTATCGTGTCTCTTCTTCTGTCTATTACGGAACACCATTTAGCTTCTGCGGAACTCTTGGGTTCCGCGGAACACAGTTTGGGAAACCCTGTAATAGTGTTAAGTGTTGAATCAGCGGAAAGAATGTATACATTGAGCGTGAAAAGTCCCAAAACAAAGAAGTGGTTATGATGACGACGACCAGCGTAAACTATAATGGGCGAAGACTAGTGTCAAGTGGCGGGTATCATTGAAAAAAAAAATCATTTATTATTCGAAGACTTTGAACTACGACTGACACCGACTTCACAAGCCCGCCCACTACATTGTAATAAATATTATTTCGTTAAAGAAATTTTCAAAAGAGCCAAGAGCGTTACAAAAATGATCAATAACTTAGGAAGGGAGTCGCTGTAGCAGTGGCGTAGCGTACATGTAGCAAACCGGAGCAATTCACCGGGCCCCCCAGCCAATTGGAGTCCCCAAATGACCTTGACACTATATGTTTCATGATAAAATTAATGCTAGGGGACCCAAAATCGAATTTTGCACGGGGGCCCCATAAGAGTTTGCTATGCCACTGCGCTGGAGAACAGGAGAGATATGGCTATGTTGATTAGAATTTATAATGCTTAGGTTAAGAAACAATCGTGGAGTCATATAATGGAGGAACCGAAATATTACGAAACTGAGGATCACAGATACACCATAGAATCTCTAGGACAGACTTGGGCAAGTATTCGTTCATGAATAGTAATACTGAGTAATGGAATAATTTGCCTAATAATATCTTTGAGCCTTTGCCCTCACAATTGGGTCTCTTTAACACAAAGATTGCAAGAAGGATTTCATAAATGACCAATGTATTTTTTAAATTTCTAATGATTACTCTAATTGTCATATGCACGTATATATCTCCAAGTATGGGAATGTCCCGTGATCCCTACGTTATCTGTGAAGGCCTGTCATGAACCCGCGAAAATCTACCATTGGAATTTTGCGCTTATCTTATATATACATAGTATATGTTAATAAGCTGGGATATTTTCATATAAATTTTTATAATGTGTTATATTGAGTATTATATTGTTGCCGCCTGGTCTTATAACCAAACGGCTGCATTGTGCAATAATAATACATGCAAATAAATTATTAAGTATTTGATGGCCTGTATTATCACGAGCTGTGGGCCTTGCAAACCACTACCGCTTATGGCCCTAAATCCGCTCCTGATGACAGTTAGTAACTCCATTCTCTTACAAATTTTCAATTGGCAACACGATGGAATTGTTGTTTCGGTATTTTTCATCTAAATAATAAACTATCGGAATATCAAAAAATATGTTGTTAATAAATATATATTTCTTCTACATAATGTTTCGACTCGGTAGCCAGAAGACGGAGCCAAGGAGATTCTAGAGGAGGCGGCGGATACCTCTGCCCATGCGGAGGACGAGGGTCACGTGAGGCAGGCGAGGGGAAGCATCATCAAGAGCATCATCAGCGGCATATTTAATGTAAGAAACGACTTGGCAACGGCGCCAAACCGCAACCACTTCCAACGCCTCTTTGTCCGAATCCACCGCCCGATAAACGAAGGAAAGAAAACCAAACTGGGTCGACAAAATAGAGATTCCGAGACAGAGAAACAAAATAATGGTCCACATCCGAGAAAAACCAATCAGGAATGCCATATTATTTGTTCTTCTTTTAGTAACAAATACGGATCTTTTCCAAGCGGAGGTTTTATTTAATTTCTTTGTTGTTATATAAGTTCGCTTATTAAAAGTCGATTAACCTCATAAATTTTCGATTCTTTTCATAAATGAGGTTATCACTAGTTGGAAATCTCCTCCAGATGAATGTAAGGGTAGCGCGTTTAGAAACACCGGATAACAAAATCGCGAGATCGTGGTTTAAGGCCGAGTCTGTGCGAAATCCTTTGCCATTTTAATTCGATTAAAGAGCAGCCAATAAAACTTGCTCCATTTCGAAAAAATTGAGATATTTTGACTCAACGCATTCGAGCTTACCTATTAACATTGGGAATCTCCAAAAACAGACACCTTATAAAAATCTCGCGTAAGTTGCAAAATTATTTTGGGAGCTGGTTTAGAATAGGTGACGTACATCTAGCGCCGTAACTGGCAAGAAAATGAACTACGTAGCACTTGAATCATAGACGTTCTTTTCACATAGCAGTTTTCAAATGACTGAGTTACCACACAATTGCTTAGCTTCGGCGCCCTGACAGGAACCATATCTCCCTCCCCGTCCCGGAGATACGGTGTCCGAAGCAGAGCAAACATAATAAGGGTTGATAATTGGGCAAGTCGGGGGGTATGGAAATCGAGTCGTGCTCGATGCCTTCGGCGACCTGAGGGAATTCATATCTCCCTCTCCATGCCAGCGGAGTAGCGCAAAACTGCAGAAAGAGATCCTTACCACGTAGTTCTAATTCCGACCAATAGGGGCGCCACAGGTACGTCACCTATACTAAACTTTAGCCTTATTTTGAAAGCAGCACTGCTGGAAATCACTTTTCACACAAACATACACCCAAAACTAACTTCTACTTGACGCACATCCTAAATATTCTCAGATTTTAGAGTTGCATGTAATGTACATGTAATTTCATTAAGACCACACAGGGAAAATTCCCGCATCATTATATCCTAAAATAATCATCCATCACCAGTAATAATAAACAGCATATTACGTTCATATATTTTTCGGAAAGTACAGTGGTCTAGAAAGTTATCGCGCACGGAACATGACTCACCAAATGTATTGCCAAGTCCTAACTTCTTAAAATACAAAATAAAGAGCGGTATCTATGCCATCCATTTGGCATCCTCCTTCTCACAGAAGATTTGGACTTATTTATCGGAGTACGATTACAGAATACAGCGACCCCCAAGATATATTAGTTTACAATACGATTTCTGAAGATTTGGTGATTTAAATTGAGACATGATTAGGGTCCCCCGAGGGTATTACGAATCGGGGCGATAACACCGCTAGAAAACTTACATTTAATTCAGTTATTAATGTTAAGGAAGCCCCCGAGTCATCAGAGACAGCCGTGGAGACAATAAATGAACGTTAACAATTCGATTTCGAAAAGTTAGGCGACATCGGCTGCCGTGAAACCTGCTGTAAAAGTATTATTTGCGCGGAAGTAAAACAAAATGTAAACACAAAAACACCATATCTGATTACGAGCTTTTTACTTTTCAACAAAGACACACAACTGCAACTTTCACACTTTAATAGAAAAACACGATTCATCATTAACTATGACGTTTGACCAAGTTAACTTTCTATTTACGTTACTTCAACCTATGAGACACGAAGGCCATCTAGATTGGACGCGAAGTTTCGAAAGTAATTATTATAAAACAATTTCTCGACAAAATACTTAAGATTCAATTAACATAACACTAAAATGCATTTGACGTAAATATGCATTTCTTGCAAAATATGGCGTTTTGATTTTATCATGTTGTGACCAGGGTTTTTTTTTGACAAAATGGGTGGTGGGACGCAAGATGCTTATGTTTACGCAAACAACTAGATTTTCATCCAAAAAATCGCCTGACTCCTCCTTTATTTCTAACTTGTTTTAATGTCGTTTCTTTTAATTGCAGCTGAAATGGTATTTGGCACAAGCGGCCTGGAGTAAGACGAAGAGCCTACTATGGGGATGAAGAGGAGAAATCCGTTCTCTGAGTTGCACGAATGGGTTTTTTTTACAGATAGGATTTTTTTAACGGAATCCGATCGCAACTATGTATTTCTGGTAAACCGATACAATGTGTACTGTGTATGCCTGTTAATTTTAAGAAGCGCGTATTTATGTGTATAAAATTAATCTCGTCCGGAGAAATAATTTTTGTAAATAAAACTATGCAAGTTCTTGTGTTTTTATTTTTTTCTGATGTAAAGTAAATTTTTTACCCTACTTTTGTATTATTATTAATGAAAATAAAAATACAATTTCTAAATCGTCCGAGTAAGAGGAACTGTTCGTACTTTGAATATTTTCAAAAACGCGTCATAATTCATTATGAGTCTTTAAGATATGTTATCTTAACTATTTAATTTGGATTAAGTAACGCTAGAGAAACGCTAAATGAACACTCATTTGAAATTTATAGAGAGAAACAGATCAGAAAATATAGCTGAGGGAGAAATAGGAATTGTTACAACACCAACGGATAACTTATGGCTATCAGACTGTTCCCCTGGCCACCATCCTGCATGCTCAACAGCGGATTTGGATACTCTCAAAATATTCCTGTTAAAAATTTACTCGGCAGGCGTTATCCGTTTGGAAATATAGCTCAAATATTGGCCGTCATTAAACTTAACAGTTATGAAAAAATGAGTACACAAAATAACTGAATCAAATAATAATTCTTCACTTTCCTTTGAAACAGCTTTCCGTCATCTTCTAACAAGAGTCACTTTGCTATTAGCTTTTAAGTACCTATTCTCTTCCTGTATCATTGTTTAGCACAATAATTTCCATAATCTCACATTCTATCCTCTAAAAAATCTGCACCAAATATATCATCGATTTTGACGATTTCTCTACCAATTTTATATTTTAATTTTTTCTGTATATTACACGTTTTCTTGAAATAACATGTACAGAGAAGTTCGATTATCTAAAAGGAAAAAATATTATCAACCCAAATCTAAGCAACACCATGAAAGTTAATGCGATAGGGCCAAATGAAATAGTTCCTTATGTTAACATTCTTAAATTCTTTAAATATCAAGTGAGACTCATGTCTCGTTGAAAGTGAAAATACGACATCGTATTCCTACACGAATTAATGGAGTTTTTCTATAAATGTTGACAAATACATACATATATGAAAATCGCTACAAAATAAACTTTCCGAATATCGTTTATCCCGGTTTTTGTTTTCTTTTTTTTTCAGTTTCACAAGGCTCTCAAACGATCTATTTGCTTGAAAGTATGCAATGTGTATCGCACCCTAGTTTCCCATTTATGTTCCTAATCGCAATCGATGGATTTCGTCACTCACCTGCATTTCAATCCACTTGAAACCTACTCTCGTCTAGTTTACGTAACAACGACTTGACATTCCCCCCCCTCCCCCCACCCGACGTTTTAGAACGCCGTGTTGCAGCGATTCTTGCAATGGATTTCTAATTATAGAAGTTTTCAAACAACTTTCGGATTCTAAATACATGACTTTCCATCAAAATATATTTCTTTAGATCAAGGTGAACCTATTAAAGACGTGTTTTTTCATACAAGTTATTTATCGTCTACCCGATAGCCACCGGTAATAATGGTCCAAGAAATTTTACGAATGACGAAGGAAATAAATGTATACAAGTGAGTTAGATTTTGAATATATGTTCTCAATTTTACTGTTTTCAAGCTGATGTTTCTTATTAACATAGTTCACCTTAAAATAAGTTTGTAATTTACATATAAGATAAAGTTACATAGGTATTTTTGCTAAGGTTTTAAAAATTCGACCACGTCATTTTGAATAAAGAGTCAACAAGTTTAAATTCACAACAAAACGCAATAAAAGCACGCGTTTTATCGGCATATATCAGTATCAAATTATAATATAAAAGCGTAGCTATTTTTTGCTTTAGCATATTAGGAAATGGATGGTGCTCTTTGCAGATCCATCTTAGTAGATTTAAACACTTCAACTAAAGCAGATAATTGATCGATGGTTTAAAAAATGCAAATTTTAGTTCAAAGACGAACTGATTTGTAATTATCTTTCTTGTGTTTCGTAGCATTTTCATTCACCAAACTTTTTACGTAAAGGGCCGCATGAGGCTTCATGTATGACTCTGCGAACCACATATCGCCTTTCAAATGACTGATCGGGCAGTGTGAAATTTTCTAGGAGCATGTTTTGTGAATTTTTTTGATTCTGTAATATGTCATACGCCTATATTAACAGTATTTTGCATCTAACACTCGGAAAATATCGTTATCCTGCAGGTAAACATACAAAACTTAAAGAAATTGATGGGATTAGGCGGGCCAGATGACATCACTGCGCGGGCCGTAGTTTGGGGATCCCTGACTCATAAGAGGAGATCAAGGCTCAACTTGGGCTTTTGCGCCATGGGTGATGATGAAGGATTAACAGTTTTCAGCTATCTTTAAAAGATCTTATAATCTTGCTGTATGATTTAACAAAAAACATCTAAGCCTTAATAACGTGCGTCAAAATAAACAAGCAACCACAGAAAAGATTTTACACTTACAAAAGAATAAGTGTGGGTTTTCAAATTACCGAATTAACCTCATCTCTATCTTGTAAGTCATTTAATGCAGTTAAATTTAAAAGCAAATCAAGATAATTAAACAACCGCAGGTAAATTGTGCACGAATGATAAAATCGTGATAGGATGATTCTTGTGGTATCACCTACATACCAAATCGTGAATCTATGTTCAATGTGGTTTTGCTTCAGTATAACGTGGCACGATTTTACAAAAAAAAATAGGAAAAGTCACTCAATGAAGCATAATTCGAGATTGGAGCGTTAATTTGTTTAATATTCTGAGGAAAACGAATGACACTAACACGGTTCACCTGGATTTTTCCGGATTATAAAGCGACCTATAATGCCATTACAACGCACAACTTATTTAGGATACACGTACACTTGTTTCGAAATTTCATTAAGCGAAGGAAAAGATCATTTACTTGGAAAGTGGCGTGGCGCGACGGATTAAGATTTCGGCGTCTACTGGTTTTCCAACATACTGTAACTTATTTTCTTGGATACCAGAACATTAATTAAATTCAAAATGATGAATTTAAGTCTTTCTGAAATCCTATGTGTGTCGGAACCCGTTCAGAGCAGTTGTTCCTCGAAAAAAATGACGCTAAAACTGCATCACCCGAAAGTAATCGATATATTTTTCAATATTCGCTAGTGTTAAAGACTATCCTTCATGCACTTGTTAAAAAAATATATGTAATCATCCTTTCTACTTTTCCATAATATTTTATGAGTATTTTATATCTAAAATATTTTAGTGTATATATATTTTATTTATCTAACTATATATTAATTTTACGTTGACGTCTTTAGACATTTGTTTACAATTTATATCGGCGTATTTCTCGAGAACCGTTCGTCGTAAAGATATGCGGTAAACGGCGTTTTGTTTCTGCTGGCTATGAGGTCCCTGGAAAAATATTTTCGTTTGATAAAGTGTCCCGGGTTCGAATCCAGGAGACAATTATTTTCCCATAAGTTTACACGGGATTTTCGATTTTTCAGAGTGCAAGGTTTTCTTCCTTCGTTCGTTAAAATACGTAAATATGAACCGATTTTCTTCTTTTTTGCTTTATTTGACTGCTAAAGCTCTATACTATCTTATTCTTGCCATGTTTATACGTTACACGGTCGAAGTTTTCAGAAATACGCATTCTTTTTCGAACTTTTGCGGATTTTTCGTACTCATTCCGGGCGTTGCCAAGGCGACCGTCATTGTTGCCTCCGATTCAATTACTATCAATGACTAGAATAAGTGCCGGTTGAATTTCAACGGGTTTAATGAATCTAAATTTTCGTCAATGCAACATGTAAAAATCGCAAGAATAAAATTGTGCACTGTTTTAACCATGGAATATTTCTATATTATAAGTCTGTTTTAATTAATTAACTAAAATCTCACAGAAATTCCTTGTGAATAAAATAGTACCTTTCTTTCTACTAAAATAGCCATTGTTATTAGTTTTAAATTGATTATAGCATTAGTCCCGATTTACACGTTCCTGTTTTCGTTCCTGAAAGCAGGCGCCTGACCGACTTGCCAGGAACGAAAATATGCCCGTCCTTTTACACGTTCTCGTTTTCTCGCTTGGAAACAGGCGCCTGACTGACTAGCATAGTCCGACTGCGGTTGCGCGCATTTTGAATGTTCACGTAACAAAGAAGATGGATTCGAGAAAGAAAGCCGCAATACAGAGTATTTAATGAAAGAATAAACGAATTGCGGTCTTACCGATTGGATTTAAGTCAATTAAATGTAATTATGTAACAAGGATATTAGCTGCGCTGCATTACCTTAATTAATTAACATTGTATTACGTCTTTGTCAGAAAATTTTTCATTTTTGACAAAAAGAAGTACATTGTGATACTTCTTTGAAAATTATTGAAAAGAAGTACGTGTCAAACAAGGCAATAGAAAATCATTACTTTACTTCCTAAATCAGTACAACTGGCAAGCCTACCTACTCAGGCGTCTTCAGAGATTGCTGAGTGTAATATTTTGTTCGAAGAAATATACGCCCAAGTGTCTTGTGGGTTATTTGGAAGTGAGCCTTATTCGGGAGAGTATACTTCGGAACCTGTCTTCCTCTTCATCGTTTTAAATTATCAAGTAAGTGCCCTATATCAAAAGGATATAATATTTTTTACTTAAATCTTAACGAAACGCTTATTTTTTCGTTTGCCATCACTGTTAAAAATGTGACAAGTAGGTACTGTAATATTTTTTATCATTTAAAATAGACTCATTAAGATGTCATCGGTCGAGATTATTAAATCCGGGAAAGCAAAGCCGGAATATTTTATCAATGGCTATATCTACCAATATAATGCAAAAGGTCAGAAGGAATCTAATTTTTACATCAATTCGGATCAATTTACGGATTCAAATTTTCTCTTCAAAAATAAGATACTTCATTCTTTTAGCTATTTTACTGTTTTTGTTTCGTGTTTCTATCTTAATTCTAACTAATTTAGAAATTCAATTTTATATAGCCCTGCATGTATTTCCGTGCTTATTTATGGAGACTGGGTATGAAAAATAGGATTTAAAAAGGAATATAAAAATAAAATAGGAATTAAAGTATTTTCCGTATGGTTCTGTTGATTAGCTGTAGTGGAGCACGGCACCTTAAAAATTTGAAACAAAAATGCTTTTTATGGAAATGGTCCTCCATTTCATACGTACTTTTTAAAAATTTTAGTGGTCTATAATAACAAAACTTATTATAATATAAAATTTGCATAATCACTATTTAATTTTTTTTTACGATTTTTACCTCCATAAAAAGCTTCATCACCGTTCCTCAATCTGAAATATATGAACTATAAAATACGTTTAAATTTTATTAAATTTTAACGGCAATAATATTTAACATTTTTCAGATTTTCCTATTAAGTTTTGCTATATCACTACACAATCCATCTTTTACGAGACTTAAAAGAAAATAGCTCTTTAAAACATCCCTTCGCGTCAGCAGTGGAAGGGGTTAGGAAACCTCTTTGACGTCACTCATGTCACGTGAGAGCATCATCCAATCGACGTGTTCCCGACTCGATTGAAATCGGGAGTCGCGCCCGTTCCTTTCCTATCCTTTCCCGACGAGTTTTTTCGGAGGAACTCGCTGGTGCGCATGCGCAGACCGACAGGCGCCTACTTTCAGGAACGAAAACAAGAACGTGTAAATCGGGACTTATGTTAGTATTTTTATAGTTTATCGTCTGCTCAGCACTCCTGCCTTCTCATCTTCCGAAACAACCACTTTCACCAGTTTTAAATGGATTTCAAACTTAGTTAGAAGACAACTTGATTCAATTCAGTTAAAATAACCACATAACAAACTTCTTATTCAAAAGAAAATCCTTTTATAATATGCAATGTTACCTAGAATTCATTCATTCTGAAAAGTGAATAAAAGTACCATGTACATATATTTCTTTCAACTAAAATAGCCACTCTTAACAGATTTTAATGGATTAATGCATTAGCATTTCAATTTCATGAAATAAGCAGAATTCCGGTAACAAAAAAATTTGTTCAATCTTCAGTTGCTTCTGATAATACTTTAAATAGATTTTGGAATAAAATATACCTTAATATCGTTTAGCGTCCGCTCGCCACTCTGGACTTTTAAGTTTCCGAAACAACAACTTTCAATAGTTTTAAATTGATTTTTGCCTTGAAATACACTTGAGTCAATTCAGTACAACTTCCAAAGTAACTCCTTTTATAATAGGCAATGCTAGCCTAAAATTAATTCATTCTGTAAAGTTTATAAATAAAGTTCTTTCTTTAAACTATAATAGACACTGTCATTAGATTTAAATGGATTATAAGCCTTAGAACTTACTCTGTATTAAATAAGCACCAAAATTCCTTTTATAAAAACAAATCAGTTCATTAAAAGATCCACTGTTGTTTCTTCGAAAATTGCCTGTTAACAGTTTTAAATGTCCTTTTAATTTTAATTTATATTCGTTTCCAAACTTCGGCCATTGTTACGAAATTAATTCGTGGAATAACAATTTAAATTCGTCAGCACGTATGGTTTACAAAGAATTTAATTTAAGAATGCTTTTTATTTCCAATTCTTCTAAAATGACACTGTTGATACTTCAAATTTTTTATATTTACGTTAATAAACTTATTTTCCACAAAACACGCCAATTTCTCCCCTTCCTTCCTCTCTCTCTCGTATTGAAGCACTCAAGGAACGCTTATTCCCAGAAGGATGTACATACAATAACAGTAATCTGAGGTGTAACAATGATAATGGCTGACATAGCAACATCACGTCAAAATGGCGAGTTTCCACAAAATATGCAAATTAAACGTTTAACGTGGAATATTTCGAAATGTGGGCAAAAAAAGACGAACGGAATAAGAAACTTTATAAATTTTTCTTCAAAATAGTTCAAATCCGAAGGTGTCTGTTATTTTATGGGTTTGATAGATTGTCCTACCCGAGAACAAATATGCATTGCACAAATATGCTGTTATATTATGTTTTATTCTATTATTTTAATTACAACAAAATCATTACTCCGATTGAAAAAATTGCTTCGAAGGCCGCTAATATCGACAAAAGAGCTTGCAGTGGCATCGTAGGAATATTAAATAGTCTAGTATTTATAAATAAATTAGAAATAATGTAAAAAAAAGTTCTGGTCATAGTCACCCCTATGCAGAGAGGAATTGTTCGTGGAACAAATTCATCAGTTCGGGCACAGTTAAAGTTATAGTTATATACCTTGTATGCATTCACGATTGGACGCAAGAGGCTTCGGACCAGAACAGAAAGATATTATACGCTGGAAGCTATTTATACCACGCACGGAGCGCTCTCCCTCGGTCTGATGAGTAAATCTAATTAACCAAATATAAAAGAAACTGACTGAAAATCTGTATTCATTGAAAGCGCGGAGTAGTATAAACTATATTTTCCTCCAAATGGACGTATGATATGCACAAACGGACAAAACATGTTTTTACTGTCTCCATATACGTAGTATAGAAAATGTATTGTTTTCATGAAAAATCTGATGTGTCCAACGCATGACTTTCTCCATATTTGGGGTATAGATATTTAAATTATTATGAATAGCATTATGAGGCAAATTTATCATTTCGAATCGTAAAAGAATACAGTCGTCCTTATTGTCGTAAATCTAATACATATTTTCGTGTGTGTATATATGTATGTATGTATGTTCTCTATACGTTTTTACACCGTTGAAGCTGTCGAATTCGAAAGTTTCATGGGTCACCTTATGGACCAAAGGAAGAACTTGGTATAGGTCTCTTATACCCCATGATGTCAACAATATACTTTTTCCATAAGAATTCATGGGAAATGCTGTGGAGAAACCCCAAAATGCCATGCAGCCCTTCACTGATGTGGATATAAATATACCTAAATATTAACTTACGATCACGGGAAATGGATTATTTTACGCAAGAAAGACTGAATATTTTAATTCTGTTCATTTTTCGTGGTATTACCTGCTAAATCGCTCTAAATTTTCCTTTAAGCGCAAAATTTATCGGGTTAGATGTCCATTTTCCAGGCGGCAACAAAGCTGAATTTCTTAATTGTTGTCCTCTTCAAAGGGAGATATACACTTAAAGATTAATGCAAGGAAAATCCACGCCGTGAACGCCGTAGAGGAAGAATAGCTAACGCCAAGATATGCCTAAATATAGTCTATGAATACTTTTAAAATGAGTCAAATGATTTTTAAGGAATATTAGAACATTGTTATCTTTTACCATTAACATTGAAAGATTTATGGCAACATAAATCGATACACCTACTTACATTTGTTCGGTAACCACGATGTTGTTTATTTTTACGTTTTGACTAATAGTATTGACATAATGCACATAAATTTATTGCCGCTTTAAAGGTTTAGATGCATCTATCCATTGGAATATTAAGCAAGACGTTATTGCGTACAATAAAATACATAAAATAGTAAATGTTAATGTAAGCATCGCTTGCGTAATTAAGGAATGGGGAACGTTTGCCCCGAACTATAAAAATCGATTGTCACTCTTCTCCGAGCGAAGCTGGGCGTTTCAGCTAGTTACGTACATTTTGAATGCGTTTACGGAATTCACCGCTACATGGTATTGGCGCTTTATTCTGGTATTAAGAAAAGCAAAATATCTCCGAAATGGATGGTTCTACGAAAAATTGCTTCAAACAAAACCTGGAAGAAATATTATTCTCTACAACTTTGGCCCTCACGAAGACTACCAATAAGGACGTTTTTAAGGAGATGTTTGACGGAAACCGAAAAAACCGATTATTTATAAATAATCCTAAACAATAAACGCTATGGAAAATTGACTGAAATGAAAGTTGTAGGAAATTATATTCTCTATAATGTTCGTATAGAATTGTATAAACAATAGTGATGTTTTAACGGAGAAATATCGCAAAAACCGAATCGGGTTTCGAATAAACCTCGACTTTCGATTAACCGTTATTGTCCAAAAACTAATCAGTTCTTTGTGCTCACCTTAAAGTGTTATATATGAAATTTGGTATCGATATGGCAAGTACTTTTTGAGTTAGAGCGTCCATTATAAACAATTCCTAAACAATAACAGCTATGGAAAATTGTTTGAAATAAAAGACGTAGGAAATTATATTTTCCACATTTTTACTTTATCCTTACATAGTATGGGGAAAGTATTGTGATCACGAAAAAACTGACTTCGAGATTTCAACGGAAATACATGTTTTGAGGTCCCTAGAACACGTTTAGATTATTTTTACTTTCTCCATAAGTTGTATGGAAAAGTATGGTGATCATGAAAAAAATTGACTTCGAGATTGCAACGGAAATACACGTTTTGAGGTCAAAACACGTTTAGACTATTTTCAGAATGATGTCTGTGCGTGTGTGTGTGTGTGTGATTGTGGGCGTTCTAATTCAAAAAGTACTTGCCATATCGTTACCAAACTTCATATATAACACTTTAGCATGAGCACAAGGAACTGATTAGTTTGTGGACAATATCGGTTAACCGGAAATCGAGGTTTATTCGAAACCCAATTCGGGTTTTACGATATTTCTCCGTTAAAAATCATTATTACTTTCTCCATACGAAGTAATGGGAAAGTATTGTGATCATGAAAAAAATGGACTTCGAGATTTCAACGGAAATACACGTTTTGAGGTTCCTAGAACACGTTTAGACTATTTTCGGAATGATGTCTGTTTGTGTGTGTGCGTGCGTGCGTGTGTATGTGACTGTGGGCGTTCTAACTCAAAAAGTACTTGCCATATCGTTACCAAACTTCATATATAACACTTTAGCATAAACACAAAGAACTGATTACTTTTTGGACAATAACGGTAAACCGGAAGTCGAGGTTTAGTAGAAAACAGATTCGGTTTTTGGGATATTTCTCCGTTAAAAGATCTTTATTGTATATACAATCATATATGAATGTTATAGAGAATGTAATTTCCTACAGCTTACATTTGAAACAATTTTCTATAGCAGTTATTGTTTAGGAATTATAGATAAACAACAGGTTTTTCGGTTTTCGTCAAATATCTCCTTAAAAACATCGTTATTGGTAATCTTCCTGAGGACCAAAGTTGTAGAGAATTGTATTTCTTCCAAGATTTGTTTGAAACAAATTTTCGTAGAACCATCCATTTCCGAGATATTTTGCTTATTCGTAAATTTGTAGTATACAGCGTCGCCACCATGTAGCGGTGAATTCTGTAAACATTCAAAATTTACGTAATTTACGGCAATAGGGACGGCTGTATTCTTTTACGATACGAAATAATTATTTTGACTCATAATGCTATTCATAATAATTTCAATATCTATACCCCAAATATGGAGTAGTCATGTGTTGGCCACATCAGATTTTTGTATATACAATTCTATACAAAAGTTATAGGGAATGTTGTAGAGAATAATATTTCTTCCAACTTTTGTTTGAAACAAATTTTCGTAGGACCGTCCATTTCGGAGATATTTTGCTTATTCGTAGATTACCGGTATACAGCGCCACCACCATGTAGCGGTTAATTCTGTAAACATATTCAAAATACACCTAATTTACGGCAATAAGGACGACTGTATTCCTTTATGATACGAAATAATAATTTTGCCTTATAATTCTATTCATAATAATTTAAATATCTACACCCCAAATATGGAGAAAGTCATGTGTTGGCCATGTCAACTTTTGTAATTATGCATTTCTGAAATGTTTACATTTATGTTTTGTAAGCATGAAACCCGTGAATAGCCAACGTTGTCCATGATTGAACACTGGCTTTGATTCAACTTGACCACTGACTTTGATACAATTTTTTCGGTAATAGCTACTAATTTACGCTAAATGTTTACGAAAATTTAAATCACGAATTCGAAACCTGACGGGAAGTTATTAAAAAAGCAAACAAATGGAATTGACGTGCGACGAATTAACTGCGACCAGTTGTCGTAGAACTGTATCATACATGGGAATAAATGCATACAAATTATTCCATTCGGTAAATAATTGATATTTTAGGGCACATTTTTAATAATAAATTTTACTTGTCATTGTATTACGACATCACAGCTTTAATATATATTTTTTACCAAAAAAAATTAGTTGAAGCTTTCGCGGGTGCTGAAATTAGGTTTTTTCGGGTTATCCCGCGTAATTTTTTTGCGTTAACGGCCAACGTTTCCTCTCCTTTGCCGGAGACTTCTTTAGGGTGATCTTGGCCGGGTGTCATCATGTATACTTTATATATACTAAGGTAGCAGAGGAGGAGTGGGTGGTTTATAGGAAGGGGAGGGTTGGTGGTGGGGTTAGTTTTGCTGTGGCATTCGTTTTATCATGTTGTTTACTATCACTGGGGTCCAAGTGTTGCTCAACTTATAGCCGCTGTCTCTGTTGAAATTCTTACCGTTCTTCCTTATTTCTAATGCCTCCCGTATTGTTCGTTTTCCCTAAATTTTTCTTTCGCGAGAATTCTTGTGTTTTTGAAATCTATTTCGTGTCCCACGGCGGCGTGTTCTGCTACTGCTGATATGTCGGCATGTTTGAGTCGGTCGAATGGCTCTTTTGTCTTCTTCTACTCGTGTCTTGATCGTTCTCCCTGTTTCCCCTATATAAACTTGATCGCAAGTCCTGAATGGTGTCCTATATACCCCTTCCACCTGTAGTAGCGTCCTATGTTTAGTGGTTTTTAATGTCCTCTTAACTTGGTTGACGGGCTGACAAATTGTAGTGATGTTATATTTCTTTAACACGTCTCCCAATTTGTCCGTTGTTTCCTTGACGTAGGGAGGATATGCCATTTTTTCTTTCTCTCTTTCTCTCCCATCTTCTCGTTTTGCGCTTAGTTTTCTCTTGAATACACAATTTGACCCGTTAGACAGGATGACGGCATTGCACTCAGAATGCCACTCACAATCACGTAAGCAGAGGCAAATCAAGAAATTTCGTCAATTAAAAACATCACAAGAACCAGCACCAGAATTAGAGGACAACAAATTCGTCGTCAGCCTCTCGAACTTCAATTTAGATGAAGCCAGTGTATCCATACTGAAGAAGGGATTGAATTTCGCGGTCACATCACGTATAATACCTTCAGAAGAAATAATATGCGGAATAGAAACAGCGATAGGCCACTTGCCAAAACACGATGCAGAAGAAATACGACAAGACACTTCGAAGATTCTTCGAGAAGAAAACAATAAAAGGAAAACAATAAAATCAAACATTACAAGTAAGGAGAGAGCAGCACTAAAACAAATGAGAGACAATAAGAACATAATTTTACCTGCTGACAAAGGAAACGCCACGGTCATGCTAAACACCCAAGAATATAATACTAAAACGGAAAAACTGATAATCAGAGGTCCTTATAAAGAAATCAAAAATGATCCCACTAATCGCAGCAAAAGAAAAATCTGTGGCCAACACATGACTTTCTCCATATTTGGGGTATCGATATTTAATTATTATGAATAGCATTATCAGGAAAAATCGATATTTTGTATCGAAAAATAATACATATTATTGCCGTAAATTATATTTGAATATGTTTACAGAATTCACCGCTACATGGTGCTGGCGTTGTATACTGGTATTAAGAAAAAGCAAAATATCTCCGAAATGGATGGTTCTACGAAAATTTGTTTCAAACAAAACTTGGAAGAAATATTATTCTCTACAACTTAGGTCCTTACAAAGATTACGAATAACGACGTTTTTAAGGAGATATTTGACGGAAACCGAAAAAACCGATTATTTATAAACAATTCCTAAACAATAACTACAATAGAAGATTGTTTCAAATGAAAGTTGTAGGAAATTATATTCTCTATAATATTTGTATCGAGTTGTATATACAATAATGATGTTTTACCGGAGAAATATCGCAAAAACCGAATCGGGTTTCGAATAAACCTCGACTTCCGGTTAACGGTTATTGTCCAAAAACTAATTATTTCTTTATGCCCATACCGAAGTGTTATATATAAAATTTGGTAACGATATGGCAAGTACTTTTTGAGTTAGAGCGCCCACAATCGCATACACACAGACATCATTCCGAAAATAGTCTAAACGTGTTCTAGGGACCTCAAAACGTGTATTTCCGTTGAAATCTCGAAGTCGATTTTTTTCGTGATCACAATACTTTCCCATTACTTCGTATGGGGAAAGTAAAAACAGCTGCTTTCGTTAAAAAGTTCATCGCAGATCCTGAAACCAAGAAGAAAATCATTCCACAAGATCCATGCATTTACGGACTACCAAAAATACACAAAGAGAACGTTCTTTTAAGGCCCATAGTAAGTGCCATAGATTCGCCGACGCATAAACTAGCCAGATATCTCGCTACAATACTCCAACCCAAAGTTAAAGAGGCCGTTTCATACGTTAGAAATTCTCAGCACTTCCTCAGCCTTATCCACGAGATAAAATTAGACCCAGGGGACATTTTAGTTAGTTTTGACGTGTTGTCATTGTTCACCTACAGAGGAGACGATAACAATTGTTGAAGAACTTTTTGTTCGTAACACTGCCGAATTGACTAAGCACTGCCTTGAAAGCACCTATTTTAGATGGAAAGATAAATTTTATAAACATGGAAATTTCTGCGTTAGAAAAATATTTTCATGCTGGGAAATCGCAATGAAATGAAACACACAATCGAAATGTTTGAATATTATTCCAAGGGTTTGATATTATTTCTGATTATAAAGTTATAACATTCGAGGTCTTTTTCTAACGTTTTAAAAATGTCTTAATAAGGATTATTCCAGTCAATTATGTTATAAATGCGATATAAAAAATATATCAATTCATCAAATACGAAGTTTGCTTCACATACTTTATTATTTTCCTTAAATTAAACTATAATATATTTATTTCAATAAAAGCATAGAAGTATTTTTCATACACTCTACGTATCCCACTGTGGTCGCCTGGTAACAGATTGTTTACTTGTCTGCCTGATAAAAGCAGAGCCGGCGTGAGGCGTGTGCAATCGGATCCCACGAACAGGGCCCCGCATTTCATTAGGGGTCCCGCACTAGGTTCAATTCTCAGGTATTGAGATGTAGGCAATTTTTTATTAAATATTAATATTATTAAATATAATCATAATAGTCTCAAAAAATTAATTTAAATAGTAACTGTTTTTCATTTAAAAAAATTGCCATTTGAATATAAGGTAGTTCAGTATGTATACCTATTTCTGTCAAAATTGCATGTTGAATTACTTATTTTTATGGTTTACAGTGTTGTCTATACTACTTCGTATATTTACATACATGTTAAGCATGTTTTTTACACTTGGTCTATCCCTGTTTTTTCTGTTTGTGTAATACCAGTTGATGACTCATTTCCACATATTTTTCTACTTTTCCATGTGTGATCTCTGTTGAATTGCTAATGTTTGAATTGAGATTTGGCAACTGTTTGTTTTTATCTTGTACTACTTTGTAATGTAACTGCCTTCTTTCTGAGTGAATATCGGCAAATAATTTGTGATATTTTCGCAAAAACAAGTTTGTAATCTGCTTAAATGCCACGGTTGTTTTTCACTTAAATATACGGCATTTACTTGTTATGCGTACATCTAATGAAGCTTAAATAAAGCAATATTATTAACCTGCAATAATTTTGTTATTTTTTCAAGTTCATATTTATATTTAGAATTTTGCGTTCAGTTATATTAAGAATTTTACGAGGATTAAAAAACCTGACATTTTAAACGCGCGCGCTTAATGCGACAGTGGTGTCCTTTGTGAGGGGCGTCGGGCGTAACATTAAACTACTCCCCCCACTACTGAGTTTCCCAGTCCTGATATAAACCGTTGCACACGGCCACCATGCCTTTTCACTCAAGAGCAAAGCTGAGAAGGAGACATACCAGCGTTCCACGACCAATTTCAACGGTAAGATTATCTCTTTCAGGGGAGATTCAGAAAACCAAAGTCTTACTTTTAATATATCGGGAATTTCCTATTTTTTACAGGCCAAAAGCGGTGTGATCTTTTAGAGGAACCAACCAACTGATAAGGGTCACTTTACAAATCCATTTGGCTTTAATAGGTGAGTGAAATGGAATCAGTTCCTTAAATATTTATTAAAAAATCGGTACAACATACACTGCACAAACTTTCTCACATAATAATGCGTAGTTTAGTTATCTTTAGAAAATCAAAATCGTATCAGCCGTTTTTGAGAAAATCAAATTATTGTTAAAGTTGCCTAGAATAAACTAGCCTTGTATTCATTTTTTTTTGAGAAATATTAACTATGTGGTATTATTGAAGACGTAAACTCAAGTAACTCTACGAAATTTGATCAAAATCGTTAGAGCCGTTTTCGAGAAAATCGGATTGTTGTTAAAAATGCGTAGAATAAACTACTCTTAATTACTGATCAATGTCAACCATTTCTATGTATACTCTGCTCATTATGATAAAATGCCTAAGTACGAGATTTCATTCATTTTCGTTCTTCCGTCTATGCTCCAGAGCCAGTAACAGACAGACAGACATACGGCATTGCGAAAACCACTTTTTCGGATTCAGCGACACCTAAAACGTATATTTCCGTAAAAATCTCGAAGTCGAATTTTTTCCCGATTACAATACTTTCTCAGTATATACTTCGTATGTGAGAAAGTAAAAAATGCGGAAAAGTTTTGCCAAAAAATATCTGAATAATAGTTGCAATTTAAATCGATTACATTTACATAAACATTATAAACAAATCTAATACTCTGAAATAAAAAGTCTTTGAAACAGACATACTTCAAATTGCGACTGGGAGGAAGTGATAACGAGAAAAGGAAATGCGTCAAACTCTTATCAGGCAGACAAGAAAACACTGTTACTAGGCGACGACCACAGTGGGATACGTAGAGTGTATGAAAAACACTTCTATTCCTTTTATTGAAATAAATATAGTATAATTTAAGGAAAATAATCAAGTATTATATCAAACAAACTTTTATATCGAATTTACTGCATATAATGAATGGAAAAACCTTATTGAGACATTCCAAAAATGTTTTAAGGGATATAATTGAATTTTGGAAGGAGTAGATATGAAAATATGTCCGACATTAAGCGTGTTAGGGAAATATTACATTGCAAGGTAGTTTTAAACATTACGCGCAATTATTGAACTGATTATTTGTAACGATACACAACATCTTGGAAATTATCTAATACGCTGATGGAGGCAGTTTATAGGATTTTTGGAGCAATAATTCAGACGGTCGAGAGACCAGCATTAAATACAAAATATTCTAATGATAACACATGATTTTCTGCAGAATATCTCAATTGTTTATTATTTATGTTGAGCAAATAATATATTTACATATCGTCTTTTGACAATATAAGGCGAAATTTGATGAGTTTCTTATCCCAGACGTTGATGTGCTTCTTTGGATACTTGGGCGTCACTTTCCTCCATGTGTGTCCTCTCTAAACACTATCACCTCCCCTCCACATTCCTTTCCCCCCTTCCCCCTACCACTCCTCCTCTCCCTCCTTCCCCTCCTCTTCCTCTACATCCCTTTCTCCCCCTCCTTCCCCTTCTCGTCCCTCCCTCTCCTCCCCGCTGCCGCTCCCACTTCCTCCCACATTCCCCATAAACCGCTGCTTTCAGCCATGACGTCATTTCACTCAAGGGCAAAGCTGAGAAGAGCACAAACCAAATGACGCTATTATGCATCGTCCCACGCCCAATTTCAATAGTAAGGTTATCTCTTTTAGGGGAGATTCAGATAACTTAATTCTTACTTTGAATGGTTCTACGACAACTCGTCGCAGTCAATTATTCTTCGCAAGACAACTCGTCGCACGTTTGGCGGTTTATAACTACTCCTCGACTATAGAGCAAAACTGGCGGGGGAGAAGGGGCAGCATCACGCGCTGCTGCGGAGGCAAAATGTAGATGAAATAAAATTCGGTATCGTTTTGGGAAGTAATTTTCTGATGTTTTTCTTTACATGTTAGTAATGTAGGCTTTCGTCCTCTGACAAAGGTACCTCAAACATTGAAAACAACCCACGAATGACGAAGATAGCCGAAGTTCGGAAATTTAACTAAATCGGGTATTAATGCTGAATCTATAAAACAACGCTTTCGGATTCTTATTCCCAATATTTCTAGGCAAATGCCATTAAAATTGCAAGTTGAAACATTGTAGGACTTCTGAGTTATAAACATTCAAAATAGTGGTATCGGGTGAAGAGGGCTAAAAACCGTGCTTTTTTCAAATATAGTTCAATATAAAATAGTTAAATATAACAGAACTTAAAGTGTACTTCAACTAACGTAGAAATGATTGCTCTACCGTAGAGCTACATGTCATCCCATTAAAATCGGTAGCGCTGTTATCGAGATATAGCGCCTCAAACTCGGGTATCTCGACTTTTTGCAAGGATAGATGAGATTAAAAGCTGAAATTTGACATTTAGGTAAGTCGTTCGATGTAAACAATCGACGGTGCAATTTATAAATATTTTCATTTATTTTGACGTTTGATGCTTAAAATAGGCCGGTCATATGGCAAACCGTATGTGGAGGGGGGGGGGGGGGGGGGGGTTACCAATGTCATTCCTCAAATATCACTACCTAAGGACTGTTTTCTGTTGTCATTAATGTGTTGAAGAGGATATAAATTTCTCCAATCAGATGCATATTTTTTAAAATACTGATCTGCAGTTTAATTCAATTGCTATTTGTATAAATCCCTATGTAGGTTGCAAACAGAATATAACAAGTTAGGAAAGTGTACAGCGTTTTGTGCAATGGAGTGTTAAAAAGAAATGACATACCAGTACGTAAGTGAAATAGGGTTATAAAGTTTTTTCTTCTTCATAAATAATGCATTTTCTTCCTATTCAAAAATACTGCATGCACACGTTAGTAAATAAAACGTTTGTTTGTGAGATTGTATAATCAAGCAACCGATGAAGAAGTAACAATGCATGAAATTTTCAAAGTTAAATTCGAATTAAGACATTCTGGTTTGATTTTATCGATTACGGCTACTCCTACGATAAAAATGTATATGAAAATAAATACTTTTTTAAATATTTCTACAAGTTTTATTTGAAAAATATTTTGATATGAGCAATACTTTACGAGATATGACGTAAAGTTCATTTTTTGTCACCGGTAAAGTGGTACCCCTGATTGGCGTACGACTCATTTTTGCGATTTTCGTAATATCTTTGATAGTAAGTCCTTAATATCAAATTTCATGAAAATCCGTTCGGTAGAAGCCGAGAACGAGCATGTGGACGGACGGACAGACCGACGACAATAGGCGCTCACGCTGGAGGCGAAAAGCGCCTAAAAACCGTAAATGTATATATTAATAAAGGACAATTAGCTCGATTTCATTAATGGTCACTAAAATATTTCGCTACAACGGTAAACGTAACGGAAAATGAAATTTGGATTCGAGTGTAACGAAGAAATATATCTTTTTTTACGGTAACGAAAAACGTAACGAAACGCATTACTTACGAGCGTAAAATAAACGTGTTTTATAAGCTGCTTAAATAAAGAGAGAGGGTAAAGGAGAAAAGGTGGGAGGGGGAGGGAGGGAGATGTTTCGATAATGCAAGAATATATAAATAAAATACGTATTTCAAATAGGATAGTTTTCTATTTGGGATATCATTTGCACCGTTAATTGATTCACATTGTTATTAATAAATTAATCCAACAATCATTGCGCGGGGACAGCTAGTTTTGCTTAATTATTACTTTTTACCGGAAATGGAACCCGGGTCTTCATCTTACCGGGCGGATATTCTAACACTGAACCACCGTAGCAGACAAAATTCTCCTGTTTTCGGAACGCGAATATTTAGCTAGGCCCGGCAAGTGGAAGACCCGGGTTTGGTTCACGGTCATAGCAGATTTTTTCGCCTGTTACCACATTTTTCATCGTCACAGCTTATGCCTGTTGCATAAGGATCTTCGGATCATCCTTCCCGTCTATTTATATGATTTTAAATTTTGTAAAATGATTCAAAGTATGTATTTTTCAAAATGAATATAATAAAATTATTCACTGTAATTGCCTATATTAATCTTGAAGACTCTGATATTGAGAGCAATAACATTCATTTCTCTGTATGGATAAAGCCATGTGCTGGACACGTCAAATGTTTTCATGAATACAATACTTTTCCCCTATAATACGCAGAGAGAATGGAATTAAATGCACCAAAATGCACTCGCCTACTGAATTGTTAATAAATCGGCATATTACATTTTAGGTTGATTTAAGAGGAACCAGATAATCCCTTTCCTGGAGCGAGGGCTGAGGATTACCGGTATCTTTGGAATCTGTCTCCTGGGTCACGCATCCTAAACGACGACAACGCCCAGAAGGCCAGCAAGTGTTTCAGCTTCACATACAACTAACAACCCTGGTCTTCGGAGAGGTCCACTACGTGTAGAAGAGGAACTGCATCTAACCTGCTGACGCGAAGGGTGTATCTGATATAACATTTTATAGTTGAAGTCAATATAATCCAAAATTTCGTATAATTTAAAGATAAAAAGTGTTTAATAAGGTAGAAACAAGATGGCAGACTCCGGCAACATAAATAATAAACGTAGGCAGATAGTATTAAATTCACGTTTGATTGACTGCACCCACCAAAAAGAGACTTAGGAAATTATTGAGTTATTCAAACTTTCTTTGAAAGAAGTGGAGGATGTGAATAAGATTAGAGACAGAAACGACAGCAACAATACCCTGCTTCACAAAACTGTCATTTCCGGAAATTTGGGTATGGTAAAGGTGCTTCTTGAGAAGGGTGCCAGTGTCACCGAAACAAACGAATAGGGAGAAACTCCTCTCTCGATATCTAAGACTGATTCCCTTCAACCAGGATGCCAAAAGGAAGTGAAGGAGATCTATCGCCTGTTATGTCTTAAAGCTAAAGAACTGACGGCGGTACGAGAATTGGTTCCTGAGGAAGCAAAGGAGGTGACAGGACGCGAACCCAGACAAAAAATTAACAGTTGTAGTTTTTTAGATTTGGGTATAGATGCGGAAGATGACAACTTGGAAATTGTGGCAAGAAAACTTGGATTAGAAATTACAAAGGTTTATGAAAACTTTGTCCTTAAGGAACAGGTGTTGAATTATCTTAACCGATCCTACGATGCAGAGGGTAATACGTTGTTGATGAAGTTCGCGGGGCGCGTGGAAGCAGAGGTATTGGAATTACTGTTGAAATGCGAGGGATTGCAGGTGAACGCGAAGAATGAGTATAAGAAGGCAGCAGCTGATTTTGCTTACCTAAGTAAAAAGTACAACTGCCTGTTTCAGATATGTGCTTATTTGTTGTTCATAGGAGTGAAATTTTGGCAGGGTGAGAGATCAAAGTTGACGCAGAAAATTGGAACTGATAAAATGGAGCAGCTGCAAGCAGCAGTGAGTGACTACTTTATAGAGGACAATGATTCACACCTACATAAATGAATGGCTTCGTCGAAAATGTACGGCCAGTTTACAGACAATAGAAAGGAAATCGTAAATAGGTTGTACAAGGAACTCAACCAATGTCAATACATAAGAATGATCATGAACGTTCTTAAAGGTGTAGATTTGGATGTGATTTTTGATTTCGATTCCTACGAAGTTGACCGTATTTACCCGAATACTGAAGAGAACACGTACGGTTTGGCAGACAGAAAAATCCAGAGGATTTACATAGGTGCAAAGGCCTGCGTATCAGAAGATTCGCCGGATAAGATAGTTTCGGGCACCCTGGCCCACGAGCTGACTCATCTTGCCATGAACACCGTGTACATCTACATCTACATGATACCCTGCAAATCAAGGTGGGTGGGTGGCAGGGGGTGCAGCACACCAAGACCTACCTAATAACGTCCCTCGTGGGAATCACTCTCCTGTTGTGATCCCGTATGGTCCTTGGGAAAAACGAGATCTGATATCGCTCGGTCCTACAGTCGATCTCACGTATTTTATTCCCGTGATCGTGCCTGCCCATGTACCTAGGTGCCTCTAATATTCCTGAGACCTCCTCTAAGAGAACTTCCGACCTAAATTTCTCCAGAAGCCTTAACCTAGCGCTAATTCTGCGATCCTCTAGCGATATCCAATTCAACTCCTTCAACAGTGATGTGACGCTTGATTTTTGCTCATATTTTTGCTTTACGAATCTGGCTGCTCTGCGTTGGATTCTTTCTAACTCAAGTATTTGTCCCTTTTCGTACGGATCCCATATGCTGGAAGCGTATTCGACCTGAGATCTGACCAATGATAAATAACGTTTCTCGTACCTGTTCTGTGCTACTTCTTACTAATCTGCCTACGAAGCCCAATTTCTTATTAACTGCGCCTACGATCCTTCGAATATGCATATTGCATGATAGATCACGACAAATGGTGACTCCTAAATATTTAACGTACTCTGCAGATTGGATATTCAATCTATCAATTCTGTACTCCGAGTCTAATTCATTGTTCTTACTCTTCCAGAAACTCAATAGGGAACATTTGCTGTGATTAACTTCGATTTTCCAATCTTGACACCATGCTGAAAGAGCGTTTAAATCTTCCTGGAGCGATTTTTGGTCATCCTGACTCGTTATCTCCTTATATAAAACGGTGTCATCTGCGAAAAGTCTTATTTTGCAGCGAACTACTGAGCAGATATCCTATTAATTAAGAACAAAGCGAAGCCATTCAAGAGAGATGATAATACTAAAAAGGACGAATATAATGATGTTATATGTATTGTTGAATAAGTTTGTAAACATAAGCCTAAAGAGACTGACGATGTTATTAGAAGAGTTTTTGATTATGAGAATTGGTCTTGGGAAGCAGAGCTGATTGTGAGGATTCCACATTTATTGGGTATTTACGGCGAGGAAAAGGGAATGAGGCTACTTCGGAAACAGGTTCCCGAACTGCTTGACTTCTACACAAGATCTGTCATTCCTAACTATGAGAAGAACACAACGTATTACCCTCTGCATCGTAGGATCGGTTAAGATAATTCAACACCTGTTCCTTAAGGACAAAGGTTTCATAAACCTTTGTAATTTCTAATCCAAGTTTTCTTGCCACAATTTCCAAGTTGTCATCTTCCGCATCTATACCCAAACCTAAAAAACTACAACTGTTATTTTTTTGTCTTGGTTCGCGTCCTGTCACCTCCTTTGCTTCCTCAGGAACCAATTCTCGTACCGCCGTCAGTTCTTTAGCTTTAAGACATAACAGGCGATAGATCTCCTTCACTTCCTTTTGGCATCCTGGTTGATGGGAATCAGTCTTAGATATCGAGAGAGGAGTTTCTCCCTCTTCGTTTGTTTCGGTGACACTGGCACCCTTCTCAAGAAGCACCTTTACCATACCCAAATTTCCGGAAATGACAGTTTTGTGAAGCAGGGTATTGTTGCTGTCATTTCGAGAAACCTCTTTGCTTGATCGAAACATTGCAGAAATATCATGGACGCATTCAAGAAATGGAAGAAGGCATATCTCCACTCAAGAAATTTGATGAGAAATTTGAAGATTCACTGAATTATTATGAGAATATTAGTGTACTCGTCACGTCAGACACGAAACTGTGTTGTTGGCAAGTGTACAAAGAGTTAAAAGATAGCTATCAATTTCACTTGAATAGGTGTTGTTTATTTTTTTATCTAAAACGATTCGAAAGTAACTGGGAAAACATTCGTAATGCATTTAAATGTAATGCCTGCAAGTACTTGGTTCTCGTCAGGTACGAATTGCAACCTAATTTCTCAGAGATATCGGATTACTTCAGTTTTATGGAAAACATGGAGGAGAATATCGTAGTTCTAATCGTGAAAAAATCTTGCAGCAACTTGGAAAAAGATTGGAAAAGTAAAGCCGTGGAATACGGTTGGAATCATTTGAGCGAATCATTCAAGAGAATTACTTTGGGGAAAAAGATGTTATCAAGGCGAAAAATTGATTAATATAAAATCGGATTCGAAAATCAACAATCCGGATGTACTCATCCAGTTGAACAACGAAGAAAACATTCGAATCGGTGACGAGAATCGACTGTTTTCTACCGGATACAACAAAGATGTCTACATCGAAAGAACCTTTATAAGGAACTCAATCGATGAATCAATTTTCAATGAAAAGAATGGAAATTACCACTTGTTCCTCACAGGTATAACGAAAGAAATTTTTCTGAAAAGAGGCATAGAGGAAAAAGAAGTTGAAATCATTGAGCAAGGCAAAGTTCCTCTTGAAATAGGAAAGAAAATCATACTGTCAGAAAAGGAAGTGATTGAAAAAAAACTTTCTATGACATATATGAGAAGAAGAAAAGCTTTTCCTTTCATTGGCTGCATTTCTTCAATGCAGCATTCTACTGGAGAATCTCTAATGGAGGAGATAGTTTGATAGAGAAATACCTGAAGAGGGCGGCAGTGGATGAGGAAAGACTGATAAAGGCATTACAGGAGAGAAAGGATAGATTCATCCTTATTTCAGGTGATGCTGGAACAGGTAAATCCACTGTGATCTCCGATTTAATTAGGATAACAAAGAAACCGGATGTTTGGGTTGCCAGGATTAACTTCAACGACCACGCAGATATTGCAGAGAATCCCAAATCCTTGGCAAACGTAATAGAAGGAGGAGAACCACAGGACATAATGGATTACTTCTTCAAGATACTTAATCTACAACATCCACTCGAGCGCAGTTTGCTTGAGAGTTTCATGAGCCAAGACTGCAGAGTGAGATTATTTATGGATGGGTTTGATGAGATCTCCCCATTCTACAAAGAGAAAACACTGACACTTTTGAGAAAACTCAAGAACGCTACCAACATCCAGATGCGGGTGACCACAAGACATCACGAAAGGGTGGATTTAGAAATAGAACTAGGAGTGTCTTCTTACGTATTGAATCCTTGTTCCACTGAGCTTCAAGCTTCGTACTTGGAAAAATTTTGGGTGAACAAACGTCATCGTGCAAGTTACCATTTTACACAAGCAAGAAAAGAGTTCAGAAGGTCAGAGAAAAACTTGGGTTGGTCATTGCTGAACTGCAGCATTCGTTATCGCAAGAAGAATACCAAAAGATCTTTGATTCTTCCTGTAATCTGTCAGATAATATCAGCATGGAAGAAGATATAAATGAAGGTAAGTTTAAGGAACAGGCTCAGGAAATGCTGATAAAAAACCTAAACTTCACTTCGTACGCCCTAGTCTTTCTAGAGAAACTGAGTTCTTCGACAGGCGATAAGAACTCCACTTCACCTCAACATGCTAGCGGAAGTGGCTTACCATGAGAACTTCAAAATTGGACCGAAATCTGACTTGCATCACCTCTATTCCGAGTTTGTCAACAAAAAAGTAGTTACTTATCTGGAAGAAAAAGCGAAAAGTATTTTTAAAAACTGTTGCAAATATGTATATGCAGGACAATCAAAAGAAGAGAATTTTTGAATGTCTCAAGGATATTTCAAAGTGCATCATTATGCCAGATACATATAAATTAGATTCGATCGAGAAAAGCGATGTTTTTTAATACATTCACAGAATTGGTTTGGTGACTGAGGTGGAGAAAGGTCATTTTCAATTTTTACACCTGACGTTTGCAGAATACTTCTTCAGCGAGTACATAGTGGAAAGCATCAAAGAGGATAGATTAGAGAAAGGGCTGTTAGAATCTGTCCAGCTTAACTCTGGTTTTGAAGTGATTAGAAATTTCATCGGTTCCAAAATCCAATCCATGAAGAATGAGATTGCTTTCAATGAGAAATGATTTCGATTGCTGTGATCTGTTCTGCAAATTCTTTGAAAAACCTAAGGTGGAGGATTTTAAAACCAGTAGGCATATTTGGGAAGGAATACTTAGATATTTGGAACAACACAGCAGTCAAAGATACATTAAAAAACTTCATTAACATAGCAATAATTTTTTTGAAACGATTGCTTGTTAGAGTAAAAATGGAACTCGTTTCTGTACTTCGTTCCACTCTCAGTAAAAACAAGTTTTTCAAATTTTTTGATTCCAGTGTACAGTATTTGTTGGATATATTTCGACTTGTACCCGCGAAAGATTTGGAGGAATTCCTCAAGGAAACGTTTCATTGCGGATCGAATCGGGAGGAAAATCTCTCATTCATCGAAAGTCAGCTCGTGAACACAGAACTGAAAAAGAGGAAATAATTAATGATCCGGAAACAATCAAAATGACCAAAAGGCTGCTTGAGGTGAGCGAAAGGAATGTATGGAATATCTTCTGTTACGCTTGTGAAAACGAGGATGAAGGTGTTCTCACTTTATTGATGAAATACTTCAAAAGAATTATAGAAGAGGATGTTCTCATGGAGCATATTACAAACATAGATGGGAGGAATGATTCCATCTTTCATGGATGTGCAGGGCATAATAATCTACTATCAACTGTAATTGATGTGAGAGCACTGCTAGAAAAGAAAGCGTTCGATAAGCTAATTACTTGCACAAACAACAATGGTGAGAATTTCATTCATTCCGCGGCTGGGTGGAGTACGGGTGATGAAATGACGAAAACTCTGTCATATCTGACAGAATGCACCGAAATTCGTCTGCTGGACGAAATGCTTCTCAAAAGAGACATATGTGGAAAAACCATTCTTCATCTTGCCTCTCAAAACAAGAAAATTGGTGCATTAGTGGATGTTTTAAGAACGTTGAATAGTTACCTGATTGGTGACAATTTCACCCGTCTTATTATGGCGGTGGATGGATGGGGGCTGAACTTCATTCATCGCATGGCTGTATGTAGAAGGGGTGATGAACTAATGCCTGTATTGGATTACCTGAGAGAAGTCGACAATCGTCCGATTGATGAAATTTTTCTCCAACGAGATAAATGTGGGAACAACATTATGCACGTTGTCTTTGAAAACGAGGACATCGGTATGTTTGAGGAGATTTTGAAAACGGCGAAGAGTTGCACGAGTGAGGAGCAATTTAAAAAGTTCGCAATGGGCGTAGGATATAATGGTAGGACGGTTTTCCATATGAGAGCCATTAGTAAATGTAACCTTCGAGTTATTGGAATAATTCTCAAGGACTACATGGATGAGAAAGATGTGAGAGAATTGATAATGAAACCGGACAAATATGGAAATACCTGTCTACACTTGATGTCCTGTTATATAGGGTCGAATGACTATATGTGCATCTTCTCTGACAGCTTGCGTTTTATCTCTGAAGTGCTGGATCCCAAACAGTTTGAAAGTTTTGTACTTAGTGTTAGTGAAATTTTAATGTTCCCATTGTATTGTTATGTAAATATTTAGTTTTAGTTATGTATTAGAAAGTGAAAAATAGTTGAGTAAAATCAAATTGCAATGAAATGTGTTAATTACTCACAATATTTATTTCGTTCATGTGTTATTTGTACTAATTTCTTTCAAGCACTGAACGAATTGTTCACTATGTCATGAATTATGATATTCCTGTGATTACTACTGTACTTATTGTTGAGAATTCACGGTCAATGGTTAATTATTTAACTGGTGAATAAACAATCCATGACTAACTAATCATTCTTTCATTTTGAATAACCCATGCATTTCCATTTATCTGTAGTGTTACATTTTAAAAACAATCGGATTAAAAGTTGACGCAGCAAATTATTCATTCATATTAAAAAGAAATATCATTTATTTATATACTAGAAAAGCCTCCATTTCAAAATTGAAATGTTTCCAGCATTTTTACAAATAAACACATAAGTTCGATAGTTTAATGAATATTTTTTAAAAATTTCATATCTAAATCACGTAAATACTTAGCGTAAATGCTCGTAAATATGACGGGAAAGAAAATTATATTTACCTATCACTCTCCCACCCACTCCATCCCTCTCTCTCTCTCGCTCGATACATCTACGTAAATGCTTCGTATTCCTATCCTATGACATATGAATATTAAGGCAATAACAGGAATCTAGAGTCTCAACAATAAAATTCATTGTCCAGGAAACTTATCGATAAAAGCGCGATATTTGCTCAAAATCTTTCACATATTCGTTAAATGTGAGTAATTTCGAATGTAAGTCGTAAATCGAATAAGAAACCTTGTAAATTCTTCTTTAAAACAGTCTAAGTACGTTGATTGTAAGTCAATTTTTTCTAATTTTAATTTGCAAAAGAGTGAAAGCCTAGACGTCGGAATTTTCTATCCTATGACCTGTGATTATTAAGGCAATAATAGGAATATCGAATCTCAACAACGAGATAAAAATAAATAAAAGTTCCTCCCACGCTTCGTAGTCCAATTAGAATCCTTTGGAATTAATTACTGGCCATGGCCGGACTTTAAAAATCACGCCAGTCACACGTGTCCTCCGTAATGTCTCACCTATTTGCGTTAAAAAGTATTAAAGATGTATAATATAATGATTCTACTTACAAAGAGATAAGATTCCAGCATTCAAACGATGAAACGAAGATTCGAATCCTTTGATTAATTCGTTAGAAACGCTTCCCATACGCAGTCAACAGAATAATTATTCTTAAATATTTACGTCGCTATGTGTCATTAATTTCGAGGCTTAAACAACAGCTGGAAGCAAATCACGCTTTTATTTCGTCTATTTGAAGGTTAAATTGACATTAAATGAATCGGAGGCAACAATGAGTTTCCTTGGCAACGCCCGGAATGAGTACGAAAAATCCGCAAACTTTCGAAAATGAATGCGTATTTCTGAAAACGTCGACAGTGTAATATGTAAACATCGCAAGAATAAAATAGTATAGAATTTTAGCCATCGAATAAAGCAAAAATCTGATGTGGCCAAACATGACTTTCTCCATATTTGGGGTATGGATATTTAAATTATTATGAATAGCATTATAAGGCAAAATTATTATTTTGTATCGTAAAAGAATACAGTCGCCCTTATTGCCGTAAATTACGTATATTTTGAGTGTTTACAGAATTCGTCGCTACATGGTGGTGGCGCTGTATACTGGAAATTAAGAAAAAGCAAAATATCTCCGAAATGGATGGGTCTACGAAAATTTGTTTCAAACAAAACTTGGAAGAAATATTATTCTCTACAACTTTGGTCCTTAGGAAGATTACGAACAACGACGTTTTTAAGGAGATATTTGGCGGAAACCGAAAAAATCGATTATTTATAAACAATTCCTAAACAATAACTACAATAGAAAATTGTTTCAAATCAAAGTTGTAGGAAATTACATTCTCTATAATCTTTGTACAGAATTGTACATACAATAATGGTTTTAATGGAGATATTTCGTCAAAACCAAATCGGGTTTCGAATAAACCTCGACTTCCGGTTAACCGTTATTGTCCAAAAACTAATCAGTTCTTTGTGTTCATGCTAAAGTGTTATATATGAAATTTGGTATATGTATGACAAGTACTTTTTGAGTTAGTTCGCCCACAATCACATACACACACAGACATCATTCCGAAAAGTCTAAACGTGTTCTCGGGACCTCAATACGTGTATTTCCGTTGAAATTTCGAAGTCGATTTTTTTCGTGATCACAATACTTTCCCATTACTTCGTATGGAGAAAGTAAAAAGGGCATATCTTCCCTACGTCAAGGGAACAACGGACAAATTGGGAGACGTATTAAAGAAATATAACATTACGACCTTATGGGTATAAACGTGCATAGAATGCTTTTAATACGAGAGAGAGGGGGAGAGAGAGAGGTAGAGGGGGGAGCGAGAGGGAGGTGGAGAGAGGGAAGTAGAGGGGGAGAGAGGGAAATAGAGGGGGAAGAGAGGGAATGGGGAGAGAGGGTGTGAGAGGGAGGGGGAGAGGGAGGGAAAGAGAGGCAACTATTTTAAGTTTAACTAAAGATAGCCCGTCAACAACAGAATAATCACTAGAAATGTTGTATATGATGAAATATTTCATATGTAAAAGTGTGATAATAATTATTTTAAATGAAAATAATAATAATCTGTCTATCTATCTGTAATTCTTCCGTTGATTTTTAAACGGGCATATAGTCTATATTATAAAAGGCGTAGGATTCTTTCTTTCTTGTCTACACACTTTTGAAGCCACTACTTACAATTAGACGCGATTTAAGATAATTTACGAATACGAACGAGTTTGAAATTTGTCAGGAATGCACGAATCACACATTAAAAGGCAATGACGAAAAATATCCCAAAAAAGACCCGGGTTCGACTCCATGAGAAATTTTCTGTTTCCCCTAAGAAAACACGTAAAATGCGACATTTCGACGTGCAGGCTTCCACTCTTTTGCAAATTAAAATTACATAACACTGACCTACAATCAGCGTACGTACTGTTTTAAAGAAGAATGTACAATGTTTCTTATTCTTATCTTCGATTTCCGCCTTCCGTTCGAAGTTACATTTAACGAATATGTGACAGATTTTGACCGAATGTCGTGCTTCTATCGATAAATTTCCTGGACAACGAATGACGTTGAGGTTCGAGATTCCTATTATAGCCTCAAAATTCATACGTCATACGGTAGAAATACGAAGCATTTACGTAGATGTATCGAGCGAGAGGGAGGGGGAAACGGCATATATAGTTATCTTTCCCGTTATACTGACTGGCATTTACGCTAAGTACTTAAGTGTTGTAGATATGAAATTTAAAAAAATAATATTCAATAAACTTTAAAGCTTCTCTGTGTTTATTATTAAAAATCTGATGCGGCCAACACGACTTTCTCCATATTTGGGGTATAGATATATAAATTATTATGAATAGCATTATGAGGCAAAATTATTATTTCGTATCGTAAAAGAATACAGTCGCCCTTATTGCCGTAAATTACGTAAATTTTGAATGTTTACAGAATTCATCGCTGTATTCTGGTATAAAGAAAAATCAAAATATCTCCGAAATGGATGGTTCTACGAAAATTTGTTTCAAACAAAACTTGGAAGAAATATTATTCTCTACAACTTTGGTCCTTACGAAGATTACCAATAACGATGTTTTTAAGGAGATATTTGACGGAAACCGAAAAACCGGTTATTTATAAATAATTCCTAAACAATAACTCCTATAGAAAATTGTTTGAAATGAAAGTTGTAGGAAATTACATTCTCTATAACATTTTTATAGAATTGTATATATAATAATGATGTTTTAACGGAGAAATATCGCAAAAACCGAATCGGGTTTCGAATAAACCTTGACTTCCGGTTAACCGTTATTGTCCAGAAACTAATCAGTTCTTTGTGTTCATGCTAAAGTGTTATATATGAAGTTTGGTAACGACATGGCAAGTACTTTTTGAGTTAGAACGCCCAAAATCACATACACACACGCACGCACGCACACACGCAGACATTCCGAAAATAGTCTAAACGTGTTCTAGAGACCTCAAAACATGTATTTCCGTTGAAATCTCGAGGTCAATTTTTTTCGTGATCACAATACTTTCTCCATCCTATGTATGGAGAAAGTAAAAATGTAGAAAATATAATTTCCTACGTCCTTTATTTCATACCATTTGCCATAGCAGTAATTGTTTAGGAATTATTTATAAATAATCGGTTTTTTCGGTTTCCGTCAAATATCTCCTTAAAAACGTCGTGAGGACCGACGTTGTAGCGAATAACATTTTTTCCAACTTTTGTTTGAAACAAGTTTTCGTAGAACCATTCATTTCGGAGATATTTAACTTTTTCGTATTTTCCAGTATACAGCGCCACCACCATGTCGCGGTGAATTCCGTAAACATGTTCAAAATATAATTTACGGCAATAAGGACGACTGTATTCTTTTACGATACGAAATAATAATTTTGCCTTATAATGCTATTCATAATATTTTAAATATCTATACCCCAAATATGGGGAAAGTCATGTCTTGTCCACATCAGATTTTTTCATGAAAACAATACGTTCTCTATACTACGTATATGGAGACAGTAAAAACATGTTTTGTCCGTTTGTGCATATCATACGTCCATTTGAAGGAAAATATAGTTTATACTACTCTGCGCTTTCAATGAATACAGATTTTCAGTCAGTTTCGTTTTTATTTGGTTAATTAGATTTACTCATCAGACCGAGGGAGAGCGCTCCGTGCGTGGTATAAATAGCTTCCAGCGTATACGATCTTTTTGTTCTGGTCCGAAGCCTCTTGCGTCCAATCGTGAATGCATACAAGGTATATAACTATAACTTTAACTGTGCCCGAACTGATGAATTTGTTCCACGAACAATTCCTCTCTGCATAGGGGTGACTATGACCAGACATTTTTTACATTATTCCTAATTTATTTATCTGTAGACTATTTAATATTCCTACGATTTTGTCGATATTAGCGGACTTTCGAAGCAACTTTTTCAATCGGAATAATGAATTCGTTGTAATTAAAAAAATAGAGACCTCAAAACATGTATTTACGTTGAAATCTCGAAGTCGATTTTTTTCATGATAACAATCCCATTACTTCGTATGGAGAAAGTAAAAATGCTGGCAACATTTCAAATTTGAAATCCAGGCTTCTCTAGCATAAATATAAACCCAGACGAATTCAAATGTTTCATTTTGGATGCAATGCGAATGCAGTGGAGGAAATGTCTGCCTTGGAAGGGACCTGCGGTTTCGGGAGAACGCGGAAAAAGTTTGAAGGATAGGCTGTGGGCCACATCAATGAATGTTCAAGGAAAGGGATAAAACACTTACGGAAAATTTCCTTAAAAGATATCTTGTACATAACGGGAAATACTGAATTAACGAAAACATCAACCGCTACGGATGCTTTACTGCATCGATCACTGATGGCGTTGTTTCATGCATTCGAGAGTTTCATAAGTTTATCGCCATCAATCAAGGTCACTTCCTTGAGTTACTACGGAAGAGAGCGTACGAAGACAAAAAATGGACAAGGTAAGATAGTGGAAGGTCGATAACGCAGAAATATTCCGGAAGTATGCAATTAGATGGCGTGCGCATACATTATATTCTATTAATATGCTATTTATATGCTATTTATGTGAGGGATGTTGATTGTAATTCTATGATGCACATTTAATTTTATTATAAGCACTGGACGAATTTTGTTCGTGGCTCGCGATATTTACTCCTTTAACTAATGGTTACTATATAACTCCCTCAGAGATCCTTGGATAAAAGTCTGTTTCTAACCGCGCTCTCTCTCCAACGAAAATTGAAATGGCTGCATAAGATGCAGGATACGAAACGTAAGAATTGCTTTTATTGGAGGAGATTATTTTAAACGAAAAACGCTAGAAAAGTTTTTCCTTAATGTTATGGTATTTTAATCGTATTACATAGGCATATGTTATACGATATAATTCATTTTCATAAATAAAACAGAACAAGTAAAGTAAGGAAATGATAAAGAGGCGGAAAGAGATTTTGTCTTTTGTGACAATCTATAGATATCTATAAAGAAAAGTGTTTGTATGTATGTTTTTTATATCTCAGCAACTACAGCACGTAGAAACAAGACGAAGGTATCATTTTAACCGGAATAAAGAGTTAAGGGGTGTGGTTAGGTTTTCATATAGATTTCATTGACCTCTCTAATTTAAAAAAATATTTCCTTTCTTCATTTTCTCCATTTGAATAACATAGGGATGAGTGCAACTCATTTTTCATGTGAATTTTAAAATTATTTAGAAACATCGCCAGACTTGGATGGTTCTATGCAGGAAAGAACAAAGTTTATTTCTATTGAAGACAGCATCGGAATCCTGATCGAATTGGCGTAAAAATGCGTTTAGAATTAGAAAAATACGTGAATTTATCAGTTTTATGACAATACCAATTATAAGGTACCTTGACAACTCCAATTGTGGAAGTTTTGAGTCCAATGTATATATATTTAACGTAGTATCGTTTTCAAATTTCTGTGTGCGATTTTGCTTTGTTTACGTGACAACCAAATATTTGTTGATTTTAATTGAAATATCTATATATTAAAGGGCTTAGGTATGTTTCCGCGAAAGATATACTACGTAGATGTGTCGGTTTAAGACACGAAAGTTTAGGTACTTCTAGAAATGCTAGAAACTTGAAATTTGAGGAGATGATCAGTCATGGGTCACAACCAATAGAAAAAATCGAAAATCCAAACATTTTCCATTTTGAGGTGGTCTTTTGGACCCCAAACTTTCATTTCATAACTCCATAAGAAAAGCATTGAAATCGGTGCAAGCCATTTTTTAATTGCATTTTAAAATTACTTAAAATTATGACACAAACTCCGGACTTGAATTATTAAGCGGAAAAAAGTGAAAATTATTATTTTTGAAAATAGAATACAAATTCGTGCCGAATTAGCCTAAATATTTGATTTTAACTGCATAAAAACAAGAAATTTTAAAATTTATAACAATGGGAAATTTTATCTACCATGGAAACGCTACAATGCTTTTATATGGGATTCTTGCCTTTTAATAGTATGAACATCTATACAGCTTATGAGCGTAAAAATAACGTGTTTTATAAGCAGTTTAAATGAAGAGAGGGTAAGGGGAAAAGGAGAGGGGGGAGAGAGGGAGGGGAAAAGGAGAGAGGGGAGGGAGTGAAAGGAAAAGAGATGAAAGGGAGATAGGGGAAAGCAGGAGAGGGAGGGAGGAGGGAAATAGGGGAGAATAAGGGTTATGCAGGAATGTAGTAATAGAGAGAGTAATGGGAAAAGGAGACAGGGTGAGGGAGGGGGGAAATGAGAGAGGGGGAAAGATAGAGTTGGAATGGAGAGAGGGGGAAAGATAGAGTTGGAATGGAGAGAGGGGAAAGGGGAGAGACTAAGAGGGGGAAGGGGGATAGAGGAGGGGGATAGGGAGAGAGAGAGAGGGAGATGTATCAATAATGCAAGAAAATAGTAAAATGTCTTTAATAGAATAGTTTTCTATGGGGATGCCATTTGCACCATTAATTGAGTCACATTACTATTAACAAATTAACTGAAAGAAATCCGCGTAAACATTACGTGGGTACATGAACTGAAGCCGTTATCATGCTCCTTAGAAACCTAATGCCATTGAAAGGACTATGTAAAGGTACAAGACTTACCGTTATTCTAATACAAACACACATAATCAAAGCAAAAGTGATCGGTGCAGACTCAGACACGGCACTTATTCCAATAATCTCACTCATTCCATCAGACACAAATTTACCATTCAGTTTCAAACGAAAACAATTCCCCATACGATTGGCTTTTTCAATGACAATGAATAAGTCACATGGCCAAACATTTGATTAAATGCCTTTACATACCTAAGCCTGCTTTTAGTCACGGATAATTATATGTTGCTCTACCAAGAGTCAGTTCGTTTGATACACTTACTGTAATGTCAGGAAAGAACTTTGGAGAAATCTTTGATTAAAAAGTGTAAGTTCAAAAAAATAAATGCCTGAATGTTTAATTAAGAACCTTTAAGATCCGCTACATCGGCGTATGCTACGCCGGGTATAGCTACTAGTTACTAATAAACAGTTTTAAATAATATTTTAGTGTGGCGTAGAGTTCTCCAAAGCAAGCTGTTTTTAAAACTACATAAGTAACTTAAATAATTAGACGTAGTTATTCCACAAATTGTGATTGGATAAATCGTTTCATTGTTTCCAAAATATTATGGATGTAAACAATTTTCTCGTAACAGAACTCAACGATGAGAGAATCGAGCTAATAGTCGGAGGATAATATTCACTCTCTGATTCTTAAACGTTCTCTATTTACTTTTTTGTCTTTCGTTAAATTAATTAATTACGTTTGTTCCTTTGTTCATCCATTTTCTCTTGATTATAGTGTTCTTGCTGGTTTTACTTACAGTTTTCGTTTTGAAGATATCGTCACGAAACTTCGTATAGGTATATAATTTTACCCTGCGGAAAACGTAGGCTATTTGGCGATAAATCATTTGGTGGGAGGGAGAGCTTAATTCAATAATTATTTTTCCATAAGATTACACGTAATTTTCGATTTTTCACAATGCAATATTTTCTTCCTTCATTCATCTAAATAGGAAAATGTGGAGCGGTTTTCTTCATTTTTGCTTTATTCGACGGTTAAAACTGTGTTCTATGTTATTCTTGCTATGTTTACATCTTACACGGTCGAAGTTTTAGATTCACTAAATCCGTTGAAATTCAACGGGCACTTCTGCTAGTTGGTGATAAATAATACAATTGTAAATTGACTCCACTTTTGGTAATATAGCCATGACACTGTAACAGGAAGTGTTTTAAATCTTACGAAACATAGGGATTTCGTTTTCAGCGAAAAATAATTCAAAGATCGCTACAAATGCCAAGAAGGTCACTTATACTGATGGGTTCTCAGAAATCGCTTAGTGGCTTGGTGTTGCAAGAGGCTGAGGCAACCTACTTGGCACACTAAAGTGGAACCGGACAATTCACTACCTACTTGTTTTTTTTTTTGGCATACTAGCCTTCTATGGGTGGCAGATTCGTTATCGGAATACGTGTTCAGCATTTAATTCATATATTTGGTCGTTTTATCATTCCCTTATACGGAAACTCAATACTCATTCATAATTCTTTCAATTATAACGGTAGAAGTGAAAATTAATTTCCGTAAGTAACTTATAGAAAAAAACGAGAATGACTTCTGAAAACTATAACATATTTACTTTTAGCTATACCTAAATTTATTATATTCTACCACTAGCAGAAGTGCCCGTTGAATTTCGACGAAATTAGCGAATCTAAAACTTCGACCGTGTAACATGTAAACATCGCAAGAATAACGTAGTACACAGTTTTAACCGTCCAATAAATCAAAAATGAAGAAAACCTATTTAGACGAATGAAGGAAGAAAATATTGCACTGGAAAAATCTAAAATTACGTGTAAAATTATGGAAAAATACGTAATTATTGAATTAAGCTTTCCCTCCAAATTTTTTATCGCTATATAGCCTATGTCACCCGCATATAAAAAACATACATACATACAAACACTTTTCTTTTTAGATATCTATAGATAGATTATGGAAAGGAAGAATATGTTTTTGTTTCTATTGGCGACGATAACAGTTTCTTCCCTAGCCTTCCTGTAGACTCTATTTGCTATTCTTTCCCTCGCTCATTTCGGCATTTACCGTACAACGGAGTAACAGGACGAGTCTAGGTTCTAATGATGAATGAGACATTCCCATTGCTTTTAAAGACCGTCTCTCCGCTTCCATTTGGCACATCCGCTATTTTTCCTTTAGCGGGAAAAGTTCACGAGTCGGTCTTTATGGACAAGGGACTTTCCAATCTCCCGTAATCAAGATGACTAGTGCATTTCTCACGGAAGTCATAATTGTGTATTATCTTCACCGAATGTGTGAGTTTATTCCGAAAGAATAGGTACAGAATTTTTCTGGAGAAAGTTTGGAGATGCAGGAAATAAATTTGTGTGATCATATAGCGATGGAAATAAAAAGATTCTGGTTCACATTCGGATGCTTTGCATTGAAAGGTTATGATGAATTAAATGTGATAGAGGAACGTCGAAGTGCTAATTGCGGAAGAGAAAGGTTTACATAAAAATTAAATTATTTCGGGGAAACGTAGGTAATTGGTCTTTAGAAAGTAATATCTCATATTACCGATCCGGAGACTACAACGCTCGCATACGTTTAATGCTTCCATAAAACCATTATACACCAACCTGCTCCACGATATGAAAGAATATTTACATATGAAACGAAGATATTTAACGGATTGAATATCAAAGCACCGCCAGTAATTCGTGATTCTCATCTTTCCTAGAATTTTTTACTCTTATCAGTGAACCTCGAAAAGAAATTTCTTTAATTTTCTCAACAGACTTTACGCAAAATAAAAAAATATAGGTTTAAAAACTTTTCGTCTGAAAATATAATTATTTAATTACCTGATTAAAATAAATCTACTAATTACAGTTACTGGGGGAATAAATAAACCTCCCTAAAATCAATCACTACCTTTTTAAAATCCAATCACATATATAGAAAGCAATTTTGTGAAGTCGGCAATTTTCGTGCGTCCTTCATGCTTTCTATGTTAAAAGGTACAAAAATTTTGATGAAACAGAAGCGGAAAAGTAAAATATGAGATAAAATCGGAGAGTGGGATATAATATTCAGCGTATTGGTTCAATAACGTACAACGATTTGGAAGAAACTAAAGGACAAATCGAAATTGTTTGTTGGAAAGCTTTCAAAGCTGCTAAAGCAAAATTTTTAAAAAATTGACAGTTCTATCAGATTCTTGAGTTGTTTACATATAGACTTCAAAAACCAAAATTAATTATTCATGGAAAGTGACGTTATATTTACAAAATACATAAATGTTTTTAAAGAGAAATGTCTCTATAGCCTTGACGTAAAGGACTAAAATGCTATTTAACAAGATCCCCTTTAAGTACGATTTGTTGAAAAAAATCATGTCTTACAGATAAATATCGGTCATTTTCAAAATAAGGCGTTTTTTAAAATAAGCTGTTAATTTTTTATTTCAAAATAATATACTTCAAGTGTGTTTTTTACATCTTAATTATTTTATGAGGTCTAAACTTAATTAAATGAAACCTACTTATTTCCTCAATCGTCGCTTTCCTTCAAACTTCATAATGATCCTTAAGTTAAACAATGTTTTGGATTCATGTTATACACCACAAATTCGAAATTCAGACCGGAACTGAGTTATTAGCTAAAAAAAGCTCATCTCCGCTCGCTATGCCGCAATAACGCTAGCGTCTAAATTTACATCTACATCAATACCTTGCTCGACGCTGGGCAGCCACTTTTGTCATGCCTGCCTTGTCACGACACGCTCTGTTAGCGCGTAAAATCGCTCCAAATAAAAAAAAATGTCTGTCTATGCTAGAGACTACCTCCACGCACTTCCCTTTCACACCGTGTCCCACAACCAAGGTTGTTACCACCAGTTGAATAAAACCACCATGAAAACCGTAAACGTATTGCGTAGCTATCACTAAAAATCTGGTTCTTCTACATATCGTTGACTTCCGACCCAATTATTAAAATGCCTCCGAAATATGCGGGTATGTTTAAATTATTACTATCCACACGCAAGTAATTTCCGTGACTCTTGACTCGCCCTCTTCGAGAGGATTTATTGGTTGATTGATCGGGGCGAAATTGAGACTAAAAAGTCTTAATTTTCCACCTAACCTGACTCTCGACCGAATAATGCAAGTATGCATGGGCCATTTCACTCTTCCAAAATCAACAATTTCCAACGTTTTTATATGCGATTCCGAAAATTTGACGTTGCCACTCGCAACATTTTTGCCTTCATCCGCCATTATTAGATTTTCTGATGAATAAGATTTGTAATGAAACGGCAAACTGCCCGTATAATCTCGTAACTCACTGAATAAATATTCGATCATCCAACCCATAAAATGCGTCACACGTGTGGAAAATACCTGAAGGTCACATTTTCGTAAACATGTGACTATATAGGTATCACTGTCTAAGTTGCATCAAGTTTCCGCGTTGTTGAAACTTCGGAATTGTGTAACTCTGCATTTCCACCAAGTCTAGTGATCTAATGGGATCATGTTTTTTTTTCTTAGTCATTCATAAATACGTTGGCACGAATATCGTATTTAGTGAATCTCGTATCTTAATCCATCCTATCAACATGCAGATTAATGCGTTAAAAATGGAGAAAGCGAGACGGATAGGAAGAGAGTATAGGAAGAGTTTGGCCGGAATTCGAGACTATGGAAATGCAATCATCGTTGCGAAGAAACAAACAACACATAAATTATTTCTTTAACGATAGGGAGATTAAACGACTGAAACTGTAAGAAGAGCGATTAAGATGACTGAAAGGTAATCATGATTCGGGGCGGATAAATGTCTAATAAATCGTATACATTGGAGAAATTTTCAATGAGAAACTAAAAAAAAACAGGAGAGAGGAAGGACGCTAAGGAAATTCTACAGTGACGGAGAAGGACGTTCAATAGAGAAAAGTGACAAATGGATAAAGAAGAATGCAGGAGATAAGAAGAAGATGGAGGCCGAGAAAGGGGAATTTTAAAAAGAGCAGAAGCAGAAACCGGAAAGGATATCGGAAGGGAGAAGCTCTGACGGCGGAAGTGATGGGAGACTGGATTAAGTGAAAAAGATATCAAAACATGTGTAGCTTCCTAAAATGATAAAGAGGGACCAATTACGTAAATAAGACGCAAGGACGAACTGGTGCCGTAACTGCGGAAAATATTAGCCAATTAAATGATAGAAAATCTCGAAGCTCGAGGAGAAATTTGTGTAAACGATCGCTAGTTTTATAGTAAGATTTTGTATGTCGCGAAAAAAGATGGTGAAAACGTTTGCGTAATGCACTGAATTATTGTATTTGATCGGCGAATTCCAAAAAAAGAAAAAGTTTTTACGTTTTGAAATGAAATTACAAACAACCAAGTTCCAGTCGTTTTTATTTTAAAACAAAAAATATTTTTCTTCCGGAAATAATGGATCTTTTATTTTGGCACTATAGCAATTTTACGATTCTCAAAATTAAACGTGTTATAAAACGAATAAATTACAAATAAAATGAAAGATGAAGCAAAAAGTTGACAAGATATAAATTAATTAAATGCCAAAGTAACGTCACTCGAATTACCAAAGTGAATGAGCATTAATCCAGGGCAAGAAATTACTTTTAAATGAATATGCAATCATCTCCCGCATCAAATTTTAACAAAAATATTACCAATCATCCTAATGGCTGCAACGCCAATAACTTTTTTATGACAACGTAATGGCAGTGAATACATAACGAACTCTCGTAATCTTTGGAGTCACCTTACAATTTTCTTAAAATAGCTTACCTCATCGTCATGAGAAAAAATTATGCTTAAGAGGTACTCTTAGAGGTCAACCATTTGTTTCATCTCATTGTCAGTCTATTGTTGCGTTAAACGTCAAGCGAAAAAAAGGGGAATTCCGATTCTAAAGCGTGCGTGAGCGTAATAAACAACTAAATTGGAGGGGAAAGAGACACAAAAGAGAGGGGGACCGTCGTGCTCGAAATAACAATTTTTTCAGCCAACTCTTCATTGGAAATCAAAACACAGGACTTGAGCGAAAGACAAAATATGGAGGTTAGCGTCACGGATTTAAGGACGATTTCGGCTGAGAGTCGTGGAGGAAATACTTATAATAACCAACACATTTTGAGATGGTTCGATTCAATGGCTAGATTCTGAACTTCGTTAATAGTGAATAAAATTGGAAAAATTGACTCCAAATCACCGTAAAGGCGGACTTACGTGGCAAGGCACAGAAGACTCGCAGAATCAATCAGGACGCGCGTTTCGACAGCAACGCTGTCATCTTCAGCAATGTTAATTCGTTAATAGTCCTGAAATGGAAAAATTATTACTCGCTATAACAGAGGTCGGTAACCTTTTTCTGTCGGGTTGCATTCTTTAACATTATTCACCCAGGGCATGAGACCCTCAAAATTCATTTTGTCCATAACGCTTACGAAAAGTGATTTTTATATTGTAAAGGCATCCTAAACATAATGTTGAATCATCACAACACGAAATACAGTTGAAACAAAAGTAAATTTTTTTCAAACATATATTTTGCAATTATTCTTTGAAATATCGTGCCATAAGTTGCCGACCACTGCACTATAATGATAGAAGCCAAAGTTGCCGCATCTAAAATTAAACCCTCAATCTATCAAATATGTCGCAAAGGTAACTTTCGTGCAAACTTATCGTGTATATTTTTACTTTAATGCGCGTTTTCATTTGCTTCTCCAGGAGGCAAAGACGAACATGGTCAGCAATGGTAGACTAAAGTAATTACTGTATGTTAACTCGCATTACGTAAAATGTTAAAATTAAATATATGTTTCATCCTTTTAGAGTGCAAGTTATAAGCCAGCCTTTCAAATAACTGCTGCCTGGTTCCACATTTTAGAAATGTGCTAAAAAGTTGAGCTCAACTTTAAAATAAAAATATTTCACATATTTCTTGAGAGAAATTCATGAAGACCATTTAAAATCATGCGCAATTATTTTGCTCTTAATTTTTTTTTTAGGCTTCACCCCTAAAACATTGTATTCAGATAGAACGTGATGCATAATAATATCAAATTTATTTCCATCGTTTGGCGTGGTGTATACTATAACTGCAAACATTTAGAGTGGGCAGCTCAGGAACTTAGAAGGTGCTGATACGTGTTGTTCCATTATTGTAAACTCTGAAGAACAGCAGCACAATGAAAACAAGACACCCTCGCATAAGTAATTGAGGGTTGATTTTTTAAATTAATTAAATGGACAATTTCTTTCAGTGAGAATCAGTAATGTTCCACGTCTTTGTTAGACATATCCACCGCAGATACATCTAACAAAGAAATTGAAAGATGAACACATTCAATTAACGGTCAGTCGCAGAAAATAATCATCCATTAATGCCACCGTAGGATATAAGGGAACTGATATGGGCTGCAATACTTGGAAGGAGTATTCAGTGTCCCGGTACTTTGGAATTCAAAGCTCAGCCTTCTATTTCGTCAAATAACTCAGTGATTCCTATAATTATGGATAATTACGGAAATTTGAATGTGAATTGAAAAGTAATTACGGGCCCGTAGTGTTACCTGCTCATCATACGTTTAAGTTGACGCAATGATCGCGCATTATACAACGTGAGGTTCAGACAAACTAATAAAATAATCAAAGAAAGAAAGTAACGTCTGTGAGACAATTTTGCTACATTCTAAAGTGTTAACTGATAAAATAACTAGTTTTCTTTTATTCGTGTTTCGTCTTACCATTCATGACTATGTATTATTATATCATGACAATGATTCTACCAACACCTTTAGCTGCGTGGCAGTATCGCAGAATTGCGCGATGTCTAAAGGGCTTGGCCATGCGTTATTCATATCTATACCATCACGACTCATTAATCATTGACACGTTTTTCATGAGTTACGCCATATGGTCAGATGCGATAGAATAATCGCCAGAATCTAATACAAATATTTTTGTACTGTGAGCGGAGGCATATGCAATTAGGGTTCAACGGTACCTCGTAAGAGGCTTAAACACACAGAATCCTTACTAATATGGAGGGATTACTTGCATTTCTGTTGATTCGGAGAAGTTTTTACGAGTCATTCAGAGAGGTAGGAAAGTTCAAGCTATAACATGGAAAGGGGTTCTCAAAATCAACAAGAGGCTTTTAAAAGATTTCCGCTGCGTTCCATCTAAGTAAAGGTAAAGACTGAAAGATTTAAGCAGCAGTAGATTTAAAAGCAATGGGTTAAATGCGCTCAAAACGCAGTCCGAATAAAATTTATACCTTATTATAAAAATTATAGTTGTTGACATGCATTTAATTCTAATAACGCATGACAGATTGCGAAACGACTGTTCAAATTTGATTTATTTCTTATTTAAAAAGATATAACTAAACCCTATAATTTTTAGCAAACACCTTTACTTGGTTCAGCGGACTTTTCTACGAAATTCCTAACATGTAACATCATACACTTGGAAAAGTGACAGAACGATACTAATTCGCCGTATAAGTTTCCACGAACAACCTTTTGAAGATTCTCGATATTTAACGCGGTTTATGATGCTTTAAGCACACGTTTTTTCGCAAGTCACCAAGATTAACGAGCGTTAAGCGGCGATAACCGTCCACCAAGTAAGTTAAACTTTGTTCAGGTGCAACGCCTATGGTGAAAAGGTAACTTCTCCTCTACGATTATTTCATTTATAGTTCAAACGAATCAAAATGCTTCATCGGCATTCCTTAATTAAATCCGTCGCCTAAAAGAATCTCTTCCTCAATTCACATAACATGAACCTTTCCAGTTTTCCTCAAATTACTCCAAGCACTAATAAATGAAATAGCCGGGTTCATAGTCACGGAGAAATTGACTTAACAATGTCATATACTACAAAGCATCTTCATTCTGCGGTAATTTCAAAGACACTACCTCCTCCAGAAGTTCCTCTTTTCATACTAACGCAACGCATGGTAAGTATATATGTGAGTGCACCTGTGTTTATGGTGACATAGGTATAAGTATGCCTATAGTTGAGCGTGTTTATTTATTTATTTGCGTAAATATGTCATTGTCACATGTATTATGTGTAGGGAGCGCTGCCTTAAGAAGCCTTCCTCTAACAAGTAAGTAATATTTTTCAAATTACAAGCAGCGAAAAATTTCTCAATTAATTAAGTAAAAACGAACAAATTACGCAAGAACAAGTTCGAATGATCTACCATGCCCACAGCAGCATTCAAAAGAAACAAAACGAACGAGAAATGATTCTAAAAGACGAGAAGAAAAGGAACATCCGCGTCTACCGAATTCTCTCAGTACCCGCGCATCTTCGATTTATTGAGGGAAAAAACAACCTCGCCTGCGCGACAAGAGCCGTTTGCGAGAACAAAAACTAATCCTGGCACCGTGAGAAGGTATTTACGCCCACGACAACAATTTTTTCCGCGCGACGAAAAACTCCTCTAACGTCATCGGCCCCAAAGAAACGACACGACGCCCTTTAGAGAACTTTGGAGGAGAGACGTGACGCACCAGAAAAAGGTTACAAAGAGCAAAACGACGGATCAGGGCAGGAAACGGAAAACGCACCTGTTGAGATCGAGACCTAATCGACCAGTGGTCATCTATAGCCTCCATTCCTTCCCCCCCGATCCCCTCCACGACCAGACAGACGTACACGACATCCAGGAAGAATCCCATACAAGCATTAGCCCAAACCGTTTTTATCCTCGCCCGTTTCCTGGTTTTTCGCCGAGCGAAACTGCTCCAACTCGGTATGAGCGAGAAAATGACGCACCGGAGAAGAAGGGGAAAAAATATACAACTTCCTCGCTCTTGGAACACCTATGGGTAGAGTTGGAAGGAACGTTGCTAACCTTGAGACGCAGTGGAGTTGTTGAGAGTGGAGGGTCGTGAAGGAACCATCAACAAGGCTTGAGAGGAGGTGAAGAGAGAGGTTGAAAAAGTGGTAAGGGGCAAGGGCATGGAAGGGTGAAGTGAGGGAAAGAGGTGGTCGGATTCGTGAAACCAGTCGGTGAGACGACGAGGAAGGAAGGGGGAGGGAACAGGTAAGGGGGGGAGGGGGAGGAGAGGAGAGCGCAGTAAAAGATGCAGGTAGTAAAAAAAAGGGGGAGGAGAGACGAGGAAGGAGGAGGTCCGTGAGGGAGGAACGAGGGGTATGGGAAAAAGGGGTTGGGTGAGGTGGGGGAACGCTAAGAAGCCATAAGAGATGACGCGACTCGAGCCTGCCAAGCATTCCTCACTCGGTTTCCGATCCTCGCAGTCTCGATTCGAGATGGGGACCGTTTGGAAGGTTGTTTTCCTGGTGGTGATGGTGCTCGCGCTGTCGGCCACCGCCCTGCCCCAAAACTTCCAGGAGAGGAGCGACGTTCATCCAGCAGCGGCAGCCGCTGGAGCCGTCGAGTCTTCGGTTAGTGACAAAATAATTGTGTTGGATTTTGGACGCGTTAGTGTTTTTTAAGCGGTTTTGCCGTTGCGGTGGTGGTGGTTGTATGCTGGTTGGTTTTGGAATAAGGCGGTGTTAGAACAAAGTCTCAAGTTGCTTCCAGTTGATTTAGGGGAATGCCGAAATTGTTTTAAGGGATGCTCGATCCGTTGTTATATCGCTATTCTATATCGAGTAAGCGACAAACGTTTTTTTGCATTAATGTGACTTATATGATGATGCAATACGAATATTTTTCTTAATATGAACATTTATTATCAATCAACTGATTTTCACACGACTTGGTAAATAAGACTAAAAGGTTTTTAAGTTCCAAACTGTTAATATTATGTTTTCAAACGAAATTCCTGTTTCTAATAGCTTAAAAATACAGTACAATTCTGTTATAAAGGTAATTTTCGTTATATCTTGACAATGTAATATTTCCAATACATACTTGACGATGTCTTAAAATAAGCCCGTTATAACAACCTTCTTTTAAAACTTCAGTCTTTATGACGGAATTTTTGCATATAAAACCTCCTAGACTTAATGGGATAATAACGTAAATGGAATAGTAACGTAAAATATGCAATTATCTGGTTGACTGCGCATCGATCAGGTGTGAATGTATAACATTTATTCTATTTTAAAGTCGAGCGCGACTTCAGACACCAGAAAAGCTTTATAGCCCAATGAAGGACGCCTGGAGGGAGAAATGCACCTCCAGTTCTATAATTAATGACCCTGGGCACGTAAGGCCCGTAATAAGGATGAAAGAGAAATCTTCCGTTAGCCGAACGGTTAGGAAATGGCGATTGGTAAACAAGAAGGCAGGAATGCTGGCAATTACGATCGGGAAGGTGAGCCACAATAGACCGATAGATCGCCGGAGATCAACCACGCCGACTCGCAAGTTTCGCGTGTGTTTGTGCGTGTGTGCATATGGCTATCGGATAAGTATAAAAAAAGAGGTGTGTTTCAGTATTACCGTGTGGACTTTCGAATATGAATTTTGCTAAATCACTTGCTATGTTCGTCGTTAAGAGTACACTGACAGTTAATCGAACAAAAATAATCCGTGTACACTGTCAGCAGTTCGTATATGAATATGTTGGAATTTTCGAGGTCTGTGCGTTGAATGTTAACATATAATTTAACCTGATGAGGTATCATTCGCTGACGTCTCTTTGTGATTAATATTGCCATAATCGATTTAGGGATTCATTCATTTTATGAATCGAATCATGGGTCTAAACGACTGATCAAGTGCGGAGTCTTTTTCCAATTCAAACAGTCCAAAGTGTTCCCCAAAACGACTAATTTTTTCCTGTTACAGTACATATCCTTATAAGAACGCTATCGCTTTGTTTAGGTAAATTCTTCGAAAAATTTTCCTAAATTCGCTCATGGGTGGATAAAAAATATTCTGATTTATCCAACGAGAACTCGCCGTTTATTTAAGATACACCTCAAACTACATCCTTACGCAACGTTACATAAAGCAAACGGGAAGTATTACGGAAGAAGATTACCACAGTTTCTCAAAAGTAATTTCTCCACATGGGAGAGCGTGGATAATGATAAACATCACCTTAGTCCGGCAAACTAAGATCAGAAAAATATTTCTCAATCCATTCGGATTTCCAGGAACATTTCCTCATCTATACGATCAAGGTTTAAAAAGAGAAAGCAGGAAATGTATTCCGGAAGTTGGGGATTAATATTTGTATCCGACTAAAAAATATATCCTTTGCTGTTGTGATTTGCTAGCTTATAAACCGCGTCCTTCATTCGACCTTCAAAAAATGATTTTTTTCTATTTGTTTTCTTTTTGCAGGCCGGTAGTGAGGGAGCCGCAGGAGAGGGCGTAAACAACAACGAGATACCTCCGAAACCAAATCCAGCACTCCAAAGTTTGTTCGACGACATATTCAACGTGAGTGCAAAAAACTTGAGCGATTGGAATTTTCAAATTACTCGCCAGAAATTCGGGAATCTGCCAACAAAAAAAAACAATAGTTGGAAGACATCTCGAAAGGAAATAACTCGCTAAACCTGAAACATTTTTTTTTTCACAGATCCCGATCCAGGTTCTTCGAGCCGTGAACAGATTACTGACCAATCCGGGCAACACTATAGGCCAGAGTACGCAGGCGAATCCTACGTGATTGGTCACGCTGCGAGGCCCGAAAAAAGAGCTTACAGCGTCGGCCTCTATCGTCCCTCCGAATACCTTTAAAAAAGAAGGTTCAGCAGCCCAATAGCGCCACTCTGGTGGCTTTGTGAATCAACAAAGTGACCATGCCACGTTCCACGCTTATGAGCAGCGGGTGGTCTAAAACTTCGGCAAGTTCCCTCGAGCCTTACACTCAATTAAAATAACCATCCCATATATCTTTGACTATGGAAACTTGCTAGATAAGTTCAGATATTTCCAACGAGCGACAGACTAACCCTAATAACATCTTACTTGAACCGCATAAAACATTCTATCTACTTGTCCGCTTAAACGACAAAAGTAAATATGTAATTATTATTTTATATAAGAATGGTTGTGAATGTATTTTTGTTGAATTTGAATAAAACCAACTTAAACATAATACTTGGCATTATCTTTAAAATTTGAATTAAAATAAACTTGATTAACAAATAAAGAACAATGTTAAATCAATAAAAATACACATGTATCTTAAAGCGTCTTCGTTATAACATCTTACTACAAGAGAAACTGACTTTTAATATTATTCATGGAAAAAAACAATCGTATTAAATGACAATTCAAAACAGTGCTACAACTATGTAGTTAATTCGTGATTAAAAAAGCACAAGGTGCCATACTCGAGTTGAAAGCACAGGTGTGATTAATTTTAAATTTTCCTTATGAATTGTGATTTTTAAAAAGTAAAATTCAACAACGTTAGGATAAATACTATTCAAATTGTTAACAATGGTACCACCTATTTAATTGCCTTCATCTAAAATTTTATATAGTAAAATTTGAATAGAAATTTCTGCGAGCTGACAAGAGTAAATTAAGCCATTCCATCGTAGCTCTCTGTTAGCATGAAATACTCCATGTTTGGTAATCCATTTAAATCCTGCAAGTGACGTGAAAACGTTAAAATAGGTTCTCCAAGGTAGTATGTGGTACTTTGAAGGATGCAATCTGAGGAACGTACGATACGTAGTCATTTAATTCCATCGCAATTAACGAAAGAAAAAGCTTCTTTCTTCCTTGCTTAAAAATTTGGAATCAGACTACGAAACAGAGATTATATGGAAGTTACTTGGTATTGTTTTATAAGAAGTTTGCAACGTTTGATGCAAACGTCTAAGGCCAATCATCGTGTAATAAATAGACATAAAAAATTGGTGAGTGGACGTGAAAATCACATTAAAATCCCACTAAATATTATCAGGAACTAGTATAAGTGCCCCTCAAAAATGACGGGGATTCTGAAATAAAATTGACGCAGTCTTCTTTGGTCTGAAATCGTACCTCCTGCTGAGAGGATTGCCTTCGATCCGAGCGAAGGCTCGATACCCTCGCCACGATTATCTATTGTGCTTCAAAAGCTGACCTTAGTCCCCTCTTGCCAGGTATATTTCTGTTTTTCAGAGCGTGACAGAGGGAGTGACAAAGGGACAGAATAAGGCTTTATATATTACCGATACAGTGAACCGTTTTTTTATTATATTATTATGCTATCCTGAAAGTTTTATTGAATTCGGTTCAGTCGTTTGCTATATATTAAGCTTCATAAAGCATTACACACGTTTGCTAAGGCTTTTATTTATATGATACCTAAATAATAAAGATGTAGATATATATACTGTTTTGCCTTAGATGATTTTTCGGATATAGACCCGGCTATAGAAAAGTATTAATATGAAAATTAACAACTAGACATATTTTACCCACAAATAAATAGTTATAAACTATATCATTGCATCGTTCTGTTAAATTCGAGAAAAACGGAAATAATCTTTCGGTAAAGAAGAACTCTAGTTCTAAAACGTAATTAAATGTCACGCTGAAATAAATTTATTTACTTATCCTTCACTGCCGCAAGTAAAGCCAGGAAGTGACGATTGGTACCATATTGAACCCATAAAAAAAATCGTTAACTTGTACACCAATATAAATTCTAAAATGTCACATAATTATACAATATAAACTTACAATTATAACTAAGTTTTACAAATACGGTAGTAAATAAATTATTCCCTAGAGTAGAATTTAGTCAAATTTATCATTACCTATTTTTGTGTAAAATAAAAAAGGGCCGGAGACTACGGTGAAATTGATGTTAATGTGGGTAACTTCTTAACCGTAAAATATTGTATTTTAGTATAATAACTATTATATTTTACGGCTAAGGAGTTATCCATATTAACATATTCTTATAGTTAAAATTTTCTAACATTCCCTAACCATTTCGAATAAATCCATTTCTCACCTTGAAATCGAAATCTGGTGTTAAGGTTTATCATGCATAATTCTCGATCTGCGACACAATTAAAGCAACGGGAATTCATTCGTTGCGTAAGTGAATGAAGTTCTTCATCCCTGAATTTCAACACGGCTCTGAATTATTAATTGAAATCTGCATCCGGAATCAAAAGTAACTTCGCAGTTTGTAGATGTTTTTAACGCTACATTGAATTCATTCCATCCTGAAAAGCTACACACAAAAGTCCAAACGTATTAAGAAATTATTTTGCCATAAATTTGTATCAGTGTGCGCACGTGTTCATCACAAACATTTCGCAAAAACCATTTGAAGCTATTGCACTAACATTTCACGAACGGAGCTAACCGTCAGTTTTTAGCACGTAAATCTAAAGTGCGCTTAGCAATACATCTTTAAACGAGACTCAAAGGACAGCTCTGTTGGCTCACAACAGCGATGTAGATGTTCCGACGTGCTCAAATTATCCGGTCGTTTATACGCGCGAGGGACAAAACATAAACCTAATGTTTCTCAGACGGCATTGCAGACAGTGAACGGATCTCTTAAAGCCCTCAAGGTCCTTCGTGCATTGAAAATAGGACCATCGAATTCAAAGAACTAACGACCTGGGCGGCGGATGTGACAAAATTAGGCGAAATTTTTGGCGATCATGCAGCAACCGTGACTGGTGTTTACGTCACACGTTAAATTCATAGCGTATATACATATATATATATGCCGTGGAAAGCTACTTATGCCGTAATGCCATCATGAGACCATGGCAGCGCTAAAAAAAAAGTCCTCGAGGTTAGCGGTTATGCCTTGGTATCTTTGAAGTGATCAAAAAAACCTCTCTTGGAAAATGTATTCTTCGTGGAATATTTCTTCCCTCCTCGATTACTCCGATATTATCAAATTAACGGTCATCCTAACATCCTTTCGTTAATTTCGATGGTTTCACACGCACGAATGTTCTTACTCATATCAATTCAAAGGAATGTTAGTCTAAGAGGTTTGTATATAACGACTCCAACAGGAAACACAGCGAGCATCGCTAAAAATAAGTTATGAAATGAATACTAATGACATGGTTATTTTAAAAATTGGAATTTCCTCTCCAAACACGGGCAAACAACAGGTGTTTCAGACAGTATACGCGTAAATATCAACGTAAAATGAACAAACTATTCCTCCAAATTTAATGTTTTCTAGTTTTGCCGATTTGAATTACGCATATCGTTTTCATGGATTTCTTCCTAGAAAATATGTGATTATAAACAGTCCACCATCAAATTTTATCACGTGCAAATGCACGTGATTATCTGCTTCTCCTAGTGCGAAATTTACTTGCAACTAGGTGAAATAACATGGACTTCCAACGTCTTAGAGAATTTACAATTTCTTTCTCAGTAAGTAGCGACAATTTTGAGGCAATATTAAACGATAAGAGAGTCGATCTGGAAATAAAAGGTAAGCATGGTTTGACATATGTTGCTGTCATCGAAAATTATGCTACATATAAATATTTCGCCTAATAAATCAACTTTTATTTTGCTTTACTTACTTTCTTAGGTATTTCTTCAAAACTTTTTCCTTCGTACACTCAAATCAAAATCATCCCGTTTCAAATTAAAGACATTCTCATGACTTTTTTTTTCTCGGCACAAATTTTTATCCTCTCCAACTATGTCCTATGCAATCTCGACGAGGTAAAAGATGACTACTGAATACGGAATCACGTCTCAGAATTGTTAGCTATAATTTACCTGGTGTAAATATGACAGACTTCCTTCCTCCAATGATTTCCCACCAAGGTTGTATACTATAAAAACGGACACGCTAAAATCCACATTCATAACAGAATTCTCACGGGACGAAACCATTTAAGTCGATGTTTTCTCGTTCAAGAAGTGGGAAATTTCTCAAACAGGTGCTCGGCTGTGATTTTACGCTCATCTTAGAGGCTTGTGAAAATCTATGTCCTTCGCCTGCTTCTTTTTCTTGTTTTTTGCCTTATCAAACTCTCACCCTCTTACGCAGTAACCAGATTAACGTGCAATTTCTACTATATAATTTTATGAAACTCACTTGGCACACTGCCATTTTATATCTATACAATAAATATAATATACAATCAATATGTACACAATTTAGCATATTTCTCCTAATACACATTCAAATACTTCATATTTTCGAAATTTATGCAGGTGGCTAAAAAATACCAAACAATACAACCGGATTGTGTTGATAGAGAACACGTGGAAAACATTTACGAGCTCAGCATCTCCAAATTTAACTTTTGCAGATTGCGACCCAGATCCTTCAAGGCAAGAAAAGACTCCTGACCAATCCAAACAGACACAACCAGGAAAATCAGGAGAATAATGAGTAGGTGACTCGACGGCCTCCAAAATTATGAACCTGCTCAAATGTCCAACACCGGCGGCTTCGTGGATCGACGATGTCATGTGTCACACCCTTGAGCTAAGGATGTTAAAGACTTCGTCACGATATGTCGCTATATGTAAAGAATAGCGCCTTTATGGAAACGTGATCGTCTAGTCGGAATGGTAACTTATATATGTATGCACAAATCATATCTACTAGATCTCTTGAACGCAGGACATATACTCAAAGAAATATTAGAATGCGTAGTCAATTGTAGAGAAATGTTTGTTTAGAACTTATTAAACCAAGCAAAACAGACATTTAGTAATTTTTAGTTTAGTTGTAATTTGCCTTGTAATATGAATACCTGAATCGTGTTTTCCTATTAAATAGCATGCGCAGTTTTTGTTTTGAAAAATCAATTACTTTCTTCATTTGTATAGAGAAATTAAAACTGCGGCAGAATTTAAAATGCTCAGAGACGAGGTAGAATTTATATTTTCACAAATTCACACCGTTTACATCAGTAGTTCCCAAACGGTGGGGTGCGCCCCCCTAGGAGTGGGCATGAGAGAGAGAGGGGCGCGAGGTCATGAGGAAAAAAAATCAATTTTTAATGTCAAATTCAGCTGCAATGGTCTAAACGTATTTTTCAATCTCCCCAATATGTACCAGATACATGGGTAAAATAATTACGAGTTAGTCGATCATGAATAACGATGTAAATACGAGTGCAAAGGGTTACATTTAATTCAATCGAAAACATGTTGGGGAATTACGGCTTATTGAAAACCAAAAAAGAGGCGTCATGTTAAAAAGTTTGGGAACCAATGGTTTAAATGAAACTGTCGTTTCAGTATTATTGTTTCCGAAAATTCCACATCCTCAAATCGTCTTCACTGGACCTGCGCCGCCCTGGATGAGGTGCAGATGTTTTTTAAGCGAGTTTCCTCTTCGACTGGCAAGATTTCGTCTCTTACACACTTACTTCTTACGGACTAATTCGAGATAATCGAACACGTAATGAATATGAAAATATGCGTTGTCTGAAAAGTTAGTATATATTGACTTGACGGCTATATCGGCACACGTGCGGAAATAAGCTCTCCAAACGTCAAGTTTTTCGTTTGTAAATTTGTGTTTATCCCCTTAATTGTCCTTAGGAATCGTTAAGAGGAGCGTACTATGCTAATTTAACCAATATCAATGGTTTTTGTTGTGATCTCCAGCCATCTACGTCAAAATGCTAATCCTTACGGTTTACTAACTTACACACGACTTCGCAGTCGGTTTTATTTCCTAGCATTGCTTAGCGAACCTATTCGGCTTTCGTAAAGCAGTTCTACTCAAATATTCCATCTACCTACTTCTCATAGACAACAGAACCTTCAATTAACAGAGTGAATAATCCTAAATTATTCAATTCAAATCGTGAAGCTGGACGTCTCTTTTCCATATAAACGTTGAGCTTTCGTTCTGTTTTTTCTGCCTAAGTTATTATCCGCATGGAAATCAGAATTAACTGAGCGATCGAAAAGCTTCAATTATAAAGTTAGTTATGTGACAGATACTTAACCTTTGTGAGCTGTAATTACGGCTACCTGCATAAAAATTCAAGACCATAATTGGAAAAGTAAGAATCAGAAAAAAAATGTAATAGCAAACACAATCGATGCAACGAAATGTTTCGATGTAAGATCACCACAGAGTTAAAAATGTAAGTCACGCTTTAATGGTTTCTAAGAGATTTTTTTAGTAGTAACTTGACCTGAAATTTTGCACGTCTTGTAAGACTGTAAGTTAATCTCTGTGAAATCACGATCATGAAGCTCGGTGTGTCTTGAAGCCACAAAATTTACAACGCTTACTCGGCGTATTTCCGCCAAGAGATGATATAGGTCAGTGTTTCCCAAGGGGTTGTTGGCAAACCCCTTCGTGGTTAACAAAATGTTTCAAAGGATTCACCAAAAAACATTCGAAAGGGATGATTGTTATTTATGTAGTTCTATTGAAAAGAAATATTGTAATGCATACAATATTTTCTATGGATTATTAGTGAAAACAATACTGCCTCACGGGCTGACTAATCAACGTATATATTAATTGAGTAAGGGAATGTCGTGTCCGTCACAACCGAAAGGGAAGCATCCCTTTCACTCAGCCACGCTTGAGTGGAAGTGGAGTGGAAGGTAATGCGCGGGGCGCAAGGAGGACCTGCGCGTACCTGGAAAAGGGATTCGAGCCTCAGTGAACGGCGACGGCAGCGTCTTAAATGATTATTATATAAGTAAAGCAGTTCAATTGGAATACTGAAATCGTACCCATTTCGTAAGTAAAATCTTCTCTTCCATTTGAAATCAGCCACGCTTGAGGGCAAGTGGGAGAGAAGGTAATGCGCGGGGCGCAAAGAGATCCTGCAGGTAGATTTAATAGGGCTCCGAGGCTCAGTGCGCAGGTAGGGCAGCGGAGAGCCTGCTTATCATAATTCTACAACAGAGCTCTGATTTCGGAGCTAAACGGGCAGCTAGTTATAATAAAACAATTAATTAAGCATACGTTAACGGCTATTTTGCCGTCATAAAATTAAAACATTTTTCTTATAAAATAATTTAAAACATCATTTGTTATTTTATCCTACAAAATCCGTAAAAGTTATACTTTTATTAGGAAAAGGCTCTGGATTCAGTTCATTCACAGTTGCAATATTGTGTTGATATCACTGTATACGTATTTTGTTAAGTCTTCGTATTCGTACGAGGAATTAAATAGAAACGGGTATTCAAAAAATATTTTTTCCCAGATAAATCCAAGGAATTAAAAATAAGAGATAAAAGCTGAATTACATTTTTTTAATGCCTTCCTTTAATTGCAGCTAAATTGGAGATTCACTATTTATTGGTCCGCAAGATGACTTGCTCTGTGCTAATTTAAACGTGCCGTGGAGTAGAATTCGATGCTTCGTCTAGTATTAACAAATTAATGAATAATAATCAATATTTTTTTAATTTCCTTAAATTAAAAGACGCCAACTACAAGCTTAGTATTCTCAGAAGGGGGCTAACGATAAATAAATAAATGTGTGTGCTTGCGTGCTTGCGTGCGTGCGTGTGAGTGCGTGTGTAAGCAAGGGATTCGCGATATGAAAATGTTTAGGAACGACTGATGTTGGTCATTACGAACAATGAATGACATTTTACGATTTTTGAAAAATATCAACAGGTATTATAACTTTAAACTCATCATATTATTAACTCGTTCACGTAAAAAAAATAAATCATTTATTCTAAGACGCCTGTTAATGAGTATATTGTTTTTTTCGGTACTTTTCCAATTTTCGTTTGAAACAAATGCACCTTAAGGAATCTGATACTCTAAATTCCTTAACGACAGACGTGATAAACGCCAAGAAGGTTTAATTTATGGTATGAAAAACATCAGCATGAAGAGCCAAGGCTGCATGAGCAAGATTTCAATGCTGCGTACAACTGCGCAGTAGAGATTCGATGTTTAATGAACCGCTGCACATAAAGCAAGCGGAATGTCTTCGTCATTTTGTTTGCAGAACATTCAAGTATAAAAAAATATTCGCAGCTGCTTTTCCATACCACAAATAAATCTTTAAATAGGACTAATTTGTAGGATCTCATTATATAGACGAGCTTGAGGCGTTTTATTTATTCCTTTTGCCAAAAACACTGATTTGGAAATCCCTTTTCATATGTACGTCATTCCGGCAGGAATTAGAAGTTCTTTAAACATTTCAAAATTTCCCCTTAAAATAAAGTAAAACTTTTCAGTTACCCAGAAAATGTTTTTTTAATAAGAGATGTTACTTTTGTCAACTACGTCTGCTTCCTCAGTACTAAATTCATTACGGTAAGTTTTGGTAAGACCCTCGAAGTTTACATTTACGAATTATTACTTTCATAAAAATCTAGATAATCGAGTCTTGCTTCAAACTCTACGCCCGAGGAACTGATAATTACTTCCATTAACATTTTCCATGCCGACTCATTTATAAATCTGCTCTTGATAAAAAATATTTAATTATGTATTTCATTGTATTACAATTTTTTAATGAATTAATAGATATAACAAGTGTTATATATTAACGTGTTATGTGATTTAATTATATTTAATTATAAACTCTTTTTCCTTTACCTTTCCTCTAAAATTATAAGAAATATAACACAACTAAATTTGAGGCGTAATGAATCAATTTCAAGTTTTCGGCTTTGACAAAATATTATCCAAATACCCAATCTTCTTTAAGGAGCTACTATTTAAACAGAAACCTTAAGCAATTAACGCTGACATAGTAACATAAATTCAAGTTTACTTATGATATTCTAATGAGACATTACATTAACATCGCTTAATTTTCAAATTAATTGTCCACTGATATTAAAGACACTGGCTGAATTACAGGAGATACCTACTAAGTCATAACTGATCAATTTAATGACATAACAGCCACATTTAACGATCGCCTTTTCTCGAAGAAAGTACGTTCAATTGATTTCACCTATGGATTCTTTAAAATGACATCCCAACAATTCAGGCGAAGTGGAGTCCTTATCAGTGTGGACGCAACTATCCAATAACATTTCCATCATAAAACGAACGAACGGATATATTTTTATAGTACATTCCATTATGGAGTAAAAAAAGGCCGTTCCCGCAGTCATTACTTTGACGTGATTTTGAGCACTCCTCTACAACCGCGTCCCGTGAATGAATCCAGCCAGCGATTCACTATTTAATATTGTTATTAGCATCGATCTTACGACCAAATGTATCCTCGCGTTTTATCACTCTCGATTCACATACAAGAAAACCCACTCTTTTTAAGTCCGGTAGTTACATAATATTCTGTAGAGAGCTGACATTAAATTTTATGAGAGAAAAAATACAATGAAAAGGATATGCTACGGAGATGACCGTTCAGGTTTCTTCTATTTGTTTTCAGCCATAATAAGATCTATATAATTCTCTAATGAAACTACTGGTGCTAACAATCGCGGGAGCAGAACACATTGCACACAAAGAACGCGTAGAGCTAATGCCCAGAATCGACAGGTCCTTTTTCTCGAATGCGATAAGATACGCTAACAGGGATTTCATGTAATAAAGATGTGGTGAAATGGCAGCCACTGCCAAACGCTTTCGATGAATTGCAGGATAAACATGTAAATGAAAATTGAAACAAATGACTAAGAAACTGTACGTGATTCTATCGGTTTAATGTCAGCGATGTAATATTATTTCCTAAGTATAAACCACGAAATAATGCGTCCAATCTGCTAAACATCATCACGTAAGATTGTATACATTTTGAATCTAAACAAAACCTTCGGTCTCAAACGAGCTGTGTCGCAATGAGGGGCTTTAGTGAGGTTTTTCCACACCTCTTCATGAAATGCACTTAAAGAGGTAAGGAGTCCTAGGATAATGTCGTAAATATTGATGCACTTACGGTGGTAAATATAAATAACATAAAAAAACGCTTCAATCAAACAAAACCGTTAATGGCAGGCATACACCTGCTCAAATCAATAGACTGTTCCTTTATGCTTTTGTTATTCAGAATCATACATTATCACCAAAATATTATGAACAGCTTTTGTAAGGCAGTATAATCTGAAATCACTTCATATTACACAACTGAGTTGGATAAATGTACCTGATACTTGTCAAAAACTTTTCCATTTATTCCGTGCCTTATATTGTATCGTTTTTAAAGCTTCGAAGAGTAGCAGAAAATACAACACGGGATCGCTTTAACATAGGACCTTCCTGGAAATTATTACTCCTATTTTAATGCATGTACAAAATGAGGACCGCTTTTATTCCTAACGCTCTTCGTAATTCGGCAGAAGTTAATTAGTTTACCGGGAAAATTGACAGTGCTTCCCAATGAGTAAGATCCTTTTAAAAAAATCAAAATTGGGAGTTAGTTACCATTTAAATGTTACCTTTCATTGAGAAATAGGAAAGACATTTTGCCATCGTTTGCGGCTTCCACTCGATTAAAATTTATTGAGAATTTAATATAAATTTAAATAAAGAGTTAAAAAACAAAAAATGAATCATGGCAAGGCTTCTTGGAAGCGTTATCGAAATATGCCTATTCGTATTCAACATGGCATCCACGGCGTGATTGGCTGACAATGAGTTGTTTCTGTCAGCAATAATTTCCTGTATCTTACGGTGAAACCGATTGGAAATTTTAGTAAGTATATCTGGTATGATAGCTCTACAAAGATCTGATGAATGGCGGCATTAATGAAGTGATAAAATTACAGAAGGAATGTAACATACTTGCGTATATAAGTTTAATGCCTTAATATAAGGGATTTTATAATGTCAACAATGTTTTCGCTAACTGGAGTAAAAATATAAACGCGCAAAACGCTTTAATAAAGTGACTCTGTTTTAGAATCCGTAATTTCATGAACCGTGACGTAATGTTGTAAACTTGAAGTAAACGAAAACAAATATTAAAAGATAAATTTTCCACCAGTAAAAATATTTGTATTTCCCATCAATACATATGCAGAAAAAGCTTCTTAACTAGCATTATCACGAATTCTAATAAAAATTTTCAAATATTGTTACGAAGCTGTACTATTCTATTATTTATTATTATTAAGTAATGTATAACACCAATAAAACATGTACTTGGCCAAATTTTAAGGTTAGCAATATCGCAAACCTCCCGAGTATTTTAAAATTAAACGAAATACACTGAGGCCGAAAAGCTATTAAATTTTGATATTTTTAGCTAAAAATCCGTTCAAATCTCTTTCAAAGTATATCATGGATTGATTTTATGGTAACCTAAATATTTTCTCATCAATCGTAATTTTAATATTGATAATAATTCTATTTCAACCTGTTTCTGCTAACATAACTGAACTCCGTCCTTTTATGACCTCCAAAGTGGTGTTTGTTTGTGCCAGATGTACCGAAAAGTTCCAGCAACCGGTTATGAAAAAAAAAACGCGAATTTTTTGCGCCAGGAAGCGTATAATGCAATGCACAACGGGATCCTCGAATTCCGAAGCGTGAGATGGTAAAATAAACGTGTTATTCGTAGCACAAACTTTTTTTTCGGTAACGTGTAAAGTATTAATAGGCTATGGGAAGAATTTCGTTCTCACCTGCCGTAACCTGAAGCGAATTCATAGCATTTGTCGAAAGGGAGCACGCTTTCATACTCTGCAGAGCACGCCATTCCCACGAGAACGGCGGAGGGCCGAACTACTACGACGGTTGGAAAAATGTTTCTTGTGTCCCACGGTTCAACGAATACAGAAATGGCACAAGTGAGAAATAAGAAAGAAGATCGACAGTAAAAGCTACGACATTCATCCATTTATCCATCACGAAATAGAACCCTTAGAAAAAAACTAAATCTCACTGAAATAAAAGTTAAAAACAATTACAGTTAACGTTTTTGGAGTAAATCAATCTTGGACGAACAATCTTGAAATTATAATTGCAGCGGTTCCATAATATTTCAAAGCTATATTAATTCCACATCTAACTAAAACGTATGAGAACTATTTATAACCTATTTTCTCAAAATGTCGTATCACACGAAAAAGGATTTGATTTCTGAACATTTTTATCAACCGTAAAGGATTCTTATTTTCTAAATCCAAAATTTCTCTTCATAAAGAGGGAAATTAATATTCGCTCAGAAAGACCATTACATCATCCAGCATCGTTTTTCAACGTTAATTCCTCAATCACTTTTCATCAAATAATTTTTAAATCAAGTACTCACTTATTAAAAGTGGTCGCTTATTCAGTTTCTCAGGTTCAAGTTTAATGAAGAAATTGATGCAATTAAAAAGATTTTTAATAGATAAAACTTTTATAATTAAGCACAAAAAGTCCCAAAGTGAACGCTAAAATTTTACTCTGTGAAGTTTGGTAATTTTGAAACCAAAACGATTCAGGATAAGGCGTGAATTTTAAAAAATAATGCGCTTAAGCCAGTTCTATTGGAAAAACAGAAATTACGTCAATGACTCGTCCATTAGCGTCCGAGAAACAATCTTAAAACGACGCACGACATCAAACCTACATGGTGATATACTAGGGCACTCGACTCCTAACGGAGGATTGTATTCGATCCTAACGGACGAAAAGCACACAAAAGTGGTATGTTATCTCGAATGTCACGTAGAATGCTCCGCTACCCTGCCAGCACACAAGAGAGAGAGAGAAAATGAGAGGGTACGCAGTTCCGGTTCGTTATTGCCCTTGACCATAGAGGACCGTGCACGCGTCCCGACTTCAAAAAGTCAGAGGCAATTCGCGAGCGAACACGTCTCGGTAAATATGCTTCATGGTAATTTTTTTTCGCTTCAATAACGCCATAAATTTCAAGGTCAGAAAACAGATTAAAAACTTCGGAGATGAAAACTCCTATAGGTGCAGTCCACCATGTTGGAAACTTAGTCAAGATAATATTTTTTCAGATAAAAACTTAAATTTTTTGCATAAGCCAATACACACAGCATAAACATTTTTCACAGATTTTCTCATATCCTTATGCTAGTGGTCTAATATGTATTTGAACCCCTTTGGTTAGCTCAAGAAGCTGAGCGCAGATGACAGACTACACGTAGACGGCATAGCAGAAATCACTCTCTTTGTCAGATACGAGGCTACTATAAATTGTGCAAATTTACAAAAACATCTGTCAGTATTTTCACTATATGTACTTTCATTTGTATAGTAATAAGTCGAAGAGCAACCTAATCTCCACTGACAATGCACACACTGAAATAAAAAAATTCGTAAGATAAAAAAAATTTTATCATATTTACTGGTGTGTAGCGGCACATTAGTATGTCGCGAACATGTTCTTATTTTGTCGCCTAAACGTCTAGAAACTTTTAAAACAACATCATATTGAATATAAAGTGTCAAATGGTGTACTAATATTAGTTTTGATATGTTTGTGCACGTTTCTTTTTGGTAATAAATCTGTTATTTTACTTTACCTGCTCTAAATGTGAAAGGTTATGTGCCGGCCATATTTGATTTAAATCTCCTCACTTGTGTCGCCGAAATCCTGCTCACTAAAAAGTGTGTCGCGAGGCCAAAAAAGGTTGGGAAACTGCTCTATGTCACCACAAAAGAGGCTTTGAAAACCCACGCTCTATAATTCTCTCTGTGTTGATTCGAGTTCAGGTAATGTTTACTGTTCACATATTTATGTGCACAAAATGTATGACCTGAGGCTCTCGAACTCTTGGAGATTATCGTATGCTGCTTCTAGAGGAAGCAGGTTTGGCCACTCCCTACTCTATAAATTCCTCAAATGCACGCGCGTTGATCTCTTCGGGAGATCTACTTCTGAATGCAAGTGAGAGTTGAATAATATAATGTCGCAGGAAGCGATCTACGGAGATAAAAGCGTATATTTTTAGGTGGGAGAGGTATGGGAAGTGAAATGCACCGAGTAACACGTCAGCGCATTTGGGTGGGGCTATTCTACCCACCGAGCCGTTTCCAAGGATGAACCGGAATGCATAATGCGGTATATCAAACTGGAGTAAGAACCAACGCTTAAAAGTACGTGTTTTTTAGGCGCATTTCGCCTCCAGCGTGAGCGCCTATTGTTGTCGGTCCGTCCGTCTGTCCGTCCGTCCGCATGTTCGTTCTCGGCTTTTACAGAACGGATTTTCATGAAATTTGATATTAAGGACTTACTATCAAAGATAATAAGAAAATCGCAAAAATGAATCACGTATGCCAATCAGGGGTACCACTTTACTTGTGACAAAAAATGAACTTTCCGTCATATCTTATAAACTATTGGTCATATCAAAATATTTTCCAAATAAAACTTGTAGAACTAGTAAAGAAGAGTATTTCATTCCCTATACATTTTTATCGTAGGAGTAGCCGTTATCAATAAAATCAAAAAAGAAAGTCTTAAATCGAGTTGAAAAATTTTCTTGAATGGTTACTTCTTCATTGTTGCTAACATAAACAATCTCACAAACAAACGTTTAATTTCCTTACGTGTGCATGCAATATTTTTAAACAGGAAGAAAATGGATTATTTATGATAAAGAAAAGAGCTTTAAAACGCCATTTATTTCTAATACTCCACTGCACGAAACGCGCCCATTTGTGATGCGCTGTACACTTTCCTAACTTGTTTTTAACTCCTTCAGTGTCAGAGCTCCTTTTGGAATGAGGTAAAAAATGTCCGTTTTTTATTTTGTTAATTGATAACGTATACGTGGATGTGTATGAATATATTCGGGTAAATAATGCAAGATATGCTCGGAAATGGCTTGCCCCAGTTAACTCAGGCAAGATAACAAAAGGGTTGTATGGATAAGCGAAAATTGAATGCATTTCCCTCGAGAACTTGCAGCCTCATTGGATTCTCGGTAGTCCGTCAATTACTAAGGATTAGAAACCCTTATTCGCGAGTTTCTACCATGTCTCTATACCTGGAGGATAAGTTTACGACTCTCCTTTTGGAGTAAACAAAACGAATGAAAGAGTGGACACATTTCAAACATTTTTAGTAAGAAAATGAATAAAGTTACAAGGGAACGGTTTTCACCACATGAAATCGGAACTCTAAAAGTTTTACAAACGCTATTTGTTCTACCGAGCGCGCATGAATGTGCGCATGCGCCAAATTGAGATAAAGCTGCATTGTGGAGGCCACGCGGAGAAAGTGGATTTTTTATTAATTTTCTCAATAAAAATGTTTGAAATGTGTCCACTCATTCTCGGACACCCTGTATTTTCACACGACAATTGTGCCTTTTAATGATCTTCTCGGTTTAAAATTAACAAAAATTGCAACCAAAACAGAAACAACCCAACCTAGTCGTTTAATATCATCTCAGCGCATATAATGCCCTAGCTTCCCATTAAATATCATCAGGAACTAGTATAAGTGCCCGTCCAAAAAGACGAGGATGATCGATTATTCTGAAATAAAATTGAGGCAGTCTTCCTTGACCTGAAATCATACCTCCTTCGACCCGAGCGAAGTTTCGAAACCCTCGCCGCGAGTATCTATTGTGCTTCAAAAGCTGCCAGGTATATTTCTGTTTTTCAGAGCGTGGCAGAGGGAGTGACAAAAGAACAAAGGGACAGAATAAGGCTTTCATATATTACAGATACATTAAAACGTTTTTTTATTATATCATAATGCTATCCTGAAAATTTCATCAAATTCGGTTCAATCGTTTGCGAGATATTAAGCTTCAAAAAGCATCACATGACAAAGGGACAAAGTGCCACTGTCTTTTATATATGTATTATGATAATAGTAACTAGGGGTTCTGCCCCTACGCGCGTATACCCTGTGTCTCGCACGGCGCGGCGAGGCAAAATCGTCCACTGCCCGTGTGCACCCCTGAACCTCCTCCTCCTTTGATCATATAGATATTTAAGATAGAAAATTATATCTAGCCTTATTTTCGGGCCTTCTCTTAGAAGACGACACGTTTCATATCACATTCACTTATCTGCCAATTAAGGGTTTACTCCTAAGACATTTATTAATATAAAATATGCTAATGCAAACGTTCCCAAACAGTTGGTCGCAACCGAATTTTTTAATAGGTGAACGAGGAAAAAATAATGAGGTAAATCTTCGTTCTCAAACAGAAATATGTATGTATGCTAGTCAACATATACAAGGACGGCAAACAGACGCGATATGCGAAAAGCAGCAAAATAGCCGAACCTAAAATGAAGAATAAAGAACTAGGAGCAAAGTAAGAACGATAAACAACAGTATAAACAATTAAAAACGTAGATCAAACAAAATGAGCGCAGTCAAACGTCGAGAGATGATATGCGAAGAATTAACAGTAAAAACCAATAAAAGAACCACAACGACGATACGAAAATGAAGAACAAACAAAACAAAGAAATAACCAAAAAGTACAACAAGCCAGAGTACATTTATATACTATCACAAACAAAGGACGAATAAAAAAGAACAGGTTCAAACGTCGAGAGTTGATAGATGAATAAATAGCAGCGATAACCAACAAAAAATAAAATAAAACGACGAAACGAAAATGAATTATTTAATAAAAATGAGGTGGAGTGGGTTCGAATCCTGTCGCGGTGGGATTTTTTAAAAATTTTCAACGGTTCCAAAACGTCGTATGTATACTATTATATACCTATAACTTTCGAAGTTAAAATGAAGGTTGGTGAACCATTGGACGTATTCCTAGAAGGAGAACGGGAAGGAGGGGGAAGGGACACACTTGATTAATAGAGATTAATAGAATGCCTAGATTATGGCGCGTTTATACTTGGAATTGAATTTCGTGCACGACTGGTGAAGGCGACGGTCGATCAGGTCCCAGCACGTTGCACCCGAACTCGGCTCGGTCAACGCGGTTTTCACATTGAAAGTGATCAGAGTCTTTTGATCAAGTATTTGTTCCGTTTCTTCGTTTTCTATTCAAAAAATTATTTTAGAAATGAGTATTTACTAACTGAATGAAAACGAAATGATTAAATTCGTTGAAATATATAAGACACCATAAATACTCCACTGGCGCATCCAAAACCATCATATTTCCTTTTTAATTTTGAAGGCAATTATTTAATTAATAGCTCGCTAAATATCATAATTCCATTACGTGCCAATATAGAACTCGAGCTTACCTCGGCTAGAACACGACTGAATGTAATCGTAGTGTGTTAAATTTTCTGATTCGAGTCGATCAAATTCGGTTCACTCCTGTTTCTCTCAATATTATAAGCAGAAAATCATTTGAAGCATATCTTCGTTGTCAAGGAAAACAACAATTTTGAGACAAATTGAGTTTTTTGTATACTCATGTCAGAATATCGATTTTCTAGGTCTGGAATAACTCTTTTTAAACGCCAATTCTATGTATTTCTTATAGAAATCAATGCAAATAATCACTAAAAGCAAATGAGAGCCAGACATTTGTAAAGAAAAAATCACTAAGTATGTTAGTCTATAATATACGTATTCAGTGACTTTTTCTTTGACAACGACGATATTTTCGTTGCGTCAATGCAAAGGCACTGCGGAAATGCATTTCAGTTACACCCTTTTTACTCTTTTTAAGTTCGTTCCCGTTAATTATTTATTTCGATAAAAGCATTTTTTCTTACACCATCATTTATCGATGTAACGCTAAAATATAGATGTTCAGAACTTTGAAGATCACTGCTCAAAGGCCCTATTTCATGACAATCCTATAAAAAAGGACAACAAGTCAGGAAACCATGGGCATGTAGGTATTAGAAACCTGTAAACGCACACCGTTAATGATATTAAGTCGAGTTAGATCCAACAACTTGGAGTGATCTTTTAAGTCAGCAAGCATTCGTGGAAGAGTGAAAATATCAGCGAGGTAAGGGATAACCTTAAAAAATGTCCATAGTATTTATCCTGGCTAATTCTTACGAAATAGGTATAATCAGCTTAATACGACTGCGAAAGAAGAAAGAAGTAATAAGATGAACACAGAAGGAAATAACCACAAATAAGTTTGATACAATTTTGTGCTTTTTGTCACGGACCACCAACAATAATTATCGCATCGGCTTTAATGCGTATACACACGAAATTAACATCTGAACATCTCCAGAAATTTACACAGAAAGCGAATCAAATCTAAGTTTCACTGATTACGATACGGATGGAGTTAAGTTTGAAAATGGGTAAAATAGGACTTCAGGACACGATTATTAAATAACACTAACGCCCTATTAGTAAAATAACGATGAAACACGTAAAATAATGAGTTAATTAATCTTTTACGGGCTATAAATAAAAGGAAATTTAATACGAGTATATTATTATCATCATTATTTCGATCAATTGAATTGTTTCAATCCTAAAACGAAATTCAAATAGTAATTCACTATAAAAAAATCTGATGTGGCCAACACATGACTTTCTCCATATTTGGGGTAAAGATATTTAAATTATAATGAATAATATTACAAGGCAAAATTATTATTTCGTATCGTAAAAGAAGACACGTCGTTGCCGTAAATTACGTATATTATGAATGTTTACAGAATTCACCGCTACATGGTGTTGGCGCTGTAGGCTGGTATTAAGATAAAGCGAAATATATCCGAAATGGATAGTTCTACGAAAATTAGTTTCAAACAAAACTTGGAAGAAATATTATTCTCTACAACTTTGGTCCTTACGAAGATTACCAATAACGATGTTTTTAAGGAGATATTTAACGGAAACCGAAAAACCGGTTATTTATAAATAACTCCTAAACAATAACTCCTATAGAAAATTGTTTCAAATTAAAACTGTAGGAAATTACATTCTCTATGACATTAGTATACAATTGTATATAGAATAATGATGTTTTAACAAAGAAATATCGCAAAAACTGAATCGGGTTTCGAATAAACCGTGACTTCCGCTTATCCGTTATTGTCCGAAAACTAATCAGTTCTTTGTGCTCATGTTCAAGTGTTATATATGAAGTTTGGTAACGATATGGCATGTACTTTTTGAGTTAGAGCGCCCACAATAACACACACACACAGACATCATTCCGAAAATAGTCTAAACGTGTTCTAGGGACCTCAAAACATGTATTTCCGTTGAAATCTGGAAGTCGATTTTTTTCATGAATACAATACTTTCCCATTACTACGTATGGAGAAAGTAAAAAGGACTTTTGTGAGACTTTCCTTTTTAATAATAAAATTTAATTAATCTCGTTTAAGCGTTTAGAAATTATTCAAGGACATGTCCTTAATTTAGTAATATTTTGTATTTATATCCTCTAATTTAAATCAAAATTTTCGTCAATGTTGGTTTAAATAATGCTGCAATTAAAACAGAAATTAGAAAATCCCCTTTCACAAATTATTGCCAAACGCTTAGGGACGTACTATTTGCGTATTTCTGAGCTTTTTCGACTTAATTATACGGAATCAAGGCTTAAACTTTATATTCTGAAGTGAAAATTTTGATTTATTAAAACTACTATTTCGATCATCAACCCGAATTGGATTATTTGATGTCTAAGGTTGATCGCCTTTGTGAGCAGTGTAATAGCAGGAGACATTTTGAATAAATGCCTAATTACCGATTATAATAGAACAGTTGAAAGTAAAAATGCGTGCATATTAAATTTTTCATAAGAAAAATAAAGAGCGTTTTCTCGTAAAATTCTGATTGCGCATTTTTTTACGATTTCAAAGTGATAATTAAAACGCTCGAATCAAACTCAATGTAGTACACAAGCGAGAATATAGTCAGTTTCACATATGAATCATTAGTTTCGAGAAGTTTAACAAATATGCCACATGAAAATGAATGAATATTACTCTTTTATCAAAGGCCAGGTTTGTTTATCTGTATTAAACGCTTTGTTAACATAGTAACGCAGAATTGGGACTACTTGGGCCAGTCTGTGATGAGAGAAAAGGAAAACCGCTCATAACTAAAAAGCTTTTCAACCTTTTTCGATCAAACTTTGAGGAATCACTTGACTATTCAACTTTTCAATTTGAAACTGCTCGCCGTGTAGATAATAGTCCTGGGTTTGAATCCAGGAGCATATCTTTTCTCTATTTGAATAACATGGGTAGAGAAAAAGCCTTTGTCTTTAGCTTTTTAAAATATCTTAAAAATGAGATATCGACGCGGGATTTCCACAGTTAGGCCGAGAAAACTATGTAAATGAATTTCCCTATAGTAGAAATTCAAATACCATTCGACAAAAGCCGAAAATTATATATACTATTTTTTCGTGATTTTTACGCATTTATTCAATTCATCGCCACGGCAACTGCAATTGTTAAAGTCTATTGTTGGCTCGATTCCAATGCGTTAGAAATGTACAAAAATTGTGATAAAATCGTGTTAAAACCATTTTATATGTTCATGACTATTATTACTTACTGGAACATTCGATTATGTGAATTTTATATTAATTATTTACGTTTTAGTGCACATAAAAGTTGGTGTCGTTAATTTTTATTTTATTTTAACGTAATACTTAATTCACGCCTACCTGTCATATTTGACTGGCAATTACGCTAGTGAAATGAATAAATTATCGTAACTAGGGATAACAGTACCTTTATTAATATGCCGCAAAGATTTTATAACCATTAGAGCGATTTATGCTTTTCAATCTTTGAACACTTCTATCTCAATTAGAAAGCAATTCTCGATTGATTAATATTAATATTGCAGTTCCTTATTTTTGAAGATGAAATTCAAATCCCTGTATCTTTAGCGTACATTTTTAGTTTTTATCTGAAAAAAATCTGATGTGGCCAACACATGACTTCCTCCATATTTGGGGTATAGATATTTAAATTATTATGAATAGCATTATAAGGCAAAAATATTATTTCCTATCGTAAAAGAATACAGTAGTTCTTATTGCCGTAAATTACGTATATTTTGAATGTTTACAGAATTCACCGCTACATGGTGGTGGCGCTGTATACTGGAAATTTACGAATAAGCAAAATATCTCCGAAATGGATGGTTCTTCGAAAATTTGTTTCAAACAAAACTTGGAAGAAATATTATTCTCTATAACTTTGGTCCTCATGAAGATTACCCTTAACGACGTTTTAAAGGAGATATTTGACGGAAACCGAAAAAACCGATTATTTATAAATAATTCCTAAACAATAACTGCTATGGAAAATTGTTTCAAATGAAAGTTGTAGGAAATTACATTCTCTATAATCTTTGTATAGAATTGTATATACAATAATGATGTTTTAACGGAGAAATATAGCAAAAACCGAATCGGGTTTCGAATAAACCTCGACTTCCGGTAACCGGTATTGTCCAAAAACTAATCAGTTCTTTGTGCTCATGCTAAATTGTTATATATGAAATATGGTATCGGTATGGCAAGTACTTTTTGAGTTAGAGCGCCCACAATCACACACACATACACACACACACAGACATTCCGAAAATAGTATAAACGTGTTCTAGGGACCTCAAAACGTGTATTTCCGTTGAAATCTCTAAGTCGATTTTTTTCGTGATCACAATACTTTCCCATTACTACGTATGGAGAAAGTAAAAATGGGAGTTTTTCTAGGTCTCAATAATCGACTATCATGACAACGAGCTCAACGCATTTAGTATATGGATAAGCTTTTAATGGAAATCAGAGGGCTACATTATAGTGCCATTAATATTAAACAACGACCAATGGTAGAAACTAACTTTTTTGTAAAATATCGCCTTATAATATCTCCTTTCGCAGTACTTTCCCAACATGTTATAATATTTATGTGATGTGAAGTTTGTATCGAGTGAGTAAACGTGGCTGTCTCAAGTTAACAGAACACGACCACCCTATTTCCACTGTTCTCATAAGCTACCTGATGTGATACAGCATTAAGATAATTATTAGTAACTAAATGTTAATATTATCAGTACTTTTAAATTTCGGCCAGATTTTTCGTGTGACGATAAGTTTGTTTTCTCAATTTGTTTGCTCGTCTTGCATTCGAGATCGTCTTCAGTTCTAGTAAAAAAGATAAGTTTTACTGTTTCCTTTTCCTTCGATTTCAAACAAATCTTTAAGAAATTACGTCGAACTGATAGGTTTTTGGATAGTATTTTGGTTGAAATTCATAAGAGTAGCCATTTCAAAAGACAGAGCATTATTTAATAAATAATATTCTTAAATACTTGTATAAAATATTACAACCGTGGAGTTGAATCATCAAATGATATAGCTGTGTACAAACACACCTCAAGTAAACATTTGCGAAAAAATACATCTGGGATCCAGATTTCCTTAACACTTTCGCGGACATCTACATCTACATCTACATGATACCCTGCAAATCACCAGACTGGTGGGTGGCAGGGGGTGCAGCACACCGAAACCTACCTGACGGCTATATCGGTCAGGATTTCTAAATTGTCGATATTTACTCATAAGTCACAACGCACACTTATGTTGTAAACAAAGTCGGCCTACGTAGGAGCACTAACAATAAGATATACTAGTGTTTCTAAAATAACGCAGCAAAAACGCTAGTGCGCTAACCGAAAAACTGGTACTTGCTTACTTTTTTACATCTGTCGTTATAACCTGAATCCAGCAGTAGTTAGATACTGAATATTAAGATAGAATGTTAATAAAATAAGTGATATATATTTTTAGTCCTTAAAACTCCGTCAAGTAAAATTATCGATGTAACTTATGAGATAATAACTATAACACACCGGAAAATTCAACCAAAAAATTATTTCTCATCAATACACAAGCTTCTCGTATTGAATCCTTTTACCTTCTGAATACTGATCTGCAGTTTCGAAGATTAGCTAAAAAAAACTACTTTTTTAAGAATTTGTAACCTGCAAAACCAATAATAAGGAAACTTTTAGTAGTGCGGTAACGTTGCGAACTGTCCACTGACGTCCTAAGAAAATCGGCGTGAACCAAGTGAACTAGTTTGTTCCCCGTGGAGAGGTCAAATCCTGCAACTCGCGACCGAATCCGTAAGTTCTTAATTCACCAAATGATTAGTGGCTGTCCTTATAACCCTTTCTAATGACTCTCAACCCACTTCGTCAATTAAGTTCCGTGTCATTAGCCTCCCTGCGTTTCAACAAAATCTTAGCCATTCATGGTGATAACGTGACTGAAAAGAGTATTATTATCTCAAACAGAGATCCTACAATAGATCTGTTTGCAATTAGCAGTTCATTTAGGCCGCTCTCTCACTGGGGCGACGCGACCACGATCCGACTTTAAACAAAAACTCGGATCGGATGGGTCGAGGCGACCAGGCAACTAGACTTCCTCCCACGTGTCGTCGACCCCAGTTGCTTACGATATGTCGAGCGGTGAAGATCACGATGTGGTGCTAATGTATTAGTAGTTGAAGAGAAAACGGAAAACTAAAAGTCAGTGATGAGTGCATCTATATATATATATATCCGAAACAATGTCAAGTGTAGAGGTTTTGCTGCGAAAGAACTTTTAAAAGAAAATCTTTTTATCGGATGTCTTCTTAATTGAATGTTTTCAAGTAATCTAATTAACCGTCATCGGGAACTGTTATATTCAAATTACATCAAATGTTTCTTACTTAATTTAGGAGTTTATTAGAAAATTAACATTCGCGACTTAATAAATAATCTAATTAATTTTATTCAAAGGTATTACATAAAATGTAATAATTTGAAGTCTATCATTACCTTTACCTTTAAAATATCAGATACTAATACAATCATTATGCCTAACAAATCATAGTTTTTAAAAACGCTGACATGCCATATGTTGATATCGAAACCATGATTACTCAAATTATATCAATTCCATAAGCTGCCGTTTTTAGGCGCGTTTCGCTTACAGCGTGAGCGCCTATTATCGTCGGTCGGTCCGTCTGTCCGTCCATCCGTCTGCATGTTCGTTCTCGGCTTCTACCGAACCGATTTTCATGAAATTTGATATTAAGGACTTACAATCAAATATAAGAAGAAAATCGCAAAAATGAATCTCGTACGCCAATCAAGGGTACCACTTTACTGGGGACAAAAAATGAAATTTTTGCCATATCTCGTAAGTATTGCTCATATCAAAATATTTTTCAAATAAAAGTTATAGAACTGGTAAAGAAGAGTACAGGCGACTCCCAAGTCTCGATTGTTCGTCTCGATTAATTGGAGATTTCGATCCCGCCGATCGATAATATACGCGGATTAAACTTCGCGTAGTTATTGGTTCCGACCAAACGCGAGGTATAGTTTTGGTGTAGACGTAGTTATATCTGCTATAATTGTTTGAATTTGTGCTTATTTCACTCTTTTTAGGCGCATTTCGCTTACAGCGTGAGGGCCTATTATCTTCGGTCGGTCCGTCCGTCCGTCTGTCCGTCCGTCCGTTCGTCTGTCCGTCCGTCCGTCCGCATGTTCGTTCTCGGCTTCTACAGAACGGATTTTTATGAAATTTGATATTAAGGACTTTCAATCAAATATAATAAGAAAATCGCAAAAATGAATCTCGTACGCCAATCAGGGACTAGAGACAAAAAATTAAATTTTCGTCATATCTCGTAAACTATTGTTCATATCAAAATATTTTTCAAATAAAAGTTGTAGAACTGGTAAAGTAGAGTATTTCCTTTTCTATATATTTTCATCGTAGGAGTAGCCGTTATCGAGAAAATCAAACAAGAAAGTCTTATATGGAGTTGAACTTAGAAAATTTCTTGCATGGTTACTTCATTGTTGCTAACATAAACAATCTCCCAAACGAACGTTTAATTTCCTTATGTGTGCATGTAATACTATTAAATAGGAAGAAAATGGATTATTTATGATGAAGAAAAGGACTTTAAAACGCTATTTCCCTTACGTACAGGTATATAATTGCTTTCTAATACTCCATTGCACGAAACGCGCCCCATTTGTGATACGTTGTACGCTTTCCTAACTTGTTTCTGTTAATCTTTTATTTAAATTTATTTATTTTATTGATTTATTTATAAATTTATCACTTGACATGGCATCTAAAAGGAAATGTAATAGTGATAATGTAAGGGAATCAAATAAAAGAGGGCATAAGATTCATAGTTATCAATTGAAATTAGAAATTTTAAAGCGTGTTGAGAAAGGTGAAAGCCAAGCTGAAATCGCACGATCGTTGGGAATGTGTCCTTCAACTATTAGCACTTATGTGAAACAGAAGGAAAACGTTCTAGAACGTGATAAATTCCGCTAATTTGATAACAACAATAAACAGTTCCTCACCCAATAGCTCCTCTTCTTCCAACTAAAATCAAGTCCAGTAAGCGCAGTTGAAAAAGATTTAAGGTATGAAAATATTTTTAATTTTGTTTCTTTATTCTTAATTTATTTGGTGCATTTTTAATAACTTTTATATTAATTTCGCTGCGATAAATAGTTGTATGTATAGATGTACGCAGGTATGTTATCCAGCTCGCGCGAGTCGTTTGTAACAAACGACGATCTTTGAAGTTCGAAACAAATTTATTTTTTCCTTTTTAGTGTAAAAATAAGTTATACATTTAAAATATTTATTATATAATTTCTTCATAATTTAATATTGTTGTATTAACATATTAGTAATGTTATTTTATCTTTATAGAACGTGAGGGGAGACTTTTTCCCGAGATGTGGGAACGTATCCCCCGATTATAGCATGCAAGTGTATGGAAAAACGGCATTCGACACTCGAATATTCGAGATTCGAACATGTTTTCAGGAACGCATCCACAACGAGACTCGGGAGTCGCCTGTATTTCCTTTCCTATACATTTTTATCATAGAAGTAGCCGTTATCGAGAAAATCAAACAAAAACGTCTTAAATCGAGTTGAACTTAGAAAATTTCTTGCATGGTTACTTCTTCATTGTTGCTAACATAAACAATCTCATAAACAAACGTTTAATTTCCTTACGTGTGCATGCAATATTTTTAAATAGGAAGAAAATGGATTATTTATGAGGAAGATAAAACTTTAAAACGCTATTTCCCTTACGTACAGGTATATAATTTCTTTCTAATACTCCATTGCACGAAACGCACCCATTTGTGATAAGTTATACACTTTCCTAACTTGTTATGAGTTGTTTGCACAAAGTGAACGCATATAGGGGAGGTCGTCTCCGTCCGTCCATCCATATGTTTCAATTCGTAAACCGCTGGGCAGATTTTGATGAAATTTGGTATTGGGGAGTTTAACTAAAATCTGTTAACCAATTCGAAATTTAGTTTAAATCGATGTTTAGTACAAAAGTTAAAAGAAATAATTAAATGTTAAAACTACTAATAGTAAACAAATACCCCATGTATGTAGGCATAATGACGTGAAGTACAATTCTTCAAGTACCTTTTATAACTACATATATAGTCAGGGATAACGTTCAACTGCTTCCACTACTTGATAATAATCTGATCGTCGTTTTTCACCATTATTTTTTCGTATAATTTTCATCTAGAAACAAAAAACAAGTTACTGAACGGGCGCGATCACCAGGAGACTGAGACCAGGAGGCATGACCGATCGTAAGCGACGGATCGCCGACAGGTTGCGTCGCCATCGCGTCGCAGTCGTGCCAGAAAGCACGAGTCAGATCTCTGAGGCGACTCGTTGGCGATTTTTACTGAGATCGGATCGTAGTCGCGTGACCCCAGCGGGATAACGGACTTAGTTGAAAAAGTTTTACTCATTACCGCAATAAAAGGAACATTAATAAAATTTAACGCGTATATGTCGTTCCAAAATCTTATTTTGCTTTTAAAATGTATTGCAAATAATTCCGAGTACAATATTTCTTTAATGCTCCTATTTTTTAAATAATATGGATACCGTGCACTAGCAGCATGTGTTTGACCGGCAAAAGTACTTCACACAAAATTTCTTGTGTAATTATGCCCTTTCTTACGTTTCCTTGTCCGTAGTTCCCTGAAACATTGAATTTGATGTCTTGTAAGGAAGAAACCCTTGAAAAGCGAACGTATAGTTGTCCATGATTGAACACTGGCTATGGTAAATGTAAACCAGATGCGTGGGCCTATTTGCGTTAATAAACATTAAAAATGTAGAATGTAATGATTTTATTTACAAAAAAGGTAAGATCCCAGTATTCATACGATGAAAGATTCAATTGCTTTGGTCAATCGTTTTTAATGCTTCCTAATTATCAGTAACTACTTACGTTGCTATGTGTAAAGATTGACGTTGTTACAAAGATAATTTCGATGCTTAAAAAAAATTTCGAAGCGAATAACGCTATCTTTCGTCTATTTGAAGCCTTAATTGATGATAATTGAATCGGAGGCAACAATGAGGGTCGCCTTGACGACAACCGTAAAGAGTACGAAAACTCCACAAAATTTCGAAAAAAGATGCCTATTTCTGAAACTTTCGATCGTGTAACATGTAAGTATCACAAGAATAATATAGTATAGAGTTTCATCCGTCGAATAAAGTTTATAACGAAGAAAATAGACGCATATTTAGGTATTTGGATGAATGAAGGAAACAATTCTTGCACTCTGAAAAATCGAAAATCCCGTGTAAACTTCCATTTGGAAGTGTTCTAAAATAGCGTGGCAGATATACGGGCACTAATATATCCGGAAGTTTACGACGGATTTTTGATCTTATATATAGAGAGAGAGAAAACTCGCTTCTTTTTGGCGGTAAATAATAGTGTTTGGAGGCGATTTCCGTCAAGCTTCAGCAGTTATTCCTGGTGCTTCCAGAGCTGCTTGTTAATTTGTCTATAAAAAATCATATACGATATATGGACATCAGTTGAAATACTAAAGCTTAAAATCAATATGAGAGCAAGAGAATCTGGAAATAAGAATTTCGCAAACCATTTATCGAAAGATGGAGAAGAAAATATCGAATATGTATAATGGAAATTATAACTCAATTAAAATTCCTAATGAACTGTTTCTTCGTTCAAGGAATATAGGAGACATGATTAACTTTGTTTAGTGCGATGACAACGGAATCCTAAATGTAAGGTCTTTCATAGACAACGCAATCTTAGCTCCCATGAATGATGAAGTAGATAGTTTTAATCAAATAATGATTGATAAAATGTCTGAAAACTCAAAGTAGTATATAAGTGGAGATGAAGTTGTCAATGATGATGATGCACGAACTTTCCCTACAGAATTTCTTAATTCACTAGAGATACCTGACCTTCATCCCCATACATTGATTGCCCAATTATTCTCTTCCGAAATTTAAACTCAACAGCATAATCAAGCAATGGCATTAAACTGATTGTGACAGATCCGAAAGAGAATTTGATAGAGGCTGAGTTTGCGAATGGATCAAGAAAAGGTGAACAAGTTTTACTCCGAATACTTCCCTCAGACAAATTTCATCACCACCCATTTTCGGGTCAAGCCAACTTTTGCGAAAACTATTTCTTGATTTGGCAATCGGAAAAACATTAAAATTATAACTGGTGGACAAGACCAAACCACTACAAAAAACACATTTTATCCCGAATTTTTAGATTAGAAAAAAAAATACGATTTGAGACAAATCAATTAAAATATAACTGCGATGACTATTATGCGTTTTCGAAAAGAATAATCTCCAGCATCTCTCTAAATCAGCGGGCGTACAACTTAGCGAATCATCTCCGGCAATTAACAGCATCATTTTCGGATAGTTTCTCTCATGCAGAATCGAAGACAATGCATATGATATTAAGTTTCCGGCAAAGAATGAGATGACTATCGAGTCGTTATTCCTCGAAACGGATAGAAAAACTGTTCGCAAAGGGGCGAAACTCTTGAAGCGTACATACGACAGTGAGGTTATCGACATCGTCCTTGTATGTAGATTAATATGCTTCTTTCGAGTGTTTGGGACACCTCGGAAAACATCCGAATAAGAAGCAGCCGAATAAATGGTCGAATTTTTTAAAAACATAGGTAATTCGGAGAAACAAATTTCATCCCAGGAAAGGTATTGCTCGAAGAAAGTGAGGATGGAATCACTTATCAGCGCTAAAATTTAACAAGATCTTAAGCATTTGCATTGGTGGAAGATGACATTAAACAAACACAGCGCTATGTGTTCCTAGGAGACAACAAGCGTACGCGGATGAGAATATTTGCAAGTTGGTTCAACGACCGATCACCTCATGCCACAAAACAATCTCGGTCAAGCATGTTCGTTGTTTATCCGTTGAGGGTGAAAATTCCTTCGAATGGACGCTTTCCTAAATGTATACAGGAGCAACAAACAAGTTTCGTCATCTAAAAGTGACTAAGGTATGGAAAACAAAAAGTATGTTTAGCAAGGCAAACATTCTAATTTGAATTTTAAAATGTTCACCTCGGAAAATTTCCTAAGAAACTCTGCGTTTTTTTTTTAAATAAAACAAAGGGTTTCCTAAGCAGTGCCGTAACTAGGGTATGGCGAAGGTGGAGTTTGCCAAAGGCGCCGCTTGCAAAAGCCGCAAATCGTTACCGAAAAAAGTGCGAAAGGTTAATTTTTCCCATAAATAAGTATAATTTTATTACTCTAACGTTGATTTATGTATTATAAAGACGCAATTACCCTTTATCAAAACGCAGAAAATATTATATCATTCATAACAAAGGTGTTTCCTAAAATTTGCCATATCATTGGCTATCACTTGGTATAACTATACTCACATGCTTAAAATCATTATTACTACATTTGATGTTGAGATTTTATTGGAAAAATTAAAATTAAAAAAATTGCTATTGCTTGAAAGTGACAATTATATACAATTTCTGGTATTTGTTCGGAACCTATTTCATTTTATATAATAATTGTATCTTTACCTAAAAGGGTGTATCGATAAAATAAATGTTAACACTCGACTTAATTTCCCTGTATTTGCTCAGAAATCACATAAGATAATTCCAATGTCAATTTTTTGCCTAGTTTCGTTTTAGTCCAGTACACATTCGTACTGGAAAAAACGTAAAGAAGACGAGCTAAAACTCGGCGTGCTTGTCACGAAAGCAAACTTCAAACCGTTGAAAATTAAAATCGATAAAAATTCTCAAGCAAAATCCTCGAGGATGAGACAGATTTAATGCGTCCTAATTGCACGCATGACATGGATTCTGCTAAAAGTTCTACTCATATACTTGGAAAGAAGAAATTATTTGCAACAGATTAGGATGAAAAAAGGTATTCGACGAGCTTGATTGAGTAGGGATGAAATACTCTCTCATCCCTTTCGAGCGATACTAAAAACTCGACCGCGATGAACCGTGCTGCCGTATTCTTTTTTTTCCTTGTCCGATAAAATAAGGAGGCGGACCGAGAATACCGTGCAGCCACGCGATTTAATAAATATTTCCTCCGAAAAAGAATAGAGCAAATGGGCCAAGGAGAAAAATGTAAAAAAAGAAAATACAGACGGCCGCTGGTAGACTGACACTGCTTCATAAAATCACACGGAGCGATTCAAAAATCTATGCTTTGTCATTTTCGGAAAAGAAGGTCCGGACCTATGACGCATCGAAAACCATTTATCAGCCAGATTTTTCCCGAAATCTTTTTTTTTTTCATTTTCGAAGGGGAGTACAGGGGAGTGAAAAGGAGACCCGATAACCATGACACACAATACGGCGTCCATTCCCTAAAAGCATTGTCCACGCGAAACTTTCCATTCCCGTATCAGAGAACTTTAACACTCACTGAGTAACTGTCGATTCCTACCCCCCAAAAACTAGCGAGATTTCTGGAAGATTTTTGGTAGATAAAAGAGAACAAAAACGGGAAGACGACCACTTAGAAGACGGGAAAAAAAAGACGGTGTAAAGCGAGGGTTGTGAAGGAGGATTTTCCAAGAAGGGAAGCAGAGAGGAGATGTGCGTGAGAGGGAGGGAGAAAGGAAATGGAGAGAGGGAGGATGGAGGGAAGGAGGTGTGAGGGGGAGAGAGAGAGAGAGGGAGATAGTAGGAAATGAACGAGGGTTACGGGAATGAGGTTAGCAAGGGAGGCTTAGGTGTGCTGAGGTGGGAAATGGGGGATAGCGGAAAAGGGGAGGGTGAGTAAGAAGGGAGAGAGGGGGGGGGGGGAGGTGGGGGTGGGTGAGGGGAAGCTGAGTGGGTAAGGATCGCTCTTCTGCGCGGAGTACCTCTGCAGTCAGAGTCTGACTAGAGTGAACTGCGGTGCCTGGTGACAGAAGCGGGAAACCAAGAGGTGAGCATCCCAAACCAAACATCCACGTCCTAAGATAATATTTTTCTTTTTCAGCTATGCGTTTATTTGCGGTGCGAAAGAATGTGCCTTCCTATTGCGTTCGAAATGAGTGTTTAAGTGAGATTTCTATTTGTTGAAGACCGTGTTTGGTAACTCTGTAAGTAACTGTTTAGTCACGTTGTAGGTATCATAACTTTTCATTAACTTAGTGATTAACATTCTTGGTAACTTAAAGAGTAACTGAACGGGTAGCTTTGTGATAACTATAGGGTTTACCCATTCGGCAAATCTACTATAAATTTAAATTTATTTGAGTGTTTAAAGAAATTTTTAAATTTTGTTTTACCCGCACGTAAGAATTTACGTAAACAAATATATGTCAACATATTATCAGTTATTTAAATCCTAAACGCATTCTGTAATATTTATCGCGCTACGCACGCTTTATATGTAAGATTGTTTGGAATTGTCGCCGGGGTGAACAACCGCTGATATTTTTAGTGCTATCAAAATACCGCCATTTGCGGCGAAAGTCGTCGCTTGTTAATGTGTCATGTTCTGTCGTTTTGTTACCGATTCATTATAGAAAGGAAACGAAGGGAAAGGCGGCGGCGCTGATGCGAGATTTTCGCTTTTGAAAGCGATGGAAAGTGCATTTAAGTGATATTTTGAACTATGAGAGCCTCGTTTACCAGATGCGTTGCAACACGGTTTTGCTATTCTTACTACCGCAGTCATTTTTATGCACAGTACAATTTTTGATGTTACCGGTACATATTGAAACGAAAAATATTGTTATAACTTTTTTAAAAATATCTTTTGCGCAAACATTATAATTAAGAAAGTATAAAACGTTGTTGGGAGCATTTTAAGTAACATTCTTGGTAACTATTAAGAAACTTTATTGGTAAATTTACGAATATCTTTGTAGGTAACCTCTAAAGCAGATTTATAGATAACTTAGTCGGTAACTTGGTGAATAACTTTGCTGTTAATCTTGAGAGTGATTTCAGAGGTAACCGAAGGCAAAACTTTCATCCACTTTTTTCCACCACCTATTGTGATCTTTTTAATTGGATCTTTCATTATCCACTGCGGAAGTATTCTTGGTTGTACAACAATTTTAATCATATTTCATATAACTCGAATAAAAATAGCTGCGGTGTTGCTATATTCTCGCAATATAGGAAGCAGATTTGGTGAGGGCTATCTTCTGACGCAAACGAAAAAATCACGCCTTCGATCTGACGTTGATTGGGTTGCCACGAAGGCAACAGTGTTGCTTCAGCGCGTCACAGCGATTTGTGATTGTTTCAATTCAGAAAATTTCGTAGAATCGTGAACATCGAAACCTTCGATATAAAGATTTATGCCTGCTGGCATATTTCCTGGCTAAACAGAAAGAGGAACTGTTCGATTAATGGCATGATCCATGCGATTATACGCCGATCAAGTCTCCCAAAGCAAAATTACATGATAAATAACATACCTACGAAAAAATTCATTTTTTTAGAATCCACAAGTTCAAAAACGTTGATCGTAGAATCCTTTCATTTGGATTGGCAATGATCACCGGACGATGTTAGTCCTTGGTTCCCTACAGTTTAACACATACGCTCAAATTTATTGCTCAAATAAAGAACAGATTTTTTACGGGCTTGGGAGGTTCACATCCGATTAAGACTTTAAAATAACTGAAGTTATTTTCCATGAGAAACAAAGGAAATCGAGCGTACCGTAATGACGAACTCCGTTACTTTTTTTATTCCTCGAATAATAAAACCGGTCGTAAAAGTGGGAGACGCGCGCTTTTTGTTTTTTTTTCGGCCCTTTCGGAGAAGAAGATTGCTTGATCATGGTAGAGAAAAAATTTAGCCACTGCAAAAGAGCTAAAGGTTATCGACCTCTTAACCTCTCGACCGTACTCCGAAATTTTTTTTTACGACCGATCCGGTTGTTTTACATTTATTACACTCGTATAGTTAAGACGTTTATAGTCAATAATTCGAATGGAAACTTTGTTGTTTTACTATTTATTACTTTATTTATTTTTGTAGTCATTACTATTCTGTCCGCAGAAAGATCTATAATTATATGTTAAATTAGGCATGTTATGTGTTAAACCTGGTTTTCAACATTCTCCTATTCTCCGCAACCCTCTTCAATATTCAATAATTCTAGTCGTTGCTAGATCAGTGATTCTTAATCGGTGGGACGCGAATTTTGGAATATAATTACTGTAAAACTTTTTCTCGACAAAATTGCTGCAATATTTAAGGTCCTTCATAATTTCCATTAATGCATATTTTCGTAAAAACCCACGCATTAGAAAAGATGAATGGAACCGGATTTAAAAAAAACAAAATGGCTGGCGGCACGTACACAAGATGCAAAAGGGTGAGAATCGCTTTGCTAGTTGAAACCTTCCTTCCTTCCTCTTCCTTTTACATTCTCATTTTATCTTCAAGTATTCCTTCAATCATATATTTAATCATAGTCTCTCTATTTCATAAATGCCAGATTCAGTTTGTTTTTTTTTCTAATCATTAGTCTTTTAACCTATTGCTTTAATTATATTCCTCATTTATTACTATTTTGTTTATATTATTACTATTCGTTCGTTTTATTTTCAAAATTCTTCTTCGTGTCTACATTTCGTGTATATTTTTTTCAAGTGTCTACATTTCCACCTCATATAAGGCGATACTTCCTGCGTCGTGTTTCGCTAAATTCTTCCTTAGATCTTCGTTTATTTTACTTGTTAAAGAGAAGTTTCTGAAGACAGCTTTCGCTTTGGCAATCCCACTTTATTTTTTTATGCCCTTGCCTAAAACACTAAAAACGTCGATGACTTGCTTAAACATAACTACTGCGCAGTATAGTATGAAATACTTATACGCTACTTACATAGTCGATACTTCGTCTTTGCCTTGTTGATTTTAATTTTATGATTACGAATCACAGCTGAGAGTTCTTGTGACTTTTAAAACGAAGTAAGGTAATGCAATCTTAATGTGTTCATCTTATGTATAACTTCGGAATCTAAAGTTGTCATTAACTGGAGAGCGAAACTAAGTACTTGATACCTTTTAACGTTTATTATAATACAACATTAATTCTCGTCAATATTTACAGAGGATGTAGACGATGAAACTTTTAAGTAAACTAAACATATACATATTTATACCATGATCGTATTGTTATCACTTGTTATTATACTTAACATCCTAGGTTAGTTAATTTATGGATATTGAAAAATACAGTGACTTATGGACTGTGTCAAATAAATGATCTGCAGCTATCAGCTTTCTCTAGGCGCTTTTTTAACAGGAGCCGTCAAATACGTCACTAGCTTATTGAGAGTTTAAATAAAATATTTTCCTTTACTTTTTTATCTTTCAATTTTGGCTAGATGAATTTGCCACTGGCACTCTCAAATAGTTTTGCCGACAGCTTCCCTATCCTGCACCTCTGGCCCACTTCCACAACTCGGGTGCCGTTTTATCATTTATCGGGAGACCCTTTATTCCATCTCTCGCTCCCGCAAACACGTCGCAATTATCTCCATTTTCGTCACGCTTTACAGTTACATCATGCGCAGGCAAAAGGTATCACGCAGAGCCGAACGCTAAACAGAGATGCGCTCAAACGCGCCCGAAACTACGCGGCACTCCCGACGACGATTACTAAAATAGAACGTGGGCATTCGCTGCATACAAAGTATTCGTAGTACAATAAATACTCGATTATCCGTGTTCGGATTAACCGGAAGGCGGATTGACCTCGCATCATTATGCAGGTTTGAATGAACCCTGATGGCATATATTCAGAGCTTCCTTTTTATGAACAAATTTTCTGGTTGATTTACTTACTTATATTTAGCTCAGTTGCAGCACTCTAATGGCAAATACAACGAGCTTATTTAGTTCATCCTTGCAAGTTTTTGGTATATTACACGAATCTAAGTATTTAAACAAGCAATAACTTCGTCTGCGTCAATGTCTTCATTCGAGTGACTAGATAACTACGACAAGCGACTTGCTTTTATGATTGGATATATTTTCTACAGCATTTAATTTTATCTTTAGGATCATCTGCGTTATTCTATTACCCCAGCTCAATCCTGTTCAATTTAATTGGGGTTTTACTGTACTGCTGACCTCTTCACCTGCGCGGAAGCACGACTTTGACCAAATCTCTCGATAAAATAATTATCTACGTATTTACTTTCCGTTCTAGTATACCCATTTCCTTTAGTTAGAAGAATGAATACACTGCTATATGTTGGCCACGAATGAGAGGATATTCATTGTGGAGAATGATCCAGCCTTGAATCGATACGCTTGAAAAATCTATTTTTTCAGTTTCCTGACGCCAACCTTGAAACGATACGCTTTAATTGCCACCATGGCTTCACCCCTCTGCCTCTAATGTATGGGGAAGTAATATGTCAACAAAAGGGTCAAATTGGATACGCAAACGAAGGGGACGCATGGAAAAAAGTGCCACGTAGAAAAAAAGGCCTTTTTTCCATGTTCGATATGCGCGTTTTATCCGGCTGTAACACCTTTAAAAAATTATAATATTATCGGAAAATTACATATGTACTTGAAAATTTTAACGGAATGTCACAAACCTATCGTGAATTCAATAAGAATCACCCGTATACTCCTAAGGTTTCTTAAGAGCCACACGGTTTTGCAAGGACAGAATAAATTCTGACTTGTTTGCATTTATCATGAATATGTTTCCGCTAATTTCGTCCCACACCTATCAAAAAATAAGTACCTAACCCAAAATTTGTTGGAAAATTTTGCGCAAACTGCAGTCAACCGCTTCTTATGATTTCTCCTACGTGCACTTCAGACAACTAATTAATACAGTAGTAGTCTTTATTCAATCGAAATGAAATTTAAGTAATATGTAATAATTTTGATATTTTTTGCGATCTAATTAAGTAACTCTATACGTAACTGTTAAGTTATCCTTCTCATTTTATTTATGATGGAGTTCCACCATGTAAAGGCTTCCTCCGTTGATTTTGTTATTAGTTTGTTTTTGATAAAAAGTTGCCGTAACTCGACGTCAACTTTTATTGCATGTTATCTTAGTTTAAAAATAAAACTTAGATCAGTGGTTCCTAATTATTGACCTGAGACCGGTGTCGGCATGCAAAAATTATGGATAAATATATTATGTATTGCAGACAGATACAGGAAACGAAATGCCTCCCACCGTTCAATAATTAAGTAAATTATTCATTAGTGTTTACGACGACAAATGTGTGGGAATGCGAGTTAATTTTCTGTTCTTGATATAAATAAAAAGAAATATGTACCCGAATATACAAAATATAACTCTTGCATGCCGTATTGTTTCAGTTATCAAATTATTAACAGATTATCTTACAACCGCTCGTGAGATTCCAGTGCCCGAAACCGGTTCGTTAATCCGAATGTTTGGAAAACCCTGATCAAGATTATAATTAAATAATGATGAACATTATGTTGAATGGGACGGATAAAGAACAATGAAAATCTTTACTTTTTGTATAAAAACTAGAACAATAATCCGTCATATGCCATTAAAAATTATAACATACTGACTTGATTAATTAATAACAAAACAATACAGGTTGCATAGCAACTCATGCTAGATTACGCGTTAAAATCACAAAAATACGCAATTTTACGTATTTTTTAAAATTTAAGACCGCTACAATAAAATAATTTAGAATTTACTTCGACTTTCAGATTTTTTTTGGAGTTTCTAAGTTAATATTTAGGTATTTTAATGAGCAAAAGAAAAAAACGTCTGCACGGTCAAAATCGTTTTTTTTTTCGTGCTTTTAAATGGCAATACAAAAGGATATCTGGAGTCGAACCTAGGATATTTTATGTAAAAGTAACAACATTTTCTAGTAGTTAATGTGGTCATCTAAGAACACACCAAATTTCATATCTCTAGCTGCTTCCAGTTCTGAGATATTGAAAGATTCTAAAAGCGTTATACACAGAAAGAAAGGCAGAATTGGAAAACTAGATGAAAGATTGACCGATTTTTCAATATTTTTCTCCAGGTAAAGAGATGGCCTGCAGAATAGTTTTTGCCAGCTTTCTGGCGGCAGTGGTGCTTATGAGTTTCGTCTCGTGTCAAGAGGAGTCAAATGAGATCATCCCCGAGGTTTCCAGTCAGGTACGTGAGCGAGGCAACGTGTAATGCATTCCAAAGTATTAAAGTGGCCATGATTAATACAAAATCTTCCGCATTCCAAGAAAGCATTGCGCATTTCATGAGAGCAAAAGTGCGTTTGTATATTTCATTCTCCCCAGAAGACAATGCCTTGCGCCTGGAAACGAATATCATTACTGTTTATTAGGTAAAAAATACAATTTAGATTCTTGTACCGATCTTATCTTGAATCATCCTATGCTTTCAATTTAAATGGAAAAGAATATAACTGTGTTTTTGTCATCTTAATAATCTTTCAAATTCAAAGTAAAACGCTTAGAAAATATGTATTTGACAGGTTATATGCTTTACCTAACATCCGAGATTCAAAAGAAATAACTACATACACTTTTTACAGCAATCGGTATATTATAATGAAGAAAAAATTAAAAATTCAGAATACGGTCAAAATACCACAAAACGAAGAGTTGTGTTATAAACTTCGATATGGGTGAATTCTGGAGACACAAAACGGTTTGGGTGGGCATGGTCTAATGGATTATAACCGTAAGGTAATTTCGATCAATAGTTTTTATTTTTTTTAATTTTTAATATTTGCTTAATTTCTTTGAAATTTAGGATTTTACGTTTGAGTTTACTTTGCGGAAATGTGTGAAAGTTCAAACTGTATACTGAATTCATTGTTGCTGTCCAAAATGTTCCACGTGGACCACAAGTAAATAGTGTCGACGAATTATATTAATTAATTTGTTACGTCAAAATCAGACATAAGGGAGCAGCGCTGATACATGCGCATATACAGAAGAACAATAGATGATAACGAAGCTAATGGGGAATTTCTAAACGCACATAAAATATCTGTTAACCATTGCCAAAAGTGAAACTATAAACATTATCTTTAACTTATTCGTGTTTTGTCAGAAAGAGTGGCCTCACTGAGACTTAAACTCACCACCGCGGTCGACCATAGCGAACAATACCCCATTAGGGCCAAGGCCCTGTCTCCACTTGCGGTCTCTTGGGAACATCTTTACTATTACGGCTCACCTTTTCCCAAGAATTCCCACTTCCGGATACGGCACGAGCAAATAAGGCAAAATTATCAAAATGAAGGCCTTAAAAGGCGGATGGAAATCAGATAAAAAAAAGATTAATAGTTCGTTGCCCAAAATGTTAAGAAGCGACGCAAAACTCTATCATTGGATCGCAAAGGTGTGCCTTTGTAGGAGAATTCCACAGTTAAAATCTCTATGAAATTGAACATAAAAATTCAGCCGTTATCTATCAAGGAAAGTTCATTCTCGATATCTTTCTGCCCTTCAACTATCCCATTCATAACAATATCCGTTCGTTTTATCTCACGTCCTGCATTCACAATGGGAATACTCCCCGTGTTGTTTTTGTCGTTAAACTAATGATGTTTACGTAAATTAATAAATATCTTCGATTGAAATTATGGTGATATTTCTTATTTATGCCCCGCAGGCTCCAGTAGAACCCACGACATCAAGAATTGAACCGACAACGAAGAGGCCTGTAACAGAGTCGACTGGAGGATCGATATTTTCGAGGCTAATCCACGACATATTCCAGGTAAAAAGCACCAGCGGATTCATTTTAAACCAAAAGAAACAATATATGACTAAAATCATAAATGCTAATCCTAAATGTTCGATAAAATCATTATACAATCGGCTATACTAGAAATAATAACACCTTTGTCACTAACTTGACAATGAATTTTTTCAAAAGCGTAGACGTTTACAACGACATGCTAAGTAAACGGATGGAAAATTTCTAACCGCCCTAAATAACTCAAGCAATGCATCCGAAAAAAGAAATAGGATGTTAATGAATACACTTTGCAAGGAGCTCCCCTTCAAAATCTAGGTTGTTACTTTGTACGGTATTTATTCCACTCATAAATTAACTGTATTAAAGTGTCTCATAAGTTACTTTGAATATAAATTTCAGATTTTTCATGCGGCTATTAATCAATCTTATTAGGAGTGGGAGTTAATTTTATTAATCGATCTTACTGAAAGGCTAGGTCAGAGGTCGGCAAAATTCTTCTGTTGAGTATCATTCTTTTCAAATATGAAAAATGGCTCACCGCGCGTGCCACCATTAAATTCATTTTATCTCTATATTTTACGAATCTTTACTTATTTGTATAAGAAGTGCTGTATAATATACGAAAAAGTAACAGTACGGAGTTCAATTAAAATAAAAGTAACTTTTTAAAATCTATGTCTTATGTCATTATTTCCATGAATTATCGTGCCACGTAAAATCTGTTCGTGTTCCATAGGCTACCGACCCCTGACCTAGATCAGCGGTTCTCAACCTTTTGCATCTTAAATGCCACCGACCTTTTTATCAAAAACGCGGACCCCACCACGATAACCGCAAAACCCCCACCTTCTCCAAAGAGCGAATTTTTACTTTAAATGCATTTCAGTGTTTTATTAATCATTAACGGATAATTTTAAGGGCATTAAATATTGCAATAATTGTGTTGGAAAAATGTTTTATAATAATTACTTTCGAAACTTCGCGTTCCGCCTAAATTGGCCTAGATGAGAGGATGCCGAACACATTATAAGCCGATTTTGGATTCCCATTAGCGGATGGTTAATTCCGGTTGTCCTTGCGGTGGGCTCTCATCCAATTTCGTGTTCCATGTGCGTAATTGTATTATTAACACACTTGAGGCTAAATTAAGCGAAAAAAGATGATTACTTTTTTTGCTGTTAATAAGACTTTTCAATTGGTTTTTCATAATCAGCGTAAAATAACGCACGCAACTGCCATCATCATCAAATTTTCCAGAGTCGATACGTAAAAAAATTCCATATCTACCCTTTCAAATATCTCTCCTTTCATTTTCTCGCAACTATCCCAATCAAAATTTTCAGAACTTCTGACCTCATACTTCCTCTTCCAAGATATGCCCTACATGCTGTGCCAACCGTTTATTAATTATAAATTTCAAGTTCTATCAAAATTCTTTTCTACGAATGCATAACAAACTTTCTCCTTTGCTTTCTTCTTCGCTGAATCATTTTTTTTCTATTTAACCTAGCATGCATATCCAGATAATTTTTCCTAGAAGTCAACATAACACTCTCTTCCAATGTATTTTTTCAATTACTTTAACTTGACCAGCAAATTTGGTCAAACGTGTAAAAAATAAAATCATAATAACGTCATGCTTCAATTGTTCCATTCCAAAAATTAAATTTTCTCAGACAAATTCTATCTGGCTCTAGTCAGTCCAACTAACAAAAAAAAGAGTATTAATCGTGTGTTTGTAAATGTTGAACTCGATGAATAAAAATGGGCCATTCTAGTCCAATCATACCGTTTTTATTTTTCTATAATTATCCGTTTGACTTACAGAGAAAGTAAATCGAATGGCCGGAAATTGAAAAAAAAATAACATGAGGGGGGTAGAAAAAACATAAAATTCCCCTTTGTCATCGTGGAAAACAGCAATGGCTTTTCTCTTACTGCGTCGGCAAACATTGATTCGAAGTTAAGCTTAACATCTGTTAATAAAAAAATCTCCATGGAGATGAAAAATATGATTGAAAGTTCGTATTGTATGCATAATAAACGAGAAGGCAATCTTCCTACCCAAAAGCCATAATGGTGGCTTGCGATGAATACCTGTCAAAAGGACGGCAGAAAGGTAATATACGACGGCATTTGATTCAGGATGATGCAAATACATACGGGCTGTGGGCGGAGATCGGTAACCCATTAAAAGGAGGCGAAGATGGTCTGGTTTCCTCGTAACAGACTCGTCATGATTTGGGTTTTACCGCTATGGAAAGCTCTCATCCGAGTTCATTGCCTGTGCCGTTTAGTCACGATGGCTTTCGCAAGCAAATCTCGAGAAAGAGTTTTCGCGTAGGTGCGTCACAACCGATTGATCATCCAACGCGGAACAACAACGGAGCGCTCGCATGGCGCCTTTCGTTTATTTTAAACAATCGTACAATAGATTTGAAACTGAGACACCGTGCCTTTGTTAATGAACGCGAAAAAAATTACAAACAAGACGGACTGCTAGAGAATTGTTCCATTTACTCAGAGTCCCGTACAATTTCTTATCATTGATCACTGAATAAAAACATTATTACAAAATCTGATGTAATTGGACTGTTTTTTCACGTGCGTTATACTTATGTGGGGCTCGCTCAATGAGACAATGCTACGTAAAAGATATTGCGGCAATTGATTGAAATAAATTCGATGGTTGCCATAGTTTAGAGCCGAGTTAAGACCTGTGACTTTACAAATGAAGACTTAACTGTTAGTCGTCGCATGAATAAGAATGCTTTGTGGACCTAACTGCGTCTACATGAGGACTGAATGGGCGTAAAATGGCAGCGATCACCACCGAACAATTTAAAACGGTGTTATGCCACCAAGACCTGTTATAGAAGCAAATTGTGCCATTCAGTCGATTATTACTGGTCGTTGAAGAGATTTTGTATATACTTGGAAAAGATTGCTAAGAGATAAATTATCATAAAAAAATCTGATTTGGCCAACAAATGACTTTCTCCATATTTGGGGTATAGATATTTAAATCATTATAAATAACATTATAAGGCAAAATAATTATTTCGTATCGTAAAAGAATACAGTCGTCCTTATTACCGTAAATTATATGTATTTTGAATGTTTACAGAATTCACCGCTACATGGCGGCGCTGTATACTGGAAATTTACGAATAAATTAATTACCTACTAAATGGATGGTTCTACGAAATTTTTTTTCAAATAAAACTTGGAAGAAATATAATTCTCTACAAATTTGGATGGCCAATTACGACGTTTTAAGGAGATATTTGACGGAAACCGAAAAAACCGATTATTTTTTATAAATAATTCCTAAACAATAACTGCTTTGGAAAATTGTTTCAAATGAAAGTTGTAGTAAATTACATTCTCTATAACCGTTGTATCGACTTGTATATACAATAATGATGTTTTAACGGTGATATTTCGCCAAAACCGAATCGGGTTTCGAATAAACCTCGACTTCCGGTTAACCAGTATTGTCCAAAAACTAGTCAACTCTTCGTGCTCATACCAAAGTGTTATATATGAAATTTGGTAATGATATGACAAGTAATTTTCGAGTTAGAGCGCCCACAATCACATACAGACACAATTCCCTAATTTCTGCGAGGCATCTATCGACGCTAGTACTGAGGAATTATGGTGCGTGTTCAGGGATATGATGCGAGAGGGTACGGATAAATTCATTCCACATAAAGTTAAACGTGATGGTGCGGAACCAAGATGGTACAACCAGAAAGTTAGATGCGCTCTTAGACGGCAAAGAAAACTTCACGCTCGCTTAAATAGTAATTCTTCAAAAGTCACAGAGGAACAGAGGTCAATGATACGGCAAAAATACAGAGAGGCGCGGTCAAGAGCTAGAGTAACAATGCGAGAAGCATTTAATGATTACAAAAAGAAAGTTTTGCATAATAATTTGAAAGAAAATCCGAAAGCATTTTGGTCGTACGTTAGGGAGGTTCATGGTAGAGGTCCCACCATAGCGTCATTGAGAACGGAGGCAGGTGATGTAGTACACGATAGCGCGGAAAAAGCAAACTTGTTAAATGAACACTTTCAGAAAGCGTTTACTTCGGTGAGCAACGAGTTTGAGGAACCAGATTCGAATGATAAGGGAAATTCGATGGAAGATTTGATATTCTCCGAAACAGGTATCGCGCACCAGCTAGAGTCGATTAAGCAAAATAAGTCTCCCGGGCCGGAGGGCATACCCGCGCGTGTGTTGAAAGAGCTAGCCTCGGTAATCGCACCTTACTTGAAAATAATATTCGAAAAATCCGTTGCACATGGTACCGTTCCAAAAGACTGGAAGCTAGCATACGTAACGCCCATCCACAAAGGCGGTGATAAAGAGAACCCCGAAAATTATAGACCGATTTCCTTGACGTCATTATCGTGTAAGATTCTAGAACATATAATCGTTAGCTCTGTTCTGCGTTATTTAGATGGTCGTTCTTCGCTAAGCAAAAACCAACACGGGTTTCGGAAAGGTAGGTCATGCGAAACGCAACTCGCCCTGTTCGTAAACGATTTGTTGCAATGCGGAGAGAAAAACAGTCAGGTTGATGCAATTTTTATTGATTTTAAAAAAGCGTTTGACAAAGTACCCCATAATAAATTAATAGGAAAACTAGGAAAGTACGGCATAAACCCTAATATCGTGAGTTGGGTAAAAGACTTCCTCTCCAACAGAAAACAGATAGTAGTTATTGATGGGAAATCTTCATACCCGGTAAAAGTCGCATCAGGTGTTCCACAGGGAAGTGTTATTGGCCCACTGCTATTCCTGATATATATAAACGATATCTGCTCGGTAGTTCGCTGCAAAATAAGACTTTTCGCAGATGACACCGTTTTATATAAGGAGATAACGAGTCAGGATGACCAAAAATCGCTTCAGGAAGATTTAAACGCCCTTTCAGCATGGTGTCAACATTGGAAAATCGAAGTTAATCAGAGCAAATGTTCCCTATTGAGTTTCTGGAAGAGTAAGATCAATGACTTAAACTCGGAGTACAGAATTGATAGATTGAATATCCAATCTGCAGAGTACGTTAAATATTTAGGAGTCACCATTTGTCCTGATCTATCGTGGAATATGCATATTCGAAGGATCGTAGGCGCAGCTAATAAGAAATTGGGCTTCGTAGGCAGAATAGTAAGAAGTAGCACAGAACAGGTACGAGAAACGTGTTATTTATCATTGGTCAGATCTCAGGTCGAATACGCTTCCAGCATATGGGATCCGTACGAAAAGGGACAGATACTTGAGTTAGAAAGAATCCAACGCAGAGCAGCCAGATTCGTTAAGCAAAAATATGAGCAAAAATTAAGCGTCACATCACTCTTGAAGGAGTTGAATTGGATATCGCTAGAGGATCGCAGAATTAGCGCTAGGTTAAGGCTTCTGGAGAAATTTAGGTCGGAAGTTCTCTTAGAGGAGGTGTCAGGAATATTAGAGGCACCTACGTACATGGGCAGGCACGATCACGAGAATAAAATACGAGAGATCGACTGTAGGACCGAGCGATACCAGAGCTCGTTTTTTCCAAGGACCATACGGGATCATAACAGGAGAGTGATTCCCACGAGGGACGTTATTAGGTAGGGCTTGGTGTGCTGCACCCCCTGCCACCCACCAGTCTGGTGATTTGCAGGGTATCATGTAGATGTAGATGTAGATGTAGATACACTCACACACAGGCATCATTCCGAAAACAGTCTAAACGTGTTCTAGGGATCAAAATATCTAATAAACTATCGCTTTTTCGAAAAATTCCCTTCACATACACAAAGACAACATCGAGAAAATAGCGGAAACGTTTTCTAGGGACCTCAAAACGTGTATTTCCGTGAAATCTCGAATTCGATTTTTTTCATGAATACAATACTTTCTCTATACTACGTATATGGAGAAAGTAAAAACAATTTCGGCCCAGCCACAATTGGGCTTACAGATAGAGAAAGTGAAGTAATTTGATAACGACGTTGACGGGTGACTCTTGCTAAATATGAAGTTAACGGGCGGTATATTTTTCAGCCATGGTTATGTCAGAAAAGACTTTGAAAAGGGTTTAAATGTTTGGGGTTGTCCAAAGGAGTACTCCGAAAGAGGTAGTGTGTAGACTCCCTAGCGATACAATCGATTATAATGTCTATGGGAAATTCAAGGAGAGTTTTGAAGCGCAATAATCTGCATGCATAGATAGGCAATTGTTTAGCTTAAAGCTATAATAAGTCTTCATAGTTTAGCTATAACTTTTTTAAATCTTTCACATAATTTTTTTTTGATATGACGAGATAATCATAATTTTAAACCGAACCTGGAGACATCTAAAGGAAAAACGAACACGTATATAAAAAAATCTGATGTATATTTAAATTATTATGAACAGCAGTATAATTCAAAATTATTATTTCGTATCGTAAAAGAATACAGTCGTCCTTATTGCCGTAAATTATATTTTGAATATGTCTACAAAATTCACCGCTACATGGTGGTGGCGCTGTATACTGGAAATTAAGAAAAAGCAAAATATCTCCGAAATGGATGGTTCTTCGAAAATTTGTTTCAAACAAAACTTGGAAGAAATATTATTCTCTATAACTTTGGTCCTCACGAAGATTACCCTTAACGACGTTTTTAAGATATTTGACGGAAGCCGAAGACACCGATTATTTATAAACAATTCCTAAACAATAACTGCTATGGAAAATTGTTTGAAATAGAAGACGTAGGATATTATATTTTCTACATTTTTTGTAATGGTCAATGTATACAATAATGACGTATTATTGGAGAAATATCGCAAAAACCGAATCGGGTTTCGAATAAACCTCGACTTCCGGTAACCGGTATTGTCCAAAAACTAAACAGTTCTTTGTGCTGACCTTAAAGTGTTATATATGAAATTTGGTATCGATATGGCAAGTACTTGTTGAGTTAGAGCGCCCACAATCACATACACATACACACAGACATTACGAAAATAGAATAAACGTGTTCTAGGGACCTCAAAACGTGTATTTCCGTTGAAATCTCGAAGTCGATTTTTTTCGTGATCACAATACTTTCCCCATACGTATGGAGAAAGTAATAAATACTAAATTTCGACGAAAATATTAAGGTGGTTATTGTTTCATTGATAGAACCGCGGAGTGAAACAAATTACCTGAAAGTCTCCTCTCTTCTCGAGGAGCAAAGTAGCTTTTGGAAAGGAGAAAATGTTAAAGATAGCTATTGGATAATGAATAGAGAAACCTAATAACCATTGGTTATTAGGAGATTTCTCCATTCATTACCTTTATTTAACCATAGGACTCAAAATTTAATTTTTCTAGCTAGTGGAGCATTTTAAAATTGTTAACATCGAGACACTAATTAACAACAGTCCTCCTCTCATAGGTTTTAATTTTTTAAAGCATTGTACAGACACTCACCGACACCAAAATCACCAACATACTAGCTTATACAACTACGAATCATTCAATTACCAATTCTAGTTAAATGATTTTTTCCGCCTTTAATCATTCAAATCAAGATTATGGAAGTGATTGCAATTTGAGAAAAACTCTAAGAGTAATGGCAATCTCGCACAAAAATACAATGCAATCAAAATTCATTGTTTATACACACCTATTCTCCTAACAATTGAAAAAAATAAATTACTTTTCTTCCTATACCATCCAGGGTGATTCACGAAGATATGGAATAACTTCAGGGGATGATATCTGAGGTCATTATGAACAAAAAAGTTCATATGAACATGTGTCCGATTCCGAATAATTAAAGAGTTATGGCTGTTTGAAAATTAGAAAAAGGCAAGGCAATATCCGGAACTCGGGAGACAATTGCCGACCAGTACGCGATGCGTTCTCCGCTACATTGTTTATTTACTTGTTTATTTACTTATTTACAGTCTGTATTGTCAAATACGAATTTGCGGAGTTATGGCTGCTCGTAGATTTTCAGCATCGCACCACTGTGAATCTCACTCATTACTCATGCGCCTGCGCGACCATGACCTTGTCCGAACGTAGCCTGTCGAAACATGCACACGCAAAAATCGACATTAGCATTGTTAGTTGTTACTATGTTAGTGATACTTTCAAGATGCCTTTTACATTTACAAGTGCTGAATATGCCGATATGGTGTATGTTTATGGATTTTGCGATGGAAATGTTGTTGCTGCTGTCGCTGAATACCAGCGACCTTCCAAATCAAAAAGTTATTAGCAGAGTGTTCCAAACTTTGCGAGATACCGGCTCACTTACCAGCGTTAACACTCCATATGAGCGTGTGGTTCGACAAGACGTGGCTGAGCAAGAGAACATCCTTGAGGCGGTACAGCGTAGCCCTTGTACTAGTACGCGAAGGATATCCACACGTCTCGGTGTCTCCCAATCAAAAGTATGGAGAACATTGAATGAAGAAGGAATGTACCCGTACCACTTGCAACGTGTCCAACACCTCGAACCTGGGGATCCTGCCCGACGACTGGAATTCTGTAATTGGCTTAATGAGAATCGGCATCTGCATCTGTATATCATATTCACTGATGAAGCTCAATTCACCTGCAACGGTATTAACAACACACACAATTTCCATGTTTGGTCGGAAATTAATCCCCGTGCCACTGTGGACAGTAACTTTCAACACTGATTCAGTGTTAATGTGTGGTGTGGAATGTTGTGTGATCAGGTAATTGGTCCATTCATTTTTGAGGGTCGTCTTACTAGACATTTATTTACAATTTTTGCAAAACGAATTGCCACAACTGTTAGAAGATGTGCCCCTGGCTACAAGACTTTGAATGTACTTCCAACACGACGGAGCACCACCTCATTGTTTCCATGCAGTGGTTACTTACCTCAATGAGCAGTTCCCTGGGCGATGGATCGGTCGCAATGGTCCACAAAATTGGCCAGCTAGGTCCCCAGACCTAAACCCCTTGGATTTCTGCGTGTGGTGGTGGATGAAAGATCTTGTGCACCATACTAAAGTGCAAACACGGGAAGCATTACTTCATCGCGTATTGAATGCTGTGGCTCGCATAAAAGACAGTCATGGTGAACTTCGGTGTGCAACGAGCGCGATTCACACACAAGCAGCGAAATACATTGAAGTCGAAGGTGGTGTTTTTGAAAATCTACTTTAATAATACGCACGTTCGTATCTGACAATACAGAATGTAAATAAGTAAATAAACAATGTAGCGGAGAATGCATCGCGTACTGGTCGGCAATTGTCTCCCGAGTTCCGGATATTGCCTTGCCTTTTTCTAATTTTCAAACAGCCATAACTCTTTAATTATTCTGAATCGGACACATGTTCATATGAACTTTTTTGTTCATAATGACCTCAGAAATCAGCTCCTGAAGTTATTCCATATCTTCGTGAATCACCCGTATACTGACGCCAAAAAGGGATGTTTGATTGTTTTTCTGTGCTCGTCAACGCAATCAATGTAAAAGTAAAATATGACAATGGGTGAATCCTGGTAATGAAAGCAATTAAAAATTTAATATTTTGTTAAATTAAATTCTAACCTGTTATTTCAAATATTAAATAAATGACAAAGGTACTAAAGTATTAAGAAATTAAGTGCTTGTCTTAGGTAGCCATAACAAGGTTACAGAAAACCAGATGTGCATTTCGGCTACAAAGCAGCCGTCTTCAGCGGTGATTCACCAACAGTGGATTCTACTCACTTTAAACGCAAATAAACGGTGAACTGATATTGAGGACGGCTCCCTTTAAGCTGAAACGGACTAATGCATTACACAACAGTTTCATGGATATCGAATTACCTACATAATTTATTTTGAGTAATAGGCTGGAATTGAGAATACATTTTTGGAAACAGGAGGAATTTTTAAGCTAGGCATACATGGTTAAAGCGTTCCCAAAGCAACGGTGCGCAATATATTTAGTATAAAGCAATACAGTTTAGAGAATTTTCTAAGATGTAAGTTAACTAAATAATAATATACAAATAAAACGCTATCATCCGCTTCGTTCGGTGTAAAATAATGTTAACATTAAACTTTAGTAAGCGGAGAAAAATATCAATCCTAATTACATTCTTCCATATACTGAAAACCATACCAACTATGGCGTGACAATTAAATCGCTACACTGTTATTTGTTACAAGATGTTGTATCCAACTAAATGGAGGACATTTGCCTTTCAGTCTCCATTCTTTCTTTGATGTCATACTAAATTCCCACATGATAACATTTTTGAAAGGTTATTCTCTTAAGTATATTATATAAAAAGCATAAAAACAGATTTAAAGGTTGATTTCTCTTTTTAAAAAATCCCATTTCGGAGTAATTTTGTCGGTCGATGAAATATAGCTGATATTTTTTATACGGCACACGTAGACGACGGTAAAAAACTCATACATGCACTTTCACTGAAACCGTTATACAAAGGAACGTGAGGACGTGTCGACGTGCCGAGTTTTTTTTGTCGTTTTGTGACCCTTGGATGAAAAATAATACCTGTTCGAGCTCGCATTGTTCAAATAAAAGCATTATATTGACCTAAATAACACATCTGTTTTCTTTCAGATTCCTATCCAAGTCCTAAAGGCCGTGAGGACACTTTTGTCGAACCCAGTCATTGGTGAGAGACCCAACGGAAGGCTTTCAACCCGCCGAAACGCCAATCATACCAACCCGTAAAAGAAAAACTCGATTCTACAGCGAAAACATCAAAAAATTTAATAAATACATGTATTCATCTGTATACCAATCACCGTTTATAAATGAAAATTTAAGCCAAAAAAATTCAAACGCAGCAACGGACTGTTTCGCTCGAGTTATCAGCTTGATGCGACATTCCTCATCGTAATATTTCTAACAAGAGTCTATTTTTAAGACACTGCTGCGTATAATCATTGTAATTTTAAGTACAAGACAATCCTGATAACATTAATGTATGTATTTTTACCTAATTAAAATTTTTATAAGAGCAACTTAATCGGTGAATTTTCACGTTGGTAATTTCGTTAACGTCTTGTCATGGGCGATCTTACTAAAGAGTATGTTTTTCTCTGGTTCTATCGAATTTCTAAATCCTCAAAAGAATTGATATGGCCAGCGTGTGACTTTCTCCATATAGAATAATGATTATGATTGCAAATTGAAAACAATACTTTCTCTATAATGCATATGGAGAAAGTAAATATTTTCACATCACCTCGAGCACCAGGAAATTCACATTATCAATTGAATGTTTACCCATACTTTAAATACTAAAATGAATTTTATGTGATGAAATTATTTTTTAATCTAAATTTGGAAAAGTTTTAGCTTTTATAGCCCTGTAACCTTTTCCGCAGAGACTTTTAGTGATATTCAGAAAATAAAAAAATATTAATATTATGTAAAATAGAAAAAAATTAAATAGCCAAGTAATTGTAGGTGAAATTTTGTTACAGTGCTTTGAGTTATAAAAAGACAATTCAAATAATCACAGTTTACATAAATTCTTTGAAATTTCGTATTTACGTAAATTCTATGAAATTCCGTAATCTCATATGAATACCTAAATCGTAAAAGTAGTCTAATTCCGGCATGGAATTAAATAAAGTTCGCTTAAATTCCTTCGGTAATTAATTTAGAAGTCTTTCTTGTATTGTAGGGCTGTGGCACCTAAACTGCGGCCCACGGCCCACATCCGGGCCGCAACTAGTTCAACAGTTACAAACACAATGTAACTTAAAATGATAGATAATTACGAAAGTAAAATTTTCTCATTTTCTAATTCATTTTCACAATAAATAGATTTAAAGCAAATCGAGTAACATCAACTTCTAAACTTAACTCTTTAATTTCCTTAAATCATTCTTCATCTATATTTTGACATGTGTGTGTGTGGCCTACGATGAGTGCGAAAGTATACTACATGGCCCTCTAGCAATAAAGTTTGGGCAACACCTAAAGTAGAATTGAGGGAAATTTCACTTTCTGCAAACATAGCTTTCTTCCTACCGTTATAGCAAAAATTTTGGAGATGGCCCCAGTTATTCCACATGAACCAAAATTTCTATTCTCGAATACGGACGAATATGTAACTCACGTGCTCAGCCTGTGGTCAGCATAATCCCCCGAAGTCCACTCGGTGCTGTCGATGATACAATTTCTTCTAGAGTCGTCTTCGGAATCAGGCGAGGAAATATTGACCCGCTTCACAAAGGATGACTGCGTCACTACCTGAGATAAGATTTTTATTAATGAACCTATGTAAATATCATTCAAATAAAGAACATAGGGGCGTTGTAAATCATACAAACATACGTATGCGTTAAAGAGCTGAGTACGTTTAGTGGTTTATTTTTTCAAAAAAAAATTCAGCATATGCGTTCGGTTTATCCTTCTGTCTGTATGACACGCTAACTCCTAAATGAGAGCACATAGAGACTTAGTTTTTTCCCCAATCGATTTAGTATTCTATCTCGTTGTGTACATTCTCTTCTCTGACATGATAACTCCCAAGCAAAAGCAGCTAGAGACTTTCTTTTTTCGCAAATCGATTTAATATTCCGTCTCCTTGTTCGTGTTTTCTCGATTTGTCCGCCTGTCTTACAATTTTTGAAAAAATCGCCATTTACCGTCTTCTTCAGCATCTCTTTCCTTATTTGCTATCAGTGCACCGCTATAAATGTCACTCGAATGAAGAACATAAGAGCATAATACATTTTGCAAACATACGTACGCGTTAAAGCATTAAATACCTTACTATAAATATTAGCATAGCGAAAGTTATGGCTCTCTCTCTCTCTTTGTCTCTCTCCCCGCGAAGAAGTTTCGTGTGAATTTCAGAGACTGCCCTTGCGCACGCGACGTCCTTTCCCTCTCCGTACCCGTTCGCCTTTTGTTTGGTATCTTCCCACGACCTCGACCTCCAAAGGATTCAATGCCAGTGGACTCCAAGCCGACTAACCTGATGAACAAATAGAGACACTCGCCTCGACCTCCAAGCAATGAAGTAATCAGTCGCGACAGGAAACGCGTCTTTAAGAGAGCTAATCGTGCGTGAAAATATCGTGCAGTTGAAAAAAAAAGCCGATTTGCAAACCGTTCGACTTAAATTCACCAACAGAGACATTTAAATAAAAGAACTCGAAAGGAAAATTTCATATGCTTGAAACATAAGCCACTAAAATAAATCAATCAAAATAAATAACTAATAATAGGTATTTTCAATTATCCAGTCAGATAATTTCAGAATACATTTAAACTTACATGTTCATTTATTCATCGCTCCTTACAAATTAAAACAATAATTACGAAAACTAAAGGAATACTACTGATACTTTTATCTACTAGAAGGCAAGATATATAACACATAATTAGTTGGGGAAAGCGCTCCCAAGATCCTGTCGTCCCGGACAACCATCCTGATCGCCGGTACCTCGGGCTTACCCTAAATGGGATTGGCGAATGAAATTAATCAATTAAATTAACCAGTGGAATAAACTCACGAAATTAACCAATGAAATGAGACAATTATACTACCACAAAAACATAACTAATTAAATTAATCAGTAGAATTAACCAGTGAAGTTAACTATTAAATTTAAATCGGGAGTCGACGAGGAACTTTTTTATTTACCGTTACGTAAAAATTCAGCAAAACCAACCGGTGAATCGTCACCTAAATAACGTGATGCCCTAAGCGTTACGAAGTTACCTAACCTGATCTTTTGGATGATGTGGACCACATTTCGTATAGAAATTCCAGCCGCACGTTTCTCGCCGACAAACCTGGGTCTTTTAGGATGACGTAAGGGCCGGGCCTGTGGTTTTCTAGGTACAACGAAGATTCGTCTCTTCTTTTCACTTTCCCGTAAAACTTTCTAAACCGCATAAATACATACTATATACGTTGCACTACCATGAGTGGCATCATTAACATCACCGCCCAGATTCGGTAGTAGGTCAGATGGACGGAGGGGAACACCTTAATACCTATCTGTTTCTCGAACGAGCCGGAAAAGGAAGAAACGCCGACGTGTTGTAAGCCAAGGAAATCCAGAGACCCCCCTATGAATCACAAACCTCTTAAAATCGGGACCGAGACGCGAGGCTATACAGATAGGAGACCGCCACACAGGGCATTTTTATCTCTGTAACACTGCGCCACTGTTACCATGAATCTAAAACACCATGCTGTGTCTCTCTTCACTTTACTAGTAGACGTCGAAATTTAAAGAGAAAACGCACTGAGGACAACACCTATGCTGTTTATAGAAGATTACTAAACAGAAGGAGAAACTGCCAATGCTTCCGAATTACCCACGCTATTTTCGACTAGTCTATTCGCGTATACCTTCGTCTTTCTGCGCGGCACGAAAGCACGGAAAAATTATTATAAAATAATAATTTTACTCAAGTAATACTGAAAATAATAATATTACTAGCACGGCGCTATATAATAGCGCCGTGCTATTACTAGCAATGCTTCCCTTTTTTCATTGTGATCTAAATAATCTATATGAAACTTTCCCGATGAAAGGGTTTCGCATTTTTTATCTACACGGTCAGAAACTAGAAGATTTTCTACGGCACGTGTAATTTTTTTCATGCAAAATCGCTTTCTTTTTGTTTTTAATTACTTTTTATGTTGCAGACAAAAAGATGCGAATCTTAAATTAATGCAGTAACTATAAATTCGCCTAAGTGCATTGTATAACGCACCTATATCGTATTTAAACGTGATATTATGCAACTCTGGCAGCATCTGATTCATTACTGATCGTATAGGAGGTTAATTTCTTGCATGTTTTTATTTTAGTTATTAATTTATTCTCGATCGACTCATAAACAGGTTTCAAATTCAACACAATCGTATCATGAACAGTAAAGATGACGATCAGAAATTTTCGTTAAGGCGGTGTGAACAGATCGCACATCCTCATAACCGGAAGGTAATTACTCCAAGAACGTAAATGTTGAAAGAAGGTTTCATGTATTCAATCAAACATCTAAAGAGACAGAGTATTAATGAATAACAGTATATAATCATGTGAAAAACAAAGGGGTCATATTAATAAATGTCAGAGCAATACGCAAAAGTTTTTCACACAACTGAAAGTTTCAGAGGTAAATCATCGTACCCATGGCAACACTTGCAAGTTTATAATCTTCATCTACTCAGGAGGAACTTCTTTTTTCTAATAATAACTTGAGCAACAAGAGACGTGACCCTAAAGCTATATAGGGTATACAAACCCTTACGTCAACGACGAACCTGGAAGCTAAGGGAGAGAAAGTTGAGTAAAAAATAGTTTAAGATATAGCTGGTTTTTTCCCTAACGGAGCTCGTTATTACCACTGTCAAAGCAGTGATAAAAACTAACGGGACTTTTTAAAAACCAATCGCGGTAAGAGATTGGCATGTAAACTGCGGGAGCGAGCCGCTGTTAAATATATAAATTGCCTTCGCCAATTAAATATATTAAATATCCTTCACGACGAAATATAGAGGCAATTCTTCCGAACAGATTCGTGCTGTGGCGCACCCAGGGGGAGGGTGACAACTGGGCATTTTCCCCCGCCCCCGTAGGTCGGAGATAATCTTAACAAAATCATTCATTAGCTTCTATCATTACACGAAAGTTCTTGCAGATAAATCAATACACAAGTACTCAGATAATAATGTGTTGAAGTTCTGTCTGCGTTCATTCGGTCTTGTTAGACGGGTGGTTACAGTAGCTACCGACGGGTACTAAGGTCGCGGTACTCGAATCCCGCCACGGACATGGATGTTTGTGTCTGTCAGGGTTGTATGCAAGAATGGACATCACTGACTAAATATAGCCCTCAATACAAGACGGATGAATGTATATCTTTCAACGTCTCTCAGCAACTTTTAAAATGCATTTTTCACAAGGACCTTAAATATTTATATACTACCAGGAGTGCCCGTTGAATTTCAACGGATTTAGTGAATCTAAAAGTTCGACCGTGTAACATGTAAGCATCGCAAGAATAAGATAGTACACAGTTATACACATCGAATAAAGCAAAAATGAAGAAAACCGCTCCGCATTTTCCTATTTAGATGAATGAAGGAAGAAAATCTTACGAAAATAACGTATAAACTCCCTCCCCTTCCCTTCCACCCTCTCCTTCCCTTCTCCCCCTCCCTCCCCTCCCTCCATCTCCCTCGCTCCCCTCCCTCCCTCCCTCTCTCCACCCCTTCCCTCTAATTCCGTCTCTCCATCTCCCCCATCCGTTACCATCCATCTCACCTTAAAATCTGTGAATAACTTCCTGGATTATCAGAGAAAACTAAAATTAAAAAAAAAAAGAAATTGTTTAAAACACTCAAGAACACAATGATCAACAGAAAATGAATGAACAAAAGAAATTAATTAATTTAACGAAAGACAAAAAGTAAATACATAACGTTTAAGAAATGTTTGGAATTAATGAAACGATTTATTCAATCACAGTTTGTGGACAATCTAATTCTAATTATTTGAGTTACTTACGTAATTTTAAAAACGGTTTGCTTTGTAGAACACAACGCCATGCAAAAATATCACTAAAACGTAGTAATATAAATAGTATAAAAGCCCATCAATAATACAGACTATCTTTAATTAAGTTTATATTATTGCCTTCCTCCATCTCCCTGCCTCTCACTCTCCCCTCTCCACCCTCTGTTTCTCCTTCCTCCCTCTCTCTCGTATTAAAGCATTCAAAGCGCACTTATATTCCCATAAGGATTGATATAACAATCGGATTTAACTATATAATGAGTCGCTATGGCAACATTCCGTTAAAATGGCACGATTTGCATAAAATATGTAAATTAAACGTTTAACATGGAATACTTCGAACCGTGGGCGAAAAAAGATGAACAGAATAAGAAACTTTATAGTTTTTTCTTCAAAATGGTTCAAATCTGAAGGTCGTAGGTTAATTCCTTCTAATTTTAATTTCCAAATGAATAAAAGCCTGCACGTCGAAAAATCGCGTTTTACATGTTAAGTAATGGGAAATGGAAATGCCTCCATTGGAGTCGAACCAAGGAATTTTTTCGCGATTTAAATTCGTCATCACCTGAAAAAGTGTTAATCAAGCATCCCTGCCAAATTTCGAGTTTCTATCTTCATTACTTCTCGAGTTATTAGCGTTTAAGTTAGCGTTATAGACAGAAAAGTTAGCGTTATAGACACAGAATTGCTTTTTATTATATAGATGTACCAGTCAAATGATTTCGATAATCGTTAGCGAAAACAGCAATAATTAATCTCGGTGAAATTTTGTCGCGCAAATTCTTTAAAATTATGATCGTACTTTTCACAAATAAATTATTTTGTTAATAATGTTCTACATACGATATCTGAATGTATTTTACAATCCCTGAAAATTCGCTTTACAGCAAAAATTAATTTTTTTAAATGCATTACAATTTTTTTTAACTTTTCAACAATTCCGGCAGAAAAGCACGAATTTCTGTAAAATTATAAATAAAAGAGAAAAACTGTTCTATGACTTATCGGTAATGTTTAGGAAAATATCAAATTACGTAAAATCCAAACTGGCGATAGCGTACAGACGGATAATAACATAAAATTTTGAAGAAGAGTGCACGTTTTTAAAAAGAGAAAGCGCCAAACGGACGCAGGAAACCTCTCAGTAAACTGTCAGTAAAGAAGCGCAATTTACACTTAAGACGGAGGCAAGTTTTTTTCAGAACTCGCCAGGTATAATAAATAAAATTCAAGTCGCACGCTTCAGAAAGTCCTTCGCCGAAATACGATCCTCGAAAAATAACTGGATTCCGAAAAACGCGCACATCTTCCACAGAGCTTGGACCGCTTTTGAGCATCGTCTCGCCATACCCAACGCGAGGTATCGAGAAATCTACGATTCTCGGTGGAAACACGCGGCATACTTTCAAAAAAAAAAAAAACACGTACGAAGTGGGACGCGGAAGAAACAAAAGACGAGACCTTTTTTTCTTGAGATCGGCACAACCGTGGACTCGAACCGTTTAATCAGCCTCTTCGATCCAATCAATCGCCAATCATTCAATCCCTTTTTCATCCCCGTTTTCGGACCGCCCTTTCACCTCTCATTTTCACATTTTCTCTCCTTTCTCTCTCTTTTTTCTTTTCTCCCTCTCCTCTTGAGGTCGCAAAACCAACGGCGAAAGGAAAAAGAGACCATTCCACCACACGTCCGCCTCAGGCCGCGAGTGAACGTGAAATGAGAAAGTGTGACGAGCGAGGAGAGAGAGAGAGAGGGGGGGGGAGGGGGGGGGGAGGAGCGGGAGGGATTGAGTGGGAGGGAGTGAAAGGGAGGGAGCGTAAATAGGGGAGAGGAGGAAGACGGGTGATACACTTTGGAAGAGGGAAGGTTCTCAAGTACGCTCTCTTTTCTACGGTGTTAGCCTTGCACTGTTATAGACGGAAGAATCACTCTCTCCTACAGAAAGGGAGGCTAATGAAGCGTGTCGAGCATTATAATGGCCACGGAGCGTGGAGACGTATATAAACAAAAAATATACGTCCAACGATATCATAAACACAAAGGAATTAATAGCTAAGAAATAAATTGTTTGCATTCTAAAATGTATGTTCAAGTTTAGCATGTAAACTACTTCTTTCTTGGCTATTAATTCATCCGTGTTGATGATATATTGATATACCTACAATACCGCTTTGTGCGGAGGATCAGGAAAAAAAATTATGTGAAATGATCGGAAAAACTTGAAATGTGTACCTGGTGAAATTGTAGAAAATATAATGGAAAGGTAAAATGAATAACGAGAAAGCATTAAGAAGAAGACGTGGAAAAAGGATGATCCATCCATCCTTCGCTTTACACGGTTTCGCTTTACAGGTTGACGATTTAGCACGGCTTTCGTTTCAGAGAATTATTTCAAACTGCAAGATCATAAATTTCACTTTAGGAGGGTTTCGGAATGTTCTCCAAGAACCGAAAATTATAAAATGTTTCAGTTCGACTTTGAGGTCGTAGCAAAGAGTAAAAGGAGCAATTCTTAATGCAATAAAACTAAACTGTTGCACGTTGAACTCGAGATGGTGCATAAATTAATTCCTGTGGGCTACTTTGCACGGTTTCACTTTACACGATCTTCTCCAACATGCACCGTGTAAAACCCCAAGAGAAGAAAAATTTTCTAGCGTATATAATTCTAACATGAAGAGTTGTCTGGAAATAGTTTTTAAAATCAGTAACTATTCATATCAGTAACTATTCATTTTCCTCTAAATTGGCGTAAGAACGTCAAATTTCCTCCTCCTATCTCATTTTCCGCCTCGCGATGTTATATTAAAGCATGAACAGCCATGCAACCAGACAAACCAGTTGTTCAGTAAAGACTTGATCCGAGGCATGTTGAACTATCGCTACCCTGCCACGCATTGAATCCATACGATATGATCAGATGCCTAACTCGGATAATTTTCAGTGCCTCTAACTCCCATGATTACAGCGCAGGCTTATGTTTGTTTCCGTATCCAGTACTTACTTTTAAGTGTTCCTTAGTCGAGCTCTAACATATCTCGATCTTCCTCAACAATATTTCTCAATAATAATAATAATCCTACCTTTTCAAGAAAAAATAAATAGAACTAGAGTTTATAAAAATATGATTAGTAACAATTCACCATCAACGGATTGAAATATGATTTAATCATTATGTTTCATACGTGAATTCAATAAATTCATTATATCACGATGTTTTTTCCCCTTGCCAAAATTTTCAGATTTCACCTCACCAATGTTTTGTCCGGTGATAATAATTACCGAATTCCACATTGAAAAATATTTCGACAAACAAATAAACTGCTAATTTTTATATTTCTCCAATTACAGTTCCTATAAATGTATCCATTCTGCCGTTATACCTTTTCCGAGTATGCCATGGAAAGCTATCGAGCACGCGACGAAATCACCCCTATCAACACGCCATGCAGGTTTTCTTACAAATTGCCCATTGGCGACATAAAAACAAATTTACGCCTGGAAGTCCGGCCTGCAACGATATGTTCCACGGCGGCGTTAAACGATTTCGATCATCTGGTACAGTCGGCCACTGCAGCCGGTTTCCCACAACTGAGAAAAGATTAAATAAAAAAAACCCCTCCCATGTCCCGATTCTACAAAGGCCAATACCCTGCACTAAAAAAAGAAAAACAAAAAAGCAACGCAATATGCCTTGCACGGACGTGCGAGAGAGAAAGAAAGAGAGGATCATTGTCCTAAGACACCATCCACTAGATTGAAGGTAACCGCGTGATACGAAGGGGGTTTCGAAGCCGTACCATCGCCCCCGCCGCCTACCCCTCCCCGATGTTTTCTTTTTTCGCGTCGCATTGTTGCCGGGAAACGTCACGATCCAAAGCGTTGGCGACGCGGGATTTCACCCCTCGCGACAAGAATGAAATTATAGGAAGAGGTTACAGGAGGGCTTTCTCTATCGGACGCATGAAAACTTGACAGCCTCTTCTTCTTCTACCGGACGCTTCCGATTACGAAACGTCGGCGGTGTGATTCCGTCACGTAACAGCTGGAACTTTTTAACCAGCGGTTCTCTCGTTTGAATTCCTCCGCCTCCTCATCCGACCACTTTCCCACTCCCCGCCATCGATCAACGAAAATATAGAGCTAATTAGGTCGCGATGAAAGGCTAGGCTGAGATTTTATATTCGTCAACAGCAAGGGCAGATCTAGAAGCTTCCCAAGGGGGGGGGGGTTTATTGACTATTTTTCCATGGGGGTGGGGATATTTTTAATTTGTATACTAAATCCTTGTCAAAGGTATTTTCTATTAATAAACTATGGTACACGATAGAATAGTATGAACATTAACACAATGAAGCCTATTGGGGAAAACCTCCTACAGCATGACAACCCTCTCGGCTCCCCCTTTTGCTATCCTTAAAAAATATACAGGGAGGGAGGGGGAGGGGCGATCGCCTTCAGAGTTCTCCCCCTTGGAATCGCCATTGGTCAGCAGTATATGAGTTCCATTAATTAAAGCGGAGCTTTCCGAGGTACTCGCTGAGTAACATAAAATACGTTCACACGTTTTGCCGTAATGTTTAAGCCAAATTTTTCCAGATCAATAGAAACTGTAAAGCCAGCAGAGAGATGAAAAATTGTAATATTCGTCTTAAAAAAACTCCGGTCTTCCACTTGACGGACGGTTTAACTCAGTAGTTTCCAAACATAATGCGGGCGCGGCACCCTTTCAAAGATAAATAGAATTTCACGGCCCTCCAAGCTAAAAACAAGGCGGTATATTTATACGAAATTGTATCACGCAGTCACTTGTCGGTGACGCATCGTTATTAATTCATTAGAGAAAAATTATTACCCTATGTTTCAACGTTTGAAAATCGTCGAGTTATTTGCTTGGAAAAGTTTTCCGCGGCATCCTTAAAAATCTGTTGCGACAATCTGTTTGGGAAACACTACTTTAACGAATGACCACTGACCCTCAACTCAAATTTGGAAATCTATGACGAGGAAGGAATAACTATCTAGTAAATCTCCACTTAATATCCTCATCGATGCAGAAAATTCTCTTGCCTAATGTCATAAATTGGGTAACCAATCTCACAAGGTGAAATGTGAAATATTTCTACCTTATAGTTATGAAAGCGTTTCTCAGGAAATGTTACTATATTACTACACATTAAATACAACATGAAAATCGCTTAAAAGTGGCAATTCATCGACAAGGTTGAATCTTTTCTACTAAATAACAAATACTTTTCCTTCGCCGGAACATAATGATACCTGCCAATGGATCCTATTTAATTCTAACGCAAGGGACCCAAGTCAGCCTTGATGTTTCCAACCGATCTCTATTATTTTTTTGATGCAACGAGTAAGCTTAAATATTATAGTAGTTTCTACCTGACCTGTCCTTTATAGAACAATAAATACTAAAAGATATCGCACGTCTTGATGTATGATCCCTTATTATGTCCCCCTCCTGTTCTCCTCCAACCTTGAAGTATTAATCTTCAATCAAAATTTTTCACATGCCTGCATAAACATGCTAACCAAAAATTCAGCATCGTTCTTATCCTGTGCCAACAATACATGATATTCCACAAGGGACGATGAATGAATAACATTATCCCTTACTGGTAAATATTTACATTTCAGAGCTTCTAGGGTTAAGTCTATACAAGCTTTAAGTAATGCTGGTGATGGAACGTAGCCCCGTCTCAATCCTTTCGTTTCTTCGATTCCTTCTTTTAATATATATATATATTTCCCCCCCCCCCCCCCAATCCTTTCGTTACAAAGACCTAAAATGTGACTAAAGTGTGTCTATGACTAGGAAGGTGACTAGAATACCAAACGGAATCCAATGGTATAAGATCGTTAGAACAGATAGAAAGAAAAGAATGGTCAGAACCATGGGTGCCCGCAGAAATTTTTTCAGGGGGGAGGCAAAATGCCTACCCATTAACGTTGGCTGCTCACCTCGCAGGGGCTACTTACCCAAATATAGCAAAAAAAAACGTTTTTAAGCAGGGCCTGCTTTTCGTTTTAGGGGAGTAGTATTACACACCGCAGATAAAATGTTTGTTTCTAAAATCCTCCATGAAGTATTACATCTAACGTTATTAGCAACGCGAGTTAGTTGCCGCGATAGATATCGAAAAATTCCAAATTACTCAAAGATGTAGGTTTTTTCGTTATAGATAAAAGTAGATTGCCTACATTGGATCAGAACCATTCTTTTCGTTTATATTTGAAGTATTCGCTTATTTGTTATTCTCATTCGCACAGTAGAAGTAAAACTCCCTCCCCCCTGGCTGTGCGCATGCTTGCAGTACTGCTCTGCTAAAGTTACAAAGATTGATATCTCTCCTACTTTATATTCCAGCATAGGGCACTTGGAATAATGCCGGAGAGCAAATAATTACTTTAACGTGTTCCGTCTTCTCTTCTCTCAGCAAGTGCTCGGATTACTTGTTCCTTTACTATTGATTATACAAACCCAAATGGCAACAAAAATGTCGGGAAAATTACATCATCTGCATTCCTTATATTTCTTACAATCAACATTCGGAAATACAGTTTCAACAGAAGGAGTATGGGAGTTTTATTGCACTCAAAACATATGCTTGCAGCCACACTTCAGCAGATTTTCGCCCAGCCGCAAATAAAACAAATACTTTTAGAAAGCGCAGGGCCAGGTGCAGTCACGCCGTTGACACCGCTCTGCTTGTGCCAGCGTAAACTTTAAATTGCCGTATGTAAATTTTTTTGGGAAACGTAGGGGGGGAGGGGGGGGGGGGAAGTGCCCCCTCTTGCTCCTTACTGCGGGCGCCCATGGTCAGAACAACTGTCGAAAGAATTGTAACATATTGCTGTGAGAGTAGGTCGTTAAGCCATAGAGATCGGAACACAAGAGATAAATATTCTACTGAGGCGGCTTAGAATGTCACGTCTGTAGAGGATTAAAAATGAAGAAAGGGCTGGAATACAAGCAGATTTACTAGAACTTACTGACAGTATGACATATTTAAACATTCAACGGATGGACGATGTTCGCCACCAGAAAAGAAGAAGCCCTCGAAGACTTGGAGGATAATTGTCATCTGAAAGGGGATCTCGTCGAGGAACACTGGAGTAACTAAGATCTTTGGGGACTGAGAAGTGGCAACTGGCAATAGACAGAAATCTGGATTTTCAAGATATATGTATTTAAAGAAATCATTCTCATTGCGTAACTATGTGATATTTTTAACCACCAATATTTACTGATGATATTGAAGAGTTTAGATTTGAAGTACGGGATTAAGTTGAGGGAGATACAAAAAAATAATTGACATTTTCAATCTGCTGCAAAACAAATAAAGTTGAAAGCCTTGACTTCAAAGGTTAACTCGAAGGAAGAAAATTTTCACTCTCAAATTCCGAGCACAGCGCTCTCATTCGTCATGGAAAATTTTGTTGGAATGAAGCAACGTCACGTATAGTCAATGATTTTAACTGTTTAATGCGTGGTCAATACGCTTGCATTGAATGGATGATTCATACTCGAACAAACAATTTACACTGTACTTTTGTTTGGATCCAGTATCGTTGCCAGGCGTACGTGAACGGCATGAACACAGGAAATTAATGAGAGCAGCTGGATTCGGGGCGTGACGGAAGGTGAAGGTCTCCGAAATTACTCATTAACCGGGAATTACGCTAGTCTATTATCTTACGGAGATGTTTCCCAATCAGGTTGCAGCAAATATTTCTGAGTTGCCGCGAAAAATCCTTTTTAACCATCTTACTGCATGTACAATTATAAATTTCATTTTTTATAACTTCCTTTATTTTCTAGTTGCCTACTGTTAACGGTATGACACGTTAATAATATAATGCCCACGATTACTACTGATGTGGAGAAGAAGTGCCGCCAAATTATTAAAAGTTACTTAAGGTTTCCGTTGCTCTGAAAAGGTTAAGAAATTGTCTCACGGAAAGAGATCCCTTAAATATTTATCGATTTTATTTTAAAACGCTCCAATTTTTCCAAATACTTTGAAAGAACCAGAAATAAAATGCAGGCGTTTCCTTATTAGCATGGGAAGCGAAAATATATACGCACGAACAGAAAATTAAGGATATGAAAGTGTTAACGGATGTTAACTCCTTTAAATCCGAAGAGGCAGGTCATGCGAGACTCAGTTAGCTCTACTCACACAAGATATTGTGAAAGCAGCGGATAAAGGAATAGGAGTTGATGCAGTATTTTTAGACTTTAGGAAAGCCTTCGACACCGTTTCTCACCTGAAAATAGTGCAAAAATTAAGGGCTTATTCAATTAACGAGAAAATTGTAAATTGGATCGCCTCGTTTCTTTCCGATAGAACCCAGAGAGTAGTCCTCGATGGAGTTGCATCAGACGTCGTCAAAGTGACTTCCGGCGTGCCTCAGGGAAGTGTAATCGGACCTCTGTTATTCTTGATATATATAAATGATTTAGCGGATAACACAAAGTGTAAAGTTAGACTCTTCGCGGATGACACACTTGTGTATGGAGAAATCAACGCAATACACGATCAGGAGAACTTGCAAAAGGACCTTCAGGCTATTACGAAATGGTGTAAAGATTGGCAACTCGATCTGAATATAAAGAAATGCGCCGTAATGAGCTTCACGCGCTCCACGAATTTCAACCGTTACCCGTACCAAATATCCGAACTAAAGCTAAAATACGTCAATAGCTACAAATACCTAGGAGTAATTCTCAGTAGCAATTTGTCTAGTAGAGAGCATATCAAAACCGTTATAGCATCGGCAAACAGAATTCAAGGGCTTTCCTCTAGAGTCCTGCGGGGATGCCCCTCGAACGTGTAGGAAATTGCATACTTTTCCCTAATACGACCCGTCGTGGAATACTGTTGCGCCGTCTGGGACCCTTTCGAGGAGTGCCTAAGTAGGGAGCTCGAAATGTTTCAGTGTAGAGCGGCTAGATTCGTAAAAGGAGAATATCGGTATGATGCGAGTGTATCAGAGATATTGAGAGATCTGAAATGGCAGACGTTGAAGAGTAGAAGAATTGATTACAAAAGGAAACTATTTGAAAAATTCGAAAGCTCCGAATTCGTTGAAGACGTACGCGGCATAATCGTCCCCATCGGTGTTAGTGAACGTAATGTTAGATCTGGGTGCAGGAGAAAATATGTCGAAACAATCGCTAGAACAGAGAAATACTATCGATCCTTTTTCCCAGACGCGATAAGACAGTCCAACAGAGGATTTAGAGTTCACTTGGTGTTGTGACACCCCCTGCCAAACGCTTCTAGCGGCTTGCAGGGTATTGATGTAAATGTAAATGTACCAACAAAAAAAACAAAATATACTTCATCGGCGGTAGCCTCGATTTGAATTCTAATCAATTATGGAAATGACGACCGGTGGATTGCTACCGAGGACAATTACCTCTTGGTTAATTCATTTTTAGGCGCGTTTCGCTTCCAGCGTGGGCGCCTATTATCGTCGGTCTATCCGTCCGTCCGTCTGTCCGTCCGTCGTCCGTCCGCATGTTCGTTCTCGGCTTCTACAGAACGGATTTTCATGAAATTTTATATTAAGGACTTTCAATCAAATATAATACGAAAATCGCAAAAATGAATAACGGACGCCAATCAGGGGTACCACTTTACTGGTGACAAAAAATTACATTTCCGTCATATCTCAAGTATTGGTCATATCATAATATTTTTCAAATAAAAGTTGTAGAACTAGTAAAGAAGAGTAAGTCCTTTCCTAAGCATTTTTATCGTAGGAGTAACCGTTATCGAGATAATCAAACAAAAACGTCTTAATTCGAGTTGAACTTGGAAAATTTCTTGCATGGTTACTTCTACATTGTTGCTATCATAAACAATCTCACAAACATACGTTTAATTTCCTTACGCGTGCATGCAATATTATTAAATAGGAAGAAAATGGATTATTTTTGAAGAATATAAGAACTTTAAAACGCAATTTTCCTCACGTACAGGTATATAATTTCTTTCTAATACTCCATTGCACGAAACGCGCCCATTTGTTATACGTTGTACACTTTCCTAACTTGTTATAGATTTTAGAGTTACCTCGACCAGCAATTGGATTCCGACCACGAACGGAACTCTACACTTAAATTTTTTAAACATTTATATATTTTTATGGGAACTGAACACGACGTTCCTCCGTGTCGCTCGTTTTCGGAACCGCGCAACCATTTATCTCATTCGGCGCGTTCCGCGGATGTTTCGGCGTCTCGGTCGGACGGGCGTCAAAACCCTTCGCGAGACGTACGTACATTCGAGACCTTGCCCTTTTTTCCTCGTTCGATGCCATCTCATCGCGCCTACTTTAGCGAACGAGAGCCAAGCGGAAACGATGCGCACACGCTATAATGCGGGCGGAAAAGCAGGAAGTGCACAGGGATCGGAATTCACTTTCACCGGTTCCGGAGCAGCCAGAGAGCTGTTTCAAAAATGTGTGCCATCTTCGAAACGGAGGCGGTTTACGTTTCGCAAATTAGCCACTATAGGGCAGATAATAAGATGAAAAGAAGGAACCGTTCTTTCCGTGCAGAAATCGCGTTTTTTTTTATTGTCGGAAAAAAAAAGAAATAAAGCGTGCGCGAGGAATCGCCTGCGGTCATCTCTTTTCAACTGTTACGAAATCCGACTGGCAGGGAAAGAGAAACGGATTCAAATTTTTTTACGCTCGTTGCTTTGTTTGTTGCAATCCCTGTGTTTCGTCACCGACGGTTTAATTTAGATGTTTGACGTAAAAAAGAAAGGAAAATCGGTCGAAATAGTCGATTTGATATCTCAGTTGAAGATGTTCACGTTTCGCATTTTTTTGGATCGTGATTTTTAGTCGAAAGTGAACTTCCCTGAATTTTAATGGCATTCTTACATAATGATACAAGTTTTATTTTCTTTTCTATTCATTCTATTCGGAAATTAGATCGTAGATTAACCGCAAATTTTTAACAGATATACCTCATTTTACTCGTATAATTTCCTTCATCGCGTGATATCCCCACCAGAATTACGAGGAGAAAACAACAAATAATTTTTTTCTGACATGACCACTTTCGTACGATAGAGAAAAACCGCGTAAAAATTTTGTTACAAAACACTGAGGAAACTGCGCGAGTGAATGCGGTATTTAATTATTCAACACCAACCAACCGACAATACTCACTTAATTACAATGATCATACGAAATCTTGGGTGCTCGCAACAATAAGAATTCATGATCTCAATGTCGGAATGCAAACACTAAACATTCTTTGTCAAATGAAACGCGTTTTTTCAACCGCTTCGATGCTGTTGGAGTTATCATTGTCATAATAATTAATCATGTGAAAGGAATGTGGCAAATAAAAGAAGAATATTCGTATGAAACGTTCTCATGAAACACAAAGCACTATTATAACTCCTACGCGGTAATTAATGATACGAGTACAATGATTTTCCTAGCATAGAGGTAACAGCGTTATCCACCAATTATCTTAGAGATACGAGTATGACTAAATAATTAACACGGGAGAAGTTGACGTGATACGTTTTTCTTTATCGAGATCACGCTATGAGAAGAAATACGAATTGTATGCTGGTGCCAAGCGCCTAAATAAAACTACGTTTCTAATCTCTCGCACAGTTCTTTTATAAACCTTTTTGCAGTTTGTGTAAATAGGATATAAGATATTGGACTTAATTCATTGCTAACGTAAAGTGAAATTTTTAAATAGTTCAAAAAATACGCATCAGCGATGTTTTTATTTACCAACGGAAACTCCTAACTAAAACCCCGACGTTGTTTCTATGTTAACACATTTTAAAAATGAATATCGATATTATACGTTCTACAATTATCGTAGCATTATTTCCGTACATATACGCGTATATAAAATAATGTTTTCTATGTACTTATATTTTTTAAATAATAAAACTTTTATAATGATCATTAATTGTTATTTTAGTTCTTTATTGTTCTTGAGGGAATAAATGAATGAATTGCCATTTGGCAGACGAAATGAAAATATATATACGCCCTTCACTCCTTAAATTGACGTTTCGATTCACTCTCTTCTGCTCAACTCAACTATGCTCGGGATATCTGTCTCACTAATTAAAATTATCCTTTTACGTCATCGGCTTTCTTTTTCTCGGTGTAAATTATACGGTTTCTTTCAAATGTAATAGTACGTTGGTTTGGAATTTTCAAGCTACCACAACTAGTGGGCCTATAAATTTCAAAAATACTGAGTTTATTTTTTATAAAATGTCAAAAACTTTTTAATTAGTTCCCTCAGCGATCCCTCAATAATAACTGAACTAATTTATTATTGGTACATTTGTCATTTTTGTATCTTTCTACTTAAGTCTTTCGCTCCTAATATCATTAATATTATCAATTTATCCTAAACTACTACCCATTATACATTACAAATTTATCTCACTTAATTTCTAAAACAAGCAGATGACATGATGAGCAACCGCTTTATTTAAAAAAAAACTCGTAGGATTAAGATAAACGAGAACCTATTCCCGGGGAAAAATAAAAAAAAACAAATATAGCGTACTTTCAATGCCCCAAGATGCTGCTGTCCATAAGTGTTTAGTAGTGAGTCATCTAAGTAAAGGACGAGAAACCGTAAAGGTTTATATAAGGAACTGACCCTCAACGGCATCGTCCGTTACGCACGTAACACGACTGCGACCCAAGTTCATTTCCGACTCATTCAATAACGGATAGCTGGCACTACGGTACCACCTCACTATAACGAATATATTTATAACAAAATTTTCACTTCAGTGAAAATATTTCCAAGCCTCGGCCTAAGTCATATAGTCAAAGTGACATGGAATACCTACTTTTTTATACTCATATTTTGGCGTTTACTTATTTTAATAATTATATTAATTTGAATTTTATTTTATCTATTTTTTAATATTTTACGCACAAACGCTAATGGCTCTTTACGAGGAGCGCAACAAATAAAACCAAGAGAAACACGTACAACCAATACTTCAGCAGGATTCAAACCCGCGAGCCAATGAGACCCAAAGACGCTAACCACTCCTAAACCAATCCGGTAAAAAATTTATAAACTTGATGTTGCTATTAGTGACACCTGAGATAAGAACTTTTCAATTTTTTTATTTTAAATGCTTATTCTTGAAAATTTTCAGACATAAAAAGCTAATTTCCTGGCAAATTAACTGCTATCCTGTTATAAATTTACAACAATAAAACTTCTTTAATGGTCTACTTAACAAAATATGAAGAAATATTCGTTACGGCCAATTTTCAGCACCGGCCGACGATTTACTCATCCTCCGGAAGTTCATTACGACGATATTTTTCCGCAACCTTTTCCGAATAATTTTTCTCTTCCGATCAGTTCGGTAACGCCACGAAAATCTCTCGCAATGGTGCCAAGGTCTCTACCACCCAATATTTCGATAGAGATGGCGAGAGAGAGTAGGAGCAACGACGGGGAATGGAAAAAATAATAATATCTCCACGTAGACGCCGCGAAAGATGGGAGAAAACAACTCTCCCAGTCGCCGTGAAGGCATGAGGACCTCAAGTGTATACGGCAAAGGAGAAAGGGTAGCTGACGAAATTGAGAGAAGAAAGGGGGGAGGGAAAGAAGAGGAGTGGGTGAAAAGCCGCGGGGAGAAAGGGGAGGAGAGAGAGGGAGAAGAGTGGAGAGAGCTGCTCACCGCGGGCGTGTCGGCAGAACCGCGCGGTAGGAACTAAATACTCCATCACTTTCACCCGCCCTGCGTTCTTCTCTCCCTCGGCACACTCAAGTGCTCTCCCCTCCCCCCCTCTCTCCCCCTTCTTCTCCTTCCTCCGCACTTCCAGACCCACTCTACCCCTACACTCTTCCTCAACCCACCCCTTCGTGGTACCCCTTTCGAAGACTTCCTAACCTTCCCTCAACAGAACACATTCGTCGTCGGGCCTAGACAGACGCCTTGCGGTACTCGAGGGGAAGAGGTCAATAGGAAGAGTCAGAAAAGAGGGGTTATATTAGAAAACAGAGGAAGGATTGAAGCACGAAGAAGGTTGGGACCTTACCGAGCCGTCTCGTACAATAGGGTGGTGTACGTCTCGTGGTGTTCAGCTGACTTTGATGGCGTGATAGTTCCTATTTACTCGCTTCGGAAGCTTCCTGGAAGTGATAACCTGACTGGATTTCCAGACCTTGATGTATCAGTCCCCCGTGAGGAGAGTGAAAAGAGGTGAGTGGGATTTTTTTTTCGTCGCTTTCCCTCCCCTAGCGATTTTTGTTCCTCCTTCGTGCTGGAGATGTTTTTTTGCGGACCTTTGAGAATCATATTACATGGGTTACTGGGCGAGGAGAAATTCGGAAGAAGTTGGTTTTCTTCAAGGGGGCGTTTCTTTAAATTTCGACGCGCTAATTTGTTTATGGCTGTTTAAGCGGTGAAATGGGCTAGTGTCCTTTTTTTTTTTAAATAAATAAATAATGCTGTAATATTCGGCCTTAAATTATAATTTTTAGTTTATTTTCCATTGTTGTTTGTGTACTCAAAATAATACTTCGAATGCTCGAATTTCTATAAGTCGATTTTTCGATGACTCGAAGAAGATATTTTTCCATCCTCATCCTTATACTTTGACTTGATGTTCTATAACTGGAAGATATTTTGCATATAATGCGAAATACAACCATCATCTGAGACATGGATTTTTATAACTAATACTTCAGCTTCAGTTAACTATTATAATGTCACCTGTTTGCCACAATAAAGTTACGAACTCTATGCGAGAAGCGCAGTTTGTTCTCGTCTATTTTATTCATAATACTTATGTTAGGAGACGATTTTTTAAAATTCCATTTGAGTCACTGAAGCTTAAACTTACCAAAAAAACACTGAAAATGCAACGTCGACCCAATGGTTTTGAGCAGTAAATTTTCTCTCTAAACAATCTTTTCTGATTTAGCATATAATTCGCTTTATTTAATTATTTTTATTCGCAAGATAACAATCGAGGCAAACTAGAACCGCGCCACCACGAAGTGGGTGGTATCCTCAGAAACAGAAACAAAGCATGTTTAGTCATCAAACACGAGATTCGCATTACCGGCGGTCTCAAAATTGCGCGTTTTTTCTGCTTTCTAAAATATATTTTTTGGCTTTCTCCGAACGAGTTTTCAAATATCCTAGGTATTGAAAAAAGAAGACTCCGTCCTTTCGGCCTTGCGAAAGTCCCCAGCAGAACTTGTATCTCAACTCTTGAACTTTTTAGATCATAATCTCAAAAAATGTCCAGTACGAGTGTCCTTAAATGAGTTCTCGAACTCAGTTTTTGACCTACATTGAATAAAACATCTGAACAGTCTCGAAATATTTGCGGGAAACTGTAGAATGCTGTATAATACGAAGTAGTCTTCGTTGGTGTTTTATTCGTTCGATAAGATGTCGTTACCGATCTCCGCGCATTATTACTTACAAAGAAATTATTCTCAGGCGCAGAAACCTTTCCTTTTGGAGAGAATCCAAAACTAACGTCACAACGGACGCGAAATTTCGAAACCTGTAGGTTAAAGACACGCGTTACCGGCGCGTAATTTGTTTGACGTATCCAAATTTTCCGGAAGTACAAGGTGATGAAGACTTCTTTCTAAGCCTGAGGCGTACCGATTTACGTCACTATTAGCTCCACGATTCGTTTTCATTTTGCGTTGGTATCCCTGCTACAACTATAAACATGCATGCCAATATTCATTTATGTGATGCCCTCATTTACGAAAACGGAAGTTAACAAATTCGTGCTCATCCGTCTCTACCATGTCACAAAAAATCTGTTAAATAAAAAGAAACGTAAAAGTTGCGAGAAGCGAATCGATAATTATTTACAGCCGAAGATGGAGAAAACCGATTGGAAACGCGTCCCGAAACATTAAGTAACGAGCATACGTCGAAGTTCTCTTCTTTCGAAATCTCCATTCATCCTTAATGCAGACACCTAACGACTCCTAACGCTGAGAAATTTCGCGTAAGAATTTTTTTTTTCGTTATGCCATCTCTTCTCTAACTTTCTCGAGAAAACCTGATGTCTGACCCATAACCTTTACTATCACCTTCCGCCGCTCTCAGTAGATTGAGGAGTAGACAACAACGCTATTCTTCTCCTCCGTGACATCATGCAACCACGACCAAAAAAAGTGATGTTTAAGAATTCTTTCAGGGAAATTCTTTTTATCTGTAAACTCTCACGTATATGAAACGTCGCCAGAGCAAACAATGACGCACAGACTAGCGATTTTTTTAACGCCATCCCGATCGCTTTCGACACACTTCTGGTGGCGATAAACGAGAGCACGCTTTCAGAGCGGCGTTAGATTTCCTACGCCGCGCCTTTTGTAATTGATCTTCTCCACGCGTTACGCACTGCGAGGATTAACCGCGACCTGGTTGTGATTGGGCAGATGAGGGAACACCTTGGTTCCCAAAAACGAGGAAGAAACAAAAAACAAACTTCTATGCGGTGAAATTTGTAAAAAGTCATCGACTGCGAAGAAAGTATGAACACCTGTTCAGAGTGTGAAGTTTAAGTTATCTTCATATATGGAGAATCATGCTGTTGTGTTCATCAAACATTTTTTATAGTCTGCCCCCATATATACCGAGCTTTTCTTCTACATATCAAAGAAAACTCCGTTTTGGTGCGCACTTAAGAAAATGGTTTAGCGCGTACACAAATTACTAGGTTTGAAATACTTACTATTTTTCGACGTTAAAAAATATTGCTGTAATTTGATTTTTTTACTGGAATTTATATTATTTTAAGCGTTCTTATTGAATTAAAAAGAATATAAGATGCATGAAATCTTATTCTACACATTAAACCGGAAAAAGCAAGAATTGTTATGTAATGCTATTGTGGTGAAAAATACAAAGGAATCTAGTTCATCACGTTGGATTCGAACCAAGGCCACAGCGGAATTTTCTATCGAGACTCGGATATATGTGCATACTGCAAAATGTTAGTTTTCCCCCTCTCTGGACCAAATAAATGAGATTGGTTGACATCTGGCCAACAGACAATTCTACCACGGTCCATACACTTAGACGCCATAAACATATTAGTGTGTTTGCCATTTAACGAACAATTCACATACACGTGTTAGTTAGAGGATTAAACTATAAACTGGTGATAGCCCACAATAATCTTTAATTTGGAAAGTGATATCTATTTCGAATAATGAAAACAAAAAATTACATTACCGAAAAATTTCAAAGATAATCAAATAACTCTCAAAAGAGGCAGAAATCAAGAAAATTAAACGCCCTGACCAACGAAACCAATGATCAATTTGTAATGTGTTGAATCACGTAACAAGATTGCAATTTTTTCTCTCATAACTGGATCATTCAATAAGTTTTATCTTTTTCTAATAGCTCTATCAATTTTTCCTTCGACGTATGACCCGCCAAGGGAGTAGGAAAGCTGTTTTAACATGTTAAAATTTCGGTTAGCCACGCTAGCAATGAAAGTATTATAATGCTATCTAAATTCAAAAGAAAAATCCCTAACTTCGAGAAATCCGGCATACGCAGAAAGTTACTCAAAATGTAATACAAGCTACGGAGGAAAATATAAAAAATAATTGAAAACTCCATTTAAGTACGCATTTAAGTAGGTTAAAAAATAAAGTGCGATTAAGTACATTCTAAAAACCGACCGCCAAAGACACTATTTATAAATCCATATATATATATATACGTATATATATATATAGCAAATGTTAGATAAAGGTCTAGCATTATTTCGATACAAAGCTATAAATAGTAACCCCATCCCAATTTCTTCTTTTTTAAAATTCCACGGATCAAAAATGATTGCAGGGGTCCCCCAATAAATTACAGTCTGTGGGCCACGCAGTGATTTCGGGCAAGCGTAATTTCATCCCCGGTCAGGAGGTACCTGTAGGGTCGCTAATCCATACTGTGTAATTTCATCACAGCCTCTTCGATGGGGGCTCGACCCAGACCCCATAATCAGATCCCTCGTCCCCCGCTACCTGCGAGGGTTTCCCCACACATCGTAGATATAGTACTCATATATTGTTTTAAGGAAGGATGGGCAATCCCTAATTCTTCTGGATTTGATACTAAATAGGTATATAAGGAAAGATTCATTTGCGTGGACAAGTCAGTTTGTGTTAATCACTCCTTGCGTCAACATCGTCTGCTCTAGTCATTCAGCTATTTTTGCAATACCTAGGAGTGCAGTATGAGTGAAAGTTTGTGATGTTGGACTACCATCTACACACAGAGACAAAGCGTCTCAGATTGGGATATGGCTGCGCTGTGTATTTGGCCTATCCTAGCTGCCTCCAGAAGAAGTGTCGGATTGTTTTGTATTTGCTGGAGAAGCCCGGGGATGAAATTACACGTTTTCAAGGGGCTACCTGGCGAACCCTTCTAGGGGATTATAGGACGCGCCCCTAACCAGGGACGAAATTACCATCGCCCGTGATTTCATCCGACCCGCCTTAAGTTATCAATTTCTTCAAGAGATGTTCATTCGTATTTTTGTCAGCAGGGCATGCCATTAGATATAATTTATGAAATCTAAACGATAATTATTGAAGTACGTGGATCTAATATATACTTTTAATATAGGCGAATTAAACATTACACAGCCAAAAAATAATTCTAAAAACTAGTTCTTTGAAAATTACACACTGCCCGATCAGTCATTTTAAAATTCGCACTGTGGCATATAAAGCCTCACCTAGCCCTTTTAGTACAAATTTTGACGACTTGCGAGAAATTCCTCAAATCCAGGGGCGTCAACAAACCACGTGGGCCTAATCTTTTTCCCGTTTGGCATTCAAAATGACCTTCCTTTCTCTCAATTGCATCCCTCGTGGGCATCCGCTTCGCTACCATAACCCGTAAAAACTAAGCACATAATTGCATGGCATGAATAGACGGATGATAAATTACTGCAGATGATGGCTACTTTCACCGGAAGAAACCTGCACGGTTCATTCCATCGTATTATTACTGTAGTAGTTATTTCGCCATTTTAATTAGTAATAAAAACGCCAACAGATTTCAACATTTACATTTACATAAATACCCTGCAAACCGCTAGAAGCGTTTGGCAGGGGGTGTCACAACACCAAGCGAAGTCTAGCTAATTCCTCTGTTGGATTGTCTTATCGCGTCTGGGAAAAAGGATCGGTAGTATTTCTCTGTTCTAGCGGTAATTTCGAGATATTTTCTCCTGCACTGTGATCTAACATTACGTTCACTAACACCGATGGGGACGACTATGCCGCGTACGTCTTCAACGAATTCGGAACTTTCAAATTTTTCAAATAGTTTCCTCTTGTATTCAATTCTTCTACTCTTCAACGTCTGCCATTTCAGATCTCTCAATAACTCTGATACACTCGCATCATACCGATATTCTCCTTTTACAAATCTAGCCGCTCTACGCTGAACCATTTCGAGCTCTCTAGTTAGGCCCTCCTCGAAAGGGTCCCAGACGGCGCAACAGTATTCCACGATGGGTCGTATTAGGGAAAAGTATGCGATTTCCTTCACATTCGAGGGGCATCCCCGCAGGACTCTAGAGGAAAGCCCTTGAATTCTGTTTGTCGATGCTATAACGGATTTGATATGCTCTCTACTAGACAAATTGCTACTGAGAATTACTCCTAGGTATTTGTAGCTATTGACGTATTTTAGCTTTAGTTCGGATATTTGGTACGGGTAACGGTTGAAATTCGTGGAGCGCGTGAAGTTCATTGCGGCGCATTTCTTTATATTCAGATCGAGTTGCCAATCTTTACACCATTTCAAAAGCGGGTCTAGATAGATAGACGGTTGTCAGCGTTTGTACCTTTTTAATATTTGGGTGGCGGGTTCGAATCCTGGGCATGGTCGTCGTAAGTGCTTTTCTTTGTTATCGCCAATAAAAGGTCGTACAATAATGTTAAAGGGTCATGGCATGTTGTTAAGAATAATTTATTTATCGCGGAATGTTAACAAATAATAATAAATAATATTCTACCTTGCCACATCAACAGCACAGAAATAGAATAGTTTCAGAAATCTTGCTGTTTCCAGTAACACAAAATCCAATTTTATACCCTGAGAAAATGTAAACAAAGCAAAATTTTCATTAATCTATTTCTCATATGATAGCTATTTCAACACAGTTATCATCTACAAGAACGCTCCAATAATTTAAGTCAAGTCGTTAATTTATAGGAATCCTACTATAAACGCAGTCGAATCCCTATTGAACTGTCTTCTACAACTTAATTATTGATAGTTCTAAGATGTTTTTCTTTCTTTTCCGAATTCGTATGCATTAAAATGAAGTTATATAACTCGAATTTTTTTTTATTTTTCCCTTGGGGTTCGCGTTATCGCGATTGCACTGTGCGTGTTTTGGACGTCTTCCAATATCCTCTGGAGAAATTATTAGATTTTTTCCGTATAGCCTTCCTGTCACATCAAGCGTCTGTAATTCTTTCTCAACGCACGCACGCGTAGATGCGCGCTCACGCGTCCCGAGATACGCACGCGAGCCTAGCGAAAGCACGCGAATAATAAACGGACACAACGTTCCGGAAGAAGCCGAAATCGGAGCGAGAAGTTATTTGTACACGATTATCGCTTACGCAACAAGCGGCTTGACATCTCGTTTATTCCCGCGACTGAAGATAATATTAATAATCCGGTCGAAATATTATTAAATATTTTCGGATTCTCACGGCATAAGGAGATCTTGAGCAAGAAAGAAAGTCGAGTTTTTCCACCGCCAGATTTTTACTTCGGCTGTTCATGCTCTGTATATTTTGTATACATGCTATTCGATCGCTCGCAGTGAAAAAAATGCGTCACGCATATAACCTTCTGCAATTACTTTGAAATAAGTCTAACGTGGAACTTCACTGGAGCGTTACCGAGCTCGTCTTATGGCCAAAAATAAATTCAAGAATAAGTACTTGAAAAAATAAGTTCTTATCTTCGGTACTGCATCTCCGACAACGTTAACAAGGTTATAAAAAATATATGCGCATTTCGGCTACAAATGGTGATTCACCGAAAGTAAATTCTTTGGAGTGTGTTTTCATAACCTTGTTATGGCTCAAGAACAAGCACTTAAAAAATACTTATCTCAGGTATCTACAATTGCCACAACAAGGTTATAAAAAAACCAAATGTGAAGTTCGGCTACAAAGCAACCGTCTTCAGTGATAATTCAACGAAAATTTTAGAATCCATTTTCAGTGAATTACTACCGGAGACGGCTGCGTTGTAGCCAAAATATGCCTCTTGTTTTTACAACTTTGTTGTGCCTATTGGAGATACATGAGACACGTATTTTTAAAGTGCTCGTTCTTGAATGTTTTCAGCCGTGAGACGAGCTTGATAACTCCCTGTTGAATTGTTATGACTATTGGAGATACCGAAGAAAAGAACATATTGCTCATTCTTGAATTTATCGTAGAAATTTTTAACAAATTCATATCCTATCCTTAGGAGAACATATGAGAATTTAGGGTAAACGAGCCGCCTTGATTATGTATATATCGAATTACTGATATTAGAACTCGATTATTCATTTTTTGAAATTCACCATGGCGCCTATTGCAACTGTTTTCTCAAGCGAGGCTAACTATTGGGAGTTTCTATCCAACGATCAACTCTGTGTAAATTAATGATCTTCGTTTTGGGGGACTTTCATAAAACGTTTAGCCTGACGGTTAGGAATGCCAGGGACGAAATTTTACTGTTACTGATTGCTGAGACATGACCTTGTAGCAGCAAAAATCAGCTAAATCGTATTCCTTATTTGAACGACTTGTATCCTAGATTGAAGGATTTTAATTCAGTGCCTCTATATGAGTAAAATACGACTCTCTTAGTTATGTGCTGAGAAAATTCGAAAATGACGAACTATTACAAAATCTGCATTAATTCAAAGGAAGCGACATTAAATTCAGGAGTAAGACTAAAAACCTCTGGGATAGCCAACGATGCGAATCCGTTATGACTTAACGACCTACTGCGTTTTCCAGTCGCTTCATGCCCAAACAAGCGATACCATCGTCCTGTGTAAGGGTGCTTCTCCCTTCCATCGTAAACACTGTTCTTCTCTTCCTCTATTCTCTGGCTGTGTGAATCATTCGACCACATCAACTTGCCTTATTTCCTCTTCCTGTAAGTGACGCAAATAACTTGATCAGAACACATTTTTATATGTCCCACTCCACAACGAACGATTCGGATTTTATGCAACAGCGCCGCTCCAGTTCAAACGACGTCATATGAAATTTCGTAAAATAACCCCTCACACGTGAATGGAAGTGAAAATCGCACGATTTACTTGGTGAGAAATTACATTCAACCGGTTTCAATCGCTCAAAATATCTTTGCAAAAAAGTAAGTTTTTATACGTAAACCTGAGGGAAATGAACGGGATAAACATTCGTGTCGCGTGGATATTTATGGCATTACTTAATTCAGTGAAAGTGGCAACTAAGATCATTAGCATGCCGAGAAACGGGGTTAATGTGTGCTTAGCGGCAAGCGCGTTTTTACCAAATATTTCTTTTCACTCTGGGCGATATTTTTTTTTAGGAAATAAAATGACTAGGACATTAAGCCATTTTTTAGCCTCAAGCGGTATTCGTTTAAATATAAACGATAAATTCTTTAAGACAATAGGAGTGAAAGAGATTTTAAATAGTTGCATTCAGATTCCTGTTCCGATTTAGATTTATAACTTACTAGCGGAACTGCCCGTTGAATTTCAACGGATTTAATGAATCTAAAACTTCGACCGTGTAACATGTAAACATCGTAAGAATAAGATCGTACACAGTTTTAAACGTCGAATAAAGCAAAAATGAAGAAAACCTGTTCACGATTACCTATTTAGATGAATTAACGAAAAAAATCTTGCACTCTGAAAAATCGAGAATTACGTGTAAACTTACGGGAAAATAATTATTGAATTAAGTAACCCCTCCCCTCCCCCTCCCAACATTTTTATCGCCATATAGCCTATGTTATCCGCAGAATAAAATTATTTACCTATGCGAAGTTTTGTGACGATATCTTCAAAGGTTTGAAAATCACAATTTGTGGAAAATCTACGTCTAATTATTTAAGTTACTTACGTACTTTTAAAAACAGTTTGCATTGAAGAACTCTATGCCACACTTTGTGTTTCTTTCTTCGCTACTTTATATTAGGTATATATTATTTCTTTTAGTTAATACTAGCAGAATTTCCCGTTGAATTTCAACGGATTTAGTGAAGCTACTACAGCACAACATACAAACTCTTAAAATACCTATATATTAGATACTTTTTAAATTACATTTAGCTTTTCTTAACAATTAATCATATTTACTTGTAATAATCCTTTTCCGAACGTATTGCATTCAAATATAACGATAATTGTATTTCCTATCATATATATATATACTTTCGCCAAATCCAGCTTCATTTCTTGTGCAATTATGCCTATGAAATATTTACATTTGTCTTGTAAGCAAGAAACCAGTGAAAAAGCAACGTACAGTTGTACATGATTGAACACTGACTGGTACATGTACACCAGATACGTGAGCCTATTTACGTTAATAAACATTATAATGTAGAATATAATTATTTTACTTACAAGAAATGTAAGATTCCAGTATTCAATAGACGAAAGAAGGTTCAATTACTTTCATCAATAAACTCTTCCTGAATAATAATCAGTATCTATTTACGTTGCTATCCATAAACATCGATCGTTTCGTTGCTTAAACAAAAGTGCGAAGCGAATAACGCTAAACTTTCGTCTATTTATAAGCTTCATTGAAGCTAAGTGAATCGGAGGTAACAATGACGGCCGCCTTGGCAACGCCCGGAAAGAGTACGAAAAATCCACAAAATTTCGAAACAAATAGCGTATTTCTGAAAACTTTGACCGTGTAACATGTAAACTTCGCAGGAATAAGATAGTATAGAGTTTTATTCGTCGAATAAAGTAAAAACGAAAAAAATCGGTCCATATTTACGTGTTTTCATGCTTGAAAGAAGAATACCTTGCAAGTCAAGAAATGGATTCATACGTGTTATCTTATGGAAAAATGCTAATCCCCTATATTGGCAGCACTGATTAATCCCGGTTGACCATTGACATTGACAATTCACTAAGTTAGAATGTAAGGAAGAATCGTACCAAATTTGGTTATTCTAGCTTTTATTGTTTAGGAGGAGTTCCATGAACAAACAAACACATGCTTCAAAATATATTATAGACTACCTGAAACTACCCGGCGATGCCCGGAGAGAGGTCCGGAGAGAACGTGAGCATACGTAAGAGTAATAGGATTTCGAGTTTAATAATGTAATCGGTTGGCAAGGCAACTTCACGTTAAAAACGCTAAATTTTGTCAAAATATGATATTAGAACGTTAAATTTGAAAGATTTAGATTAGAAAGCGATAAAATAGGATAAGAATAAGAAACTACATTTATTTTTCTTAATACAGTCCAAGTCCGAAAATCGTAGGTCAAATATGCGAATTTTAATAAGCAAAATAAAATAAGGTTGCAGGTCGAAATATCGAGTTTTCCATGTTATCTTATGAGGAATGGAAATCATTCTCGGGAATCGAACCCCGGGTCGATTTTGGAAATTTTTTTTCGTATCTGGCTTCTACTTTAAGAACTGAACATTTCTACCAAATGTCAATCTTCTAGCTACTCGGAAAGTTTGTTAAAAATAGCATTACAGAGTTTCCCACCGACGACGACGACGAAGTCATTTTTATATATTAGATTGGATTCCTGTGATACAATTCAGCTATTTTGACAAATCAAATAAAATCCTTCCTTCACTCCTCGATCAGTTAACTAATTAACTAATCCGTAAAAATTTACACAGACGATTTCATAATTGTTAACTAAAATTATGGTTATAAAACGTTGAATGTTGGCACTAAAACGGTTAGGCTTGATTTTCCCTTATACGATGCCAGAGGAATCTGGGTAATTTCCGAAGTGAAATCGCCAAATATTGACAACTCCCACTGCGGTCCGAGGAAGCAATCAAAACTTCCAACGCAGCTCATCGAAGCGATCGTAACTTTCGTTTAAGCACACGGTGTAGAAAATGTTGGCGACCTCTGCCGTACACACGCATTAGTGTGACCTCATCGATGTAATACCAGTGTTGGAGTGACTTTTATGTGCTAACGATTCTGCGAGGGCGAAACTGCTGGCCATTAAAATAGATTTTTTACTTGGAAATTCCGTATTGGGCCAATCAAAAATCAATATCTTTTTAATGTGTGGAAAAAATATTCCCGAATGATTATCCCCTAATAATGACGGCGAATGAAAAAAAAGTATAGCAAAGCACGAAATTTATAATTTTCTAAATGGAAGGGCTGCATCGATTTTTTACTCGTTTGCATTTACAAGTGAAATAAAGGATTAATTATAAGATTTTCTGAAATACTAACAAGTTTCTTTCCTCTTATTTTGTCCTCCGTGTGATTCATGAAATTTGATATTAAGGACACAGTCAAAGATAACAAGAAAATCACATAAATGAATCACGGAAGCCAATAAGGGGTACCACTTTACTAGTGACAAAAAATGAACTTTCCGTCATATCTCGTAAAGTATTAGTCATATCAAAAGAGGTTTAAAATACAACTTGTAGAACTGATAGAGTATTTCTTTTCCTATACATTTTCATCGTAGGAATAGCCGTTATCAAGAAAATCAAACAAGAAAGTCTTAATTCGAGTTGAACTGAAAATTTCTGGCATGGTTACTTCTTCATTGTTGCTAACATAAACAATCTCACAAAAATACGTTTAATTTCCTTACGTGTGCATGAAATATTTTTAAATAGAAAGAAAATGGATTATTTAAGTCGAAGGAAAGAACTTAAAAACGCTATTTCCCTAGCGTACAGGTATACCATTTCTTTCATAATACTCAACTGAAAGAAACGCTCCCATTTGTGATACGCTGTACACTTTCCTAAGTTGCTAATACCTACTACCACTTAATCCCCAATTATGAAGACTGCTTTGTAGCCGAAACGCACCTCTGGATTTTCCTATACTTTTTTACCTATTGGAGGAACAATTTATCAATTTGATTACGACCGTACGGCGAGCTCTTGAATACATAGAGAAGAAGAATAAATAAATCCTGATAATTTTCCGCGGAAGAATACGTATTGCAGGCAGGCAGTGATGCGTCTCAAAATGCACATCCTCCATCTGGATTAGATTGTTGCACTGACCTCAATGCTAGGGAAAACTCTCTCTCTCTCCCTAGATCTTTCTCCACGCAGATGCTGTTAATCATGGCAGCACACAATCACCAGCATGCACCACGCTAACTAACGACACCATTCCGGTTGGAAACGCAATATTTCCTTGGCAGAACCCTTCGATTTTCATATTAACTCATCAATCCTGAACGTCTCTACAGAAGAAAAGAGAAAACTTAAGTCACTAGCACTTTGTTTAAATTGAAGTATTCCGACAACTCCTCTTTTCATGGACAGAGCTCAAATAATCATAACTTTTTCACGTGTTAGTACTGCCGTAGAGAGGAAGTTTAATGCCAGGTGCGAGACCGAAAATCACTGCCTCCAATCCAGTAGCGTACTATAATAACGCAGAGTCCGCGACCGCGGGGGAGGGCGATAGATTTAGGGGGCCCTGCAAGCACATCTATATATTACGTTAAACAATGAATTATGAAGGGGTACAGAAATTATTTTCGAGGGGGACCGAAAGTTTGACTTAATAAACAATTATTCAAATTGTGTCAAATAATATATTGATTGCACGTATTACCCTAAATACATAATTTCGACCTAAAAACATTTTCTAAATATTTTTGACACAATATATACTCGGGGCTTACCTGTTGCCGCCACTTTGTTTCGGCGCCCGGGGCGACCGCTCCACTAGCCTCTATTGCGTGGTAGAATTCAAATAAAAAAACTTGATGTTATTTTCTAAAGCAATTTGTAATGCCAAAGGACTCTCCAAAAAAGCGGAAAAAAACTCAAGAGTTTAATAATGCGGAAACTTGGAAAGTTTTCATTCCCAGAGATTATGTATATATTTTTTCCAAATTTCGCAGTTGCTGATTTTTCAAAACCCAGCGCCTCTATAGGAAAAAATATTAAGTTTAAAAAAATACTAATACGTGAAAGTTTACAACAAGTATAACTATCAAGTATCTTGGAGAAGTGTCTTCAAATTAAAGAGCTGAAGGATGGGGATGGAGAGAAAAGTAAGTTATTACGTGAACATTTCGCTTTCGATAAAAGCATATTTTAAAATAATTTCGCATCCTTCATCTTATGCAACCCAATTGACAAATAATTTGATAGCGCTTCGCGCATTTCCGGGTTTTGATAGTCAAGGTCGTTTCATTCCCAGCGCATACATGCGCTCTTCATTCCAAAGACAACGAGAAGCGTTCACTCGCAACACAGAAAACCTAATGGTGGGTCAATCTGCGTGAATGCATAAATGAATGATATCATTGAGTTATATACCCGCCTAATATGTAGAGGGACAGAGAACGCAAAACATCCTTCTATTCAAATACATACATACGTATGTAGTTCCCATTATGTTATACTGAATAAGGGTTAATATGAATTTTTCTCAGTAATTATTTCCTTCGTCTTCCTTAATCCATTTTTATAAAACTAGTTTTATCTTTTACCGAAACATTTTGTCCGCAATACAAGAGCGAATGAAAAATTGGCACATTTTCATATAGTTATAGCAAAACGGTATTCAAGGAAACTCCTACCACCATAAAAGTTGAGGAAATTAGATTTGCAATTCTGCTACGACGCAGCCTCCCTCATTGCCACATTTGAATCTTAAAGGTTCTCTTTCAGAATAAAAGAACGGTGAGTAACCGCTGAGGACGATCGCTTTGTAGCCGAGAGGAATATGTTATTAACCTTTTCATAACGAGGAGTTACGTTGATCATCAGTTTTATAACAGTCATAAGGTGAATTCCAAAGTTAATTTTTGAAACTATAATGAGTTAAAACTGATTCAACATAATTCATCTCTATTTCTTAGGTAATATATAAAACAAATATATAAAATAAAGCCGACATGTCAGATGAATTGAATTAATTTTCAATGACAGCCATTTAGAATATCCTGCTACAATAAAAACGTTCAGATCGAATTAAAATTAAGTCATCATTACTTGCCAAAAACTTCACGCACTTCGATGCAGACAGATTTAACTACAGATTTCGGAGATTTGTTTTGCCTCTAAATAAAAATACGTATAAAACTATTTAAGTCGCGATGCCGGACATTTTTAATCTAACAAGAGAGAAGCATTTTGGTAAACCACACAGTTTTTGAAAACGAAATTAATGCATTACTCTTCATTTCCAGGAAAATTAAAGATGTGGAAAAACTTACGTAACGCTGCTTTGCTGCTCGTCGCAAGCGCATCCTTGGTTACTGCGCCCCCAACCGCCACGGACGTGGAAATAATCAAATCCGAAGAGATACCTGTTGCAAAAAAACCCGTGTACACACTTCAAGATTCCGATCAAAAGGTATATATTTCAGTTATATTAGTATATTATTCATATATATATATATATTTATTTATTTATATTTATATATGCACAGATATATAGGTAATTATTTCAAAATAATTGTTTGGGAAAATATATTCATTAAATTAGCAGGGTTCGTTTGTGTATGACTTATTATTTCATATACAATATAAGAAAAAGAAAATAAAATATCAAACATCATGGCGTGGATAACATACATAGTTGTATTCCATATTCCTGTAGTCATGCCATACTCGAGTAAGGCAGATACTTACAAAATAGACCTCAATGGAAATTCAAGGTTAGTTTATTCTATTTCCGCTGGGACGGCGATAATGAATACTTCGATAATATTTTAATATTTATGATAGAAATCAAAACCTAACGTGTTGTCGCACTGTTCGAATATCAAATTCGAAACCACGTTATTATACTGCTATACATATTTGCGCAAATAAAAAATACATTTTAAAATACATCTTTTATTTCACATTTATTACATCCTAAAACCGTTCACAATTCTACAATAATCCGCGTGATTTTTAAATAACTCTTAACTTTAAATAACACTTAGGCCGCAGCAAATTTGTTCCAAATTAAGCATAGAGGAAAACTTCAATCTTAATATTACTTATAATTCACAAAGGAAATCAAAAATAACTTATACTGCACCTGTGTTTTCTTTTCGTTTACAAAGCTTACATATTAATTCTACTTCAAATCATCTTCAAACACGACACAGAACTAACTGATTCCAATACAAAATGTCCGCTTTCAATAAATCAACAACTTATCGTTGCTATGAAAAAAAATGAATAACGAAATTCTATCATTGATATAAATTTGAAAGAATTTTTAACATAACACTCAATTCATTAAACCCGAACTAGGAAACAATTAGTGAGATAGTCTTTCTTTCTTCTACTAAATTTCTTCAATATTAATATTTTTATGCATCATGCGACCAGCAATAACAACATAAACTTAGCATAAACAACTTAACGTGTTGTTGTTTATGCCAAAGGAAATCATATCTGTATGCAATGTTTTAACAAATATGTACTTAATTAGACTACAGATGGCAAGGAAGAGGATTCATTTGGCAACTACAGTGCCTGAAGTAGATTGGGCAATTAGTAAGACGACTCGAAAAAACTCAATAATTTTATTAAAATAACGCTAAAAGTTTTATGATCCGACTTAATAAGTACGCGAAAATACTGAATTTGCTTCAGATAAACTTTGTTTTTGAATTGTAATGTCTACATTTATTTCCACTGGGCGTTTAGAAAAAATTGGCGTTTTTAAATTTTATTTAATTGCTGATATCATTTTAACGCATTTAAAATAAGCTGATAATTCTTATGACAATCCGAAAAAAACAACTTTTTCTGCATTTAAATGTCATAAATTGGATGCGTAGCAGTTTTTTTTGTAAATTTAGCCCTATGAATAAATTGATATATTCATAAATGTCGATTTAATTGATTATACTAACAAGCACAATGTTGCATTACAAATTCCATCAGTTACAGCGATAATTGGCTCATAAACCTTTAAATAAGCGCTGTTTACTCACATCCAAGTTGGAACGAGTTACAATCACACCGTATCTATTTGATAGTCAAACCACTATCCTACATACCCCGGATTACTATGTTATTAGCCCAGATGGTAGAAATGGAACGCCCCTAATAGTTTAGTTTAAGCTTATTTCTTGTTACAGTAACTTATTTTTTAACAAATCGAGTTTTGTGGCTATTTAAATGCTTTCTATGGCGTCAGACGTATCTGTATAAAAGTATTTTCACTGTTCCGTGATTACTTTCTTTTTTTCAGCTCCTAGCTCTCACCGACCTGAACGATGAAGGTGTCGTAGTGGACACAACCGTACCGGAAGATGACAGAGGGAAAAGGATGCTGGGTTTCGTGCAGGCGGTGCTCCAAAACCTTTTGCAGGTACCGGATGCATTAATTAACAAGGGGGTGATCAAGGTAGCGTTTGCCCTTGGCGTCCCTCGCAAAAAAGCGCCAAACGAATCCTGAAAAATATGTTAATAATATATTGTCGTTCAAATAAATATTTATGACATAATGCACCAATCCATCGAATTGCACGGTTTCGCTTTACACGTTTTCGGTTTAGCACGGCTTTCATTTTATAGATTTTCTTCTAATTGCACGGTCATCAATTTCACTTTGACACGGTTTCGAAATGGTCTCCAAGCATTAAAAAATCATAATATGTTTCAGTCAGTGCCGTATTTACGCAGAGGCAAAATAGGCAGCTGCCTACGGCGCCAAATTATGAGAGGCGCCAAAATATGAACGGCACCTAATTATGAAAGGTACCAAATTCTGAAAGACGCAAAATATCGAAGTTTTCGTTAAATAGTATAGGTACAAGTTTTGAATTATATTGCCTCATTTAAGAAAACAACACCGTTATGTCCTTCAATAATTATGGGATTCTTCGAAAAATGCGCTAATTTTAAATTTCATATTTTACATTATATTCAAGGTAGTAGTAAGGCAAAAATTCCGACGGATACACACAGAATAAGCCTTTCATATAAATAATTTTCTTAATAGATGGCGGCTCAATCGATCATTGTTTTCCTTTACTTTTGAAGAAGGAGGGAGGAATGAATACAAATTACGTGAATCTAAAAAGTGCACAATGACGGACAAAATGGCTTTTCTGCACGTGATTCACTTTTGGCGAATTTCACAACCCTATGTCATAAGACGGATACTGAAATTGCTGTGAGAACGGGAAACGAATGTTTATACAAAATTTCCGAATTAAACGAGCACACGGCAAAAAAATAATCCTTTGAATTACAGAAAATAAGCATCGTAATTGGGCGACTTTTTCGGTGAGAGTTTTCACTTTTTGAATCATTTTCCAAAAAGGTTGGTGGACAAAGTTGCACGACTCGAGAACTTTGTTTCATTAAGTCCAATTAGTTCGTTTTTATTGCTCTTTTCCCAAGAAATAACGTGTATGAATTCGGTTTGTCTGTCGGAGAAAAAAAGCGCCTTATGTAATTTCCGCAAATTTTCCCTCGCTTGTTATATTTTAAAATACATCTTGTATTTTACATTTATTGCATCCTAAAACCGTTCACAATTCTATAATAATCCGCGTGATTTTTAAATAACTCTTCGGTTAGAATGGACGCTTAGGCCGCAGCAAATTTATTCCAAATTAAGCATAGAGGAAAATTTCAATCTTAATATTACTTATAATTTACAAAGGAAATCAAAAATAATTTATACTGCACCTGCGTTTTCTTTTCGTTTACAAAGCTTACATATTAATTCTACTCAAATTATCATCAAACACGACAGAACTAACTGATTCCAATACAAAATGTCCGCTTTCAATAAATCAACAACTTATCGTTGCTATGAAAAAAAATGAATAACGAAATTCTATCAATGATATAAACTTGAAAGAATTTTTTATATAACACCCATCTCATCAAACACGAACTAGGCAAAAATTTTGTTATTAACGTTAATTTCCACTTCTTTAACTTGCAACTTTTACAAATGCATCTACTTCCGATACGAATTTCAGATAAGCAATCCTCGCGCGATGAAAAAAGAACGGTGTCGAGGTTTTTCTAGAAAGGTTTTACAGTGAAAGATATCAAGGATGATTATTCATGAAGGAGGTGAGTTAACGAATCAATTCTTCAAACTGCTCTTCGGGAAGAGATGGAAAAAAAAGAAAATGGAAGCAAACCGGATGGGTGATTCATGGTTCGTCGAAAAAAAAACTACGTGACTCGACCGCAGTTTGCGAGAGGTCGAGGCTTTCTACGTGACTCATAAGGGTCGTCGATGTTGATAAAAATCATTCAATATCCGAGGAGGAAGTCGGCCGTAATTCCATTCTAATGATTACCACAAAATCAATTTATTTCGTAAAAAATACATTTTTAAGAGTGAAAATGTAATTCGATTTAGCATTGATTGTAGTGTCGAAATATATCTTCTGGTAAGGACTTATTTTAAATGAGATTTTTGATATTATGAAAAAATTGAAAACTAGCTTTTTCATTTCCTTAGTTCCAGTTCTTATCCTTTCTGCCGGCCAACCATGTTATATATAAAGTTGTGGTATCCATGATAAGCAAAATAGGAGGAAATTTTTACAATTTTATTTACTTACATCTCGTTACGGCTAAAAATTGATCATTAACAATAAATTTCGTTTTATCTCCCTCGGATAGATATTTCCTTGTGAGTTTTATTAGAGTCTTTTATTTTTTGTTTTCATGGGAATAGCCACAGCCAATTGTTGACACGATAACGGAAGATGAAAAATATGGCAACACTGGTGACACATTAGCCGTTGTTGGACGAGGCATTGTTGCTGGATCCGAGACGATATCAAACTTCATCAATTTGGCGATCGAAGTAAGTGAAATTAAGGATAAGTCGGAGGAGAGGCATTAAAAAATGAAGTATATAACAATTAATGAAAGTTTAAATCAAATAAGGGACTATAATATTCCAATCAATCCCTTCAAAATGGTTAACTGAGAAAAACATTGTCAATTATAGTTATAAAATTTTCCCCTTTAACACCTATTCTTCAGTTTTCTTATGTAGTTGCTATTTCAACGTCAGAAAATTAAAACAATGTCTCGAAGACATCAATTTTGACTGAACCGAGTGGTGGAAATGGTCGTTATAAAATAATCATATTATTTTCGTTTATTAAAAAGTGTATAATAGCTTATTGAATATTTTCTATTTTTTTTCAGTACCCAAAAAATATGTTCAAGTCACTGGTTCACAGGGCAACGGAAGCTTTAAACCATTTCGGATCGAAATTGGTTGGACTGTGATAGAATGGAGACTGAAAATATTTCGAGAACTACGGCTTTGGTAGCTGGAGAGAAACAGCGACTACACGCTAAGTAGCAGGATACCAAAAATTAAACATTATCTGTGATGCAACACGAGGGATATGTTGTGAAGCGAAAGTGAATATGCATACATACATATATCAGCAGACATAGTTGCTTATTGTTCAATAAGTATCCAGGAACAAAAGAAGTTAACCCGACCGCATTAACAGATCATTTAAATAAGAGAATGCTTGCCTATGTGGAGAAGCATGGGCATGTCACCTAACTTTCAATGTTTATACGATTAAAACTCCAATACATACACAATATTCAACAGTAACCAACTAAATCGCTCTAGATAACACCTCGCTTCATCAACAAAAGAAGTTGAGAACGTATTAATTTTTGTAATGTTTTGCTCATATTTAAGTTGTTTTAACTATGAGCTTGTACACATATTACTTTAATCGCCTGTTTGTATATTTCAGAAGAGTATTTATGTACTTATATTGTTCAATACTTTGTTAATTGTGATTTTGTACCATGTTTAGTAAAATAAAAAATTTTAAGATCAATTTTTCCATGGCAAATAAATCAAGACAGAATGATCACACACAATAAAAACGCATTAATTTGCAACGATAAAGTACATAGTTAATTTCTTTCAAATATTTTAACTTCGTCCAAATTTTTTTTCGGCTAGTTACAACACTTATTTCTTGCCATTTTAATTTATTATTTATACATTATTTTATAACGTTTCTGTCAAATACTTTGATGTTTCGGGCAACGCACAATAAAATCGCGAAACGATTCAATTTTACTGGAACCAAGAGGTGTATCTGTGCTGACTCCAAAGAGAGATATTATTGCTTCACAACTGCCATATTTGTCCGAATATAATGGTTCAACTTTTTTTACCTCGATTACTTCCCAAAAATCTACCACGTATTATATTCGCACACTTTCTATTACGCCCACCTGATAATAACTTTTCTTTGACAAAAAAATCGGCACAAAACTGTAGAAATTATTATACCGAAACCGTAAAAATTAAATGAGGGAAAGTCTCAATTATAAACCGCTGACAAATAAAACTGAAAATGAATGGAGTTCTAAAAAAAATCTCTCTCTGGTATTTTCCACCTTTCGGAGGTTGATTAAACATCTAAGACTCTTCTATACATAAGCTACTCTTTGATTTACGTCGACAGATCGCGAGTATCAATATGTCAAACTTCTTAACGACCCTTCCGATTGCTGACTTGCGTGTCCTTCTCCATAATCTATCTAGTTCTTTTTATTTTTCTTTAAATTCTTAATTTCGAAATTGGGATGCGCATTATAAGCGCGCAAATGCGGCATTTCGTAATAACCAATGCTAAACATTTTTAAATAAAAACTTTTCGTCCCCGTAACCCTGCTACTGACGACGGTAGAACTTTTGCTGTCCAAGACCGAAGCATCCCCTATTAAAAAATTGTTACTTTTGTTCATAAATCATGTCTGACGGTGGCACTTGGCTAATAACTTGAATTCTCTACCGAAAATTACTCCCCACCAAAATCTTGACACCAAATTTTAACAAATATACTAACTGTGCTTTACAGGAACGATGCTTATTACAATGAGATGACAGAAATAAAGTAGTTCCTTGCCCACCACCGGGGTTTAGTTCGAGGGAAAGACCGCGTTGGACAAAACCGCGTTGCGCGAATTCAATTCCTTATGGAAAAAGTTGCGCGTTCTTATAGAATGCGAGCTTCCTAACGCCACGTGCAAACTTACAGTGCGCACCCAATTCAGGACAGCGTATAATCAAATTTTATGCTTGAGTAAATGTGCGTCGTAGTCGGTTCACCTGATATAATGAAATTCGCGTGAGAGAAACCCGCGTTGGACAAGATAAAGTACCGTACTTCATGAAAATAGTTTAAATAAACACGAATTCGACAGTGTGGTTGTCGAAAGGCCTTAGCGGTGAGAAACCAATGGAGATGAATGGCTTAAATTATCGTCGGTCTGTCCGTCCATCAGTCCGCCCGCATGTTCGTTCTTGGCTTCTACATAACGGATTTTCATGAAATTTTATATTAAGGACTTACAATCAAATATAAGAAGAAAATCGCAAAAATGAATAACGGACGCCAATCAGGGGTACCACTTTACTGGTGACAAAAAATTACATTTCCGTCATATCTCGTCAAGTATTGGTCATATCATAATATTTTTCGAATAAAAGTTGTAGAACTAGTAAAGAAGAGTATTTCGTTTCCTAAGAATTTTATCGTAGGAGTAACCGTTATCGAGATAATCAAACAAAAACATCTTAATTCGAGTTGAAAAAATTTCTTGCATGGTTACTTCTTCATTGTTGCTAACGTAAACAATCTCACAAACAAACGTTTAATTTACTTACGTGTGCATGCACTATTTTTAAATAGTAAGAAAATGGATTATTTATGAAGAAAAGAACTTTAAAACGCAATTTCCCTTACGTACTGCACGAAACGCGCCCATTTGTGATACGTTCCTAACTTGTGCCTTTTGTTGTAGTGTATGAAAGTCAGGGCCAATCAGAGGGGGAGGCCAGGAGGGCCATTTGGTCCGGGCCTCGAGCTCAAGGGGGTGGGGGGGGGGGGGGGGGGCAAGTTCAGAGACTTGTTTATTTTTTGGAAGGTATGACATCTCAATAAATGGAAGAAGATGGGTTTTGTCAGACCCTCCTTGTTCGGTACAGAATTAATTTTCATTTGATGATCAAAATACATTTTAAAATGGGGCTTATTTAAAAAATCTGGAAGTGGTCCGGGCCTCTCCAAATCTCTGAAAGGGCCTGATGAAGGTACTATATTTTCCAAAAATGTTGAGTGATTGTTTGATCAACTCCCATCGAGACAAGCTATGAGATTAAAATCCAAAACGTTTAATTCTTGGACGACTACCAAAGGTATATCTATGAGAAAGTCTCCTGTCGTGAGCGCTTCTAACTTCGCAGGAGCAGGTGAAAAGCTACTTATCAGCCGGGAAAAGAACACGGTTTCAATTCTAGTTAAGAAATAATGGCCAATGCTTCCAAAATTAACAGTTATTAATTGAGACTTATGAAGAAACAATCCCTCGTTCTCAAGACCGTTTGGCCAGTGGTTACAAAGCTTTTTTAAAACAGTTCACGCCTACGAACTTCCCGAGATCACGTCGAAGTTAGACAACCTCGTGACCGAGTACCATACATTGCCAGCAGAGCCGGGACTAGGTATTTTGGTGCCCTGGGCAAAGGACGTGAATCGCGCCTCTAGCCCAAAACCTGTATTTTACCCCAACCAATATCACTTTATCAGATCATTTCAATATATTTTATGGTTGTAAATATGTTTTTATGTACAAATAATCACAATTTTGGCGCCCCATAGAATGATGCGCCCGGTGCAAGAGCCCCGCTCGCCCCACACACGTCCCGGCCATGATCGCCAGCAAGTGCCATTGTCACATCCAATAAATCCCCTTGTTGCCTGGCAGGTGGCACCAATCTCAGAGAGAGGTGCCATCTGGTTGTAGACATGACTACTTACTTAAATTGGTACCCGAGACATTTCATTAATTTAAAAAGAGAATTATGAATTAGTATATAACTATTAGTAGCATTGGTATAAGTGCTTACGATGGATATTAATGTCACATTACCATCTTTATGTTACTAAGTTGTGCCATTAAACGTTAAAGGACGAGTAAAAATTATTATTAAGCATTATTAAATGAAAACATGAAATATTTACTTACCTCAATAAATGAATATGACGAGCTAATACCAACGGCGACAGGTTTTGGGGTCATCTACCTCTAATTCCCAGCACTTTTCTGTTGATGAAAAGGAACGGGAATCCAACGTTGATAAGATGCAAATTGCATTCTGTAAACAGCTGGTTAATTGACATGCATTTGTTGACGATTCTTTGCATGGCGATGTTAACCTCGCGGGCAGTGATGCAGAAGCCATGTATCTTGAGGTTGGAGTGAATTTATTTTGCCTCCATGCTAATACTTCTGTAAGATTATGACAGGAATCTTTAACTCCCTGAAGTTCTCGTTCGAATTTCAGGCTCCTTTCCACGCGGGGATCAATTGGCACAAATTCGTAAGTACAAATTCATAAGTAATACACTCACCTAAAAGTCACAGGTTTCTTTGCTCCAATGACTACGGGAAATATCTAAAGGAACGCCATCCCTGTTTTCGTAAGCCTCCTGCGACGTGACTGGACGTCCAGAACGACATAAATGAGCAGTAGAAGCAAGTACTCCCTTTTTTTCACACACGCAACACCTCTGCTGATATAGGTACTGTAGTACAACGTACTTGGAAGTTACGTGTCACTTCACTACAGCCGACATCCAGTAAACCTACGAGCAAACTTTATCATTATCGGAATTTCAATATAGCTTTTCCATAATTTTTAATGCTACACACTAAAATTCAGTATAAAAGTATATTTCAATATTAAAGCAAGCAGCAAAACAATAACTATATTTTAATGAAAATTTAACTCGTCTTTATGACAAGCCATCAGCAATAGACCTAAGTTTGTTTATACGACATGAGATTCTCAATTATAGAAGTAACAATAATGACAAAATATTAAGATCTGTGAACCACAATCATTTAAAAAGTTAATTATAAAATAAATGATAATTTCTGATTATGTCCGCGTCCACGTTATGGATGGTTCCAGTACCACCAGCTGAAAAGCTCCGCAAGAGAAAACAAACTTTGGATAAGAGTGAAGTATATGTTATGGCCGCTAACACAGCAAGGAATGCATTCGGCTTGCCCTTCAAAGGACATGGATCTCCAGCAGGTATAAGAAAGTCTAACTTCTGGCCCCCGACGTATTCTAGCACAACGATGTACCTTTCGCGACCTTGAAACCAGGCGCAGTTCGTTCCTCGTTCAATTTGTACATTCTGCTTACCATTCTTTTTCCGTGAGGGACCAGCTTCATCTGCATTAAAGTTTGCCGGGGCTTTTTAATGCTTGTCATTGAAGATAAAACGTTCTGGTGTATGTTATGAGCCCCCTAATGATCTCCGGGGGCAGATTCTCCAAATAATTTCATGCTTTGGCCGTTGTAGTATGTACTTTCGAAGTTTACTGAAATCATGTTTAAATTTAAACAAGGATTTTTAAGCATATGATTTACCATCTTTTCAAATTCAAGTCTACTCACGTATCATTGGAGTCATACAATGGCGCCACTTTATGAACATGTCTTCACATCATCTATAAACCACATTTTAACCAATTTTTTTATTTTGGTACTGGCAGCAAGTGCATCAACATAATTGGATATCTTTTGGTCTTCATATTTTAGCATGGTAGTTTCTTTCACGGTATATTCGAGCCACAATATTCTTGGTTTCCGTTGATCCTAGGAATCTATTTCAGCGCCAAAACCGTTGTCGAGCATTTAACTTCTCACTAGCTAACATCACTAATTTTCCGTATTTTGTGATGAATGCAAGTTTTAAAAGTCACCGGAAGCGAGTACCCGCGCAATACTTGAATTATAACACTAATTAAAACTACTATTAGTCCTCACAATTTCGAATGCGATCCCGCCATGTTTAGTTTAAATTTTACTCTCAATTCTTGAATAACAGCGCCACCTAGGGCTGATTAAAAATACGAACTAGTTGTAAGATTTATCGATGTCGCGTAATCTGAAGATACACAAATAGTCGGCTTATAGCCTATCGAGTTTGAAATAAATCCATTTTATGCAAAAATTACGTAGGCGTTTATAATTCATAATATATTGTAAATATTACGAGATAAATGAATCAAGAGTTTTGTATGATAAACTAAACTTGTTTGACTTTTATCCGTCTTTTTTAATCGTGATGATTATAAAAAACTGACTTACGATTCTCGAAATTTATTGTTCCTTATTAATTTGACATTTTTCATAAGATGGAATTAATTAATGCAGTAGACCATTTCAACACATTTATTAACAGTTAGTAGTACCACAAAATTTATTCTGTAAGGAGAAACCATATCACCACTTATTCAACCAGTTCCAGCTGGAAATTTACTATAGTACACTACCCAGAAATATATATATTAGATACATTCACAAGGCAAAAATATATCAGATCAAAGTTCATGTACATAATCACTTTTATATTTATTCAAGGGATAGCATTTCGAAGTAAACTTTATGAAATCATTCTCTAATACAAAGAGAAGCATATTATAAAAATAGTCGAAATATATAGGTCAGTTTGATTTGGTATGGTTTTATAATGAGAAATATACCTTAATTCATTTAAAATATTCTAAATACATAACACAACAATAAAATGAAACTTTCTCAAATGCCTGAGGTAATTAGACAAAATCAATTAAAATTTGAACTGCAGCTTTCAACTTCCACTCTTAATAGGACCACCATTATCTCAACATTTTATTACAATAAAATCAACACTTCATAAGGAATAAAAATTGATTATCAAGAGCATATTGTTCCTGAAGCTCTCATCTTTGGTAATAAAATGTTATTAGCCAAAAAATTGTAAAATTACACAAAACTTTGTTGTATATCACAATGAATTTAAGGAAGGATCACAACAAATATTATTGAGTCACTGCAAGTCAGTGAAGTTGCATTGATAAGGTCTCTAAAAGCATAATATAGTGATATTTGCTGTCAACAGTTACATAAAAATATCAAATTGAATAAAACAATACATACAACATGATAATGGATATTAACATCTTTCATTCATTAATAGCCAAGATTATTAGTGAATCTATAAGAAATTAGGCCTCTTACCTCATAATACATTCAAAAGTTACACAATCCCAATATTTACAGAAGAGTTCAAGGAAATCTCGAAATGTTTCCTCAAAAAATTAAGTCCAGCTTTGATTTTCATATCAGAAAACTTTAGAATAAATGTTTCCAGTAAAACACCATATTAAGCCCCTCCACTCAATCATCATCTGTTGATCCTTTTGAACAGTTTCAGCAGAGGCATACACAATGATATCTGGATCAAGGAGGCATCAAAAATGACTTAATTGAGCTACCAGAAGTTTCATGGACATTGCCAAAATAATGAAGGATGTACTCGTCTCCTCACAAGTGAACGATGTGTTGTCAAGCCTCTGCTAGCAAATTACTCCCTGTTCCAGTTCTTCAAAAAGTACAACTGTCTCCATATTATAAAGCTCTTGAGCCATCACAGAAAATCCTCTTTACTTCCACTAGAAGCTAAGAGACCTAACCTCAATAGTTCTTCTACTTGGACTTACACTTCTCAGGATCAGGGAATATTTCTCTCGGAGGTATAAAGCTAAGCATCAGGATGTGGCGAGAGTATGCTTGAGTGGCACGAAACACAGAGTCCGTTCCGTGCAACCTATCCAACAAGCCAAGCACCCCATAGCACTGGTTGAACCTGAAAATTTAGGTTAATTCGTGGTTTTAAAAAAAGAAGAGGAATTTAGCTTTAGTTGTTTAATCACGTATAAGGCGTGAATGCAGAGAAGAATGACATCATAAAAGGATCAAATATCAATATGTGCTTGATGCAAAAATTGGCCAGGTTTCAACTGAAGTGTTTCAATAGCTGAAAGTGCTACGAAACCCTCAAACATATGGCATTTCTTGGCATTTAATGCTTAAAATTTGGTTAAACCACTGGATGGTTTAACATTCACACACCCGTATAAAAAATTGCCACTTTTTACTTAAAAATGCACGAAGATGCACTTGCTAGCAAAGTTAATCTGACTTGGAAAGATTTAGCGGAAAAGTTACAGAGCCGAAGTTACTGGGAAAATGATCACTCATATTAAGTACAGTAGGTGCCACACATTATTATCAATGGTTATTGTTATCAGCTGGTTATTGTAATCAAACAAGGGATTCCAAAACAAGATCTAGTTTAAGAAAGTTTGCTCTTTATTGTTTTCGGCTGCTTAACATAATAATTCAAATGTAACCCAAATGTTATCACATTAATCAGAACCCACTGTACTAAATTTAAAAGATGAAGATAATTATTCCATCCCTAACAGAACTACAGAGGAGTAGAACGTGTTAAATGGACTCCTTACATTTTTGCCCTTTCTAAGTGGAGGTTTTCACATTGAAATCATAATTATAAAATTTAGAAAGCACAAATATTATTACACGAATATATAACTTTAATACTGTGACAGACATAGAACAAATGCGCTGATAATTGAATGGGCATGAGAAGAGCAGAGAATTGCTAGGTAACGTGATATTACGTTAGGGATTTCATGCGGCCTGTGACCACTTGAGAAATCTGAAGACCTAAACAAAATCCTAACATGAATCCACTTAGCATAGTTATAAATGCAATACTTTCGGAATTGTATCATTCTATCATTACCACCAGGCCATCTAAGCCTACTTGTAATTGATGGTATTGATAATGATAATAGAAAGACCAGTGCAGTAGGAGGTTGAACTGATTTCACTCACTTGAGATGGTGAAAGTCATGAGCCTCAGGCGATGGCAGGAATGGAAGGTGATATCCAGAGTGAGCATTCAGAGTGGAAAGGATGGCGAGCGAGAACCAGAGCCAAGAGGTGGCCACGTGCGAACCCATGATGAAAACGCCAAGGAATGGGGGTAGCAAGTTGGAGAAAATGTGCTCAATTGGGTGACAGTAAACAGCAGTCACGGCGATCGGTGCCGTCCATTCGTGGTGCTTCTTGTGGATCACACGATAGAGGTAGCGGTTATGGAGAAACCTTTAATGCATAAACACGAGGAAACGATCGCTTTAAAATACAAGCATTTCGAAAGATCCTATACTTAGAATCATCACTCATCTTTCAATCTTAAATGTAACAAAATGTGTTGATCCCAGTTACTCATTTTTATCCCTTAAAAATTAATTGGTCATTTGTTTGAACCATAGATGGACTTTCTTGCCCATTTTTACACTTTGATGTATCTTTTTAATGTTTTTGGCACTAAGAAATTTTGGAAATATTGACATGCAGGAAGGCAGGATATTGCTACAAATCAATTGAATAAAAATGAATAAAATAAAAATGTCAATAAAACAAACAACAAAAATGAAACTTCACCGTGATATAATAAAATATATAATCAAATCTGCAAATGCTTTAACAATAACCATAGAATTTCTGAAAATCGTTCTATTTACTTTATGTTATTTAATCTTAAAAGGTTATTTGCTAACAATGATAAGTGAAGAAAATATAAATTAGATATGATTTAAGAAATACTTTTTAAAATGATATACATATTTAATTGTTCGAGGAGGATAAGACATAAGATAAGATATAACTGAGGAAAAGGGGAGTTATTTTGAAAATGTAAGATGGAGGAGGAAAGAGAAGAACTTGAAACCAATATCTTACGTTTGTAAAAATGCTTACAAGAAATAGAAGAACATAAATTCAGTATGATATGACAGCAAAACAAGACTTAAATCTTATTGTTAGAGGAGACGAATGCCTTGAAAAAAAAACCCAAAATAAAATTTTTTAAGCGATCCCAAAAGAAATTTTGGCAGTCATTATAAATTTATTATGTCTAAACACAAATAGCTTAAAGATTTATTATGCATAATTTAATGTTTTCATTCAAAAAGATTGGAATATTTTACTATGAAAATAAAATTATAAGCAATTGTATCAAAATGCTACGTACAAAGACTGTTTTACTTTTAAAAAAATAAGAAACTTGATAGCATATTGCACCATAACTCTTGAAATCTCATTTTTTTCTAACCCTTCATTTAAAACAAAGTCAATGTAACATTATCATATGATATCTTATCAGTCTATTATCTTTTGTATAAACCTAATGAGGACATTCATATCACAAAACCTGGGTAGCAGTGTTTAATAAATTTCAACATTTCTATAAATTATATTTAATTTCTCATTATTTAAGACTTATTCTGTAACAGTGAGGTAAAAGAAATGTAATTGGTTGGCATAAGGCTTCTTTACACAGAGATGAAGTTTTACCACATTTTAATAGCAATCAGCTAGTTTGAAAGAAACGCTATATACTGAATCATTAAATTCAATAAATTATAACAAGGGCAAAGGCTTGGATAAAAAACAGCATTTCTTTCAACATACTACCATTAAGGAGTGATTAAAATTACATAAGAATATAAGGGGAAAAAAATCACTTACATGCTGTTTCCCTGGTATTATTTTTTAACAAAATTAAATTTTATTATAATTAACAGTAAATATCCTTTGTTCAAGAAATTTTCTTTATTTTACAAAAATCATATGAAGCAGTTCTGCTTTTGTAAATGCATGATGGATTTAAAAAAATAATAGGCATAAATACCTGTGTGAATAATAGAAACCAATCTCTTCCACAAGGATTAAAATTGCCATCTCAAAAAGAACCCAATGAAAAGTAGGCAATTCTCTCAGAGGTTGTAGTCCACGATGCTGCATTAACCATAGGCTAAGATATGCAAATGGCAACCCTACAACAATTTGGTTGAACAATACACTCAGAATCACCTGAAATGTGGAAAAATAATATAAAATAAATGTAATTATAGAAGGAGACCCTAGAATCAGACATATGGCAGATCAAGTAATTTGAAAAATACCTAAATGTATAGAATCTCAAAAATTTCACTCAATTTTTAAGGAATACAACTAATTATATCGTTTAAATGAATCAATTCCTTTGAAATAGTAATAATCCCCACATCATCCACAATTTAAATCAATATTCTATTGCTTCAATAACAATTGAATATAAAAGGTATTTTCATTATTGGCGATGTAAAAAGTTACCTTCATTAACTTCTTGGAATCAACAGGTTCATTTGTTCCAGGCTGAATTTTGTACCGTCTAAGAGCAGCAGGTTTGTTAGTGACATCTAAAAATGTGTATATACCTCCAACAAACCAGTACACAAAGAAAGCGATGAATGTGCTACCTGAAAATTTCAAAAATCAAAATTTCATTTCCTGTTCAAGAAAGCTATACTTTTGTTTTACGATTGTAAAAATTATGATGTGTAAATATTTTTTACTTTCCAAACAGAAACAAATTGAAAACCATTCATGTGACTTCTTTAAAATTCTGTAAATGTAACAACTTTAAAAATTGCTGAGTTTATTATAACATAGCTTGCACTTCATACAAATCCTGTCTTCTGTTATGAAAGTCAGAGGAATTGTATGTTGCCAAAGTTTTCAATAACAAAAAAATTCTACAAGTGATACATTTCATTTGAATCATATCAGCTTTTTAGGACCAAATAACTAAATAAGCAAAATAAAACGATTAAACAATAAAGTTGACTTTACATATTGTAATACAGCTTAAATGATATAAAACAAAGCAAACCACAGAAAAAACAAATAATTGTCCATGATTACAATGGTGCCATGGAGATCTAACTCCATTTATCACTAAGTTCACTAAAATTCAACTCAACGACACAAAAATACATTACATAACTTGTTGATTCATTTCATCCTACATTAGAATAAAAAATGCCAAATGAAAACTTTAAAAATATTTCAATAAGCAGCTTTATCACACAGCCACCTTATTTATGATAAACTTTTGTAACAATGATCATCCTTCAACAATATGGTCAACATTTACATATCCAAATCATAACCATGTAAGGTTGAATAAAATGATGTAATTTTTATCGTTTGAATAGAACACACACACGTCTAAAACAATACCATGCCAACATCTTAATCTACGGCAATAAAACACATGATCACATAAAATTATCTATCACAATTAATATAAATCATATATTCTAAAGAAGATGAGCATGAGTTAGATTATCTACTCTAACATATTAGACAACTGTCTAAAATCAGCCTAAGAGATATTTCAGTTTCTGTATCTTTATAAGGTAATTTCTATGCTGAAAACAGGAAAGAAATCATGGTAGATTCAATACTACAAAAAGCAAAAAACAGATGAAAACATTAATTACCATATTTTCTGTCATATAAGACGCAGTTTATTCAACAAAATTAAGTGCAAATATCACCCTGAGCCTAATACGGCAAAACTTAAAAATATTCCTAAGGAAAATGCGATCCTTTTCTATGTTTAGACAGATCTATGGTCTGATTCAACCCCCAGTAGAACCCTGAAAGATATTTATTATAGTTCGGTGTTACTAAAAACAAATAAAATTATTACAAGACAAATGAAATAATAACTATAGATAAGGGAGCACAGTGAATACAGTTACACAAAATACCGAGGGATCCCGGAAATTTTGACACCAATCTTGATATGTGGTCTTGCATGTCCTTTCATTTACAGATTCCCTTAAATGGAAACTTTGTGTACCTGAAAATGTGTTGATTGCATAAAAACTGATGCTTCGAACAACTTTGCCTTTTTATATATCGACTACACATATAATAATGCACAAAACGCTCAAAATAATATATTAAGTTAACCAATAAGTCTAAATTCTAATGTTGGCATCAATGCAAAAGACTGTAGGATAGCGTTACCATATGTAGTATCAGACCGTAGCCGAAAAATACATCTGAAACCTTGAAAGAAAATTTAGAGTATTGTTAAACATTCTACGCCAATTGTGAGAGACGAAAACAAAACAACAAGACATCTGCAAGGTGAACGAGAAATTGTTTTTCATTCAATAATTGTGGTAACAGCTAATAGAACATGTATGAGAATATGGACAAAAATAGTTTTTTTCCAAAAAAAAATCCCTTCCGAAATAAGGGTGCGTCTAAGGTGCCGGTGTGTCTCATATGACAGAAAATATGACAGGTAATTTTAATGGCAGATACATTAAACAGAGGGTCATTACAAATTCAACTTAATCCTTGACAATGACAAATTAATTAAATCAAATTTTTCCTCTTTCATTACTGTTGATGACATTTATTCATTTGAAAAATGATTATTAGAAAAACCTTAATTTTGTCATTCTAAGGAACATCTCTCACGAAAAGAATTCCATTTTACAGACAAAAGCAATTGATCCAACAGATTTAGACATTTATGAGATAAGGATATGGTTTAGGTTGAAGAAATTTATCTGTATAGGGAGGAAAACAAGTGAGAAATTTTAAATACAATCGAGTGTGAGAGATATTTAATCACAGAGATAAGGGAAAGATAGAAGAAATATGAGGGTCAAATACTGAGATACATCAGTCTTTCGGAAGAAATCATGCTACAGAAGATACAAAGAGGCAGGATTAGGAAAGGGATGATGGATATTCTAAAAAGGAATTGTGCAAATTAGCCTGGGTAAGCCTGCCAAGAGGTAGCAAACTGATGAGAATGATGTAAGAATGATCCAAGTATCTATAATTGTATTTCTTGTGGATTAAAAAAACCTTATACATATACATTTTTGACCAATAATCACAGGTGTAACAATAGGGTGGCAAAATGCCACAGGTCCAAGGGCCCTCAAAGTTTTCAGAATATAGAAAAAATATTAGCAATTTCTATTTTTTAACCTAATTTCTGAATGACTTTCCAATTAATGATTATTTTTGGACAGAGTAATATGAAAAGTATAACCTTTTCAGCATAATCCTGGTTAAGTGATTAAAAGTGCTACTTGGTTAAGGTCTAAAATGGGTTTATTTTTAAATCAACGTATGCATTTAATAGGTGGAGGAGGCGAGAGACCATCAATAATATTTTGCCATGGGCCTTTCTGCTCCCAGTTACGTCACTGCCAATAATGCCACTTAATATACAAAATTTATCGCCTATGCTTGAAACTAAATAAATTCCTGGATATATTCTGAGCAACTCAATAATACAAAAAATATAATTTTATGCAATTAAAATTAATACAGAAAATCTGTAATCAATTAATTTGAACTATTCAGCCAGATGGCAATCCTGGAAAATACTCACCAAAGACATACACCGTGACATAATCTTCTCCGATTGCATCCAAAAGTTTATCCCACTGAGCCTGCCAAAAATCTCCAGACGCTCCCCAAAACTTCTGTAGATGCCTGAAATATTTACATATATTCAGAAAATTAATCTAATGCTTTCATGGCCAGTAATTTTTGCAAGAAACAATATTTAATAACCATGATAAATACAATCTCTGTAAAATTATTACTTCCTAAAATATTATTATTATCACATTACTCTTTATAATTCCAGCAAAAACAATTTTTTCTGTGTTTAATGCTATACATACTATGTATAGCCTTTTTTATAGTTAACTGTAATTGATAATAATATAATTGATAATTTATATATATGACTCAAAACAGCCCAAACGCAACAGTCACTTAAAAACACAAATACACTGCTATTCATTTTTATCAGACTGATTAATTGTATTGATGTTAATATCTCAAACATCCATTTCACCAGGCCTCGGTATGAATAAAATATATTTGTTAACAGAAATTTATTAAATTAAAGCCTTCGAAAATACCTTACAACAAATAATCAGCAAAAAAGAAACACTGTGATACTGCATTAACTGATTAGTATTAAGTATAAAGTAAGAAGTTACACAACATATTATATTAATAACAATTAAGTGATATTTTCATAAATAAATTACAAATCACCACAATGAGTCATAAATAATAATTAGCAGCTAATTTTTCAGTATAACAATCATTTCGAACAAACTGACAAATACTTTGTTTTATTATATTACTCCAAGCTTTTAATTAAATAAGGTATTGACTATAGCAGAATATGCCATAAAAAGGAATTTTAAGTGATCATACAATACCCAAGTATAAAATTAATTTAAAATATTCCATATTTTGAAGTACAGGAAGTCCCTGAGTTACGAACAGGTTCAAAAAGTTACGAACAGGTTCAAAAAGTTAGTTCGTCTTTTTAACCCATAATTAAGTCTTTGTGATGAATAATAGTAGAAAACAAAACTTTTGTAATACCATTAATAAAACAAAACATGAAAACAATCAAATTGAATAGAAAATAGTTTTTTATTTGCCTGAAAATGTCTCTTTAAAATATGCCTAAAGGGCCTTCAATATATAGGTATATCAGTGTAAGAGAGGATTGAAATTTATGGTTAATATCAATGTTTTAGAAGCAATTATGTACATTTCTTAGTCATTCGTTAGTGTGTATAAGAAGCCTGTATCAAAAATTGTTTTAGAAACTGTAGCTTTGTTTTTGATGATGTTAATGTATGCTGATAATGATTGTGATTATTGTGACATTCAAATTTTGATTGATGAGACGTATTAAGTTGAGGGTACCAACGTAAGTGCAAAATATTTCATAAATACTGATGAAAGTGTTTTCACAGAATTTGATGAAATTGACTTGAAAACTGTGGTAGAATCACAAAGCAATGAAATTGTTCCCAATTCAGAGGATGAACAGAATGAGGAAGATTGTGAAGAAATGGAAATGCAACAACGTCGGAAGCTTTACACTATCTTAAAGCTTTAAAACATTCTGCCAGAACGACGGGTGAAAACGATTTATTTAACAAAGTTATAAAAATAGGGTTTCCTTTAGTCATTTTAATCAAATCACAGAAAAAACAGTACAACTAAAATTGGATATTTTTTTCAAATAATTTTCTAGAATTTTTTTAACTTTGTTAAATATTTTTACTGGATTTTAATGTGTATTTGAAATGTTTTGTAACTGTATGAAATTTCAGTTCTGATTATGAAAATTTGTAGCAATTTTAACAGAAGTTTTTTAATTTCTAATAAAATCAATATTGTCTAAGCATGCAATTTCAAGTTTATGTTCTCACTTATTATATATCGATTTTTGTTTAATTTTAAAGGTTTCGTTTCCATTAAGACTTAGAAAATTTTCTATCTTCTAGTTAAAATCTACCAAAAGAAAAGAGTTTTGTAAATTATTTTAACCTGTATAAGGCAAAAAACCTGCAAAAGACAGAATAATATGCCGGCCCCATGAGGTTCCACCTCTCGCAGTGTTTACCGTATAAGGAAATCACAAAAGAAACCCACATTTTTGTATTTAAATTTTAAAAAATTCAAGGAAAATATCCTCAGAAGGGCATTAAAATTTTGCAATTCCTTCGTTTGTAAGTATGGATGTTCGTAACTCGGGGGCTTCCTGTATATGAAAATTAAAACTCACCATGTGAGGGAATTTCGAAAAGCTGCAAAACCAATAAGGGATGTGCCAATGATCACAAGACCACTTATCAAGGAGGAAAGAAGAGTTGGGCTCTGATTTCCATCTGTTACAGCTATCTTCTGCATTCCTTTATCATTTGGCATTTTAGCTTTGGTTGTTTGACTGTCTACATTTCTCTCTGCCATAAGCCCTAAATTAAATTATCAAAAGAAAAAGATTCCATAACAAACAAAACTTTAAAAAATCAATTCTGATTATCAAACAACTGTGTAATTTAATAGCTTATAGAAATTAACTAAATTGTGTACTCATTGTAAATCATTTCCTCTAAGATAATTCTGAATGAAATAAACACTTAAATCAATCAGCACTACTTTCTCACAATCACATACAATCCACGAGAAATGTTTCCCAAATTCACAGAATATATTCAGTTTTGATAACTACGATGAAAATATTCAATAATGTCACATTAAATAAACTTTTGAAGATACTATACTTTGTTATAAGCGAATTTATCACAAAACCTGCGATAAAATTTTCATTCTCTAACAGAAAGCTGCAGAGTGGAAATATTTCATATCGGCGCAAAATTAAACAAAACTTCTAATATTTTAAGTACTGTAAAAAACAATTACGCTAAAATTCTAAATCGGCGTCATTCACAAAATATGAGGTCTAAATAGCTCATACTGTTGAGATTTGTTATCTATAGTGTTTAAATTTCTCTTGGAGGAGCGGAACTGAGTATGCCTCCTGCAATGGGAGCGAAACGTCGTCCAACAAAGGGTCAGAGACAACGCAGCCGTAAATCCCGAAGAGATAATCTACAACTATACTGTTTAAATTTTGTAATTAACTTGGTTTAAGGCATTTGGATGAAATAAAATATTTTTTAAATACGTTACATAAATAAGCTTTCCCAAGTTGATAAATGAAAACGTCGGGTAAAAATGGGCGACAAAATGCTAAATTGGTCCCAGAGCTTTTTAAGCGAGTCTTATGATTTCGATGGCCCAATGCTTCATTCGAAAAAGAGAACAATAGCAATAAGTTAATCGAACGACGCAGAACAAAAATAATCTAAAAATAGTGATGCTTTTAAATAATCCGGGACCACGGCCAGCTCGATTCACGACACACGCGATGGCCCGTCGTGTTGACGCACGCTTTCCTCTTGCTGGTATTCTAATCATGAATGGAACATAGCCGTTTGGTGACATCACAACGCTGATGAAACCTTTGAATCTTCACAAACTAGGGTTAAAAAAACAAAAGAATCCAAATAAATATACAAGGATGAATGAAAACAGTAATTATACCATTCTCTTTGACTAAGCATCCTCAATTAAGTTTTGAAACCACTCTCAACTTCTTTCGTTCGATAAGATCATAATGAAAATTTCTGCGAATACGTTAATGCAATGAAACCAATAAACACACGGGCAGCAACACAACTGTTCGCCTTCTAAAGTGACGTCAAACTTAACAGGAGAATGCCCTTAACCTCCAACTCGGTAAAGGCCACGACCGCTGATCTATTTCAACGCTATTAATTCAGCGAGCGATTGCAAGTCTTTGCTAAAAAAAAGAAGCGTATCGCAGACATAATGCTGAAATATTTTTATTTAGAATGATTTGTGGCTGTTCCAACGACGATTTTATTCTAATTTTAGTCAAAATCATGCATCCTAACAACATTTTTGTCACGAAGTCAGACGTTGTTAAGAATTGAAGATGAATAAAAGCATCAAAAAGAAATCTGTAACTCTTTTTTACTCACTGCCTAACGCAATTATTGAGCAACATCCAACACGACGTGGAAATGTTGTCGCCAATCTCGCGTAGAAATCCTAAATTGGAACCTATACTATTTGCGTAAATGAAGTTATTGCTGGTTAGAGCCTGTCTTCCCGAAGTTGCCACATTAAATTAGCAGCCAGAAGTGGCTCAACGAAGCTTAACCTTTTCTGTGGTATGCATTGTCAAAGATTATGGACTACCTACTGCCCTCAATTACATTATTGGTCTTTTTGTACCCTTCTTCCCGTCCCGCCAAGGACAACCACCTGCCGGGTCCAACTTGAAAAGTTATAAAACGCCAATTCGCATTCACAATCAATGGAAAATAATCATTAATGACGAGAGCCACCTGCCTAATTACGGCAAAAAGACAAGGATTTGATTTAACATTACCCTCAATGACATCCTTGATTCACTAGAATAAACGTCTTTAATCCGCGTGTATGTGTTAACTCATATTGGAACTACAATGTTTAAATTACCTTTACATTCTCTAGGATACGATAAAACCGAGGCAATTTTCTATTTTATTCTATACGTAACTTACCCATGTTTCCGGACTACACCGTGAATTACCGCTTCCTTTTGGCGAATCCACTGATCACCGACCGACTGACTACGACCCTGCCAACAGATGGTCTGAAGCTTTCACTCTGTATAAACTTCCTAAAGCTCACTAGATTTTCCGCAGCCCTCTCCGTTCTCGCAGTCGCACACTCCTTCCACTCCGTCCCCCTGACTGCGACTACGCAGTTTGGATCGGATAGGAAATAATATACACAATGACAACTCGCGCAAACAATGACGCGAACATCTGACGCTCCTCAGCGTTTACTTGGCCAATTTTTTTGTTTTTTGTGACCGTACACAGTTAACAAAACATTTCGCAACGCAATATGATGGCCGTCAACTGTGAAAGTTCACACCTTCCCGAAAGTAAATGCCAATACGCAGGATACTCTACCGTACATAATATGATGTAAAGATTATCTATGGTTTAAATTTGCCATGGTATTGGCGGAGGAGACTCGCCTAGAGATAACGGCCTCCAATCCTAATGGACGTTGGATGACTGGGTTGGATCACAGAACTAATCTCAATAGAAAGCGCCAGATAAGCACAATAAAAATCGAGAACATCTCGGACACAGCCTTCTCAAGGATAACCTCTGCCAGGGCGTTTGGATGATATTTCTACTAACCGCACCCATTTACAATGTCAGCTGATCAATTTTTGCGCATGTATTTCTTCAGTTACTCTGAAAGGTCTACATTTTTAAGAGAAGCTAACACTAAAATCACCTAAATAAACCACAACACATTAAAACAATTCGCCTCGCCATTAAATAATTCAGAATATTGAAGAAATTTCGCAAATAACACAAAACAGTTTGACTCTTCCTTGACTGTTTACTTACGCAAATTGACAGTCGTTAAAATCGCAGTGATTCTGGTACTGCTAAACTACTTACTATTTTATAGCATAATAAGAAACGAAAGTATTCTACCTTTCTGCCGCTCAGTACAGCTTGAAAATTACTTCTGTGCAAATATTTCGATTTTAATTCTGCTGTCATGAAACACCACAACCTCAACACAAATATCGAAAGAGGTTGTAATCGATCTGGCCATCGGAATGTTCGCGCTTTGATAGACGATACTTGCGCCATCGCGGCGAAATGGCGTGAAGTGTATGAGGAAATTGAGCGTTTAGGCGGAAATTATAGATTTTTATTACAATTCCGCTGATATTTACCCTCAATCGCTTTCTATTTAAGAACATCGGTTGTCCACTATATGGTAAGTGAAACCAAAATTTTCTTTCGACATTTTTATTACGATTGTTATAATTAGTATGATTTGTGGTAAAGAAATTTGTATAAAAATGGTTCATTTTTGTCACATAGAGGAGTTGATGATTCATGATCTAGTGGCTATTAAAATCTGTATGAATTAAGTCGCATATTAAGAACAAAAAATTGTATTCAAAGAAGGCACGAAAAATATTTAAAATTTAATAGTGGGCAAATAGTAAATATTTCGTATGTCATGCATTCTATAGCCCTCAAACGAATAATTTTTCAATTTAAGCGGCTGTAGTACAATACTAGCGCTGACTAAGTAAGAGATTGTTTCCTAAATTCTGATTAATGTATTTTTTCCTGTAATTGATATTTACTAATCCTTCAATAAAAATTTACGGAGTAATTTTGTGTGCTTCGTTATTCTCAACAACGCCTAGAAACTGTTAACGCAGTCTCCAACGTAACCCTAATTCTACCTTAGTTAATCAAAAGAGTCACTATCAATCACTATTGTCATGGATTCTTTGCTGTATTACATAGCAAAAACGCTGAAATTGTTGTGTTCGTAAATCAATTAGTAAATACATAGTACATTTCATTGGTTGTGGCAAAAGAACTTCCTATAAACTGAAAGGGTTAATAACTGCAGATAGAATGATTATAATTACTAGAAATTTTAATTTGTAATATCTGTTATTAACATTGTTATACCAGATAAAATTGCGGTCATGTAACGAAAATGTCTTTCAGTGTGTGATATTCTCATAGATTCTGAATGATATCCTTATCAACCTCCTTATCCGACGTAAGATCAGAAGAAGATGCATCAATTCATTAATATAGCTAAATCGTATACAGTGCATATCCTATAGAAACAATGTTTTAGTAAAAATTTCAACCTTTTCATGGCTCTTGAAATAAAATAAATTATTATTTGATTTATTATTTAAAACGAATTTTTCTATATTGATTTGAGATTGCTAACGTTTTCTTTGTTTTTCATTTTTTAAAAACTTACTGTTCGCTATATTATAAATCAAACATGTTACTATTTATTTTTGCATTTGTTAGAAATGTATGCATTAACAGAGCAAACACCTGCTGAAACATTTACAAAAAACTGGGAAAAAGAGACATTAAATATAATACAATATTATTTGAAATTAACTGGAAATCAATTGATAATATGATAAATACTATATATCGCCACAAAATATTTTATTATAGCACTACTTCAAAGGTAAGCTTTTAGCATTATTTTTACATTATTATTTTGCTTCAATGTTCTCTTCAAGTCCTGTGATAATCTCCTCACTGAAAGTCATTGCTTAATGTAATTCACCATACCAATCAACCATCTTATATCTCCTAGAGCTGGCAAACAAATTATACAGTGCTTCAGTTGCACTTTCTCTTTTTTATATTCCTTGTAGGGTTATTGAACTTTCTCCTGACCTACACTTGTGATGTTATGCTGTTTTGTATTGAGGTTTTATTTCACTCATGGAGGAGGATTTTCAGTCATTTGAAATATTGTTTTTATTCAGGATTGCTGTAAATATATCTCTTAAGATAAGGAATAATAATCTGATGTTGATGCGCAATACTACTTACACCTATGAAATTACTATATATCTATATATTCACACACACAACTACATAGCAAAAAGAAGACACAAATGGGATATTTTGATAAATGGCCCTATTTCCTCATTATAATATACATTTTTGATATAAACAAACTCTTAGGATATGATATTGCAACATCCAATTGAATATTTATTATATCTTTTAAAATATTATCTAGCATTGCAGACCACTAAGCTTTCCTCCAGACTAAGTAAATTCTAGCTATAAAAATCATGTTCTCCAGATATAGTAGAATCCTGGTACTATCTTTAAATTATCATTAAGTTGATAAAGACAGTATAATAAATGTAAAAATATATTTGTTTATAGTAAAACTAACAATGATGTTAGCAAAACTTTGTTAACCGTATGGTATGATTTTTATATAATATCCCTGATTGTAGAAATGCAGTTTTGATATGCGATAAAAATAAATTTTGAAATTCTCAATAATCCAGAATAAACATATTTGTAAGAATTAAATACAATATGCACACATTTTTCAAGATTTATGTTTATTGTCACTTAATTCTTAATGACTGGTCTTTTATAAATTGGTGTGTTTTTCTAGTGTAACTTGTTTGCACAAATTATTAGGAATTTTTACATCTGGAGATTTAACAAAATTTATTCAGCTGTTACCCCAAATAGGAATTTATTGCTAATGCAAAATTTTCTAATTGTTGTTAAAATTAAGTCAACAAAAATAATTTTAATTTAGTGTTTTAAATTTTAATTTTTTTATAAATATAAATGACACTTTATATCCAGAGAGATTAATCAGTATTTGTTTCTGATGGTAATTGCTCTCTTTAATTATTTGTTCATTATTATGGTAAAAGTTATTCAATTTCCTTTTCTAATTGCAAGACACAAAAGTAAAGGGAGAATTCACTTGCAGTTGCAGAAAAAGCAACAATTTTTAAATAGGCCATGAAAAACCCTTAAAATTTGCATTGAATGGAATTTGATAGAAGTTTTGCCTGCTACAGCTCATGAGTTGAGCTGCAGCTAAGTTTCAGTCTTTTTGAATCTTCTTAATTTTCTCAAATGTAGAATACTTTTTTGAGTGCTTGTACTTGATTTAAACATTCTTGATTATTTACACCGTTATATTAGAGCTTGGGATTTTTATTCTCTTTAGTAGATTATATTCTCCATAGTCTCCACTAATTATTATTCATACGAAATTATAATTTTCATGCTTAAAGCCATTATGTATTAATGTTTTCATTTTTACCACTTAAAGACTGTTTAATCATCTTTCACTATCTCAAAAATGCAACAAAGTTAAATTCAGTACATTCTATAAGATAAAACCAGAGTTGTAAAGTTTACATCTCAAAGTAAATAATTTAATCCTATATTGATAATGTACAATTAATTTGTTAACACCTTTCATAAAATTCAAATCTTTTTTTAATTTAAACAATTTTATTCAGGCAACAAGATGTCTTGTGATCAAAGATTTCCTATATCCCATATGGATGACTACTTAAAACATAACATGGCTGATGCATTTCATTGCATACCTTCATCTATTTCTTTACCATGAATTTTGAACAAAATTTTTTAAAAAACTTGAGGCTTGGTTATAAAAAATACCTAGGTATGACTGACATGAGGTACAGTAGGACCTTGATAACCGTCGCCATTTGAATGAAGCAGACACGAATAAAATGACAATTGCACTGTAACCGAGAAAGATTGCTACCCTCCAGTACCATGTCCACACATACTGTTGCCTGAGGCAACATATGTACTATGACTATGTAACGCATGTTTAATTCTGTAACATAGACGTTAACTCCCCTAACATATCGAAATGGTGCGCTGCAGTTGTTCTCAGAGAACATTTAGTCGATGGTGTTCAAGTGAAAGAAATTTTGTGTAAATTGAAAGAGAGCTAAACAAAGACTATTTAGAAGAGGAAAACATTCCTTTACGGATTTCCGCAGTACAACTGTCAACTCATTGGCCAACAGTTAACATATTTCTTAAATATTTTATAACTTATTAAATCTCAAGTGATAAAAATGGGTCCAAAATGCAGTATGTTGCTAAAAGGTCCAGAAATGTGACATCCCTGCGAATAAAACAAAGTGAATTGATGAAAATGATGCTGTCTAAAATTTCCAGTTAACTAAGGTCTAAAACTTCCGTTAGTTGTAAGGTCTTTTTGAACGAATTACTGACCTACGACATTGTTCCTATCGGAAAATTGGTTTCGACTATCGTCGTTTCGCTAATTGTCGGGGTTTCCAGGAACCATTTAATGACTGTTATCAAGGTCCTACTGTATATTCAAATTAGAAAGCTGTCATAAGCCAAGGTTGAATGCATTACCTCAATCAGTAAAGTGTCAAGTGAGAACATACCGTTAACATAGTTATTACAATCACTGAACCCAGTCAATCCATGCCTCATTTGATGAAGACGTCATATGCAAGATTAAATAAAATATTTATTAGAGCTTATGCAAGAGCAAGTAGTTAGATTAGGGATGTGTAACTTTTCCATGCTTTTGTATTTTTGAAAGTTATGAAATTTATTCAGATTGTTATTATAATAGAGGATACCAAGTCTAACCAATGATTAAGTGTAAACTTCATCAGCGATTTTATGACAGTCATTTAAAAAAGTATTAAGTTGTTAGTATTAAATTTCTCAGATCTCTTTTTAATCCAAGTTTCATGGATCAGATATAATACTATGTTAGGCCAGATTTGGGTTTGATGTTTTCCAAAAAAAAAACAAATTTCCATCTTGAATGAAGCTCAATGATAATTTTCATAATTGGTTCAACTAATTGGAAGTGTATCAATTAGAGCTGTCAATAAACACAAAAACTATTACATACTAGCCATTTTATTACCACCTGTAACATATAGATTAATCTACCTACAGCACGACAGTAGCTGCCATTTAGCTCAAACTTCCAGGCCCAAGAAAACACAGTATAAATGAAAAACAAGCTGGTTAATCTTTACTTAACACAAATTAAGCAGAATCCAAGCTTCCATCCAACCTTTTTTTCTTCAATATAAAACTAGTTGTTGTCTTACTTAAATCTACATTATTCAATCATTTAAAGCAGTGGTGCCCAACCTACGGCCCACAGGCTGGATGTGGCCCGCGAAGGATTTTTATGTGGCCCTCGAAGCCATGATGGAAAAGCAATCCGAAAAATTTAACCCAAAAATTCATAAATTTTTATGAAATTTTTTATAATTAAACTTTTAACATTGGAATTTTTACCATCAAAATCCCATTTAGACTTGATTTTCACTAAAATGGTACCTTATAATATATAGGTAACATCCGATTTGAACTGTAATCAGGCCCGCCAAATAATTGCCAACTTCCAATAAGGCCCGCCGAAGGATTCGCAACCATCGATGTGGCCCGCCACGTAGAAAAGGTTGGGCACCACTGTTTAAAAGGATGACTTAAATAAATGTAAAATACTATGAGAAAAAATCTGAAATAAGATTTATTTTTAAAAATTAACGGTGTCATGGGAAAAAATAAATGTAAGTGACCAGATGTCAGACAAGCCAATGAGATACAAAATCCTTGCAATGGGAGGCAAAACAAAGACAGCTTTGTAATGAAAAATATCCGAGCCGTTTCACAAGATCATAAAATTACGATACTTTCAACGCGTTTACATGAATATATAACCACGTATTACAAATTACTTAAATCATGATGCAGGGTAATCATTAAAAATGAGATCTTTTCATTTTTTGAAACAATTAGTTTATTTTGACTGAACTATTTTTTAAATTATAGATTTATTCATTGCAAGAGATGCTGAAATTGACCTCCACTACATTGGATGCACAAATGTATGGAACTGAGTATGTTGCAAGAAACTACTTGTAACATTAAGCAATGAGCTGCAAGATGTTTTTCAATTCACCCCAAGTTTATAGATAATTTTTGTAGACATTATCATTTACATAGACCCATAAGAAGTCCCAAGGTGAGAGATGTGCCAATTTCCATGCTTCTATTCTTTCCTAACAAAATATATTATTAAGGGTTCTCAATTAAAATGATTATCATATACCAGGGATGGCAAATGACTTTTTAGTCATGTGCCAAGAAAGTACTGTAAACCATCAGAACTTTTTTCCGTGTGCCACGTTTACTCCTCGAAGAAATGCTTTATACAGAAAATACAAGCTTGCGCGTGCCAAGAAAATCACCTGTGTACCACTTCTGGCATGCATGCCACGTATTTGCCATCCCTGTCCTATACTATGACATAATGAAATTGATAATTAGGACAAAAAAAATAAAACCATGTATCAAATTACCTAAAAATAACTAAATATACATATTAAGAGGATTAATTAATAAAATGTCCTTAGACAATGTTTATAGAAAATTTTGTTTGGAATGTTTTCCAGAGCAATTCAGCATGTGGGACAAGAACCCAAAATCTGGGAGTCTCCTCTCATCCAACACATCTGGGAAATTTTTAATTTCAAGTTAGCTATGTGCTTATACCGCAAAAGCCAAGATAAGTCATGTTATGCATGTTTAAACTGCCATGACAAATTGTTGCAATTTAATTCACTGACTAAAATGCTTCTTTCTGCTGACTTTAGTATATGTACACTACCATTTTATAATGTCCATATATTTTCAAATGATGAAAACCATTAATTTAAATTACTAACTCAAGAAAACAAATAGCTTATTGAAAGTCTATACTCACTATATAATTTCTTTGAAATAAATAATAATTTTACTTCAATACTAAATGTGAACTCATTTCAAGACAATTTTTTAGTACAGTAGAACTCAGTTATAATGGCCTCAGTTAATACGACACTCGGACATAATGACATATTCTTCAGGTCCCATCCCTGTTTCTACAATATTGCAATATATTCACCTCGGTTATAACGTATTAACACACTTGGTTATAGCAACAATGGAAGTTAGTAACAAATATTTTTGTGTAAGCACAGGGCCGGTGCAACACATTTTTATGTGGGTGAGAAGAAGAGAACTAATATCATATAAATGCCATTACACGATTCAGGTTTTATTATTTTTATTCATTTTGCTGAACACCAATACATTAAGGACCAAAGGCTGCCTCTTGACCGCCCAGGTGGGGAGGGATCCAACAGCGGAAACTCTTTACTCAGTATGATTTGGACGAGCCGTTTTCTTAAAACAAGTCAGTAGACGTCAATTTTAATGAAACAACACTAACAGAATGGTTAGCCGAGATGAACAGAAAGTTTTAAAAGTTATGAAGATGTCAATTCATATGCAGAAATCGACCATGATGTTACAACAACAGAAGCTCAAAGGGACCTAGACATCGTGAGGGAGGTCATGGAAAGGCAGCAGCATGGAAAGTGTAGCGAAGATGAAGAAATGATAGAGGATCAAGACGAACCAGTTCCCACAGTTAATAAAGCCATGCAAGCAATAAAAGTGATATCGTGGTTTTATGAATCAAGGGAGACTAATAAAAATACATTTAGTATTATTCACTGCATTGAGGACTGCAAAAAACATTTCAAGTTGGCACATACGACACAGAAAAAAATCAATTATTGTACTAATCACTGAAAATATTTTTGTTTAATGTACCTATTATATAATAATGTAATGTACTATGTATTGTCATAATATAATGTTTAATGTCTTAGATCATAATATAAAATTTAGAATCTAATTCTGTGTTCCCATGCACCTCGATTATAACAATAAATTTCCAGTCCCTTGAATGCTGTTATAATCGAGTTCTGAATTTATATTAGTAATGTGTATAATTGTTGTCATAATTTATAACAATTGTATAAAATTAACAAAACAAGACACACAACATACAAGATAAAGAAAATATTTAAAGTAACATATCAAGAAGAAAATTATCAATTTATTCATAGGCTTTTATGCTCCCATCATTTTTGACAGGTTATTTGCCATTAAGAAAATAACATTCAGATCTGCAAACATAAACTTCCAACTTCTTGTTTTCACTAATAATAAATATAATAAAAAGGAATTATAAAGAACAAAATAAACAGGCCTATATACTTCAATTTTAATTCATGTTAGAAAATAATGTTTCAGTTATCTGACTAATCACTATAATTTGATACCTTGATATTCTCAACAAGATGTTTGCACATATATCTCCCAAGCTGAAGAAAATTGAATACTTGAACATAACACCATCAACATCCTGTTGCCGAGGATCTCCAAAATAATAGGTAAAAGCTCACTGGTTCCTCCATCTTCCTAACAAAACTCTTTCAAAAGAAGTATTTGAAAATTAGTTACAATATTAATATTTATATAATAAGTCGATTACAACTAAATCAATGAAATGTTTAGTATAAAAATTTTGGTTAGTAGTTTTACCTAAAATACTCGTATATGAAGTAAAACAATTTCAGAATCATTTTATGGAGTAGATATCTCACGCATGAAAGTTGTTTTCCAGAAAGAAATAGCAACTTCAGAAAACTGTTTCCGTCAACCTGTGGTATTTTGCATGCAAATTTACATAGATTTTGCTAGAATGCCAACAATTGTGATTTTCCCTAAAAGATAAATTTTGCAGCCAACCTAAGCATACGATTTTAAAATGAAAGCCTTTTTTGCATGTAAGAGTTGGATGCCAAATCAGCCTCTTAGACTATTATCGTGAAGCCCCTTTGATCACAAATCATTCGAAGGAATTTCTACTGAAAGTTTTTACTTAATGGAATAACACAGGCCTGTGAATTAGAACTTTCGAAAAGTTGTTTTATTTCTCATAGCTGGTTTTACACAATTCAACTACGCTAAATAGCAGTTGAAAAATACAAACGTAAGAAGACTGAAGCATATTAACGTAAATAGTTTATTTTAGTTTATGTTATTCATTTAGGTTATGTAACTATATATTATGTTCATCCTCATTCAGTTTGATTCTTCAAGTGGGATCGCTTCCTTTTTGTCTCGAAAGAATGCCTTGTTCCTCTTCTTTTATGTGCAAATTCTGGTGTCTCCCTTTTCAACATCCAACAATAGACAGCCAGCATGTTTACGTTCCACCTTCCCTGGTATCTTCTCTTCATTTCTTTGACATCTTGGTGAAACCATTCTTGTTCTTCACTTACTGCTCTGAGATTTTCCGGGAAGTAACCCAGATGTGAATGTAAGAAATGTAATTTTAGATTCATGTTGCAACCCAATGCTTTGAATGTATTCAGCATGTTATTCACAACATTTTGGTAATTTAGGTCCTTGTTATTCCCCAGTAATTTGTTGATAACATCCTTAAAAGATTGTTCATAGTTCTTTCGAATTGCTCATCCAAAGTTTCCTAATCTGAGGACCAATAAAGATTCCTTCTTTAAATTTTACTTCGGAAAGAGCTGGGAATTTACCACATAGATACTTGAAAAAGTCGCCCTCCTTGTCCAAAGCCTTAACAAATTGCTTCATCAATCCTAGTTTTATATGAAGTGGGGGTAAAAGTAAAAAGTCAACCAGATTTTGACGTGCAATGTTTTTGGAACCTGGTGTCAGATGGACTCTGCATGGCCATTCCTTCTTTATCTTGCTCTGCTATCCCATTCACACGAAAAACATGGAAATTTCGTGTAACCGGATTGTTGACCCAACAACATACAAAGAACTTTTAAGCCTACACAAAGCAGCCAACCGTGTTCCCCGTATTTAACCTTAGCCAGAAGAGTTTCGAGATTTTCACGTTTCCTTCAGGTGCACTGATTGTGAATGAGCACATGTTACTGTTGTGAAGGATGCCTTTTAGACCTCTTGCAAGCATCAATGAACAACCTCCACTCATTTGGGGCATACGTTGTAGCGCCTAGCTTACATATTAATTCAGAAATATTGTTGCAGTAAAACGAACCTTCTTGAGATGAATTCTTCTTCACACTTCCTGTACCAGTAAAATGATGTCCTGGGAGAAAGCAAGTTCTTGACACAAAGTCCATGAAGTTTCTCATAATTTCTAGATCAATGGAGAACAGGGAAATGTAGTCACTACTGGCGGTCTGCCACAGAAATGTCTCTTGGCCTGTCAATCACTACACGGCGCTCTCTGATTTGCTGTGAAGTCACAGGAGCGGTGTTTAAGATTTCATAACTGCGCCCCCTATCTCCTGACCTTTCAATCACTTATACGCAGGCAATGCGCTTCTCGTACAATCTGGAACAACAGAGAATACGCTATCGCGTCACTCCTAATCGGGAAACTTCTATAGGGAGTGGCTTTAAAAAATTTCATCTATAATACATGGATCCACTTTTAATGAAAACTACCTACACGTGTAAAATGCAATATGATGTTTTGTGTACGTGATAGAGAAGAACTGTTATTATTTTCGGATTCGGCGTACAGAAATTGCTAAAGAAAGGGTAAAACATTTCAGACAACAGAATCATCGCAGGCCTGTGTAATTTAACAAATTTAAAATACTAGTTTAACCTTCAAATTCATTTTAAACTTCTAAAATATCTGTTGCATTATATAACAAGTACTCAGATAAATTATCCTTTTAGTAATAATTACCGTATTTACTCGTGTAACCCACACACCCTTTTTCCCAAAACACCTGTGAAAAATAGGGGGTGCGTGTCTCACACGAGGATTCATTTACTCGTGTACCTGTCGCACCTTTTTCCCAAAATGTCGTGTCGGTAAACAAATTTATCTTAAGCCAGCACCCATGCCACATCTATTATTCTATTTCCAAATTTCTTCATATTGAGACGTTGTTCTTTGTATAAAAATTTTAAGTCTATAACAATAGGCACAAAGATTGGGTCAGCATCGCCACCGCAGATTGAACGCATCGCAAGAGCGTAAGTCGCAATATCGTAGTGGTGATATAAATTAAACACAATGTCTTTTTAAGAACACGTTACAATATCACATTCTGCCGCAACATTTTTAATACCAGCTACTTTTAAACGCGCACATTAAATTACAATGTAAATGTGCAGATTTTTCCGCAGCGACAAGTATCGCATCCTTGGGGGATAAAGCTCAGACAGATTTAAAGTCTGCCTTTTTAAGTGAATTAATCATTGTCCTTACAATGAATCTTGGGAAGAGATAGCGATCGTTTACCGTTAGCGTACAATTGCAAATTATAAGGGAGGCAGAGCGAAAATACGATGTGTCAGAATTGTATCAGGGACTGGAGAAAGATGTTTTTATAAAATTAAAATTGTACCTTTTAAATGAGTTTTAAGTTTATTAACTGGCGTTCGCCAAATTCTACAAAGTATAGGCGCAGGAACTGATTTGGCTGCCGCGGCGCGCCGCAAAACCGGGCTAAACCCCGATATGCCGGTGCTGCCTCGTGAATTTCTCCCTGCGTACACGTATCTATATGCTTAACCTGGGTGACCCTTGTTCAGGGAAAAGAAATCGGTGAAGAGGTCGACTTTTTATAATCCGGTACAATTTATTTTTTTCCCTTTGAATTGGCACAAAAATAGGGATACACGAGGGCACAGGTTACACGAGTAAATACGGTAATAGCTTTAAAGCAATCATAATACTGTAATTAACAACTTAAAAAAGTATATAGCACGAATCAGGTACAACATTTAATGTTCATAAACATTAGAAACATACAAATATCCTTGGTCATAAAATTTTCTTTGCTGTGATTACAAAAATATTTTCATTGATGCAAATCTTCTCTAGTATGATAATGATTTGACACTTCATTTGACATTTCACATCTGCAGTACTAATAATGAAATAAACAGATACACATAAAAAGGAAATGCCCCCAAAAACATGGAAATTTTTAAGTTTAGCATGGTCACATCTTTATGTAACCAAAAAATTCTAAAATTGAATCAGAAGCTGAGGAATTTTATTATATCTGTAAGACAATATCGAATGACATCTGATGAAGCTATATCAATGAAGATTCTATCAATGTATACAAAAAACACTTTGTATAAATTGAAAAACTAACATTAAATTTCAAGGACTACTTGCTAGCTTTCATTTTAAGAAAAAGGTTATCAAAATAGACCCTAACTATAATGCAGTATTAAAAAACTCATTAGCCTGCTCAATCTAAACACACTTTATCACAAAATGCATAGCTACAAAAAACAAAAATTTTAAAAATCATTTTGAGAAACTTGGGTTACATTTGGCGAGATATAATGCATAGAATTAAAAGGAAACTTAAGAATAAATTACTCAAGCTCTTAAAACTCTAAAGAATTCAAATCTAAATTAACAGTAACAATCAATGTTATCAAATTCACTAAATCACTATGTTATAATAAATGTACAAACAATATAACACATAGAACAGCATTAAGAAGCAAGTTTCACTTCAGCCATTAACAATATACTTCATGTTCAACATGATGATGAAAAAAGGCATTTAAAACTAAAATCATCATTGCAGTTAAAAACAAAATTCCAGGCAGTTATTACTTAAAAGGAAGGAATATGAAGACAGTAAGCACAGGTGAAAAAATGACATAACAGCCAAGACATACTACTTGCCACTGCTATTACGATACTCAAAGATGAAATAAAATTTAAACACAAATAAGTGAATTATACCACATTAATTATAACCTTTAATAATTAATATAAGGTTTTATTAAAATACCTACATACCATAAAATATTGTTATAGATCAGTAAAAATTATTTTAATGTGATCAATTAAAATACTAAGCAATAAATGACATACTCGGACTGAAAGAATAAATCACTTTGCCTCATCAATTCTGATTCATTTTTTTAACTAAAATTTTGTACCCAAAATTAATTACTAAAAACATTCAAGATTCCTTTACGTCATTATTTTAAACAATTTTTTTTAATGAGCCAAATATCCTAGAATATACACAGAAATCTGAATATATTATGGATTAACTCACATTTGATTTAAATGTAGGAAAAGTAAAATATAAAAGATTAATATCTCACTCAACTTGCCTATATAGTTTTTAAAAAATAGGGTTATTAATAGCATAACATTACATAAGGAATCAATGATACAATTAGAAGTTGTTACTAACCAAGCAAACTAAGTATATCTATAATGAAATGGCAATGCCTTTCTAGCAATGGCACCTATTTTTTTAACAATCAAATATAGCGCAGAGCAGTCAAAATTTGGCAGAAAGTATTAATGACAAAAACGACAGCACTAAAATAATATGTAAACATAGATATAAAAATTTAAATGAATGTTAAATAGTTTTTGGTCAATGTTTGAACACAGGACAGGAGATATTCTATTTATTATTAGCTGAACTCCATAGTTAGCAAAATAATGGAACAAATCATGCATAAACATCTTTTAATTACTCAGTCTTAAACATTTACAACTAATTTAAATGGAAATGCAACATTGGGCTATCACAACATAACCTTCATTTTCAAGTATAAAAAAAGACTCAAAACTAATCAAGATTCTTATAACCGAAAAAATTGCATTCAATATAAGCAACATTAAAAATTATAAGTACAAATCGCAGTTTATAACATTGTAATTATCCAAATATCTGCAAAAGGCATCCATCTGTCACTCCAATTTCTCCCACTCCAAAGGAATAACTTCACTAACCTTCTATCTCCAACACTTTTTAAAAAATAAGACAAATAGATATAATGTAATTAGTTGAATTTGTATTTCATTCAAACCACAGCATTTTCACAGAAGATAAACTGATGGCATTTAAAATAGCAGCTTTACAGATAACCGACAACCTCTAATTCAGTCTTTCCATCATCATTCTTTGCATTCTTAACACAAATTTTAAAATATGAAAATACTTCCAAGATTAACTGTACAGTAAATGGGCTGTTGGGTTTCTAACAAATGCAATATAAATTTTACTTTCTCAGTTAGGCATTCTATTCAAGCATCTTTAACAGTAGCCAGAAATGCAAGTGTGCATAGAAATTGCACCAAATACAACAAATTGCACAGTTTTTCGCCTCTTTTCTGTTAAAAAGTTGCCACAAGGATAACATCACCTTAACGAATCATTCTTTCTTTTTCAAAGTTTAAATGTTCAAGCCATCTTTTCACTTAACATACAATCAAGAGAAGCCTCGCATTTTTTTAAGCTATCAGAATATTATTAATTTTTAATAAACAAAATATGATAGGCACACTTTTAGATGAAATATAACCGTGGATGTCAAGCCTCGTCACATAGCAGCTCCATTCAGATATAAAACGAATACTTATATGCTAAAATAAAAAAAGGAATGAACATTCACACACACCCCAAACACACGTTTCAAGGTCCTATCACTTACCCCTGCATGCGAATACAAACATAAAAAGACAAGTACATTATTAGCCCCACAGCAACCTGTTATATATTTTTTTTAGTAACATGACATACAGCTTATGCCTCTGTCTGGGCATGCAGCATTTGCTGTGACGTTTTGTTTTTGATAACTACGCACAAATGCTTAAGCAGTATCTATTCTGACACTGCATAATTAAGTAAATTCCTGTATGCCATTGGTATTCTGGGTTAACAAAAAGGTTTCATAGTTTATTTTTGTCTTACCACCAGTATGAATAGGCCTATAAATTATCCCTGATGTAATATTTGCTGCCTGTATTTTAACTGTTAGCCATCTTAAAACTTTATACTAACGTGAAAATCAGCACAATTACGTTCCTGTATTAATAGAAATGTTGAATAGCAGTATGACATAACTCAATATCATCAAAATAAATTATAAATTTTGGTTCATGTGTCACTGAAATTATAATTTGTAATATTATAAAAATCCAATCCCGTAAAAACTGTTATGGAGCTAGAGTAAACAAACAACACACCAGGCAAAATATTTCAAAGCAACAGCACTTCCCACAAATGACACAACTGCTTCTTCATTCATCCTTCTTCTCTGTTTGGCTTTCGGTTTGAACACTTTCTTCCTCTTCATCGGAATAATTTGTGGGCTCTTCACCAGGTTTCAATAGGCGGCCAACAAAAATATATTTCTCTGAAATAACAGATAAAGAGTACATCATGAAAACCAAACATTCATTGTAAAAGCATAACACACAAATTCTTTGGATAGGACCTTAAATGGGAACATTTTTTAATCTGATCCTTAGAAAGCTTAAAATTCACAAACAAAATTAAGAGGATAATATGGGGCTCTGCCCCCTGCTCGCTACGCTCACCAGCCTCCAATTTGCTTGATATAGATACCTATATTATCAAGAGTACGAAAAAACCACAAATTTCAAAAAAGAATGCATATTTGGGAAAACTTCGACTGTGTAACATGTAAACATCGCAAGAATAACAGTCTTAGCCATCGAATTAAGCAAAAATGAAGAAAATCGGTCCATATTTAGGTATTTTGATGAATGAAGGAAAAAATCCTTGCACTCTGAAAAACTCCACGTGTTTGAATCTTATGCATGAGAATAGCGAAATTATGTTCTAGAGAGTTTTATAAGCTTTAAAACCAATGAAATTAATACTGACACCGGGAGCTTGGGTATTGGCATTTAACTCTTTCAAGAACACGTAATATTATTACAAATGCTTTCATAAGTTATCATATTACTAGAAATTCAACTTTTTCTTGCCACGACTATGTTTAGTCTGCTTATCCTAATTATATGAAAATGAATTATTTTAAGCAAACTTGGTTCACCTTTCCTAACCTGCTCTGCCCATGTCATATACACAAAGAATTTCTAATAAAAAGGTTAATAAAATGCCTATTAATAACAATAACCTTAGTTAACAGCATTAGTTTTTTTAGACAACTAGCAGTGAACTTTAGACTCTTTATGCAACCATAATACCTATGATCTGCCCACTTGTTTGCAGAAAAAAAGGAAAAGTGTTGGTCTCATTTCTGGTTTTTCCTCAAATCCTTGATATTTTTAAATTTTATCAAAATTCTCTCATTTTGACTCCTGATAGTGATCATCTTTTACTCAAGTAGTTTCAAGTCTTTGGCTACAATACTTTCCTCCTGTTTAAGTTGGAATTATACATTTTTCTTATGGGAAACAAGAATATTTTAATATTTGGCATATACTAAGAATTAAACATTCTTTATGAAGCTGAGTTGACTGCACGCTTTACTTATTAAGAAAAACAATATGTACATATTTTCAATCCTTTCCATGCAGAGAAAATGAAATAGTACTCAGGATGAGAATGCACATAATGTTTATTTTATGCCATGTGTAAAAAGAGTAATAAAATCAGTTTTACTCATATAATACTAACACCTTGACTTCTTAATTTTTCAAATTCAAATCATTATCCTTTAACTTCAATTTATTTTCTACACCTTTAATCCTGAATTACAAGCAGCCAAATTTACTTTAGTTCCTATAAAACAATTTTTCTGCCATTTTTAACTTAACTATATTACTTTAAATGACAAATAAGATTTACAATAGAACATTCAAAATAATGAATTTTCCCAAAAATACAACAATAGTTCATTGAGAGTTTCACAAGTATTATATGGCTTAAGTGTGCAAGATGCGTAACATTTTCTATAAATGCCATCTTTATTTTCTGGAATACAACATCAGGTGATGCAACATTTTTATATTCAAACCCAATCAATTTGAGTGATGTCTTTGATGAATTTGCATTATAGTTCTCACCTTATACTTTGTTTTACCATAAAATAAGGACAGATTGAACTCAACAATAGGCGACATAAAATAAGATCCAAGAACAAAGAAATGAAGAATGAATGTCACATTTTAACTCTTATCACACACACATCAGCCTTCTTTAAAAATATATAATTTACATTAACCAAATAATACACCTTTATTCTTGTGAAGCAATTTTCTACATATTTTTATTAAGCCATTACTGATATATTTGCATCACTCATGGAAAACAAAACAGCAACCGATTAATGTAAATTTTACAACTAACAGTGCTTCAGACAGTGGCCATACCTAATTAGTAAATTCTATAATAAACTAAAAATAATGAAAATATTTAATAACTAACTTTGAGCAAAACTAACACAATTCAGCAGAAGATATAATCACTTTACTCAGTGAATCTGTTATCTTTTAAGCATGTTTATGAATATAAACTTTTCCAAATTCTGTCTCAATTTCACTAAGTCGTTTTTAACCAAAACAATGTTGCATTCTATTGAATCAGATCAAACTACATAAGGAAATTGATTTTAAAACAAAAATGATTTTTCAATGTAATCTTTAAGTTACTAGTACCTGTAAATTGTATTTCCCACTCCCTAATGGAGTCCATTTCAACAGGGTTCAGGTCACTCAAATCGTCATATTCATCCTTTCCTCCCACAGAGAAAGTGGCCAAGCCACGAGAAGCATCACGACCAGCAAATGCCGAGTACGGCCCCTCTGTGGATATTTTTCACACTCAAGTTAATGCTTGAAAGACAAATTTATTAAACAATTACAAGCAAATGGGATGACTTTTATAATTTAAATCCTTAAATGCAAAGAATATTTTCAAATCGAAACTAACACAAACTTCATTATCATAGCATAACTCATCGTTTTGTAAAACATATTCCAGATAAATATAATTTCGGCCAGTGCTATATTTCTTAATGTATCAGTATCATTTTATCTTAAATTAACTTCAACATGTTTCTCAGAGTAATAAAATTTCCGTTTTAAATCTCTCGTTTTTAATTAAAACACGGCTTATTAGAATCAAACGACAAAAAATGAAATAGATAAAAATGATGAAACGACCAAATATAATTATTACGCTAGAAATTCTATTATTAAAGACGTAAAAGTCTTTAAAATCCAAAAAGCCACAATGGCCAGGCTTCAATAGTTTATTAATGTAAACTGAAAAATGCACCTATGGTACAATAATTCTATACAAAATTAAAAATTCGGGGAAATGTTGACATTAATAGCTAGCCATGGCGTGCGAAAAGAGCCTTCCCGCCAAACTACGCTTCTCTTATTGTTAGTCCAATAATTACCCTCGATTACATTCATAAAAACCAGCAATTCAGAATTTCGTGCATTTCTTGCTTCTCACTCCTAGGAATTAAAAACAAATAAGTAATAAGACATAAGTATCGATAAACACATGACAAAAATGTCTCATTTACTGAACATACTGCAGAAGCATGAAAATTAACACATTGCAGATTAAGAGGGCCTGTTACCCATATATAAGTTGCTAGAAGATGCCATGCCATCAAATTCCAATACATTACCGCTAGTCAATTTCTATAAATAATTCTATTTAACAAAAACCGTTATGTGAGGGTGTTCCAGTTCAAGTTTATGACAAAAATGTCCACCAACCTGGTCCGTAAAACCTCTTCCCACGACCCACATCAAAAACTTTTCCATTAACAGCAACAAGAATTCTTCCATCAGGTCCAGTTCCATCGTGTTTTCGTAATTCTTCAACTGTGAAATCCTTCCTGAGTCTAGGTAATTCAGGCACCACAGGCTCAGGTGCAGGTACCCTCCTTCGACTTTTTATTATTTTATACACAAGAAAACAAATTACGCCAACAAGTGCTACGCTAACTGGATTACCAAATACTTCCGCTATTACGCTTGAAATTAAACCGGCGGACTCCGCAGGAGTGGTTTCCTTCTCCTCAGCCATTTTGCGTTCGTTGTCACGCCGGGAAAAAAGCTTCAACTTGACAAATGAGTAACGCGGAGAAGGGATAGGGCGTCGGCGTGAAGGACATTATTTAGCGGGAAATTTAAATGTGACCATGTAGTCCCATTGTGATTAACCAATTTAAGTATTTGAGAATTAGCTGCAAAACATCATTTTTTCTGTTTGTAAAAGAGTTCTTAAACACATGGTTTTTGCCTATAAGCAATAAATTTTGTTTCAGATTAACTTTAGCTCATTGTTGGATTGGGTTGCGTCATATGAAAGATTAAAAAAACGAAAAAAATTAAATGTTCATAAATAAAGTGAGATATCATAATTAACTACTGGAAAATAATGTAATCTAAATAGTAGATTATGATTGCCTATTATTAAATGAATTTCCTTTTTATCTGAAAATATTTACAGAACTAAATAGATTGACATTTTTTATTTGGATCTGATTTTATCTGACATTATTCTTATTACAGCAAAAAAGGGATCAATCAACATTTCATGCAGCTTTAGTAAACTATAAACTATTTTCTTAAAATTTACTTTGTTAATGAGAAATGTTTATAAAAGTATAAGTTTACAATAAGCAGTTTGATGCTCTGGTCATCTTTAGAGTGCCGTTAACAATTGAACATTACTAGTTCTTAAGAATAATATGCCCTTATATTATCATTTTGTCTCCTCGCGCGTTCCTCCGCACTAAGTATTCATTAAACTTTTTTTAGATACTATATGAAAATTCTTTCTGCTCTAAGTAGACCTTCGAAAATTAATAGTTTCACAACATATGATTTTTATGATAGCTATTTGTATAGAACATTTTAAACGAAATGATCTTATTAAGATGTAAACATCAGAGGGCAGAAAGTTTGTAAGACAATGTAGGATTTTAGCATGTGATGCGGGAAAGAAACATTTCTACCATATCTTGCTTGAAAAGGAATAAATTCCTTGTTATAGGAACCTAATAAAACGCTCATTCGTTTACTCGAAAAATAGTTACGATCAAGTTTCCATTTATTTTTCATTTGTTTCATTGTATAGGTACTTTGAAAAGGCGATAGCTCATTATTATCAACAGAATTTAGAATCTACTGAGCGGACTACTTACGAGCTTTCAAATGACTGACCGGTCCATGTGTAAATTTCAAAGAATTACTTTTTAGATTTTTTTAAATTACGTTATGTGTATGATGTACGTAATTTAAGTCATACGCCTATGTTAAAAGTATATTGCATACACGTACTCGAAAAATCTCGTTCAGATTTCATAAATGATACCTATGTAATGACACTACCCCTTCTGGAAAATATACGAAAATGCACTTCTTAAAAAAAATTGACGAGTGAAGGCGAGACGGATGAAATCGCTATCCGTGCCGTAGTCTGGGAAACCCCTGGCCTAGAACGCTGGATAAGATAACATGTCAACAAAGTATTCAAGTAACGTTGACACACAAGAAACAACACAACTCTCACCCTAACTTCGATTATGTTCTAAAAACACCATCACAAATTTGGCGCAACTTGAGACGTCGACGATGAACGAGCAAACAGTCAAACCAGGTCGTTTTTTTTTCCTCCCAGTCAAATAGTTCGCCTTATTCAATTTTCGAAATGATTTTCGTTCATTCTGCCGGTCGATGGGAGAGACTGCACGGTCATTGCATGCTGACCGTCTGCGTACGGGCTGAAGAGGGGGAGAGAGAAAGACAGACTGCTTTTGTATGGCTTCTACATAAGCATGAGCGACTGCAAATTAGCGTATTGGTCGCTGGTCGAGTGGACCTCTGGGCTCAGAAAAACGTCGTGGTTTTTCCTCTACCACAATTCCTTTCATCTGGACGATTTCGTATGATAACAAGTGAAGGAAGAATTGTAGAGCAAATTATAATGCGCTTTTTTTCACCGACAGCTATCTTTCGATCCGAGTAGAGAATCGCAGACGCAATGTATTGTTGGTTGCCTACATGTGAAGAGCACGTTTAGAGATTTTTTTCCATATTACTCTCCAGAAGCTAATCCTAGATTTTTCAAATATTTACCATGTCTAGTTCTCGTATAGACCAACCTACTCTGAAGTTTTGGCTTCTTCCAGATGCAGGATTTTAGAGACATTCTCAATGCAGACGGACGGACAGACAGACATACTGAATTCATAAGCGATAATTGTAGAATAAAGTGCTAATAACCGGAGTGGATCATGAAAAAGTACAAGCTCGTAGCGACAGATTTCATGCTTGTTCGAGAGAAAACTCTCCTTTTGAATAACTTTGGATGGACATCGAAAGCTGTTCGGGAATTTACGAGCGCAGAAATGTAGGAAGTCGCAACAGTGGAACGAATACACTCACGGGAAAACTTCGGTATTTTTATGGACCACATAAAACATTTCATAGTCCTTCAGGGAAAAAGGGGGACCACCAATCTCCCTCGTCGAGATAAGGCTAAGGAAAAAAGACGGGGGGAAAAAATGAAGAATTACTCGATATGAAAAGCCCGATAACTCTCTGGATAAATATTGTAACAAATTTCATATCTCCATGGCTACATATTGTAGGGAGTTAAAAAAAAAACTCCAGCACTTTGGCCGTCGTCGCGATAAGGAATTCTGGGTCGCGCACACAGTCCGCCTCATCCCGTATTGCTTAACACGAATTATGCCTTTGAAGGGATGAAACATGGCGTCCATCAATCAATCTTTCGCGAAACGCATTACGCTCATTCATTAACCCTAGGAATATTAGTTGTTTTCGGTCCCTTACGCTACCAAGAGGTACGCTACTTAAGAGGCTAAGACTGCCTCAGATTTAATAAAAAGTCATAATGATAATTTTTTACATATTTAAAGATATTATATATATATATATATAAATTTACGGAAGAGGAAAGGTAAATGAGGATATTTAGGGAAACTAGATGTTGAAGGAAACCCAGTGAGCACTTACCGGAAGGAGAGCCGCTGGGGTGTTGGAGAGACACATTTGTGTAGAAGTTATTGGAGCTTTCGGGATGATCCCTTCGTCAGCACAAATATATATATACATACACACACACAGATCTTAAGTTTTCATTATTAATCTGACATTATTTTGTCTTAACATACTAGAAAGACAGAAGTATTCAAGAAAGACCTTTTTTCCGCACTAATCTTCACTGTGTTTGCATGCTCAGATTCATATTACAATAAGGATGCAAATTAAGCTCAAATTTACAGAAATAATAACAAATTAACTACAAGAACGTTTTATTCCGAGCCGTCTGACACATCACACTCGACACAATTTAATTCCGGCCACCCGCGTGTCATAGCACGCGGCCATTACCGAAAATAATCATACAAACTAGAAATACGTGTAAAATAGATTGAAAAAAAACTGCAAGCTCGCTTATAAAAAGTCTACGGACGACGTAATTTTTTTTCGCGAATTTTATTACAGCGAAATAGACGAAAATAAGTTGCGGGCCTCGCAAGTCCTCCAAACCTTGACATTTCCTAGGTTTAAGAAAGGGGCTGAAAAGTCAAACCGTCGCGACGATGAGCAATGAGTTTCGGCACGGCACGTGTCTCCGTTTCCTGGCGCCCAACATGGAAACATCCGTTTCTCGCTATGACCCGCGTTCGGAAGAGAAGGGAGAAGGATACGCCGAAAAAAAAAGGAAGGAGAGCGGAGAGAACGGGAGAACGAGAGATCCATAAACGACGCGTTCGAGGAATTTCAAGGTTGGCAAATGAAAAAATAAAGAATTCGCCGACAATTTCCTTATTTGTTTATATATATATTTTTTTTGGACGACTAGGCGATGGAAGTCACGCAGTGCTCTCTGCTCCTGCGAATGAGAGCGGTGATGATAATAATTTATTTAACACAAACATGTTCCCCCAATTACATGTGGTGTAACAGACTTAAGACAAGGACAAACGACCATTCCCTAGGCATGATTCGAACCCGCGACCCTTGCATTGGGAGATAGGCACTCTAAACAAACCCTCTACTGAGGCTAAACATCGGCGTCCATCGAGTGTGTGTGTGTGAGACAGCTCCACTTTAACGGGACAAAACTTTCGAGGAGAAGATGGTGAGGATTTCCGATATTTCCGATAACGTTAAGATTCGTAGACGTAGTCGAGTTTTAAAAACTAAAGCCCTTCTTACAAAATGACCGACAAAATTAAAATTCGACTCGAAATACCGTAATTTTCCGATTATAATACGCATTTTTTTCTCGAAATGGTTGACAAAAAGTTAGGATGCGTATTATATATGGTTATAAATGCATACAACTTTTTTCGGTACGGAAATAATTTATATTTTCGAACATGTTTTTACCAATAAATCGTACATTTCAATGCATTTCGATAACATTCCTTTAAATATTGTTTTTAAAAACAAAACTAAGAATATTTATTTATTTACTTTAGCTCTCAGAATTACTAAAGCCTAGGGATTCATTACCACTCCCCTCAATGTCCTCAAACAGTTCCTCGGCGATCTTGTGTTCTCTGTCATCGTCTACGTAAATTACGTCGCCGAGAACATTTTACACACCTCGATCGACTTGTATGAGAACGATGTCGCTGGTCAGCAAAGGACGAACTGTTATTCCATCTATAAAGCTTCTGCTACCCAAAAATCGGTTAGCGTTTTCTGCAAATGTTATGGCCTCCAGCTTTTTCAAATTATCTCGCCGTATGCGTTCAGATTTGGCTGCACGAATGACCCAACCGATAAGAGTTATTCCGAAAAGGTTTCTCTCGATAATTTCTGCTCGTCAAAATGATTCAAAATTCTGCTTAATAGACAAAATTTCTGATATCAAAATATTCTGACTCATTTAACTCCCAAAATAAACCCACCCGAAGATGGCGGCGCGGTTTGAAATCGAACGCTTTTAAAAATGAAAATTTTTGGTCTCCGCGGTCACCGTTTCTACGTGGATCGACGAATCGGAAATTTTACAAAAATCAACACGCGCTCGAGTGAGGAGCAACGGCCGGAAAAGATGACGTGAGAGTCAACGCTTGCGGTCTAAAAAAAAAAAACATCTGAAATTCCCCGCCACAAAAATATGAAGGATATATTAGTAGGGTTGCCAACTGGGTCGTTTTGTCCCGGAGACTCCGGGTGAAGCAATGTTTCTCCGGGCTCAGGGTTTAACAACAATTTCTCCGGGTCAGTAGTGAAACTGAAAATTTTGCAGTGGTTCTCCTTACGCAAACATATCAAAAGTCACCGAGCATTTGCTTAGAAAATGTTGATTTTAATGAAGAAATGCACTTTTTACGTTTTTTTCTTTGAAATTAACGAAAAATGGTACCTTGGACGAAATATAACATTTTCTTGGGATCCAAAGGCAACCTCATCGTAATATTTTGATTATCAATCGGATTTCCTCGAATAATAATGTCGTTTTTACAGTTTTAAATAAATATGACTTAATACAAACACCTGAAAAAAATTCTGCCAGATAATTACTTTTATACATTTCGATCTCGCAAAGAGGTGAGAATGACGCATTTACTTACACTACTTATGCATAACGAAAAAATAATATTTCAATTGATAAATGAAAATGTATTAATAAAATTTACAATACATTGTAATTAGAATACATAACAGAAAAAGCGAAGAAAACAGCGTTTCTCCAAGATCTCCGAGTTTCATACTAAAATCTCCGGGTCATGAGGATCTTACAGTTGGCAGCCCTAGATATCAGTACTTTTAACAGACGTTTGACACCGACACTTTTATATCCGACATTTCTTCTTGCATCCTGATAAAAATTTTGTCAGCCTCTTCGATAAAATAATGCGAAACATTTCGTACGCTTTCTGTCCTTATTAGATAAGATTAGATATGGTCTTTATTTGGAGCCAGATTGAGACTAGGAAGTCCCATCTTCCGCCTAACCCCTTAATTGGCTGTACGCGTCCCATTTTAAAATCATATAAATAAAATAGAGGTTGTATCTAGTGTCTGGTCGAAACTAAATCTCGAGATACGTGGAAAACGAATTCTAAGGATAAATTGTTAACCTACGGCAAAAAGATGGGTAGCCCAAGTTTTACCATAACGTTTTTGAAAAATCAGGAAACGTAGGCTTAAAAAGGTGAAAAATAATGCATTTTATTTCGTCAAAAGATTTAAATTTCATATTTTAAAACTTCAAACTTAAATGTGTGGATATTTTTATACTAAAAAGCTGTACCCGCGCAATGTTTGCGCGGATTTTTTAAAATTAATTTATTAACTAGAAGGGCAGCCCCGGGTCTCCGATCCTCAACGCGATTTAAATAAACTGAAAGTTTAGTGAAATAATTTTGATTGAATAATTAATGAAATGCAAATAATCTAAATAGTTCGCCCCTAGGTTAGATCTTCTTTGTTCCCTATTCATTTGACGTGTTTCCCTATTTCTTTGTCTTTCTAGTACTCTCCGCTCCTCATCTACACGGGCAATCCTATGAACTTCCGCATCTCTTTCTCTCTCTTTCCTACGATACTCTTCCTTTGACTTCTGGCTCCTCTTTTTTTCTCTGGCAGCTGTAGCTGGGCTAATAGCTCTACCTTACCTTAGTTCCAATGATTATCGTTGCACCCTTATAGACGAACTCACAAACAATTGCTTTACTTCAAGTGTCTATCAACGACTGCTTTTAACTTCCTACAGGACGTACTATAAAGGCGACGTCAATGCAACCGTTTATTTAGATTATCAGTGAAGAGAAGATAACCATATAATGTGTTTACAAAGTAACGTGCGTCCCTATTCTTATCTAATTTTAATTGATGCGTGAGCCTATTTGTGTTAATAAGGATTGCAGATGTGTGATATGATGGTTCTACTTACAAAAAGGTAAAATCCCAGCATTCAAACGATGAAACAAAACAAAAAACAAATTAATTGCACAATTTAAAATAAAACTTAATACGTTGGGAGCTTGTTATACACATGTTATTGACACAGCTAGAAACGCTTCCCATACACAGTCAACAAAATAATTATCCGTAAATATTGACGTTGCTATGCTTCATTAATTTCGATGCTTATGTTAAACAAAAGTGCGAAGCGAATAACGCTATTCTTTCACCTATTTCAAGGTATAATTGACTGTAATTGAATCGCAGGCAACGACGGTCCCCCTGGCAACGCCCGGAAAGAGTACGAAAAATCCGCAAAAGTTCGAAAAAGAATGGGTATTCCTGAAAACTTCGACCGTGTAACGTATAAACATGGCAAGAATAAGATAGTATAGAGCTTTAGCAGTCAAATAAAGCAAAAAAGAAGAAAATCGGTTCATATTTACGTATTTTAACGAACGAAGGAAGAAAACCTTGCACTCTGAAAAATCGAAAATCCCGTGTAAACTTATGGGAAAATATAATTGTCTCCTGGATTCGAACCCGGGACACTTTATCAAACGAAAATATTTTTCCAGGGACCTCACAGCCAGTAGAAACAAAACGCCGTTTACCGCATATCTTTACGACGAACGGTTCTCGAGATTATAGTGTGAATCAATTAATGGTGCAAATGATATCCTCATAGAAAAGTATTCTGTGTATTAAAGGCGTCTTTTACTATATTCCTGCATCATTAAAATATCTCCCTGTCCCCTTTCCCCTCTCTCTTTTCTCCTGTCTCATTTCCCCCCCCTCCCTCCCTCTCTCCTTTTCCCCTTACCCTCTTCATTTAAACAGTTTATAAAACACGTTAATTTTACGCTCGTAAGCTACATACGGTTTTACAAGAATAGGACTTCGAGCACGACAATGCCCGTCGTCAAGGTATTTAGCGTTAAAATGGCAAATTTAGTGCAAAATATATGCATTAAACTTAAAATGCGGGCGATTTCGAATCGTAAACGAAAAAAGACGATAAAAACAATAATCCTTGATTATTTTTCTTTAAAACGATCCAGGTCCGAAGCTCGTACGCCAATATTTCGAATTTATGTGAGTAAATTAATGAAATCCTGCATGCCTAAAAGTCGATGAATAAAGTTGGAAAAACCTCCAAATCACCGTAAAGGCGGTACTTACGTGCCAAGGCACAGAAGACTCGCAGAATCACTCAGGACGCGCGTTTCGACAGCAACGCTGTCATCTTCAGCAATGTCAAAGTGTGTAAGGTTGGACGGAGTATTTATACTAATGTTGACCGTTAGAGAAGTAGGGGAGGGGAAAGGGAAAGGTGTATCGATTGTTAACTGAAATAAGGGGGAGTGGGGATAGGGCCAGAGTCGTTATTCATTATCTTGTCCTAAAGTCGAGTTTTGCGTGTTATCTTACGGAAAACATAAATGATTCCTAATATTCGAACCGAAACTTAATGAAAATGAAAACGTTTTCAGGGACCTCCTAGCTAGTGGAAACAAAACGCCGTTTACCGCATATCTCTACGACGAACGGTTCTCGAGGTACAAGAATCTTTTTGTATGCGTACCTTGAAGACAATTTGATCAACTCGGACTCCGCGTTGAATTTCACAAGCCACCAAGAACAGATATGCGATGCGATGTTATACATTGTTGTCACATCATTAAAGAACCATACATTGTCGCATGAGCATTTTTTTCATGTAAATACTTAATATAATTTTTTTTACTCATATCTCAGGTTTTGGAATCCTCATAAGGTCATACCTCCGGTTTTGGAATCCTCAAAAGGTGGCAGCCCTAGGTAGATACAAATGTGGACAGACACACTTGTAAAATTAGATAAAGGATAGGTAATTAATAAATCGTGCATTAGGTACTCATATTTTATTGTATTTCGTGACTCTGAGCGTTCGATAGTTTGATTATATCTAAATTTCAATCGGTTAAAGATTATTTTTATAAAATATCAAATAATCCCGCCAAAATCTCCACAATTAGTAGAAGATGTGATGACGTTTTATGCACAAGATTTAGCTTACAACTATTTCAAAGTTAGTTTACCTATATCCGTCGGCTATATCATTTTCCAGCTCCGAATCATTCTAGAACTCGTTTCGAGAAATCACCGACGGGAGAAGGGGTTGGGAAAATTTCACAGGGTTATATAGGAGAGTGACGCGGATTCCAGTTCTGGTCCCGCGGGAAGCGAGGCGCGGAAAGAGATGTTTCAGCTATTCGGATCAGCCGTCCGGCGTGGATTACGTTTCAAGTCAAAAAAGTCACCTGGGAGCTGGGGCGTGGAAAATTCACGTTATATACGCGCGATTCCGCATCACGTTACATACTAATGACGTAAGCAGGACCTGTCTCTTGCACTTTTCGCCTTTGCGCGTCCGAAAAACTTAAGTTGCGAGAAACTTCGCTCGAAATATATATCCACAAAATTAATAGTGTCATATAGTATAGAAGAACTAACTGTTGGATTTTTTTCGTGCATCCGTCTTCCCAGGTTGTCAGCAAGAGATTATAAGCTCTCATCCATTTAAAGAATGGAAAATTTTCGAAAAGTTTAACGCAAATCGAATTTCCTTAAACCGAAACTATTTTCTGGTCAATCTATAATTGGAGTTTCGTTCCCCCGGTAACACATGTCACCCCCTAATGCGCAAAAAATATCACTCTTAACCCATTAACGCTCAACAGGGAAAATAGTGACATTTTAAAATGATGTATAATACTTATAAATTTTAAAATTAATAATTTATTACTCTTGTTATTCTACATTGATAAATGAACTTTTTAACTGCCGGAAACAATTTTTTAGTGGGTAGATTTAACATAAGAGATTAATTAATTAAATTTAAAAAATAAAATAAAAACATTTAAAATGTTGCGATTTCAAAACGTTGATCGTTAATGGGTTAAAGATGAGAAAAAATATTTCTCAAGCCAGGGTTCTCCAAACTACGGCCGCGTAGTGATTTCATCCGGCCCGGCCTTACCCATCAATTTCTTTCATTTTTGTGCATTTACCTGGAGGAGATTTAATTAAATATTATATTTATTATTTTTTTAAATATTTAAACGATATTTTCCGAGTACTAAGATGCAAAATACATTTTAATAGAGGCGTATGATATTAAGGAAATAAAAAAATTCTCAAAACTTACTCTTATCAAATTTTCAGTAATTTCAAAGGTCGTATGTGGCCCGCACACTCGTACATGAAGCCACATGTGGCCCTTTCAGTAGAAGGTTTTGGTCACCCCTGTCTTAAGCGAACGTCCGACAGTAAACAGAATGTTTTAGGATAAAAATTGCGCCGTACTTTTCTTTGAGTTCTCGCTCTTATGTTAGCTCATTCCGCAAATCACGATGGAAACTTCTCGCCTTCTTCGGAATCACCCTCGGTGTTTGCCGGCACGTAATGACGGGTCTTGATCTTTGACCCACATACTCCGCAGTATGAAATGCGTGATGAGACAAACCATACAGTCACGGTCGGATTTAGGCACAAGCAAACAAGCTAACTAAGTTACATCATAAGGTCTCCCGATATTAACCTCTAAAAGTAACGGACTCCATTTCAAATTTTATTTTTAGAAATAGGTCGATAAATAAAGTACGTATGGGAAAAAAAGATTCACTCAAAATGTAGACATTACCATTCAACTAATTGTAAGACAAGAAACAAACAAACAACGTAGGTTCATGCGACAATTTGCAACGGGAATATTCCAAGAAGTGTTCGTTAGATTATTATTCTATTAATCCAACTTCGCCTTTGTATAAAAGCAAATATAAATCATTGCATATACACTTGTATTGAATGCCGTTTCTCTAGAAATTATAAATTGTTTTTTCAATGCATGGGACTTCGAATTTCTCGACTCTGGATTCATCACAAGTACACAAAGTACCGCAGTTTTGATTTTTTTCTCCGAAAACATCTCATTTTGAGCCGCAGATGTACGTAAACACGAATTTTACGCTCCTTGTTTCGATTTTAGGGAGGGATTATAGGGATTTACAATATCGGTTGTAGCAAATTTCCACCCAGCCAATCTTCGCACATCGAAGGATGCTCGTATCAGTATAATATTTTAAAGGAGAGGAATCTAAAATCTCGAAGGGTCGGATTATAAAAAAAAAAAGTACGGATAACGAGCGAATCAGTTTTTTTTAACTAAAAAGAGTCTCTTATGACTCGTGACAAATATTTCTCCACTCTTGTCCTTTCCTTTAAGATGAGCCAGTCTCCAAGATATAGAACAATGGCATGGAACGTTATCCACATGGCGGGCCGCTTAAGTGGTGGCGAATCCTTCTGGGAGACGCATTGGAAGTTGCCAATGCTTTGGAGGGCCTGATTAAGAGTTTAAATTGAAGTTACTGATAGATTATAAGGTATTTAGGATTAACATTTCAGTATTAAATGCTTGATTATCAATATTTAGATTTTTAAAATATGAATTTATTAGTTAAATTGCTGCACGTATGTACTTGATCGTGTGATCTCGCGAGAGCAGTTGTCACGAATTGGGACGACTCGGCGCGGACTTAAGCCGTTTTGGGTTTCATGCTTCTTATCCTTCAACTCTCATCTGCGTCACGACCGACGCTTCGCGTGATATAATGTCCGAGCGGAAAGAGATTGTCGTGATTTCCTGCGCGAATAACGAAGTGTGCAATTCCCAAATAATCTAGTAATTTGTCCGTCGAGTTTGTGGGACTTGTGTTGTTAATTTCTCTTGGAATACGTCAATATATGTGTATACATTTGTTTGGTTACTGGTTTTTTGTTTACATATATACAGGCCTGCCAGGCCCGTGTTTACCATAAGGCAAGCTATATAGGCAAATGTTGGGCGCCCAAAATTTAAGGGGCCTAAAAATTCAGACGGGAAACCTAAAATTTCTCGAGCATCCTTCACGCTTGCCTCGCACTCAGTCGCATGAGGTCCAAGTGCACGAATACACACGATGTAGAAGTTCGTAATAGAAAACGACATCGGTGCAACATTCCCAAACGTTGAAGTGTTACTGCGAACATACTTGACGATTCAAATCAGTGATGCTGCTGGGAAACGCGTAAAAAACTATCAACGCCGCAGAATCTCGTAAGAAAAATTAAGTGCCCTGGCGCTGCTTTGTGTTGAAAATGAGGTTGCTGATGAAATTGATTATGATGAAATGATTGATAAATTTGCAGTACTAAAGGTGAGAAAGAAAAATTTCAGCCGTGCGTACACACACACGCACATATATATATATATATTATCGTTAAAAAATGGTTCATAAGTTCATGAAATTTTCTACGTGGAATTATCGGAACAAAGACACTTATAAGAGAATGATAAAAACGAAATAAATATTCTAAACCAGAACAATCATTATGAAATAAAAAATAAACAGTACAGAACTAAATTCTCTAAATCAGGGGTCCCCAACCCACGGCCCCCGGACCAATTCTGTGCGGCCCTTGGATCCCACAGAAACTGTCTCTTTGCCACGTTTTATACACGTTTGACAGCGTCGTCTTGTAGTCAGTCAATGCGAATCGAATGCATGACCGCTAATGTAAGAGCTACGGTGTTTAGATTTGGTGGAAAACTTGCCCTATCGGCTCTATCCGCTTGATAGCGGGGAGGGGGAATAGCGAATTCAGACTGGCATTCCCTCTCAACACAAGTGAAACGTTGTGTGTCTCGATGTCTGTGAGATTGTCGAAGCGCTGTTGCTTTTGTTACTTTTACCTGTTAATTTTGAAATGTATTTGGTGATTACGTGATTCCGCCAGGATATTATAGACGTAGGTAACCAAATTTCAACATTTTACGAGTCCAAACCGAGGTGAGTATTATTTTGGATGCAAATGACTTTGTGCGGAAAATCACAATTGATGTGTTTGATATGACGTAATCTGTGCAGATTTGTAGATACTGTTAAGACAAAACTCCCACAGTAGAACAATTAAACGTAGCATACGGGGATGTGCTGTACCATGCTGAAGTTAGGTGGATTAGCAGAGGGAAAATTCTCAAACGTTATTTTACTCTTCGTCATGAAATTGATATTTTTCTCACTGAAAAAGAAAGATCTCCAGAAGCATTTTCTGACCCAAATTGGGTTTGGGCTTTAGATTTCTTAACTGATACAACAGATCATTTGAATTTAAGATTACAGGGCAAAGGAAATCTACTGTCAGATATATATATCTGCTGAGGTGAAAGCTTTTGAGGGGAAGTAGAACATTTTTGTTATATTTGTGAAAAAACATTTTCAAAAACGAAAATAATCAAGTCGAAGTGTGGGGCAAAGCTTTCAGATGATCATTTGCATAATATTTTAAGATTGAATGTCACGAACATTGAAGTGGATATTAATAACTTCGTTAATAAAGCGCAGCCTCAAGTATCGCATTGAATATGTTTATATCTTCTGGTAAATAAATGTCTTTATTTCATAAATTTAACATTAATTGCTGATTAGGTCAGTAATTGATTTTGTTTATTTTTTGTTTCGATTGCCGGATGAATAGTATATTCTTCAAATATCAAAACTTACAATTTCACAAATGGGAATGTTTCTTTACTCGAACCTACATCTATGAATGCCATCAATACTTTTTAAATTACATCAGGCGAATCGAAATGTTTACTCTCTGTGGAGAACACTGTTTACTACTTCCATTTTATGAGCTCATAGATAATAAAGCCGTTAAAGTTTTTACACATAGACATTAAAAACAGAGCAGACAATCAAGAAACGCGGCAAAAAAAAAGATTGAGTACCGTACGATAAAAATTCGACTAACTAATTGTAAGTCAAGCAACGACCTCGACGATCTAGCAATTACACAATGCATGCAATGCAAGATGGAAAAAACGCCGTCTGCTCGCGACTGTGATTTTCTACATCGTCGATTTCACTTTTGAGTGCAACGGTCACACGGCACGTGACCTCCGCTTCTTATTTATTTACACGAACCCATTTCCCTACATTTACTAAATCGAGTTCACGAATAATGAACCGTCTTTATAATTCTCCAGGAGCGAGAAAGACGGAAGAAAATTTCGAAGGAAGTGCCGCAGTTTTTACTTTCTCGCACGCGTAGTATTCTATAGAGGAAGTGCTGTAATTTCGAAAGAAAATGGTTAACCCAAAAAAAGTGGTTTTCTGTCTGTTCGCGGTTCGAGGGCCTAAATGGTTTCACGATATCAAATAATATCTCGTTTTTATGTATATTATCGCCCAGAATAGACACACTAAAGATATGAACGATGTAGCGCAAAAAATGAAGGGTAGTTTATTCTTGCCGATTTTCACAAAATGTCGATTTATTCAGAAACGGCTGCAACGATTTTGATTAAAATTCATCCAGTTACAGAGATCTATATAAGGAACAATAATACATAAGTCATATTTCTAAAAAAAATAACTATATACCGTCATGCGACATTAAATCCATCGAGTTTTACACCCAGCTACCGTCCAGCTCTCCCGTCCAGCTCTCCCGTCCTCTGACGTCATACGACAATCGTCGTCTAGCAATAATACTTTAATGTCTGTATGGGTTCGCCAATGCACTTTATCTCTCTATATTATAAATCGTAATGGTCATGACGCGTAACTGTCTAATTTTGTGAATAACTCGATTAGAAATAAACTTAGAAGCCTGAAATTTCTCAGGATTTCAGTGTTGATGAATCTTTAAGTTATGACTTTAAAAAATTTCGAAAAAGGTCACGTTCCCCATCAGATAACACGTAAAAATCACATTTTTGGTTTGAAGGCTTTCGTTCTTTTACTCTTTAAAATATCTTAAAATTAAGTTATCGACAGGAAATTTGCGCTAAAACACGCCAAAATGAATGAGAATTCTTATTCTTACCGTCGAATACTCAATCTCATTCGAATTAGCTCATATTTTTAATTTATACTCGAGTTTTGGTAAATTTTTTAACATTTCAATAATATGATTCCATGGTTACCAGTAGGTATTGTTGTCCTCGGTAATTTCCGTGCTTATGCACTTAAATAAAGGCTTAAAGATCGAAAATAAGATTAAAACTTGCTCGAAATGACCGAAGATATGAATTTAATACAAATAAATCGAACGCAGTATTCATGTTATTTATATTTATTATCTATACTACTAAAATCCTATTTCTGGTTGTCTCTCTCTCTCTCTCTCTCTCTTTAACGCTCTATACCTCAGCCATTTTTAACCTGCGGGAATTTCAGCCCTAAGTTTATTTTTTATCGAGTTATTCAACTAATTTTCTTAATTTGTTATTAAAAACCAAACATACATCCCTTATAAAATATATTCATTAAACTCATATTCAAAACATATTTCCGTTAAACTAATCTAAATCCAACAGGTACATGGTAGGAACGAAGAAACAGCGAGCAAAGGGGGAGGAGGGATGGGGGAGGGGGGATGGGGGAGGAGGGATGGAGGGGGGGGGATGGGGGAGGGGGGATTGGGGGGGGGGGGACTCCCGAGCGCCAGCGAGAATGGGGCTTGCCCCCTAGTATATTTTATATTTACGTATGGTACAACTATTTATCAAGTTCGATTTTCACATACAGTATGAGGTTATCGATATTATTAATAATATATGCATGCGGAAAAAATTCCACTGTTTTGTTGTTTTTGTCGCAACAGTGCTTCTTTTAAACTCAATAATACGGCGATAGGCAGGATTGGGAATAGAATTTGGCTGTGATAACATAATACATGTGAGAAAGTTTGTGCAATGTATATGGCGCCGATTTTTTTAATGGGAAACCACACATAAAAACATTTTCGTGTCAATAACAATACGAACGTCAGTTCGAAACGTAAACTCGGGTTAAAAACACCATCCTTTGCACTCCTACCTTGCTATTGCGCGCTCCTTCTCGCCTCGTAAGCTTCAGATGCATCGGGACAAAATGTTTGCGCAATTAAAATGTTCTCGCGGTGAAACTAGCGAGGAGAAAGCGAATTTTCTTAACAGTTCTCCCTCTAATAAGGACGAGAGGCAGAACTAAAAATACCATCGCGAAGAAGAAGGTTAAGACTTTTTGGTGGTCAATTTTGGACACGAGAGCAATGACGAAAAACGTATGAATCGGGCGACGACCTGTTCATTGTTTTGACGCGGCGACAACAATGATGCAACTCGAAAGAATAAATGAATGCTCAACTAAACGGAAACATTCGTTGAAGGGCAAGGAATACATTATTATTTCGAGATATTAACCAAAGACGTATATTTTGTTCTCATCGGATAGAGCGAAGAAAGGATCGTCCTTTTTTTACGCGTCATGTTATTGCATAATTTAATTTTTTCACACCTAAAGAACCAAAATTACGAGCATTAATTAAGTAAATTACTAAAATCGACCATAAATTTTATGAACAAAAGTTTTTCTTTTGTCTAACTGAAGAAAAAAACGCATGTTGAAATTAGTCATAGATTGAAAGTTACATAGAAAGACGCAATATAAATGAATAACGGCACTCGTATCTCAGTTGCTGATGGGATTCATTGCGTTGAAATGACCTCATCAATCGTATCTGGGTGTATTTAAAGGCCATAGAAGGTCACAAGATAACATGTTCTGTTCTCAAGATTATTCGACACACTTAAAAACAAAGCGGTGTTATTATAGCCGAGATTTAAAAAAACCTACGACAGCAAGTGCTATTTACGTATATAACCGAACGCTGTTGCCTATATTTTCGCCTGTTTTAATGTCTTTTGAATATATACGAGTGTGTGTGTGTGCGCGAGCGTGAGTTCATGCGTGCTCCTCCGAAATATTGTTTGTATTTCAGCTCGCAATTGAGAAAATTAACGTTTTCTCCATATTCCATAAGCTATTCTATTCGTATTACTGACATCACTTTAACGACACAATTTAAAACATTTTCCCGCCAATATTTTACAGTTCAAATATTCTCCGAACAAAAGAAATAATTCAGGTACCTGTATAATTTATTAGTATATATAATGTAGTTATATATGTACGATGATTTTCAATCAGCCTTCTATAAGAAAATGGCAGTTTTAACCATTCTAATTTATTATTTTTTCATTTTTACTTTCTCATACGAAGTATCGAGAAAGTATTGTTTTCGCGAAAAAATTCGACCTCAAGATTTTTACGGAAATACGCGTTTTAGGTGTCGCTGAATCCGAAAAAGTGGTTTTCGCAATGCCGTCTGTCTGTCTGTCTGTTACTGGCGCTGGAGCCTAGACGATCGAACGAAAATGAATGAAATCTTGTACTTAGGCATTTTATCATACTGAGCAGAGTATACTTAGAAATAGTTGACATTGATCAATAATTAAGAGTAGTATATTCTATGCATTTTTAACAACAATCCGATTTTCTCAAAAACGGCTCTAACGATTTTGATCAAATTTCGTACAGTTACTTGAGTATACGTCTTCAATAATACAGTATAGTTCATATTTCTCAAAAAATGAATATAAGACTAGTTTATTCTAGGCAACTTTAACAATAATTCGATTTTATCAGAAACGGCTCTAACGATTTTGATCAAATTTCGTACAGTTACTTAAGTTTACATCCTCAATAATACTGTATAGTTCACATTTCTCAAAAAATGAATATAAGGCTAGTTTATTCTAGGCCACTTTAACAACAATTCGATTTTCTCAAAAACGGCTCTAACGATTTTGATCAGATTTCGTACAGTTACTTGAGTATAAATTTACAATAATACTACGTATTTCGTTCTTCCCAACGAATGAATATAAGGCTAGTTTATTCTTGGGCAACTTTAACAAAAATTGGATTTTCTAAAAACAGGCTCATACGATTTTCATTTTCTAAAGATAACTAAACGACGCATTAGTACCCATATATGAGAAAGTTTGTACAATGTATGTTGTACCGATTTTTTTGTTTTCAGAATAGTTAGTAAAACCAGCGTCGTTGCTTTTTTGCTAAGAGTTTCGGTTAGTTCCAAAGCGATCCCGAGTTGAGCGTTGGAGCACGCTTATTATCAATGCGATAGCCGCAGTGTAGGTACGGTCAAGGCCGCGATGATGGTTCTTTTGTCTTTTGAATCTCATGTTTCCGAAGCAGGAATGGAGATGCCCGCATGAGAAAGAGAGTTCTAAATCTGCTATAGTTCGCAATCCTTCCGTTCTGTGATGTTTACCAATGATTAAGCAAATAATCGAGATGCAACAGAGTTCAGGTGTATGCAGGCGTGTTGAATATAAAATAACAGAAATGAATTAAATAATTTTTATTCCGACCTTCGCACCGGGTGAAAGTATGCAGCCTCTGAGGTTATATAATTAAAAGTTATCTTCGTTTCTCTTACGATCAACAGAATGATTCCCTATAATAGCGTACTTTGTGTAAGCATGTTCTCGAAAAGATTTTGTGTAAAAACTACTTCACGTGATTGGATTGTTTTAATGTGTCGTAGGAAAATTTACGCAGCTTCATACGGAATACAGTCAAAAATGTTGCGTAAAGTGAGAAATATGTGCTATTATTCATGTCAAAACGTCAGAATTTTCTCTCAATAGATGTCTTCAAATTCTTTTGAGGATAAATTTTGTTTGGAAAATAATATCTATCACTCTCAAAATTGTTTTTATTGCTTTCTTTGTTTGCTCCGTAATGTAAAGTTATACTCATTTGTGACTCGAAACAATGACACTTACTATCGAAAAACAAGTCTAGAGTAATTATATTCACGGAATATAATTTTTGTTAATCTACCGAGTTTCTCAACGAATCCTTTTTTCTGGGGCAAACACTGTCGGTTTTTAATTACTCGAGAATAAATTTCATTTCGGCCATTCATTTGTGAGAGAAATACAAAATTTGTCTTCTTTAAGTTTGTGTATCCTGTCAGATCTCTTGATAAAATCGATTCACTTTCGCATACACCTCTACAAACTTCTAACATTCGAAAAGCACTTATAATTATGGTTAGAATGTTAGAATTATTTAAGAACAAAATGGAAAAATCAAGGAGAGAATTGGCGAGCTCACTTTATGGCCGAAAACAAATCGACAAATGCCTCTTTTTATTCGGAATCTACCACAAACGATTAGCCACTGATGACGGCTACTTTGCAACCCAATCTCTTAGCGGTTATTGGAGAGACATAGCTTGTCAGTTCTGAAAGGTTCAGCATCAAGTATTTTTATCATTCAAGGCTGAGGTAAAAAAAACGAAAAAAAAATCTTTCAGAAGGCAGATGTGGCACGTTACGCCTTGCACTCCGCGCGAGGGGACTAGCAACTTCGTGCGAAAAATAAAACGAACGGTTGAAAGAGTAGCGCGTGACCAACGCGAGCCGAAGCGCGAGAGAAACACGCTTCAAGGTTCTCTCTCGCTACGACGGGCGTCTTTCGAGATACGAATCGCTCTGTTTTTCGAAGCGCGCAAAATGGAAATTTTTTAAGAGCGACTTCCTAATGTCTCCAGGGCTTACGGCAGACTTTATTCGGCAGTGTTGGAAACCTAGAAAGTCGAATAAAAACGGAAACTTTGCTAAATCTAAGTCGATTAATTCTACGAGGAAGATTACACCGTACAAACATAAATACACCTACGTACGCTTACTCGTGAGTGTGGAGGTAAAATGCGTAGAAATATTCGCAAGAGATTACAGATAATTTCGGTCCAGTTTTACCGATGAGGTCGCAGAGGCTAATAGGGATTATCAGTAGACTGTGTGGTGTGACACAATAACACAGCCTCCCATACACATTTGGCGACTCGCGGGGCAACAGTATACGTACAAATGTATTTCATTTGATGATTTTTTTATATGTTCCTTAAACTCCCGTACAAGTTTTTAACTGTCATACCGATGGCTGAAATTATATTAGAATCAAGTTTTCAGATCGATATTTTCCTGTCAACAAAGAAATGACACATTTTATAAAATTAATATTATTTAATGTAAAAAAAAACCTCGGGAACTATTGCTACCAACGAGCCTTCAGTCTATATAACGATATAAATGCACCATTAAGGGAGTTATTAAAATAAAATAATAACATAATTGCATCAAAGCGTCGATAACTATTTCCGGAAAAATTACGTTGCGGTATGCGGAAATAATCATACCTTTGTTCATTTATTTACATTGCCCTTTTGATTTCACCCGTTATTTTCGTTCATTTATATCAATAACTTCAAACTCGCAACGATTGAAAAATCCTTCCTTCGATTCGCTTCCAAGCGCTGCGCGGAAATGCATCAGTCGCGTGGGACAACCTCGTCGCTCAATGCAGCACACGAGTCTCTTGAAATCCTGCGGGCAACACGTCACCCTCCAGCGTGCCTGGAATTTAAGATGTGATGCGACGAAACGCCAGCACTGGGGAGAAGATGAGATCCTTAGAGCGCCGCCATAAAATTTCGCCGCAACGTCAAAAATAGGAGTAAACATTCAAAGCGCCGCGGATAAACCGGAAATAGAAATACGTGGGGTTTCGAATCCTCACGAAAACATCTTATTCCCACGTTGAGAGGAGTTTGAAATTGGGTCCTAGCTAGAGTGGCCAGAATGTCCCTTTAAAAGATAACACGTTCTCTTTTTTTTTAGGTTCGGATCTTCTTCACTCTTTTCCAAAAAATGTCCTCTTTCTTGGGGCCCTTGCCAAGATAGCCATTTTGGGGTCTATAAGCGAGTCGGGAATTCCTGATTTAAATTCCTACCCATGAAACTACAAGAAGAGTATTTTAGTCATAATTCATAATAATACATTGTGTAATTTGAGCCATTTCCTTCCTAAGACTCCCCTCATATTTTTTTCGCAAACTTTTGGGACCCCTTAAATGCGTGGAACCCCGGGCGATTTACGCATTTGCCCATTCCTAAGGTCGTCGTCTCTGCCTCTTTTGCCTTTTTTTTATATTTTATCAATTTATTTCTGTTATTTAATTTTTCGCAAATTTTATTTCGTTTCGCGCATATGAATGCATAAGCACCAGTTACGTAACATTTTTAAAGTTCTCTGAAGAAAGTTTAAGAGGTTACAAAAAATGTATTTCTCCAACATTTATTTATCTGAGGGATAATCCACACTCATTTTTTGTCAAAGAAAAAATTAAAAAACGTTCTCATTTTCGACACAAGATATCTGGAAAACCTAGCTCTAGCAGATATCATTTTTTGGATATTCACGTTAGCGTTCCCAGGATTTCATTTAAAAAATCCATACCATAACGATATTTCTCACTCCTCTACCATGCCACTGCTTGCAGGGAGATCCGTGATATTTTGCATAAGTTCACTGCGCCACGTCTTGTGGTTCACCGCAACCTTTCTCAGCAGCACTCTTTCCTTGTAAAGTCGTCCAACATCTAAATCAGTGGTGAGCAACCCACGGCCCGTGGGCCGCATATGTCTCTCGAGAGCATTTTATGCGGCCCGCGAATCTACGATTAAAATGAGATTTAAATAATATACATTCAAGTTACGACAACAGAATACTTGATATTGAAGTGTTAGCCCTTAAAACCTAATTTAGACTTGATTTTCACTGTTATGATACTTCAGACTCTCTATTTAACGTCCGATTTAAAGTCTAATCTGGCCCACCGAAGCATTGACAAATTGCATTGTGACCCGCCGAGGAATTTTCAACCACCAATGCGGTCCGCCACGTAGAAAATGTTGTCCACCACTGATCTAAATCCTTTTTACTTTCTCATCGAGAAAGTATTGTTTTCGCGAAAAAATTCGACCTCGAGATTTTTACGGAAATATACATTTTAAATGTCGCTGAATCGGAAAAAGTGGTTTTTGCAATGCCGTCTGTCTGTCTGTTACTGACTCTGGAGCCTAGACGGTAGAGCGAAAATGAATGAAATCTCGTACTTAAGCATTTTATCATACTGAGCAGAGTATACTACATAGAAATGGTTGACATTGATCAATCATTTTCTAAAGATAACTAAACGACGCATTAGTACCCATATATGAGAAAGTTTGTACAGTGTATGTTGTACCGATTTTTTTCTGCCGTCATGAATTGATCATAAAGGGCTTTCCTTTCGTAATTTTCACTTACAAGTGTGAAATTATTCGTATTAAATTTCACGGTTCGCTATCGTTAACGGTTTCGCTCAGAAAATACTCTCGCGTAGTTCGCCAACCTCTGCATTAGCATAATTCCTTGAAAATAATAATCGATGGCAGTTATTTCAAATTTGGTTGGTTTATTTTCGACGGAATAGCAATACAGTAAATTTTCATTTTTTTTAACGGAAACGTTTCTACGAAATGATATATGATTGGTTGAAAAGTGCTGAGAAAAAGTTCGGCGATACGATAGATGCAATGAGAGATCTAATTCGATTACGAATACCACGCCCTCATCATTCACGATTGCTCTCTCGGTTTTGACTCAAAAGCGAAATGATAAGCTTTCGACTTTGAATCACGAAACTCTTCGAAGCTTCAAAACGATCTAACGTTCTTCAATTCTATCAATAGAGACATTTTATTACGCATAATCAATGCATATGAGATTTTTACCCATATTTAAAATATACCTTTTGGTAAATTGCCTATTTCTACTTTTACATTCCATATATACTGGATTACGAACTTCAATTGAAAATGAAATTTCCATTTAAAATATCGGTACAACATACATTGTACATACAAACTTTCTCATACACTAATGCGTCGTTTAGTTATCTTTAGACAATGAAAATCGTATCAGCCGGTTGTTAGATAATTCAATTTTTGTTAAAGTTGCCCAACAATAAACCAGTCTTATACTCATTCATTGAGAAAATTAAATAGGTAGTAATATTGCAGACGTATACTCAGTAACTGTACGAAATTTGATCAAAATCGTTATAGCCGTTTCTGAGAAAATCCAGTTTTTGTTAAAGTTGCCCAAGAATAAACTAGTCTTATATTCATTTTTTGAGAAATATGAACTATACAGTATTATTGAAGACGTAAACTCAAGTAACTGTACGAAATTTGATCAAAATCGTTAGAGCCGTTTTTGAGAAAATTGAATTATTGTTCAAGTTGCCTAGAATAAACTAACCTTATATTCATTTTTTGAGAAATATAAACTATACAGTATTATTGTAGATGTATACTCAAGTAACTTAACGAAATTTGATCAAAATCGTTAGAGCCGTTTTCTATAAAATCGGATTGTTGTTTAAAATGCGTAGAATAAACTACTCTTAATTATCGAGCAATGTCAACCATTTCTATGTATACTCTGCTCAGTATGATAAAATGCCTAAGTACGAGATTTCATTCATTTTCGCTCTACCGTCTAGGCTCCAGAGCCAGTAACAGACAGACAGACGGCATTGCAAAAACCACTTCTTCCGATTCAGCGACATCTAAAATGTATATTTCCGTAAAAATCTCGAGGTCGAATTTTTTCGCGATAACAATACTTTCTCAATACTTCGTACGAGAAAGTAAAGAGGGCTTGCCCAAGATTTTCGTGCTACGGTGGGTGAGAAAAATCTCCGTGGCGTGCCAACTTTAAGGGCACGTGCTGTTTAATCGGCGTTCTCGCCTCAGAGAGCTTCCAACGTACGAGATAGCATCAATTTTCCGAGCGACTGCGGATTTTGATTACGCCTTTCAGTTCGGAGGACAATGACCAGTCGACGAACCCAACTCGGATACACGCCGAATTACTCGAGCAAAACCAAAACGTGGTCTGATTTTTTCTTTCGGTGAAATTTCCGGTAAAATCGGATGCATTTAACAACCGTACTTCGCGTAAGTTAAGGTCGACGCGGTATATAAATGGATCTCTCTCAATTACAAGTCCAGAAAGAAAGTATTTCATACCACGTGGTGTATAAGTAGAGCCACATTTTTTTATCGTTCGCATCTGTATCGCTACATAATAATGATTTCCAAAAACGGCACAAAGGCGGGATTGCAACGGATCATATAAAAGACAACATTTTTCTTCCAGTGAAGCCAAAGCTTATGATCCGTCATTTTTTTAAATGAACATTAAATTATATTAATTGCCATTTCACTATTTATTTAAACATTTAAACGATCATTACCTATAATCAGGGAAAACCGCGGAATTCGAATTTTACCAAACCGATCACAGCTTTTTAAAAAATTATTTCTCTTATAGTTTAAATAAACTGAAATAAAAGTCCTAATTACCTAAAATATTGGAGATTTTTATCGTCAAAAGTGTTTATACGGTGTATAAGTCGAGGAGGAAATTCAAGGGCAAGTACATATTTTGGTTTCATTAATCTATTTTAACACCGTGAAACGAGGCTACGACTTACAAAGGATGTTTCACCGCAATTTTTAAGAACCGTATAAAAACAGAAAAATGTCGATATTTTCCTAAAACCTAAAAAAAAAAGAAACCAAGGCCAAGTTTCCAATTAAGTTTCTACGCCCTGCTAGGTCAACTTAAACGAGAATACTCGGCCTCCAAAAATGTTTCTCTGGAATACCGTTGAAAATATTATGGCTATCCAAAGATAAGATTCTATAGCAAACAAAATAATCATATATGCGAAAATAATAATAGGCGTAAGTTACTTTTGTAAAACCTAAGTATAGCTAGAAAGTATCCTTGTGCATCAAAATAACCGTTGGATGAACAAGGTCAAGCGTTAGAACGCTCGAATAGATAGACCAAGTGAAAGGCAAATACAGGACGGTTTTTTTCTGGAAGCTGATTAACAAGAAGACGTGAAAATGTAAGAGAAATTTAGTACAGCCGCTCTCCGAGGATGCAGCGAAGACGAAGCGATATTTGAACTTTACCTCTCATGCTAGATGAATAAATATGACTGGGGAGACTAACATAAGACAATATTTCTCAACGTTGAAGAACGATAAAACAGCCTCGTCATTAATCGTTGACCAATCAGTAGTTTCTCCTTCAATTCTGTGGGCAAACTTAAATGCAATTTCTGAATTTTAATAATATTTTTCTATTTCAAAATTGGATTTTAAGAGTTCAGAGTGTCTTATAACCTGGAAAATACTGTGATTTTCGGAATACGTGTCTTTGTGTGCTTCATGGATGTATGTTCATTGACATACAGCTGAAAGAGGTCAATTTATCACTACAAAATAAGTGTAACAACTCGTTACACTTATTTTGTAGACGGATGGTTAAGTACCTGCCGACGATTACCAAGGTCGCGGGTTCGAATCCAGCCTAGGACATGGATGCTTGTGTTCGTCAGGTTTACATGTAAGAATGGACAATAATGTCCAAATATCGACCTAATAAAGACGGCTTATTATTATTATTTTGTGCCTTGCTTTTTACTAACAGGCAGGGCCGTCCCTAGAGGAGTGCGGGGCCCAGGGAGAAGAGGTCTATGCGCGGCCCTCCTTAAATTTGTGCAAGTAAAAACAAATTCAAAGCAGGTAACCTATACGTTTAATATTAATGGCGCCAAGCTCTATATTTATTCAAGAGTATTCTTATCTCTGTTCTGAGATATACAATACAATGTAAATAATGGTTGGAGAATGACCGTCGAGGAAAGATTTTTTAGCGTCACTCCTTCCATTTTAATATCAACCAATCCCGTCACAAACAGCGTACAACAGAATTGTTTCAATTTTTTCAAAATTAAATTCATCTCTCAACCGATTTATGCTTGAGAACCAAGTTATTTTGAAACCCCTCAATTGGTTTCTATGTATCCGACGAGTGGCGGCGATATGTAGTATACGTACTACGTATTCCTTTCTATAGCATACTAATTTTGGACAGCGGCCGTTTCTTACTTAATCCGATGAGAGCTGCGACGCTTATGATGATGATGATATGGTTCCCATCCTCGACATTTAGATGACGGCAAGGTTGTTTTTACTTTCTCATACGAAGTATCGAGAAAGCATTGCTTTCGCGAAAAAATTCGACCTCGAGATTTTTACGGAAATACACGTTTTAGGTGTCGCTGAATCCGAAAAAGTTGTTTTCGCTATGCCGTTTGTCTGTCTGTCTGTTACTGGCTCTGGAGCCTAGACGGTAGAACGAAAATGAATAAAATCCCGTACTTAGGCATTTTATCATACTGAGCAGAGTATACATAGAAATGGTTGGCATTGATCAATAATTAAGAGTAGTCTGTTCTACGCATTTTTAACAACAATCCGATTTTCTCGAAAATGGCTCTAACGATTTTGATCAAATTTCGTTAAGTTACTTGAGTATACATCTACAATAATACTACGTATTTCATTTTTCTCAATGAATGAATATAAGGCTAGTTTATTCTTGGGCAACTTCAACAAAAATTGGATTTTCTAAAAACAGGCTCATACGATTTTCATTTTCTAAAGATAACTAAACGACGCATTAGTATATGAGAAAGTTTGTACACAGTATGTTGTACCGATTTTTAAAAATGTGAATTCTTCTCCCGCTTCCAATGAGGAACAGATAGGATTCCGCAACCGTCTATTTCGGGCGATTTTTCGATACGGTCTCTATTAATCACGGGTTATTATTAGTGGACTGCTGTGACTCATTGTCAGTGAAAAGGGAGTGGCATCGATCCCTCGGACCGTGTCTAAGGGAAAAATCCTGAATTGGCAGAACGGGTCGCTTCAACCGTCTTGGAATTAGGGGAATACTTTCCAGAGAGAATCTTGGCAATGTCGCCGTAACGCTTTTAAAAAAATTCAAAGATATTAAGGACTTCTCGAATCTCTCGGCCATTTTTTTTTTCAGAATTCGGATGCGGTATTTTGAACGAAATTTTTTTTGCGATGTAGCATCTAAAGCAGGGATTCCCAAAGTGTGGCCAGCGGACCAAACTGCGTACTTAATCTATGTGGTCCGAGACCAATTTTATAGTATATACTAGTGTAATGCCCGTTGAAATATCAACGGAAGAATGATAGATAGATAGATAGAAGATTATTATTATTTTAATTTAAAATAATTAATATCACACTTTTACATATGAAATATTTTGCCATATACAACATTTCTAGTGAATATTCTATTGTTGACGGGTTATCTTTAGTTAAACTTAAAATGGTTGCCTCTCTTTCCCTCCCTCTCCCCCCTTCCTTCCCCCCTATCTTACACCCTGTCACACTTTCTCTCTCCCTCCCCCCTCCCTTCTCCTCCTCATTTATCCCCCTCCCCCTCTTTCCCCCTCCCCCTCTACTTCCCTCTCTCCCCCTCCCTCTCGCTCCCCCCTCTACCTCTCTCTCGTATTAAAAGCATTCAAAGCACGCTTATACCCATAAGGATTGAATTAACAATATGATATAGAGGTCTAACAATGGAATTGGTAGCTAAGGCAACAGGAATGGCAATATTTCCACAAAATATGTGAATTAAACGTATAACGTGAGCGATTTCGAATTGTATGCGGAAAAGGCTGAACAGAATAAGAAACTTTGTAATTTTTTCTTCAAAATGGTTCAGATCCGAAGATCGTAGGTTAATTCCTTCTAATTTTAATTTCCAATAAAATAAAAGCCTGTACATCAAAAAATTGATTTTTACATGTTACCTTACGGAAAATGGAAATGTCTTCCTTGGAGTCGAACCCAGGACTTTTCTGGAGATTTATTTTCGTCATTACCTTAAAATATGTTAATCAAGCATCCTTGCCAAATTTCAATCTTCTACCTATTCGGGAAGTTTGTTAAAACGCTCTATGTCGGCCATCGTGAAAGCGTGACCAACCAACCAACAGACCTGGGCTATTATAGTATTAAATTTTACATAAGTATAACAAAGAGGGGCCCAAACGACGGCCCACCGGGTGTTTTCTCGTTTAACAATTTAAGGACACAATGTAACACAAAATGAATATAGAAAATTATAGAAACAATATATTTTGTCTTTACCCCTCTGTTCCCAAAATAAATAAATACATATAAAACAAATCAGGTAATACTTGCCCACTGCAGTTTCCTTAAATTATTCTTTAGTTCTATTTTCTACTGGGTGTGGCCCGCGAATAAGGCGGAAGTGGGCTATGTGGCGCTCGATGAGGGCAGAAATGAATTATGCGGCCCTAAAGGCGAAAATGTTGGGCGGTATTGATCTAAAGAAATGGGCGAAGTGCAACAGTTATCAGCGCAGGTTCGAACAGTTTTTTCATTTGTGTTTTTTTATATGCAGTGGAATACTGCACCATAGAATGAAAAAAGCCGGTCTATGAAAATTCATATTGATGATGAAGGTAAATCCAATGGTCACAGAATTATGCCACTGAGGACGACTTCTTTACAGCCGAAATACGCACATAACCATTTTTGTTACCATCGTCGACAATTCGATCTCAATCACGAGGTCAGCTCGACATTTCATTTATGAAATTTATATATGCTTATTCGATTAATAACTTCATCTTCCTGAGAAAATTACGCCTCTAAGCCTATATAAAAGTCAGTTTACAAAGGACAAGTCGAAAGATATTGTGATAAATATTTATAAAAGACGTTTTCAACGATATATTTCATTCAGCTCCATTCCATCTACGGGACAATAAAAATTTAAATTTTAAATCAGGTGCAGCACAAAGATGCAAGATCAAATTATTACTCGCTGTGGCATAAATTCCGAGAAGTAAAACGCGGTTTTTTGTGTGAATTTTTGTCGTTTTCGAAATACTTTTCAACGGTAAACTTCTTTCTTTTTCGCAAACGTACATCCAATTGTTAGTTCGCACCTCATTTCCAACCTATGTGAAATTCACTTTCGCAATGTGCTTCGCTAAAAACTGATATAAGGAAGAGCACAGTATATGCGCAGATAAGAAGTTAAAACACATCCTTTAGCACGATGGATGCGACGAAACAGCGACAATGACAATACTATGGAACCCTTCTAATAAGTCCGACTTGCACGAATGGGAATTTAGGCGAAGATATTTGGCCGTTTATATTCCTACACGTCGGATCGAAGTTCCTGCACTAGCAATTTTGTATAACTCGAATATTTTTGTCGTTTCTTTTTACTTTCTCATACGAGGTATCGAGAAAGTATTGTTTTCGAGAAAAAATTCGACCTCGAGATTCTTACGGAAATACGCGTTTTAGGTGTCGCTGAATCCGAAAAAGTGGTTTTCGTAATGCCGTCTGTCTGTCTGTTACTGGCGCTGGAGCCTAGACGGTCGAACGAAAATGAATGAAATCTCGTACTTAGGCATTTTATCATACTGAGCAGAGTATACTTCGAAATAGTTGACATTATCAATAATTAAGAGTAGTTTATTCTATGCATTTTTAACAACAATCCGATTTTCTCAAAAACGGCTGTAACGATTTTGATCAAATTTCGTACGGTTACTTGAGTTTACGTCTTCAATAATACTGTATGGTTCATATTTCTCAAAAAATGAATGTAAGGCTAGTTTATTCTAGGCAACTTTAACAATAATTCGATTTTATCAGAAACGTCTCTAACGATTTTGATCTAATTTCGTACAGTTACTTAAGTTTACATCCTCAATAATACTGTATAGTTCATATTTCTTAAAAGATGAACATAAGGCTAGTTTATTGTTGGGCAACTTTAACAAAAACTGGATTTTCTAAAAACAGGCTCATACGATTTTCATTTTATAAAGATAACTAAACGACGCATTAGTACAAATATATGAGAAAGTTTGTACAATTCATGTTGTACCGATTTTTTTTTCATTTATTCACAAGGGTTTGACTGAATATACGATCATTCGAGGATAAGCTTCTCAAACGGATTTCGAAAGCATACGATATAAAGGTGGCGCCATTAACTGCTTAAATCACACCGACGCAGAGAATTGTTCTTTAAAAATTTCATCTGCGCGCAAACACTTCAATGATTCATGGAGCTTTCGCCCCACGGATTATTGGACGCTTCGCCGCTTAGATGGATTGGAGCGCGCCCGGGAAAAAAATCGCTCCTGGAATTGGATTTTGTATATATATGAAAGACCAAGGTGAGGAGATTAACGTCAGCCCTAAAAGAAGAGAAAAAATTCGCCATTCGTCAGGATTCTGGGGATATTTTTACCAATCCAATTGATTTAGGATGTTTGATTAAAGTCTCGTGTATATATAACTCGAACGTTAATGGGAAATTTTTTAAAATTGAGCTATAAAAATCTTTTTAAGAGAACCCTGTCAATGAGTTAGGCGACGACCTTCAGGCACCTCTTGAAAGGGGCGCCCAAATTAGACTACAATGAAAATTTTTCCATAAACATTCGAATTTTTTCCGATATCGTTTGCTTCTAGAATACCTTTTTCGACAACGCTGCAAGAAACCTATTTTTAAGTATTAATAATGAGTCAATAAATCGACCTTTGGCTGTGCAGTGGAATTATTGTACTGGAATCTATCAGCGTGAACACTCAAAGTAGAGCAAAGGAACCAGTAAACTAGAAATGACCAATCTTGTATACAATATAAGAAGGTTGTCCAACTCAGGGCAGGAAGCCAGATGCGGCAAGCGAAGGATTTTTGCGCGGCCCTAGAAGCTATGATGAAAAATCTATCCGAAAAATTTAAAGCACAAATTCATACATTTTTATGAAAACTTTAATAGTAAAATTTTTAATATTGAAATATTTAAACATAAAAACCTCATATGGCACCTCAGAATAGATAGTTAACTTTCGATTCAAACACTAATCCGGCCCACCGAAGAATTGGCTCGCCATGTAGAAAAGGTTGATTACCCTTGCAATATAACAACAACGATACGAAAGCCTGTTTATTAATTTTCTTTATTTACATTATACCAGTTCTCTATACTCGTTTATACTAAAAAATTCATTTGTTTCATTTACACTTGTACTTTTTTTTATCTTTGGCAAGTTGGATTTGCGTGAAAAAATACTAAAGGGGCGTCATATTATACCTCGCCTCAGGTGGCAAAATGTCTGGGCAAAACCCTGGTCGCGGAAATGAACGAGTGAAACAGACGTGAAAAGTATTGCCTTCGAACGACTGAAAATTCAAACGGTATATATAATTACAGAATATCGCAGTTTCATCCGAAGTAGAGTGGCCATTTACAACACGAGAAAAGTCGCACGCGATCGTTCGTGCGTGGTACGGCAGAATTTATTCTCTTTTTTTTGACGAACCTCTGAAACATGCGGCTTGACGTCATTCCTGAAAAATTATCTGAACGTTGAGAAAAAGAGGAATTTATATTTTCGACGCATTGTCAACGCCAGAAACGAATTAGCTACATCGACCAGCAGACTGGACGGCATTCGCTTCAGAAGCACGCCCACATTTGTGGACGTTGGGAGTACATATCTCTCATTAAAAGATCGCAATTTTTATATTTGCTGTTTCTTTTTCCGCCGATCCCATTCTTGCCGCGAGTTAACCTCTCCAAATGGAATGACTCATCCCTCGAATTGCACGGCCATCAATTTCAATTTAGCACGGTTTCGGAAGGGTCTCCGAGCATTATAAACCCATAAAATGTTTCAGTTCGACTCGGGAGTTAGAAAAAAAAATAAAGGAAGCAGTCCTGAATACAACACAACTAAACTTTAATGTACAGCTCGAGAGAGCGCTCAAATATAATCTGACGTATCCCAATGGATAAACCTATCCCACGGTTTCGTTTTACGCGGTCTTTTCAAAGAACGCATGTGCCGTGCAAAGCGAGAAATTGGTAGTAGTATCTCCAAATCTTTTCCACGTCTGTCTTGCGTCGCCCAGAGTTCTTTCAATCATCTCTTTGCTTGTCCTGAGGCTAAGACGATGTTTTTCCTCTTTATTCCGCATTATTTTCCTTGTGGCAACCGGCTACAGTATCGAAATTTTATCCATCTCTTACTTTACTCTCTGCAAATGTTCTATTCCATCGTTTCTTATTAAGTTAGATTCTGATAGCACCTTATTATCTGTGGTTTTACGCTATTATCATTTTCTTTCTATTCTTTCGTACGAGAGGTCTTCAACATTTCATTCGATTACGTGCTCCTTCGAGCGTTTTTACCTTCTATTAAAGGGGCGTACAACCTACGGCTCGCGGGCCACATCCGGCTCGCGAGAGCATTTTATGCGGCCCGCGAAGCTTTGGAGAAGATATGGTATGTAACATTTATTACAGATAATTTTGGTCGTTGTAAGTTCCATTGTTGCCATAACACATTGCCCGGCCAAGCTTTTACGCTAAAAAAATGGTCAAAAATTTGTTTTCAGTTTTAAAATCGCGTATAATCCCTTGAGTAAGTTCCGTTGTAAACTCTAACCCGGCCCGCCGAAGCACTCGTCACTTCTCGTCAAGGCATTGAAATATATGAATGAGGCCCGCCACGTAAAGAGGTTGCACGCCCCTGTTCTATCGTAAAAGTTGTCAAACTAACCTTGAAACTGTACTTAGTGAATACCGTTGTTAAGAATAGAATTAATTTCAACTGAATAAAAAACATCGGCAGTCATTGTTTTCCTTGTACGAGCGGAAAATAACGTTTTTTCTTGGCTGAACTTTTGAGCCGGTTCGAGATAAACCGAAGAAGAGGCTAAGACAATCGAACGGATGAAAAGGGGGTCGCGGCCCGAAAAGACGTCGAGAATATTTTAGAGTAGTAACGGAAGGAAAGAAAATTGCATAAAATTATATAGGTAATTAAAAATGAAGTGAAGAATTTTTCGTGGAAAAAAAAGACCTCTCGACCTCTCAGTAATTTACTTACTATTAAATATGCTTCTTTGAAGATATATATGCGCAAATGTTAGAATATTTTTAAAAATCCAAATTATTGTTTGCCGGCAAAAATAAGTAACATGGTCCCGATGCGATGTTTTGTAGTGGCAACTCCACAGTCTCTTGATTCCGAAGTAATGCGCGAAAGATTAGGAGAAAAACTGCGATCTTTAATATTCCCACGTGCCCCTTTAAAATTCTGTAGGTATGTATGTACGTTCCCCTCTGGGATACGTGCACCCTCCGGTTGAAAACCCCTGTTATATAGAAAGAATAGCTCTCGTTAAAAAATTTGCATTGAACTTCACTTGGCATCCATGATGCACGTATCTTTCCAATCAATCGAAACTCACTTTTGATTTGAAACTCGAAAGAAAACCGACTCACGCAGCAACCGTTTCCAGATTTTGCGTAGATATTCTTTTTACTTTCTCATTTGCGAAGTATATTTTAACTTTGATCCAAATTTCACGGATTCGAGTCCAAGCATCTTCTACATCAAACACGCTTCACTAGTTCACTACTGAAGTTTATATTTCAACATCTCCAACAACGCGCCTTTCCATAAATTATCGTAAAGCATTCCTCCAGTCGAAATTTCCTACATTGTAAACCTACATGTTTCAAAACGAACCCCTTTCAGCAAGTAGAAATCACGAAATCATCTTCGCTGAAAAAATCATGTCTGGCGACCAAATTTGTTTTCTCTTAAATTACCCTTTTACTCTAATTGGCCACAAACTGCATTTACTATGTTAATTTTTGGTTGCTCTAAATTTTGTTTCCACATTTTTACATTCCATATTTCGTATGAGCTTTTCACAACACGCGCAATCAACCACACCTGCATCTCTTCCTTTCCCGCTCCCCCTACTTACATTCCTAGCCCTTTTCTCGCGTATGGCCGATGGAATTACTCGTATTTCTGCCGCCTGACGACCTAAATATAACTGCGAAACCCTCTGTAATAAATAGTATTCGCGCGTAAGGATATAAAATATATTACATTTTTTACCACGACGAACTAGTTTCACAAAGTCGATCCATTTAATATAAACATAAGGTACTTCTTTCACTTTACTCATCATCGCATATCATTCATCATAGTCCATCCGTAGATTTCAACGAAAAATATGTATCATTTTATCTTGCTGTTTTTTCCAATTTCGCATTTTTACCCATTTTTTTAAACCCTATTTGGCCTCCTTCAGCTCAAGGTTCACAGACGGTCGTAATGGAAAAGACAAATCCTAGTGAATCGTACGTGCGTTTTTACAGCCGTTTCGGTCTTTCTTGGATTTCATTTTCGCCCACCTTCCTCAATCCTTCCAGACGGCAAGTTCAAGGCCCATCTCCGCCCGTTTTACGCAATGATAATTTGTTAACCTTTAATTGTGTTCTCATGGCGTTCAAGTATTACGAAGTTATCTTTTCTCCTTCCGAAGATCCACCAGGTTGTCGCACTATGACAACAAACTTATCGCTCGAATACAGCAGGTATATTATTTATCAGCAGCTGTGGCTATCATTATTAATTTTTCATTTAGGGAATACAATGTATTTTCCAACCATGCAATATATACACACACACGCACATAAACACACACACATACATACATACATATGTCAGAAAACACTACACCACTCTCCAACTTCCTCCTCGGGGAGGCACACCCGAAATAACACAACACGTCCAAGGGACTCCAACTTTATTTAAACCCGAATTACACCAGCATTCTGCTCTCCAGCAGAAGCTCTTCCACGAGCCAACACACGGCCCACACTACCACGAGTCCCGTCACACACTCTTCTCTCTCGCGTCACGTGATCTCTTAGTACTCTCCTTCTCCGTCCCGCTTCTGGTAGCACTTCTCGTGGCGGTCGTCCTCGCTTGCGTAACAGTCGGCCTTTCCTGACATCGGGGCCGTCCTCGGTCCCGGTCCGGTCTGCCTCCGGTTGAACTGCTCCTCTGGCGCTCGCGCCGTTCTCCATCCGCTTCTCGTCTTCTTTCCCTCTGCTGTCCGCGGCCTGGTCGTCATCTCCCTCGTCCTGGCTCTCGTCGGCCTGGTCGTCATCTCCTACTTCGCCTTGGGGGGGCTTACACCAGGGTTTCATTCGGTCTGCACTAAACACGGAATTGAACGCTCGCTGAGTCCTCTTTGCCCCTGGTATATCCATGAGAGAATACCTATCTCGCGCTAGCACTTCTGAGACAAGATACGGACCCTTAAATTTCGGAGCTAATTTTCGCGAACACCCTGTCGCTTGCGCTTCTCGTTCTACGATGACTAAATCTCCCTTTTGGTACACTCTCGGCACCTTATGTCTTTGATCGTAACGCTCCTTCTGTTTTTTCTGCGTCTCTGATATCTTTACTAACGCTTTTTCCCTTGCTTCGCCTAAGGTCTCTCTAGTCTCATCGAGCTCGCTTTCTTGCAACGCCAATATAACACGGTTTTGCAATGAATTCCTTGGGTTATAAGCAAACAATAGCTCATAAGCGCTCTTCTCAGTAGTTTTATTTGACATAGAATTCATGGCGAATTGGATGTTTCTCAAATTCGTGTCCCAGTCGCCTCCATCCTCTTGTGCATACATAGTGGATATGGCGTTTGTAATGGATGCGTTTGATCGCTCTACTTGTCCATTTGCTCGAGGGGTAGCAGTCGCATTCTTTATATGCTTTATCTGGTTTCTTTCGCATAATTCTTCAAATTCCTTCGCTGTAAATGCCGTACCTCGATCTGTAATTAAACGCTCAGGACACCCAAATAAGCTCGTAATCTCACTGATAGCTTCGCACACTGGTTTGGTTTTTGTGGTTTTCACTGCCTTTAGTAGGATGAACTTTGTAAAGTTGTCTTGATACACGAGAACATACTCGTTGCCCCTTTTACTCCTTGGGAATGGCCCTAAGTGGTCCACGTGAACTGTGTGAAATGGGATGGCTACACGCTCTAAACTGTGCAACTGCCCCTCTTTTTTACCTCCCGGTCTCTTATGATAAGCACACTCAATGCAAGCTGCAATATATTTCTTTACCCTTCTTCTCATCTTCGGAAACCAAAAATATCTCTTCACGTGTTCTAGGGTTTTCTCTTCTGCGTAATGTCCCATGTCATCATGACTTCCCTTTAGAATGCGCCAAATAGAGTTCTTAGGCACAACCCAACGGACCCCACCGTCTACCTTTCTACAGACACGGTTGTCTTTCAGCACATAGTCTGTGTGGATCTGCCTATCCTCATTGGCGACCGCAGGTTGCTGTAAGGTACGATGTATTTTCTGGATAGCTACATCCTGCAGCTGCATCGTTAGTAACCAATCATCCTGATTTATTCGCAACGTGAAGATTTTCAAGTCTGCTGTATCCGGTTCCTCGGAATCTCCCACGGGATTTCGACTGAGGGCATCAACGTGACTCATGTTGCGTCCTGGTCGGTACTCGATCGTGAAATCATACTCTTGTAATCGAAGCCACCACCTCGCTATCCGCGGTAACAATTCTTTCTTGGACATGGTGGTCTTTAAAGCATTACAGTCAGTAACAACCTTGAAGGGTCTGTTCAATAAATACATTCGAAATTTGTCTACGGCTTCAACTACTGCCAACGCTTCTAGCTCATAACTGTGATAGTTCTTCTCTAGATCTGTCGTCTGTCGGCTATAATATGCCACAGGTTTTTGAGATTCTCCTTCTCGACGCTGTAAGATAATCCCCGCTAGTCCATTCTTACTGGCGTCAGTGTGAACTTCATGTTCGGCATTTACATCAAACAACGCAAGTGCCGGACGCTCGATTAATCTTTTCTTCAGCTCTTGAAATGCGTTTTCTTGTTTCTCTGTCCACTCGAATACCGTATCTCTCTTCGTCAAGAGCGTTAACGGCTTGCTTAACGTAGCGAATCCTAATACAAATCTTCTAAAGAAGCTCGTCAAACCAATAAATTGTCGCACTTCGTGAACATTCTCCGGCCTTCGAAATTCTTTAACTGCCTGAATTTTTCTCTCGCCTGGTCGGATCCCATCTTTGGTTATTTCAAAGCCCAAATAGTCTACTTTAGTTTTGAAAAATTCACATTTTGATACTTTTAGCGCTAGCCCCAATTTCTTCAGTACTTGCAACAGTCTTTCTAATCTCTCTAACCCTTCCTTCACCGTTTTGCTGGGTATCAACAGATCATCCATATAGACTAGGACCTCTCCTGGTTTTGTCATTCGCACTACCCTTTTCATCACTTGATTAAACACTGCAGGTGCGTTTACTACTCCGAAAGGCATTTTTGTGAACTCGTACAGTCCACTTGAGGTGACAAAAGCTGTCAAGGGTCTCGTCTCCGGGGCTACAGGGATTTGATAGTATCCCGACGCCAAGTCTAAAATGGTAAAATAACTGTTTCCTGCAAGCGCGTCTAATTGTTCCTCAATGGCTGGCATGGGGAATTTTATTTTTTTCGTCTTCAAATTCAATGCTCTGTAATCGACGCACAGCCGGTCTTCTCCGTTAGCTTTCTTCACTAACAATGCTGGGCTTGCGTATTCTGATGTCGACTCCTGCACGATACCCATTTTCATTAACTCATCGACTGCCTTTTGCATAGTCGCTCTTTGGGCGTACGGTAGGCGATACGGTCTTAAATTCACAGGGTGGTTATCCAACAATTCTATCTCGAAACTGGCAGACTCTACTGTACCCAGTTCACTCAAATTTTTCGCAAAACATTCTCGATACTCATTCACCATTTCGTATACCGCATCCTTCTCCTCTTCAGACAGGTCGTTATTCAAATTTATTTCTTCCATTTCTATCCCGGCCCTCTCTTTGACATTTCGAACTTTGGCTTCGAAGTTACTTTCTTCCTCCTGCCCATCAGTCTCTCTCCTAATTACAAGTTTCTGATAGCTCTTCTCAACTCGAATCCCCGATTGGTCTAGGGCGCTTCGTCCTAGAATTATGGCATCGTCTTGCGAACAGTTTGGGACCACAAGCACTTCTACCTCAATGCTTACGTCGTCCACAACAAGGATTAACTGTTTGGAGCCTATTACGTTACTTTTCCCACAGCCGAATCCAATCAGACTTTTTTGACTCGCAAAGTATTCTACACCTAGCTGTTCAGCGACATCTTGCCTCATGGTCACAACATCGCTCCCTAAATCAATGAACCCAACAACTTGTTCATCATTAACCTTTATCCATTTATAATATTCGTCTTTAATTTGGTCGTTCGGCACCGAAATTCTTTGGACTCGCCTTTTCATTTCCAAATTCTGTCTATTAACTTGCGTTCCCTGAGGGCATTCCTTCATCATGTGTCCCTCTTTATTGCATCGGAAACATCGCCTGCTCTGCTGTCGTTCTGGGCAATCCTTAGCCATGTGTCCCTGGCCGTTACAATTATAACACCTCGCCTGCGTTGTCTGCTTATTTCTCCTCACCACATTACCTTCGTTTGGCGGTTCAATTGGGACACTATAACGGTTAGCTAAAAACTGTCTTTCACCTAATCTCGCTCTTTCTGTAATACTTTCATAGCGCTTTATCTTGAGCAGTAACCCTTCAACATCTTTGAACTCACACAAAGCCAGCGACCTTACTAATTCCTTGTCACCTAAGCCGTTCAAAATGTATTTAATCAAGGATTCTTTATCTATGTTACCTCGTCGCGCTATCGCTTTCATGGCATACACGTATGACTCATAGGTTTCGTCGCGCTGCTTCTTCCTCTTCGTGAGACTCATGTGGACATCGGCCTGATCAGCTGTTGATGGGAAGCTATAAAGTAACCTTTCTTTAAAAGTCTCCCAAGAATACACTTCTTCCGCGACACTATTTAACCACAATTTAGCTACTCCTTTCAGCTTATTCACCGCATGAGTAAGCAATACGGAATTGTCCCACGAATACGCGGAAGCGACCCCTTCCACTCGCCGCACCCACTGTTCGGCGGTAAATCCTAAGGTCGTCGACGCGTCAAACTCGGGCAACAATCTTTCCGCCATGTCTCGGTGAGCAACTACAGTTGTCGCCATCGTACTACAATGTCCCGCTTCCATTATTTCTCTTTCGCGGTCTAACAACGCGCGCTCTCTCTCCAGCAACTGTCTTTCTCGTCGTAGAATCTCACGTTCAATGTCGTTATCGCTCGCCCTAGGCGCTAAGTGGTTCTTTGGTCGGGTCACAGAGGGCGTCGACGTCGCTCTCGGTAGCTCAGGAAAGCTCGCTGCTCGCGTCAAGAACGCCTCGCTTACTCCTGTTCCCGCCACTGGATACGTCATTTCCGGTTCCCCACTAAACGCCATGCGGTCGCTTTTTTTTCGCTAATTTCGCTTTTTTTTTAGGTCTGTTTCGACGCTCACAACCCTAGTTATACTTGGGGTATTGTTCACTCGGGAATCACTTTTCTTTCACGTACTTACGGAGGGGTACAGTCTTCATCGGCAAACAGTCGGCTCTCTCACGACGTGCTCCTTTCCGAAAACTGGTTTTTGATCTTCTTATCCTTATCTGATCCCGATCCCGCCGCTGCTCTGTCAGAAAACACTACACCACTCTCCAACTTCCTCCTCGGGGAGGCACACCCGAAATAACACAACACGTCCAAGGGACTCCAACTTTATTTAAACCCGAATTACACCAGCATTCTGCTCTCCAGCAGAAGCTCTTCCACGAGCCAACACACGGCCCACACTACCACGAGTCCCGTCACACACTCTTCTCTCTCGCGTCACGTGATCTCTTAGTACTCTCCTTCTCCGTCCCGCTTCTGGTAGCACTTCTCGTGGCGGTCGTCCTCGCTTGCGTAACACATACATATATATATAAGCGCCTTAGGTAAGTTTCCAACACTTGAAAAATTCTTCCAATGGGACTAACATTCAATTCGTCCTCCCCGTGCTCAAATGTCCTCCCCCATCCTCCTCTGCCCCTTCTTTCCAATCCTCTTCCCCTCTATGCGGCTGTGATCATTCCTTTCTTCTCGGCTTGACCCCCCCCCCATATTGATTGCCTCCTTGCAAAAAGTTCCCATTAAAACACTCGCACTAAATCTACTTCCAATGCGAATGGCGCCTAATACTCCTCAAGTTCTACCCGAAGCCATGTCAACGTATTTCCGTCCTTCCAAACTCGCACGACTGAAAGCAAAATTCATTGGAAAAGAAACCTTGGAAAGATTTTCTACGTGCCTTTCTTGCTGCCCTTTGCGGTTCAGCTGCGTGGTTACGTTTGGCCACAGGGACAAGACTTCTGACAGAATTTGCTTATACCTTCCGAAACCGGTACATATTCAGTCACGGGCAAATGCATATAGCTCTCTCAAGAGTTTGATCATTGGACTCGTTAATTGTCGTATCTGAGAAGAACGAGATTGTCAATTGCGTTTACAGTGAAATAAATGAATAAACGTGTTCAAAAACACCAGGCCGCGTATGTTACGCGGGAGTATAGCGGTGTAGCTATACCCCGCTATATAGTTAAGTATTATAAAATTATAGAGAAAATCGCATTTAAACTGTTTATTTTCGAACTTTTAAATTTTGTATTATATGTCTTATATTTATATGTATTACTTTCATACTATATTTTTTATGAAAGAATGTACTGGAACCAGGGCCGGCGCAACAATCCGAGAACCGGTCCATTCGCCATGGAAGGGCCGCGGGTTGCCTCTTTCAATAAATATTCCATATACCTATAACTAAAAATATTTTTATAAACTTTATATTCGCTTTAAACCAAGTATTTCGAAAACATCAACTAATCTACCACGCTTGTAGCATTTTATTGTTATATTAGTAGTTTTTCAGACTGGCTCGTGGTCAAGTAAACTTTTTTTGGCCCCGCAAAATACCCAAGCTGGCAATGGCTTGAACGCCATTAACAAGAAAATAAATGAGAAATTTTAGAATTTCAAACGAAGCAAATTACTTTGTGTATTTAATCATAGAATATAATAAGTTACAAAGAAAAACTAGAGTCTTTGACTTCGTCAACGATAAAACACCAGAACGGCGTTTTGGGTGCGATCCGATAGAAAAAAGATTGATATCTCAGACCAATCTGCATCGATCTATTTTATTAAAGGGAACAAAATTTCCGCAGGCAAGAGCGCAATAAGCGGGCATTCATTCATCTAACACATCTGTCTCATAGTATCAGGCAAGAAGGGAAAACACCCAAATTTTGTGAAAAAATCGCGCACAAGATAGATTATATCCTCGCCAGTTTTATTTTCGGGAATGATACAGTTTTATTAAATCCGAAATGTCATTTTCAAGTCGAACTGACTCAACCGAGGAAAAGTTTCCATCCAACTTATTACCTTTCGTAATTGCAACTCTAGTTCTGTGTTTTCTCCGCTATTTATCATTCGTAAGGACTTTGAAGGCAAGATTGATCATTCGAGGTTAGATGCCATAACCTCGTGTATTAATAAATATACATTCCTGAAGAGCGTAAAACGCGCGTGTTGACACAGTAAAACAATTAATTGCAATAAATACATTTTTTTTATAAATAATAGATTTGTCGCAAATCTTCTCGTGGTAATCTTTGTTGACATTTGATGTTTAAAAAAAATAACCCAACATTTTGACGGTGAACGCGAAGAAAGCATAACTTTAGTTTAATTGATTTCGTGGTCGTCAAGAAATTATTTTTACATGAAGATGGATAGAGAGAGTGATACCGCGGATGAAAAGCGGCGAAAATTCGAAATACGCATTCCTACTCCGTCATGAGTATTTTTCACCTAAAATGCCAATCGATAGATGCAATTTCTCCTCGATCGCCATTTCCAATGGAGCAGTAAATGCGCTCTAGTTATTGCTTCGAAGAGTAAAAATGATCCATAAATGACGTGGAACTCATTACGAACCGGGCCTCCTTTACATCGAGGTCTTGCACCGAGATTTACGCAAGTATAAACCGAGAGACGTTACTTTCTGCCATATTACACCACGGTTGTTTGAATTTCATTGAAAGGGCGTGTGAAAATTCAACATAAAAAAAACACGAACTGAGAATATTTTCCATCGATTCGTATTTTTGCGTCATCATTAACGACACGGATAAAAACCGTGACGCTCGACCTCGGAAACTTTCAGAGAGACAGAGCAGAGTGTATATATTGGGACGGCTTCCCGGTAAGTCACCACGACAATCATTTCAACCGCAATGTTTCCTCATCTCTCAACGCGATCGTTTGCGGGCGAATTTCGCAACGATTTCAGCAACGTGCCATAAAAATGGGCGTCTGGGGAGGTTTTGTTCCCTCTATACAGTCGCCAATTTATTAGTTTTATCCGCGAACGGATGACGAACAAAAAAAATACGACAGCGTGGAGGATTGCGACTAAATCATTTAAGTAAGATATCGTGCGCTGTCGTATAAACTTGATATCAACTCTAAAACGGGAGTATATAGAACTTAATGAACCGCGAAGCTGTGGCGAAAATTTTTAAATTTTTTTTAGTAAAATTATGATCGCAAAGCTCGCTTAGTTTCGACGCAAAAAACGTTGAGTTATTTTTTCTTCCTTTCATTCTAAGAAATGGAACGCTACAAAGATACAGCTCGCCAAATAAATTTTATCGCGTTAGTTACGGCTAACGAAGTAAATTTTAAGAAAAAATGTTTGGAATCGATGTTTACTTTTACGATACCATGGATACCAAAGCTTTTAACTACTTCCTACGTAAAATCTCATTCGGTCCGCCAAAGCATCCTCAACCACACGAACGTGGCTCTAAGAAAACCATCCCAAAAGGTCGCCGTGCCCACTATTATCCCCACTCCTTAAAGAGACTTTCCCCAGCCCTTCCCCAAGCAATACTCATTCGCCTCATTTCCTCAATCGCCAAGTTCATCTCCATTCTCTCCCAGTTCCACTCCTTCGGAGTTCCTCCCCTCGCATAGATTGACTTCCCCTCTCCTTCCCTTCCGTACCGCAAGTCTTTCCATTTCCATCGCTATCTTCCTGCCTCTTTATCTCTTTCGCCGCCCTTTGTTTTCAGTTCATTTCACAGCTCCTCCCTCTCTCTTCGTTTCTTCAACCCATCCCCATCTTTATCTCTATTCTTCGTAATGCACGCACACATTCCCTGGAGAATTTCATCATTTGATGGCTGAAAATAAATTCCAGAATAAGCACCAACCAACAACCGTAACATTGGAGATGCCTAAGATAAGTACTTAATTTTTCGAATTTTGATACTCGAGTGCTTATTCTGGAATTTACGTACGCGCACTGTGGTTCAATGCAGTAAAAATAATGAAAAATGCGTAAAATTTTATGAAAACAACCTGATCGTCGTTTTTGTTTGCTGTTTAATTTATTACGTCGAAGTGTGGATTTTTAAGAGGATTAAGTTCGTGTTTTTTTTTTGACATTTCGCGTAACGGAGGTTCGGTTAATCGACATTCTTCAGTAATCCTTTAATATAATATACAGTTTAATTTCAGATAAGAGATCTCTATATAAAAACTCATATATGGAAATACATATTTCAATGCACCTACTTAGGTACGTCGGTACATTCGAAAGTTTACGTCAATTCTAATTACCTTTTAACTAAGATTAGAAACTATAGTAGAAAATATGTATTTCCCTACTTGAATAAATTTATTAAAATAATAAAACTCAATTCAAAGGTATAAATGTTGTTAAGACTTTTCATAACTAAAATAATTCTTGTTTCGTGTGTAAAAACTCTCACATATTTACCTGCACATTCGCGTTAGTTGTAGTACAGCTAAATTACGCGTTCTGCTTTTGCCTTTTCCATATGTTACGTAACCTTTGCCGCTAGGCAATCACTCCAGTTTTCTGGATTCTTCTTGTTAGTAGTTAGTGCCTCGAGCAAAACTATTCCTTATAACGCGCATGAGAAAATCACACCCTACAGCAGGATTGGGCAAACAACGGCCCGCGGACCATATGTGGCCCCCGAGAGCATTTCATGCGGCCCGCGAAGCTTTGATGAAAAGCGATCCTTAAAATTTAACACAATTTCACATTACTTTTGGTAAAATTATGATAATAAAACCTTTAGTTTTGAAAATTTAGCCCTAAAATCCTTGTTTGTGATTGTTTTTCACTTATGTATGATGCCCAAGAATCTAAATAATTTCCGATTTAAACTATAAGCCTAAGCATCAGCAGCTTTCAATGGGGACCGCTGAAAAAATCGCAAACACCGATGCGGCCCACCATGCAGAAAAGTTTGCCCACCCCTGCCCTACAGGCTAAATCCGGTCCGCCATAACTTTTTACCCCAGCGAACATGTTTAGAGAAAGTTAGTCACGAATTGCACTTATACACTCCTTTGATTATAACATAAAAAAACTAATTTCTCTTTTGATATGACTTTTTCAGAAATACTTCATAACAGAACTTGAAAATATATATATTTATTAACCGACTGTTGTGATTTTTTAGTTTTGCAGCGATGTTTATGAGTTATTATTGGAAATTATCCAAGAAAATGGTAATCCCCTTATGAAAAAATGCCTTTTGATATTTGACACCCTCAAAGCAAATTTTTGGCTGGTCAACACTCAATGTCAGAATCTTGCCAAAGAATAATTTTTAAATTGCGTCAGAAAAAGTAAATAATTTTCGTAAGTTCATTTAAGTCAGAACAGTAATCCCTAGATTATAATCTTCGGAGGTAAAAATAATCCCCTTTTTGCACTGTTTAATTGCTCACTCAGTTATTAGGTATTTGCTTTCTTCAAAATTCAGCATTATTATTATGTACTACTATGGCTGTTTTAACATAAGGGATCCATTGTTCAACTGATATTGTTATAAATGATCAACATTTATACGTTGAAGCAAAAGAAATTTTTGGCTAAATATTTTAGTTGTAGATTTATAAGGGCATGCCTACTGCATATTTCAATAATACATGCCGAATGAACTATTTTTTAAAGAGTTTTGTTACTACCTATTTATTTAAAGATGAAAAAATAATATAATGGGTAGTAATTTTTTACTTTAGGAGCATCACAGAAAAATATGTTCTGGAAAAAACTCTTTTGTGTAAAAAAACAATAAAATCTATATCTAACAGAGATTCTGCCATTCCATTAAAGCTTACAAAGTGTAAACCTGATGTACTGTTTAAAATCCCATTGTTCAACAAATTTCTTATTAAAATATGAAGCTTCACCATTAAATATTTTAATTGGGATCATAAGTCTACTAAATATAGATTTTAGTTTACCACTTACTGTCTCACCGATCTTTTAAGCTAGTGCCCTAAATTAGACAGACATTCCATGGCTCTTAAATAATACAGCTTATAAAACTCATATCTAAGCCTACTTCAGCCTCTGCTAATTTGGGAACTTCCCGAAGGATTAGTATATTCGTATGTTGATTATTTTAAACTTTTGACAGGTGTTACAAGAGTACACATTTTTTATATGCCTATTTATGTGAAGCTAGAACAAACATGACCTGGCTCTTGATTTAAATTGAGCAATACTGTAAAAAATTAAACCTTATCATTGTAATAGATTCTGATTGCAAAACCAATTTCCTACATAAACAGCAAACACAAAAAATCAGTCTATTGTTCTCTATCTATAATTAAAAATATTCAAATATATTTTTCAGTCCAAATTTGGATTTGTTTTTTCCAACTTGTCTTTTAACTTTTAGTACACTCATTATAATAAATTTTGATCAGAAAACTAATTTCGTATATGAACAATGACAAATATAACAAAAAATCATCGAGTAGAATTAAGTTGAAATAGCGAAGTATTCCCACAGTAAAATCCCTAGCTGAAAGGATTAAGACACAGATTAAAGACTGCGAACGAACAACTGTGGAACTAAGATAACTTAAAAAGTACTTTGTATTGGTTCGATAACTGTGCTTTTACAAAATAGTTTGCCGCTCCCTCCATGTTATATTTTAAAATGTTTCGTTACAGGTACCTTCAGTCCCACAACCGTGAACTTACAATCAGCATTAACAAATGACAATGAATGTTTAACCATCAAGATACGGCGAAACTTCTCATGGCTAATGAGGAATCATTACAATATGCAACAGGTATCATACTTCAAGAACGTACATAATTGCCGTAAATAATATCTTGTACTTTACCTCCTGCAATTTCTTCCGTTTCATAGAATACTTCAATGAACGTTGTTCCATTCCAATAGTAGCGGTCTTCCGTTGGATTCGTTGCCTTAGTAAACTAATGAAAAATAACTACAGAAAACGTTTTCGAACACATATCACCAATTCAAAAGTGTTGGTTTATACGCCAGTATTTTATCTCTAGGTGGCAGCACAATTAAGAGCATTAAGCGTAACCAGCGTAACACTTCTAAAGAGTAAAAAGTAATCTATGTTGTTCTTTTGCGTATATCTTTGTTAATTTTCAAGCACGTGAGCAGCGGTTTAAAGTTTAATATTTTGTGGAAATTAAATTCATTTACAACATTTGGACAAATAAATGTCAATTTATCTCAATCATACGATAGAATTTAGTTGGCGAAGTTATGCGAGAAAATAATTTTAGTAGTCATGGTAATTGGTACGAAAAACTTTGCAATGTTAGTGATATTTGTAAGATACCGATGAATGGCTGCAGCATTGTAACAGCTTTTTAACCACTTATTTAAATGCACTTTTAATTCCAAATACGACACTCGATTACTTTTGCTCAATCCGCTGTAACCCGTCACTGAACGTTTATTGAATTTTTTGAATGGCCAATACCATTCTCCTTGCCTACGTATGCTATAATGCCTGCAAATGAGTTTTGGAGATGGGCATCAAAAGGTCGGAGACGTATATTTCTTCAACTTGGAAAATATTCAGAATTAAACTAATAGCATACCAAGGCATTCAGTGGATAAAATAATACAGCAGATAAAATAAGATGAATTGATTCCTTTTCCTGCGATATATCTTGCAATATTTTAGACACGGAAGTCATAATATCTCATGTACTATGCAGTCTACAAATTCAAATTAGAAACATTTTTAAAATGTGTCATTTGCCATGATTTTGGTACAAGCACTTAATTAATTTTAGAATAAATACATAAGGCCACTAAGGTAGAAGAAACATTTTTAGAAAGGCACAAACCAAATTAATGCAATAAGTATGAGTAAAAATAAAAATCTATACTGGACATAATGTATACTTTTCAGGACAATGAACACTGGAAATCTCTGTACACTTGAAAATGAAATAGTAACTTAATGGTAAACATTTCAATTGCATTATTAACTTGCCTCTAGGGATAGATTTTCAGTCTCTGTCCATCTCTTCCAATTACGTAGAGAACATACTGATAATATTTGGATTGTAACAAATAATGATAGAGAGAAAAAGCAAATCAGATACACAATTTTGCTATATATACACTTACCATATATTCAGAGGGTGAAACTGGGATAAAATGATTTCTGTAGATGAAAATCCAGGACTTAACCGGGGCGTGTCTTTTATTATTTTTGTTCGTTACATAAACTTTAATATACACAAACTCCGCATAGCTTAAACATATTTTCTATCGCTATTCAATAATTTTACTAACTTTCCAAATGCGATATTATAATAGTTAGGTTTACCATATTTACAAACCACAAAACCAGAACATTATAGGATGAGAGGGGAGAAATTGGCAGTAAAAATCTATTTAAAGGAAAACAAACATTTTTAATATTACAATATTAAATTTCAATATTTAAACAAAAAGAAATTGACATTAGGAACAGCTTTACTTATCTTGAACCTGGGACAATCCCGGTCAAACTGGGACGTATGGTAATCCTAGCTGTATATCATATAAAATCAACTTCACAATCATTGCAAAGATATATACCTATTACATGTGTGTACTGAAATTTTTTTGTTTCTTGGATGATCAAATAGCAAAATAAAAAGCAAAAGAATGTAGAGAAATTGAGAATAAAGGAATAAATTTCAAGAAAGTTAACATAATCAAACGCTAAAAGCAAAAGATTATAGGTACCTTACATACACTGAATTGATGTATGGAAATGTAACTGAACATTGCAATTCTTCCTGAATTATCATACAAGTTTATCAATTAAAGCAGATGTTTACTTCTTGGACCATAAACTTAATAAATAAAAGGCAAAGATTAAGTTCCCTTAGTATGCTTTCCAATTAAATCAATACAAAATTTCATCATATATTCTTCTGTCACATTCACAGAACTAGTTTAACCAATAAAATTATATCTTTCATTTGGAACTTGATGAACATAATTAACAGAATATATATAATGTTGGTAAAAAAGATAAATAATTAAAATGATCAATAAAAAAAGTTATAATCACAACAGATGACATAAAATTCTAATACTGATTTTTTTAACTTTTGCATAAAGTTAAAGAATGTTGCACAAAAAATATATCATAAAAGGAGAGAAACACTTATTGTTAGTTTCAATCTGAGATCAAAACAAAACATATGATCACATTTTATTATTCATTTATTGTCGAAAGGTAATCCGTGAAGTTTTGAATTAAATTTATACTGCTAGGACTAAAATTTTCCCCACACATTGGGCAAGCTTCTTCTGATTTCAATATCCTATATGGAAATAAAAATATATAAATCATTATAATTAACACTATAAAATTAGAAACTTCTTTAACAAAACATATAGATCAAGCTAAACGATTAACTTACAGAATCAGTTCAGAATGAATAGCTGGAAACTCACAATGGGGGCAAACTGTAAAATCATCTTTGATTATGTGACGACCCTGTAAAAAAATATACTAATATTAGTCAATTATTCCAATTCAGTAATTTGGATATTTTGCCTAATTTTCCAACTCTGCCAAAATTACTGCACGTGAACTCTTACGTTACAAAATACTGCACTAAAAGGGTGATTCACATTAAATTTTTCAATTTAGATTTTTTAAATACGTCAATGGCACAGAAAATGGACAAAAGATATTTTATATTTTGAAGCAATGTATATGAGAACTATCTCAGGCTTTCAAAATCTTTAACTGTTTCTGCTATTGCAGAATCTAATGACAGTTTTAATGAGGTAGTACATCTTGTGACAATGCAACACATGCAGCCAGAGGGTAAACACTGAAAATACCTAATAACCTATCCTTTCAAAATAACATTCATTTACAAACTAAAATATAGGAAGCAAATATAAAATATTCCTCGTCTCTCACACATTCAAAACTTAAAACAAAAACTGACAAGACAATGGCTAAAATACATTTCAGGTAGAAGCTCAAAGGCAAGCTAGCTTCACTATACTACACCTTAGGGTATAATGATAGGGTGGCATAAATGGCCAAATACCTCAGACTCCAGGCCCATTGGGAGGGCCTCAAAATTTTATGAATATAGAAAAAATAAAGATTTTTTTAGCGATTTCGTTTTTTATTCTAATTTCTGAATGACTTTCCAGTTAATCATTATTTTTGGATAGAGTAATTTAAAAAGCTTCACCTTTTCAGCATACTACTGATAACTGATTAATAATGCAACTTCATAGGTTTTAAAACGGGTCTCAGTTTCAATTAAACATAAGTTCATTGATAACATTTTGATATAGACCCTTATGCTTCTGGTTATGTCATTGCATTTGTCAATTTATTCTAAGAATTGGACCTTATAGCTATTCTATGATGGAATGAGTTGAAAGAATAATGCTGGTATAAATGACCGTACAGCAAACCCTCCTCCAACGCATGTTCTTCCAGTGCAGATTTGCTTATACGATCAAAATAAATGCGACCAATTATCTGCCAAATGTGGAAAGTTCGAATACGCACAGTTTGCCAAACATGCAACAGTATGCTCGCTCTAGAACTTTCTAAATGATACCCAGATACCTCTTAAATTGCAAATTAGTGAACTAAAAATCTCTGCAACAACACTGTTGCCATTTCCATAGAACCCATATAAGACAAAGTAACAATGTTTTCATTTGTTTGGTGAGCACTGCTCTAACCTCTCCCGCAGTCTCCTGTAAGCTGTGACTGCATTAAGTTCAGTGCCACTTTTTGTAGATTTTTTGTAATAACCCTTAGTATGGAATCAAAACGTAAATCATCATCAAGTGGTAGTGAGGCAAAGAAAAGCCGCCAAGTTATGACATTAACTGAGACAATTAAGATCCTTGATAAGTTATGAAGTGGCTTGAGTGTAGCATTGGTAGGCCGGGAATATGGCATGAATGCACAGGCGCCGACTCCACGGGGGCAATTGCCCATATAAATATTCAGATATAACTATTCTGCCCCCATGGTAAAAGTTAAAAGTCGGCACCTATGCGTGAATGAGTCTACCATATGTAGGATCAGGAATAGTGAAGAGAAACTATGTGCAAGTGTTAAGGCTTCTACCCCTTTAAGTGCACACAATATAGGTAGGGCTTTCCATTTATGTGTATTAAAAAAACTACAAATCTAGGTATTTATGGAGACTTCATGTGGCCGTGTTCACGTATCCCACTCAATCCCATAAGGCAGAGGTGCACAACTCAAAAGTTGATACAGGCCAAAATCGACCTTGACTGGACCTAAGTGGGCCAAAAATGTTGTCCATAATAAAAATTTTAGTATGCTAGTGTCGATTTATTAATTACAATAACAATTTTTACATGCAATTTGTATGTGACAAAAATGAGGTGACAAACAAATATAATTTACTTATAAATTTTTATTGTATTTTTGATATAAAAGGAATGAATCAGCTGGGTTACACCCTGCTTCCATTGGGCCGAATAAAATGTGTCAGCGGCATGGTTCCCTCTAAGCTGCATGACTGTGCAGCTGCTTTTGAAGTACCGTGCACTACATTTTTCAAGCACGCACAATTGTGTGTATCTTAAGATATTTCCGAACAGGGCCGCGCCAACCCGGATGCACGTCCACGCACTAGGCGTGCATAGCAATATTCATTCTGCCCATGGATGAAAAAAATTAGAGGGTACTATGGTCAGCGGCCACATTAGACCCACAGGTTGTACGTTGTGAACCCCTGCCATAAGGTATTAAGTTCCTCCAATGCAGATTTGCCCAACACAGCATTCTCTACGAATGTAACCCCCATCTTGGAGGAGGGCCGACTGTAATATTATCAAAGTGGTTACTTTAGAGTCATACTCACTGTGGCTACACAGAAGGGTATTAAGGCTTTGCACTTATGACAGTGCAGTTCTGTCTCTGGTATCTGAGAAGAGCAAAATGGACATGGAGACATTGGCTCTGGGATATCTCCACCACTGTCTAACCCTGGAGTATCTCCACCTCCTTTGGGCTGTCTTAAGAATGCAGGTTTTCTCACAACACCTTCAATCTTCTTTTGATACTTTGGATCTATTTGCGACCGATACTCTGGTTTGACGAGAACAGCTGCATATTTAAAAGCTGAAGAGCGAAGACCTGCTCTATGGCACTCGATGACAGTGGAGGTAAGTATGGGAACAATATCTGAAATGAACATTAAAATAAATCTTTTAATAGATATACAAACCTCCCTTGCTAAATAAATTATTACAAAATTCAACAATTACATTTCATGATGACATTCACTTATAATTCATACGTTCCATTTTAATTTCTTTAACTTTGATTATATATTCTCAGCCAATTCCAAACATAAATCTTAATAAGTTAAGCTTTGAATATTTCTAGAAAACATAATACTGAATATGTGTGTTAATAAGTATTGCTTTTATTTTATTTTGCAGATTGTTATGATGAGAAGGGCACTTAACTGTAAATAAGGTCTCTCATAAATTATCAAAACAATTAACTTTAAGTACAAACATGAATGCTCTATAAAATGCTATATTATTTCATACACAAACCCTTAAAGAACATCACCATGAATTTCTATTAGCTGTAATGTTACAATAAAGCAAACAAAACAGTATTAATATTGCTCATTCACTTTCAATTGTGTGGATAAATTCTAATTCACTGGCACATGGTACTCGATTTAATTTGCAACTTTAGCACGATTCTCATTTACAGTATACAGCAGGACCTCGATAACCGTCGCCATCGATAATCGTTTCGATCAGCCGTCGTTTGTCGCCAAGTCATACAAAAATGAAAAAGTTCCGTTGCCATTTTTAAATGAAGCAGACAAACGAATAAGATGACGATTGCACTGTGTCTGAGAGAGAAAGATTGCCATCGCAGTGGTGGGCAACCTTTTCTGCGTAGTGGGCTGCATTAGTGGCAGTGAACCCTTCGGTGGTCCGCATTAGAAATGGTCAATGGATTATAGTTAAATCATACGTTACCTGGAGATTCTTAGACACCATATGTGTGGAAATCAAGTTAGAATTAGCTTTTTAGGGTTAACATTTCAATACTTATAATCATGATGGAATACAATCTTAGAAATATCTTTGAGAAAAAAATCAAAAACAGCATTAAAAAGAATTTACTTGAATTGAGAAATAATTACTAAGAGGTAGCAATTCAATGTTATATATCTTAACAGATTTCACTACATGGAAAATAATATTTGATAGTTAATTAAGGTATATAAAAAAAGTTTTGAAAACTATGAAACACAGGTGGTGGGCCTCATAAAATTGCTTAATGGGCCAGATCTGGCCTGCAGGCCACAGGTTGGGCACCTGTGACCTATCGAAATGGTACGCTGCAGCTACTCTCGGAGAACATTTAGTCATTCGTGTTAGAGTGAAAAAATTTTATGTAAATTGAAACGGTTAAACAAAGACTAATAGTATTTAGAATTTTGTCTTCAAATATATTAATCAAACAGCAAAACATTCCTTCGCGAATTGCTGCAGTACAACTGTCAACAGTTAACATATTTCTTAAATATTTTATAGCTTATTAAACAGTGCTCAAAATGGAAAATGTTACAAAAAGGAACGCTTGTTATAAGGGAGGGTATTTCTAAACGGAATGGTATCATTGGCTTATGTGACGAGCCGGAGCAGTGTTCCGGTGCATTCCGGCTCATTCCGAGTACTGATTATTAAACCTCAAGTGATAAAAATGGTACCAGAATGCAGTGTTAGTGACAATGTTGCTGAAAGGTCCGGAAATGTTACATCCTTTCAAATAAAACTATAAGTGAATGAATGAAAATGACGCAGTCTAAAATTTCAAGCAAACTGAGGCCTAAAAATTCAGTTTTATATGATGCGTGCTAGGTCTTTTTGAACAAATTAATGACCGATAACATTGTTCCTATGGGAAAATTGGTTTTGATTATCATCATTTCACTAATCGTCAGGGATTCCAGGAATCAATTAACAATGGTTATCGGGATCCTACTGTACATATATCACCTGATTTTTTAAAATATTTTGCCTCTGAAAATGAACCAAGTTAGAGAGAGATAAAAAATCTAAAATAATAATTACCAGGATTAGATATACAATGTAATTAAGATGCAATTAAAAATCAAATTCTCAAAAACATTCTGAGGTTCGCAATTTGTGTGTTATTGCTCTAATTCAACCATGAGCAAGTAGGTACACATATCCATTTTGAAAAAAACTTTTTTTACTGCTCCACCTTAAGTGGGAATTTTTAAACGTAAATCACCATCTTTATCAGCTCAAGTGAAATTTAAATCACAAGGTTTGAAAACAGCTGATTTGACAGATAATGAGATGAATCAGGATTAGACTAGCTTCAAACAGAAACTGATGCTCACGTGCCGGGAATTTGGAAATCGAACCAGCCACTCGTACAAGCATTCTCGCTGCCTTGAGATGGTCACCTCTCCTCACATGTAGACGGACAAGGGCATATGAGTGAAGCAAAGCAAGGCCCTCCTGCATTTCTGAAGGCACACGTAGTCCATTATTACGCAACTCTCGGCACATGGAGTAGAGTACGTCGTGGGCATGACGATAATTCCCTGGAATAGCAAAATATGAAAATATAAAAGCTTTTATCAAGCTTGACAGAGGAGTTTATTATGCATCTCAGGTAACTGTATCAAGTCAAATATCTAAGTAGTCACAAGAAACTAAATTTAGAATATCAAACAAAATTATTTGATAAAAACATTAATTTAAATTTCAAGAATAACAGAGAGCTTGTTCACACAAACTTCATTGGCCAAGTAGTAAGCAAAGACAGTGTATATGTTACCTGCATTCTGTTCTTCATTTGCTATGATAATGGCAGTTTTAGCTGCTTCATTGTACTGTTTTCTGGCCATATATAGTTGGAAAATATATTTTGGGTCCTAGCAAAAGTAAGAAATATTAACATTAATGGCTACGTTCTGGTCTGTTCATAATAGATAAAAATCATACATTTACAGCATAAAATAACAGTGTCAAGTTTTATTGTGGATTTTAATGACATAAATTACTAAACTGATATCAAAATCTCATCACCTTAGGGATCCCATCTGGCTCTCCTAGAAGAAAGTCAATCAACTGAGTGGCAAGTTGCTCATCACCTGCTTCTCCAACCACTTCAGTAGCTAACATTAACGCTTCACTTTCAGCCTCTGAATTAGACCGTGCCACACGTAAAAGGTGCTTCAGAGCCTAGTATGATAAGAAGAGCACTCTTTACAAATAAACAGCCACATGAGTTTAAAAGCATAAATGCTGAAAAAAATCAATGATGCCACAAAGACCAAAAATATGCAATAAATTATCATACATACTTATTAGACAATCATTTTCATATTAAAAAATTTTCATGCCCATGTCTTGAAAACATGATCTTTATAATGTTAATGTCTCTATTATACTGCATAAATAATATAGCACATAAAAATTCAATATAGTATTTATACTTACTTTAGAGTAATCCTTAGCTCTAAAGTAATATTTTCCAGCGAGGAGGCTGTTTTTCTGAGAGTCAAAATGTATTGCCACGTTGCGGAAATCCTCAAGACTTGGAACTTGGTCTCCTGCAATGCTTTTGTCTCCTTCCAGGATCTGTGCATATAATACCATTCGATCATGAGATTTGGCCATTCGAAAAGCCTCATCCAGTTTTCCTGACATTACTAGGAACTGAATGGCTGAACCATAATCATTCAACTTCTGGAAAAACCTAGGATGAAAAGTTTTATGACATATTAATAAATAAATAAAATAATTTTAGGATCTTTAAATTCTAAGAAAATAATATCAACTACAGAAAATGTAATTTCCTTAACCAGTGTCACATTAAAATTATTCACTGATATGTCCGACAAGTGATTCTAATCTTGAGTCACGAAAAGTCTACAATGCAAGTCACAAAACAACTTGCCACATATAAATTCCATTGGATTTATATTAATTTTATGAATTACAGCTAGTGTAACTCATTTTACCCATGTGAAATTCATCAAGGAATTGATTTTCTGATGGGAAAAAGTCAGAGCACATCTATTTATGAGTAAAACATTTAAAACACCAACAAATGTATGTTATGAGGAACATACCATATTTACCTGAATATAAGACGAGGTTTTTTCCAATTTTAGTGCCTGAAAAATCTCGAGTCATCTTATATTTACGTAGTATGAATACAATACAAAGTAATTCTACCTTCCGGTAGGTATTAGGCACACACCACCAAATCCTGGCTATCAAAAGCCTTCCTCTTAAAATTTTCATATTCCATCTCTTCTTTCAACAAATCTAATATGTATAAATATATCCTCTTCTTACCTCTTCGCCTCTTTCCTAACATTCTTCCTTCTATGATGTCTTTCAGTAAACCGTTTTCATTCAAATTTTGACCCATCAATTTCTTGTGTACCCATTATTACTCTAATTAAGTTCCTCTCTTCCCCTGCTATATTCAAAACTTTCTCATTCGTTTTCCTCTCTGTCTAACTGATTTTCTCTAATCTATGCCATACCCACACCTACATACACCTCTAACTCCTCACATTTTCTTTTCTCATTGTCCATGTCTCGCACCCATATAATGCTACACTCCATATCAGTGTTTTCAGCAACCTCTTTTTAACCTCTTAACTCAAGCTGCCGGTCAACACCTCTCGTCTCTCGTAAATGCCTCTTTTGCTCTTGCTATCCTTGTCCTGATCTCTTTTGCACTCCTTCCATCATTTGACACAATACCACCTAATAAGTATGGAATAATAACTATAGAATAACAGTGTAAATCAATCATACGTAAAAGTGGATGACATTTGTTTTGATGCCTATGGATGTAAGCCTCGCATTTACGTTAGTGGCCCCATAAATCAAAAAATTTTTGTTATGCAGATAGTTTATGTTAGCATAAGTGAGCGGGAACTACATATGTGTGTAGAGGAAGAATGCAAACCATGGATTGTAACACAGTGTTCTCAGTAAGTTCTACCACTCATGCACATTTGCTTGATCTCTTAACGTGTTTCGCTTTTACACAAATTAACCTAAGTGTTGCCGTTGAAATCATGGCTGATAAGTGTAGTAGTGAGAGTAAAAGTGCTAGTTTACATGCCTCTATTTTAACTGATTACTTGTACTGTACTGATGCAGTAAATTATACTTTAAACACACCGCATTGGTAGTAATTTTTTACTTATGCAACTTTCCAGTTACGGAACGGGTGTTGGCACACATTCCTTACATAACCCGGGGAGTGGAGTGCCTGTAATTCTATCCTATCACAATGGAAAGCTGGGTCGCCCGGCGGCCAAGGCATGCGCCAAGAATCAATCTTGTCACACTGGCCGCTACACTATCAGAATGTAATGTTTGACTTCTGAAACTGGGTACTTCATGCACTACAATGTATCTCAGTATGGTTAAAGCTAAATAGAATACCTAGTTCTTGTTGAAAGCAAAAACGCTGCGGTTGAGTTAGTTTCACAGTTAGCGTGTAGATTTAATGTGCATTAAACTTTCCGTTAAAGGAATTCCATTTTTTTATGGTAAAATATGGGTAATTATGTTGAGAGTAGAGCTTCTACATCATCACAAATATAAAAATCAATGTGTAATAGTTACGACAAGAACTTTAAACTCATGGTGATAAAATCTGGTGTTACCAAAACCAATGTGCGGCGGTGGAAAAAATCAAAAGAAAAACTAGTGTGCCAGTTCAATGCAGAAAAGATTTCGTGGCCCCAGAGAAGGACGCTGCACAGTTATAAAAGAACAAGTACTGGTATGTGTGTGCGAAAAACACAACAATGGCCTGGCAGTTATATGGGAGACTATACAGATGAAGGCCTTGGAAATAGCAACGTTGTTCAAGGTAATATGACGGCATTTCAAGGCAAGTGTTGGTTGGATTACCAGGCTTATGAGGCGAAATGTATTCTCTCTTCATCAAAGAACAACATTGGCACAAAGACTTCCCTCAGTTATACTGAAAAAATAATTGAAAATAAAGAATCAATTGAGGCACAACTACCACAATGGATAAGAATTGCATGGGACAGCATCTCATCAGAATCAACTGTTTAAAAAGTGTTGTGTTTCCAACAACATGGATGGATCAAAAGATGACATTCTGTATATGGAGAGAGATGAAGCAGCTTTTGAAGATTCTTCCAGTAGTGAAAATGAAGAAATATATAAATAAGTATGTGGATATGAGGAAGAATTGGCATAAAATTTTTTAATAATTGTAATTATGACTTGAATGCAAAAATTGTAATAAATGAACAAATTTGTCAACATTACTGGTTTAAATATTTTTTCTTAAATACAGAGTTTAAAAAAGGAGGTCGTCTTACATTCAGAGTCTTCTTATATTTGGGTAAATACGGTAATGGTCCATGTTGCCATCACCATATCATAAACTGATGTATCAAATGAATTCAACTAACAACTTACGTTAATATCAACAGTTAATGCAAGTATTAATTATTTCAATGATTGGTAGAATTGCCCGTTAAAATTTAATGGGAGAACTATGATCATTCAAATCATTCAGAAAGCAAAACGCTTCAAATATAATACATCAGAATACTCTAAATAAAATAAGTATTCTGTAAGGTCATTGTAATTTTCTGTGATGATAAATTATGGCAGCTATATATATGCACCTTGTTCCTTTTCTTATGATGTGTTTTGCCAGTCTCTTTCTCAGTTGTTCTTTTCCTTCGTTTACCCAGTTATTTCTTAGTCTCGCGACTTGATCTGACAGTCCTTTTAGTTTGTTGTTTATTGGTTTTAATCGAACGTTTTGGTCTTTTTCTTTGAGCTTCGTCTAACATTGTACAGCTAGTTTCATAATCAGAATAAAATTCAATTTACATACAACAATCCACATGGCCAACAATACAGTGAATCGTAAACAAATATTTAAATCAATGAAAGAATGAGATAATCTAACCTCATGTAGTTTGTTTAATTTTATAATTATTATTATAACGGATATCTTCTGACGTTAATGCTCATCAAACAAAAGGCATGAATATATCATTGATACTTTTAAGATTAATATTATATACGGAACCTAAGACTGTATTCATTATACAACTCAAATAGTAAACAACACTGGCAGAAAAAAACAACACAATATTATAATGAACATCTGAATTCGTAAATACTGACAATAAATGAAGTATAATCTACTGTTTTATATGTGCTTCAATGCAATTAACTTAAGTTATAAATCGCAAATGATTAATCGACCGTATTTTCGTCATTGATGAAAATAAAACAAAAAGTAATTGAAGTACATACAACCTATCACTTCATAATTTCATAATGGTGTCGTGAACCCTAATTGGCTGCCATTCAACCAATGAAAACACAGAATAAGCATTTATGTCCAACCAAACAAATTATAATAGATAGATAGATACCTTGCTACCATCTTTGCTCCTTCTGTGCTATTAGTCTCTTTAACAATCCGAATGGCTGTGTCAGGATCACTGAGATGTTCAAGGCTAATTCGTATGACGTTTTCAAAATCTTTCGCTGTCTCATAAGCAACCGCTGCATCTTTGTATTTTTTCTCTGCTTCTTTTGCCTGAAGTTAAATACATCTTTGTTGTTTAAAACTGTGCAAAGAAACAATATAAATAACATAGAAATCCACAAAACAGCATTTAAATTGAGAAATTAACAACTTAGAGCAAAAGCTTCAACTGAAATCATTTCAAAAATTTCTTCTTACACATTTCATGCATTTTAAGTGAAGCTTCATATACCGTATATGCCTGAATATAAGACGACCCCGAATATAAGGCGACCCCCCATTTTCCCACCGTCAAAAGTAGAAAAAAGTTATTTGACAAAAACTTGAATAATCAAAGTTCGAGGGTCTGAATATAAGGCGACACCCTCTTATCTGAGAGGCAATTTTGGAAAAAACCTTGCCTTATATTCGAGCATATACGGTAAACACAAACAATAAAAAGATTTGTAACATTTTCAATTCCTCTTTTCATTTTAATTATGCACTCCATATCGTAAAACAGCATGATAAAAAAATCTGATGTGGCCAACACATGACTTTCTCCATATTCGGGGTATAGATATTTAAATTATTATGAATAGCATTACGAGGCAAAATTATTATTTCGTATCGTAAAAGAATAGTCGTCCTTATTGCCGTAAATTACGTATATTTTGAATATGTTTACAGAATTCACTGCTACATGGTGGTGGCACTGTATACTGGTATTAAGAAAACGCAAAATATCTCCGAAATGGATGTTTCTACGAAAATTTGTTTCAAAGAAAACTTGGAAGAAATATTATATGTATTCTCTACAACTTTGGTCCTCATGAAGATTACCAATAACGATGTTTTTAAGGAGATATTTGACAGAAACCAAAAAACCGATTTATAAATAATTCCTAAACAATAACTGCTATGGAAAATTGTTTGAAACAAAAGATGTAGGAAATTATATTTTCTACATTTTTGTAATGGTCAATGTATACAATAATGATGTATTATTGGAGAAATATCGCAAAAACCGAATCGGATTTCATATAAACCTCAACTTCCGGTTAACTGGTATTGTCCAAAAACTTATCAGTTCTTTGTGTTCATGCTGAAGTGTTATATATGAAATTTGGTGTTAATATGACAAGTACTTTTTGAGTTAGAGCGCCCACAATCACATACATCCACACAGACACACACATAGACATCATTCCAAAAATAGTCTAAACGTGTTCTAGAGACCTCAAAACATGTATTTCTGTTGAAATCTCGAAGTCGATTTTTTTTTGTGATCACAATACTTTCCCATTACTACGTATGGAGAAAGTAAAAAACCTCGCGGACGGGGAAATTCATTTGTTTAGTGTTTTTCTCATCCCTTCAAAGATGGCAGCAGTAGTTGGAAAAACCTCGAAACTGTTAAGCACGTGAATTTGGAGGCTCTACTGTACTTGAAATTGTAATGTTTGTTGTAGACTCCAATTCTGAGCATGGGTTCAGCAATGCAGAAAATTAACTACCGTATATCTTCGAGTATAAGTAGAGAAATTTCTTGCTTTTTTAAGCCGATCAAACACTACCTTCGACTTATATTCGAGTCGCAAACTAGATGGACATTTCTGTGGGTCAATAATTAAACATGGCTGGTGAAAAACAACATTTGACTGACTTTGAAGCGTATTAGAATGAAAAATTCACACTAACTAGCGGAAAATGTGAAGACTAATGATAAAATAATACAGCATCGTCGTACTTATTTTCAAAGGAAAACTTAAAATTTATATTTTATCTTTAAAAAACTTACCCAAATGAGTGGATTGAAGAGAGAATCAATTCAGTACTAGAACGTCGTTTTTTTTTTATTTTGATCCTGAATTCAAATTGTTAAACACCGTTCCATTTCTTCAACGACGAAATTTCGTTTTTTACTTATAATCACGGACTGAACAGAGCCTGCATTGCAAATATGATCACCACCTTTTCCTTTGTCTTTTAAAATTGTTGCAACTGTTGAACGATTGAGATCATAAACACAACCAATCGAAGCAAGTGACTCACCTTCTCCTGATCTATTTACTATGCCCATTTTAGTTTCCATCGAAAGCATTCTATGTTTTTTACCACTCTTAGCACTTTCACAAACACTACGTTTAAGATTGTTTTCCACATTTCAAGGGTAATAAAAAACAATACGTACATAAACACGCGCCCATACGGTTTCGAATACAAACGGCAAATGACATGTGTTGACAAGTTTATGTGTTCTTACTGCGACCGATGTTCGTAAGTGCAGGAGGGTGTGTTTGTAAATGAAGTGCGAGGTGCAATTCATTGGTATGTGGAATGTTCATAAATACGAATTGTTCGTTCCTTGAACGTTCATTAGTAGAGGTTCACCTGTATATATATTAATTTTTCTGTAAATTTCAAAATTATCTTGTTTTCGTTTTCTTTGCTTCGACATACACGCTAGACTTGGATTTTAGATGCTGTTTTAGGCTACAAAGTACACTTTGACTTATACTCGAATCGCCTTATACGCAAAGATATATGGTATTTTATGTATAAACACAATAAAATGAATACATAGACTGCCTTACACTTAGTGTTATCTCATTATATTGAAGCACATTACAATGAAAATTAATAAAAAGGGATCTGCAATAGTGAGATATGAATGGGCATAATACAGGGAAAATATTTGCCATAATTTTAATTACACAGCCAAAGTACGTATATTAGGTAATAATAAATTCTGCAGCAAAACAATAGAGCATATCTGATACAACTAGCAGCAATACATTATCATACAGTAAAATATGAAAATTTATTACCTTTGCATACTGAATATGAATTTTTGGACTGGTTATGTTGGGCAGTAGATCTCCAACTTTCTTCCAATTTTTTAACTTTATATAAAGAGAAGCAGCTTTTTCATAATACTCTCCACTCTCATAGAGAACAGCTGCATCAGGATATTGCTGATCACAAAGAAAAAAGTTACAAAATTAATCAATAAAGAAACAACAATACAAATCTTGTTCCATTGGTTATTTTATTATAGAATATGCAGAAACTTAACCTATAACCAGACTTGGTAGTTTTTTATGTTTATATTTCTCAACCATCAACAACAAACATTGATGTTTATTTTAACGCATTTTATAAATTTTAACGTAGAAAATTTTTATGCAATTTTGTGATGAGTATTTAAAAGATGAATTAAAAATTTTTAAGTTGTTTGAACAAATAAAAATAAAATCTGTGTTTAAGGCATTATCTTGTGGAATTTATCCATCTTGAAGAATAAATTTAGAAATTTAGAAAAAACTTGGTACCTTTTCCACAATTTATTTTATTAATAAATCACGACCATGGTTTCTCTATACAGGAGCATCATCTTATCTAACTACAAATGGTTGACAGTAAATTTTCACAAATATGTAATAAAATATGACTGCAAAATGTACAACTAAAATTTGTATTTCCCTGTTGTTCCAACTTGCAGCTGTTCCTAAAAATGCACTCTTCCAGAACATCTTGGTTCATTTTGATAACTATATGAGATAAACATGTTATGTGCCAACAAAGATTGCATTTGTGTCCACCTTTTTGTCCCTATGTCTAATCTAAATAAAAATGCCAATGTAGACAATCAGCTTAAATGAAGAAAATTCCTCATTTTCACTCAGGTAGAATTAAAGTCATCCAATTTCCATCATGTGTAACATTCAAGTAATTAAATATACACAAAAAATTAAACTGCTTGGAAATTCGTAAGAAAACTCAAAATTTTATGACATTAATTATGCATAGACTCTATAATTTGATGACAGCATTTTCTTCTACTTACTTTGAGTCCCTCAAGAATATCTGCACAGTCACGCCTCAACTGAGGAGTAGAATCTGAGTCGGAAGCTAATGCAACACCTTTGCGAATATCACCACAACGCAGTGAGCAACGAGCAATCCCACCAATACACAGCAAAAGGTGTTTCTGATCTTCCTTGATTTTATCTTTTGATGATTCAGAATTGTCACTCTGATGGTTCACAGCCAAACGAGACTGCTCATAGTGATGCAGAGCCTCTGAATAACAACCCCTATAATGTTTGAAAAATCGATTAAGTACAACACATTAATTAATTAACACAGTTAATTAGCAGTTGGAAACATTTTAAGAAGCTTGAATTATATCTTTGAATTAAAATTTTAGGAAAAATTTTGCATCAAACTGAAAAAAACAATCCTTTCTATGTTGTACAATTTGAGAGGAAGCACATTTATTCTATTTTAACACACAGCCTTACATGCATATCAAATTCATGTTAAGATATTTCTATCATAAATTCCATCAAACCTGATTGACTTCTTCATTCACTGTTATGTTGAATTACTCTTACATTTTGAAGGGCACTTACATGCTTATTACCATATCCACTCATGTAATACCTGTGTATTTATAATACCTGCACCCATAATATTAAACTAAATATCAGGAAAAACTGAAATCCGTGTAATACCCACATTACGACTTTTAAATGGTGATATTACGCCTCATCTGTGTATAAACATCTTAGAGGCAGAGTTTGATGACACAAATAGGGTAAACATTTTTATAACAAGTATTGATCAATGAAAGAACATTTTTAGGCAAGAGTGAAAGAAAAAAATAACATCAGTACCATGCTGATCTTAAACTAAGAAATGCCGAAACCAAAAATCGATAAAAAAAACAGAGTGCATGACAGAAAACCAGAGATCATACAATAATAAAAAATGAACTTAAAGATTTGGTATTGGAACTTGTTGCTAGAACTATATTACATGTCCATTTCAAAGGAAATAAAGGTGATATTGCATAAATAAAGATGGTATGCCATTCTGGATTTGGCTTTCAAATAAAATCAATGTATACTAGTAGGGCAGCCCCAGATCTCCGATCCTCAACGCGATTTAAATAAACTGAAGGTTTAGTGAAATAATTTTTATTGAATAATTAATGAAATAAATGAAATGCAAATAAACTAAATAGTTCGGCCCTAGGTTAGATCTTCTTTGTTCCCTATTCATTTGACCTGTTTCCCTATTTCTTTGTCTTTCTTGTACTCTCCGCTCCTCATCTTCACGGGCAATCCTATGAGCTTCCGCATCTCTTTCTCTCTCTTTCCTACAATACTCTTCCTTTGATCTCTGGCTCCCCTTCCTTTCTCTGGAAGCTGTAGCTGGGCTAATAGCTCTACCTTACCTTAGTTCCAATGATTATCATTTCACCCTTATAGACGAACTCACAAACAATTGCTCTACTTCAAGTGTCTATCAACGACTGATTTTAACTTCTTACAGGACCTACTATAAAGGCTATGTCAATGCAACCGTTTATTTAGATTATCAATGAAAAGAAGATAACCATATAATGTGTTTACAAAGTAACGTGCGTCCTTATTCTAGTCTAATTTTTAATTGATGTGTCAGCCTATTTGCACTAAAAAGGATTAAAGATGTGTAATATGATGGTTCTACTTACAAAAAGGTAAGATTCCAGCATTCAAATGATGAAACAAAACAAAAAACAAATTAATCGCACAATTTAAAATAAAACAATGCGCTGGGAGCTTGTTTGTTATATACATGTTATTGACTGTTATTGAAACAGCTAGAAACGCTTCCCATACGCAGTCAACAGAATAATTATCCATAAATATTAACGTTGCTATGCTTCATTAATTTCGATGCTCAAACAACAGTTCGTCTATTTGAAGGTTTAATTGGCATTAAATGAATCGGAAGCAAAAATGAGTCTCCTTGGCAACGCTCGGAATGAGTACGAAAAATCCTAAAAATTTCAAAAAGAATGTGTATTTCTGAAAAATTCGACCGTGTGATGCAGTGGTTCTTAACCTCTGGGTCGCGACCCAAAATTGGATCGCCAAATCATTTTGAGTGGACCGTCAAAGATTTTCCATTGCTTTCTATATCCATATATATCATTCCTCCTAACAACCCATTGAATGCTAATGACCTGAGAGCTTATTTTCATTTATTTATTAAATTCTATTAATTGTATTACTTATTACAAGTGAGATATTGGAGGAAATGGGTCGCTGCCACTAGAATTTGGGTCGTAGCCAAAAAAGGTTAAGAACCACTGGTGTAACGTGTAAACATCGCAAAAATAAGATAGTATAGAGTTTTAACCATCAAATAACGCAAAAAAGAAGAAAATCAGTCTATATCGTATTTTAATGAATAAAGGAAAAAACCTTGCACTCTGAAAAATCGAAAATCCTGTGTCAACTTATGGGAAAATATAATTGTCTCCTAGATTCGAACCAGGGACACATTAGAAAATGAAAATATTTTTCCAGGGACCTCATAGCCAGTAGAAACAAATCACCGTTTACTGCATATCTTTACGACGAACGGTTCTCGAGAAAAACGCCAATAAAAATTGTACACAAATGTCTACAGACGTCAACGTAAAATTAATACATAGTTAGATATTAACTGAATAAGGGAAGGTCATGTCTCTCACAACTCAAAGCGAAGCTTTCACTCACTTTCACTCAGCCACGCTTGAGTGGAAGTAGAGTGAAAGGTAATGCGCAGGGCGCAAGGAGGGCCTGCTGGTACCTGGAATAGGGCTCCGAGCCTCAGTTTGTGGCGGCGGCAGCGACTTAAATGATTATTATATAAGTAAAAGTATTGGCCAAAGCAGATCAATTTGAATACTGAAATCGTACCAATTTTGAAAGTAAAATCTTCCCTTCCATTTTAAATCAGCCACGCTTGAGGGCAAGTGGGGGGAAAGGTAATGCGCGGGACGGAAGGAGGTCCTGTGGGTAGATTGAATAGGGCTCCAAGGCTCAGTGCTCAGTTATTTGGGGGCACAAAGGCGTGCATAATTAATGGCATAATGTAGAACTCAGGGTATGCGGGCAGGGCAGCGGAGAGCCTGCTTACCGTAATTCTGCAACAGGGCTCCATTTTCGAAGCTAAACAGACAAGCTGGTATTTATTATTTATTAAAAGGTATAGTTCTGTTTTATTTTTTTCAATTTTGATTAATTTGGAATAAAATGAGACAATATTCTCATAAATAAATGAAATGTTATTTCCAAATAAAAGTTAAAGGAAGCAAAATAGCTACAGTTATTCTAATATTGTTATGACAGCTGTTTAAACCATCAAGATTACCACAATGTTATGTGGAAAATAACATACTACAATCAAGGTAAACAAGCTTGAGGACTTTCTAATTACAATTTTTTAATGAAAAATCTCCAAAATATTTTATAGTGAAAAACTGCTGAACTTAAAAATCATAAAACTGTTAAGATGCATACATAATCTCAAGCTGTTGAGCATATTCTCTTGAAATATATGGAACTTGATCAGGAGCCAGCTTTCTAGCCAACTGGAGGGCCTGCTCCCACTGGAGGAGGTCTCTTCTCATCTCAAGTGCAGCAAGAGGATCTCCAGATTGTAGAAACCATTCCTGTGTGAAACATTAATGCAGAAATACTAAAAAAAGATTATATGGTTAAATTAAAGCAGATAGATAAATCAAAAAGGCATCTAATTCAGCAATGAAGATTGTTTTAATGCACATTGTACCTATTCAAAAAAAATCAGTACAACATACATTGTACAAACTTTCTCATATACTAATGCATCGTTTAGTTATCTTTAGAAAATGAAAATCGTATGAGCCTGTTTTTAGAAAATCCAATTTTTGTTCAAGTTGCCCAAGAATAAACTAGCCTTGTATTTATTCATTGAGAAAAATAAAATATGTAGTATTATTGTAGATGTATCCTCAAGTAACTGTACGAAATTTGATCAAAATCATTAGAGCCGTTTTTGAGAAAATCGAATTATTGTTAAAGTTGCCTAGAATAAACTAGCCTTATATTCATTTTTTGAGAAATATGAACTATACAGTATTATTGAAGACATAAACTGAAGTAACTGTATGAAATTTCATCAAAATCGTTAGAGCCGTTTTCGAGAAAATCGGATTGTTGTTAAAAATGCGTAGAATAAACTACTGTTAATTATTGATCAATGTCAATAAAAAATAAAGGTAAAGGATCTTTTAAAGTGAAATTTGCTTTGAGTCTAAAGACAAGAAAAGAACTTGTAACTCATTTTATATGCATTACTTTTTAAGGATTTAATTTTCATATGTTATAATTAGTATTCCCTGACAATATCAATGTAAATATTCAATTTGCTATGGCATAACTGCAATTAAAGGAGAAGAATTTATTAAAAATGTTAATAAGAATACCATTTATAACCTTAAAGTAACAAACATAGAAATAAAACATGGAATAAAAACACAATGCAAACATAAAACATTACGAAAAATCAAGCACATAAATTTTACAATTTTCAAGCTTTTTGTTATCCAGTTACATAGACATCTTGTTTCAATATTAAACAATGAGAAGCTGAGTATACTTTTGATGAATTTTGTAGAATGTTAGACGTTAAAAGAGGTCAAAAAAGCTGAAGAACTAACTTCCTCTTACAATTAGAGGGAAAGCTTTCATAATACCGTATCTGCCCGAATACAAGCCGATGTTTTTTGTCAAAATTTATCATGAAAAAATCACCCCTCGGCTTAAATGTGAGTCCGAGGAAAATTTGGGTTATGGTTAAATCTCGAAGTCTCTCATTGCCTTCGTGTTCAAATGATAGTACTATATTTTTCGTAAAGTAAATATTTGACGTACGATGAATATATATAAAAATAACTTGGCGAGATCGCTTGCGTAAACTGAAGATTACGCAAAATGCGTTGACAGCTTTGAACGCTCAACTGTTTGAATTTCGGTAAAACTTTACATGGAACGTGTATAATTATAAAAATGCAGTTTCTTAAGGTAATATATATGCTAATTTCATTGGAAATAGACTTGGATGAAAAAATATCTTGGCGAGATTGCTTGTGTAAATTGACGATTACGCAAAATGTGTTGACGACTTTGAATGCTGAACTGTTTGAATTTCAGTAAAACTTTACATGGAACGTGTATAATTATAAAAATGCAGTTTCTGAAGGCAACGTATATGCTAATTTCATTGGAAATAGACTTGGATGAAAAAATATCTTGGCGAGATCGCTTGCGTAAATTGACAATTTCGCAAAATGCATTGACGGCTTTGAATGCTCAACTGTTTGAATTTTGGTAAAACTTTACATGGAATGTGTATAATTATAAAAATGCAGTTTCTTAAGGCAATGTATATGTTAATTTCATTGAAAATAGACTTGGATGAAAAAATATCTTGGCGAGATCGCTGTTACTATATTTAACCTTTTGTGAAAATGAGGATGAATAAAATTATTGCCAATGAATGTGGAACATTATTCAGTAACGCAAAATTATTAATTGAAGTAATATTTCAAAATGTCAACGACTAAACCATTTCCCACACATTTCTTCGATCTTGAATAATGTATTCTAAGATGTGCATGAATGCCCGGCAAACTTCAGCATAAAATCTACGAAATTTACATTTATGCCAAAAAACTGTGGAAATTTTTGGGGGGTCGGCTTCTATTCAGGCAGATACGATATTCATACAACATTCAAAGTAAAAACTATATAATAACCACGTCATCAAAATCTAACAAGGGTAAAGAAAATTCATTAACTCCATATTTATGCTTCTTATATGGACAAGGTAAAATACATTAGTACTATTAATAGAGAGAGAGAGACAGCTAAATAAGAATATTTGAAAATAATGAAAGTCAGATAAGATGCTGATAGGAACCTAACTTGCTAGCTCTGGGTTTCCATATTAGTTATACCTGAGCTTTGGAGAAGTTCCTCAAGCACATGGATACATGACCAGCAAGCAGATATCTATCCTCAGTACCACGAATACTCTCTAGAGACCAGACCATGCCAACATTTCCCATTTGACGGTACACTGTTATAGCTGAAATTAGTAATGCAGACTTCTTTTATGCAGCATAGCAGACAAAAGACAATGACCTTTTTACACAAATCAAGCACTTGTCTAAGGAATAAAGTAACACACAAAGCTCAAGATGCATAAACTTTTATGCAGAGATTAAAAACAAGAACATAGCACATGATATACTTTAAAATGCAAATTAAAAACATGCAGATTATACATATGAATTTTATAGTATAACAGACAACACAGAAGGCTAAGGAAATGCAGACACAATTTACTTTATAGAATTTTAAGGCTCATAAGTCCCTCTAAAAACAGGCAAGTGAATTATTCTACATAACATGGTAAAATCTTGCTAAAATGAATAGCCTGTAAAAGATATTTTCACTACGATAAAAATATTTCTTAGTCCTGCTCAAATTTAATGAATAGGTGTATGTTGCCAATCCCTAATTTTATGCATACATTTTGAAGTTTTATTCATTATGTTGTAAATTTAAAATATACATTCCCATCATATAAGGGTGAAATACCATTAAGTTAATTGGAAAAATATTATAAACTTCGTTTAATTATATGATTGGTATTGTGACATTATTTTGACCAATATTTGTCACGATTTTCTGCACAAATAAATTATTTATGCCTCCCCTCCAGAAATTCACAAATGTATCTAATAAAAAACATTACCATATCTGCCCGAATAGAAGCCGACCCTGGATTTAAGCCGACACCCCAAAAATTTCCACCACTTTTTGGCGTAAACGTAAATTTCGTAGATTTTATGCTGAAGTGTGCCAGGCATTCATGCACAGCTTAGAATACATTATTCGCGATCGAAGAAAAGTGGGACATGGTTTAGTTGTTGACATTTTGAAATATTACTCCAATTAATAATTTTGCATGGTTGAATAATATTCCATATTCAGTGACAGTAATTTCATTCATCTTCATTTTCACAAAGGCCAAATATAGTAATAGTGATCTCGCCAAGATAATTTTTCATCCAAGTCTATTTCCAATGAAATTAGCATTTACATTACCTTAAGAAATTGCATTTTTATAATTATACACGTTCTATGTCAAGTTTTACTGTTCATTATCAGCTGAATTTTGCAGTTCAAGCCGTTGTTCATACCTTCAGAGCAGATCTCTCGTTATTTACCGATATTCAAACAGTTGAGCATCAAAAGCCATCAACGCATTTTGCGTAATCGTCTGCAAATCACGTGACCACTCAAATAATGTGAAAAACCCAGCCTTAAACGGTAACAAAGCACAGGTAGTGCTAAATTCAATATTCTAGCCATTATTATTTCATTATTATTTCATTAATATTCATTGTAAGTCAAATATTTACTTTACCAAAAATATAGTGGTATCATGAGACGTGCTGCAATCTATGAGTGACTACCAGATTTAACCACAACCCAAATTTTCCTCGGACTCGCATTTAAGCCGAGGGGTGATTTTTTCATGATAGATTTTGACAAAAAACATCGGTTTGTACTCAGGCAGATACGGTAAATTCAGTTACAAACACAAGAAGGATTAGTTAGGCATATGTATTAAAAGAAATATTATTTTAGAATGATGAGGTAATACACTAACAGAACACAGAACCCTGTTAAGCAACAATTAATTTCAGCAGATATCATGTGTGGTGAAATCAAATCCAAGTTTTGATTGCTATATAGGATGGTATACACAAGTTATTTATAGCATACATTTTATAAAAGTAAATTAAATTTATTGAAAACTTCAAATATATTTTATTAATTCACCACTTTAAAATTAAAAAAACTGGCAAAAAAGACTATGCAATAACATTTCCTATAGCAAATTACCTATTTAATATTGCCTATGGACTATGGATTTAATATAGATAACAAAAATCATGCAGGAAAGTAGAACATGTATCATATTTGACATTGTGAGGAAAAAGTCTTAGGTAATTTACTAAGCAGTAAAAAGTCATACCAAAGTCAATATCTAAACATTTCAAAGCAGTCTCAGCAAGTTGATTCCAATCTCCTTGTGCATTAAGGGCCAAACATACCTCCCAAGCCTCATCTAATCTGAAATTAAAATTCAAATAATGTCTTCAAAGAACACTGAATGTAAATTCTTAGTATGATACATTTAACGATCTGTACTTTTATTTGTCTTGAAATGTATAATGGTGAAACTTGCTACACGACATGTTCATGTTAACCAAGCACTGCAGAATTGACTCTACTGTAGAAATGTCCAGTGATTGGAGCTATTGTTTCACCTGCATCAATCCAGGTAAGATTTCTAAAACATTTTTTGTGATACAGCTATTAAAAAATAAAGGCAAAATTAAAAATATGGGAAAATAGCATCCTGCATAGAGTTTGCAAAGGATGAGGGACAAATACTGAAAATATAGGAAAACCTAGGCAGTAGAGTACAACAGGCGACCCTATTCAGAACAATTTTTTAAAAAGCATGCATGAAAATAACTCAATAAAAGATAAAAGTTCTGTTATCATTTACTTTCGCAGAGCTAGGTGCTTCCTTAAATTTTCCTGCAGCACAGAGGTCATTTCCTTGGGTTCAAGATTCATAACAGGTTTGATTTCATGAGTAGTAAGAACAACTCTGGATATGTTTCCTCCAGGAGTTCTTAAAGTTACTTCTCCATTGAAGAGCAGCATGGGTATTTGTCCTTTAGTAATAGGAGTATCTCCAACTTTTTCAACAACATTGCCTACATAAAAGAAAAATGTATTAGTGAAAATTTTAAATTTATAATTCACAAATATATGCATAAGAATGTTCTTCTTGATGACAGATTATTAATCTTTTCACTTTCAATTTTCACGTTTCTCTTTACTCTCTGCTTCAATTTCCCTAGATGTTGGCATGCACAGTAGGACCTATTTCTGGAAAATCTCCGTAAATGGTAAGGTTAAAGGCTTACAGGAAAAATATGATTAGGTTTCAAGATATTAGGTGCATAATATTTTAGTAGTAAATTATTAATGTATTGTATAAAATTAAACAATTTAATTAAATATACATAAAAATCTGATATCACCACATGACTTTCTCAATACAGAGTAATGAATATGATTGCACTAGTACTTAAAAGTTGCTCTCGACAACAGTGTCCTAAAGCAGTGTTTCTCAACCGGTGGGACGCATCCCACTGGTGGGACGCATCCCACTGGTGGGACTTGAAAGCCTTCTAGGTGGGACCAGAGCCGGCTGAAGACATTTTGGCACCCCAATCGGTTTGAATTTCTGGCACCTTCTCTTTTATATAGTTAACAGTCTCAGGTGTAATTTGATGGAATTTCTTCATATCGTCGAAATGAAAAAGATTTACTTGGTAGTTCCACAAAAATTATTTTTTAAAAAGAAATAAATTTTTGTGGATTTACCAAGTAAATCTTTTTTATTTCGACCTTCTCCTTTCTGTTTACCAAGTATTAACGTGCTACTTATATGCTTATAAACGTAGAAATTCATTTACTTGAAAAAGTGAGGTTTTTCTTTATATCATGGTGGGACCAGAGTTTCTTGAAAATGTGGTAGGTGGGACGCAAGTGGCAAAAGGTTGAGAACCACTCTCCTAAAGAATAACTATCGGTAGTTATGTTTGTGAATAATTTTCACAATGGAAAATACTTTGAACAACTTATCACATTCAAAAAAAAACAATAAGTAAACAAAATTCTTATTTGTTGCTATGCATAAAATACGCATCCAAATACATAATAGGCAAAATATATGCGATTAAATTATCATTGGCAGCATTAATAAAAACACCTGATGAAAACTTACCTTCAACTGAATTATCCAAATAAATATAGGTGATCACTTTCTCATCATCAAAGACACCAAAAATATTTTTATCTTTCAGCCAAGTTTCCCACATAACCACAGTAGCGGTCAGAGGAAAGTCATTTATCTTAGTCACTTCACTGTTTGCCTGTAAAAATATAAATGAAAATGACCAACCAACATTTTTCTGAACGAAAAATAACAAAATAGAAAATTTACTTTCAAACATTAATCATGACATTTTAACTGAATAATAAATTTTAGCCTAAATTTAACAAATAGTTATTTTTGTGAGATAAGTCAATTCCCTTACAGCATTAAAAACATATCCTTCATTTTTCTCATCGACAAAAACAAGACATATTCCAACTGGATCAATGTGTATTTCCTTAATCCCAACACCATGCTGATAATCATCTGCTTCATTCCAGTCTTCCAAAGAAAAGTAATGTATTCCTCCTTTCTTAAAATAAATCCAGCAGTTCAATTAATGAATTCACATTATCAAATCTTGTTACAAATTATAAGTATGGTTGATAGTTAAGGTAATAGGACATAAATTTCAATATTCCTCATTCTGTAATCAAAAAGGTTGAGGCTAAACAGCCTCTTCTTCCACATTAGCAAAATCAATACAAGGAAATATAGCAAAAATAAAATGTGATCCAGACATTAAAACATAGAGGTTTTAAAAAATGGGTCTTTAATGGTGAAACATGGGGATATAAGATAAAAATTAAAATATTTGGAAAAGTGATAAAGAATAAACTTTTAACTTTATATAGCTGAAATAGAATTACAAAAAATCTGAATTTAAAGTACATTAAATTATAATGAAAATATTTCTGCAATAAAATAGCAAGCTAAATCAAATAAACCACCTGAAATAATTCTTTTTAGCATTCCAAATGTTTAATAGTGAAATCATCCTCCTATTTTTCAATTATCTAGTGATAATAATAAAATGCTTTTACAGAGAAACTTCCTTGATCTTGGCTTCCCCAAATGCAGATTCGCTTTTTATGCAGTACCCTAATAGGAAGAAAACTACTCTGAACATGGTGGCATAATTTGCTTTTATGCAGCTTGGCAGTGAATGGCCAAATTGCAAAAAATTACCACAGTAGTAGATTTCAACTAGGTTTTAGCAGCTTTCTTTATTATATTTCATTTAACCCATAACAAAAGGAATTATTTGCATAATTTGAAACAAATCTAATTTAAGCCCATTATTCAACTCTCTGTAAATTAGTTGCAATAGTTTCAATAGACATTTGCCAGAATGTATCTAATATATCACTGGAAAGAAATGTTGTATAATATATAAAGATTATTTACAACTCTTATTACTTACATCTGTTCCATACACCAAAAAGTTAGGGGTAACAGAATGGCAGCGAATCACTGCACTTGAACTCTGACTAGGAAATAATCTTGTTTCCCTATGTTCATCCTTAACAGAACATCCAGGAATCTAAAATCGAATCAGTCATTCAAAATCATATCAAGACATCATCTTGCAGTCAACAAATATATATGCTATAGCATTTATATTTCTGAAAAAAAAAAGTGAAGCATAACACAGTCATTAAGTCAGTGCAGATCCAAAATTAAAATAATGCAGCATTTCATTTGTAATACATCATATGCACATACATTTCAACAAATCAGAAAAACTGAAACTGAAGATAATAAATTGATTGAATCAGTATTACAATTCCTTTTTTAACTTGATAATGGTCATATCAAATAAACCATTTCAGTCATATAATGTTGAAATAAGTTTTTCAGTGAAAACAAATGGAGGAAGGATATAATGTACATACCAAATGTTAATTTTTCTTCAGAAATTGGATCCTATTGAAACAGACACATACAGGAACAACTACTCTCAAAATAGCACATTATGGCTCCACCAAAAAAAAGTAAAATTACTTGCAAAAATGAATTATTAGATAGAATAGACAAATTGAAGTCAGTAGATAATTATCCTTGATGAAATCTTTTCCCGCAACTAAAGTATCTTCATTCTCCCAAATAAAACTATGTATCTTTACAATTGATCGCATTAATGCAAAGAATGCTTTACACATTTTTGTTATTAAATTATGATAAAATCTAACCATATAGATAAAAGATTTTACAGAGCAAAAGCTTACCAAATGCAACTGAATTTTTCCAGGATGAAACAAAGCACTGGCATATTCTGACCCAAGTTTGAGACTTTGTATGTTACCCATATATTCTTGATTTCCAATAGGTGAAGATCCCAATGATTGTTGAGGTTTTTCTAATGAGAAATCTTTTATTTCTTCAACTAAAGAGTAGAACCAAGCTCGGTTATTCATACCTGCTGCAAGATGGAGCGGCCCAATCGCTAAGAAGCTAGGCTCTACATTAATAATAACATTGTCACTTGGTATTTCCTGAAATCAAAATTAAAGACACTTGTTTCAATTTCCTCATTATCTTCAGAAAAACAGTAAATAATATTCACTCTTTGGACTATGCAAACAAAAAATTATTCTTTTCATGCAAAAAATAAATTATAGAAACCATCCATAACATGATCAAAATATCTTTTATTACATTACGCAACATCAAAAAAAATTTCCGGAAGGCTCATTACCTTTGCAGATCCAAAGACAGTTACTTCACGGATGTTAGTGAGTAATGCCAGCTTGCCTCCAGCAGCAGTAGTCACTCCATGCACGATAGGTAGACTGGACAGGTACACAAGAAGTGAAGATGAACTCTGTGATCCAGCAGACACGGCTAGCAACCGTCCATCAGTGCTCCAACTCATTTTTCCGACTCGGATCTCTTCCCTCCGTGATCTTCCCATACGCCCAATCTTCCTTTTACTAAATGAATCTTCCGCTTCCTCTCCCCCTCCCTCGTCTTCATTACCTTCAGATATCGTGAGGACTGTTGGAGCTTCCTGAAGATTGTGTATTTCGTGACATTTCACCCTGTGAATAAAAGTAAAAAAAAAAGTTTGAATGGGATCCCAATTTTATGGCTTAGTTGCCACAATAATTAAATTGAAACAATACCGTCACCAAATTTTATGGATAACTTAATAAAAAATCATTTCCATTTAAGTTAAATTTTATTGCAATTGTTTGTAGATTTAATTTGACGAAATTTTTTAAATCTTTATAATAGATACATAAGATAGATTAAAGGGAAAAAAGGCAATTTTATGACAACCAATGCAATATTTATGTTTGCAGAATGGAAATCATCATAACACCAATGCTAAATTAAGGAGATTTACTTTTATTTAGTGAATACTTCAGATGTCCACATCAAAGGCACATAAATGTACAAAAGCACCAGGAAATCATATCAAAATTAAATTAATACAGTTTGAAATAATTATTAAACATTTCGATAATATGAGGATATATTTTTTTTCAAACTAGGATATAAAAATTAATCATGGCAAACTTGTTATATAGAGATAACAGGCAAGATAATAAAATGCTTGTCTAGAATGAGTTTTGAAAGAATAACACTATGGATAAATCACGCTTACGTATTATCTCCACAGGATCCCACCAAACCAAGATTTTCAGATAGTGCTATATCTGTAAGTACATCTCTGTGATTTTTAACCTGAAACAACTCGCGTCCTATCTCTTTCATATGAGTAGAAATCACAACAAAGTAACCAGCAGAAAATCCAAGCAAAATATATCCATCTCCAAACCTATGGAAAACATAAAAAGAAATTACCCAAAACATGAAAATAGAGTATTTTCTGTAAGCTAATCATCACGAAAGAAGAGAGACATGCTTTAAAACTTTCCACACAAAGTGTGCAGGCTGTAAAGTTTTTCTCCTTTCTTGGATGATGATAAAAAATTGAAAATATAGAATATCCTTCCCCATATGAATATGACTGTAATTCACATGAACTTAAACCCATTTAAAAAATTAATCCTATTTTTAACTCTTTCTTTCTGAAATTAACCTATTTTATTAGTACAACATCTGTGAACTGCATGCATGATATTGTACAATGAAGTAATTAATTTCAAAACGTTTTTAAAATAAGAAAATCTCAGATAAGCATAGATGAAATATTAACAAAGAGACAATACAATCATTTTTGTAGAAAATTGACAAAATGTGTTAGAAATTATAACATTATAGACACAAAAGCAATCATCACATTCAAATGACAAGGAATATAATAACTGAAGAAGCTGCAATGCTCTTGTCCATCTCAACTGGTGATATCATATTTTAATATCAGTTGATTCTGCACTTGTATTATGAAATTGTATAAAACCTTTATCTACATCTAATGAATGTTAATGTTAAAACATTACATGATTTAATTCCCAAAACTTATTTTTTTCAGAAAATATATTATCCAATTTTACATAAAATAACCACTTGATGGGAAATTAAGAATTATCTTTTGTAGATGAGAAATGGTTTACGAGTTCTAGTATAAGGATTTAAAATGCAATTAACTCACCATTCATATTTCACAACCGACCCATATTTTTGTTGAAATACGAGCTCAATTGGGTTATCAGGATTATGTAAATTATACAAAAGAAGCATCTTCTTTCCCACTAGAACGCTTACCTGTGGATTTAAAAACTTTTAGAAGTTTTCTATGAGAACCGATAAAAATAATGTTGCGAAGGAAAATTTCATAAAATCTTACGGTATTTTCTCCTGAAAGACGTTCATCCCCCTTCATTTCTGAAAAATAAATGTTGGATGGTTCACTTCGAAGGGTCACGACTCTTTGTGTTTCACCTTCTGGTCCACTTATGCTTAATGTGCGATCCTCTGATCCTAATGCTATTAGGTTATCTTTGCTCCATGCTCCACAAGTAATCTTTTTACTGTGCTTCCCCAGAACAGAAAGCCTCCTAAATGAAGAGAATATAAGAACATTTAAACTATGATTAACTACTTATTCTTTATAAAAAATAAATGCTAGATTAACAATGCCACAGACAGACATCAATATGTTGTTTCATAGAGGGAAGACAGCTATATCAGTCAAAATTTCTAAATGCAAATAATTACCCATTTAATTCTTTATCTAATTTTACAAGTGTCTGTCTGTCTGTCCCCATTTGTATCTCAAGAACCGTTCGTCGTAGAGATATGCAGTAAACAACATTTTGTTTCTACTAACTAGGAGGTCCCTGGAAAACTATTTTCATTTTCATTAAGTCCCAGGTTCGAATCTTAGGAATCATTTATATTTTCCATAATATAATACATAAAACTCGACTTTTAGGCATGCAGGCTTTCATTCATTTGCTCATATAAATTCGAAATATTGGCATATGAGCTTTGGACCTGGATCGTTTTAAAGGAAAATGATCAATGATTCTTATTCATATTGTCTTTTTCCATTTACGACTAGAAATTGCCTGCATTTTAAATTTAATGCACATAATTTGCACTAAATTTGCCATTTATAAGGCTAAATACCTTGATGACGGACATTGTCGTGCTCGAAATCCTACTGTTGTAAAACTGCAAGTACTTTATGAGCGTAAAATTAACGTGTTTTATAAGCTGTTTAAATGAAGAGAGGGTATGGGGAAAGGAGAGAGGTGGAAGGGAGAGAGGGGAAAGGGGAGAGACAAGGGGGGGAGTGGGATAGGGAAAGAGGGAGATGTTTCAATAATGAAAGAATATAGTAAAAGACATAATTAATAGAATAGTTTTCTACGAGGATATCATTTGCACCATTAATTGATTCACATTATTATTAATAAATTAATTGAAAAAATCTAGGAAAACATTGCACAGGTACAGCTAGTAATAATAATTGTTACTGTTCATCATTCTGTCAGTAATGCAGCATGGGGTTAAATAGCAGTATCTATATAAATGTTAATACATCAAGAAAATACTCCAATTTCAATCACAATTTCAGGACATGACTTAACCCCTGTTAAATTAGAGGTTGTCTACTATCTAAAGCAGTGGTCTTCAAGGTGGACGATAGCGCCCAACAGTGGGCATCATATGGTTTTTGGTGGGCGCTTTTGTTCAGTGCATAGGGAAAGTGGGAAGTGAACTTATTTCAAATAGCAAAATTTGGCAAAAGTGCACAGTGAATTGAAAAAGGATGAAAATCTATAATCTAAAGTAACATCATGGCCTCAATTCCAGGAGCATTTCTTTTCTCCAATTTTTATTTTCTTACAACCAAATTTAAAATAAACATCAAATTAGCACAAAAATTTGTTTTGAACACGTTTCGTAGTTTTTGAAGGGAAAATTTTTGTCACAGGCAACCACATTGTTGCTGGCTTTATAAAATTATGAACACCAAATTGGATTGATATAGGTAGTTATAGGGTATAACTTTTATTTATCTAAAGAACTATTAGGCTAGGGTGAGTTGTAAAAATTCAACAAAAGAAATAAATGTGTATTTGTATCAGAATTGTAAAATGATCTAATAATTTTTTAAGCTATAATAGAAGAATTTTTTAAATTTTAGTATGTACATAGAGTTAATTACAGTAGGACCTTGATAAATGTTGTTAACTGGTTCTTGGAATCCCGACGATTAGCGAAACGATAATAGTCAAAATCGATTTTCCCACAGGAAAAATGTCATAGGTCAATAATTCCTTCAAAAAGATCTTGCATGCATCACATAAAACTGAATTTTTAGGACTCAGTTTGCTTGAAATTTTAGACTGCGCCATTTTCATTCATTCACTTATAGTTTTATTTGAAGGGATGTAACATTTCTGGACCTTTCAGCAGCACTGTCATTAACACTGCATTTTGGGACCATTTTTATCACTTGAGGTTTAATAAGCTATAAAATATTTAAGAAATATTTTAACTGTTGACAAATGAGTTGGCAGTTGCACTGCAACAATCCGCAAAGCAATGTTTTGCTGTTTGATTCTTATATTTGAAGGTAAAATTCTAAAGACTATTAATCTTTGTTTAACCGTTTCCATTTACACACAATTTTTTCACTCTAACACGATTGACTAAATGTTCTCTGAGAAAAGCCAGAGTGCACCATTTCGATAGATCAGGAGTGCCCACCGGATGTGGCCCACTAAGCAATTTTATGAGGCCCACCTCCAGTCTTTCATAGTTTTCAAAACTTTATTTATTTACTTTAATTAACTATCAAATATTATTTTCCGTGTAGTAAAATCTGTTAAGATATATAACATAGAATTGCAACCTCTTAGTAAATATTTCTCAATTCAAGTAAATTCTTTTTAATGCTGTTTTTGATTTTTTTCTCAAAGATATTTCTAAGATTGTATTCTATCATGATTTTAAGTATTGAAATGTTAACCCTAAAAAGTTAATTCTAACTTTATTTCCACACATATGGTGTCTAAGAATCTCTAGGTAACTTTAGATTTAACTATAATCCACTGATCATTTCCAATGCGGCCCACCGAAGGGTTCACTGCCACTAATGCAGCCCACTACACAGAAAAGGTCGCCCACCACTGCGATAGCAATCTTTCTCTCTCAGTCACAGTGCAATCGTCATCTTATTCTTTTGCCTCCTTCATTCAAAAATTGCGACGGAACTTTTTCATTTTTTGTACCACTTTAAGAAAACGACAGTTGATCAAAACAATGATTATTGATGGCAACAGTTATCAAGGTCCTACTGTACATGAATATTTACCCATCATGTTTTTGACAGAAAATCATATTACTAAATTCATGATACAGGCAGTCCTCGACATCCATACATAATGCGTTCCTGAAAACGTGTACGGAAATCGAATGTACAGATGTCAAACATAGATTTACATGTTATAGGGGGGGTTCCATTCCCAGAGAGCCAAAAAATATTATAATATCTCTAATTATGGTATAAATGTTTAGTTTTTTGAGCAGGGGCCTTTTAGACACAATCGTCGATTTTATAATATAGAGAGATAGAGCAAAAAGCAATAAAATATTTAAATAATTGCACAAATAAACACTCCTGCACAAAGATGCCAGCACGGTGGAAACTGGTGGCCTAGTGGCTGGCAACCAGCAGCACTCGAAATATTTGTTTGTCATTTCGCTGACGCACAAAAGTCCGAATTCGCCGTACGGAAGGCAGTTTAGGGGTGTAAATGTATTATGAATGAAAGTTTGAGTTTTTTCATTTAAGCATTTTGCTATTTTCATAGTTTTTTGTAATACTGCCTAATCATGGCCCCAAAGAGAGTGATGACTGAAATGAAAGAAAAGTTGGTAAAAAGGGCGAAAAAAGTGATGAGTTTGGAGAAGAAAACTGAAGTTTTAGATAGGCTTGAGCATAATGAATCTGCTTCATCAGTTGGTAAATTACTTGGTGTGACCGAGTCCACAATAAAATTGATAAGGAAAGTGAAGAAGCGATTAGAGCTAGTGTTGCAAGTGGTACTTCAACAAGTAAAAAAGTGTCTTTTGTACCTAGAGAAGACAGAGAAGGCTTTAAACCTGTGAATTAAGACCCAAACTCGCAAGAGAATCTTGCTGAGTTCACTTGTCATTCATGAGAAAGCCAAGCTACTGCACGATCATTGTGTCTCAAATTGTTTCGCGGTCTGCTAACGAGATATCGCCAACGTCATCAAAATGTGTATAGATCGGTTCCTTGCTCTTTAAAATAGTGTGGTGTTTATTCAGAACGCCACAGTACGTATTGTATTATTATATTTGTTCTTCTCCTTCACAATTGAACACACACTAGACCGGCTTAAGTCCAATGAGCATCCGATTGAAGCTAAAGATTCACCGCTTTTGGCACGCCTAGTTATTTCCATCTTTGTCTCAATTGTGTTCAGTTTATGAGTCCTAACGTTTCTTTTCACTTGTATTAGCACTTTCAGTATTTCATTTCTCACTCATGTTTATAAAATAATAGGTGTAAAATGCACAAACAAAGAAAAACTGCTGCATGTACAAACAAAGATGGTAACGTTGCCGAGACTGAATAATAATAATAATAATTTATTGATTATTAACCGACTTTACAGTGGTATTAATCTTGCCAATTTTAATACAATATTAAAAAACATTAAAAACATTAAAAACATTACATATAATACGTATATTATTACATAGCATACTTTAATTTGGTAATTTATTAAAAGTGTTGGCTTGGCTGACAGCGCCATTATGCAATAGCTTGAAATGTTTGTTCGTCAGCTGATGTACGAAAGTTCGAATTCGGAGTACGATAGGCAGTTTAGGGGCGAGAATTTATAATGTATGAAAGAGCGAATTGTACGGATGTCGAGGACTGTCTGTACATCCTTATGCTGTAAAAAAAACTTCCATGTTAATAGGAATTCTTAGACATGGTGATGCATTTGTGGAATAATATGTAATAGCAATGAAAGATGTAATTTTTTAAAATGGAAACTATAATATGCCTTTCATTACTATGATGGTATCTTTCCACAAAGTAGAGCCGTCTCTAGCGGATTTCATTTATAGAATAATTCAGCAAAAATCTACTGTCATTGAAAAGAGTTGAGAATAGTACATATAATAATCATAGTATAAACTATTTTAAATAATGAACTTAAAAAATAATTGGAGCAGCTATGAGATTTAAAGCATAATCAAAATATAATTTTATACAAAGACAACTTCTCAAATAATCAAGTCTGTTAATTAAAAAGCTTTAGGGCATCATATAAAAATTACCTTCCTGTACACACTGATAAAAAGATTCAGTTAACAAGAATTTTAAATAACTTCATGCATTCATACAAGAGAAAGATAAATACTACTTCCACTTGAAAAACTTTTTCCAAGTCAAATTAATGTATTTATAAATAATAATTATCCCTCACCAAATCAGAAAATACAGCCCAGCAGTATTAAATTACATAAAATGAGTTACTCTAACACTATACAAAGATACTAGTAAACTGAAGGCTAATAGTATATCAATAGATACTAATTAATTGAGAACTATTCTTAAGTTATTAATGATTTATAGCTACTAACTTGGATGTTCTATGATTGTATATGATGAGATTTCCTTTTGAAGTACCAACAGCAAGTACTGGTCCTGTTTTGGCCCATACTAAATAGCTGAGTGAATCTCTCAGGCCTGAATCGAGGTTACTTGCTAAATTAAAACAATATCAATTAGTTGCTGTCCATATTACATATATAATTATATCCAACAAACCTGTGAGTCACCACTCGCATTTGAGATAAATTAATGGAAATTGAGTAATACTGACAGGAAAGGTGATCAGGAATTAAGAATGGTCACTTGTCCTTTTAAATTCATGACACAAAACCTTCATTCAGGAATCTCTTCAGGAATACCTCATAATTTTTCTGAATGTGATTTTTTTATTTTTTGTGATAGTTTAATTAATTGTGATGGCTCATTAGCTGTTATTCAAAGGTCTCAATGATAGGACTTAGTTGTTACTGAAAAATTTGAACTTCTGAAGTGCTACCAAAGACTCAATGTCAAGGATTTTGATTTTCTATATCATTGTGAGCAGTACTTCCCAAATGCTTTCTTTGAATGCATCTTTTAAAAATTTGGCATCAATTTGGCTAAGCGGTTTCCAACATGACGTTAAAATTTTAAACAGACTATTAGATTTTAAATGAATGTTTACTTTCTTTCTAGCGACACCAGTTTTAATGTGTACCTCAAAATCTACAATTTAATTGCAAGTTTTATATATATATATAGCCATAACTGAAAAATAATATTGACAAATTTCTGTAAAGGAGCGAGAGGTTTTGAATAGAGATTACAATTTCCAAGATCAAAAGAAATAAAATGTAGTAAAAGAGGAGTTCTTTAGAACTGACAATTTTCAAAATCAATATGCAAAACACAAAAACAACATAAAATATGGCACACCCAATCAAATTAATGAAACTTTGACTTATAACAAAAACAAAATTAATTTGTAACGTCAGTACTGTATATGAAAATACATTGCCTCCTTAAAAATAAATATAAAAGATCATGGGAAAATATTTACACATGCATGTTGTGGAAAATTCCAATGGTGTCACCTTTATATACCTTTTTCCGAATTGGAATCCCACAATAAAAGCTGAGTAGATTTGTCAACAATTACACTCAAAATATCCCCATCTGAATCCCAAGCCAGACCGGTGCATAACCTATTCAAGAAAGAAAAATTGTTAGCAATCAACTTTGAATGAATTTTGATTTAACTGACAATATATTACTCGTAAAAATTTTACTTGAAAGGTTTTTAATAAAACAACCTTAAATACACAATGTTCAGTATTCAATATGGCATGAAGGGCGAAAAATAAAATCGTTGGCTGATTAAAATTCAGTTGTAATATTTAGAAAATTCCCAACACGTATATTTGGCTCCCTTCTTTTCAGGGGTATGGTACGTTAAAAGCTGCTTCTATGGTTAAATTCTGATAAATGTAAACAGTAGAGGAATCCATATAATCCTAAAAATGATAGGTTTTGAGCTTTAATACATATAATAAGACATACCCAGGTAATTGGATTCTTTCAGCTACTTCTCCGCTTCTATTGTAAAGGGAAATTGCTTGATCCGATCCTGTAGATGCCAAATATCCACCTCTTCCATTTTGCCAGGCAAAGAGAATGTCTCCACCACTGCCGTGTGGGTGATTCAAAGTGAACACCAGCTGAAAACAATTTTTCGAAAAAAAAATTCATTGGTATCTATTACAACTAATGTCGTTCATAATAAATCAAGTATTTACGCCAACCTTTTCTGATATCATTGTAGAGCTATTAATTTGTAAAAATCATTTAGTTGTGGGAAATCTTCCGTCTGTCGAAGTTAAGCTCCGGTACACTCTTTGAATGTCAATAACAAAAATGTCATTCCCGAACAGACAGCTGACGATCTCATATCCGTACTTGTAATAGTAAATAAACCAGCATTTAGTTTGGTTTTGTGAAGATGAGCTTTACAATAATCGCTTAAAGGAGATGATTGTGCGCAAAATATTAGTTTTAACATTCAAATGTAACAAGATTTTTACTTTGGAACTCAAAAGTAAAATCACGCATAAATGGAGGCATCTTTTCTCTGCTAAGTAGCCAAGCTTTTAGTTAAGTTTTATTAAACAAATGCTATATTTATTTAATGAATACAAGATCAGGATGTATTCGTCCTTATTTAGTTCTTTATTAGAGTGAGTTTTTATTGGGTCTTGGGTTATATCACGCTGAAGGCAGATAACACTCCGTTACAGAGAGAATGAATCTACTAAAACATTAGTTTCGAAATAGAATGTATATAATCCAGAAAAGCAAAGGGATAATTAGCCACGCCAATTCAAAGCGAAATATTCTTGTATATATCATTTGGGGCAATAAAATATGTGAAACAAACATCGCGCTAAATGGCAGCCATTTAACGTAGGTACATTTAGAAGAGATAGCAGTTTATTAGTACTATTTAGGTAGATAGCCTAAAGTGTGCTTACTCTATCTGCAGTATTTTCCTTCATCTGTCGGCTGTATTAAACCTTAACAGCCATTCTTTTGAGTAAAATAGTTGCCTGATTTCGTTAAATTTATCGATTTGATAAATTTCTAATCCTTTATATAAGTGCATTATTTTACATTTATAATGCTACTGAATTTCATACTTTGCATGTTTTTCGTGTGTGACTGCGCGATCCTAATAAAGTAAGGGGGCTTAATTAAAAGAATATTTTCGCATTTATCATGAAAGGCTTCAAGATTTGATTTTGCTTAAATATTGATGTAAACAACCACAGTTTATTTTATCATTATTTTATTGGCCTTAAGCCCTAAAAAATGCCAATGATGTGATTCTTCATTGGAAGGTTAAATCCTGAAAACTGACAAAAACTTCTTTTGTTAATGAACAAAATTTCAATTGGAATTAAAATATTTGTTTCCTATTCTGAAGTTCTTTGTGCTGAGCAAACGATGGAATATTTTTTAAATCTACATCTTTTTGTACATTTCATTGAGATATGCAAGGGAAATGGCTACTTGGTTGAATATCACTAATTTTTTCTCATTTTCAATTACATTGATGCAGTACTTTTCTCTTGATTCAGAATTATAATATGCATCTGCTAGGAATACAGTGACTATCCAGTTGTCATTGGAAAAATTAGTCCCAAATATAAAATAATATGGCAGTTATTTTCTAAAATTAATGGATTCATTGATCAAAATATCAATCATCTTTTCTTGTCTCTATCCTCAGCAGTGATTACTTCTGATGGATAACTGATTGAAAGATCAATTGAAACTCTATATCAGAAGTCAGTAAACTAAAACTCACTGACTGCAGGCAGTCCACACAAGCATTTTTTAAGCCTTGGAAGACTAAGATGGAAAAGCAATCAATAAAATTTTACACAGAAAATTTAAATTAAAATGATGATCAAGTTTTTCTGAAAAAGCGATAAATGCAATAAATTATTTGGATCTGATATTGACTAATATTATACCATTAATTGTATAGTCAACTTTCAATATTTATACTTGTCCAGCCAGCTAAAGCCCCATAAGAAAATAAATTTTACCAGAATCACTTTACGTACTTCCTTAAATCATATATATCATCTTGGGATCTTTGGCAATCTTATCTCATATTATGATATCTTTGCATGTCCTTCACTGCTTCAATCCTGTCATATGCCTACTGCATAGGTTTAAAATTTTATTTCCAGTATTATCTTTTATTCAGGACTGCTGTCCAGGACCTCTGCATGGAAATCTGTCCCCCGAGGCACAAAGACAAGATATTCATGACATTGACAGACATATGCAGTGCTACTGCTGTAATGCCTATCCTAGAAAAGTCCTGCCTGAGGTGGTTTCCTCTCCAACTCATCTCATGCGACAGCCCTGTTGCTATCCCTCCTATCCCTTAGTGGAGGTAATTCATGCTGTATTCTATTCCATACTCAGAAGTTCAAATGGTCAGTGATGCACCCAGGAACTTTACTTTGAGAGCTTAGTAGCGAGAGAATTTAAAAATAATTACACCAAATACTTAAGCTCCAGAGTATTTATATAAAAATATTATATATTGTTAAATTTTCATAAACTTGTTAAAAATTTGCAATCATTACCATTTTACGTTTGTGTAAAAGAAGGTAAATCAGAATCTTATTGAGGAAATCAAGCCTATGAACCTGACCAATATCAACACAAATTGTGAAAAATAATAATTCTACCAGGTAATACTCCTTATTCTACAAAACCATATATTAAAATTAATAAATTACCTTGAACTCTCCAACTACAATCACAGAAAAGTTTGTAAATGTTTTATTTTCTGAAAAAGTAATTTTTGATTAATTGAGGCGATACTATAAATTTATCAGTTATTTAATAGAAAAATCTGCAAGATAAAGTATTGATTGTAAATGCAGTTTATCGACAAATATGTGATTAGACATATTGAGATATCTTAAGTAAAATAGATTCTGCTTTATGGAAACTTTAAAATCCCGTTTCTTATAATTAAATATGTAACATCAGAATCATTTTTACATGAATCCAAGTAAACATTAGCTTATATTGGGCTTACTAATTTGATATTGTTAAAGGAAACTCCAATAAAGAAAGACACTCGACAGGTGTACCACACTTTGTCACCTAACGTATTAACCATTATCATTGAACTGTTAATCTTAAGTTAATAAATTTTACACATTATTTTTATAATAGTATCTTACAAAAATACATTAATATACAGTATTGTCTGAAAAGTACATTACTAATAAATTTTATCAATGAAAATGGATCTTAAAGATAGACTAATTTCTACGTACGAGGTCCGACACAAAAATAACGAGACTGATGCTGTAACTCTTTTTACTTACATAATTAATCCGACAGGGCACGCACCGGGTCTGTGAGACCCACTTGATTTAGTAATCGTGTTTACTGCAAGATGGTAGAAGTTGTAGAACTGTTGTTCCCTATACCTTTCCATCACTCCCTGCACTACATACCTTACCTTAATATCAGTAGAATGTCTGTCGTTGTAGTGTACAGAACGCCATTTCATCATTCTGGGTCTCTCAGACCCGCTGCGAGCGTTCAAGACACTATTTCGCGCTTTGAGGTAAGAAAGCATTTTTAACAATTTCATCCATATTAGTTAGTGTATGTACTATCCTTCAAGTAAATTTAAGTGCAATAAAAATATAACCACTGTAAAAATTTACAGCCAGTATTTTTTGTTTTATTTTATTTATTTTAGCAATAGATCCAAACTCAGAGTAATGTTATAAAGGCCATGAAATTGACATGTTATGCATTGAAACATATATATTACACAGCCACACATTAATTTGTGTCAGTATTATTTTAGTGTTTGTTAGTGTTTTTTCTTGCTTGATGCTTTTTGTGTTTTGTACAGTGCTTTTCAGTGTGTTTACATCACATTGTCACTAAAAATGATATTAAAAAAATGTAATTTGATATTGAAAACTGAAAACAGTATACAGAAAACATTAGAAAGGATGAATAAAGAATATCTGATTCCATATAATTTGATTTTATTTATTGGAGATATAATTTTTCATCTTTTGAGAGTTCCTGAAAATGATCAAGGAATAATTATAACTCAATAGGTTCTGCACAGTGATTTTGTGTATACCTTGTATTTACTTGAGATGTATATTTACAAGCAGTGAATCTTTTTATCACTTTTGTATAACTGTTTTTCAATAACCCTACATCGAGGGACGTATTTCTGCCATATTGCAATTAGAAAATAAAATGAAACATTGTTTATGTATCAGTATTGTGTGTGACACATAAAATGCATTCGACAGCAGTGCTATAGTGTCATATTATCATTAAAATAATGAAATATACTCTATAGATTAAGTTATCATAACTATTTTGCATGGGTCTCTCAGACCCGGTGCGAGCATTAACGTTCGAAATTGGGGTGCGAGCCCTGCCGGGTTAAGAAAATCAATTGTGATTGCCCCTTCTGAGTTAACACACAGCTGCATATGATACTGCCACTGTTCAAAGCAATGCTGCAGATCATTTTCTGTAAGGCTGTACAGGGGCTCCGTCGTTTTTGCTTTCACCTCTTCTACCGACACAAAATGAGTTCCTTTGAGCACGGACTTGATCTTTGGGAAGAGGAAGAAGTATAAGGGAGCAGGGAGCCACGTCTGGCGAATAGGGGGAGGGGGGGGTGCTTAAGCACAGTGATGTTTTTATTGGCGAAAAACTGCTTTACAGACAAAGCTTTGTGCGCTGGCGCGTTGCCTTGGTGCAAAATCCACCAGTTTCTCCACAGTCCTGGCCGTTTCCTTCTCACTCGTACGCGCAATTTCCGTTAAAATGCGTCGAACACTTTCCGTGGGTAAATTAACTATCTCAGCTATTGCTCGAACACCCAACCTACGGTCTTTTCGAATCACATTTCGCACATTTTCAATGTTGTTATCGATAACTGATGTGCGTGGACGGCCTGGGCGGTCATCATCTTTCACGCTTTCTCTGCCTTCCGAAAATCGTTTGTGCCATTCAAAAACGCGTGCACGAGACAAACAATCTTCACCGTAAGCCTCAGTCAATAACTGAAAAGTTTCTGTCGCGGATTTCTTAAGTTTAACGAGAAACTTGATGTTAACTCGTTGATCACATTTAGAATCCGACATTTTCCGACCGAGCGTAAAAACACGTCTGGACTCGTCCACTGCTACTGACAATGAGTGAAGCGAACAGGATGAAACGTGTCCCACTGCGAGAATATAGCTCAAGGTCAAATATCGTCTTTGTTTCTCCCCTCCCCCTCTTGGTTCCCGAGTTATAGGGTCAGTCTCGTTATTTTTGTGTCGGACCTCGTATATACAAAGTATTTCATTCCAGAAACGAGATGTCCGCATCATTGCATGGAAATCTGACACCCCGTATTCGAGTTTTTACAAAGTCTGTCATATTACGGTGAGCTCTCTCAACAAAGTCTCGTATATTACGGGGTGCTCTCTCAATCACTTTATTTTGAACAACAAAGTAGTCTAATCAAACTTTTTAGATACTTTGCCCATAACATTAATGTGTTTTGACCATCGTACAAATCCAAGAGGTGTCTATTCCTTTTCGCACTATTTAATAGAAAGTTTAGTCAGTAATCCGTCAGTGTTCCACATACTTCCCAAGTCCAAGGAGTAGTCCGCGTTTCCACCTACGATAAGTCCAACATCTGAAAATTTCTCTTCTTGAAATCCTTTTTGGAGTACGTAATATCGATGTTATACTTTTTTAAATTCTCCGGTGATGACGAAGACACTGATGTCGAAGATGCGTGTGAAAGGTTTGAATAAAATTGTCACTTATGAGTTTTGGTTTTTTAAATAAAGTATGTTATTGATAAAAAAATTAAAAAAACTTTTAAATATAATAAAAAGTTTAGGTATATGGTCAAACTGGGCAAAAAACTTTTTTTTTGGATTTTCTCCTTAGGAAAATGGGGGGGGGGGGGGGGCGTCGCCTTATATTCGAGCATATACGGTAACATGAAAATATTTCTGACATCTAATTCCAATAAAAATTGCTGTATTTTAATGGACCTGTATCTTATAGAACAAAGATCCCCATGCATTAGTGGATATGTAATAAGGCCAAAGTAGACACTTGCCAAGGATGGCAAGATTTCCAAGTGGTCGGATTTGTATATTCACTCGCCAAGTTTCAAGACTGTAAATAGAGTATATGAGGAAGCACTGTAAAGAGGGCTTTGTGTGGTTTTAAAAATTATGTAGGTTGAAGAAGATTACTTCAAAACCATGAAAGACCATTGGTACCAACCTAAGAAAGCTTGTCAGGTTAATAACCATAAATACCCGGGAAAAGAATGGATTTTTCCCTGGTATAATATATAAATTAAATCAATTTTATTGAATTTTTTTAAGGGGTGGAAAATAATTTGGCCTAGGTGTGGCAAGTTTCCAAGTCCGTCACTGTCCCCATGTCTTAAAGTTGACATTTGAATAGATAAAGGCTAATGAATAATAACAGAGAAACACAGTTGCCTTTGCCCTTGGTAGGTTCTACACTGCAAAATAACTTTCCTGTCAATAAAATTGAATTTTGTGCAGAGCCTATTGAAATTATATGATCTACTAATAAGGTACCTATATCATAGAATTCCATCTGTAGGAGGAAAAGAAAAGAACAAACCCATATGCCAATACCAAAATTGTTTTAAAAAATTAGTGATATGTATTTCAGTTGCAAAATAAACATCATCATAGTAAAGGAGGAAGTTGCCATTTTTAATGGATTATTTGCTAGTAGTTTTATAGAAAACATTGTAGTGTAGTAATTCTGAACATAACAAAATAAATTTCACAATAAAATCTGATAATATCTCATTGTCAAACATAAGCATTGCATCTCGAGTGTAGTCTGGATTATTAAAAGCATATGTCTCTTAGTGTTATTTGTCATTTGAGGGGTGTTTAGGATTTGGCTCTTTTAGTATGAGGCATTGTTGATTTTGCACGCACATATAACATACATGTATATACTTTGTCTGAATGTTTTAAAGGTTTTGTTATGTCATGGACCTTCAAACATGGTAATATTTTCACTTTCCTCCATCTCGGGACCCCTAGTTGTGTATCCTATTCCAGAGAAATTATTTCTGAATATCAGACTAAATATCTTACTCTGATCCAAAGGTACTATTGACATGATTTCTACCACAGCAAATTTCACTTTGCGTTCTCAATCATTTCATCAAACAAATCTAAAAATAATTTAACTTTCTAATACCATACACTTGCCACAACTAAGCTCATCTATGAAGAAGTTCGCATAAGGATTGATTTTTGATAATTCCCTAATAAGATCTGATGAATGCATAAATCATTCGGTAAAATTTACTTTTTTTAGGATTATGACTTAATCAACAACTAAACATAATGTACGATACGCTAAATATGCATTTCAGATAAAGCGCCATAAACGCATTGAAACTTTCCAATTTTAAGTTGACTTAACGAAACGACATCTAATGCTGTTTATCCATAGAAATGCACTACTTATAGTATTGCCTTTTTCAACATTAAATGACATTAAAACAAAATCGTTAGCTCAGTTATCATTGACAAACGTAAAAATTGTATAAACACTATTTCCATTTGCATCTTACTTAACGCATTAATATGTAAATCAGGAACGCCATGAAGATTTTTCATATTATTTGCATTCAAATAGTCATAGATAACGTTAAATTTAAACACTTTCCAAAGTGGCTTTTAACATAACTCAATTATAAGTGATTATAAGTTGGCATTCTGTTCGAAAATCATTGTAAGTGGTGGTGGCACAGTTGCTGATCATTTACTTCCTTCGATTCATTCATTCAAGTCATTCGTTTAAGAAATAAAAAGTTGTAGTGACGAAACCAAACTACAAATCTTTAGGTCTAAGATTTATAATCATTCGGATATTTATTGAAAAATTCTCATCACAAATACTATATTATCGCATGCTTCAATTTTTGTGGTATTTGTCTCACGATTTCATGAGTTGGAAATAAAAACTGGACCCATTTGAAAAAAATCCTCACTATAAAGATTATACGTTGTTCGCAATAAACATTACTACTATAATTTTTCATAAATTTTGGATTTTAATAAAATGTAGTAATCCTGATTTCCTCATATATTGATGGAAATTTTTCTTCACGAACAATATAGTAGCTTAAATTGCTTTCTTTACTGTAAAAGTAATTGTCCCACATTCCTCAATATAAATACGTTGAACATTCCATTCAGTATTTATATTTGATGTTACTTGAATTCACTCATTCTTCCAGTGCCTTCTTTTGCACATAAAACATGTTTAAAATCAGATAAATTACCTGAGTAAATACTAAAGGCAAATTTAATTTTATAATTAACGGAGGAAAGTTTGTAGAAATCATTAACAACCAAACGTGTTAAGCATAAAACATATTCCTTAACACCTTCCCAAAAACATGTTTGTTTGATTAATTAATTTGTGCTTGTAAGACTTCCCTTTAGTAAATATGAATGTTGAGTTAATACCAGTTAATACTACGAAATCGCATACACAACGTACACAACTGAGAAAATAAACAAGACATTTCCGCTATGATGAAGGATACCAGAAGATACTTGCGTCAAGAATTGATGAACGCAAGGCGTTATATGAAAATTATGAGGTACGATTCTAAGATTCCTTAAATATAAAGTAATTGTTCATGAATTGCCTCTATAAGATTATGAGTGATAGCATATTTCTTACGACAGAATATCTCTTTTTTATATTTACTGTCAATATTCGAAATTAATTCTATTGCGTAACGAAAAAATATTTTTTCTGTGGTTGTTTACATTGCAGTTGAACATTTCAAATTCAAGAATTTTCATTTCTGAGGAGGATTATATTATTGACTTAGTATTTTTTATTTACTTAATGACTGCTTTGGATAAGTCAGTGGTAAACTGAGGGATAGGGTAAATATTTGACGTCTTGCTTGCCTATTCACTTTACTGTCTCCTATCTTTGGACCCTCCCTTTTTCCCCGATGTTCTACTACTATCTTGTTGCTTCCTTCACGAAACACGGTCAATCTTTCATTCCTATCGGATGTTTTACGGATTATATGTAGATGTTTTCTATAACTTGCAGATGTGCATAATAATTACAACACGGACTGATTATCTCAAAGTAAGTGTCAAAATTATACTTCCGGATTTCCAGTTTTAATTAATATTTAGGCCGAATTAAGGTTGAGCAATGCTACAGTCTGCCGTAAATAATAAAAACTATATTCCGAAGTAGCTTAACCAATGCAGAATTTCTCAATCTAAATTTTAAAATGCTAGGAGTATGTTCGGAAAGATTTCAGTCAACGGGAAATATGTTGATATTATGTAAACCTTTTCTCTTTGCTGATTTACGTAAATTAATCTATTTGATTTCAGATATGACAACTATATCCTGCGCTTTCGATTTAATTAACATGGTATAGCGTTACAGTGCATTCGGTTAGGATATTTTTAAGCTTGACAAATGACATCTTCACCGGAACATTATTCGAGGTCTCAAGAGCCAAACACGTTTGAAGAGGCAGAAGATGATGAGGAAGAAGAAGAGGAAGAAGATTTACAAATATCCTTGGCACCGTATGTGCAAACCTACTTGGCAGCTCATAGTGGACGAAGTTGTTGCTGCTGTTGTTTCCCTCCTGTTGCATTTTTCGAGAGATCAGCGGATTATTCGTGGTGGAATCCAAGATTTGATTCAGAAATTTTGGAAGGACAGTATTGGAGGAGTTCGTTTCCTCAGGTATTATTTTTTAAATTCCACCGGTTAATGATTTGTAATGAAAATATTTTCTGCAAGGCTTGAATATTAACATGTATGTATTAATAAATGATAATCGGCTTGGATTAATCAATGTGTTAATCAGAAACTTACTAAAGCGTTATATACTTTGCAATATCAAACCATGATGAAAAATTAGCTACTGAGGATTAATTAATAATAATAATCTTTATTGACGGGTTTGAAGTATAACACTCTTCGCCCATGAAATGAAATGAAGTATAATACATTGCTTTCACATTAGTGACCTCATCCACTCATATTTAAATACTTAGTGAGTAAACTGAGATTAACTTAACTCTTATGATCTGTTGATATACATACACTTTATTCCACACTTGTCTAAATGTTTGTTTTTATGCATTTTTCACAGGTCCATTTTCGTTTTCGGTCAGCCTTGGTGTATGTGATAATAATATGTGTGACATGGGGAGCATATCTTGCAGCATGTGGTACTCCAAAGTGGCCTCTTTTATTGGGAGGATTGCTTGGGGCAGCTCTTGTGGCCTTACTCCTTCTCGGAGTCACCCACTCCCACCACTTTCGCCAACCTAAACGCCAAATGGTTCTCTCTCTCGGGGCAGCTCTTCTTCTCGTCAGTTTATCCTTAGGCCTTGCTGTCGGAGCTGGTACCGTAGGGAGTCTATCTCCTGTGGCTCTCTCCTCCTTGTGTGCACAGACGCTCTTGTTGTTGTATACAGCAGTACCTCTTCCCTTGTATGCATGTGTTGCGGTATGCACGTTTTACTCAATTTCATTTGAGACTCTTCTTGCTATCACGTCAGAACCCATCATTGCCCCAGGTAGGAGGACTTTTTTCTAAATTAATTATTTAATAAGAAATTTCCAGCATGGTCTTTGGTTATTTTTGCTGTGACATAATATATTTCAGTGTTGCCTTTCAAAAAAATGGATTATCATTTAAGGAAAAACATTTTTTAATTAGATATATAGGCAAGAGTAGGAAATGGTCTCTTCTAGCTGAAGCCTGGAGGTTTATTTGACAGAAGACAAATGAAAAATGTCAGTTATGTTTTAATGATTAAAATTGTAACTCCAAAAATGAACTATTAAGCTTATGTTATGGCAAAAATTCAATTAATAGTTGAAATAACTATGATAAACCTGAACAAATCTGATCCAAGTTCCTAAACCACTAGCAAAATCCTGGGGCCAGGGTAGATTTTAATGAGATGAGATTATGAATCACAGTTATTTGAATCTGTATACATTACATTTACATCATACAGATAATGTAAAAAATAATACCTACCTAGTGACTCTACTGAATTGATAAAATGAAACAAAAACTTTGTCACCACTATGCAATTTTTTTCGCCAACAGGCACCTGGTTTTTCAGCTCTGATCATGGTCATAAAACAGTTTTAACGAATACATGCTTTTAGCTGGAAAGCAGCTTTTATACGTGGCAATTCACCAAATGTTGATGCTTCTCTTTTATAATCGTTGATTGGTGAATTTACACTGCAGCTTCGCTGCTGGAATGTAAAGCTTTCGCAACTATTTCATTTTGACTGTAGGCATTTCATTCAGTTGGGTTACATATTTAGTAAATGACAACAGATTCATGACTTTGCAAAAACTTAGAGTATGAAATGTTAATTAACTGAAGAACCACATGAACTTTAAAAATCATTATTGTTATAATTTCGTTAGAAGTCATTAGCCAGGAATGGAATTTCTCCTGCACATGAAATTGTTAGCTTAGGATGCTGATCAGAAATTAAAAAAAATTAATACAGATTTCATTAAAAATGGTCTGAATGTTTTTTGGACGTATGCCATTTATTTGAGATGTTTCTAGTTGATTGTAATGACATCTCTGTCATCAGTTTTATGAGCTTTTTGTCTGAAAAAATAAACTGATCTAGTTTATTAAAAGCTAATCTGATTGGCTTATTCTCAGTTCTTTTTAAGAGCTTTTTAAATATTTGGGTTTTGGTTTCTAGCTTATTGTCTTCTCTCAATAAACCTAACTGTTCTAAAGCTTTTAAAGAAATTGCTTTAAATATATTTAAAAGTTAGAAATGTCATAGGTCAATTTAAATATTACATTAATTATAACGTGGGCTTTTTAAGTTTAATTAGAAATTTGTTTGACATTTAAGTAGATTTATTCAATTCAATAGGAATAACTTGGTATTTTATGGATATTTAATCTTTTATCATCTTCAGTGTACTTTATTATCCTTTTTATGCTTGACTCTTGTATATATCTGGCTTTTGGAGACCTTTTTTGTTAACTGTAATGAATGTATGTCTTCAAATTTGTCATTATTATATACATGTTGCTTGATATGCAATTTATTGCTGTAATTATACCTTTAGTATGTACTGCTAGTCGGACAATTTTTTAAATGGAGTTATTTTTTTAAGCTACTTCATTTATGAAAGAATTGCGTATTTTAAGCATTGGTGAACAAATAAAATAGCATACTTTGTATTTTCCACTGTTTTAATATCTCAACAAGACCCAGGTTTCGATATAATACACCATCTTCAGGTGCCTACATTGGACAAACAAGCAGAAATTTCAAAACTAGTGTGTGTGAACATGAACGGTCATTCAGGCTGAATGATGATCATTCTCACTTTGTGAAACATCTTTTGAAGGAAAACCACAGGAGCTCCTTTTCTGTAGAAGTTTTACTTTTGTCAAACAAAAGCCCTTCAAATGGACACCCTAGAAGAAGGGTGTTCAACCTGCGACCCACTAGACAATTTTATGCAACCCACCACCAGTGTTTCATAGTTTTTAAAACTACTTTTATTTTGCTTTACTTAGTATTTTTTTTATGTGGCCAAATATGTTAAAATATCTAGTGTTAAATTGAGACCTTTAGTATATAGTGGCCAGATTTCGTAAGGGTGAATTCGGGACGAAACGTGATTTCAGGTTAGTCAATGCGCGAGGAAGCTAACTAGCTCAAAAATATTTTTTGTGTATATGGTTGCAGGTAAACAAACAGTTTGAATATCATAAATCAATATATATTATGATAGCATCTAGTGTAAGTGCCCATTGAATTTTGATGGATTTTGTGAATCTACTACAGCACAACATAAAACAGGTTTTACCCATAAGATATTGTGTCCTTTTTTATAGAAGATTCACCAATAGTCCTATGAAGCCTAAAAAATTCTGTGAATTTAGTCATGCTATAGTATGTACAACATGGGGGTGTCAGTGGTGTAGTAGGTAAGGTGCTGACCTACTACTCGCCTGCTGTTCTAAACAGTGGTGGGCATGAATCCTGCAAAAGTAGAATTTTTTCAGAGGTTATCTGATCCCCTATTAGTGTGTGTACGAACTAAGAGAATGAGACAATGAGGAAACAAAAAATGAGGAGAGCACACAAATCAGCGCCCGTCCTTAGGAAGGGACGTTAAGCAGTTGGCCCCCTCCTTGGTTCTCTTTGTAAGAGTAGGCTAATGCCGGCACCGTGTTTCCCTCCTCCCTTCTGTGTGCACGGTGTGGAAGGCAACAGGAAACCACCACACCATCTGTGTATATTCCCAAGTCAACCAATCCAATCTAAGGATTGAATTACTCTATAGTACAATGTAGAACTTTAATCCAGTCTACCAAAGCATTGGCAATTTTCAATGCAGCCTACCAAAAGATTCACTGCCACCAATGCAGCTCACCACGCTGAAAAGGTTGCCTCCCCCTGCCCTAGAATTATTGATAATTATTGTGTGTGCCTCCCAGAAAGACTGCCTTTTTCTAAATGATCGTTTTCCTCACTCATTCCCCATTGCTTGCCATGTCCAACCTTTTCCTCCCGTTTATGAACTCTTAGTGACATCTCCCATTGGCACCCATCACCTGACCCACTCCTTCCCCTTCCGACAGCCACTGATGATTTGGTGCTCTTGCCCATTCCTTCCCACTCCACCCTTGACTCCTTCCTACTTCTCTCCATAGAATACATATATTGTTTCTGTAAACCTGTTTCTTGACCTGAAGATGATATATCACATTGAAACCTTGGTCAGGTTGAGTTATTAAATCAGTGGAAAGTGCAAAGTTTGCTATTTTATTTGTTCATCATGGAACAGCTCCACAAGTTTGTGCCTGAATTTTGTGTTATTTCATATGAATTCATGTTTAATTTTTGTCTTTTATGTCTATAAAGTAGAATGTTTTAATAATCTGTTGTCTTTAATTATTTTTAAATTGTCTCTTAAGTTTCTAGGTGTGTTGTTGCTATAGACGTTGATTTGTTATAGCCATAATCTCTTGTTTTGATATTTATTTCTGTTAGCAGATCCATATTGAATGTTTTTGACTTTTAAAGAATCCCTTTTCATGTGTCACTTAAAGTCTAGTTCTGATCCTGTGGAAACATCTCTAAGATTTCATTCTTTTTTATTAGCAATCTAAAGAACCATTTTGTTCATGTTATTAATTTAAAAAAGATAATTTTAATTAAATGTTTGCGATAGATTGTTGCTTACGATTTATAGAAGGAATTTTTTTCCAAGTTACTGATTAATATGGAGAAAGTATAAGTATTTGTTTAGTGATGATGCAGCATTAGAGGTTTACTGAAATTCATCCTGTGGTATTTTTCAATGAACATGAATGGAAACATTTTGATTGTGTTTCTATGGTAGAATTTCTTATGTAGAATATTTACACGAAATATAATTACTAGGATGACTTGATTATGAAATCTATAAACACATTTTTTGCTAATTGTTTTATTAATCAAATTTTGGTAATGCATCCAAAATGGTTCTTCACTACTAATTGTAAACCACTAAGGTTTATTTTATGGATTTACATTTCTTCTGGCTTTTTCATGTATTACAGCATAATTTACATTATCTAAACAATCAAGGATATGTCTGTTTGAACTTGCATTTTTTCGGTTTTGGCTCATTTTGTTGCTTTGATTCATTTTCAGAGAATGGATGGGCCAGAGGTCTTGCTCAAGTGTGTTTGCACGTTGTGGGTGTACATGCGCTCGTTATGCGTCATGTGCGAAGCCGTGGAACCTTTATCAAAGTGGGACAAGCTCTTCTCGTTAGAAGACAGCTAGAGGCTGAAAAACAGCTCAAAGAGAAAATGATACTATCTGTGATGCCACCCAAGGTAGCAGACTGGCTCATGCGAGAAGGTTCAGCTGCGCCTACCGAAATCCCAATTAGGCCTCAAGATGGTGAAAATGAAGGGGAGGATCAGGAGCATGATGAGCAGGAGTCCATATTGAGAAAGGTGCGAGGTAGTTTTCTCAATGATGTGGTGATTTGTATTGCAGTCAATTGCTTTTATTTAATTCATAAAAAACTGTGTTGATTTATGAATGTACTTTCATGAGGGGAATGTTTAATGAGCATCAAAGATACCTGCATTTACTTTTTGTTTCCGCAGTACTTAATTCATGAGTATAGCATGTATGTTATTTGTTGTACAGTGAACCAATATTTGATTTGCAGTAGGTTCTATATCAGGGGGTTCACCACTAGTCACATGGAAAATTGGCTTTGTGTAAATGTGATAAATTGATAGTATTAATCAATTATATTATTTGGTACTACTGAGTTATCCCGGACCCTTTTTAAAAAATAATTTTTTGAGATAACCCTTTCATGCAAAATGAAAGCTTGCAAACCCATGACTGATCTGCCTGTGGTGACTTTTACCCACCTGATCACCGGACAAGGAGGAGGGATAGTTTCGTTCCAGAGACGTGAAGGGCGCAATAGTGCCCGGAGATATTAAAGGCATTATAATCTAAAAAGAAAACAAGCCGAAGGCTCGCTAATATCCTCGGTTACTTGTAAATAAAAAGTTCTTCGACAATTATCATTTTCTTAGTTTGTTTTAATGTTTTTTTCTGGGAAAGGGCTATCGCAAAAAATAATTTTTCAAAAGGGGTCCAGGATAACCTAGTAGTACCTATTATTTTATTTATAATTTTGAAACAATATTGAAAATTTAAGTTTGGTATATGTAGAAAAAATTTTCCATAATAAACAATTTAGAGTAACATATTATTCATACTTTGAATTAAACCCTTATGTTGGTGGTAATAAGGATGGAAAATACTTATTTCATGTCAGCATTTAAAAACTCAGAAGTTACTTTGGTTTGTTATGTATAGTATCAGTGTTGATGCTTCTCAGTTTACAAACTTAAAGTTTCAAAACATTGCACATCGTATTTATTAATCTTTCCAATATTTTGTTTCATATCACAAATATGATTTTATCAAAGATGGATAATTTATACATTTCAAAATACATTTTTGTGTTATCATATTCATTGGGAATATAAACAAAAAGTAAGAAAACCTCAACTCGTTGATAAATAAATTTTATTATTAAATCAAGACTAAATTTACCCATCAGATGTTACATGTGATTTACATTTTTGAGGTTACAGTATAAAATTGGTGTGTTCAATCTTATATTTTGGCATTCCTTTTTTTATAGGCATCATCTCCACGGTCATCCAATCCTGGAGACATACGTCATTCACTTTTCCGCCCATTTAATATGCATCGAATGGAAGATGTTAGCATCTTGTTTGCTGACATTGTGGGATTTACCCGAATGTCTTCAAATAAATCAGCAGAGCAGCTTGTTGGCCTCCTCAATGACCTATTTGAACGTTTTGATGGTTTATGTGCTGACCATGGTTGTGAGAAGATATCTACTTTGGGAGATTGTTATTATTGTGTTTCAGGGTGTCCGGAACCTGTCCTTGACCATGCCAAGCGTTGCGTTGAGGTATGATATATATATATACACATACAGGCACTCCCCAGGTTGAATAAGCCTCGGCTTACGTAAACCTACATGTACGTAGGCAGCCCCATAAATCACTTAAAAAATTTTCGTTATGCAGAAAGTTTACTTTAGCGGTTTGCGTGAGTGGGAACTACATATGTGCGCGGTGGAAGAATGTAAGGCGAGGGTTGTTTTGGGGTGTTCTCAGTGTTCTAGCACTCATACACATTTGCTTTATCTCTTAACGTGTGTTTTGCTTTTGCGCAAATTAATGTGTTGCCCTTGCAATCATGGCTGATAAGTGTCGCATTGAGAGAAAAAGTGCAAGTTTACATGCCTCTATTTTAACTGATTACTTGTACTGATGCAGTAAATTATACTTTAAACACATAGCATCCATAGTAATTTTGAACTTATGCAAATTTCTAGTTATGGAACAGGTGCTGGAATGCATTCCTTATGTAACCTGGGGAGTGTCTGTATATACATAAATGTAAAATGTGATCTATGTCACCAAAGGAGTTTTTATTATAAAATTATCAATACAGAGAGAATAATTTGTCGCATCATATTCAAGAAAGTAACTCATTTTTATGTCACCAATGTATAAAAAACAAGATTTGATGAAAGTATTGTAATTTTCGTGCAGGTTGGGCTTGGTATGATTCAGGCAGTGATACAGTTTGACCGAGAGCGTCGCGAAGAAGTTAGCATGAGAGTTGGAGTGCATACTGGTACGGTTCTTTGTGGTATTGTTGGGACAATGAGATTCAAATTTGATGTCTGGTCCAATGATGTGACTTTGGCCAACCAAATGGAGTCAACTGGACGCCCTGGGAAGGTGCATCTTTCAGAAGCTACTTATCGATTTCTAGGAGATCTGTATGAGGTTGAAGAAGGAGATATAGTGAAAGGTATTTTCTTATTATTAGTGTTTTTTCAGTTCTAGATGGAGAAGAGAAAATTGTATAAGTATGTGTATGAAATGGGAGTCATCATCCACATTAAATTTATAGTTTATTGGAAGGTCTACAGCCAGGTAATTCCAACTGATAAAAAAATCTGATGTGTCCAGCACATGATTTTCTCCATACAGAGTAATGAATATGATTGCTCTCGATATCATTGTCCTCTGGAATAATTATCAGCAATTACACTCATGAATAGTTTTTAAACACTGAATAATTATCACAGTGAAAAATACTTTGAATCACAATAAGCAAAGAAAATTGTTCACTGTTGCTATGGATAACAAAATATTGATGCTAAAGTAAAATTAGGTACCCCTGGCAGTCTAGGCATCGCTATCACTTAGCATGTACTTAATATAAATTCAGACAAACAATGAAATATCTCTTCAAGCAGTCAGTTTTACGAAGAAAAGTTTTGTTCAAAACTTGTAGAAAATTACTGTCTACCACTTTAATTGTAGCAAATATTTACGTATATTAAGTTCTAAAGGAGATATTTGGAAAAACAAAAATGTTCAACTTTAAAATGCCTGGTTTTCGGACTTTATACTGCATTTATGAAACATTGATGTACAGCAGGCTCTCCACATTCAAGATGTTGTATTCTTGGAAATCATTGCAAATGTTACCGCTCAACTGCTTACATAATGACAACAACAACTTGCGCATGATGCTGTGGTAATAAAACTGCAAAGCTGGTCATAAGTCTACATGAACGTTTGACATTTGGGATGTTTGTTATTATGTTTACCATGCTTTAGTATTTAATTTCTTGATCCATCAGATCAGCCTTGCAAAAGCCACACAACTTTTATATTAAGATGCGTTCAAATTTTGTTAATTGGTATTCTAACACTAGATATGTTATTAACATGGAATTTTGAGAATCTATCACAACAGATGACACTCACCTATGGTGACCAGACGTCCCGTTTTTACGGGACCTGTCCCGTATTTCACACTTTGTCCCAGTGTCTCGAAAAATTTTTACGGGACGGCTAAATATTTTTAATGTTTTCCAAAAAATCAATTATTAAGCAGCTATAAAAAGTGTTAATTATAGTTAATAGCAAAAATTCTACTATATTCGCATTCTCTTCTATATGAAGCGAGTAATATAGACTCACTTTGGTAAGGCTAAAATTTTCAAGTGTTTTTATCTCTGGCTGATACCTTTTACGTAATGATATATTACGTACAAAGCATCAAAAACATATAGTATACTTGCATACGTAAGTAATAGGGCAACCTCCTACATGAATTGTAACAATCTGTTTGTTGACGTGTTATCTCTTCGAATCAAAAGTATGCTTTGGATGACTCGGCAAAGATTGTCTTCAAACACGACTAACTAAATTTGTTCCACTTTGTATTTCATTATTTTTACAGTAGTGATGAAATCGCAACGCAGCTCAGCACCTCTTTATGAAAGGTTAAAAATTCTACTATTCCTCGATAATTTTTGCTGTATTAGTTCACTTATCATTACTTTAGATTATACATTGCGTGTTTTATTCATCTTGCATGCCTTTCTCATTATATTCAGAATAGTTTTAAATATGCTTTTGTTATTTCTCTTTTTAATTTTTTTAATACTTTGTTTTAGTATAAAATGGCAAAAAGACGATGCAATTATAAAGAATGGAATTTCATTAAGAAAGGGAGAAATGTTGAGGAAGACCAATGTAATTTGTGTAACCCCTACATAAATATCAGTCACGGCGAAAAATCTGATATACATCAACATATTAAATTATAAAAACAACATGCTATTTCAAGTTGTTCAGGAACATCAAAAACTATTAGTAGCTATTTCATAAAACAAAATTCTACCGAGGAAGACAGTGTAATGATAAGTGAACTGACTATTACCTATCATATTCTAAAACATCAAATATCCTTTCGATCTTCTGATTGTAATAACAAACTGTTTTGTAACATTTTTTTGACTTGAACAAAAATTTGCATGTGGAAGATCTAAAACTGTGGCACTAATTAAAGGTGTTATTGCTCCATTTTGTTTTAAAGAAATGCTGAAGGATTTTAAAAAATGCAGATTTTTTTGGTATATCTTTTGATACCAGTAACCACAAGGTAGAAAAAACTGTTTCATTGTTAGTGTACTATTTTTCTACGAATGCTGAATTAAAAATTAAATTACTCAAAATTGATCATTTGCCCAATGAAACATGGGAGACTATAGTAAATTTTGTGGTGAAAACATTAACAGGAGATGAGATTGATTTGAGAAAATGTGTTGGTTTGGAGGGGTAATACAAATACAAACTTTGGTGGACTGAAACGTAAAGGAAAAAACAATGTTTTGCAAAAATTGAAAGACCAAATTAAACTTGAGATTCAGGAGGTTGGTTGTTCTGTGAATATTTTGCACAATGCAATGCAATTTGGAGCAGAGAGATTATCGTGCGATACCCAAGTTTTAGCAATAAAAATATTTTCATATTTTTCTAACTACACAGGATGGAACATTAAAAGATTTTTGTTCATTTGCAGATATTGAGTATAAGAAATTAATGTCATATTCGAAAACACATTGGCTGTCTTTTCATCCAGCCGTTGATAGAATATTAAAACTCTTTGACTGATTGAAATATTTATATTTTTCAGAAGAAAAGGCGGACCTTTTGTAGTATTTGTTCCTCAGGCCCTATTCTAGCTTTTATTTTATGGATTGAGTTTTTGTTTTATTAATAGAAAATAGAGAAAAACATTAAAACAGTAATTTTAAATTATATTTTATTGTTAAAAAATAGGGAAAAACATTAAAACAAACTAAGAAAATGGGAAATTGTCAAAAAAACTTTTCATTAACCTAGTAACAGAGGATATTGGCGAGCCTTTGGCTTGCTTCTTTTTTTAGATTATAATGCCTTTTATATCCAGTGTAGCCGTCTCTGAGTGCTATCGTGCTCTTCGCCTCTCTGGAACGAAGCTATCCCTTACCATTGGCCGGTGATCGGGGGAGTATATGTTGCCACAGGCAGATCCGTCATGGGTTTGCAAGCTTTCGTTTTGCGTGGAAGTTATTAAATCTAAGTAATTAACAAATATCAAATCCAGCAAAAATAGTATATTTAGTTTAAGAATTCCATTTCATTTCATGCACTATTTAAAAAAACATTCACTAAGATGAAAGCTAGACAAATACTGCAAAAGGTCCGACAAGACTCCCAAATATTTTTTTAAAGATTTTTTTCAATTAATCTTTGAGTATTATTTACATTTTGCTTCTTCTGTGTTTAGTGTTATTCATAATCAAATTAAAAACATTGAGAAAGAAGAAATTTCTGTGATCAAAGTCATAAAATATGTAGAAGAAAGGATTAGTTTAATTCAAGAAAGAATAGATGAAAATTTCATTCTGTCTAGTGTAAAAGAAATATTTGAGAAAAATTATGTATCTGAAAGACAGAAAAACTTTGTTTACTAATGAAGTTAAAGACTGCTATCAATCAATTATAGCTTATTCAAAAGATTGATGTAAACCATTGAACAAATACAAGATATTTGATTGGATGCTTTTAGAAAAGGTACTATCATGGGAACAAGTACAAAAATCAATTTTGTTTAATTTGGGAATTGAAGTTTCTGAAAGTGACATTTTTCATCAGTTCCCTATCTTAAAAAACCGGTACAACATACATTGTACAAACTTTCTCATATACTAATGTGTCATTTAGTTATCTTTAGAAAATGAAAATTGTATGAGCCTGTTTTTAGAAAATTCAAATTTTGTTAAAGTTGCCCAAGAATAAACTAGCCTTATATTCAGTCATTGAGAAAAATGAAATATGTAGTATTATTGTAGATATATACTCAAGTAACTACAAAATTTGATCAAAATCGTTAGAGCTGTTTTTGAGAAAATCGAATTATTGTTAATGTTACCTAGAATAAACTAGCCTTATATTCATTTTTTGAGAAATATGAACTATACAGTATTATTGAAGACATAAACTTAAGTAACTGTACGAAATTTGATCAAAATTGTTAGAGCCGTTTTTGAGAAAATCGAATTGTTGCTAAAAAAGCGTCAAATAAACTATTCTTAATTATTGAGCAATGTCAATCATTTCTACATATACTCTGCTCAGTATGATAAAATGCCTAAGTACGAGATTTCATTCATTTTTGCTCTACCATTTAGGCTTCAGAGCCAGTAACAGACAGACGGCATTGCAAAAACCACTTTTTCGGATTCAGCGGCACCTAAAACGTATATTTCAGTAAAAATCTCGAGGTCGAATTTTTTCACAATAACAATACTTTCTTGATACTTCGTATGAGAAAGTAAAAAATACGTCAACAAATGGAAAATGATAAAGCAGAATGGATCTCCAAATCATGCATTGAGAAATGGCACCAATTTTTAGCCGTTTCACATCCAGCGTGAGTGCCTATTATCGTCGGTCTGTCCGTCTACCCGTTCGTCCGCATGTTCGTTCTCGGCTTCGACCAAACGGATTTTCATGAAATTTTATATTAAGGACTTACAGTCAAAGATAATTCGAGGATCGAAGTGCCGTTGGCTGCAGCACTGTCGCTGTGTCATAGCCCTGTTCTAGATCTGTCTGCAAGAAATGTTTGTTGTGTAGCCCGTTGGCTTAATTGTGATCACATTTGTCCAAGTTTAGGGTTAGGTGGGGTAATTTAGCTCGATGTCATCCCTTAAATAAACATGTTTTACTCTAATGTGCTTTGCCAAAGAGATAATACTTTGGAAAAGGTTTGTAGCGTGCCACAATGTTTTAATTATATAGGAAAAGGCATTTCACTGCATTTCTTCCCGAAAGATGCTGAAATGAAGAAAAATGGCTCATTATGGCAAGAATTGGTAATGCTCTACTGAAAAATGTCTAATGTTATTTTAAATTGCCCAGTCCTATTTCTTGTCTTCTGGAGTATGGAAAATGACCAATTATTATCTCTTTGGATTATGGTCACTAAAGATGTTGAGCATAAATTGCAAACATATATTATTAAGATTCGATGTTTTTCCTGTGCACAGAATTGGAAAAAAACATTTAAATTATGCATTTTTAAGTTTAGAAACGTCCATCATGATAAAGTAAATTTGGCTGAAAATTGTCCCATTTCGTACCGTTTTTTTTCTAATAAATTCCGGTAAATGTTCAGTTTTTCCCTTATGTGAATATGGTCACTCTACACTCACCCCATGTCAAAATTTAATGTTTTTAGTGCCTTCAATATAAAAGTTGTATAAACAAAAAAGTTTTATATAATTTATTTTTAGGTTTTTAGACTTACTAAAAGGTAAACTCCCTCTCTTCCTTTCTCTCTCCCTTACTATCCCTCGCCCTCTCTCCCTTTCTTCTTCCCTCCCTCCCTCCCTTTCTTCTTCTATCCCTTCCTCTTAATTAATAATAATTTCTTCCAATTTAAATTTGCAAAAGAATAGTAGCTTGCATTTCGAAAAATGGCTTTTTGTGTGTTATCTTGTGGAAAATGGAAAGTCGAACCCGGGACTTTTTTCTAAGATTTGCAAATTTTACGTTGGGGGTATACCATAACCTACAAACAGTCAAAATTTCATACTTCTAGCTCATATGGAAGTGCACAAAATGTATTAGTTATTGGGATTTGAAACACGGCATACATATATGCATACATACAGTAAACGGAGGAAGCCTTTACTTGGTGGAACTCCATCATAAATAAAATGAGAAAGATTACTTGGTATAAGTGGAACTGATACCAAGTAATCTTTCTCATTTTATTCATACATACAGGTCAAGTTATAATAAAAGTTGTATAATTAGGAATAACCTTGGAAAGTATTTAATATATATTACAATTATAGATTTTAAAAATGTAGTACATGAAACAGTATAACATTATGATGATGAGTGGAGAAACCTCCTAATAACTATAAAAATATTTTTAAAAAGAAAAATACATACTCACTGGTTTAGGGGAATTTACTCCATGTCAGGGACCAAACACACATGCAATCTCACACACTCCAGGTTTAGGGGAATTACTCTAATGCCAGGGACCCTTTTTAGTTGCATTTTGCTTTCGGCGTGAGCGCTTATTATCGTCCAAATGGATTTTCATAAAGTTTGATATTAAGAACTTACAATCAAAGATAATAAGAAAATCACATAAATGAATTGCATAAGCCAATCAGGAATACCACTTTACTGGTGACAAAAAATGAACTTTTCGTTGTATCACGTAAAGTATTGGTTATATCAAAATATTTTTCAAATAATACTTGTAGAACTAGTAGAGTATTTCTTTCCTATATGTTTTTGTCGTAGGAGTAGCTGTTATCAATAAAATCGAAGAATGTCTTCATTCGAGCTGAACTTGGAAAATTTCTTGCATGGTTACTTCTTCATTGTTGCTAACATATACAATCTTACAAACAAACATTTAATTTCCTTATGTAAGCATGCAATATTTTTAAATAGGAAGAAAATGGATTGTTTATGACGAAGAAAATAACTTTAAAACGCTATTTCCCTTACGTACAAGTATAAAATTTCTTTCAAATACTCCATTGCACGAAATGCACCCATTTGTGATACGCTGTACACTTTCCTAACTTGTTCTTGCTCACACACACACACAAATACACACCAGCAAAAAAAAACGCACACGAGTACTTCCTTTTTAAAAGAAATCACCTAAATACGTATTTTGGTATCAGTGATTCCATTGGCAGTAGACCGATCAAAAAAGACGAAGAATAATGAGTCGAGGAGAGTATATACAGGGTGGGCCAAAAGTTGTGCCCCATAGGAATTTGTATAAACTAGCACCGTAGGCTTATTGATGATTATTAAAGTAATATTTTTACCGATCGATACTGACTGTCTGATACGCTGGCCATCAAGTGGTGGTGTGGTATCAACTATTCTGTGCATCCTGACTTTTGTTAGATACATTAATATATCTTGTTTTTTAAGTGTTTTTTTGAGTGTGTCCTAACTTTTGGCCCACCCTGTATACATGGAGTGAAATGAGAGAGTGAAGAAAAGGAAAAGAACTGGGGGGAGGATGGGAAGAAATAGTTACAGTGTAGTGATGGAGAAGTTATGAAGTGTGTTCCTAACTTCTCCATTGTAACTATTTCTTCCCCCCCCCACCCTCTCCCCAGTTCTTTTCCTTTTCTTCCCCCCTCATTTCACTCCATGTGTGTGTATGTATGTATATGTATGTATATATATGTATGTATATATATATATATATGTGTATATATGTATGTGTATATATGTATGTGTATGTATATATATATATATATACATACATACACACACACACTCTCTCCCCGACTGGTTATTCTTTGTCTTTCTTGATCGGCCTACTGACGATGGAATCGTTGATTCCGAAATACGTATTTAAGAAATTTCTTTTAGAAAGGAAACACTTGTTTCATTTTTTTTGCTGGTGTGTATTTGTGTGTGAGCAAGAAAAAGGGTCCCTGGCGTTGGAGTAATTCGCCTTAAACCCAGAGTGTGTGAGATTGCTGTGTGTTTGGTCCCTGGCATGGAGTAAGTTCCCTTTTGTATGTATTTTCCTTTTTAAAAATATTTTTATGGTTATTAGGAAGTTTCTCCATTCATCATCATTGATTAACCATAGTGCTCATAATTCATATTTTTTCTTTGGAGTATAATATTATATTGCACAAATATGCATTTGAGATTAAAGTGCCAACACTGGGTAGGGGCTCATTTTGATACTATAGGGAGCCAAATTCAAATTCTAACACCTATTTTTTTTTATTCCATTAAACCAGCATTTCCGATAAAACAGCGCCACATAAAAATGTGATTTTGGTGTATATTAAAGCTTTCTGGAATTACTCAACTAGTTAGATTTATTAAGATTCAAACCTATGTCCTTTTCAAGGGTTGAAGACTTATTTCATCATTGGATCTAAGTCCGAGACCGATGATAAGCTGAAACCAGAATCAGAATTACCTGTTCCTCAATCATCCCCTTTGCTGCCACCATCACCTCAACGCAGAGGACCATCCCTTCCTGCTCCGCCACTTGCTCACCGCCTCGAACTCTCAACCCAGACGAGTCCTTTTTTCCTACGTTCCAAGAAAGCCTGCTCCTTGCCAAGTATCCTAGACTCTGAAAGTGGGTTAAATAGGCCAACGAGAAATGGACAGGATGGTCCGAGCTACATATATGTGGGGGAGGGTTCCTTAGGAAGACGTGGGACGTCTCACGTTCAAGGGACCTCAAGAAAGAGTCGCTTCCATAGTGCCAAGGCTGCCAAGGGTTTGAACAGACTGAACACCAATTCTACTCAAGGTCAGAGAGCACAAGAGGTGACAATGTCTTCATTTGACTGATTTTTTTTTAATTGAGATGTTGCTTCATGTTCAACTGCGGTGGTGGAATTGTTCAAGTGCTGATATGCAGTGCTAATGAGCTGCCTAAAAAGAGATATTTTTTGCTTCCCACCTCCTATTATGAGAAGGATAAACAAGGTGCAGCATTTTGTCCTTCAGAAGGGATGTTGAGCCATTGGCCTCCTTGGTACTCATCGCATGAACAGGCTTATGCTGGTACTGAATTTTTTCCTTTCTACTTATAATTGCACTCAAAAAATGAATGTAAACTATCTATAGATGGTGTCTTTTTAAAAGAAAATCTCACTGCATGCTTAGTAGCTGGTTTGTGTGTAGAGCAGTGATCAATAGAGTAATTTTTTCATTTTTTTGTACAGCATGTATGTTTAAATACCACTTTAAAAAGTAGTTGCATGTGTTATACTTTCAACTAACTTGAATTGTTTTACTTAAAAAGATTTTTTGATTTAAAACTTATTGTCATATATAATGGTTTACTTGTGAGAGCAAGTATGTTTTTATTGCAGCTGTCTCCCCAAAGGTTGGGTTATGGTTGGCAAGTATAAGTTAATTCTTCATACATTTACAGAGCATAGATTATGAAAACTTGTTCATAAAATATTTCAATTTTATTCACATCTGCATATTTTCATGGGCAGAGAGTGTCATTGACAATGTAATTTGATCATATTGATTTTCTTGCTTAAAATGATTTCACCTGAAATCTTCTGCTGTGAAAGATAAAATTTACCATGGCGTGATTTTGCCAGGCTTATTTTTTATTAAAAAATCCTTGAAGATTTCCTGTTCAAAAATGATTAGAATTTGGTTTTTGTCTTCCAGGTGAAAGTTCCATGCCTCTCAGACATTCATCCCCTTTTAAAAGAAGTACTGGTCTGGGAGAATTCAGCCATGGAAGCAATGCCAGAAATGTCGGAAGAGCAGCTGGTGACAGTGGAGAAGGCTTAAGTCCAACTGTGCAAGGAGTCAGGCTTGAAGTACCAACAATACAATGCACAGAAGATCGCCTAAGTATGAGTCTTTCAATGAATAGCCGAAAAGATTCTGGTATAAGAAGTACCAGTCGAAGGAGCAGCATCCAGCAACAGGTAGGAACACTTGTTTTGTCTTTTGAAGTAATTGACGGGAGACTGTTTATGTAATAACTTTCAAGATTTCAAGGTCAGATTTCTTAAATGTCTGCTTGCTAAGTTGTTTCATTTCTCCTATTACTATTATTCCTACTCTTCTAATTGATTTACTGGCTTTACTTCTCAGAAACACTGCTCTTGCATCCATTATTTGCAAAAGTCATTTGTAATTGTAACTTTGTATCGTTCTGAAACAGGAGAATTAGTCTGCCGCGGTAGTTCAGAGGTAGAATATCCGCCCTGCAAGTGAAAGGCCCGGGTTCGATTCCCGGTCATGGCAGATTTTTTCACCTGTTTCTTATTTCCCAACTTTGTATCGTGATAAATATTAGCACTTTTACTTTTCGGCATTCATTAATCACTATTAAATGCAACATTTTGTTACAACAGAATGACTACTCACACCATCTCACTTGAATCCAACCCGGTCTTATATAGTTAGAACATAACTAAAAACAATACAATTGAATCCAATAAAAGCCCAACAAAACATAATACTGTGAGGTATGATCCAGAAGTTTTCAGACTGAATTTATTTTGGGCTGTGTGGCAATGCTGGAAATTTGGCAGCCTTGGAAAGCATTTCTCTGACTCACTGGTGGCTACACTGTTAAAGGTTATAGTTAAGTGTTAAGTTTGGTTTGTGCTGTGGTCGCTTTTGTTAAATCCTGTTTGCACATTCGTCATAAAATGGAGTAACATGTATTTAGAAAAAAATTGGTACAACATACATTGTACAAAATTTCTCATATACGTACTATGCGTCGTTTAGTTATCTTTAGAAAATGAAAATCGTATGAGCCTGTTTTTAGAAAATCCAATTTTTGTTAAAGTTGCCCAAGAATAAACTAGCCTTATATTCATTCATTGAGAAAAATAAAATACGTAGTATTAATGAATATGTATACTCAAGTAACTGTACCAAATTTGATCAAACTCGTTAAAGCTGTTTTTGAGAAAATCGGATTGTTGTTAAAAATGCATAGAATAAACTACTCTTAATTATTGATCAATGTTAACCATTTCTATGTATACTCTGCTCAGTATGATAAAATGCCTAAGTACGAGATTTCATTAATTTTTGTTCTACCATCTAGGCTCCAGAGCCAGTAACAGACAGACAGACGGCATTGCGAAAACCACTTTTTTGGATTCAGCGACACCTAAAACGTGTATTTCCGTAAAAATCTCGAGGTCGAATTTTTTCACGAAAACAATACTTTCTCGATACATCGTATGAGAAAGTAAAAAGTCAATCTTAAATTTGGCATCAACCTTAGAAAAATCTGTACAGAATTGTACAAGATGTTGAAAGTAGCCTATGGTTATAAGGTTATGTCAAGAGCCCATGCTTTTGAATGGTTTAACCCTTTGCCTGATTTGCCTGTATCATATACAAACTGCTTCAAATGTGGTCTTTATTTTGATATGCCAGTTTTTTTCCCAAATTATAATTTCTCATGGAGTTTTTGCATTATTGCATTGAAAATATCATAATATTTTAACTAAAGAAGTAACTAATGCTCATACTTATTTTTATGGGAAAATATCAATTGAAATAGAATTTTGGGTAAGAAATTTTAAATTTACTAGACTGTTAAGGGGTTAAGAAGCTGAAAGCATGAACAATGATGAACGATGTGGACATCCAAAATATTCTCTAACTGATGAAAAGGTTGAGAATGAAAAAATTGTTTTGAACTGACTGAAGGGGTGGTGTTATATTGATGGCAGGACATATGAATATGTCAAAGGACATGGCATGATGAATTTTAGTTAACAACTTGAACATAAAGTTTTTTACAGATATGGTAGGATTTAATAATTTCAGTAAAATACTATAACAAATCTTGAAAAAGCTAGAAATATAAACTATTTCATATACATTGTTCTGTTTTCACGACCCTCATGTTAAGAACTGTTGCTTTGGTGATTTGAGTTTAGATGTGGAAAGAGACATAGCAGTTTTAATTTTTTCCTGTTAAGACCCTTAACTAAGGGGATAAATTTAATGCCATATTTTTATAGGTTTGAATTTTTTGATGAGTGGATCACTTCGTGAACCTGGAATTGTGTATCAAACAGGTTTGCAAAAACAAATCCTGGAATTAGGGTGTGTTAGGATACTGATTTTATTTATTTTTCAGAAATTTTGTTACTCTGACTATTATATTAAATTTGTATGTGCATTTGTATTCTCCATTTTTTCAGATCTATGCAATGAATGGCATAGTTCAAGGAGACCTGCTGACACACAGAGTTAGTGGCTATTATACAAGCAGTCAGTCATCGGTGATGGAAACAAGCCCAGGTAAGTAAATTTTTTGGGGTCTGTCTTTAATGAGAATTGTACAATAATTAATAAAGATTCATTTTGTTATTATGTTATCGTAATGGGCAATACATTGTCAAAACTCTTGGATGGCGCGGTATTATTAGAGCCGGTATCATTTAATTTCGTCTCATTTACATAGTACAGCATCATAAATTGTAATGAAAGAAAACGAGCGTTTTCTATCGGTATATTGCGAAATATCTCAATTTTATGGTATAAACATAAAAAGGTAGTCGAAATTAATAGCGGAGGAAAAATAGTAATTGTTCCAAATTATCCCCGTAACTTGAGGGCGAAAATTTGGTTTATCGATTGAAGGATAAAGAACAATGACGTGCAGTGGATATAACGTAGTCTTTCCGGAGCCAAAAGCCTTTTTATAGGATGCCGCCGTAAAAATTAAAATGGCATCAACGGAAGTGAGGTGACGTCATAAACATCTGTATAACCTGTAGTCGCTTCCGAATATTTTTGTTGCATCATACTCATTCAGCATGTAATGTTCCGTTCGCACTTTAAATCGCGTTTGGGCAGAAGGACCAAAGGTACAAATCCTACCTGGCGCCCATTTTGAGATACTTTTAAATACTCTCTTAATTTGAATGCTACTGGTCGCTAAATTTTTTCAATCTCTTTTTTGCCTCTTACTAATTTCAACATGCAGATACATTTCAGCTTTACGAAGTAAATTCTAATAAGTTGGATCCTTGAAAACTATACATTGCAATTCGTCAAACACCCTCTTGAATTTGATCCAGGCCACTTAGCCACAACTGAGGAATGGACGAACGAGAGAAATACGCAGTATCAAGTCTCTTCACGGGGAAATTTTTAGATCGGTTCTCAGTAATTTGCTCAGAAGCTAAAATGAAAAAATACATCGAAAATATTAGTTTTGCCGTTATGTAATCTTATGTAAATACGTTTCAGATGTTTTATTTTTCGAGACAATTTTTAAATCAGGAATTGGCTTTGTGATGATTTCCCCACTACAACTTCACTCGCATGAAACATTAATAAAACATTTTAAGATGCTGGAACAAGTACTCATTGTAAAATAACCGCCATAGCATATATGTACCTCATAACTCAGATAAGAAAGTCGAACATCTACAAAATCTTCCGTAAAAAATGTTAAGGAAATATTATTGTTGTTAAAATACATTTTAATCTTTGTCTACGTTTATTTAGTAAGCAAATATTTTTTCTAAGAAACACTTTATCCCTTATGGCATTTTCGTTATAAGGTGCTAGAAATCATTAATATATCATTAGTGCTATTTGGTCATATTTCCATAAGTTTCTAACAATTTCATCCGTAATAGGTGCCTTAAATATTACAAAGTGGAAGGAATTGCCACATCTTAGTGCTCAACCTTTCCTACAGAACTTAAATACTGACAATTCTTTTGAATAGTTTAAAAAATATATAGTAAGAAATTGAAAGAAATTTCATGAGTTTTTAAAGCTGCATAGGACTTAAAATAATAATAATTTTCAATGAATTTTAAAAATTACTTTGAACAAAAATTTTTTTATCATTAATTTATAACATTTTCATTTTTGTGACCTCAAGTCTTTTGCCCACATAACTCCCTTCTTTTGGTTCTTCCAGATGTTTCGTGAATGTTCCTTATGACATTATGGGATACTATGGAATGTTCTAGATCAGATGGATAGCTTTTTTTGTATACTTACAGCAGTAGAATATTTTAGCTTTGCTATATATTTTAAGGGAATAACAATTGAAATATGTTGAATTAAAATGGATAATTTCATTTGTTCTCTCCAATTTCTTTGCACTGGGAGTCACTTAGTGAAGATCTGTACGATCTAACATTAGTCATCTTTTGGTCATCACATCCGATCCTCGCAGTCCATATATAGCTAAGGGTTATTCATGAATGTTCTAGATGCTTCTCTTGTACCCTTAGTATTCTCAAATCCCTAACATAAGCCAAGATATAAAAAGAAGACGTATTTTGATTAACGTTTTAAAAATTGCTAACCTTTATGTATTTAGTCTGCCAAAATTGGTTTTGTAATGTGGTAACACTGTAGTACAGATGGCACCTCCACCACATTCCTATGACATAACTGTTCATTTGTAAATAGCTAGGGTTTGTGACAAGTTGTTAATTAATTACTTTGTCTCCACATATATTAGCAGCTGAAATGTATACAAAAGAACAAAGTGACTTTGCTACTAAACTTTATATTAAGGTATCATCATGCAAGGTGTGCATTGAAGAAAAGTTTCAATAGAAATCTCTAGATTGTTATTATAGAATTGTAATGAAATAATATATTTAAAGATTTTTCTTTTGATGTTGCAATATTGTTGGAGCTGATAGACCTGTTGAAGTAATTGTATTATGACAATTCCATAAATTTAAGAGGCACGAATATAGTCAAGGTAAAATTATCCTCCAAGGTCAAAATATATTTCACATTACCATCACTCAATTCTCGGATAAAAATGAAATGTGTTATATGAAATTATCTAAGATATATAGTGCTGTATTCGTAAAAAAAGCAGAGGGTATACTGTACAGGGGCATCTAGAGCCTGTAAGGGCCCCAGGACACCACTTACTTTATGCCCCCTCTTCCTGTGAAAAACCAGAGGGTATACCCTGTTCATTCAAAAAAAGCAGATGTTATATGGCATATACCCTTCAACACAGCACTGGATATATACATATATATAAACAAGAAACACAGTTTGCTCTTTTTACATTTTTATTTATCATAAAATTACCTACAGGACTTGTCCTTTTACAATGTACTTACAAGTTATACAATTAAGTGACAAAACCTTTGCAGTTTTCATTGATATGTATATCTATGATCTTTGACGATTTGCTGAAATGTGTAGCTCATCTTCAAGATTTGAGTACAGGCAAATACAAACAAGTTTTGTTGGGTAAACTTTAAAAATGATAAATAAATAAATAAAAATTGTTAAGATTGCATTATTACAAATTTACTTGTGTATTTTCTCACACATGAAATTTATAAAATTTTTCTCTGAAATAACCCTTACAGAGAGTTGTTTAGTATAAAAGTATTAAATCGGTAATTAAAAATGTAAACCGTATTTCATTTACAATTCAATTTTGGGCTATGCAGTTGCAATTTTTCTTTTACTTTATCTGCAGTATTAAAATGTCCCTCTCTTTTGAGCTATTTATTTTTATCATGAGACCAATTAATACAAAACTTTCATGGGTTGCTGAAGTGGGCAATCTCATCTACATGCCAGGCCACATTCATAGCTGTGAAGGCTTTGTCAAGCTGCATAAAATGTGCCACAGCAAGCTGAATTAGAATTTATATTTTAAGTTAGCTAGAGATTGTGTGATGTTATATTAGTGGAAATCAAGTCTAAAAACTCATGGTGTAAAAAAATGTCCTAGAAAAGGATTAAGTGCAATAATTCTTTGTAACCAATGTGAAATTGTAATGATAAGTTTCACATATTGCTTTATAATCATAGCTTTGCAAGTCATCTAAAATGCTCTTAATAGCTGCATGTAGTCAGGTTGTATTAGATTGGTGACACCTGGCTTAAGGTAATATTTGTTCTCTAAAGGAAAGATTTTTCTAACATTCGTACCTCTGAAGTTTTTGAGAAGTCTATTTTTAATGTGTGAAATATCAGATTCTGAAACAGGAGCATTAATCTGCCATGGTAGTTTAGAATCTCTGTCTTGCAAGTGGAAGACCCAGGGATTCCTGGTCAAGGCAGAATTTTTCTCCTGCTTTTCCGGAATGCACTCTTGTCTAGCATATGCCCGCCAGCATAGATTTAAATCAACATTTTCATTTGTTTATCTGGAGTTGGTGGAGCCAGAATTGATGATTTTGCCATGAAGAATTAGTTGCATCCACCACATAATGCTGTTTATATGATTAAAACTTTGCACTTTTTTTATAAATAAAGGACGGTGTGATTCATCAATGAGGAGAAATAGTCAACGAGAAGAGATTGCAGCACACGGAACGTGTGATGAATCGCATTTAAGAGATAACCTTCCATGTTTCCACACCCTCCGCAAGCAGTCAGATCTTCAGCTGATACGGTGTGTGAGGGATGTCTCTTCTCATAGGTCGTATTTCTCCACTCCACCCCTATGCCAGTTCACACTCTTCTTCAAACAGGTATTCAAAAATCAAAGAACACATTTATCAGCATAAGAAAAATTTGAACCCTCTATTGCTTAATGTAACTTAAGGATTCTATATATCCATTGATTTTTATGTTTTTTTACTTTCCTTGTGCCCAAATGTGATCTGTTGCATATGATACTTTACGTATTGATTGAAAATCAAATAACTTATTTATTGGTTAAGAGCTTTTTTTTTTACAAATTGCTTGTTTTCACTTTGCCTGTCTCTATGTCTCCCTGAAACGGTTCAACCTAAGGAAACCAAAATTTCAGGATGTTACTACATTATCATTATTGTCCCATAAGAAAAGCATATAAATCAGTATAGAGGTTTTTATATTTACATTTTAAAATTATTCTCCGTCAAGACTTGGGCTATCAGAAAGTTGAGAAATTGTAGTTTCTTATTTTTGAAGACGGTATGCAAATCCTGGTAGATTTAGCATAAATTTATAGTTATTATAGGAAAAAGTAGGATTTTTTCTGGGTCTCAACAATCTACTCATGGCAACAAGCTGAGCTTGTTGCCATGGTAGTAGTTTAATGGGAGAGGCTTATTAGGTGTGTTTCGCTTCCAGCATTAGCACCTATTATCGTCGGTCCATCCGCCCACATGTTCGTTCTCGGCTTCTACCAAACGGATTTTCATGAAACTTGATATTAAGGACTTACAATAAAATATAATTAGAAAATCGCAAAAATGAATCGTACACCAATCAGGGGTACCACTTTACTGGTGACAAAAAATGAAATTTTTGTCATATCTCTTAATGTATTAGTCATATCAAAATGTTTTCCAAATAAAACTTGTAAAGAAGAGTATTTCCTTTCCTATAAATTTTTATTGTAGGAGTAGCCGTTATCTAGAAAATCAAACAAGAATGTCTTAATTCGAGTTGAACTTAAAAATTTTCTTGCATGGTTACTTCTTCATTGTTGCTAACATAAACAATCTCACAAAAGAAATTTTTTTGCATGGTTACTTCTTCATTGTTGCTAACATAAACAATCTCACAAACATTTAATTTCCTTACGTGTGCATGTAATGTTATTAAATAGGAAGAAAATGGATTATTTATGATGAAGAAAAGAACTTTAAAACGCAATTTCCCGCACGTACAGGTATATAATTTCTTTCTAATACTCCATTGCACGAAATGCGCCCATTTGTGATACGTTGTACACTTTCCTAACTTGTATTATGCCATTAATATTAAACTATGACTAGATTTAGCATAAATTTTTAGTTTTTATTGAGAAAAGTTTTTCTGGGTTTTAACAAAGGAAATAGGTACTTAACCCATGAATGCGGCAGATAAATTTTAATCCCAACCCAGTGACTGAATTTATTTTTCAATTTATTCGATTGCAATAAGTCCCTAAAATAGTTTTATGAAGTATTTTGAAGTTTATTATTAGAGAAGTCTTTTTTCGTAATAATAAAAGTGGACGTCAATTGACGTCCTTGGTAATGGTTTCGCTTATGCAAACTGCCTCACCAAGTTCAGCCTCGACCTGAACTTTAACAGATGATGGGAATGCAAGAAAGAGACATAGAGATGGCTGGTGGCCTCCATTTATCCATTCAAAACGTACGGGGACAAGATGTCAATTGGAGTCCTCAGTCCTCCAGTAGCACACTGAAGGACATAAATTGACATCCTTAGCATTCAATGGGTTAACTACCATTGCAAGGAGCTAAATGCTTTTATTTGTACAGTGTACCTTCAAAATATGTAGAAATGCTTGCAGAATGGGGAAGACTAATTGTGTCTTCAGGGGATATCTTGAGGACAACATCGTCGGTACAATTGGTTTCGAAATGTGCAATTTTTATTTTGATGATGCTGCTAACAATTTTTTTCAAAATGTACCCTTAAAATTAGAATCGTAGAGTTTTTGTAAAAAAATCGCCTTATAATATTTGCTTTCTTAACCTGCTTACAGAATTAATTCACTTGAAAAAAAAATTGGGCAATTGAGGGTTAAAATCTACCTAAATGAAACATATCAGTGGATACTCTATTAAAAATCTGCTATTTTCATAGTCATAGTTCAAATTAACAAAAGAATTGGAATGAGGCATTATTTTTTAATTTAAATCTAACCTATTTAATGGCTGTTGTCAATCGTTTAAATAGTATTGCATGGCTATTTTTAATTCTTGTTGTTTGATTTGTTGGTAATGTTTTATTAATGTGAAAATGGTATAGAACAACTTTTTGCAGTTGCATAATAATGATAAGAAAAGAAAAAAGTGAAAGTTGCCTGTCACTTTGTAAATCATCATTAACTTAATTTCTTAGGGAAATATTCTGTATACAGTAGAGTCCCAATTATCTGAGGTTGACAGGACCACACTGACTTTGGATAATACAGAACGTTGACCATATCATGAAAATACATGACGACTTTTGTGAGATGTCATTAACGAAAGCCGTCACATATTTTCCCATTATCTATGTTCAATATATAGGCCTATGTGCTGTATATAACAATACACATTTCAGTTGCACTGTGTTGAAATAAATAAAAGTAAAAAGTTTACTGTGAAATACTTGGATTTATCATCAAAATACCCTAATCGTTAATCTCCGTGTTACCATGTTGATACATTTGTAACAAATATAATACTTTTCAATAGCAAAATTTCAAAATGATACTTCGTTAAATTTTTTCTCATGCGCCTTGGATAATATGAAACCTCAGATAACCGTGACTCTACTGTAATTACAAAGGTCAACTATTTTTAAAAAATCTTTCATCACATAAAACAGCCTGACAGGGAGAGAGAATTCCGAGCTCATGCACATCTGCGAGAGGAGGATACAGACAGCCCACCAACCCTTGCCTCATCACGTTTCAACACCTGTTTGGATGTGGCAGTGGCTGCCTCAGTATGGGTCTTGGTCACCGTCGCTCAGTTGCTGCTGCCGCTACCCAGCCCATCTGCACTGTGGATAGTATTTTCAGTCTTTGGGTCGTTGCTTCTTTTAGGTGTCTTGACAGTTTGTATATTCCGTTCATGGAGAGGTAAATTTGACTATCTGAGTGAGATCCAAATAGGACCTTGGAGTAACTTCTTTACCCGTCTAACGACTTGGTATCACTGGCATATCTGCGGGGCATTTATTTTAGCCTTGCCGGCAGTATCAATTTTGACCAACTTAAGATGCGAAAACCTCGTTTCGGAGTACCAGGCTGGGAATCTTGCACGCCTCCTGTTTGTTTCCTTAGTTCACTTTTGCAATTTTACCCAGCTCAGTTGTTGGTTACGCAGTGTTATGGCGACTTTAGTGGGATTGGTTTACATTTGTTTGGTGGCTCTGGGAGTGTGTAACAAAATTGTTGGACCTAAAGATCTTAGTGATTCAGTTCCTTGGGTGTTATATTTCCCGTGGGAAGTTTTACCCGATGTGCTACTACTATTGGCATTAGTTTGGTTCCTAGACAGAGAATTTGAAGTGTCTTATAGGTTAGGATTTCATGGATCGTGGGTGGCGGCTAGAGATAAAGCAAGAGTTCAAAGCATGCGTGATCAAGCCGATTGGTTATTGCATAATATCATTCCTCGCCATGTAGCGGAACAACTCAAGACTACTGCTCGATATTCAGAAAATCATAGAGATGTCGGTGTGTTATTTGCCAGTATTGTGAATTTCGGAGAAATGTATGACGAGTCTTACCTTGGTGGAAGAGAGTACCTGCGTGTTCTTAATGAGTTAGTCGGAGACTTTGATGAACTCTTGCAGAGACCCGAATTCTCAGAAGTGGAAAAAATCAAGACGATTGGCAGTACATTTATGGCGGCCTCTGGCTTGAATCCTCTACGGCGTTCCTTGTCTCACAGTCATCGACACTTGTTCCAGCTGATCGAGTTTGCTTTAGCCATGCAAGAAGTTGTTGCCCAATTTAATCGAGACCTCCTAGAGTTTGAGCTGATTTTACGAATTGGGTAAGTACTCGGTTATTTTTATTACACGCCACTTTCTTGCATAACGCTCACAAATTTTATCTGTATCTGTTACGCAAATAACACTTCAGATTTGTGCATTACACACCTTCCCTTGGGTGATCAGCTTGCTGCCTTTTCATTTCAGTTTGGTCGCCATTTGTATTTTGCTAAATGGCATGGTGATGGATTCAAGGATGGTCATCTAGCGACTCGGAGATAATGTTTCAAACAGTTGTTGTACATCTTAAATGATGTTTAGTATACCTATTTATTTCATCTGAATTTTAATATTGTCCTTTATTAAATATTTTTGGACTAAAACGTTGTTCTTATGGGAAATAAATTATTCACATAAGGTGCAAGTTTCCAGGAACACATTAGTAGCGTTATGCAAAAAAGTGGTGTAGATGTGTTGTGCAGTCTTAATTTTATCTTTGCATGATTCTTTGAAAACAAAGTGTTACAATTGCAGCAGTTACCTAATCCAGCATACCTCTTAACATATTCATCCTTGAAAATCAATAAGGTTAACAAATGTTCCATGTAAAAATATTTAGTTTAGCTTGTTTGATAAGGTCATGCAGTAAATGTTACTTGGACAGAAATAGACTTCTTTATTTATCAAAACAGTATGCTGCAGGAAATAATGCAAAGTATATAGACTGTGAAAAAAGTCACTTTGAACAATTTATATCTTGTTTCTTTCAGTATCTTGTAATATTTTGCCCAAATAAATGGCTGATGACTCAAATAAGGGAGCTATAGTGTAAGCAAGGTTGTATTATGTAAAATTTCTGTTCATCAAATATCTTTCATTAAGGTATAATATTTATAATTATCATTTTATTAATTAAAGCATGAACCTCTATGGGAGGAGTTTTCAGCCTTTTTTTATTCGTGTATCCCTTAGAGCAGGCATGCCAAATTCGAAGAAGCATCAGGGCCGCATTGAAGTGCTAGATATTATAAAAGGGTCGGATTTAGATTACAGATATTTAATGAGGGCCAGAATTAGCAAAATAGACTTTACATAGAAGACTGGTTACTTGTTTTTCTATTAAAAACGATTTAAAAACTGTGCTGTTGTATCTCAACAATTAAGATAAAATCTTGTCTCCTTTTCAAAAAAATAAAGTATTTATATAAAATCTCGAATGATTTAGTCGAGAGAAAAATTAGTGTTCGGGCCACAGTAGGACAGAGAAAGGGCCACATGCGGCCCGCGAGTTGACATGCCTACCTTAGTTTTTTAATGCTCTCGTATCCCTTACTGCAGGTTTTTATGGTCGCGTACCCCCAAATACATTTAAAGTGATGAATGACCTTTTTATTAATTTAGATAACCCATATTTATAATGTTAACATTCACAGATTTGGCGTATTTCCCTGTTTCATGAAGTGATTCTCAATCGTCACTGTTGATTCCGATGCCATGCATGAAAGACAAAATAAGAAGCAAAATTATAATCTTTAACACTTTCACGTACCCCGTCGATAACCCTTGACATACCCCTAGGGTATGCATACCACCGGTTGAAAACCCCTGCTCTTTGGGATCACAAATCTTATTTTGCATTTTTCTGAATGTGACAGATATAGTTTTACCAATGACTACTAATCTGGACAGGTACATCCTCAAGTCTTTTGTGGATTATCCTTTCAAAGAGGCAGATGCAGAAAGGTCATTTTGGTAGTTGTTTTTCATTTAATCTACATATCGACAACATTTTTTTGTATTATATTATAACTTCTGCTTGAGTGCAACTAAAATTAGTGAAGCTGTTACATTTACTAATGCACATATTTAGAAATGGATTTGTAAGTTTTTAAGTCCTTACACTAGATTATTTAAATCAAGTCTTGCTTAATACTTTATGCAATAATTCATGCCAAAATTAGTTACAACCATGGGGATGTGACAGCTGGAGTGATAGGCACGTCTAAGCTCTACTATGACATCTGGGGTGATGCTGTCAACGTAGCCAGTCGCATGGACTCTACTGGAGTAAGTGGAAGAATACAGGTGGGAGAAGCATGCCTGCCTGTGCTTTCTGAGCAATATGAGTTTGAACCAAGAGGATCTGTTTACGTCAAAGGAAAAGATAACATGAATGTGTTTTTACTCAAGGGCAGAAAAGAAGAGTGATTCGAGCCTAATTTATTTTAAAGTGAAAAATGTTACCTATGGTGTTATTGAAGCTGAAAAAGTTACGGCTTGGAATCAAAATTGCTTATTATTTATTGTCATTGAACCAATACCTGAAGTAGTGGAATCTCACTTGGTTTCATACAGGATACAATTATTGAATTTCTAATGCTATGTTCTTTATAGCAGTGCTGTATTAATTCCATGGAAACTCATTCGTTTAGTAGGCCTTTTACCATTGACAATTGAAAGTTTTTTCAGTTATTGGGTGAATTCCTTTTAATTCATAAAGATTAGTTTAAGGGAAAGTAAGAAAATGACTCACGCTGACGTGTCACACTGATTGTTAAGGAGGTTAATATCTGATGGACAATTGGAGTGAGAATTTGCCTGATGCTACTATTTTTATACTATACCCTCAAGTTATTATTAAATATTAACCTTTATAATATTCTAAGACTTTCATTAATAGCATCACAGAGAATTCATTCAGGAAGATGCAAAGGAGCAATATGAAAATGAGTGCAAAAGTGATGTTCAGGATCATTAGCAATGATGGCAGTATGCCACCTAATTCAAATGATCAATTTTAAGAAAACTGATTTCTCTCTCAAAATGTAGTTAACCAGGTTTGTGTATATCCCCTGAATCATAATACAATGAATATTATGCATGATTCCTGTGAAATAAATTTATGAAGTTTTCTGAAATTTGGGATCAGCGGAAAGATTAAGCATTGTTAAATCTTGTGGAAAGTGCAACAAATTCAACCAGTTTGCTGTTGCTGCAAATCATATTAAGAAACTTGAATCTTATGGGTATTCTGCTAAAAATGATTATTGGGAGTGTGTTGGGGCATACAATAGATCTATTCATAATGCTTGATTCATTTTGATGACAGTATTCAGTAAAATACAACAAAAATCAATTTCAACATAAATATTTAATAGTTTGTCTTGGTTCTGTTAGCCCAACTGTATGAAAGAGTTCAAAAATTACAATAACTAATAAACTAGAAATAACTGCTAAATAGAAAGAGCAATAATTTGTTGATATTTGCCAAGCAGATTCAAATGAATTCTGATCCTACAGTAAAAACCAATAAATGTGATAAAAATGTTAGCTTTGATGTGTGAATTCACTCCATTTTTTTAAGCATGCACTTTGTCTAAACTCAAAGGAACAATAAATTTTAGCATCTTTCTTGTAAATACACAAGTATATAAACTTTAATTTAGAAACTTCATATACATTTTGCAGCTTAAATGTTTTGTTATTTCATAAATTAAAATTCTCTTAAGCATCTTTTTCCTATGAACCATGTTACTATATAGTGTGAATGAAAATACGAACATCATAATCATTATTTTATAGGATAGGTTTAACTTCATCACGTCAATGCTGTGCTGCCATTCTTCAATTCCATTCCTTACCAATGTTTATTTATAAAGATAACACCTTTATCTACTAATACAGCATTCATGTGTGTACAAAAATTTTCTTATTTGTGAAATTAAATGGAGATCACTGTTCTAATTAATGAAGGTCGTTTTGATTGACGGAATATGCCAGCATGGTTAACTGTCAAACATCACCAGACAGCTAAGAAAATTCTGTTGATGGAATGGTTTCCTGTAATATGCGATTTCCATCCAATTTAAATTTACTAATGCTGTCATTATACATCCTTTTGGTGACCATTTATGAAACTGTGGTCACATTCCTCTAATTTATTTTGCGCTTGCCCTTGTGATATTAATGTACGATAACAATAATGTGCTTATGGGAACACATGTAGTTCCACTGGCCTAGTCTGAATTGTAAATTTATAAATATTATTCCTTCTGGTGTATATAGAATGTACAAGTTCTATGTTTAAATATAAAACTGCAGAATGCTAATGTTGTTGGTTTACAGCATGAATTTGATAAAAGATTTTTGGCCGAAAGGAGGATTGAACAGGGTGGCTAAAGATGATACACAAACTTATATGGCATATTTATATACATGTATTTTAAAGTAAGAAAATATATTATTTACAGGTACAAGATACCTGTTTTATAAATTCATCATAATATGTGCCTTCTCATCTCAGGTATTCCAAGATTTAAATACATAACAATCAAATTTCACTGGCAAAATATAAATATTTCACAAGTATTACACATTTGCAATTCATAATATACAGCTACAGGTAAAAAATATCGATTTATACCACAGTATATGATTCATATCCAAGGTGGCCAGCTAATCTTATTCTATTTGTTCAAGTAATTCAGTATTATCTGTATTCCTTGGTGCTTTGCTATAAATGAAGACTCACGATTGACATATTAAAATAAATGTAATAATTTAACATAATAGCAGCAGCAATTAACGTTAGTAAAACAAAATAGCAGAAAACCGGCACGTTATTTACACCACAAGTAAATTATAATTTTTTCGTAAATATCATGTATGTAAAATACTTAGTTTCCAACAAGGCTCCATTGTAGAATTGTATCCAATCTCCATGAAACTCAGACACTCGGTAATACCAAGAGGTAAACTATTGGTATCATTTTGCTACTGATTCATGAAAATATACAGAAAAACATCTTTTACATATGTAAGCAATCATGTATAATAAATGTATTTCAATTTTTAAGAATGTGTATAGCATTTTCTCTATTAAATTCATAAAACTGAAAATAAAATACTTTAAAACTCCAAGCAAAGAGACTGTCATTAACCCACTATTTCGTCACTTTGAAGCTATAATTTTAATGCAAAGTTAATCTAAGTTAGTAGCTAGACAAAATTTCAGTTCTGAGCAGCAGACGAGAACGACTGCGAATGATACATTTAACAAAACTTTCACAAATGCGCCAACTATCTGACCTTAAATCACAACATAAATTGCTCATTCGTCGCACCTACGGGCCATTATTTTGAACAGCACAGGAAACGATGGTAGGTTAAATTAACTTGAGAGAATAACAGACAAAAATGTATCGATGAGTTGTTAAATGCAAGTCCACCTAAGTTGGTTTTGGAGGGGTCGTACGTGCGCAGACATTTAAAATCGCTGGGCAATAAAGAGCTGCCGCAGTTGAATTCGTTAAACCTTACCGCTATCATTCGTACATTAGGACAAGAATAATCGTTAACACTTTCGCTCTATTTATAAAAATGCTCAAGATAACCAATTTTTCACCACAATGTACGCGAGAGTAAAAGAATAAATTTGAAGGAAATAACTGCAAAACATTACAACCGGCAAGTGAAGCTATTTAACTCTCAGTTTTTGGAGCAAGGTAAATATCTAAGCACAAGGCTACATTAATACCTTCGCAAAAAGATTTTAACTCAAAACCAAAAATGATTAAGCTAAGTTTTCGTAGTAAGCGATGCACTTAATCCTCTGCCAAATTATATTTGGCATAAGATCCAATGAATTCCGATACGTCCTAAATATAAAAGCAAGATACCAATCATTCTTAAATCCGAGCAACCGACTTACGGACACTAGTTCCAAAATCAATGAAATATGAGTGAACGCCATATTGCTACTTTAATTCATCACGTAATAAGATGCCACTTCGGAGTAAGAATACAAAGATGATTTTTGAGGTATGCGATCACGCTCTTGACTGAGCGCTGAGAAGCCTCTTAAAGGGATGGTGGATTTTTAATATTACTGAAGAAACATAGAATTAGCTCCTTGTAAGAATTATGAAATGTTTATTATTTATAGTACCGAAGAGTTTCGAGGAACTGTCAATAATTCTAACAACGTTCTCATGCATGCCGTGGAGTGGCGTTGCGGCGACAATTTGACCCTGACCTTCCTTACTTCGCGCGCGCGGAAAACACGTGACAGACACAGTGCGGCATGTTGTCAAACGTAAAGCGGCCAATGATCCCAGTTCACGAATACATTTTAAATTATTTGCTGAATATGGACTACAAACAATACTTGGTGGATTTAGGGAAGGGTATCATTCGAATTATAAGCTGCGAATCGCAGTTAATGATGTCAGTACCAACAACTTATAACTGATAGTAAAGCCAACTAATTTTACGTAAAATACTTGAATCACAAGAATTAAAAACACCACGAATGGCAGCGACGTATGTATTGTGCGATGAAAATATGTAAGTACTGAATATTTATTAGCAGAAGGTAAAGGTCATTTGTATCGTAAATTAATCTGAAAGACAATCAAAACATATCACGAAAAAGATTCCGCAACAAGACTAATTGTAAGTCAAACATCAAATTTTGCAGATTTGCAAGCTTTGAAGTGGAAAACTCTTACTACATAATTATCGCTGGAAAAGTAAGACCGGTGCACGCCATAACCCACGGCATTTAAATTTCTCACGCATTAATGTACTAAACGTTTGAAAAGGACAGATCATTTGATGTCATTATCCGTGCTCTAAGTCATTTGATTCAGAAGATTTTTAAACTAACATGTGGGTGAGGAAGCAACAAGTAGCACCTCGTAACATACTCCACGTGGAAAAATTACTACTCGTTTGCATTTATAAATACACTCCTTATCTTAACTCCATAACATTTTCTCAAGCTTTAAATGCTACCACAACTTCTCTTGAATACTAAACATAAACTAGCTGACATCGGTTGTATGTAACTATAAAAATCGAACACGTAAGGACTCAACTAATTTCTATCATACTACAAATATTAAGGAGGCAAATAAAATGTCACTCATATAGCTTATGATTTGTGTGGAGATGCTGCATACACGAAGTTTGTACACGGTACCCGTGTATGATAACTTTGTCACTAGCTAGTAAGTTCTTCACGGCAGAGGTACACTTTCACTGAATTTTTAACACAACATATTATATGAAATACACTTTGCTATCAAATCTACACCATTGATGTTCATCTAAGAAACAATTCAGACAAAGCATGCACTTACTTTCTGCTGATAGAGGCTTTCGATAGCACTACTTGCATAGACACATAATCCACAAAGCACTTACATACACATCTTCAATATTCCTACCGCTGGAGCAATTACACTTCGTGAATCTTCGTAGATATATATGACGTCAGGAAAAGTCTTCGGAAACCCAAGTAGCCAATAGAGGATGTGCTCTGGGTCACATGCTCGGAGTCAGCCAATGGGAGCGCGCAAGGCTCATTAATAGTCGGAAATTTTCTGACAAGCGTAGAAAAACTTTTCATCAACAGCCGCCATTTTGACTAACTCGGACTCGGTGGAAATTTGGAATTTATTCTTGAAATTACCGTTTCTCTTTCTTTTCATACGAGCAGTTTCTGTTCTTATTAGTGACCAATTGTGTATTGTGCTATTCTAGATGGTCGATGTGTTTTAAAAAAGCATTTTAAAGGAAAAAATCGTGATCGATTTGGATTGGTATCATTGTTGGAGTTCCTTGGTCGCAGAGATGGTGCGGGGTACCGTGTAAGCTCATCGGTCAGTTTTAGGCTTCGCTATGCCCCATGGTTGAAGGTGTATTACTAATATGTGCCTTGAAAGGTGTATTAAACACCGAACTTTCGGCACATCAAAATTAAGGCGTCGGTTATGTCGTGAGATCTTGAAAAAGCCATGTGTGGCCGATTCATATCGTAATAGATGGGATATTGTGTAGCAGGCACGGCTTGGTAAACAGGGAGATATGGCTGATCATCTCGTCGATGGGCCGCCAAACAAGCGGCAAAAATTAGCAGACCCGTTCCAGGGCACATCCGACTCATCAGGTGAGTTATTTATGTTAAAAAAAAAGTGCACGATAAATAAAAAAATGCTGTTAATTGCTAAGAAGCGGAAAATTAAGAAGGCGTTCCTTCTCATATGACGTTACGACCAGGTGTTAAACATGTACACAATGTAAGTGATCACTGATAATATTTAAATATTACTTAATTTACATAGAAAATATAGATATCGCGATTAAATTTTTTTAAAGCCTCAATTATTAATAATTAATAAAAAATTCTGCGATATTAGAATCAAAAATAATCGCCTTCGTGTATGTGAACTTAGAAAATTTACGTTTTTGTTAATATTAAATGAAATTTTAGACGGAATACTGTCGTACAAATATAAATATTTTGGCTTTTAGCTTTACGCTAATATTCTGCATGAATTGCATGTCATAAATTCGGTTTCCTCGTTTGTCATTGATGGTCATGAGGATATTATATTGAGCTTAAAGATTTTGTTTTCTTTATTTGGTGACTTTTCCTGCATGGTGAAGGGACTTGCTTTAGTTGTTATATTAGCGAATTTCTTGCTAGCATGCGGCTGTCAACATTTATTTCGTAAACAATAGTTTTCGTATATTGTAATGCTCGTTGGATTCGGGAAGCAGTTTTCCGGAATGGTTTATTTATTATTCTGTAAATTCGTTTTATATAGGTTTGAATGACAATTTTATATTAACTTATTTCAGTAAATTTAATATATTTAGTGGGTCGCTAACATTAACATGTAAATAGATTAGTATTGCTTTATTTTTTAGAATTTACGGAAAGGGTCCTGCAGCAGTGAATATGAGATAAATTACATAAATGTATGTATTATTTTAAATTACTAGCTAAATGCTGCTGTGGCCATGTGTGCGTAATAAAAATAGCGTTTTAATGATTTGAGTCCCACTTTACAAGTTATTTCGATGCTCCATATGCAATTCAATATGATGAAATCCACAAATTATAGCAAAATTTTTGCTAATTATTTGAATCTTAAAAATTTTAATCCAGTTATACGGTTTCCATAATTTTGAGCAATATATAATTTTACATTAATATACAGTTTTAATTATTTTATAATTTTTTTGGTTTGTATTTATTATTCACTCACTGTACTTTGAGGAATTATTCTTTAATTCCAGTTTAAAATTTTAACGATTTCAATGAAAGTGCACCGCTGTTTTTCATAACTTCGCGATGAGATGTTGTTGATTGAAAAAATAGAATAATTGTCATACTAATATATATATGTATATTTCTAATATGTACATATATATACACACACACATGATATGCGAGTGCAAGAGTCAGTTATTTTTGGTCAGCCTGTGTAGGTTGTTCTCGCTGGTGCCCGCATTTTGAATACGAGTTTGGATACAAATATTGTATACCATCCACAGTGCCCATCTCACCTTTATTGATGCATCAACCTTTCAACTTCGGGTTGTCGACCACTCTGGGAAACAATGAGGGAGGTCCTAAGCTACAGCAGCAGTGGATGTTGCCTAAGAGAAGTAATTTCAAATATGTAAACCATACAAAATAGCACACCACTCTGTTGCGTGGCCTAAGTAAATGGAGGATGTATTCTAGTTGACTCACAAAATGTTTAATATAAATAGTAAATGAAACTTGCAATATTTTTCCCCAGAGGTGTGCGTGTATGTTATGGGTAAGGTTCATATGTGACTCCAGTCCATGTATAGTATTATGGTTTTTTAAGTTGTTGCATACATAGTTGTTTTCACTGTGGGTTGATACGTATGCATAATACTGATGTATGCAAATGCATGCTTCTTTTTTTAAAGACATATTTGACTGCAATTGATGTCCAAGTAGCTAATTTTAATCTAAATAAATTTAATTTGCTTGTTATGAGATTATCTCCAAATTTAACTGCTCCTTGCTGTGCAAAGGTGTGTTTGTCTTTTGATAGCTTTTGTGATTATTGATCGTTATGGCTTACAAATTTTGATGTTGAGTTACTACATCTCTAATGTGAATGAAAGAATGCCACTGATCCTTGCGCAAAGTTTTTGTTGTGAACTTGTAGCTATTTTAATCATTCAGAAATCTTTAAACCTTATGCTTGTTTCTGAGACTTAAGTTTTATTCATCAGGTAAATTTTTTATACTCAGTGGTGATTTGAATATTAAAAATGTGTTAGTTCATTTATCTAATGCTTTTTGCTTTTGTCTTTATTATATGCATGTTTTAAGGTGCATGTTATTTTGTAAGTAAATAAATTTTTTTATGAAGTGTTCAATGTAATGGTCTTGTTATGTATCTTTCCGATAGTTTCTGTGAACAAAGCTTTTAATTTTCAGTGCTGTGCATTATCCTATGCGTTACCAAAATTCTTAAGCCAGACTTCATTTTTTGTCTCACATTGAGGTTAAAATTGAAGTGTTATAGTCATTTATTGCAGTAAATATTTTCCTTTCTATTGTAACTAAAAGTAAACTATAGATAGCTATGTGAAATATTTGGATGTCACAACTGTGGTTTTTTTTGTTGCTTGGATTCCAAAAATATTGTGTAATTTGTAATCTTTGTTGTTCGGTGAACCAAGCCATGACTAATACATTAACGTTTTTGTGGCTAAACGTTAAGTACTGTTGTAACACTAATGCCTTGTTTACCTGAATGTAAACTTGCTTTATGTGTTTTAATTTAATGTGTAGAGTTGCATTATATTTTCCTCCTAAGAACAAGTTAATGTTCAAAAGTATGATTAAATAATTTTTCATGCTGCAATACTTATTATATTAAAACTTATAGAGAATAATTAACAGTAAAAACATTGTTTTTTCCTACAATATAAATCTGTAAGAATGATGGTTCAGTTGGCATTACAAATTTGTTTTTTTCTATGTCTGCAGATTTATTAACCAACACGGACATGTTTGATCTGGAAAATGATCTGCCAGATGAACTTATGGGTTCATGGGGAAGCACTGAGTCGTCGAAGCCACCTGCGACAGGTCCTGGTCCTGGCTCTGTGCCAAGTGGTGGTGGAGGGAAAGGAATGCAGAATGGTGCAGTGGATTCCACCACACCGGTTCTTGTTGTGGGACCTGGTCCAGGATCTTCTCAAGAGGGCTCAATGCCCGTGGGAGGTCAAGGCGGTCCAAACCAGAGACATACACTTGCCCTCCTGATGCAGCAGCAACAACAGCAACAAGGAAAGGTACCTGGTGGACCTCCCCATTCTTTAGCAAATTCCATTGCGAGTGTTGGGGGTCCCAGTCCCGGTATGGCTACCACCCCTGCTCTCGTAGGAGCCAAAAGCCCCCACAGTGCAGGGAATAGCCTTCAATCTCCTCCCAATGTGTCTGTAAGTAAGGCGAGTGGACTTGGTGGGGGTCCCCCAACATCAGCTCCTCCTACTCAGCAGCCTCCTGGAATGGATAAAGACTCAATGGGTAACATGACAGGACTGGCCAATAGTATGGCTAGCAGCATGGCTACCCCGACAAGTATGGCAATGTCTTCTGTGGCCAATAGTGTTGCTATGTCTATGTCCAATGCACCTGGAATGGCCATGAGTATGGCAGCAGCTGCTGCAGCGGCTGCTGCAGCAGCAGGACTTACAAGTGTTCCGAATAGCATGGGTGGTAGTATAGTGACCAGCTCATTGGCTAACCATGCTCCTAATTCAACGGGGAGCATGGGGAACCTTGCCAATAATTTAGCGAAACAGCAGCAGGTTGGAGGTGGTGGAGGTATGATGCATGGTGGAGGTGGAAATACTGGAATGGGTGGTGGAGGTCCTCCCTCAGGACTGCCTCCTAGTGCTCTCCATCATCCAGGACTTCAAAATGGGCCTCTTATGTCCAGTGCTGGCCATGTAATGACTCGGACTGTTGCTGCAGCAGCTATGGGTCAGGGTCATTTGCGGGGCCCTGCTTCCCAGCCTCATGGGCCTCCTGGTCATCCTGGTGGGGTTGTGCATCCCGGACTTGGAGTTCCTGGTCCTCGAATGCAGGTATGTGTTTTTGTTTTTCCTGTTGTTTTTATTATTCTTTATTTAATTATCATGATTAAGCTATGATGAAATTAAAAATTTTATTTCTAAGCCATTGTCATTGCTGTGTTTTGCTGCCCAGGCTCCTAACATGCAGGGAATGAACCAGATGGGTCCTGGAGTAGGTTCGGCAAGTCCTTATGTGTATGGATCTCCTGGAAATGGCCCTCAAGCACCTGGTGGAGGGATGCAACCGCAAAGAAGTGTTGCTCCAAATATTACGATGGCCACTCGTTTTGGAGCACCTGGTTCTGTAGATTCTCCTATGGTTGTGGGTGGACCACAGCCACAGCAGGGTGGTCCACAAGTCTCGAGTGGGCCTCCACCACCATCGGCTCCTTCGCCTGCCCAGCAATCACAGATGTCCGTCCCATCAGGAGCTGGTGGTGGCCCTGGTCAGCAGGGTCCTACAGGTGGACCTCCAGCTCAGCCAGGTGCTGGAACTGCCGGAGGTGGTCCTGGAAATCCACCGAGTCAAGGTACCACTCCAACAGCTGATCCTGAAAAGAGAAAACTTATCCAGCAGCAATTAGTCCTTCTGCTTCATGCACACAAATGTCAGCGTAGAGAAAATCAGGCCAACGGTGAAGTTTGGCAGGTAAGTCCTTATTTCTGTTTATGGAACTGTTCTTGTTGCAATGTATTATTCAGTGGCAGAGATATATTAATTTTGTGTTTTGTTTTACAGTGTACACTTCCTCACTGTAAAACAATGAAGAATGTACTCAATCACATGACCACTTGTCAGGCTGGCAAGGCTTGTTCTGTACCTCACTGTTCATCATCTAGACAAATTATTTCTCATTGGAAACATTGCACCAGATCAGACTGCCCAGTTTGCTTACCTCTCAAACAGGCTGACAAAAACAGAAATAATCCTAATGGTAATTATCTTGTGATTATGTTAAAGAAATAAGTATATCATTTCATTTTCAGTTCTGTTTTAATTTAAAACTATTTTTTAGTGGTTTCAAGTCAGCCACCAAGCAATCAGCCTAACCCATCTCCATCAGACATGAGAAGGGCATATGATGCTCTGGGAATCCAATGTCCGGCCCCAAATTTGTTGGGAAATGTTACTCGTGCGAGAATGGTTGGACCACCTGTGGGGCCTGGTGTTGGTGGAGTGCCTCCAGGAGGTGTTCCTAATATGCCAGGTGCAGCTGGAGGCATCAGAGTGATTGCACCACCACCTGCAGGTGGCCCATCTCCATCACTGCCTTCAGGAGGTGCTAGTGGAGGTCCAGCACCCAATGTGACTATGTCAATTGGTGGAGGCCCTGGTGTCTCAGCCAGCGGAGCTGGTGTTGTTGAAACTACGAGTCAACCTCAGGCATCATCTGGTATTCAAGTTGGCAACATGCAGAACACACTTTTTGGAGCACCTGAACAACAGCAGAATCAATCTGGAAATGTAAGTGGCATATTCTTGTGGCATTTCTATGAGCGACCAATTTTTTTTAGTGATTCTTACCCAAGCTTTGTTTCTTTCTAGTTTTCTGAGATATTGGATGTGAGAATGTTATTGTTTATGTTGAGTTCTAAACTCTTTGCTGTTATGTTTTTCCAATGGCTTCATAAAATGGAAAGGTGACTCACTGGAGTGATGTTATTAGTTCTTGTCATTTCAGCCAATGGTAGGTGCCGGAGGGCCAGGAACAGACAATCGCATAGCAAGCCTTCAGTTGCCTGCTGGGCTGCAGCCTGGTCAAGTGACAGCAACTCCTGTGCAAGGGACCAAAGAATGGCATCAGTCTGTGACCCCTGATCTTCGGAATCACCTGGTGCATAAGCTGTGAGTGCATTTCAGAATGTTATTTTTCTATTTTGTTTATGTAGCCTTCCAATTTTTGTAGTTTTAATTAATCCTGGCAGCACTTAAATGTTTTCATTTATTTATAAATCATAGTTCTCAACACATAACAATAATATTCAGGCCATATTTTTATTAATTTATTGATAAATAAGTGAAGATGCTTTAATGCTTCCATGAATCATTACAACTAAAAAAATTGTCTTATATTATGTTGTGTGAAATTAGAACCAACAGTTTCTAATTGTACATAAATATGTTTCACTTGTAGATTGTATTTTATTTTATATTTATAAAATTTATATAAAGTTGCCATAGAAACCTGTTGCAATTTTGAAAAATAAATATTTTAGTTGGAAGTGATGTTCTGGATAATTAATGAGTTAAAAATTAGAGCAACATGTTGGATATTTATGATTTAACTATTACTATCAGAGTATAAGAAATTTAGTTGTTTTTCCTCCTTTATATTTCAAAAAGAGGACCTTGAATTTATAATATGTATTAAGAAGATAACAGTTTAAATGACTCAAGTATTTATGAAAGTGCTATCTAATATTTGCCATCTAATCTCTCTTCTAATCTGGCTTGCGGGGTTAATTAAGATTAGTTTGCAGATTTGTGGTGCTAATGTGGAATTTTCAGTGTGACAAAATTTCTTTGCAATGAGCGTACTCAATGGTATATGAAATAGGGTGATTTAGTTTTGCTAAATTTTATAATTGGATGTTGTAGTTTATCGCTTAAAGTAATTTCTTTTTTATGAAGGAATATTCCCAGTGTTCAATATGTCCAGCTATTTATATGAGGAATGCCTGTAATTTAATTTTTGTCTTTAAATACAATTATTATTGATTGACATTTGCACCTTCAGTTTGCAGTATATGTATAACAGTTGCTTACGCCTAACTTATGCCAAGCTCCTTTCAGACTTGCTTTTTCGTTATACATTTATGAGTATTTTGAATTCGTTCATCTTTTAGCTCCGTTTATAGCTTATATGTATCACCTAATGAAGTATTAAAATAACTTTTCTAAATTTTGTATATTTTTCATTTGCATTTTAATTTTTCTCATAAGTGCAGTATAATAAACTGTTTACATTGTTAAATGTATCCACATATATATACATAATGCAGCACAATTTTTTATTAGAACCTTGTAATTTATGTATATTGCATTATCTTAAGTGAATTTGCATTGAGACGGCAAGTGTGAATAGTGTTTAGTTAAGGCTTGTCCAACATACAGTTTATGGGCCAGAATCAGACTCATCAAAGTTCATTATCTAGCCTGCCTCTCTTTCAGTACATATGCAGATAAAATCACTATTTACCATTAAAACCAAATTATAGGAATAGATTCTTTAAAAAGAAAATGAAAATATTTGTGTTCATAAATAGAATCACAGTAGTAATAATGCGTGGTATAACAAAGTGATGATTTCTAATCGATCTTAACACATTAAACCAGTGGTTGACAATCTATCGCCTGCAGGCCGCATGCAGACTTCGAGTGCGCTTCATGCGGCCTGCAAAGCTATGATGATAAAGTGATTGGTAAAATTTCATATTTTTCAGCAAAATTGTGGCCCTTTTTGCTGAATTTTTTAATAAATCATTTAGACTTGATTGTTACTATTACGAGGCCAAAGAATCTCTAGATAACTTCTGAGGTAAACACTTTTGTTATTTCCAATGCAACCCTCTGAAGTATTCATCACCAAGAATGTGGCCTATTATGCAGAAAAGTTTACCTAACCCTGCTTTAAACAGTGCCATATTAGGTAATAACTGGACGATTCTGACTTTAAAAAATTTGCTCACTGGCCCGAAGGTGAAGAAAAATCTGTAATGTGGCCACTTACATGAAAATGTTGGGCAATCCCGGTTTAGTCAGTATCTTCATTGCTAATCTTATAGTCGGGCAGGTGAGAGTTGATCTCGGAGTAGTGGGCGGCGCTGGAGAAGAGGGAGTGGAATTAACCTATCGTGAGCCTTTGTGTAAGGCTCTGTTGCCAGTTTTTAATTCTCACTTTCCCGCCTCCCGCAATTCTAAACACAGCAGTCAAAAACCCAGAGGGATTTCCCCCATTCTTCCTGTTACAAAGGATGCTTACATATTGACACTTGAAAACGTTTGGAAAAAAATGTAAACACTTCAATGCAGTTGTCCTTGGACAAATTCTTTAAAAGTTCACTGGGGCCTCCCGTTGGTGAGTCTTTAAGTAGAGAATGAAATTGTGTCAGCAGGATTTACAAGTCCAAAGTCTCAACTTGATTAGGTCAGTTCCATGTTTATTTTTTATTTTAATTCCTTTCTTAATTTTACTTTCATATTTTTACAAGAAATGAAAACCTGAATTGCGCATTACATATTAGAACCGTTTTCATAACGAAAATTTTCATTTATTTAGACCGGTCGTGGGAGTTAAGGTACGTTATAGTAATGCGTATTTGATTATTTTCATTTACCGTATATGCCTGAATATAAGGCGAGGTTTTTTTCCAAAATTGTCCCTCAGATAAGGTGGTGTTGCGTTATATTCGGACCCTCAAACTTTGATTATTCAAGTTTTTTTCTAGTTTCCTCGATGGTAAAATGGGGGGTTGCCCTATATTCAGGGTCGCCTTATATTCGGACATATACGGTATTAAACCATAAAACATGTTTTAAAATTTATATGCGCAGTAATGTTTTGCCAGAAATGCATCCTATCATTCATCTAATCTTATTGGAAATTCATTTTCATTTGTCTTGTGTTTAAGTAACAGTATTAAATGAAGGAACTTTACCACTTAGATTTTACTTTGTGTTTGTGAATTTACAGTCCATTAACCTTCGGCCAGGCACCAGTTAATCCAATATAACATTGTTCATATGGGTTTTTAATATTCGCATAATGGCGTTTCACATAAGGACGCTTTTTCATGGAACTAATTTACGTCGTTATGCGAGGGATTGCTGTATGTTTACTGATGCATCTTGTTAATCATCAAATGATATTCTTCTTTGAGAATGTAATACTGAGGTAATTTTTGTTTTGTAAGATGAACCGATAATTTGGTACGAGTGCTTGAATTCAGAAAATACGAAATTTGGCGACCGAATCTAATAATGTGGCCAACCACTGTATAATTATGAATAAATAGAATATCAGTAAAATAATTATTAATTTAATCTTTATGACCTAATGTTTCATTAGAATGATCAAGTGATAGGTTCAAGTATTTCTAAATGGTTGAATCAGTTAAAGCAATGATTGATTAATTTTTTAAAATGAAGCATTAATCTCGAAAAGTTAATCGTTTGATAAACTCGTCCTTGAAAAATTTTCTTTCAAAGAGTAAATCTATAGACCCGTTTATGTTGCTTGGAAATTTGCTATTCCACGCTTCGGAATGCCCCGGTTACGAGTCAGTCGGGCAGAGGGGAGGGTGCTCAAAGCAACACTGCATCCCTTCCACTGAAACTCTCAAGAGATCAACTCTCACTGGCCCAACTATAGGTCCATTTACAATTGAATAGGCAGAAGAAACATCCTGGGCTTGAGTCTGGTCCAGCAGTTTTCTTCTGATTATATGTTTATGAATATGCCTCCTTGTATTTGTAGTTACTTTTCTTCCGACTTGTCTGGAAGCTCTGGGATCTTTACCTGTTTTATTTCCTTAAATGTTAAAATTTGAGTAATTATTGTTCTTACATTAACTTTCGGAGGTAATATTTAACTAAAATTTGCTAACATTAAGAGTATATGGAAATATGATATTTTCCCATCTGGCTGTGAAGAACTTTTATAAATTGTTTCACATGTTATAATTTATGCTGGTTGTTGTTGGTAATCATCAATTTTCCAAGATATTTTGGTACTTATGTATTAACGGGGAACCCAAGTTTAAATGTTAAAATTCAAAAACTGGGTTCTCTTCAGTTATCCCCAGACCCCTTTTGAAAAATAATTTTTTGAGATAACCCTTTCACGCAAAATGAAAGCTTGCAAACCCATGACTGATCTGCCTGTGGTGACATTTACCCACCCGATCACCGGACAATGTGGAGGGATAGTTTCATTCCAGAGAGGCAAAGAGTGCAATGGTGCCCAGAGATGGCTACACCTGATATAAAAGGCATTATAATCTATAAAGAAAGTAAGCAGATGGCTCGCCAATATCCTCTGTTACTTGTAATTGAAAAATTTTTTTGACAAGTTTTCATTTTCTTTGTTTGTTTTATTGGGTCCCCCGTTAATACATAAGTACCGATATTTTTATGAGAGGTGATTTATGCCAACTTGATGGACAATTTTTTTTCCAAAAATCAGTTGTTTAGCCTTACTGTCAGGATAAATTATAAATCATAAACTGTAATTTTTGAATTGTAATCTGAATATAAGCAGAAAGCCAAATGTCTCATCACTGTTTATAGTCTGTACCTAGAGTATTTTACTAAAGGTCAGTAATTCTTTGGTTGGCAGTATTGGGTTGTGTTGTCTCTGGTTGGGAAAATTTACCTTTCTTGACTGGTGTAAGTCAGTATCTTGACTTCTTAATATGTGAAAAAGGCTCTTTGTGCCAATTCGCAGGGATTTTACAAACTCATAGAAGCTCTCCTGAAAAATATGAGTTTATGATTTGTCATTTTTACTGCCCATCAAAGAATTTTATGTAAAATTCATGAAATTATATATGAGTGACAGGATTTCTGATGCTATGCAGAAATTTAAAAATGCACGGCTATGTATTTTGGCTCTCGAGCACAATTATGGTGAGGAGTAAGATTATGCGATGCCATTGGCCCAGAAGACAATAAAGAACTTCATATTGAGGCAGCATTTTAGGGACAGAAATGTTTACAAGGAATAAGAAGGGTTTCTTGAGCATGATTTGTAACTGTTAATGTAACTTAAAGAGTGAGATATATGGCTTTTTGAGAACTAAATGTTATTTGATCATGGCACTTAAAGAAACTGCTAACATTTTAAAAACAATTCTGAGTTATCCCAATTATCAAGATGAAACCTGGAAAATTGTATTTTTCAATTTTTTAATCACATTGGTTGTGAATTCACTTGAATTTAACAAATCTTTCTGAAGAGTTATTATTCAATACATTTAAATCTGGCATATATTTTCTCACCATAATTTTGTTTTTGGATTTTTGTATGCAAATTTAATTTTGACTTAATGCAGCAGTTATTAATTGATGGGTCATAATACATTTTAAATATTGCTGTAAATTGTTTACAGAGCTATGATGAATATTTACATTGGAATTAATTACATCCTTTAAAACAACTCTGCAATGTCCTGTTGTACTATTTATTCTAATGGGAAGTTGTTCAGTGATTGGGTGTGCGTATTTTATATTATTTTTGAATGAGATTTATTCAGAATAGACCTGAAATGAAATTCTCAGGGTCAGATGGTCAATTTTAGAAGAATTGCAGGCTATTATGTTTCTTGTGAGGTGCTTATCCTTGGAAAACAAAGTTCTCTTTTGTTTGTATGTTGATGTTTGCTGTGGAATCTCTGACTTTTGAATGTTAATAAGTGTAGTACACTTTGAAAGGGTTGTGTTGTCCGATTTAAATGGTAGAATTGTTGTTAAATGACATTGCACTTGTAAAAGTTGAAATTTTAAAATTATATTGCAAATTTTTAAAATTAAGAAGTGTAGGTCCATAAAAATCAACACATTGCTTTATTTTCCATATAACCAATCCATTTTGGTTTCAAGTTTCAAATTGAAATTTATGTGAGCAAAACTAAAGTAAGACCACGAAAAATTGAATGGATATGCATATATGTATAGCAAAACCTCTACCTAGCAAGCCTGTTGTAAACCTTTGTATTTTGTAATATAGACTTGGTATGGACCCTACTTAGTATAATTTTACTGAAAAAACTTCATGTTCATAATCCTCCATATGTCATTCACATTATGCTTCCATGAAGAAATTGCCTCCATCTATGGAAATTATCACCCTTACCTATGAAACTATTTAAAAGGGTTTCAATAAGGTATTTGTCAAGGCATCACTACACTGTAGCAGTGCATACGATAGAAGGCTAGACTGGTTAAAGGGGAAATGAGCCATGTCCTGGGCTATCAGTAGCATATATCAGCTGTATTTTATAGCATAAAATTGGATGGGAAAAGTTTTTTTCAATTAGATAGGAACATTCCGATCTGAAATTCATGTTTATTCATTTATAGGACACTTCATGTCATTGTAACACAGACTTATACTTGCCTGAAATGATGCATTCGATTTATTGTATCCAGTCTCAACCTCATACTAGGCCAATCAAATCTTTGTGCCTTGGGTCTTCATCATAACATGATCACCCACCTTACCTGAGAGATTTCTGTTAATTTCTTTTCTTTTGGAGGACAGATTTGAAGGAAGATATGAAAGATTGAAACCAGTCATCTAGCGTTATTAAACAAAATTGAAAATATTGTTGCCATATAATTCACAGGACAAATGAAAGAAAAAGATATTGCCAGTTACTTTCACAAGAACCAAATAGGCTGTTAGAAAAATTTAATTATAATTTTTGTAATAGTATACTTGTAAAAATCCAAAATTTTGACAGGATAAATTATTATTATTTATTACTTTTTATCATTGTTTCGATCATTAATAAATATAAACTGACGTCACAATACAATAAATATTTTTCATTGTCAGTTAATGCCTTAGTTTTGAGATTATAAACCTTATTTTTGGTTAACCTCTTTATAGCAAACCTCTGTATATCAAAATGCCAAAATATTTAGCCCCTTCTATTTTGCTATGTAGAGCTTTGATTTAAAGAGAAAAATAGAATTATTTTTCTTTAATGCCTTTGCTTAATTTTTAGTGAAAATGAACATAGTGAAGCTCAAACTAATGTTTTCATAATAATACTACAAATTCAGACCTAGTTTGTAAATGGACTCAGGAGCATAAGATGCAGCGGTTAACATTTTAATAGAATTTAATATATTTTGTGAACTATGCTTTTCATTTGCCACCAAGATATCCTTCCGATCTTGCAATTAGGCTAGAATTGTTTGGTAGAACTGTGGGAAGAAGGTGAATAAACCCAAGACACTTAACAGTCAGTTAGCAATTTAGAATAAATTTAAAAGTGATTTTTGTGGTTGTATAGTAATGAGATTCAGTTCAGGTATTGGTGAACAGCATGGTAATCTACCATTAGATATTTTGAAGAGCCAAAATTTTAAAGAGCAACATTAATAACCTTCGTGTTATGGTTCACATTTTAAATGCATCATTCTGTAAGGAGATTAATCATCAAGCATTTAAGCCAAAATTGTTGGATTATACTTGACACCTGATTATTTTCTGTACAAGGCTAAATACATACCCTTAAATATCATAAAAAATTATTTTCCTTTTAAATCCAGTTGTCTTATGTGTAACCTATATATTATGGAGTCATTTTAACCCTTAGTTAATCGCGTGAAAAAAAGTTACTTAATTAGTCGCGTGGTGTCTTTTAAGACCACAAAATGAAGTTGTTCAGTGATTGGGTGTGCGTATTTTATATTATTTTTGAATGAGATTTATTCAGAATAGATCTGAAATGAAATTCTCAGGGTCAGATGGTCAATTTGTGTGTACATCTACCTTTGAATGGAATCAACTGCTCATAAATTGTTACATATTCCGTAGGAATATATACCTTTTCAAAGTTTTCAGACAGTATTTGAATGAAGTCCCTAATCGGAGCAAGCTTATCGCCTAATCTTCGCACTTCACAGGTTGTAATATCGTCAAATCGTAGGCACCTCGTCAAAAAAAGAAATCTTTTCGAAGACATAGTCAAAGGAAACATATCGATTCCTGTGCCATCACTCGCCCATAAATCAGTGAAGTTGAGATGGCCGGACATCAATACACCTGACACTAGTAATAGCCCTAGGAAAGCATGCATTTCCTCATTTGACACCTCTTTAGCATCATGTTCTCTCTCAAAATTTTGCTGCACTTTTTCGATATAAACATTCGTATGTGTTACAAGACTCCATAATACGGGAATCAAAAAATAATGAAAAAGCCTCTAGAGGAGTCTTAGCACTTTTAGTAAAACTAGCTACACCTGGACGTTGAGTAATTATATTCCTTCTTGTTCACACATTTTTCGGAGGATGGGATTTTCTCCATTTCATTGTCTTGTCTTTGCTAATAAAAATTCACTTCCTCTTCTTCACTTTCATCATTCGAGCTGAAGTCCTGGCCTGAATCCGAGTTATGTTCACTATACTCCTTGAAATCATCTTCATCTTCTTGCTCACCTCCTACTTCCTCTTCTTCTTCGTAAAACATATCCATGCACTTCATTTCTTGGGATTGACTTGAACTTTCATGAGCCATTCTAAAGGAAAATGACAAATTACATTTATAAAATATGAACTACTAAGAAATGAAATAAATTTAGTAAACTGAATTTTCTTATTGAAATGATTTGTAATAACATTTTGAATGAAATAACAGACTTACATGTTCAATTCAAGTTTCGGTGAAGATTCGTAGATATTAGAAAAGTAGATACTTCTGCCTGATTGACAAAACCTTCTCTTCGGGTTGGGAAATAGTCACTCAATGCTTGAGTCTAAGAAAAACGTAGGGCAGCTTGCGATACGGCTTCTTCGGCGACAAGAGCAAATGAAATCCCTTCACATGGAATAACATCTCTCATTCTTTTTCCTGTTTCTTCTGGATAATAGTTGTAAAAGGAAAAGTTGCAAGCATTGTAAAAGAAAAACTGCCTTATCCTACTCTTTTCGCACTTGGGTGCTAAAATCTGGTTGCCTAGGCATCCGAAGGGACGGCACGCGCAGTTGCCGAAGGGTAAGTGTATTGCAGCGAAGGGAAGGTTCTGGGACCACATGCGAAGAGAGAAAGGAAGAATCTCTATCCCTAGATAAATAAAGCAAAATATATGTACCATGGTTATTCAAAATTTTTATTTTGATATCAGAAATAATAGTTGTATTCCTTTACACTTGCAGGAGAACAAAACTTGTAGAGGAAATAAGTGACGGGGAGAATGATAAATGTGCAAAATAACAATATAATCTGACTAAGAGAAAACCGTAAAGGTGATTCCCATAAAAAACAAAAAAAATCCCTTTTAACGTTCTTCAAATTTGTTAAATTTTTTATTATGCGCAGTATTTATTATTAAAAATTGACAAATCCAAAATTGGCAAATGCTAAATTATATTTAAGAAGGTCAATAATGAAGGTATTGCAAGTTTGAAATGAATATACATCATAGTTCATATGATAATGACGAAATAATAATGCTTGGGGTCATATAAAACCCCACATGACTAATTAAGGGTTAAATGATGAATTGCCATATGACAGAAAGAGCCCAAGATGAGAAATGTGCAGTGGCATAACCTGTTTAATCATTTGCCAGGCACTTTCTTATTGCAATGTTTTTAAGTTCAAATTTAAATAAATTACTTTATAGATAAATTTTTGTAAATGAGAGAAATAATGATATCTTGTTTAGGAATGATGGAAGAATTCTTGCAACTCTTTAAATGCACAATAGGAAGTCATTCATTTCATTATATCCACTGAGTAACATTAAAGCTTTAGAGATTTTCTATTCCTGTTATCCATGAAAATAGTGCAGCTGATGCTAACATTTTTTTAGAATGGCATGAAATTTGGTTAGCATTGGCTGAGCTCTCTAGGCCAGGGATGGCAGATATTGGGCATGTGTGCGATTTTACTTGGAATGCTTAAGCTTATATTTTCTGTATAAAATATATAGTTCCTTGGAGAATGAGTAAACTAGTTGCACAAAAAAATTCTATGATTCACATTACTTTCTTGGCATGCAACACAAAAATCACTTAACCATCCCTGCTCTAGACATAACCCATGGTTTGAAAGATTACTTCAGTATAGATGATGTAAATGAGATATATTCATTACCTTCATTCTAATTTTTTTTACTTGTTTAACTTTTTAATTAAATTTAACAACAGTAAAAGAAAGTCATTTAAGATCAATAAAGCATCCCATTTATCTTGCCTCCTACGTATTGGTTTTCTGTCTCTTTTAGTGATCATATTATGAATTGTGTAGATTCAGCTTATTGTCTCAATTTTATCACAACTAATAATCCATTACTTGACAAACATTGTTCACCTATATGAAGGTTTATTTTGAGACTTCAGTAAGAAAACCTAAGCAGAAAGCCATGTTTATACACTGGTTTTAAATAATAATACGTCTCATTAAGCCATGAAGGTTCCTTTTTCCTGCACTATCCTTCTCAGTTATATCTGGAGTATCATAAAAGCCATAGTCTTAGAGAAAAATTTTAATGCTGCCAGTGGTTACTGAAAAACTAACAATATTGTGGGAGTGGTATCCTTGTGGTGCTTTTAAGATATGTAATTTTATTAAAAAACTGCTTGTATATGAAAAATTATTGGTTCAAGAGGCCAGGAATAGATAAGTGGATGAGATATAAAGGGAAGAAGTATAGTAAAATATGTAAAAACAGAAAAAATGCAATAACTTGTTGGCAATATTTGGCTTCATAAAACATATCTCTGACTTAGCATAAAGGTGTCATAATACCTTAAATTAAGAAATAAATGTATTTGTTCCTTGTCTAAAATAAAATTTTAAAAAGTTTCCTATTAAGAAGATATGCTCCTATCTTTTTCGGGACTACATTTAAAGATACTACAAAACTTAGTATGACTAAAAGTTCCTGCTCTTCAGTAAGACCTTTACGTATTCATGTTAGGCTTTTGCTTTTCTTTTATCAAGAATTATCCAACAACCTTTGACTATCCCAGCCATTTTTCTTAAGCTAATTCACTTGTGAGTACTGTTACTCCTCTAATTTTAATTCTAATTGATCAAATTATATTAGGTGTTTTGTTTTTCACTTCATTTTGCCGGGTTAGACTGTTAGGCAGTCGCCTGCCTTCTAACCCAAAGGTCGTGGGTTCGAATCCATTTGTCTTTATTAAAATACATGTAATTGGGGTTTTTCCTGTATGTATTAAATAAAATATTATTATTATTAAGTTAGAAATTGAGATTTTTGAGAAATCTAGTAAAGGAAATGGTGATTATCTGTAGGATTACACTGGAAACATTGGCATTTGATGTTTTTTTTACGAGGGCCAGAGTTTTTTCTGTCTGCTATTTGCTGAGCAACTATGGGAACTGTTAGGAGATTATAAAATATTGGAGGAAGCCCTTCCTTTCTATATATGATCAATGCTCTTAGTTTCACATCAGTTGGAAAATATATCTTTGGAAAGTACTGATGATAAAATGGGCTTGGGTGCAAGCTTTGCAAAAATTTTTCTGCAGACAACACAATAATGGATAATTTAAATGCTTAGAATGAATCCTTGCATCATTTTCAATGAGATGCAGGAAGTAGGTACATTTTATCTCCTATATAAAAAAATTGGGCTATCCAAAAGCTTATTTATGGAGAAGTACAGTCAAGTCTTCTGGTCAATGTCTTAAACATAATATAGGACTCAAAACTGTTGATTTTTGTTTAACTTGATAAGTTTCCTTTTTCAAATCCAAGGATGATTTGACCCTTTTATAATCAGACTGCCTGAATCTGCCCACTAAGTTTGCTTTCAATTTTAGCTCTGTAAATGGGATTGCTCTTGACAAAATATCCACTTGTGCATTGCTGTAAATATTTGTGTATCGATTTCTGTGTATATATTGAAATGTGCACAATATAACCACAAGAATTATAAAAAATAGCTTTATTCCTCACATGAACTTTTGTGATCTTAATGAGATTATCAACTAGAAACTACTTTATCCCAATCTATCTAGATTTTTGAATTCTGAGGAATTTATCAGAAATGATTCTGAAGATAGTTCTGGCTTGGAATTTCCTGGTTTTGAGGTTGAAGATAATGTATAGCTGGAATCAAGTTCATTTGAATGCAAACAATGCAGTGAAAATCATTGCAGATCATCTGGATGCCGTGCTGCAGTTTCACTAAAATAAACTTGTACTAGCATGCCTGTTGTAGCTATGCATACAATTAATTTGTATTTAGAATTTACCAAAAGCAGTGGGTGAAAAATGACCAAGTAACAGGAGAATTTTGTCAGGTTGGAAGACTTCACAGCATAAGAGTAGATGGCTTGTGAGAAAAATTGCAAAATTTTTACTAAACTTAAAGAAACTCATCACCGTGTTTAAGTATACCTGTCATTGCTTTCCCATATTACATATACAGTGGGTCCTCGACTTACGATGAGGTTTCCATGTAGTATCGACATACGATGAGGTTTCCATATAGTATGGACATGCGATGAAACTGCGACATACGATGGACAATATTGGTTCTTGATCCGTCAGTCACGTGTCTGTTAAATTGTTCTAATGAATAGCCTCCTTTGTTTTTGTCTTAACGCGTTCGCTGCCGCCTATACAAATACGTTCAGTGAAAAGAAACAAAGTTGCAAGGGAAACCCACGACAAAAAACATTATATCTGAGGCTACAATGACGAAAGGTCCTTTTTATGTCCCAAGACTTCTCAGCATAGAAAGACACAAAGTAGAAAACCAAAAGCTTGGAAAAGTAACATGATCCCATATCTGATTGCCACAGTAGTTAAAAGATATTAAGTTGCAGTGCCAATCCATTGAAATTGAAAAGAGTACATACTGTGACGAAAATGACGCACATGTATTTCTATTTATTTATTTCTGTTATATTTTATTAATTATACACGTGTGTATATGCAAAAGAATATGTAATCCTACATAAAATAACTATTTTTATGGGAAAAGCCTTATTTAGGTGCAAAAAAATTGAAATCTAAGGATCTCTGAACGAATTTATTTACATTTCAGAGTTCGGAATATGTTTTTCCGACATACGATGTGTTTATCAGAATGAATTAGCATTGTAAGTCGAGGGCCCGCTGCATATAAATTTTGTATCATAAAATAGCACGATTTCTTATCTTACTTTCAAAACTCTTCCATAGATTACATTTTTGAAACTATATTTTCATTTACTTTTGGTTTAGTAAACTAACCAATCTCAAAACGATGTATACGCCATTTCCTACCATTATAATGCTAAGCGACATAATACGTAAAAAATTCAACAAATCAATTTAATCATAAGTATTAATATCGTGACTTACAATTTTTATATTGTCATTAACCTGTTTTTGTTTATATTTATATTCCATTATACACAGTTGTCAGCAATGTTTACAGAAGCAGTATTATTCAATTTTATTTGATAAAACTTAGCTATGACTTTACTAAGATAGACTTTGAATTTAGTTTCTAGTTTTTAAAAAAAAAGTTCAAGTCATGCTGATTTTCGTTAAAACAAATGTAACTTTAATTTCAAGCAGGAGCATAGAAACATTTACTCACCTGATTACATGATAATTATTTTTGTTTTTTCCTACTATTTTAGCAATTTAAAATCATGCAGTCTTTTTTATAATACCAAGCATTTGTTTATTCAACAATGAGACATTAAGATTGAATAATATATTATTTTATTGGGCAGTTTCCTTATTTGAGATTGAAAAATATAAGGATTGTTTACTATGAAGATTTACTTTAAAAACGCATCTTGTGCGAAAAAGTTTCTTATTTATAAATGCTGAAACTGATACTTAGTCTCCTGTTATGTTACTGGAAATGAAAGCTTTATACACAGCTGCCTTATGTTTTTAATATATAAGATTAAATGCATTTTAAATGAATACAATTTTCTAATTTCAAAATTTATTAGAATTGGAAATATAGTCTTCGTTGCAAGTGTTTCTGAAGGAGTTGGCCATCTAGGTATTTTCGACTAATTTGGTCTGCCGTTGAGGGACTCGTTTGGTCTTGAAAGGGTTAAATTCATTCTTACACATGTGAATTATGGTGTGTACTGATTTGTTTCCTCATGATTTTGGCAATCTTCACTTGATCAATAAAATATATGACTATAATGAGATTCTTTGTCATTTATTTGACTTGTTGTTCCTCTTGAATTTAAAGTCTCCTCTCTTAGGTTCATATGTCCTACTCCATGTTTTATTTGGAGGACAGTTCAACAGAGTTTTTATTCTCACAAATTTCTACATCACTTGAAATATAAATTTCTGTTATCTTCATCACAAGATATCCCAGTTTTACTAATATTGTTTTCACAGCTAACCATAAGCATAAAAAGTGCTTTAAATAAGGATATGGCTAGAAAGTGAATTAATGAAAATATGTACGCAGTTGTCTTGCTAATAAAACTTGCTTTCCTCTCTTTTCAAAAATATCTCTGCAAGATAAGTTACTTGTAAGATTAAGCATACACTTTACCCTTGATGAGGAACTGAAAGGTTGTATTTATAAAGCATGGGGGAAATATGCATAAAAGTTCTTTTACAATACTGGTTTGAGAGTAATAAAGGTTGATTTTTCAGGATAGCTGCTTCATGAGACTCTGATTGTAACTTACATGGTTTGCTTAGTAGTAACCTCTGATATCAATAAATAATATTTCTTGTAGTAGCTAAATTGCTCAGATTTTGTAAGAAGTGAGAATCTGTATCTAAAATATCTCTGATATTTGGTATATCTCGGCATGGTTGAAGTTGCTCAGTGTTTAATGTGAAGCATGTTATATCAGTCTCAATAACTCATCTTTTTAAGTCTTATGTAAGACCCACACTTAAGTTCTATATACAAGTGGTTCTTGCACAACACTCTGAATTTGCTCTTAAAAAAGCTGAGCTTTAAATAAAATGGCATTAAACGATCTGAACTTTCCCATAAGAATTCATGTAAATAAGTTTTGCACATATTTTCAGCAGACCTTGGGAGGCTAATGAATATCATGAATGGCATATTTTGTTAAATGTATCAGACAAATTAAGACGTAAAGTTAGTAAAAGCATACCAATTTATAAACTGTGTACTGGGCTGTTTAAAATGTACAGTACAGAGGTTCAAAGAGCATTAAGTTTTTTGTAAGCAGAAATTGTGACAAACTCTGACTAGAACTAACTTGTGCACTGTAATTGCACAAAATCAATCTACTGCCGTGAAAGTATATACGATTGCACAATTGCTAAAGTGAGTTGAGCGAACATAATAAAGAGCAGCAGTATCATTATTTAATGAGCTTTTAGTTGAATTAGTGCTAGGTAAAGTGTGCTAAATTAAAGACTGCCTGTAACTTGTTGTGTAGAGCATATCCCTCAAAATATTAAGGAAGAAGTTGACTAAAAAATTAAGAATTACGATTTTCTTTTAAAACTATTGGTTTGATCATTCATAGATAAAATTCATGTAGCTAATATGAAAGGATAATACCAAGGAAATGACTTATATAAATGTTAAGGAGTTCAGTTTATCATTGTCAAATAAATGTGTCAGTTGGGAGATGAATTTATGTCTGCTGTTCAGGAATTTTCAGAAATTTCAAATTAATTTTGTGTAGCTAATTAAAGCTGGAGTTTGCAAACGTAGTAAAGTTTTGATTGCAGAAATTTAATATTTTTATATCCTTTTAATTTTAGTAATGTTTAAGAGATTTAATGTTTCAAATTAAGAAAAACTCCTTAACCATACAAAGCTTTGTACGATTAAAGTTTTCCTTAATTTTGAAACATCCATCTTGTCGTAGTCTCCAACCCTTTTTAATTAAGAGATTTAATGATTTTTGTTCTTTTCAGGGTTCAAGCTATTTTTCCTACCCCTGATCCCCAAGCAATGCTGGACAAGAGGATGCATAATCTAGTGGCCTATGCTCGAAAAGTTGAAGGAGATATGTATGAAATGGCAAACTCAAGGGTAAGATTTATTTAATATGCACATCTGTAAGTTTATGTATTTTTTGATATAATTAATCATACTCATTGCTGAAAAATTTCAAAATTAATTAAAAATTCTTTCAAAGTATCACATGTAATAATGTGAAAGTAATTTTCTCGTAATTTATAAATTTAATGTTTCATGTGTTTTGACCAACTGTCAGCTGATGCCATTGGCAGAAATAATATATTTCTGACCTTTTCAGTTATAATTTGGCATAAAATATGTATTTATTAAAAAGCGTTAC